>OY829537.1:80983243-83383243 GCA_963691705.1 Viola odorata | reverse complement strand
CAGAAAATAAAACAGATTGATAATGTAGAGAATGGACAGTTAGATATTTGTGGAAAATAAACAGTTGATATTGCGACCGACCATGTAGGCGGTATTGAATTTAAATTGCTGAAAGTAAATTGCTGAAATTTAAAGTGCGGAAAAGTAAAGTGCGGAAAAGTAAACAGTTGATAATTTGCGGAAGGATTTCCAGCAGTTTTGCGAAAAATTAAAGCAGTTGATATTGCAGAAAATAAACAGTTGATATTGCGACCGACCATGTAGGCGGTATTGAATTTAAATTGCTGAAAGTAAATTGCTGGAATTTAAAGTGCGGAAAATTAAGCAGTTGATAAGTGCGACCGACCATGTAGGCGGTATTGAATTTAAATTGCTGAAAGTAAATTGCTGGAATTTAAAGTGCGGAAAAGTAAGCAGTTGATAAGTGCGACCGACCATGTAGGCGGTATTGAATTTAAATTGCTGAAAGTAAATTGCTGAAATTTAAAGTGCGGAAAAGTAAAGTGCGGAAAATTAAACAGTTGATAATTTGCGGAAGGATTTCCAGCAGTTTTGCGAAAAATTAAAGCAGTTGATATTGCAGAAAATAAACAGTTGATATTGCGACCGACCATGTAGGCGGTATTGAATTTAAATTGCTGAAAGTAAATTGCTGAAATTTAAAGTGCAGAAAAGTAAAGTACGGAAAAGTAAACAATTGATAATTTGCGGAAGGATTTCCAGCAGTTTTGCGAAAAATTAAAGCAGGTGATATTTACGGAAATTAAAAAGCGACCGACCATATAGGCGGTATAATAAATGACTGAATTTAAATATCATGAAAATAAATATTGCGATAAGAAAGAAGCAATTCGGATATAGAACAATTAAATAACAAGTTGTCGCAAGAACGAGCATACGAAAAATATGGACCGGAAATGACGCATGTGTGCATTTAAATCATGTATAAACATTTAAAGCATGGTATACGACTATTTAATTTCGTGCATAAATATTTAATCATGGTATATAAATATTTAAGCAAAGCGAAATAATAAACAAGTATTGTAAATAATGATTAATTAAATATGGTATACGAATTAAATTAAACATTACGTACGAGCATGAAAAAAAAATGACTCGAATGCTTGACGAAGAATTAATGGGCTGGGCCCCATGTGCTGAAATTGGTTAAAATGGGCTAGGAATAAATCCTAGCCCATAGCTTAATTTGAAAGGAAAAGAAAAGATGGGCTTGGCTTAAGCCAAAGCCCATCATCATGATAAATAAAAGGAGGGACGGGCTTAGCCCGTCACCCTCCCTTCTTCTTCCTCGCAAGAACAGCCCTGCTGTTCTTGCTTCCTACGTCGCCGTGGCCGTGGCCGGCGACTCAAATGACCCAAAACCCACTTGTAACCCCCCCCCCCAATTCGACTCGGATCAATCACTCAACATGCCAACGATCCAATCAAGCAAGAACAGCACCCCAAAACGGGAGAAGAAGCCACGGTTTTAAAAGAAGAAGAAACATGTTAATTAAATATTTTTTGAGCAATTAATTAGTTAAAGCAACGAATGATTAAATTAAGGCAAGGGAAGTGAAGTTAGCATGGAAACAAAGCTTTTAAAACAGATTTGAGTGGTTGATCAAAGGCTTAAGGCTAAAAACGAAAATTAAAAGAGAGGAGCTTAGAGAGAGAAAGCTTGAAAGAAGCTCACCTTGCTTGCCTTTCTTTTCCTTGGTTCGGGTGGATGAATTGGCTAGGAGAATGGAGAGGGAGCAGGGCTGTTTTCATGCGAGAGTTTTTTGTAAGATTTTCGGCCCCTTTTTCGTTGAGAAACCGTGGCTATTTATAGCCAAAAATGCGTGGATGGGAGGACGCCGGAGACGCGCGTGGGTGGCCGGCTGGTCACGGTGGCAAGGCTAGAGGGAGGTGTGATGATGGCGGAGGCGTAGGGGCTAGGGAGCAGTTGGCTCGGGCGAGGACTTCGGTCGCTTCCCTCGTGCGTGCACTGTGCATGTGCATTATGCACATTAAATCAAGGGCCATTGATCTGGTTGACTTTCCTTGGTTGACCAGATCAATGGCCATGATCAAATGGCCTTTCATCTGATTTAAATGGCCTCGAGCCGGTTCCCGCGACCAAACGTTCTGACTTTTCGAGCCGAAGGTACCGTCGCGTAGAGAAAAATAAGACGGGTTTAACCGTCTACAGCGAATGACGAGAATTTTTCGTTTAACGTGTTTATTTTTGCGTGAAACGTTTGAACGGAAAAATAAAGACGTTACGCCAAAAATTACACGAAACGCTGTAGACCGTTGCGAGCAGAAAAAAATCTAGCAACTAGTTGATGGAAAACATTTTAAAGTCAAGTTGCTGTCCGAGCAGGCTTACTCGGGTCCAATAAAAGCTCGAATAAAAATAATAATAAAATAATAAAAATACTAAAAAATGCGATAAAATACAAAAAATCCTAAAATTCACGAGATGCTCAAAAATGAAGAAAAAACTAGCAAACGACTGCTGGATAGTAAAAAATGTGATTTTTAAGGCTAAAAATAATAATGATAATAATAACAAAAATACTTGACGAAAAATTAAAAACGCGATTTCGAAAGCTGACGAAGCTAACGATGATGCTAAAATGCGATGAAAACCCTAAAAATGCTAGCGATAGTAACTTAACTACAGACGACTGTAATTTAAGTAAAAATGACGGTAAATTAAATAAATGACAGAAATGCTAAAATTAAGTAAAAATGGCGTCAAAATTCGGGTATCAACAGTTGCCCCCTCTTTACTGTCTTATCGAAGTATTTGATAAGCAGTAAAGACAGTTGCCCCTAGATATTCGAATTTTGGCGACACAGCAGGTCTTACCTTAAACTTACAGTGATGATGTCGCTCTGGGAGGAGGTAGTTGATGGATGCTGTCACTGGGGATACAAGGTGCTCGCTTGATGTCACTCTGGGAGGAGGCATGCTTTGACATCGTCACTCTGGGAGGAGGTAGGTTGTTGACGTCACTCTGGGAAGAGATAGGTTGTTGACGTCACTCTGGGAAGAGATAGGTTGTTGATCCTGCAAAGATATATATAAATTTAGATCTATTCGGATATCGAGAGAAACATAATTTGCAGAAAATGTAAATGACAACTACTCTATCGGAAATCGAAGGTATTTTTACGAAAACATAAATGACGGCTCCACTGGGGGGGTAATTGCTTGACATGTGACTGACGTTGTTTCAAGAGGATAATGCGCGATTCGCATGAAGTGTGAATAATTTTTCCTAATGATGTCTCTCTAAGAGGAGGAGAATAATTATGCAGAAATGTAGAATTATGTGAAGGATGACACTCTGGGAGGGAAAGAAATACCAAGGCTGAAAAGGTAAAACTTCGCTATGCTATCACTCTGGTAGAAAAAGAAATGCTTGATGCTGAAAACTAAACCTACGATGTCACTCTGGAAGGAGAAGAAACGCTACGCTGGAGACTAAACTATGCTGTCACTCTGGGAGGAGGAGAATGCTAAGGCTGAAGACTAAATAAAATCAATTCCCGTAGGAGAAGACGCGGAATGCGGAAACTAAACTAAGGTCACTCTGGGAGGAGGAGATGCTATGCTGGAAACTAGGCTATGCTGTCACTCTGGGAGGAGAAGATGCTAAGGCTGGAATGCAAATAACGTCAATTCCCGTATGAGAAGACGCGAGATGCGGAAACTAAATTAAGGTCACTCTGGGAGGAGAAGATGCTATGCTGGAAACTAGGCTATGCTGTCACTCTGGGAGGAGAAGATGCTATGCTGGAAACTAGGCTATGCTTGTCACTCTGGGAGGAGAAGATGCTAAGGCTGGAATGCAAATAACGCCAATTCCCGTAGGAGAAGACGCAGAATGCGGAAACTAAACTAAGGTCACTCTGGGAGGAGGAGATGCTATGCTGGAAACTAGGCTATGCTGTCACTCTGGGAGGAGAAGATGCTAAGGCTGGAATGCAAATAACGCCAATTCCCGTAGGAGAAGACGCGGAATGCGGAAACTAAACTAAGGTCACTCTGGGAGGAGGAGATGCTATGCTGGAAACTAGGCTATGCTTGTCACCAGTGGCGTTGATACGATCCTAGAATGCGCCTGCATCCTGCTCAGGAGGTAACGACCCCAAGAACAAGACTTTCCCACAATTTGCAGCCGTAAGCAGTCCTCACCTGATATTAGTGTTTGCACTCACGCTCTGAAACAAGGCTAAGTGTTTAACGCTCATAAAGATGCAACTAACATGATACATAATTTACAGTTCGCAATGTCAATCCGAGTGAATAGACTTCGACTGAAGATGCACATGCATGGGCATTCTAATAATCGATGGGACTTTTACGGGAAAGAAGTTTGTTTTGGGAGAGCTTGCTTTGCTGGGGAGGCTTTGGATGAAGGTGATGCTTCGCTGATTGTCCCAGATGTGGGCAATGTCTTGCTAAGTGGCCCTGATGTGGGCGAGGTATGCGAACTTCTTCGTGTTTTGCTGAGGATGCCTTCTTGATAGAGTGCACGAGCTCTGGGATCCTTGCTGGGGGTGCTTTTCTTTCGGCCAGGGGCCCTGTTCTTGAGTCTTCATTGGGGAGTGTCGTCGCTGCTCTTTTTGCGACTCACTACCTGAGTTGGCCTGGGGCCCTTTTCTTCTCATGTCCTTACTAGGGAGGCTTGCTTTGAGATTTCTCGAGTTGGCCTTGGGCCTCTTTTGCTTGACTTCTTGGGGAAGGATGCTTTGAGCTTTCTCGAGTTGGCCTCGGGCCTCTTTCTCTCGAGTCCATTGGGGAGGTTTTCTTCGAGATTTCTCGAATTGAGTTGTCCCCGGGCTGTGCTTGCTTTGGCTCTTCGATTGTTCAAAGATCTCTGAGCATTTTCTTTCTTTTCTTTTCTTTTCCCTTTTTCCCCTCTCTCCTTTTTCTTTTTCCTCTCCCTTTTTTTTTTTTTTTTTTTTTATATATATATCCCTCCCCTTTTTGATTTGATTTGAAATGCAACAGAGCAGAGCAAGCACAACCTTTATCTTGATCTCTTCCCCTTTTGTCTTGAGGCCTCGGCCTTCGTCGTTGCTGCTTCTTCGGTGATAGTCCTTAGCGATCTCCTGGTGACCTTTTCCGTCTCCTTTGTCGTGAACTCGAACTTGGCGTGCTTTTACTTCCGGCTGGCAATTTTAGCTGAAACTGCTCTTTGGCTCCCGGGGTATGAGTGATAGCGAAGGTTTGGGGGAGTGATGACATTTATGGTGAAAAGAGGGAAGAAACGAAAAAAGTGGAGAAAATCGTAAAAGTCCCATGTCATTTTATAGCTATCCCATGTCTAATTGCGCATGTACCCTGGATATTATGCGAACTCAACTAGTATCTAGTCAGGCCCTTACACTCGTGAAGGATAAGGCGCGTTGGCTCAAAAATGCTTACCGGGGTTTGTCTATGACTGCTTACGTTGGTGCAAACCGCGGATATAAGGGCAAACAGGTCATATCATGCATGGCATGCAACTTAGATGGATGTTTTTTTTTTTGGAAATGGGATTGAAAATTCTCGATCTATGCAACGCATGAAAATGCTTATGAGAGTAGTATGCTTTTTTATTTTAGCTGGGCTAAAAAGGGATTTGGATTGATTTTTGATTTTGACTGATTGATGGTTTGACTGCTGGATGTTTGATTGCTAGACGGTTGATTGCTAGAGATGGGGGGATGACTTATTTGCAACATTCTAATGGGAATCTAAGGTTGCCCCCCCAGTGGGCCAGACGACCGTACTCGAATTAAAGCTAATAAAGCGAGCCGGAGTGAAAATAAAACTAAATAGGGGAAAAGAAAGATAGACTCCCCTGAGATGTGCAGCGGGGCTGCAAGAGCGTCTTCCACAAGCTTTATGAGGATGACAATGAGATGATTCGTGTCCCTGCGAGATACAGAGGGGACAACAGAGTATAAAATTAACTCAAAACTGAGATAAGTTCAGGGATTCTCCCTTCCTTTAACTCGGCTTTTCGAGGGTGCCTATGATGTGGTCCCAGCTCCGGGACACTTTGCTTTGATTGGTTTCTTTTTCAGCTGCTTTGCGGGAACCAACGATCCAAGTCGGAGTGAGGACGAGATCTGCAGCTGGTTCACTTTGCTTACCGGTCATTGCCGGACCTATGTTGATTGGCTTCTTGATTGCTTGGGGATAAAGGGGAAGACCCTCTGTCTCCAAAATGTGCAGCGGGGCTGCATGGGCGTATGCTTACCGTTCTTATGCCGACAATGAATGGGGGTAACCCGGTTCCTGAAACAGACAAGGTGATGACAAATGAGGAGTAAATGCAAGACCATTTTTGGCGAAAGTAATGCGATGGATAAGTTTTTAAGCTCTCCCTTTTGGAGGGGCCATCCATAGGTCACTGTGGTGTGACTTGTGTTGGATGTTTGTTGATGATGGCTTTGCTCTAGAGGCTTGATCACAGCTCTTATCTTTGCTCGGGTGATATCGTCAGTCAGCCGCTGGTGGCCCATAAATTAGAGGATCGATCTTCCTCGTGCTGATTCTGTTGAGGAGCTTCTTGAACAAGACCGCATCATGTATGTTGATTGTGATCCTAGGGGGGATAGGCTTTCACCGCATTTCTTTTCTGGCAGTTCCGCTTGCGAAGGTGCGCTGGGCGACACTGGCGTTTTGGTGATGGGCTCCTCTGAATTGGTGACAGCGATGAGAGCCAATGTTGCTAGCGTTCCGACAGCTCAGTCGGCGTTGGATGGGCTTTGTGACTTCGGTCCAGCATTCAGTCCTTCGAGACCGGTGGTTTACGGTACCGGTTGTGCTGGTAGCACTGCGGGACAAAGAAACTTTGCTTTAGAGGGCGATGGTTTGCCTTAAAATCTTTCCTGATTCGCTCTTGAAGGTGGCTTGCTGCGGCAATTCAAGAGCTGCCACGAGCGGAACTCCCTGATTCTATCATGATGACAAACTGAGGCATGGGAGCTTACATCCCTGCAAAACTTAAAATTGATTAGTGGCGTTAGTCTAAACGCCGTGCCCTGAGCTACTCCTGGGGAGTCATCTATGCCATGCCTCATTTTGTCATCTCACCAGTTTAACAAGAAAAAGGATAACAAAATTTTAAAACAATACGCATCTCCTGAAAAACTTGTTTTATTAATTTCAGGACAAATGTTTGTGCTAGATTGTCATGATAAAACTCTATGTCCTTGGTCTGGCCGGATGGCGGTTCGCGACGCTTCAGGCGTAGTAGGTCTTGACTGCATCGGCGTTCACCGGTCTTAGGAGATCGTCTCCATCCATGTTGGTTAATACTAGGGCACCCCCTGAGAATGCACTTTTGACCAGATACGGGCCCTCGTACCTTGGGGCCCACTTTCCTTTGCTGGCCTCCTGATGAGGGAGAACTTTCTTTAGCACTAAATTCCCAGCCTCGAATTTGCGAGGTCGCACTTTCTTGTTATAAGCGTTGACCATTCTTTGCTGATATAATTGCGCATGGCAGATAGCGGCCAAGCACTTTTCGGGAAGAAGGTTTAGCTGCTCGTACCTCACTCTCGCCCAATCAGATTCTTCTACTTCAGATTCTGCCAGGATTCTGAGAGAAGGAATTTCTACCTCGAGGGGAATTACGGCTTCCATGCCGTAAACTAATGAGTAGGGAGTTGCCCCTGTGGACGTACGGGTTGCTATCCGATAAGCATGTAGTGCGAAGGGAAGCATGTCGTGCCAGTCTTTGTGAGTGATTACCATCTTTTGGATGATCCTCTTCAGGTTCTTGTTTGCTGCTTCGACTGCGCCATTCATCTTTGGTCGATATGGCGACGAGTTCTGGGGCTTTACCTTCCAACGTTGGCAAAGACTGTCGATCAATTTTCCATTGAGGTTAGTGCCATTGTCCGTGATGATGGTTTCTGGGACCCCATGACGGCAAATGATGTTTCTCTCAATGAATCGCATGGTCGTTTTCTGGGTGATGCTGGAGTAAGAGGTGGCCTCTACCCACTTAGTGAAGTAGTCGATTGCTACAAGGATGAAGCGATGGCCATTAGAGGCTGTGGGATGAATTTGGCCGATGATGTCGATTCCCCACATCGCAAAAGGCCAAGACGATGTCATGCTGAAGAGTGGGGCTGGAGGGACATGGAGATGATCCGCATAGATTTGACACTTGTGGCACTTCCGGAAATGGCCGATGCAATCGCGCTCGATGGTGAGCCAAAAATAGCCTTGCCTCATGATCTGTCTGGCCATCATGTGCCCACTTACGTGAGTGGAACAGACTCCTTCGTGGATCTCTGCTATGATTTTCTTCGCTTCGGTCATGGTGACGCAACGAAGCAAAGCTCCACCCGCTCTCCTCTTATATAGAACCTCGCCATCGAGGTAGAAGTCTAGTGCCAAGCGCTGAAGGGTCTTCTTGCTAACTCGGCTTGCCCCCGGTGGGTATTCCCGATTTCTGATGAATTGTACCAAGTCGTAGAACCATGGCTTCCCATCGGGTTCTTCTTCTAGGATGACATAGCAAGCCGGAGTTTCTTTGACTTCCACTCTCAATGGCTGAAGCATTATCCCGCACTCTAACTTGAACATTGATGCCAATGTGGCCAATGCGTCTACGAAGCGGTTCTTTTCTCGGTCGACTCGGTCGAACTTGGTTTCTTCGAATTCTCGCGTGAGCTGAGTGAGCAACTTTTGATAAGGGATGAGCTTAGAATCCCGTGTCTGCCATAGATCCTGGGCTTGATAGATGACGAGTGCTGAATCGCCGAAGATTCGGAGCTTCTTTACTTTTAAGTCGATGGCTGCTGTCAGACCACTGATGCATGCCTCATACTCGGCGACGTTATTGGTGCATAGGAAGTTCAATTTGCATGCTATGGGGAATTGACGGCCATCTGGGGCTATGACCACGGCTCCCACTCCCTTGCCCGAGAGGTTCACCGCACCGTCGAAGAACATGGTCCACCAATCGTCTTCTCGGAGATTTTCTGTGATCTCATCTTCAATCATTATGATGTCCTCATCGGGGAAGTCGAAGCTCAATGACTCGTACTCGTCCGAGGCATGATCGGCCAAGTGATCGGCGAGGGCGCTTGCTTTAACCGCTTTCTGAGTCACATAGATGATCTCGTGCTCAGCTAATAAGACTTGCCATCTACAAATGCGACTTGACAGGTACGGCTTTTCGAAAATGTATTTCAAGGGGTCCATGCGAGAGATTAGCCAAGTCGTGTAATACAACATGTACTGCCGGAGCCTTCGGGCGCACCATGCTAGGGCGCAACAAGTTCGTTCCAACATGGAGTAGCGCATCTCGCACTCGTTGAATTTTTTGCTGAGGTAGTAGATGGCTTGTTCACGCCTTCCTGATTCGTCGTGCTGTCCCAAAACGCACCCCATGGCGCTGGCTGTGACCGTCATGTACATGAGCAGGGGTCGTCCTGGCGTTGGGGGAACCAGTACTGGTGGGTTTTGCAGATATGTTTTGATTTTCTCAAAGGCTTGCTGGCAGTCTTCGTCCCATTCGGCTTCTCCGTGTTTCCTTAGCATTTTGAACATCGGCTCGCAAGTGAGTGTTAACTGGCTGATAAAGCGAGCGATGTAGTTGATACGTCCTAAGAAGCTTCGTACTTCTGTTTCGGTGCTGGGAGCGGGTAGTTCTTGTATTGCTTTTATTTTATCAGGATCCACCTCTATGCCCCTGTTGCTGACGATGAATCCTAACAGTTTTCCGGAGGTAACCCCAAAGGTGCACTTAGCTGGGTTTAGCCGTAGCTGAAACTGCCTTAGCCTTTCGAATACCTTCTTCAAGATGTCCACATGATCTTGCGTTCCACGGGACTTGGCTATCATGTCATCGACATATATCTCCAATTCCTTGTGCATCATGTCGTGGAAAAAGGGTGACGGCAGCACGTTGATAAGTGGCTCCTGCGTTCTTTAATCCGAAGGGCATTACTTTGTAGCAGAAGGTTCCCCAGGGCATGATGAAGGTTGTCTTCTCACTGTCTTCGGGTGCCATCTTGATTTGATTATATCCCGAAAATCCGTCCATGAAGGAAAACATGTCATTTCTGGCGGCACTATCTACCAAGATGTCGATGTGGGGAAGTGGGAAGTCATCTTTGGGGCTGGCTCGGTTTAGATCCCGAAAGTCCACGCACATGCGGACCTTCCCATCTTTCTTAGGTACCGGCACTATGTTGGCGATCCACTCGGGGTACTCGGCAACTCTCAAGAAACCCGCATCTAGCTGCTTGGTAACTTCTTCTTTGATTTTCAAAAGGATGTCCGGATGCATCCTCCGAAGTTTTTGCTTGACAGGTTTGTACTCAGGCTTCAAGGGGATGCGATGCTCGACTATCCCAGGATCAAGACCTGGCATATCGGCGTACGACCATGCGAATATGTCTGAGTAGTCTTTGAGGAGAGAAATCAACCTTTCTCTCTGAACTGCGTCCAAGGTAGTTCCGATCTTGACCAACTTCTAATTCTCTTTGCTTGCCCCCAGGTTTACTTCGTCCAATTCCTCCTGGTGAGGAGTTATTTCCTTTTCTGAACTTTCTAGTAAACGGGCTAACTCGTTGGGGATTTCGGCTTGGTCTTCGGTTGTAGCGACGATTTCTTTGTCGGTAAAGACATAGGTTTTATCAAGACAATCCGAATTAACACTCATCCTGAAATTAAAAATGCGAAAAGAAGAGATGCGTAAAATGAAAATTGCATATATATTGATTTTTAACAAAGAAGGGAACATGAGTCCCTACAAAAAGGTCTTCGTAAGAAGACGTGCAAAAACATATGTATATTTTTCGAAAGGAGTGATTACGGAGAGACATCTGGAAGCATGGCGATGGTCCAGTTGCGCACAGACTCCCCTGACTTCTTTACGAAAATGACTGAACTGAGTGACGGCTCTTCTTCACCCAGAGTGCAGATACGGAGGTCTGATACCCTGGTTGGATTTTCATTGATGGTTTCGGCTGCGAAGGGGAACGTGGTTCTGATATGGGGAACTTGCATTTTGCTATCTGGCGCAGAACGTCCAAATAGCTTAGCTAGTTGCTTTGCTTTCTTTTCTTGGGCAATCCTGGCGAAATCGGCCTTGCTGGGTTGGTACCCTAACCCGAAGCGATCTCCGAAGTTTTTCGGAGGTGCCCAGCCTCTTGCTCCTTGCAGCTCGGCCCCTAGCCGCTTTCCCAGTCGGAAACTTCCTTCTAGGGTTGACTTAGTTGTTGCTTCGGCTACCTCAGATTTTGAGGTTTTGCAGATGGGGGATCCTTCTTCGATCCAATCTGCGTTGACAATTTCGAAGGCTTGGAAAGAACTTTCCAAGGTCTCAGCAGTTTCGATGTAAGGCACGGATGCATGCTTGGCCAAGATTAAGGCCTCTTCTGCCTTGATTGTGACAAGGGCGTTATCTTTGACGTATTTGAGGCACTGATGCAGGGAAGATGGGACAGCTCCTGCTGAATGAATCCATGGCCGTCCTAGAAGCATGCTGTAGGCGGGTTGGATCTCCATGATCTGGAACGTCAAGGCGAACGTGTGGGGTCCGATGACCATGTCCAGCTCAAAGTTTCCGAGGATCTCTCGAGTGGTACCATCGAAAGCCCTAGCCATCATTCCGCTAGGCTTCATGTGAGAGAGATCGACTGGTAGTTGTTCGAGGACATGCCTGGGCATGACATTCAGTGCCGACCCATTGTCGATTAGGGCTTTTGCTATGACATGCCCCTTGCATTCCACCGTGATGTATAGGGCCTTGTTGTGATCTCTTCCTGCGGGGTCTATCTCTCCCTCAGAGAAGGAAATGCTACTTAAGGCTTGAATCCTCCCAACGAGGTTCTCCACCCCTTCCGTGGTGATATCTTTAGTTACGAAGGCTTGCTTCAAGACTTTTAAGAGAGCTTGGCGATGAGGCTCTGAAGTGAGAATCAGCTCCATGATGGAGATGCGAGCCGGGGTTTTCTTTAGCTGTTCGATGATGCTAAACTCGCTCTGTTTCATGATCTTAAGGAACTCGGCTGTCTCGTCCTCAGTTACTGGTTTGCTCAAACCTTGAGTCTCCTCTGTCATCTCTTCGCGGATCACAGGGTTTTTCCCTTTGGCTTGTCTTTGTTTTTCTACCTCCTCCGATATGTAGCATCTCCCTGTACGGGTCATGCCCCCGATATGAGAGGTTTCGCCGATAGTCAGCTCTGTTGGTGCGATTGCAGGAGGGGTAGTGACCACCGTGTATCCGTAGTTAAATGGGACTGCATGCAAGTCTCGACTAGGGGTATTCACAGCCAATGTGAATACTACCTTGCGAGGGGTTGTAGCTGCACCCCCGGTTTGGGCCGTGTATTCGAAGGAGTACGGTGCTGGAGGATTATCTTCGATGGCGTTGATTGCTCCTCGGGTTGCCCCTTCAGTTTGGATGATCCCGAATGTCGTGAGTTGCTTAACTTTCTTCCGAAACAGTCCGCAGTCCTGGATGTCGTGCTTGCTCTCCCCTTGGCAGAATAGGCATTGGGCCTGATCATTTCCTGGGAATGGCAGATAAGCGTTGTTGGCTAACGCGAAGAATAATTCTTCGCTGGGTGTTTCCTCTATTGAAGGGGGAGGAACGCCGATTCCCATGGAAGCAATGTCGCTCTTCCCAGGCTTATGGTGTGGCAGAGGGCTGGTTGTTGCATCAAGACCCCTCACCAGACCTCTGGACGAGACTCGTCCTTGTCGGGTCAGATGCTCGACCTTCTCTCTAAAGGCGTAACAATCCTCCAGGGAGTGTCCTCGGGTTCCGGCGTGATATTCGCAGCTAACATTCGGATCATACCAGCTAGGGTAGGGAGTTGATTGAGGTGAGAGTGGGGACGGTGTGATCTGCCCATCTGCCAGGAGGCTTGCGTAAATTTCCTTCAACGGAAACGGAGGAAACGACCATGTCGGTGAAGGGTATGACTCGGAGTCTGAGGATTCCCAAGAGGGTAGTAAGGGCACTGTGCTAGAATAGGAGGGTGGTGCCGAATACTTGACGAGGTAGTCGAACCTCCCGGAAGGTTGGCCCAAGGTGTCAATCTCGCGGTCTCCCTCATCGCGACGCCTGGAGAACCGTTTACCCGACGAGGTTGATCCTTTCTTTTGGATGTTTTGGAGTGGGGTTCTCTTGGCGTTATGTGGGATAGGAACCCCTTCTCCGATGGTGTGGATGGATCCTTCCTCGTGTGTTACTTTCTGGGTTTGAATTACTCCGAGGCTCGAGAGTTGTCTCACCTTTTCTGCGAACAAACCGCAGCTTTGGATCTTGTGACCGTTGCTTCCCTTGCAGTACATGCAATGACCTGAGTTGTTTTCCGAGCATGGCACATACCCTCCTCGAGCTAAGGCCAGGAAAAGTTGTTCCTGTGGCCAGTCTGATGCTGAAGAAAATAGGTCGTTGCTCTCTCCTGTTGAGATGGCGTTCACCCCTCCCTTTCCTTGGGAATGATCGGGGAGAGGGTTGGTGGAGGTGTTGGGTCCTTTTGCTGCCCCTTCGAAAGATACCCATCCACTTTTGATCAAGTGATGGACTTTCGTTTTGAATGCGAAGCAATTTTCCAGAGTGTGGCCTGGGGCTCCGGCGTGATACTCGCATCGTGCGTTAAGATCATACCACTTCGGGTAAGGAGGCAACTGAGGCTGCGCTGGAACTGGTACGATCTGTCCGGCTGCTAGGAGATGCTTGTAGATTTCTCCCGCAGGGAGGGGGAGAGGAGGCAAAGGCTCTCGGTTCCACCGATTGTTCGATGTGTTTTGGTTATTCGGGTATTTTGGTGGGTTATATGGCTTGGGTTGCATGGGTTGTGATGCTTGTACCGGAGGCGGCGAGAAATGTGTAGGATTTTGAGGCGCGGTATTAGCAACAGGTGGTGATGTGAAAGGAAAGTAGGTGGGTTGATATAGCGATGGCAAAGGGTAGGGCGATGGCGATAGATAAGGTAGAGGTGATGGAAATGGCTGCCCACGATTAGCTTGGGGAGCAACAAACCCCACATCTTTCTTTGCGATGGATGCCTTTTTGGGTGCAGACTCTGGTGCCGAAGGCGAGATTCGTCCAGATTTAATCCCTTGCTCGACTCTTTCGGCGATTAGGACCATGTCGGAGAAGCTATTTGAAGGATTCGAGATCAGGTAGGTGTAGTAGGGAGCCTTGAAGGTGTGTAGAAAGATCGATAAGAGTTCCTTGTCGCTTAAAGGTGGAGAGATCCTAGAGGCCAGCTCTCTCCATCTCTGAGCGTAGGTCTTAACGGACTCGCCGACTTTCTTTTCCAAACTTTGTAGGTCGGCCCGGTCGGGAGCTACCTCCATGTTAAACTTATATTGCCGGTAGAAGGCATCAGACAGGTCTCTCCATGTCCTGATTCTGGCTTTGTCTAGACCCATGTACCAAGTTAGGGCATGCTTAGTCAAGCTTTCCCGGAATAGATGGATCAACAATGGCTCGTTGTGAATCATCTCTGCCATTTTGTTGCAATATGCTCTGAGGTGGGTCTTTGGGCACTCGACCCCGGTGTATTTCTCGAAGTCAGGGATCTTGTATTTCGGTGGGATGACGATCCCGGGGACCATACACATATCAGCTGGGCCGGCAGGGTCGAAAGGATCAGCACCTTCAATCGCTCGGAGCCTTTCCTCAAGCAAATTCAGTCGGTCGCTTTTCGGTTGCTCGACTCCGAGGGGGTTATACCCGCAGGGTAGCATTGGTTCTGAGGAGAACTGGGGTTGTGCTGGATTGAAAGTGAGGAGCTGAGTTCCCACAGGTCCGGGAATTGTGCTCGGAGGAATAGGAGGGAGATACAAAGCCTCGAGGTGAGCCTGGCTTTTATTGGGGTCCACAGCAGGATTGATTGAAAGGTGCTGAAGCGACGAGGAGATCTCTTCACCCGCCTTAACCGTAGAATTTGCAGCGGTGGGTACAGTGAAGGGACTGACCCATCTCCATTGGCCCGGGGGTCCAGAAAGTAGTGGGGGTACGGAAGGTCCTGCGACGGTGAGCGAAGAGGGAGGTCCTCTTGCTTGAGGGGGATCGAAACCCGGTGGGAATTCGGTGGTAGCTTCATCCCTTTCCTTTTCGGCCCTGGCGGCCCTTTCTGTAGTAATCCGAACTTGCTCCTCTAGTTCGGCGATTCTAGCCGTTAGTACTTCGTCAGCCTTAGCTTGTTCAGTCATTTTTCATTTTTGAAGTCTAGTTAGGGGGAGCCTGTGCGGAGTAGCGCGCTTCCGAGGAGCTATCGCGAACCTGAAAAGAAAAAGAAAAGCACAAAAAGGGTGAGTACAAAGTCATACACAGGTGGTGTGCAATCCTGAGGTCCCCACGTTTGCTCATTCACTTTCCGGCTGCGCTTTCATTTGATATTTCCAGGGCGGTTGGAGAGGCGAGGAATCCCAGTTGTCGACAAGATACGAAGGAAGCCTCTATACATTCCAACGATATGAAGTAAATCTGAGATGCTAACGACGAAACCCAACTCCGCAGGGGCAACCAATGCCACCATGCTAAGAAGATCTCTTTTACCCTATGCTTTTGACGATGCGAGGCCTGATGCCTGGTGAACCCTGCCAAGGGGAGAGACGATGATCTATGCTATGAACTTGGAGTGTTTTGTGATAAGCTAAGAGGATATGGCCATGAGTGAACGCTACTTGGCTGTTTTGAATACTTGTTCTGATTTTTCGGAATTTCGGTGAGATGATTGTGTTTTACCCCGGGGGATTTTTTTTTTTTTTTTTTTTTTTTTTTTTTTTGAGTTTGTATTGAAGGGATAGTTGATATGGAAAAGATGAATCGATTTAATAAATATCCGAAAGAGTACGACTTTATTAAAAAGCGTTTACAAAATATGGTAAACTTGCCAACTTCCTAAATTCATCAAAAATGGCTAGGATAGATGAAATTAGGGGTCCTAGCTAAAAAGAACAGATGGGCCGATCTCCGAGCCTTTCCCTGAAGGTGTCATTCCTGGGCGTCCGAGTCCTGCTGCCAAAGGTACTCCATCGAAGCCAACTCCCCTTTCTTCATCTCTAACTCAGCCTCTAAGGCGGCAATTCGGCTTTGCAGTACTTGGTTGTTCCTTTCTCCCAAGTCTGCGCGAGTAGTCAAAACCCTTATCGTTGAATCCCTGTCTTCAATTATGGCACTTGATGCTTCTCTTTTGCGGGTTTCACTGCTCAAGCGTTCCTTAAAGTCCCTGAGGGCCACATTCTTTTGTACTATTTGTACGCGGACGAAATCCTTGTGCTGCCTGTCCAGTTCATTCATCTGGACCTCTAAGCCACATTGACGAGCTTGGGCCATATCCCTTTCCTCTACCATCAGATCTCGCTCTTCTTGTGCTGCTAGCATCTGTTCTACCACTTGAGCGTAAGCCATGACATCCATTCCTTCGCTCACTTGCGATTCCCCTTCTTCTTCCATCGGTTTTTGATTTTCTGGGCGAGGTAAGACATTACCATTAACTCGTCTCGACCTCCACTGTGGATATTCTGGTATTGTGGTTGCGGAGATGCCGTGCCCTTTGAGGCAGAAAGGGTGGGCCCAGTCATGGGCGTACAGCTGAATGTTCTGATCTTCTCCAGCGTGTGGCAGGTCTGATTTCGTCATGCCAAAAGTTACTGGAATGATTTGGGTGATGCGAAACTGTCTGAGGACGAGGGCCGGACAATAGTGAACGCATCCCCATGCTCCGATCAAAGGAACCCAAGGTAAGTGTCCGCAGTAGACGATGGGATTGGAAGTCTGCAGCCACTTGGCGTGCCAACTGAAGTCTTCTTCTGAGAGATTTATGAATCGGTTGATCCAGACATCCTTATTTTCCATCTCCCATCTATCCGTGGTCATTGCATTGATAACCCTGAGAAGAGGGCATGACCTTATGTAACTTGCGAAGAAAATGGTCTGATCAGGGATCTGCTTGAAGTGGCTGACCAACCATACTGTCAACAACTGGGTGCAACATGTAAGTCTCCCTTTCCCTTTTCTTCGACAAGAGTCCAAGGAGCGAAAGGTCTCGGCCAGAATGGCTGTTGTAGGATTGATGGCATTTGTTTCCATCTCGTAAAAGATGTTGGCTGCTGCAAAGTCGATGGCATTCCTCATTTTCGGAAAGAGGACAAATCCTACAATGGCGAAGGCTAAAATCCTTAAGCGTTTCTTTCCGTTGGACAATCGAAAGCGTGCCTCAATATCTGACCAGCACCAGAAGTAGTCCCCCTCTCTGACACGAGTAGTGATTCCTAACAGCTTATCGAGCCTTATTTTGACACTTGAGGAGTCGAGTCGAACATTCTGGTATATGGCCGATATAGGAGAGGTGAAGCACATCAGAGCTGAGTACTCCTCTAGCGTAGGGGTCAAGTCTACCTCTTTGTCGAAAGAGAAGCACCGATAATAGGGATCCCAGAATTTTAGGGCTGCCTGGATGCAACCCCAATCAGTCTTTACGTCGACTAGGGTCAGTAGCTTTCCATAAATCCCCTCAAACTGTGTCTCTTCGTCTTCAGTCAGCTCATTTCTCAACATCCGAATCCTAGTTAAGTCAAAGTCCACGACTTCTACTTTGATCTTAGTGGTGATGTCAGGGGCGAACCCACGTTCCAACAGATCTCCTTGTACGGCCTGATCGTCGAAACTTCGTCCCCCGAAAATATTAAATGAAAGTAGTGTAGGCGCAGTCATAGCGAATGAGCAAAATGGGTCCTGTTGGGGACGAAAGTAAAATTCAAGTGCTAAGTAAATAGTGTGAGAAACCCGCAGTTTGTATAACAGGAAAAATCAGGTCAAAATGCCATCAAGACAAATAGAGCCACGAAAAACAGTTATAATCATGATGCACGTGCTGGGGCTCTGATTCCGACACCTCTAACTGGCTTGAATGGTTCCCGGATGATACCATGAAAAGGTCCCTAAAGTGTCGTCCAGTCGCCCGATTCCTTGCGAAATCGTATAACCTTTCGACTGGCTTTAGGGGTTCATCCGAGTTGGGATTGGTGAACACTACCCAGGACATGTGTCCTAGGGCGTCACTACTACCCTCCTATTTTGGTAATTGTCCCCGGGGTGTAGGGCGCTATGAAATGCATATGACAATTGATAAAGCAAATAAATAAACAGACCAGCAATTGATCAAAGCAAATAAATAAACAAAAAAAAACACCTCTCAAAAAAATAAAACCGGCTCCGACCCTACTTTCCCCAGTGAAGTCGCCAAACTGTCGCGCCCCAACGAAAATTAACAGCGGAATGCTAATTCACGAGTGTGCAACGAAATTCGGGACCTTACCATGCTCAGCGTAGATGGACGCCTCGCAGCATGCAATGAAGTCGCCACCCTAATTTGGTTGCTAGGCTTAGGGAACCCTAATCGTCATGGCATAGGAAATATAATAAGTAAAAAAACTAAAGGCATAAAAAAGGGGTCTGGACCCCAGACAAAGGTTCGGGGTCGTGTTATGGTCTCGGGAAGGTGTTAGGCACCCGAGACACATCCGAAAACGGTTACCGGTTGATGAGAGAGGTGTTTTAAAGGTGTTTTGATGAAATGCGTTTTGAAAAGTGGGCCCTCAGAGGAATCGTCACTTTGGTCTTATCTATGATCGTAATCGTTCAGGAATAATTAAGACGTCTTTCTGACGGGGTTACCGTTTATCAAGACCAATTGATTATTCCTGATCGTAACGTGATGGGACTGAAATTTCCGTAAGACTGAATGAGCGCCCTCTTTTTTCATCATCGGGCCATGCATGATTAAATTAATTACTACGTGATCCTAACATGGATTGCTAACAGAGTACCATTTTAAATGATGGATTTAAAACGATAGTTTGCTGTGGGATCGAAAGTCCCCATGTACATGCAGTCAATATAAGCGAGAAGTAAAATCACATGAACGTGGCATTTTAAGAAAGTCTTTAAACACGTTGTGCATGTGGGTTGATTTTAGTTCTAGCAGTTCTATATATCATGCATACGATGGATATTTGCAGAAAGCATCGAATAAATAAAAAGGAATCGAAAGGCGTACTTTCGAGCGAAGCTTGAAACTAAAACCTGCAAAATGAGAGTGTTAGCGATAGCTCGAGAAATAAATAAGCAATTTATGAGTGCAAGAATTTAAATGACAGTTGATTGTATACGAGAAATGATGGATTTCACGCATACGAAATGAGATGCTGAGTTTGGTTGTATGCGAAAAATGATTGATTTTAAGCATACGAGAATTTATCGCTAGGTGATTGCATACGAAAAATGATGGATTTTTCGTATGTGAGAATTTAAATGCTAGTTGATTGCATGCGAAAAATGATGGATTTTACGCATGTGAGAATTAAAATGCTAGTTGATTGCATGCGAAAAATGATGGATTTTACGCATGTGAGAATTAAAATGCTAGTTGATTGCATGCGAAAAATGATGGATTTTACGCATGTGAGAATTAAAATGCTAGTTGATTGCATGCGAAAAATGAAGGATTTTACGCATACGAAAATGAAATGCTGTTTTGATTTGCATGCGAAAAATGATTGATTTTACGCATACGAGAATTTAAATGCTAGGTTGATTGCATGCGAAAAATGATGGATTTTACGCATACGAAAATGAAATGCTGTTTTGATTTGCATGCGAAAAATGATGGATTTTACGCATACGAGAATTTAAGTGCTAGGTTGATTGCATGCGAAAAATGATTGATTTTACGCATACGAGAATTTAAATGCTAGGTTGATTGCATGCGAAAAATGATGGATTTTACGCATACGAAAATGAAATGTTGTTTTGATTGCCTGCGAAAAATGATGGATTTTACGCATACGAAAATTTAAATGCTAGGTTGATTGCATGCGAAAAATGATTGATTTTACGCATACGAGAATTTAAATGCTAGGTTGATTGCATGCGAAAAATGATTGATTTTACGCATACGAGAATTTAAATGCTGGGTTGGTTGCATGCGAAAAATGATGGATTTTACGCATACGAAAATGAAATGCTGTTTTGATAAGTGCAGAAAAATTAAAGGCTATTGGCGATTTACAGGGAAGAAAAAAAAGTTTAATGATTTGCAGAAAATAAAACAGATTGATAATGTAGAGAATGGACAGTTAGATATTTGTGGAAAATAAACAGTTGATATTGCGACCGACCATGTAGGCGGTATTGAATTTAAATTGCTGAAAGTAAATTGCTGAAATTTAAAGTGCGGAAAAGTAAAGTGCGGAAAAGTAAACAGTTGATAATTTGCGGAAGGATTTCCAGCAGTTTTGCGAAAAATTAAAGCAGTTGATATTGCAGAAAATAAACAGTTGATATTGCGACCGACCATGTAGGCGGTATTGAATTTAAATTGCTGAAAGTAAATTGCTGGAATTTAAAGTGCGGAAAATTAAGCAGTTGATAAGTGCGACCGACCATGTAGGCGGTATTGAATTTAAATTGCTGAAAGTAAATTGCTGGAATTTAAAGTGCGGAAAAGTAAGCAGTTGATAAGTGCGACCGACCATGTAGGCGGTATTGAATTTAAATTGCTGAAAGTAAATTGCTGAAATTTAAAGTGCGGAAAAGTAAAGTGCGGAAAATTAAACAGTTGATAATTTGCGGAAGGATTTCCAGCAGTTTTGTGAAAAATTAAAGTAGTTGATATTGCAGAAAATAAACAGTTGATATTGCGACCGACCATGTAGGCGGTATTGAATTTAAATTGCTGAAAGTAAATTGCTGAAATTTAAAGTGCAGAAAAGTAAAGTACGGAAAAGTAAACAATTGATAATTTGCGGAAGGATTTCCAGCAGTTTTGCGAAAAATTAAAGCAGGTGATATTTACGGAAATTAAAAAGCGACCGACCATATAGGCGGTATAATAAATGACTGAATTTAAATATCATGAAAATAAATATTGCGATAAGAAAGAAGCAATTCGGATATAGAACAATTAAATAACAAGTTGTCGCAAGAACGAGCATACGAAAAATATGGACCGGAAATGACGCATGTGTGCATTTAAATCATGTATAAACATTTAAAGCATGGTATACGGCTATTTAATTTCGTGCATAAATATTTAATCATGGTATATAAATATTTAAGCAAAGCGAAATAATAAACAAGTATTGTAAATAATGATTAATTAAATATGGTATACGAATTAAATTAAACATTACGTACGAGCATGAAAAAAAAATGACTCGAATGCTTGACGAAGAATTAATGGGCTGGGCCCCATGTGCTGAAATTGGTTAAAATGGGCTAGGAATAAATCCTAGCCCATAGCTTAATTTGAAAGGAAAAGAAAAGATGGGCTTGGCTTAAGCCAAAGCCCATCATCATGATAAATAAAAGGAGGGACGGGCTTACCCCGTCACCCTCCCTTCTTCTTCCTCGCAAGAACAGCCCTGCTGTTCTTGCTTCCTACGTCGCCGGCGCCGTGGCCGGCGACTCAAATGACCCAAAACCCACTTGTAACCCCCCCCAATTCGACTCGGATCAATCACTCAACATGCCAACGATCCAATCAAGCAAGAACAGCACCCCAAAACGGGAGAAGAAGCCACGGTTTTAAAAGAAGAAGAAACATGTTAATTAAACATTTTTTGAGCAATTAATTAGTTAAAGCAACGAATGATTAAATTAAGGCAAGGGAAGTGAAGTTAGCATGGAAACAAAGCTTTTAAAACAGATTTGAGTGGTTGATCAAAGGCTTAAGGCTAAAAACGAAAATTAAAAGAGAGGAGCTTAGAGAGAGAAAGCTTGAAAGAAGCTCACCTTGCTTGCCTTTCTTTTCCTTGGTTCGGGTGGATGAATTGGCTAGGAGAATGGAGAGGGAGCAGGGCTGTTTTCATGCGAGAGTTTTTTGTAAGATTTTCGGCCCCTTTTTCGTTGAGAAACCGTGGCTATTTATAGCCAAAAATGCGTGGATGGGAGGACGCCGGAGACGCGCGTGGGTGGCCGGCTGGTCACGGTGGCAAGGCTAGAGGGAGGTGTGATGATGGCGGAGGCGTAGGGGCTAGGGAGCAGTTGGCTCGGGCGAGGACTTCGGTCGCTTCCCTCGTGCGTGCACTGTGCATGTGCATTATGCACATTAAATCAAGGGCCATTGATCTGGTTGACTTTCCTTGGTTGACCAGATCAATGGCCATGATCAAATGACCTTTCATCTGATTTAAATGGCCTCGAGCCGGTTCCCGCGACCAAACGTTCTGACTTTTCGAGCCGAAGGTACCGTCGCGTAGAGAAAAATACGACGGGTTTAACCGTCTACAACGAATGACGAGAATTTTTCGTTTAACGTGTTTATTTTTGCGTGAAACGTTTGAACGGAAAAATAAAGACGTTACGCCAAAAATTACACGAAACGCTGTAGACCGTTGCGAGCAGAAAAAAATCTAGCAACTAGTTGATGGAAAACATTTTAAAGTCGAGTTGCTGTCCGAGCAGGCTTACTCGGGTCCAATAAAAGCTCGAATAAAAATAATAATAAAATAATAAAAATACTAAAAAATGCGATAAAATACAAAAAATCCTAAAATTCACGAGATGCTCAAAAATGAAGAAAAAACTAGCAAACGACTGCTGGATAGTAAAAAATGTGATTTTTAAGGCTAAAAATAATAATGATAATAATAACAAAAATACTTGACGAAAAATTAAAAACGCGATTTCGAAAGCTGACGAAGCTAACGATGATGCTAAAATGCGATGAAAACCCTAAAAATGCTAGCGATAGTAACTTAACTACAGACGACTGTAATTTAAGTAAAAATGACGGTAAATTAAATAAATGACAGAAATGCTAAAATTAAGTAAAAATGGCGTCAAAATTTGGGTATCAACAGGAACCAAATAAGATAATATTTTATTTGGATGATTAGGGGGACCAAATACTTAATTAAAATATCTTGATACAATTATAAAATTGTTAGTTGAATTATTTATTCCCAAATAAAGAAAGTTATAAAATAATTTGAAAATTAGGGGGACCAAATAGGATAATACTCCCTCTGGGGTTAAATAGATGACGTCCTAGAGGGAGTAAAGTTGTGCAAAATTAGATGATGTTATGCATCTCAAGGCTGGAGATGACCCTGCTACCCTCGCCTCTGTTTGCCGTAGACGATGTTGGCTTTGGATTGGCTAAACCGTCGCATCACAGTCTTAACGCGTTTGAAAATTAAATTTGCGGGGGGATTGACCGGTGGCTATGATGATGAAGGAAAGAAAGCGGTGGTGCGGCGACAAGGAGATCAGATTTGGGAAGATGGAGAGGGTTGAGATGTTGAAACATGGAGCGGGAGAAGGTGAGGGAATTGCTTGGCTGAGGATTAATGGAAGCTTCGGTGAGGGATTTGCTTGGTTGAGGATTTTTGGATTTGGAAATGGTTTTGCAGGAAAGGGAAAAGAGATGAAGATGGCTAAATGAGGAAAAAAAACATGGCCGTTGGATCGGTCTTGCTAGAAAGGTAAGATGATCCAACGGTGAGGATGAGAGTGGGAAGGAAAAAAAACTATAATTATTTAATTGGTTCGAGTTATCGGTACTAGAAGTCTGGCTAAAAATAAATAAAAATATGAACGGAAAATACCGAAAAGAGTAATAAAATGAAATATACGAAATGGTATGCGTAAAAAATGTAAAATGTGACAATGGACGGAAATGTTCGATCTACGGTTCGAAAAATTTTGTTCTGAACCGATAAAAATCAAACGAAAAAATACTGGAAAAAAGGGGTAAAGATTGAAGAGCCCGAATTCAAGCCCGACTGCAAGCCATATGGGCCAAAATAAACCATTCATAATTTGGTAAATATTGTAAGATGGTAAGGGGACAATAGTCATAAAGTGCCTCGATTTCTCCGAACCAATCATTACCTTAATATGTGTGAAAATACCTAAAACGTCATGTAATTAACCTCGAAGGGAGTATTTTTTAGAAGGAAAAATATGAATTTATTGACAAATAATAGTTCAAACTTTAAAGGTCAATACGTAATACCATGAAAATTTGAGGGGTAAAGTACAATACCTTTTTGAAAAAATTATAACTTAAGGGACTATTATAGGAGAAATAGAAAATTCTTGAGCTGCCCAGGCCAGCCCAGCCCAAGCCCAGTTAGGGAAGGAAAAAAAGATAGAGATTTGAGGGTAAGGGGATTTGAACCCCTTAGCAAGGGAGCCAAATTTTTAACCACTGAAGCAAAGCTGAATATTGTTAGATAATGCATATATATATATAGAAAAAAATTCCGGTTCAAATGGTTCTACGGTTCGGTTTTACGGGTTTTATATTCGTAGACCTGGACTGAATTTTCGGTTTTAGATTGGTAGAAAATTACAGCTCGGGCCGGTTCGGGTCAAAATTCTTCGGTTCCAGTTCGGTTTCCGATTCAGTCTGGTTTCTTACACCCCTAGACAAGATAAGGGTGAAAATCAATATAAATACATGTCATCTAAGGGAAACCGAACCAACAATTCATTCTCATCTCAGTTTTCTTACTAAAAACATCCTAGAGTTAAGGAAAAAGAAAGAGCTAGCAGGTTAAAAGAAGAACTAGAGGAAGAAGCTACAAAAGAGGTAATTACACAATTTTCTAATATAGAGAGGTCCAAAAATTATAATTTTAGTGGCGTTAGAACGGTAATTGATAGGGTTAAATACTTTCAAATTTTTGTAGAAAAATAATTTAGGAGTTAAAAATTATACAGGTTCTAATATAACGTAATTTTGGTGAACTTATGGAAGAACATGTCTAAAATGGGAAAGGAACCATGGACTAGTAATTCTTACGTTTAGAAATGAATAACTAGAAACTTAAGATGAGGTTAATATACTAATTATTTGTTATGTGATGTGTTTTTGTTGTGTATGATAATAATTGGATGGGTTTGTACCCGGGGTAGGAAGGATCCTGGTGATCTTCTCCTCTGAGGGGGTGGGTCCTCGCTACTGGTACACCTGCAAGGCGCCGGAGGGGGTCCCCGACGCAGATACTCCGACGATCAAGTCAGTATGAGTATGAGAAGTAGTGAGAGAGAGAGTAGAGTGAGAGTGTGGAGAGAGTAGAGAGAGAGTCCCCCCCTTTCTACCTGGGGGGGGGGGGGTATTTATAGGAGATCTAGTAGGGAGGCGTTATCTCTAATAGGTGCCGCTTGGGTGCCATGGGGTGATGCCGAGAGGATGACGCTTGTGTAGTAGATGCCGCTTGAGAGCTTAATGCCGCTTGAGTGCTTACCGGGTGTGGGAATAGGTGCCATATCGTACTGGATGGGGCTCCCCCGCTGACGTCGACCACCCCCGGTAGCAGGACTAGCAGGAGGCCAGGCGGGCCCTACAGTAGCTGAAGATGAGGGTACCCCCTGCCAGGACTAAAATCCCCTGGGGGGGGGGGGGGGGGGGGTATGTGAATAGTTATCACAAGCCCAACCGAAAACGAGCCCGAGTGTTTACCAAGGGCTCCATTCTCGGTATCTGGATGAATGTTATCTCTTCTGCGTCGCAGCAGGCTTGTAAAAATCTTCGAGTTCCTTTGCGTCCTTTGATGCCCACGCCGCAGATTCTTGCTAAAGCTCTATAGGCGCTATCTCTGGCAGATAACGCTAAGGTCCTTTCGAGTGGCGTCAGGCATGGCCTGGGATGGGATAACGCCGATTGTAGAGGTAGGTGTCACGTGAGAGCCCTCCCGCTGAGGTCGACCATCCCAGGGCTTGCCGCTAGGCTAGGGGCGGCATGGACAGTGTCGAGTGTCCAAGGAATGAGTTGGAGATGCCGCTGGCTTGTCAGAAGCCGTTAGGTTGTCATGTCAGACTATTGCTTCGACATTCTGGTTGGCTTGCGAGAAAATGCTAAGACATAGCCGCAACCAAAGTAGAAAATGAAGATTCGTTCTTCATGCAGAGAGAGAATATGGCGGTGATGGACCAGAGGTGACGAGAGCACATGCCTCAAGACTCAGAGCCCAACCAAAAATTGTTGACGAAATCGGCAAGAACTATGTGCCCCCAGCCCAACCGAAAACGGTCCTGGTATGCAATACCAATGACATGGAGGCAGCTGTTGACAAGGAGGCACCTGATAACATGGCGACACCTGGCAAGGAGGCCGCTGATGACATAGAGACATGCTGATAACATGGCGGCAACTGACAAGGAGGCCGCTGATGACATAGAGACATCGCTCACATGGAGGCACTCGCTCTCATGGAGGCATCACAAATCACACGGAGGCATCGCTCACATGGACGCACCACAAATCACATAGAGGCACTCGCTCACATAGAGGCATCACAAATCACATGCAGGCATCACTCACATGGACGCACCACAAATCACATAGAGGCATCGCTCACATGGACCCACCACAAATCACAAATCACATGGAGGCACTCGCTCACATGGAGGCGTCACAAATCACATGGAGGCATAACTCACATGGAGGCACTCGCTCGCATGGAGACATCACAAATCACATAGAGGCGCCGCTCACATGGAGGCACTCGCTCACATGGAGGCATCACAAATCACATAGAGGCATCACAAATCACATAGAGGCATCACAAATCACATAGAGGCACCACAAATCACATAGAGGCGCCGCTCACATGGAGGCATCACAAATCACATAGAGACATTGCTCACATGGACGCACCACAAATCACATAGAGGCGCCGCTTACATGGACGCACCACAAATCACATGGAGGCATCACTCACATGGACGCACCACAAATCACATAGAGGCATCACTTACATGGACGCATCACAAATCGCATAGAGGCGCCGCTCACATGGAGGCACTCGCTCACATGGAGGCATCACAAATCACATAGAGGCGCCGCTCACATGGAGGCATCACAAATCACATAGAGACATCGCTCACATGGACGCACCACAAATCACATGGAGGCATCACAAATCACATAGAGGCGCCGCTCACATGGAGGCATCACAAATCACATGGAGACATCACTCACATGGAGGCACTCGCTCACATGGAGGCATCATAAATCACATAGAGGCGCCGCTCACATGGACACACCACAAATCACATAGAGGCGCCGCTCACATGGAGGCATCACAAATCACATGGAGGCATCGCTCACATGGACGCACCACAAATCACATAGAGGCGCCGCTCACATGGAGGCATCACAAATCACATGGAGGCATCGCTCATATGGACGCACCACAAATTACATAGAGGCGCCGCTCACATGGACGCACCACAAATCACATGGAGACATTGCTCACATGGATGCACCACAAATCACATAGAGGCGCCGCTCACATGGACGCACCACAAATCATATGGAGGCATCACTCACATGGACGCATCACAAATCACATAGAGGCGTCGCTCACATGGAGGCACTCGCTCACATGGAGGCATCACAAATCACATAGAGGCGCCGCTCACATGGAGGCACTCGCTCACATGGAGGCATCACAAATCACATAGAGGCGCCGCTCATATGGACGCACCACAAATCACATAGAGGCGCCGCTCACATGGAGGCATCGCTCACATGGACGCACCACAAATCACATAGAGGCGCCGCTCACATGGAGGCATCACAAATCACATGGAGGCATCGCTCACATGGACGCACCACAAACAACTTAGAGGCGCCGCTCACATGGACGCACCACAAATCACATAGAGACATCGCTCACATGGACGCACCACAAATCACATAGAGACATCACTCACATGGACGCACCACAAATCACAAATCACATGGAGGCACTCGCTCACATGGAGGCGTCGCAAATCACATGGAGGCATCACTCACATGGACGCATCACAAATCACATACAGGCATCACTCACATAGAGGCACCACAAATCATATAGAGGCGCCGCTCACATGGAGGCATCACAAATCACATAGAGGCATCACTCACATGGAGGCACCACAAATCATATAGAGGCATCGCTCATATGGAGGTGCTCGCTCACATGGAGGCATCAACCTCTTCACTATTTCGATATTTCATCAACTTCCATATCGGGGTGTCGTTGATGTCGCTTTTCCCATCCAAGCTCGTTGAGTCCGGCCTTGCTGTGAACCGCCTGCAATATTGTCGCGGTTTTACGCCATGAGCTACCTACAATTTGTGCGGTTTTACGGTCTGGGTTTGTTTGATGTTCGCACACTAGAAAATGCACAAGCCAAAGTATATTCATTGGTGCAAAAACTCAAGACACGTTGCCTATTACTTTAAGGGAATTCCAATAGACAACTTGTTATGCATGATTTGGTTCGCGATGTGGGCAGATGGATAGCTTCTCGTTACCACGGTGTGGTTGTTGTAGATGATAGGAACAAGCCGAAAGAATGGGTTGATGAAGAAAAAATAAAAACTTACAGAGTATTTGGCTATACAACAACGTCGATGAGCTTCAAGAGGGGTTGCAATGCCCAAACCTGGACTTCATTCATATTGATGGTAATGATGGTGATTTGCAAGTACCAGACAACCTCTTCACAGGACTATGTCAACTTACTGTCTTAAGTTTGACTAGCTTTCTTTTTTCATCTCTTCCTTCCTCTGTTGGTTTATTGAAATGCCTTAAAACATTGTGCTTTTATAAATCATCTCAGCTGGGAGACATAAGAATTGTTGGGGAATTAAAAAAGTTAGAAGTACTCAGTTTTGCCAAGTCCAATATTAGGTGTTTACCGACAGAGATCGGGGAGTTGACTAAGCTCAAGTTGTTAGATTTGAGCCATTGCTATACACTTGAGGTAATTCCTTCGAATGTTTTGTCGAAATTATCTCGGTTAGAAGAATTGTACATGGCTAACAGCTTTGATAGGTGGGAAATCGAAGGAGGAGACAATGCAAGTCTCACTGAGCTGAAACAATTGCAGTCCCTAAGCAATTTAGAGATTGCCATTCGAGATGCAAATTTAATACCAGAAGGTGTTTTCTCTAAAAGGTTGTGTAGATATAGAATATTTATTGGTGAAGGTAGATGGCATTGGGACAAAGAAGGCGAAACCGTGAAGACGCTGAAACTGAAGCTCGGTGCAAACATCAATAAGAAAAATGGAGTTTTGCAGTTATTGAAGGAAACTCAAGACCTATATTTGCATGGTGTCAAGAACATTCTCTGCGAATTAGACAGCGAGGGCTTTCCTAAACTCAGGCACCTTCATCTCTCTGAGACTTCTGGGGTTAAATATTTAATTGACATGATTGAAAGTGCTCCTTTAGTTGCCTTTCCAATGTTAGAGACTTTGACTCTTGACAATTTGGTTTCCCTTGAAAATATTTGTCAATATAGGCTAAAAATGCAGCCTTTCAGCAAACTAAGGTATGTTGAAGTGAATAATTGTAATAAATTGACACATCTCTTCTCATTCTGGGTGGCTCAAGGGATGTTACAACTTCAAGAAGTCAAAGTAAGCAGTTGCGAGAGCATGGAGGAGATTGTTGGTGAAGAAAATAAATTAGCAAATACAGGTAAAAGTGAAGCAACCAAGCCGATTGTGTTTTCCCAACTGCACATCTTGTGCTTGAGCTTATTGCCTAAGCTCAAAAGTTATTGCTCAAAAGCTACTTCAAAACAAGACCTGAAGACTTCAATCACGCCGCTTCTCAATGGCCAGGTATTTTACTTAGTGCAGATTTCATTCCCCAATTTGAAGGAATTGTATTTGGAATCAATTAGGTGCGATACGCTATGGTATGACCCGCTTGCAGCTGTTGGGAATTCATTTCAAAATTTGACGGAATTGTGTATTCGAGGATGTGAAACTATGAAATACGTATTTTCTTATTCTCTAATTAAATACCTTTGTCGACTCAAAAAACTTACTCTATTAGAAAACTCAGAAATGGAAGAGGTAATAGGCATGGAAGAAGGATCGGAAGAAGGCAAGCAATGTATGAATAATAAAGTGATAGTGTTCCCTGAGTTGCTGCACCTTCGATTAGAGAATCTTTGGAAACTCAAAAGATTTTGCAAGGGTTATCTACTTGAGTGTCCATTGTTGAAAGAATTGAAAATTGTCGAATGCCCTGATATGAGACATTCATCACCCGAGTGAGATTGGAGGAAATGGACCAAAATGCAACACCAACACTTGTACCTCCAGCTCTATTCGATGATATGGTATATTTTAGTTTTTTACTTTTCATTTTACTATTTATTTGTATTTTTTTAATATTGTTTGATTTTGCAAAATGGGTTAAATATGGCAGGTTGCCTTTCCTAGCTTAGTTGAGATGTACATCTGGAATCTGGATAGCATGGAAAATCTATGGCATAGCCAACTTGCTCAAGGATCTTTTGGTGAACTGAGAATATTGAGTATTGATGAATGTGAGAAGCTACCAAAAGTTTTCCCATCAATTCTGCTAGGGAGATTCCAGAAATTGGAGAAGTTGTTAGTAAGTTATTCTAGCTTGGTTGAGGAAATATTTGAAGTTGAAGGGTCAAATAATCATGTGATCTCCTTTCAATTGAGGGAGTTGAGACTACTTATGTTGCCCAAATTGAAGAATGTATTTCCGTACTCCATAGCTACACATCTGCAGAAACTTGAACGTATTGACATATCATACAGTTATGGGGTGGAGGAGATAGTTGCAAAGGCCGAGATGAATGGAGAAACAACTGTTTTTACCCCTTGCTTTGAGTTCCCAGAGTTGACCAACCTTAGATTTAGAAGCGTGCCAGAATTGAGAAGATGGTATCCAGGGAAGCATACTTTAATGTTGCCCAAGCTAAAAGATTTATTGATTCCCCCGTCATTTGCAACAGATCAAATGGCTCTCTTGTTACCCGGAAAGGTTTGAACTCTGAACTTAGTTTCTCCTCTACGTTACATATTTTTGTGTTTTCAGTTTTGTATTAAAGAACTCTGAACCATACAAATCTTTATAATCAAATAATGGCAGTGTCAGTGTCAGTGTCAGTATCAGTTTTTTTCTTGTTTGATTGTTTTAAAGTTAAGGTAAGTAATAATAAACTTCACACTTATTAAAATGTTGTTGGACTAAACAATTATTTAGTTTAGGTGTGAATAATTATTTAATTGCACATATAAAAATAAATATAATTTTATATATAAAAGATAAGTTTAGTTTCAATTTTAATTTCAACTTTCATTATTTTTTGCATTTACTTTATATAAAAGTAGTATGCATAAAGTTTTTTTATAATTACTTTATAGATGTTTCATTTCTTTAGTTTACAAGTTTAGTTTCAAATTATTTACTTTATAGATGTTTAGTTATATAAAAGTAGTATGCATATTTAAATATTTATTTTCTGATTATATATTTGTATTCACTTTTATAGGAATTCAGTTGCAATAAATTATTTACGACTCTACTTTTTATTCCATTTCTCTGTTTCCAAGGTGACCTGTAATCTGGAAGAATTGCTCCTATCTGGCTATGGTGACTCCAAAATATGGGGTGACGATTTTCCAGCCAATCTATTTTCCACGTTGAAGGTTCTCCAACTACGCTTTCTTGGTGAAGATAATTGGAGAGGAATCCCAGTGAGCCTCCTACAAGAATTCCACAACTTGGAAAAACTCACCGTTGATGGTTGTGCTTTTGAAGAGCTATTCTCCTTTGATGGATCAGTTGCTGCTGACGTTGTTGAGGACCATTACAACTGTACTGAAAGGCGCCTCCCGCGGTTGAAGCACTTACAACTGTTTTTTCTTGATGATATGCGATACATATGCGAGCAACAAAATCATATTTTTCACTTGTCTCCACTGTTTCGAAGTCTCGAGACTATTAATGTGGAGGGTTGTTGGAGTTTGGTCAGTGTAGCACCTTCCAGTACTGTGTCTTTTCAAAATCTCACCTCTCTGATTTTATCGGACTGCGACAAATTAGTACACATAGTTACAACCACAACAGCCAAAAGTCTGAGTAACCTGGTAACGTTGGAGGTCTATCGTTGCAGTATGGTGACAGAGATAGTAGAAGAGAGTGAAGAAGATGATGAGATTACTTTCACCAAGCTGCAAAAGCTGAGACTTGATCATCTTCAGAGTCTCACAAGCTTCTGCTCCAGAAATTATGGTTTCAGCTTCCCTTGTTTGAATGAGGTGATTGTCGAGCAGTGCCCCAGGATGAAGCTTTTCTCTCCAGGACTACTGTTAAACACACCAAAACTACGAAATGTAAAGTACCAGAACAAAAAGCGTTGGGAAGGAAACCTTAATGCCACCATACAACAGCTTCACACCGAAATGGTATATATATTTGTATGTTGGTATGCTATGCAATTCTAATTTTATCCTTCTCTCAATACTGTTCTTCATTAATAATATAATTTTTGGTTAACTTGGTAGGTTGAAGGCTCTAAGCGTTTGAAACTCTCAGAATTTCCTCAATTAAGAGAGAGATGGCATGACCAACTTCTTGTCAAATCATTCAGCCAATTAGGGTCGTTGGAGGTGGATGAGTGTTCTTATATTGCAACAGCTGTCCCATTCAATCATATGCCATACCTAGGAAATTTGTACTCTCTGACTGTGAGAAAGTGTGATTCCCTGGAAGGAGTGTTTGATTTGGAAAAGCTGCTACTAAATCTTGATGCACTCCATGTTGCGCTGCTGCCTAACTTATATGAGTTGTGGTTGAGTGACCTACCAAGATTGCACCATATTTTCCCCACCCATCCTCCACCAAATTTTGAGTTCAAAAATCTTGGATCACTGAAACTTCGCAATTGCAGAATCTTGAAAAATGTACTCACAACATCAATGGCAGTGTGCCTCGTGAAACTCATAACCATTGAAATAATAAATTGCATTGCTTTGGAAGAAATAATCACACAGGAGGAGAATGCAGGGGAATCAGTAGCAAAAGTACAAGACATCTTCATATTCCCTCGACTCCAAATTATTGTTCTCGATTCCTTGCCTAACTTAATCAGCTTCAATTCAGGAAGTGACATCCTGGAATTTTCATCCTTAGAAAAGATCACTGTCGACAATTGTCCTAATATGAAGCCATTTATCTCATCATTTCTAAGGGGACAAGGGTCAAAGGCGGTTGATGAAATTCAACCTGTAGCAACTACATCACTGATTGATGATGATAAGGTCAGTTTGCTAACGGAAAACATCTTCCTACAATTCTTTTTACACGTCTTCTCGAATTTCGATCTGTTTTTGCCTAACTTTTGAGTATGTCTCCGTCACAAATTTGATCCAATCCTTATTTTTTTCTTGTTTTTACTTTTTTAATTTCCCATCAGTGCAATGTTTATATAATATGAGCATGACCTTGTTTGAACAAACACATTTTTGGTTCTCATAGTAGGAAACTTTATCTTGTTATCAGTCCTGTGAATGCTCTACAAATAGAAAGCAAGGGATGTAAAATGTTTTTCCATGATCGGTTTTCCAGGTTGCATTTCCAAAGTTGACAGAATTGCGAATGGATTGGAATGATGCTATGGAAGAGATAGGTCGTGGTCAATTTCAAGCTGAGTTCTTTTGCCAACTGCGTACTCTTGCAATCATAAACCTTCCTGATCACCTTCTTACTTTCCCCTCCCACTTCCTTCTAAGATTCCTCAATGTAGAAAACCTCACTTTGGAAAATGCCATGTTTGAAGAGATAACCATACATGAGGGGACAAATGGTGAGAATACATCTGTTGGGAGTCTCGAGAAGTTAAGGAAACTGACACTGGCTAAACTTACCAAGATCGTGCATTTAGCCCGGGAAGGCTCTCCACTATGTGCCACTTTTCAAAATCTAAAAACGTTGGAAGTATACGAGTGTGGGATATTGGAAACTTTGCTTCCATCTACCATATCTTTCCAGTCTCTTACGACTCTACAAGTATCAAAATGCCATAAATTGTTATATTTGATGACTTGCACAGCAGCTAAATCTCTGGCGCTGCTCACTAGAATGAGCATAACTGAATGCCAGATGCTTGAGCAGATAGTAGAAAATGTGAAAAATGTGGCAGAAAGTGGGGTTACCCTTACCAAATTGAAATGCTTGGAGCTTCATTGTTTACCAAGCCTCGTAGGTTTCTCGCTATGGAACTGTGCATTTACATTTCCATCTCTGAATGATGTAGTTGTGAGAGAATGCCCCAAGATGAAAATATTTTCTCAGGGAGTCGTAACCGCGCCTAAACTAAGGAGTGTACGACAGACGGAAGGAAAAGAGAAATGGTGCTGGGAGGACAGCCTTAATGCTACCATACAAAAATTATACATGGTATGTCTAATTTCAGAATTTACTTCTCCTATCATTGATGATAGGATTTACTTCTGTCAACAGGAAGCAACCCATTCTCTGTTCTCTTACATCAGTATTAATTGTTTCACTGTCTTCTTGTAGGATCAAGCAATGCTGGATTCCAGTCAAGCAAGCTCGCCTGAAAGGTCGAACTTAGATGTTGAGGCTGACCAACTAGTAAGAAATGGAAAATCTCCCATGTCAGAGGGGCCCAATTCTGAAGATTTCCGTGAAATTAAGAACCAAGTGTTACAAAAGATTTGTCTCCTGATACTATTACAAAACACAATGAAGCTGAGGTAACGAAAATCACCTCAACTTATTACCAAAATTGTCCAGCAAATATAGATCATGAGGTATTTCTCTCTTCCATCTAGAAACACATTTCTTAACTCGATTTTTGATTTGTTCACAACATTCTGAGTGCAGGAGGATTCTATACAGGATCTAAGTTTATCAACTCCCATGGATATTCGCAGCATTTCGCAAGCACAAATGGATGATTGCTCAACTCATCAGGTTCTTTTCTTTTTCTACTTTGGACTAAGCTCTATATACTTTTAATTCAAGATGATACGTATAACGAATCCGAAGAAATGTACCCTCACAGGACAAAACCATTCCTCCATCTTCAACTGAGCAGAGTGTCAATGTGTGTGAAAGGCCGGCTTCAGATTCCTGCAAAGATCACTTCCCCAAACCTGTTTTCAAAGGTCTCTTACCTGAACATAAGATGACCCAAATTCCCTCAACATACCAACATTCTCGTGCAATTGCAGAATATGATCAGGTACTTCTTCCACCTTTCATCACGAAACACATGTCTTAAGTTGATTATAATATGTCCACCCCAACACTCTGAGTGTAGGAGGATCCTACCCTAAACCAAAGTTCCTCGACTGCCATGGAGATGGGAAATTGCTTTGTTTCCCAAGAGCAAGTGGTAGCTCATTCTCTCTTTCGATTTGCTATTTCTACGCACTTTTTCTTTTTCTTTTTTACTTTTCAGAATGATGTTTTAATAGACAGTCAAAATCTTCACAGGACTAAACTATTTTCTTGCGTCTTTAATTCAGCTTAGTGACGCAATTCCTACCCCCTATGCTGCTCCTGAACCAGCAATTGTGTCAACTTCAGAATCTAAAAACAGGACACTTTCCTCTCTCGAGCTAACATCTAGTGTTTTCTCCAAACCAAGTTCAAAACCTCCATCTTTTCCGATTACAGAGATCGAGTCTATGAATCATGCGACCAGCAGTAAAAAAGCACCAAACGTAACTCCATCTTCTTTTCAGCCTGCGTTAAGCTTAAGTACTCCCGCTGAATCCTGCAACTCCATCCTCGAGACCGACGGGTAATCAATGTCTATAATGTGTTATAAAAACCTTTGACAGAAGTGGCGAGTTCGACAGATAGAGTTTTGTTGCTATCCACCTTGAAGAACCTAAGAAAGTGCCAATGCCATCTACTGAATGCTCAGCAAATTGAAGCAGTTCAAGTTTTCATTGAGAATTTCGATAGTTTTGTAGCATACCATCCTTTTCATGAGAAGCAAATTGAGCAGGTTGGTGCTTTTAAGTTTTGTGTTGAAGACAAGAAAAAAGGAATCGCAATGCTCAAGAACCGTTATGAAGATCTTGCTCAGAAATCAACGAGTCTTGGTGCAGACAAAGAAGCATTGATAAAAAGAGTTCGAGAGATTGAGGAAGAAGAGGATAAGATTCGAGAAGATATGGAAGATGTTCATGCCAAGATCGTTACTGATAGTGGAACGCTGGAAGAAGCATACACATTTTTTCTGCCAGAATTTGACAGGGAGCTGAAGCTAAAGTTTGCACTAGCAATAGTCAGTGGGCTAAGATGAGGAGCTTATTTTACCAACGCACGTGCGACAAAGTCAATAACAAAATACTATTTTTTTCAAGAAAGTTTATATATATTAGGTTGGAGATTTAACCATCATTGAAGTTTTATTGCGTTCATGCCCCATTGAATCTATATATATATATATATATTTATTGTTAAATATTGGTTTGAAATATTAAATATAAGTTCAAGTTATGTCGGCTAGGATTTATATCACATACAAGATTGAAGTCACGTAAAAGTTTTCTATACCTGTTATACATGTATTAGAAATTTTTGGTTGAGTAGAACTAAGAGATTGTAACAGCCTATAAGGATTATAAAAGAGTTTAGAATACTTTTATGAGGTGTATAAATAGAGGTCCTATGGTATTGGTTTTCTCATAAGTTGTACTTTGTACTTTGTACTTTGATCATCATAGTAAAATTTTCTCTGACTTACCCGTGGTTTTTTACCTGAAAATATTTTCCATGTAAAAACAAAGTGTTCTTTCTCTCTTCGTTACTCCTTTACTTTAGAGTTCTTTATTGTGTGGTTTGATTCAAAAGTGAATAAGGTCATTATTCGTAACAATTGGTAGCAAAGCTCTTGATTTAGAGTTCGGATCTGCTTTCGCATTTTTTTTTGATTTAGCTATTGCAATAGGATGAGCGGATTGAGTATGAAGGTTGAGTTTGTGAAGTTCGATGGAAAGAATAATTTCACCTTATGGAAAACAAGAGTTTATGATTTGTTGGTACAATAGAAGCTTCACTACGCCTTGAAGGCTAAGAAACTGAAGAAGATGGAGGATACAGATTGGGAAGACTGCAAGGAGACTGTGATACGAGCGTGAAGGTTCTCACTTGCACCTCACGCCTTGATCGGACCAGTCATGAGCGCTTCAGTGCCTAACCCTAGCCAACCATGAGGGTGCGTCTAAGCAGCCTTTGTTCCAAGAAAGGAAGAAGCTTTCAAGGCCCTTAAATGATGAAGGGTATTAGGGTATTATCCCCTTGTAATAGGTTTAGGGTATTTAAAGTGCATTTGATTCATTTCAGCACTTGTCTTTGTTTTTGTGTTATCTTCTTCAAGGACCAAACTTTTAGCTTAAGCATTAGGGTTCTTAAAACCAGCACCAACTATCTAAACAAATCAGGTTGTTCATCCAAGAGGTGAGAGGGTTGTATTTGTTTAAGAGATCCTTTGTTCTTTTCGGCAAGGTTACTCATCCAAGAGGTGAGGGGGTTTATCAAGAACAATAGTTCCTTTTTGTTATCATCAATACACTTTCCTTTTCCTCCATTTATGCCCGCTGCAATCTAAATCATCTCCCCTTCTAAATATCCGTTCATCTATATCAAGTCCGATCATCCATCCGATTATCTAGACGCCAACCTCCTAAAGAGACTAGATCCGACTCCATCAACGAAACCAGCGGCTAAACTCCTCCAAAAGGGAGCTAGGGCATTATCAAGTGGTAGCGGAGCTCCAAGCTGTTCTCTAGGTTGGTATTGTTCTTATTCATGGTCAGAATCATCTTGTTCATCATTTCCACGGTTCATTTTAAAAGACCGTTCCCTTAAATTGCTAAAACACATTTCCGAGCTGTTCCCACGGATCAAATTTCTTCTCTTTCCTTTTCTATGGTTTAAACATTGTTTTCTACCATAGGAAACAATTTAAATTAAATCTGAAATTTTTTCCGTTCTTGAGAAATTAATTTTATCTTGAGTTTTGATCTTGTTTTCACACAAAGATTGAACAAATTTGTGTTTGTGGCTGCCGCACCTATCAATCAAAATTAGGGCAGCACACTTCTTTTTGCTTTGCTTGTCATACACTTGGGAACTCATTGTCATACACATTGCAAACACTACTGGTCATACACATTAGAATTGGTTGCATACATTCACACTTGTGATCATTGTCATACACCCTTCACTTGTTGTCATACACTTTACCTTGGGTACTCCTTGTCATACACTTTTCGTGAAACTATTTTGTACTCCTTGTCATCCAATCTTTCGTGTCTGTCATGTTATATAAGTTCCCCCACCTAGAAAATTCTAAAAATTTGTGGAAACAAACTTCATTCTGTGCTTAACATTTTTCATTCTCGAGTCTCCCATATATTCTAAGCACATCGTCTTCATTTTGTCCAAAAAAAATCAGCTCGCAGTTTCCATCCGAGAGGAGTCATTCTTGCGTTGTTGGTCTGTTTACAGTGTTTTCCAAAAGGAATTTTCTCTTCTTCCCTTCATGGAACTTGTAGATCTTTATCTTAGGAGTGTTCACGTTTAATTTGGTGAATTAATTCCACCGTTTGCTATTTTTAAAGGGCAATAGCCAAATTTTGAAATAACTGCCAGAAAATTTCCAGCAAACTATCTTTGTTATTTCTAGCTTTCTTGATTGAGTCTTCATGATTCAACTTGAGCATGGTGCTTGATTGTTACATAAGAAATGGAATTTAATACATAGGAACTTGAGAGATTGTGAGAATATTAGAGGGAAGAGTGAAACATGTGAGGGAGTGACTAATCCTTTGGTATATAGCAATTCAGTTTTTGTTTCTTTTTGTAGGTACCTTTGCCTATGTCTTATTATTATGAGGATGTTGGTCCTTATTGGGATGAGTACTTCTACACCATGACTGTCTCCTCTCCAAGCCATGGCCTAGGTTCCGCATCCTACCATAGCCGTGGCTATGGCTCCACTTTTAGCGTGTCTGTCCGGCAGCCTCCTCAACGTTCTTATGTGCCACCTCATCTTCGGCATCGTGATAATGAGAGAGAGAGCTACTCCGACGGGACTAATCCCCTTGCTGCCTATGTTCGCAAGCCTTCCTATGCCCGTGTTCCTTCATATGCACATGAGATTTCCTATCCGCAAGAGCATCCTTCCACCTTGGTTTCCTATCAAGCATTAGACACCATCGTTGACACACTTAAGGCGCAATTGGAAGACTCGGCTGAATTGCAACGCCGATGGGCGCAACAAGAGCAACCCAATGCTGCCATTTCAGAGGCATATAGCTCCTTGCAACCGAGGGTTGACACACCTCCACTTCCTCCCATCGTTGAGTCTAGTGTGGCCTATTGCGATCCACATTCGAGTGAGGAGAGTTCGACCCCACTTGTGGAAGAGATAGGTCCGGTGTCGTCACTTGACGAGGTTGATGTCCCATGTGTAACTTCATGTGATGATGATCTTGTGGTGGGTGACAGCAAGGGGAATGACTTAGGGCTTAGTCGGTTGTATACAGGCTGCCATGAGAGAGCCCTTCATTGTCTTGAATTGCAGCGCCACTTTGCACATTGATTACACTGCATTCCATCATGTTTTATCGTCCATTTACTTGTTGAATTGGGCAGTAAAACTACTGATTTATCCTTGTATTTCCCATATCTTTGCAGATCTGGTCTGGAGCTAATTATTGGAGATTTGATTAGTGAAGAGCTGGAGCTGATTTCCGCATGGGATCTCCCTCTTTTGTATTGCGATTTACTTTCCATTGTTAGAACAATTTATTATAGCAATCTTTTAGAGATTTTCTAGGAATTAGAGTTGGAGTAGGGCAGAGGTGTTTTAGGGCTATTTAGTCGAACATTGTTCTTCTCTGTCCGGGAGAGTGGGACACCATCAATCGGAACCTGTCTTCTCTTTTCTCCTTCTTTGATATCAATAACAATTCGCTCCGAGATTTATCTCGGATTTAGTTCATGCAATTATATATTTTTATCTTTTTATCTATGAGTATGAATAAGTAAACACCCATTCTTGGTAAGGGTTGATGAGCTGAAGTTCTTATGCGTTCGTGAGATCAATTCGTACTTAATATTCTCTTCCCTTGTATTTATTTATTTCTTGAACTTAATCTATCGCTTACTCACTAGAGACAAGGTTTGATCATCCTTGTACTCTAGTAGAGAAGAGTTGCAACCGGTCTAGAAGGAAAGGGAGTACCTGTCGGCTAGACGAAGTAGGTGACTAGTCTCGCGCCAGACTAGAAGAAATAAGTGATCTAGGTCAAGACCAGATTGACAACCTAGGGTTTCCACAGGGAAACACCTTGACCTAGGTACTGTCTTCCCCTATACCATTGAGGAAGCGAACAACCATTCAAGACAGCAGTCAAACGGATAAACCCTTTAACCAACAAGGTGTCCCTTGGCTAGGATTATTAGGAAAGGGAGCACCCGCCAGGTAATTTGAAGAGGAGGGAAGACAGGAGTGAACAGGAGTACCTCCACTCTATAGCAGTACGATGAACTGAAGAGATGAATATCCTTGAGTCCATGATCGAAGCATAAGAACACAAGCTCTCATATCACCCTTACCTGGAATTCCCTTTTACTAGACTTATTTCAATCTTGACCCCTATCTTGGCCAAGACTTTGGCCAATACTACTTTGAACTATTTTTACCTCTTTCTATTTTGTCTTTATTTTCAGATTCTACCAAAACCAAATCCAGTGACGAGGAAGTCAAACCAAGAACTATATCTCCTAGAGGTCTCTGTGGACGATCCTCTTACCATCATCTACAAACTCTTGTAGACAGTGATAAGTTGTATTTCTACCCCCAATTCCATACCTATTTCACTATTATATTTGACGTGTTCGACGCGCGATCAAATTTTGGCGCCGTTGCCGGGGATCTCTAACGGTATTTGTAGTTTTTGTTTTATTTTATTTTTGATAGTTGATGACCAGGTCCTCTTGTAGAGAAGAAGATTTGCTACCATACAATCCGAATCTCACTAAGGCCGAAGCACAACTCCGGAAGATAGCTCAGAAAAAGAAAAACCCTGAAGAAAGTGAATCGGAAGCCTTTAGTTCCGAAACAGATCGCAGTCTTGACCACGATCTTGGCCTAGATTCAGACCAAGACGAATTCTTTGGTCCAGACATGGCAGAAAATCTACCGGAGCCCACGATGAGGGAACTAAACAGAACAGTAGAGCAGGAAACCTTCTCCTGCATAGCTTTGCCAACAGTGGCAAATGATTGGTCCATCAAGACCAATATGGTGGCCAACCTTCCTAGGTTTTATGGCCATTCGAATGAGAACCCATTCAAGCACCTAAGGAACCTACATGTTCAATGTGATATGATGAAACCAGTCACTGTGAACATGGAGAGAGCAAAGTTGAAAGCTTTCCCATGCTCTCTTGAGGGGATAGCCCAAAATTGGTTCTACAGCCTACCTCACAACACGGTCAACACATGGGCCGAGATGTCCACATTATTCCTCAACAAATACTGGAATGCAACAAAAGTAGGAGCATCTAGAAAGAATATGGCTGCCATCCAGCAGAGGAACAATGAGGGTCTAAGCGAATATCATCAACGGTTCAGAGAATTGCAAGAAGTTTGTCCTACACATGGAGTTGCGGATCAGACCATGATCCAATATTTTTATGATGGAATGCTCCTACCTAGCAAAGAAAAAGTCGATGCAGCCGCAGGTGGAGCATTGCAGGACTTGACGATCACCAAAGCTAAACTTCTACTTCAGACCATGGCAGACAATAGCCAAAATAATACCATTTCTGACAGAACTTCTACTCCTTCTAGTCTTTGTTCTATTGATGTTGAGCAAAAATTAGCTGAATTAACTGATATGGTTAAAACCATTTCTGTCAATATTTTAGGTACAATGACCACAGGAAACTCAAATCATGAGCAAGTAGCATCAATCTGTGGAATCTGCCAGCAACAAGATCATCAGACCAATAACTGTTACATGATGCAGCATCCTGAAGATGTAGCACAAGTAAATGCGGTATATGGACAAAACCAAGGGAGTATGCAGAATTTCCCTCAGGGAAGCAATCAGTACTCATGGAGAGGCCATCCAAATTTTAGATGGAGAGACCCAGTCCCTCCAAATCAGAATCAAAATCAGAATATGCTCCAGCAACATCCTGGCCAACCTCCCGTTAACTTTCAACATTTCATACCTCGTCCTTCAAACCTTAATCCTGGCCAACCTCATGGCCAAGCCTCTGTACCTCAGCTGCCTCCAACACCTCAACCCTTGCAGATAACCGGTCCCTCTATGGAAGATACGCTTAAGAGTTTGGTAGAGATGCAAAAGAACTTGATGCAATCTACGCAGTCTAGCCTAGCGGAGATGTAAAAACAAATCAATCAAATGGCCAATCAAGGGAAATTACCTTCCACAACCGTAGAAAATCCGAAACACAATGTTAGTGCCATAAGTCTTAGGAGTGGAGCTGTACTACTAGAGAGGGAAGGAGCGAAAACAGATGAAGAAATAAGGAAAATCCAGTCACAAGAGATAGATGAAGATGAGGAAGAAGAGACTGAAATTGAAGCAGTCTTGGCCAAACCTCAGGCCAAGTCTGCAGTTATCACGGAACTAGAAAAGGCAGAACCTGTCTTGGCCAAGACTCAGGCCAAGCCAGATCGTAAAGAAGAAATCATAGAAATTCCTCCACCATTTCCTCCTAGATCTTCGAAAGAGAAGAGGCAAGATGAAGCGAGAGACTTCATGGCTGTTTTTGGGAAAATAGTCGTTAATATACCTATGTTGGATTTAATTGCAAAAGTCCCCTCTTATGCTAAATTTCTTAAAGAATTGTGCACTAATAAAAAGAAAATTGCAGGTATAGAGAGGGTGAATTTATCTCATAATGTCTCTGCAGTGCAGCAGCTCCTAGAGAAGTGCAAGGACCAAGGGACTTTCACCATTCCATGTCAAATCGAGAATAAGAAGATTGAGAAGGCCCTTTGCGACTTAGGGGCTGGCATCAATGTGATGTCTGATCGTCACTCAAATATACTTAAATTTATCCTGATGCCTAAATGCACAAATTAATGCTTACAGAGCAAGACAGGGTCGAACCGTAGAGATTGAAGGGATGAATTGCTAGTGAATATGTATGACAAGGCAATACGCAACAGATCTAACCAAAGTAACAGTAAGGGGGGGTTTATGTTGATTAATAAATTAATCAACGCAGAGTATGGGAGCTAACAAAACAGAATTGGAAAGTACTTATCTAGGGCATGAAAGTAAATCGTAATCCAGGGCAAGAGATGTAAATTGTAATCCAGAGCAAGAGATGTAAACAGATCGAATGCAGGAAAAGTAATGAAAAGGATATTAATCAAATAGGACGAGATCTTAGCGAAAGGTGCTCCCTTGGGTTGTTTTCTAGGTCGGCTAGTCATCGGTGCAGAGGTTTTCCAGACTCATGTGTAGATCTGCTATAGGGACCGCGTTTCCACACCGCATCCCCTGCTTACCTTTGTAGATAAAAGTCACCCCCCATTTCCACATATGAGGTGACCTTGACGTTCAGCCATCCTCCCAGCTACCTCCCTTGTCATCAAAAGGTAGCCTTGACCGTCCGGCCTGTCACGGGCTCGAAGTAGGGAGGCTAAATTCAGAACGCCCATGAAGGAGAGGTAAGACAGATCTAGGGCGCGATAGCTCAACTTGTCAGACTCGTATCGCATACCCTAGATAACTGTTTACCCCTAGGTGAGACCTCTCGCGCTGCCTCCCCTAGTTGTCTGCTCAAACTCCAGGGCTTGGTGTCAGTTATAACCCTGGAATATGACGTTACTCATGCAGAAATACTAAAAGATGATCAAGCTCTTAACATTTCTAGACAAGCATGTAATTAAATCGGTAAACAATTATGTGTCACAAGAGAATATGTTAAGCATGCATTAGACCTCTTAGCCGAACCTTACAACCCATGGAACACCCTTCACCAAGAAAGGGGTATTTAGCTACTCATACTATAGTATAAGCAGTAGGTAGATAGAATCATACAATGATAAACTAAAGAAAGTAAAAAGGGAGTAGAGGAAACCGATAGATTAATTAATAATCGAGGAGGAAAGTTGTTGACAATGGTTGCTCTTGATCGAGAAGAGGAGATGATCCCCAGAAAATAAATGCTGAAACTAATGTAAGAAATTATCCTTGGAACCGCCGTCCTTACAAAAACCCTAAAACTATGCTTATATAGCCTAAACTAGCTAGGAGATAAAAATAGCTAAGGGAAATGAGGGCGTGACAGCACATGTCCTTGCAAAAGGAATATTCTGGGATTCCTGACACGCCTGATGCCTTCTGGAAATGCCTGGGATTCCGTGCGGATCTCAGAAGATGCTTTCTTTGGAAGAAGGCTCAGAATTGCCGAGGCCTTGAGACAGCGCACTGGTCTGGTTCACGTCGAGGTCTTGACGACATTCTTTCTTCTAGGCCTGGAAAATGGAAGTCCTCAGAAATGCTCTAAAATCGCTTCTTTTCGGTCTTTTCCCTCCTTTGATGCTAATCTGCAAGAAAGATTGAAATGAGGGTCAAATGTCAACATCGAGCCCCCAAAAGGGCTAGAAAGGAGGGTAAAACCGAGAGTATGAAACGTTCTATCAAACATCCCCACACTGCCCCTATGCTCGCCCTCGAGCATAAACAAAATTGGAAAGTTACCTCATTCCTAAACATTCCTAAACACATAGAATTGGTACGCTATCCTACAAGCTACACCCGACCAGAACAAATCCAGACCTAGAAAAGCACCTGCATCCGGCTGATAGAATAACGACCTTGTCAACCAGACTTTTCCATATCTAGCATATTCACCAGCAGTCCTCACAAAGGTATGTATTTGCACTCATACTTAGAATAAAATATATGTTTAGGCTACCACTCATGAATGCAAATAACACAACACAGGCGTGGTTTGCATGTCAATCCGAGTACTGTAGAACACATGCATGGGCAATCAACAATCGGGAAAACAACGCATCGGCAGGAAGAAAGAAACGGGATCGAAGGAGCTAGAAAGGCGGAAGAGAGAAGTAGGAGATGTACAGAAGAGAAACGAGGGGAGAAAAGAAAGAAGGAGAAGAAAGAACCAGGCAAAACCTGGTTGGATCCCTTGGCTGGGAAAAATCGAAGTGGCGAAGCAGCTTTCATCGAGGGCACGAGATGATTCTGGGGCTAGACAGAGGTCTTCTTTCGGGGGCAAGAGAAGTCTTCTTATTGAGGCTTCGGATGCGGATGCTTTTACTTGGACGTTCGGTGCCCTTCTCCTCTTATTTTGAAATTTAAATAATTTTTTTGTTTTTTTGTGTGTGGAGGAAACCGATATGATTCTACTAGGGCGCGAAACTTGCCCTTGATCTGCTTCCAGCATCGATGGTGACTTCTTTTTCGCTTCCCCACACTTGAATGTTTCTGGGGCTTGAATTGTCTGAATGGTCTAGGGCTCGAAACTCTTTCGAGCTTCTGCTTTTCTTGCCCTAGATTCCTGCTTTCTGTTCTGAAGTCTTCCTTCCCCACACTTGGACTTGTCAGCGCACTTTACGTGTCTAGCCCTCGACATTGCCCTCAATAATCGCTACCTCACCTGCCAAGGAAAAAGATCAAGGAAAGGTGAATGGTTAGGAAAGAGTATGAAAAGAAGGGGAGTGTCGGGGGCTCGAAAAGAAAAGAGAGAGGGGGAAGAAGAGAAAGAAAGAGACATTGATGCGAAGTTTTCTGTCATATCTAAGCTTTCCCATGTCCTAACAGTGACTATACCCAGGGATATCATGCAAACCTAGACTGTGCCTAGCTAAGCATTTTTTTTCAAAAATAAAAGGTCATGAAGATCAAATATGCTCACGGGATCAAATTATGACTACTGGTGTCATGGCCTAGATATGAATATAAGAGCTAGCAGGTCTAAAAATGCATGTTCAGGCGTAGGTGTTATGGATGTCGTGCTTCTTCTATGCATCGAAAGTTGAAAAACGCATGCCAAAAATGAGGGTTTGAAAACTGATAGTGGGAATTTACACTATAGGCCACCTACAAATTGTGCGGTTTTATGCTGTAGCTACCTTCAATATTGCATGCTTTCACATTCCCCAAGATTTCAATCTGTACTCCACTTGAGTACCTGCATTGTTAGCTGTACAAATACACTAGCAAAGAATGTTAACTTCGGTTAGCTTCCTCTAAGAATGTTAAAAATAGAGGTAAGGGGAAAATGATAATCTTAAAGGTGATAGCGATACCTTAGGGGAATAAACAAGGAGCTCGGCCGTTGTTTAATTCCCGTTCCCTTCCTTGCATTTACGAAGGAGAGTGACATGTCGTTGGAGACCTTTTTCGGTGACGAGAGAATGACCTCATGACATTATGAGGGCTTTCCCAGTGGGGTAGCTATTCACGCGATAAATAATATAAAGATCCATCCGGGGTAGATATTCACCCGCTAGATAATATTCTGAATCATCATTTATTTCACCCACCGTCACCATAGGGGAAAACCAAATTAGTGGCGTCACTTTGAGGCTCAATCGTGCCTGCTAAACGTCGATATCTCGCTCCGATGTCTTCATGCAAATTATAGCCCTTTAAATTATCTTCAAATCGAGATATTATCCAGAAAATTCTGAGCACGCACGAAGAAGATACGATTTTTTCCGTGAAACCCGATATAGCTGGAATCACGAATCTTAAACCCAGATTTCGAATCACAATAACGCCCAGTTGACGTCAATATCTCACTGAGATGCCTTGACAATAATTGTAGCCCGTCGATTTGTCTTCGAATCGAGCTATCACACGCAGAATTCCGAGCACGTATGGAAAAGATATGATTTTCCCCGCGAAACCTGATATGACTGGCCAGCAATGCACTTTCTGGGCGCTAACGCTGAAAGTCCTGAGACTTCTGATGACATGGCAAGGGCAACAACGACAGGGGCGACATCCGATAATGAAGCGGACGTCTGATAAAGAAGCGGACATCCGATAACGAAGCGGACATCTGATAACGAAGCGGACGTCTGATAACAAAGCGGACGTCTGATAATGAAGCGGACGTCTGATAACGAAGCTGACGTCTGATAACGAAGCTGACGTCTGATAACGAAGCGGACTTCGGATAACGAAGCGGACATCCGATAACAAAGCTGACGTCTGATAACGAAGCGGACTTCTGATAACAAAGCGGACGTCCGATAGCAAAGCGGACGTCTAGCAAAGCGGACGTCTGATAACGAAGCGGACATCCGATAACAAAGCGGACGTCCGATAACGAAGCGGACATATGATAACAAAGCGGACGTCCGATAACATAGGGCGACACCCCATCCAAGGTCGCGCATGACGTCACTCCATATGACGTCACCTCGTCTAACGTCACTCCCTGGCACACAAGCGACATCTTTCGTCTTTTTCCCAGAAACTCAAGTATCATTTTCCTCTGACACACTCAATAATAACACACGCAAAAGTCAAACCCCTCTCTCTCTTTCTCTTACTTTTCCAGATCTGATCTTACAACAAAGATAATCACATCTTCTCTCTCTCTTTTCTTTCTTTTCCCGATCCGATTTTCTTAGCACACAATAATAATAATATCACTGTTTCTCTCCCTTTTTGTTTTTCTTTTCCAGATCTGGTCTCCTTTGGTGTGCCACAATAATAATTAATCATATAAATTCATCTCATGGGATTCGCAAAGAACTTGAATCATATGTAAATCCATAACTAGAAAACCAGCAGCAATAACGGAGATAAATATGCATACGGAAAGGAGAGCCTTTAGATCTCAAGGAACTCACTTGAAGGTCTAAATGCTCTCAATGAAAGCACCATTTTGATAATAATTGGATGGGTTTGTACCCGGGGTAGGAAGGATCCTGGTGATCTTCTCCTCTGAGGGGGTGGGTCCTCGCTGCTGGTACACCTGCAAGGCGCCGGAGGGGGTCCCCGGCGCAGATACTCCAACGATCAAGTTAGTATGAGTATGAGAAGTAGTGAGAGAGAGAGTAGAGTGAGAGTGTGGAGAGAGTAGAGAGAGAGTCCCCCCCCTTTCTACCTAGGGGGGAGGGGGGTATTTATAGGAGATCTAGTAGGTAGGCGTCATCTCTAATAGGTGCCACTTGGGTGCCATGGGGTGATGCCGAGAGGATGACGCTTGTGTAGTAGATGCCGCTTGAGAGCTTAATGCCGCTTGAGTGCTTACCGGGTGTGGGAATAGGCGCCATATCGTAATGGTTGGGGCCCCCTCGCTGACGTCGACCACCCCCGGTAGCAGGACTAGCAGGAGGCTAGGCGGGCCCTACAGTAGCTGAAGATGAGGGTACCCCCTGCCAGGACTAAAATCCCCTAGGGGGTATGTGAATAGTTATCAGTGTATATGTGGTAGGAAGTCTGAATCTTTGTTTGGATGATTAATTAGGAGGGAAATCGAGTCAAGGTGAGATTTCTACCATTAAAGCTTTGTTATCATGGTTTGTTATATATATTTTTCATGGATCAAGGAAATTTTTATTGTTATTTCTTGACAACAAAGTAAGGTATCAAGTGCAAGTCTTATACGAGAAAGGAATATCATTATGGTACTATTTGCATGGTCGATAGCTACTCATGATGACTAGTCTTACTAGAAAGGTATCCTACCAAATCAAAGTGCATGTTTAAGAGAAGTTATGAGAAATAAATTATGGAAAGTAACTTATGGTATCACTGTTTGTTGCAGTATGGCAAAGAGCATGACATAATGGAGGTCATGAGACCATTCTGGTTCATAGAGTGTGTGCTTAGGCAACACTAAGTGCGTGACTTGTGCACGAAAGATTGCATGAAATTTTTAGAAGAGCGTAAGATAAATTACTATTATTATTACATGAATATTATGTATTACAACAAATATATAAGTCTTATGGAAGTTTCTTACCGGTTCCCCTCATAGTGGTTCGTTTGTTTTATTTTTGTCTACAATTCCGTTTTTGCAGAAAATAATGTCGAGAGGTCCGACCAAGTACCGTTATACTCGATGCATACTGTGGCTTAGGGGATGTTCTATACCTCTGGACCATGAGCTAGGCGTTGATCTAGGAATAACACCCGTAGTCACCTCGATTGAACATGTAGCTGAAGATAAAGTGATCGCAGTACTCCTTCTCATTGACCACTCCATTATGGGGGTGATTGTTAATGGTCTGGTGTTCTTTACTTGCCAATCTTGTAGAAGGAAAGGTCTTAAGGATGGTGATAGGTGTGCACTGCAACGTTTACTTCTAGGTGTGTGCATCCGTGTTTGCGAGGGTTAAACACTAACGCAATGTTAGTGAATTTTGTGTAAATAGACGAATGTGTGTTCGACTTACTACCTAATAAATTATAGTGTGGTTTGATGTAAAATAAAATTTTACTAATGTGAAATTAGTGTGCTTGCTAGTAAATTTCCGTTGTGCATAAATATTAGTTAGTCCAATGGTCAGGAGCTTTGATATGATCCCGGACCCTTCCAACACCCTTATCGACACTCAAGATGTGTACCCTCAATGTCCGATCACACGAAGCAAGGCAAGAGGTTTGTCCTTATGGTTGGAAGGTAAAATGAGAGAGAACGGATCCACCCAAGTCAAGGAAAAGCCGGCCTATGTGATTTTCCATCGAACCAAAGAAGATGCATGACCGTGATCACGGTTCGTCCTAACCGTGAATCACGCCTGGAGAATTTTGGGTAACGTGATCACGGTTAGGCCTAACCGTGAATCACGCTATCTTCTGATGTGGGAGCTGATCCTTGGGTGCCTTACCGTGATCACGGTTCGTTCTAACCGTGAATCACGGTAGGAGTTGTGTCGAGCGTGATTCACGTTAAGGATTAGCAGTGATCACGCTAATGAGTTTTTGGCTAACGTGATCACGGTTATCCCTAACCGTGAATCACGTTAGCGTCGGATTTGTTACCTTTTTGCTTACTTGTATAAATAGCTCTTGTTTCATTTTCTTAGTCAGTTTTTAGACTTGAGTGATATTTGATAAGTTGAGAGCACTCCTTAAACTTATCACCTAGGTCATTAAACTCTTCAATCCTTCTTGGAGAAAGATCGCTTGAGTAGAGAACACTCCTCCCGATCTTCCTCCGGGAAACCTTTGTAATCGAATTTGTAACAAGTTTGGGTGACTCAAATATATTTGAAGCTTTGTTTGCTGGATTGGTTTGAGCTTGTCAAGTGGTGCATTTGTTCATTACTTCCGTTTTGTCCATCTAACAACATTCAACACTCCGGTACTTTGTTCTTCCTTTCTACTCTATATTTCCGCTGCAAATCCGTGTCTTTATGTGTGAACTTCGTGTCTTTCTTTCAAGTCTTGTTGATAACTCCATCGGCTAGATCCTCCTCAAGCTCCATATATCATTCGGCTTACTTACACTAGGCCGGATCATATCAAGTGGTAGCGGAGCTTTTGGCGCCTTGGAGTTTACTTGGTGTTCTTCGTGTCTTATTAAGCTCATTCCTTCTTAGTTTCTTGCGGTCAAAAGTGTCTGACTTTGCTGCCTAGTTCAGGTGGTATTTGTGCCAACTTGTGCTAGATCAAAAGATTAAAATCTGAAAAGTGTGTTCTTGGTGTTCTTGCACTTTGGTGTGAAAAGGGAAAATTTTGATCTAAAAATTTATTCAAGAGGCTAAAGCCTAGTGTTTCCCTCTTAAATATTATTTCCACTCACCAACTTAGCCAACAAAGTCTCCTTGGCCAAGGCATAGCCGGCCATCAAGTCCTCTTAGCCCTCCTTTGCATTAAATGCAAAGAGGGAACACAATACCTAACACCAAGACTAAGTGAAAGAGACTTTTCAAAAGTAGCAAACATTCCTTCTTTACCAAAAGAACATTCTTAACCACTTGTGCCATCCTTTCCTCCATACTCCCACGTCCATTTCCTTTCTTTAAGTCCAGCAGTCTTTTACTCCTTTCCAAGTTTAGGACTTAAGTCGTAAACTTAAGTCCTAAACCTTTAAAAAAAAAAAAAAAAAAAAAAAAAGTCCTTTTCATTCAGTCCTTGACTTTGCCTTGAGTCTTTTACTCTTGTGAGTCATATTTTCCAACCTCCTTCCCTCCCAACGAGATTTCAAATTTTCTCCAAAGAATCGAGATTTCCAACGTTCTTGAAATTCTGAAAATTGTCTGCCACTTTTCCTTGAATCGCTGCAGTTTCTTTGAGTTCTTTGTTGAGTCTCTCCTACTCTTGTACTACTCGTTTGATTATTGGTAAAGCTAGTTGTGAACAAATGCTTGACTTGAACCACAAGATTATTTACGACAAGAAGTTGTGTGGTGAACATGATTGTGTAAGGATTTATTGAGCAATTTGTGAGCACGTATTTTTCGAGTGATCAAACACGAGTGTTTAAACACGTGAGGGAGAGATTTATTTCCCTAACCCTTGTTTAAGTGTGCAGGTACAGGGGGAACGTGAAGTTGAGTGTTTGTGAGCACGTATTTTTCGAGTGACCTAAACACCTAAACACGAGTGTTCAAACACGTGAGGGAGGGCATATTTTACTAACGCTTGATTGAGAGTGCAGGTACCATTCCTTGACACAATGTCCAGCCGAAGTAGACCTCATTCTAGTAGTAGTAGAAGTGCCGAGGCACTAGAGCAAGTCCTTGCTGCCTTGGCCTCATTGAAGGCTACTGCTGAACGAACCGAGGCACGTCTCACCTTGCTAGAGGGGATTAATAAGTCCCCGGTAACCCCAAGGGAGTTTCCCCCTAAGCCCCCTAAAGGTTCCCACGAGGAGCATGTTGTTTGTGAGACCGAAGAGGAGGGTCACCTTGACAGTGATGAGGTGCATGATCCTTTACAGGCCAAGTTCAAAGGGGTCGCCAGCCGTGGCTTCCCTAGTTGCCTCACCACGGAGACCCGAAAAACAGTCCCACCTCCTCCTAAGGTACCCATAACAAATGATGTCCATCCGAAAGAAGTATGACAACGTCAACCTTGACCGAAGGGATCTCAATGCAACAAGTAGTAGACCACTAATTCCTCATTATCATGCTAAAACCACACCTCATAACACACATGGATTTTATGAGGAACCTTGTGATAGTGGTGGTGAAGAGTTTGAAGAGCCTCCACAGTCCCATAGGGGTAGGCGACAACGAAACCCCACTTTTCAGTTTGGAAGGCATTTTGAGGCGACACAAGAACAGAAGGTTGATGACAAGTTGAGTGGTATTAAAGTGCAAATTCCTACCTTTAGAGGCACTACTGATCCTTCGGAGTACCTCAAATGGGAAGGGAAAATTCAGCGTATTTTTAATTGTCACCGGTATTCGGATGAGAAGAGAGTCAAGCTAGCTGCCATTGAGTTTGATGATTATGCGGTTAGTTGGTGGGATAAGGTTTGCAAAAACAGAGGGGCAGAGGATGCCATCCGGGATTGGGAAGAGATGAAGCGGGTAATGAGAGCTCGGTTTGTGCCCGCTAATCACAAACGGGACTTGCAAAACAAGTTACAAGGCCTCAAGCAAGGTTCCAAGTCCGTGGGTGAGTATTTTAATGAGCTAGAGGAGCTTCTTATCAAAACCGAAACCGATGAGAGTGAAGAAATCACTGTCTCGGTTCCTTAATGGGCTCAATGAACGGATTCGGTATAAGCTTGAGTTGAAGGAGCTTGACCACTTGGAACCTATGCTCCATTATGCCTTAAAAGTGGAAGCATACGAGTCCACCAAGAAGAAACCTTACACTAACCGAAACACTGCCCAAACCTACTCTTCAACCCCAAAAACACCATGGAAATCCTACCCTAAAGACCAACCAAACCAAAAAGATCCCAAAACAGTGAACCCCAACCCAAAACCATACACACCTTACTCCAAGAGTAACACTCCTAATCCTCCGCCAAAGCAGACCCCTAACACACTCACTACCAATCCAAATCAGCCCAAGAGATTCTCATCGAACATCCAATGTTATCGATGCCAAGGAAGAGGTCACATTGCATCCGAGTGTCCCAACCGATGAATAGTGATCATCCGTGAGGGTAACTATGAAACTGAAAGTGATGATGAGATGGAAGAAGAGGATGGGATGAAAGAAGAAGAAACTGAAAGAAGTGAAGAAGAAGTGGTTCCGACAGCCCCTATGACTTTGGTTGTGAGGAGGAGCATGAGTGCTCAAACAAAGGAGGAGGATATCCAGGAAGAGCAACGGGAGAACCTTTTCCATTCACGGTGTGAAGTCAAAGGTAAAATTGTTTCACTTATTGTTGATAATGGGAGTGTGGTGGATGTAGCAAGCCATCTCTTAGTCTTGAAGCTTGGCTTGCCTACAACCCCACATCCCAATCCGTACTCTTTGCATTGGTTTAATGATGATGGGGAAGTGAAGGTAAAAGAGCAAGTTCTTGTAGCTCTTAAGATGGGTGGTTATGAGGATGAACGATTGTGCGATGTGGTTCCCATGGATGCGAGTCATCTCATTCTTGGTCGACCATGGCAATTTGATAGGTGGGTAGTCCATGATGGTCGGACTAACAAGCTTCATCTCACTCACCGTGGGAAGAAGTTCAGCTTTGTTCCACTCACTCCTATACAAGTCCGGGAAGATCAAATGCACATGGCAAAAGCAAGTGCAGAATTTTAGTTAATGAGGAAGATGAGAGACAAGAGAGGAGAGAAGAAAGTAAGTTGTACGAAAGAGGAAAAAACCAGCCATGAAAAAAGTAAGCATGGTATCTTGAGGGAAGGTGAGTGTAGCTCACAAGAAAAGAGAGGAGAGAAGAAAGTAAGAGGAGAGCTGAATACACGCCATGACAAAAGTAAGCATGGTAGAGAAAGTGAGCCAAAACAGTTGAGTGTAGTAGCGAGGGGTAAGAATGTGAGGCAAGCCCTTGTCACCAACAAAGTGTGCCTTGTGCTTCGGTACAAGCCCCATTGTTTGAATGCTGCCACTAACCCCATTTCTTCTCTACCAAGTCCACTTGTTTCCCTTTTGCAGGAATTTGATGATGTGTTTCCATCCGAGATGCCTAGTGGTCTTCCTCCCATCCGTGGAATAGAACACAAGATAGACCTTGTGCCCGGTGCTACCATACCAAATAGACCAGCCTATCGATGCAACCCCGAGGAAACAAAAGAGCTCCAAAAGCAAGTCGAGGAGTTGTTGAGTAAAGGCTTCATTAGGGAAAGTATGTCCCCTTGCGCTGTGCCCGTACTACTTGTACCGAAGAAAGATGGGACATGGAGGATGTGTGTGGACTGTCGCGCGGCCAATAAGATCACAGTGAGGTATCGACATCCCATACCACGCCTCGATGATATGCTTGATGAGTTAAGTGGGAGTACGGTCTATTCCAAGATTGACCTCATGAGTGGTTACCACCAAATCCGAATGCACGAGGGCGACGAATGGAAAACAGCCTTCAAAACCAAACATGGTTTGTATGAATGGATGGTAATGCCTTTTGGTTTATCCAATGCCCCTAGCACTTTTATGAGATTGATGAATTATGTGCTGCGAGAATTCATAGGAAAATATGTTGTTGTGTATTTTGATGATATTCTTGTGTATAGTCCTTCTCTTGAACAACATGTGGATCACTTGCGCACCATACTTGACACTTTGCGTGCACATCAGTTATATGCTAAACTTTCTAAGTGTGAATTATGCTTGGATAGAGTACATTTTCTTGGCTTTGTTGTGAGTATAGATGGCGTACAGGTTGATGAGGAAAAGGTGAAGGCCATTCGAGAGTGGCCTAATCCTAAGAATGCTAGTGAAGTGAGATCCTTCCATGGTCTCGCGAGTTTTTATCTTCGATTTGTACCAAACTTCTCAACCATAGCTGCTCCCCTCAATGAGCTCACCAAGAAACATGTAACTTTTGAGTGGGGAAGTCGACAAGAGGCAGCTTTCAAGGAACTCAAGGAGAGACTTATGCAATCTCCGGTGTTAGCCTTACCCAACTTCAACAAGGCTTTCGAGTTAGAGTGTGATGCAAGTGGCATAGGCATAGGAGCTGTCCTAACTCAAGAGGGACGGCCCATTGCATACTTTAGTGAGAAACTCAGCGGTGCCCAGCTCAACTACTCCACGTATGATAGGGAACTATATACCTTAGTGAGAACACTCATGGTGTGGGAACATTACTTGCTGCCAAATCAGTTTGTCATCCACACCGACCACTTAAGTTTGAAGTTCCTTCAAGGCCAAGCCAAGTTGAACAAACGCCACGCCAAGTGGATGGAATTCATTGAGGCATTTCCCTACACCATCAAGTACAAGCAAGGCAAGGAGAACGTGGTAGCCGACGCCTTCTCGCGAAGGTACGCTCTCTTGAACTCCCTTGATGCACAACTATTTGGGTTTTCACATTTAATTGAATTGTATGAGAATGATGAGGATTTTTGTGACATATATGCAGCATGTGCACATGGATCACATATGCATTTCTTTAGGCATGATAATTATTTGTTCAAGTATGATAAATTGTGTGTGCCCCGTTCTAATGTTCGAGAACTACTTGTGTTGGAAGCTCATGGAGGAGCTTTAAGTGGTCACTTTGGCATCACCAAAACGTTGCATGCTTTAAAGTCTCATTTCTATTGGCCGCGAATGAAAGTAGATGTGGCTAACATTGTGAATCGGTGCATTGCTTGTAAACTTGCCAAATCCAAATCTAAACATCATGCTATCTATATGCCTCTACCTGTTGCACAACACCCATGGGTAGATTTATCTATGGATTTTGTTTTGGGTTTGCCTAAGTCTAGGAATTGCTGGAATGCCGTTATGTTTTGGCTAGGGGTGTCCTGGTGTCCTCCAAGGACGATCGGTGAGTTGTGGGGGTCGTGGGAGTGCCTTGTGCCATGGGGTGGGGTCCAGGTCAAGAAGAAGTGGAGGATCCTGTTTTATGCTATGGTTTGGTGCCTTTGGTTGCAGAGAAACAAAGTTGTTTTTCAGCAAGGATCTACTTGCCCGAGGCGTGTCTTTAATTGTTCTTTTTCTTTCTGGTATAGGTGGTTAAAGAGTAACGATCGGGAATTTCCTTACAGTTTGGGAATGATGTTATTATCGCCTAACTGGCTATCTTCTTGGGGTAGGATAGTCCAGTAGTTTTTCGTTTGAATCTTTGTCAGGTTGTTTTTTTGTTCCTCGCTTAGTCGCTCCTCTTATTGAGGAGTGACATTTTGTACATTCTTTCTTTCTTCTTGCCTCCTTCTTTGAAAGGAGTGAATATAATCTTCAGCTTATTAAAAAAAAAAAAAAAGTCTAGGAATGGCCATGATTCTATCTTTGTTGTGGTGGATCGATTTTCCAAAATGGCACATTTTATACCATGTTCGAAAACTCATGATGCTACACATATTGCCTCTTTATTTTTCCAACATGTGGTAAGAATACATGGAATGCCTAAGAGTATTGTGAGTGATAGGGACACCAAGTTTTTGAATCATTTTTGGCGGACTCTTTGGGCGAAGTTGGGGACTAAACTTCTCTTCTCCACCACGTGTCACCCTCAAACGGATGGCCAAACGGAGGTGGTGAATAGAACTTTAGGCTCATTACTTCGTATAATGATTGCTAAACATGGAGTGAAATGGGAGGATTGCATTGCATTTGCTGAATTTGCCTACAATAATGCTTATCATACATCCATCGGGTTTTCTCCTTTTGAGGTGGTTTATGGGTTCAAACCCCTGACCCCTCTTGATCTCTCACCTTTGCCTTTGAGTTCTCTTAAGTGTGTAGATGGTAGTTCCAAGGCTACAACTGTTAAGAAACTCCATGAGCAAGTCCGCAAAAATATTGAGAGTATGAACGAAAAAGCAGTGACCAAGCGCAATAAGGGCAAGGTCCCTACTTCCTTTGAACAGGGTCAATGGGTGTGGCTTCACTGGAGCAAGGACCGATTTCCACGTGAACGCCAAAGCAAGCTAAGTCCAAGAGGAGACGGGCCTTTTCAAATTATCCGTCGCATTGACGCCAACGCCTATGTCCTAGATCTTCCAAGGGAATATGGGGGAATCAGCCGTACCTTCAATGTTAATGATCTGTCTTTCTACCCCGAAGATTAAGAAGACCCTCAAGAAATGGATTCGAGGACGAATCCTTTCGAAGGGGAAGGAGTTGATATGATCCCGGACCCTTCCAACACCCTTATCGACACTCAAGATGTGTACCCTCAATGTCCGATCACACGAAGCAAGGCAAGAGGTTTGTCCTTATGGTTGGAAGGCAAAATGAGAGAAAACGGATCCACCCAAGTCAAGGAAAAGCCGGCCTATGTGATTTTCCATCGAACCAAAGAAGATGCATGACCGTGATCACGGTTCGTCCTAACCGTGAATCACGCCTGGAGAATTTTGGGTAACGTGATCACGGTTAGGCCTAACCGTGAATCACGCTATCTTCTGATGTGGGAGCTGATCCTTGGGTGCCTTACCGTGATCACGGTTCGTTCTAACCGTGAATCACGGTAGGAGTTGTGTCGAGCGTGATTCACGTTAAGGATTAGCAGTGATCACGCTAATGAGTTTTTGGCTAACGTGATCACGGTTATCCCTAACCGTGAATCACGTTAGCGTCGGATTTGTTACCTTTTTGCTTACTTGTATAAATAGCTCTTGTTTCATTTTCTTAGTCAGTTTTTAGACTTGAGTGATATTTGATAAGTTGAGAGCACTCCTTAAACTTATCACCTAGGTCATTAAACTCTTCAATCCTTCTTGGAGAAAGATCGCTTGAGTAGAGAACACTCCTCCCGATCTTCCTCCGGGAAACCTTTGTAATCGAATTTGTAACAAGTTTGGGTGACTCAAATATATTTGAAGCTTTGTTTGCTGGATTGGTTTGAGCTTGTCAAGTGGTGCATTTGTTCATTACTTCCGTTTTGTCCATCTAACAACATTCAACACTCCGGTACTTTGTTCTTCCTTTCTACTCTATATTTCCGCTGCAAATCCGTGTCTTTGTGTGTGAACTTCGTGTCTTTCTTTCAAGTCTTGTTGATAACTCCATCGGCTAGATCCTCCTCAAGCTCCATATATCATTCGGCTTACTTACACTAGGCCGGATCATATCAAGCTTAGTCTAAGGCTCTTGTGGACAATAAAAGTGGCGCCAATTAATTTTTACGATTTACTCGTGCAAATTGGATTATTCCGAAAGAATTAGATTTTAAATTAAAAGGTGTAACTTGAGTCAAAAAATTGATTCAGTTTGTACGGGTAGAAGGAGAGTTGTCCTAGTTCAAGGTTGAGGCATGGTCGAGACCTTAACTAGTGTCTAGGTGGTGTTCCGGTAGCCTGGTTAGCAAGTAGCTGGGACGGGGCACCACAAAGATGACCTAAAAGATAAAAAAGTAAAAAAAGTTTTTTTTGTATTGAAAAAATAAAACGTGGCAAAATATTATCGGCCGCTTGCCTCTCACTTTTTGTTTTTATTTTTTTCTGTATTTTTGGTATCAACGTAGGAAAAATATATTTTTCGAATTAAAAAATATGTCAATTTGAATTAAGAAATTTAATTGAGCCAATGTAGACAAATGTAGGGGCAAATAGAGAGTTTTTAAAACGTAAAGTGTTATTTGAAAAAGATTTACAAGGTCTTTTTATTCATTAAGCCTTTATAAATTGATGAATCAACGATTGATTGTTTTTTTATATAATTTTTTAGTGATACTATTTTCTTTCTTTTTTATTATGAATGCAAATAATTCTGCTACTTAAATACTTATGAATTATAGTGAACTTTTAAAATTATTTTTAACACGTGAATAATGCTTGAAATACCAACTATTTTATTAACAAAGTTGTACTAACTGATATGTCAAGATGATTGGAATTTATCCCTTCTTAATTAGGTTATATTATTATTATTTTTTAAAATAGATAACTACCAAGTGAATGTGAAAATGACATAACTACCAAGTGAATGTGAAAATGACACTTGTACTTTTATTATAAAAGTTAGAAAATTGTTAGTATATCTAGCACTACTCTTAGAAATTACCAGTGATGCGAGATGAGTTCGAGAGTGAAGCATGCGATGTTGATTAATGTGATGGGAAGAATCAGGGTCTCTAGGTTAGGTGGCACAAGTAAGTGATTGGACCTATTTTGTGGTTGTTTTTACCACCTGTTTACTCACAATTTGAATAGTGATTCTACTAATTATAGTACAATTTCTATACATTTTGTAGAGAATAGTCTTGGAGCGTTAAAAGTGAAAAGGGGGGCCAAAAATAGCAAAATCTGGGCGAAGCTATACAAACACCTTTCTTGATCGTGCTCTTGACCAAGAGGAACCTTCCTAGCAGACAAAGAATCCTAGTCTCCATGCAATACTTGCAGACATCATTCCCAATGAGTCTTGTGCGACTGTCCAAGTAGTTTATCTTCAGAAGACTTGAAGCTGCAACCTTCTTCCATCATCAACTTTTAGCTATTAGACTTCTAATCAGAGAGGAAGAGTGTTAAGATACAATTAAGTAGTTAATTTAGGATTTATTTTCTTTCCTTCTTTTTAGAGATATTTTTTCAGGGAGGAAACTATATATATCTCCCTAGGGTTTTGAGAAAGAAGCTCTTCCCTTCTCTTCCATTCTTAGTTTTGTTTTCGTTTTCAAACTTCTTGCTCCTTTATTTTCTTCAAAGAAAGTCACTATCCTCCTCTTCATCACCATCTTTGCCAAAATAAGTAGGGTCATGACCGAAACCATTGTCAAACCCTACATTCATCTCTCATGCACAATCCCCTAGATAACACAAACCTTGATGCATGGGATTAATTTATTGTAGCTTTCTTGCTTCTCTCCCCAACTCAAGAAATACCAACGTATCACCAAACACGATTGATCCTTTGACATTTTTGGTAATTTGACGCTTTTTTTTGAAGTATCTAAAAACTCAACTCTTACTGATCGACGTCGACTCTGTCAAAAATAATTAATAAATACAACTTCCTACTAAGCACAAGATTATTTGTAAATAATAGCAAGAGGTTCGTCTACATATAGTAAGGATATGATTTTTGTAAATACTTGAAAAGACCAATTGTAACAATTAGGTGAAATTGGAGGGGTTTTTTATTATTTAAAACTATGAATGAAAAAAGGCAATTAAATCAAATAAAAAAATTCAAACCAAGAATATTGTTCTTGGTCAAGAAAGTTGTCAAGAATAAACAATTAGGTAAAAGATTCCTAGCAAAAGCTCAAACAAGTTATGATTCATGAGTAGCAATCATCGATGCAAGGTTATTCATCTTCAATCTACAGAGTTGCTATAGGATTCAGGTACGCTTAGAACCTCTACTTCCTTCCTGTATCAAAACCATCTCTGGTACGCTTAGAGACAATTCTTAATCAACTAGCACCTTGATGGTTAAATGGTTTACTAAAATTGATTGATTATTGACTAGGGGAAGACAACTCTAAACCTAGCATCCTCGGTTATCAATCGGGTCTAAGTCAGATTAACCTTTTTCACTAGCTTCTCAGGGCTAGCCATCTACTTCGATCTTCTTAGTCTGTAAATGGCCTAAGAAAGGGTTGCCATAACCAAGAAGAATAACACTTGCTCAAATCAGTTCAACCTTAGATTGGAAAAATCTAAAATTAAAAAGAAGTGCAATACAATTATATTTAAGATCAATTAAATACAAATGTAAAGATTAATCAAAAGCAATTAGATCTCATGCAAAACTCATAATCCTACTTTAAATATTTCTACTAGGAAAGATGTATTTAGCTAGACATACTCATGTTTAAAGAAAACAAAAGAAATAATTGCATAAATTGGATCCTCCATTTCTGTGAAGAAAATGAAGGAGCAAGAAGTTTGGAAACGAAAATAAAACTAAGAACGTAAGAGAAAGGAAGAGCTCCTTTCTGAAAACCCTAGGGAGATATATATATATATATATATATATATATATAGTTTCCTCCCTGAAAAAATATCTCTAAAAAGAAGGTAAGAAAATAAATCATAAATTAACTACTTAATTGTATTTTAACACTCTTCCTCTCTGATTAGAAGTCTAATAGCTAAAAGCCAATGATGTAAGAAGGTTGCGACTCCAAATCTTCTGAAGATAAACTAGCTGGAACAGTCGCATAAGACTCATTCAGATTGATGTATGCAAGTATCGAACGGAGACTAGGATTCTCTATCTACTAGGAAGGTCCCTCTTGGTCAAGATCCTAATCAAGAAAGGTGTTTGCATAGCTTCGCCCAGATTTTCGGCCCTCTTTTTTACTTTTAACGCTCCAAGACTGTTCTCTACAAAATGTATAGAAATTGTACTCTAATCAGTAGAATCACCATTCAAATTACGTAAAAATAGGTGGTAAAAACAACCACAAAATAGGTCCAAGCTAAACTCATCATGGGACTATAGTGATAGGCAAGATATTAAACTAACATTAGGATATATGCAGTTACTGGTATTGAGCATGTTACACTCATACGGTTTCCCTTTTAATAAAACATGGATTTGACTAGTGAAGTGTCATGGCATTTTAGGTGTTGAGGCAATTTTTCAAGAGAAAAAGGGAGTTTTGATTTGTGCATAGAGAAAACACAAAACATGCAAGGTCTAACCTAAAAATACACAAAAATCAAAAGAGAAAGTGTGTGTTTGGCCTTTGCTTTTAGCTAATTTGCTTTAAAGTTAAGTAGGTAAAAGCAACACTAAGGTGTTTGGTTAGGGTGTCTACTTTTAGTTGGTTAACTTTTACAAAAAACAGGCTGTTTTTTCTTAGTTATAATTTAACCTCGCTTTAAAAGTATGAGAAGACATGCTTTTGAAAATAGAAGACTGTTTATTTGTATTAAAAAATAAGAATATATTTATTTAAAATATTTAAAATATTAACATAAGATGTAGTAACTTACTTAAAAAATATATATTAGTACATAATACTTACTTTTTAAATAGATAAATTTTATGTATTTACAATTTTAATGTTATAAATTAGTATATAACAACATTTGGATTAAAATATTCAACAAATTAATGAATTTTAAAGATCATTTCATTTTAATTAAAACAATTCATAGCACAACACAATAATTTCTAAACAAACAACTTACTTGCTTCATTTCACAGCACAACACCACACCACACAGCGCAACGCAACACTTACAACGCAGCACAATGGGGGCCAAACACGCCCAAAATCATGCATAAAATGAAAAACTAACTTAAAATTGAAAAAAATTTAACTAGCACATGCAAAAATAACATAAACACTTCAAACATAGTAAAAATACATAAAACACAATAACGTATTATGCACAAGACAAATCCTCCCCCACACTTATCAGACACATTGTCCTCAATGTGCAGGAGAAGAAAACACAAAAATAGAAAATAGAGAAGCAGAAAACAGAAAAAATAAAGATGAAAAGAGACAACCTAGGGAAAGTGCATCAAGCAGAAGGTGGTGGAGGGGGTGGTGGTGGAGCTTGATTGAGGAAGGCAGAGTCGAACTTCTTGTTAAGGGATATGGGAATATAGGAGGGACTGATGCAATGTGGCGACTTGATTCTAGGAAGCCATGAAGTGCTGGAGGAGTCTGTTATTCTCCTTTTGGTTATCTAGAATAACTACCATCCAACCTGAGGTAGGCTGCTGAGTGGCAGTGACGTAGGCTGGATCCTCTTAGTAGGGTTCTTTAGCCAAGAGCAACTTCTTGATCTTCCTGCTCCATATCTCCCTCTGTTGCTGGGAACTTCAGAGTGGCCAGTTGGTATTTGCCTTTATGCTTGGGGCCAAAAATTTGTGCTTCCTTTGGAGTGCAACATGTATTGTAACAAACAATATGATGTGATCACGGTTCCTTCCGAAGCCGATTTCGACACTCAAGATGATGTGATTCCGAACACATCTAACCTTGAAGCTCAAGACATCATGCCCCAAGGACCAATCACGCGGAGTATGACAAGGAAGTTGGCCTTGTGGTTTGAATCCAAGTCCAGCGAGGAGTCTCCTGAGGCCAAGGATCAAGTTAGCGTGGTGATAGAGCATCATGCGTGCAAGCCAAGCCCAAGCCGTACGCAAAATGACCATTTTCGGCCATTTGTGGCAGTGCTTAGCCGCATGCCGCCAAGAGACAGTATTGGTGCGAGTTTGGCAGTGGCTAGCGGCATGCCGCCAGACATTATACAAAATTCAATTTTTTGGGCTTTTCATGCCCATTTTGTGTACGAACTATAAATAGCTCTTTTATTTCTTTCTTCCTCCTTAGCTTAGACTTTGTGTGATATTTGTAAAGTTGAGATTACTCCTTCTCTTATCAACTAAGCCTTGGGCTCTCCACTTATTTCCTTGAGAGAAATCGTTGAGTGCGAGATTACTCCTCCCGAATTCTCTCCGGGAAAATCCCGATTTGTGTTTGTATTGGTGACTATAGGAATGAAAGAAGTATTTCATTAATTGTCGAGTTCAAATTCGTGGATGACAAGTTACATGGATTGATCGTTGCTTCGTTGTTCGCTCAAATCCTTTTCCTCCATCTATCCATCTTTTCCCGGTAAATATCCCTTAACTCGACACTCCTTAGTTTCTATTCTCCGCTAGCCTCGTAAATCTTGTGCCTTTCCTTCTTGTGGTCTTCTCTAGATAATTCACTTGGCTAGGTCCTCTATAAGCTCCATACGTTATTCGGCTTACTTACCCTAGGTCGGATCACATCAAGTGGTAGCAGAGCTCTTGGCCGCCTAGCGAATTTTCTAGTTTTCGTCAAAAAGTTTGAAACTTTCTTTCTTGAAAATCTTGAGTTTTATGCGTCTTTCTCCAAACCTATTTGAAGTGGGCTTTTATATATTGGTTGTGATCACTTTGGCAAAATTAAAATTCAAAAAATTTCAAAAAATCATTTGGGTGTGATTGTGGTGTTCATCTTGTGTTCTTGGTGTTCTAGGCTCTTGACACTTTTTGATCCAAAATTGTTACACAAAAGCCTTAACCAAGTTTTTAGCCAAATAAATAATTAATTCTCTTCACTTGGCCGGACATCAAGGTTCAATTAACCTAATCCCTTGCATTAAATGCAATAAGACACCTCACCCTCATCTTTTGACTACTTGACCAAAGGAACCAACATTCCTAACTATAAGAGAATGTTCCTAACTAAGTGAGCCCCACTTCATTACTCCAAGCTTAAGACTTCTTCTTTTATCTAAGTGTCATAAACTTAAGTCCTAAACTAATACCTAAACTCAAGTCCTAAACACCTTCAAAAAAAACCCCTAAACTTGAGTCTTAAACTCTTGAGTCTTTTACTCTTTTAAATATTTGTCTTTCCATCTTCCTTGGGTCTTTGCCGCCCTTCTTGAGTCTTGTTGAGTCCTCCTTCCTCCTGTTTCAATCAGTTGAGCATTGGTGATCGAATGCTTGACTAGAATCCCAAGTTTATTTGTAGCAAGGAATTGCGTGGTGAGCAAGCTTTGTGCGTGAGGAATTCTTGAGCGATTGTGAGACCAATTTTTTTGAGTGATCAAACACGAGTGTTTAAACACGCGAGGGAGAGAATTATTTTCTAACTTTTGTTTAAGTGTGCAGGTACACGGAAAAATGCGAAGTTGAGAGTTTGTGAGCACATATTTTTCGAGAGACCTAAACACCTAAACACGAGAGTTTAAACATGTGAGGGAGAGATTATTTACTAACGTCTATATATCTCGTTTGTTTCAATTTTGCAGGTATAAAAAAAAAATTAAGTAGACCTAGTTCTAGTGGTAGTAGAAGTGCCGAAGCTCTTGACCAAGTCTTAGCAGCCTTGGCCGAATTGAGGGCTACCATGGTCAGAACGGAGGATCGCCTCACCTTGATGGAGGAGACTATCAAGTCTCGTGGCCGAGAAGATAACAAGTTCCCTAAAATCCCTATTCGTCCAACACCTCCAACACCTCTAAAGGACAATACACCTAAGTCTCTTCGAGATCCTCTCAAGCACCAAGTTTCTGTTAAAAACGAATTGAAGGGCCATTAAAGTGAAGAAGAAGGGGTTGGGTTATTGAAGAGTGATCCCAAGAAGGCGGTCGATCAAGACTTCCTAAGTGTCCGCAAGGAGAAACCCAAGAAGTCACATTTTACCCCTTCAGGGTTAGCCATCTCCGAAGAGCAAATGAAAGTTATAAGGAAGAAATATGATCAAGGCCACCGAGGTCAAGAGGGTTTCCAAGCATCTAGTAGCCGACCCATAGTTCCTCATTTTTGTGCTATTACCACACCCCACTACACTCGAGAGTATTATGAGAATTCCTATGAGGAAGATAATACCGAGTTTGATGAGATTGTGCAGCGAACTAGGGGGAGACGACAACTAGAACAAGGGTCACGGTTTGTTGAGCATGTTGAGAGACCCCAAGAGCCTAGGGTTAATGACAGGTTGAGTGGAATCAAGGTGCAAATCCCTACCTTTAAGGGCTCCACTGATCCCTCGGAGTACCTTAAATAGGAAGGAAAAATTCAACGTATTTTTAATTGTCATTAGTATTCAGAGGAGAAAAAGATTAAGTTGACGGCAATGGAGTTTGAGGATTATGTCGTTAGTTGGTGGGAGAAAGTATGTAAGGAGAGAGGAGAAGTGGATGCAATCCAAGATTGAGAAGAGATGAAAAGGGTGATGAGAGCAAGGTTTGTGCCCGTACACCACAAAAGAGACTTGCGGAATAAGTTATAGGGTCTCAAGTAAGGTTCTAAGTCTGTGGGAGAGTACTTCAATGAGCTAGAGGAACTTTTGATCAAGACCAATACCGAAGAGGGTGAAGAAGTTACCATGGCACGGTTCCTCAATGGCCTCAGTGATCGGATCAAATACAAGCTTGAGTTGAAGGAGCTCGATCACTTGCAACCTATGCTCCACTATGCCATAAAAGTGGAAGCATACGAGGCCACAAAGAAGAAGCCCTACCCAAGTCGAACCCAAACCTTTTCCTTAAACCCGAAAACACCTTGGAAGTCCTTTTCCAAAGACCCACCCAACCCAAAAGACTCCAAAGTCGACACATATACACTGAAACCCTACACACCCTACACTAAAAGTAACCCATCAAAACCCCCACCAAAACCAACTCCCAACCCACCTACCAACCTGAACCAACCAAGAAAATTCTCGTCTAGTGTCTAATGCTACCGTTGCCAAGGAAGGGGCCACATTGCCTCGGAATGTCCTAATCGATGAGTGGTGGTGATCCGAGAGGGTAATTATGAGACGGGAAGTGAAGTTGAGACAAGTGAGGATGAGAAGCATACTAAGGAGGAGGAAACCGAGAATAGTGAAGAAGAAATAGAGCCGACAACCACCATGACTCTAGTTCTGAGAAGGAGCATGAATGCTTACTCTAAAGAGGAGGCCTCCAATGAAGAATGATAAAAATTTGTCTGTTGCCAAAGGGTAGAAGGTGAAAGAGCTCCTCGGATTCAGTGTCCGCGGCGGTCCGATGTACCTGCAAGACGCCGGAGGGGGTCTCCGGCGTAAACACTCCGATGCTTAAGTTAGTATAAGTGGTGAGAATGGCAGAGCTTGGGCCAGCAAATTCTGCTTACCTTCCTCCTTCGTGGTGGAGGTATTTATAGGCGAAAAGGAGCATTTCTGCGTAGTTTGGATTACTAGGGGCTATCGCTCCCGTCAGGGGTTATAGTTCTCCCATGGCGCGATATGCCATCATGGCGTTAGATGTGGGGGTAGCCGTTACCTTGCCTAGGTAACGGCTACGTTCTTCTCCAGACGTTCATTTTACACTAGGATGGGATAACGCCTTGTGCGGAAACCCCCTGTTGACGTCGACCATCCCAGTGCCAATCTCCTAGGGAGAGACGGTAGCTTCGATGCTGCCGTGATGGTAGGAACAACAACCATTTTCTCTCCACGCGTGGTATGAGACCAAAATACCCTTGTCGTCAGGCGTATTGTTATCATAAGCCTAACTGAAAATGAGCCCGAGTGTTTACCAAGGGCTAACGCTCCCTCTTCAGCTTATCAGTCTTTTATATGCCGGAGTGGCTCTTTGTTAGGAAATGGGCCTACCCTGACTGCCGTTCTTCTGAGTCTATAAATTGAAGCTTTCCTCCGTGTAAGTTTCTCACATCTTTTTCACTTTTTCCTCTTATATTTTCACCATGGATGAGCTGACCAGAAATTTCTTGATCTCCAAAGCTTTGACCCTGAAGAACCTCACTAAGGGTGACATCGAATTCCTAGAGAGGATGATCACCAAGACCTCGGAGGATGTCCTGGAATTGCAAGGAATGTCAACCCCCATTCTGTCTAGGCAGCTGGGAATGTCACTGGGGGATTTCAGTTCTTTGGAGAGCTTGGCGAAGTTGGCCGCCACCACTTCCCGTATCGAGGTGGTTGCTTCTATGCTGCATCAGAGGAATGAATTACTGGCATGCTGCTTGAAGGGTATGAGGGCCTGTTCTGCCGAATTGACCTCCGTTGCTGACGCCTTGAGGGAGGTTCCCGTCGTGCCAGGGGAGGATGATGCTGGGTCCAACGCTTGACCGCTGTCTTCGCTTCCTCTTGTTTCTTTTTCTTATGCTTTCTTATACATGCATCTAGACGCTAAGGCCGTTCAGGCCATAAATAAATAAATGGTTGTTTCTATCACCATCAAGTCTTCTTTTTCCTTGTTTGATTTCTTGTTGTGCTAGTTGGAGGCATTCGTTGTAAGCCCAACCGAAAATGAGTCTTCCTCGGGACACAGTACTGCAGTGGTTATGTCCCGGGAATCGGCAATGAATGTTCTGCTTCAACTGTTTTCTGTGCCGCCTTCCCAGGGGTAGGTGGTTGGGCGATTTTTTGGTGTCCTCTGATTGGCGCAATTAACGAGCGGGTATGCCTGTGCCGGATCAGATTCTGCAATTAGGGTTACTTTTCCCCGGCGCCTTAATTGTTTTTCAGGGGCACGCGAGAGGATCAAAGCGTCTCCTTGGCTATTTAAGGGAGTTACTTTCCCTTTTTTATTCATCTTCATCTTCTTCTTTCTCTTTTACTCATTTGTGAATTGAATGGCAGATTTCTACTTTTTGGGTACCGCGGATCGCGACTCCCTACCAACCCCTCCGACTTCGCCGGACTCAGATCATCCTCCTCCGTCGCCACCATGGAGGCTGCCAGCCCGTCGAAAGGACCGCAAGAGGCGGAGGGATAAAACCTCCAAGGTGTCTATCGCGCCTTTTGATTCTTCTAGCTCTGCTACTCAGGAGGGTAGCAAACGCTTTCCTTTGTCTGATTGTTCGCTGGAGAAAACTTCCTCCATCGATGCTGGAACGGTAGTGTCATTTACCAAGGAAAGGTCAGGCCCGTCAGGGCTCGGCTCGGAGAGGGGAGTGGATGAGCCCTTTCCACCTGCTAACGAGAAGATGCCGTTCCTAGATGACGACGGGGTTTATCACTATGGCATCTACTGGCCCGATGAGGATTAGTGCCCTTATGTTAGGCATACTGTATATGCCTTTTGGCATTTTATGAATAAAGTGATTCTTTCTATCTTTTTCTCTTTGTCATTATCTTCCCGTCAGCGTGTTGGTCTTGTGGATAGCTAACGCGAGGGGTTAGCCTTGCTGAGGTAACCGTTTTGTGATTATTTGACAGTGTCAACTTTGTCGCCATGCGATGAATAACTTCTCTTTTTAGATTCTTTTAATATGTTTCCACGTGGCCGCCTTCTTTTTACATGCGTCTCAGCATGGTTGGTAGTTCAATTAATGCGGTGACATTTCACCCTTTAAGAAGGGACCATTTTCTCTTTCCAACACTTTTTGCCCCTGCTTCAAATTTTCTCTTTTGTCTTCCTTCGTCTTTTTCTCAGAAGAACTTCCTGGTCACCCGCCGTCGCCCGCCGAGTCACCCATAATCTTCCCTTTTAAGGTACCACTTCAACCCTTTCAGATTTCCTATTTGCTGATTTATTATGGTTAGGAATAGGCCTCGCCAGGTTCTCTGGAGACCCGTGGATCCAGAGGTTGCACAATCACCCAGTATTTTTACGTGCGATGTGGTTCTAAGGGCCGAACTGGAGGAACACGGTATTACCTTTCCCCCCGGATATAAGCCCTTTGTTCCTGAAAGCTACATGCGACTTCATAATCCGGCATGGGGTTTCTGTAGGCTACTTTACTTTAAGATGTTCCTCTATGGTTTTCGCTTTCCCGTCCATGATTCAATACTAACGCTGCTGCAGGAGCACAACCTTAATCCTGCCCAGATAACTCCTTCTTCCTGGTGTGGGGTTTATGCCTTTCTTCGCGCTTGCGAGTTGAAGAACATTCTCACCCATCCCTCAATTTATTTCGCAAATTCTTTAGTATAAATTGTCACAATTGTTTAATCAACATCACTCCTCGATGGGATGACGCGTTCGTGCAGTCGTTCTAGCAGCGGTTTCGCGACTTTGAGAGGGGTGTGGCTGACTGGAAAAGTAGTTTCTTCGTTCTCGAGCTACCGTCCCGTTTGTGGCGCATTAACTTTAACCAGGAGCTCTTAGGCCTCATTTGGACAAATCCCGCGGTACTGACCAGAACTGAGCTAGAGCAGGCTAACGCCTTGTTGGACGTGGATACCTGCTATCGTATCCGTGAATTTGCTTTGTTCAAGCCTCTGGAGGAGTGCGTTATGGGTGAGTCTACATTTTCTCGCATTTTCTTTGCATTCGTTCCTTGTCCTAACACGTTTCTTTTTAAGGAGACATTGACGGTTGATCATCTGGTAATGCTAACGCTCCTTTGAATGTAACGCCGCTCCAAACTTTACCAGCCTCTCCCCCTGGCGAAGGCTCTACTCGCCAAAGCGCTCGGCCCTAGAGGGGAAGGACCAAGACAGTTGCTCGGGGAGGGCGAAGGCTCGGCGGCTCTGTCCGAGCTTCTCGTTTCATTGAGAATTGGCTACCAGATCGTCGCGGGAGAACAAACTCAAGCCGACCCATAACAAGGGTATTTGATAGTGACGACGAGGATATGGATGTTAAACCAGACCTCCACCATGCTTCTTCCTCTCACCAGAAAAAGCTTCGAACAAACACGAGTGGACGGGCTATCGGAGTTTCTTCTATTAGTGCGGTGGCTGCTTCCATACCTGTCGTTTCATCCAAGGCAAGTACTTCTCAGTCGGTGAAGATTACTGAGGCGTCGGCTGCCACCCGTTCTACCGAGGCTGGGACCCCACCGGTGACAGGCTTTCCTCCTACAGCTATCGCTCCTGATTCTCCAATTTCTCACTGTATTCCCGATGTAGTGGTCACGTCTTCTGCTGCGGATTCAATTGCTGAGTTGCCGCCTAAAGCCCTTCCGTAATTGTTCTTTACTCCTATCTCGAATGTGATTGCCGAGGGTTCTTCTTCAAGTCCAACAGTCAATCTTTCATATGGCGGCCCTACCGGGACCCCGAACTATCGTATGAACTTGACAGGGTTCTGTTTTGACGGTCTCCGCGCTGTCGGGGTGTCCAATCCTTTTTCTAGAGATGAGTTTACCGCACCCTTGATAGGGGAAATGATGAGTTCCCGCGAAGAGAAAGAGAAATTTCTTCAGCTTTCTCCGAAGGCCCGTCACCGGTATATTATGAATGACTCTCTGGATCTCTTCCGCCATCCGAACTATCTGTTCGAAGTTCATGATCATGAATTGCGAAACTTTTCTAGCGCGATATGCGCTCAAAAGCTACAACTTGACCGAACGACGGACCAAGTGAGGTTGCTAACACGTCTCCATGACCAGTCATGGAAGGAGCTAAGCAGAGAGAGATCTACAGGGAAAGCGAAGGTTGAAGTTCTGGAGGCGGAGTTGGCATTGGAAAAGAAGAAAATTCTCCTTCTTCGCGAAGAGATACTAGCTCGAGACAAGGAGTTTGCCAGGACACCGCTGAAAATGGAGTGGTGGAAAAAGAAAGTCTTGGAAGCCTTCACCTCTGGATTCGCAGCCCGCTTTAAGGGTGACTCTTCTGATCCGGCCTAGGTTGCTGACTATGTTTCTGCCGTAATGGACGAGGTTAGCGAAAGTAGGAATGGCTCGTCAGCCCCGGAGGGAGAAAGGACTGACGACAACGGTGGTGGGGGTGCACAACATTTTCCCCCGAGGGGTGACTCGAGTGCCGCAACAAATTCCTGAATCTCCCCCTTGATTGTTATTCCATTTGCTATCTGTATTTCTTTTATTCTTCCCTGGAAAATCATTTGACATCGTTCTTTCTGTAATAATGTTGACGCGATGCAGCTTTTATCGCACCGTTTGGTTTATTGTATTGTTGCTGTTACTCACTCTTTGTTAGCTTCTCTGTACTGTCGAGCCATTTTGTAAGGTCGCGTAGTGAGGCTAGCACTGCTTTTTAGGTCATTAAATGTTGCAAATCCCTAATTAATGCGATTTGAAGAGTAATGATGAGGAAAGACACGTGTCCTTCTCACGGAGAGGCGTTTGAAGCAAGCGCCTTCTAGGGAGATGCGAGTGCTGAAGCGTTTCATCATCGTTTTAAAACTTACACCTTCTCGCGCGTGCCACGCTCTTTGTCACACCGTTTTGCCATGTGTCAGTTGTTAACTGGTCATGCCTTTTTACCCTCTCAGGGTTATATATAATGTTTTCCCTAGCTCCTCTTTCTTTTTTAATCTCCTTTCTCGTCCGTTGTTACCTTCTGGAAAATAACCCGCGCCACTCCTTCTTTTCTGGTCTGGGTCTCCTGGTGTTTTCTTTTGCGAAGGTACACACGCCCTTTCTTTCTCTTTCTTTCTTCTTTTTGTTGGTCATGGCTAAGACTCGTTCTAAGAAATCTGCCAAGGAAGGAGATCCTCAAAGGTCTGTTGGGGAAGGAAAAATTGATAATACGCCCACTTCTCTCTATACTCTGCCTTTAATTCATCGCAAATTGGCCGAGTCTAATGTTCGGTTCCCTAAGGATTATCCCGTGCATGTTGCTTCTGAATCGCTCCGCCTGAACAGTCCTTTACCTGGTAGTAGTAGAATGCTATATGCTAAATTGTTTGATTATGGGTTTCGGCTTCCCCTTGATCCACTCGTGAAACTGTTGCTGGCTGATTTCGACTTGGCTCCGACTCAGTTGAGCCCTAACGCGATTTGCGTTGTTAGTGCCTTTGCAGCATTGTGCCGATTCAAAGGGATTGAATCCCCCTCTTTAGCATTACTTCATAATATTTTCCAGCTGTACTCTCGTAAGGGGGTGATATCGATATCCCCCCGTTATGAAGATAGCTCGCTGAAGCCTTTTACTTGGAAACTCATGGGCATTGAATCCTCCGTTCCTGGCTGGAAGGAGGAATTTTTCATTGTTGACCTGCCTGAGCCTTTATGGAGGGCTGACTTTAATGAAGAAATTAAAGATGGGGCTTGGGGTAGCAGGAAACCCCTCTCTGACCCGGAAGATGGTTGGTTGAAGACGCTGCTTCAACTGAACTTTAGCGTTGACGCCCGTAAAGTGGCTAACGGGTTGGATATGGAGAAATGCAAAAAGGGTGAGCGTTTGGCCTTTTCTTTTACGCTGCAGGGAAGTACTAACGCTAACATTTTGTAACTGTGTAGTGCCTCCACCTGGTTGGGAGCCTAAGTACTTTCGAAGGAAGAGGAAACGGGAGGAAAGGAAAAAGGCGGAAGCCGAGGTCGAAGCTGTCGCAGCTGCTACCGCTGTTGAAAGGGAGGTTACCGCTGCTACTTTAGACATTGCCCAAGCGCCGCCTCCACGAACTCGTGCTGTGAAAAATAAGAGGGCTAGGAAAGCGAGCATTACGCATCTCGCTTCTTCCCAGACTGCCGTTTCTTCGGAGGCGACAGCTGATACGATCCCTTCTGGAATTCCTCTGATTCCTTTAAGCACCCAGGTATTTATTTGTTTCTCCTACCGCTTTCTTTCTTTCCGCGCAGTTTTCTTATTATGCTTTTGTGTTATTAGGAAGTCGGCGCTGTTTCTGCTCATTCATCTTCTCAAGGCGGTATGTCTATCGCGGAGTCCCTTATAGAGCGTCAGAAGAAGGCTCGTTATGAGCTTCAAAATAGCCCTTCGTCATCTGCCGCTAATCCTCCTCTGACGACCCTTGGGGGCGGTGGTGCGCCTATCGAGCAATCGCAAGGCGCTAGTTTCGACTGCGATCCTCACACTTTTGGTGATTCTCCGATCTATTCTACTTCCGTTGCTGCAGGCTTTAACTTGAGCGCTCTTAATCTTGGAGAGCTCGGCGGGGAGGGGTCTTTTGTTCCTAACATGGGAGGCTCCAACAGCCGCCCTCCTTCTCCCTCCACTCTACTTTTCGTTCCGATGTCTCCACCTGCTGTCGCGAGGGGCGACCCTATTCCCAACTTGATGGCTGGCGCCACTTCATATCTTCCTCCCATCCTCCCTACTCACCAGATTGACTTGCGCTCTTTTAGAGATAACGCTCTGCAATTTTCGGCGGATGCTAGCAGTGACGCTATCCTCGCGTCTACCTTCTTCCTGGCAGCTGAGATGATGTTTCTTCAAAGAGAGAGGGATGCCTTTGTGGCTAAGAGTCAACAGGAGCGCATAAACTTCCTCCGTTCTCAAGTGTTTTCTTCCTTCTGCCATCTCCATTACATGGACGAGGAAAATGCCAGAGTGACGGCAGACGGGCAAGGGGAGATAAATAAGCTGATGTCTGAGCGTCAGGGTCTCCTGGACGTCCTTACCGCTGCCAAACAAGAATCAGAGACTGCTAAGCGGGAGGCAGCGACTGCTAAGCAGGAGGTGGAAGCTGTTAGGCTTGCCTTAGAGGAGGAGAAACAGAAGGGTATTGCTTTGAACGAACGCCTTTCTCAATAGGAAGCCGAGTTAGGTCGGGAGAGGCAGAGGAATGCTGAGATATCTGCCGAGCTTGCTCTTTCTGTCGAGAAGAGCCGTTGGTACTTGAAGGAAGGTGGGGCAGTCATGTCGGAGGCCCTTATGTATAATTATGGGGTAGAGAACCTTCGTATTCAAGCTCTTGCTGAATTCTTTGACAAGAGGGTCGCAACCATTTCTGATGAGGACTTTTATCGCTCAAGAACCATTCAGCAAGGAGGAGGCAATACATCAACTGTTCCTTAGGCATCATGCCTTATTTATTTTTGAGTTTTGTAGCCGATGCGCCTTCCTATATTTTGTAATATTAACAATATCACTTCTCTCTTGGTTAGGCCGCTGCTTTTTTGAATGGAATTTCTTTTATCCACTTTGCTTCATAATACTGTTTGTGCGATTGTTCAACCGCGACGTTTGCTGTCGTGTTTCTGTTCTTGGAGACATATCATTTATGTAATGGCTTGACTTTCAATACAGGCTTCTCAGCTGCATCTTTCTGTTACCTTATCATTGTGTCTCTGGTAATATTTCCGAGGATGAGTCAGCGTTACTTCTATCCGTGTTGTACTCAAATCAATGCCACCCTTTGTTGTTAGGGGAATTATCTAGCCTTGCTAAATTCAGGCCTACCGCGACAATGTTGCTGTGATATGGACACCTCTCCAGCTCTACTTCACCGGGTATCAACCGCTCGGTTACTAGCTGGGGTATCTCTTTTCATTCTAAATATCAACGGTTGGCTTGGGGTGTGCCTCGTCTTAGTGAGCCGTCTGATCAGGACCGGGCATCACAAGGATAGGATTTTCACTCCCAAGCGCTGAAACCTCGCGTCTCTAGAGCGTGCCTCGTCTTAGTGGTCCGTCTGTGTGAGCACGGTCGCCACAAGGATAGGATTTTCACTTCCAGGATGGAGTTGCTCTCTCCTCGGGGCGTGCCTCATCTTAATGGGCCGTCTATGTGAGCACGGTTGCCACAAGGATAGGATTTTCACTCCCGAGGATGCCGGGGCGTGCCTCCTCTTAATGGGCCGTCTATGTGAGCACGGTTACCACAAGGATAGGATTTTCACTCCCGGGGGGCGTTGGGGCGTGCCTCGTCTTAATGGGCCGTCTATGTGAGCACGGTTACCACAAGGATAGGATTTTCACTCCCAACGCTATGTTATGCCAGGGCGTGCCTCGTCTTAGTGAGCTGTCTGATCAGGACCAGCCATCACAAAGATAGGATTTTCACTCCTGGCATTCTTCATTGCCTGCATATTTCCAGTTGTAAAGTGCACGGAGAGTGCTTCTGATTCATTTGTTAGAATAATGCTGATATTACCGGATAAGAAAGACTAGTTTCTGGCATGGTATAGCTTCAGCCTAGCTATGTTCCAAGAGTTTTGCAGGGGAGTCCCCTCGAGTGTTTCCAAATGGTATGCTCCTCTCCCTACAACGCGGGTGACACGGTACGGTCCGTCCCAATTTGGTCTAAGCTTCCCCATGCGTTGCCCTGCTGCTTGTTTGTCTCTAAGCACTAGATCCCCTGCTTTAAGCAATCGCTCTCTCACTTGCCTATTGTGGTATTGTGCCATTTTCCTTTTGTAGTGCAGGGTTTTTAGAAGTGTCTCCTCGTGTATCTCTGGAAGTGCATCAAGGTTAGTGCGTAACCTTTCTTCGTTAGTTTCCTCCCTGAAATGAGTCACTCGAAGGCTTATGGTGCCAATTTCTACCGGTGTGACAACTTCTGTTCCAAATGCCAACGCGAATGGGGTTTCTCCCGTGCTAGCCTTGACAGTCATGTGGTAGGCCCACAATACGTATGGCAGTTCGTCTGGCCATTTCTTTTTGGAACCTTCCAGGTTTCTTTTGATGCCGCTAAGAATACTGTGGTTGGTCACTTCGGCCTGACCATTAGTTTGAGGGTGCGCTACGGAAGAGAACCTTTGTTCGATCTGAAATTCTGCACACTGATCTCTGAAGAATTGGCTCATAAACTGCGTTCCATTGTCGCTAACCAGTACATGAGGTACCCCAAATCGCATAATGACTTGGTGCTTAAAGAAACGCCAGATTTTCTCAATGGTGATGGTGGCTAACGCCTCTACTTCTGCCCATTTTTTGAAATAGTCTACCGCCACGACCACAAATTTTAATTGAGATCTGGCCTTCGGAAACGGGCCCAAGATGTCAATGCCCCATTTGGCAAACGGGCATGGAGCGACTATCTCTGAAATCTGCACGACCGGTTTTCGAGGGATCTTCGCGTATTCTTGACATTTCTGACAGGTTTTTATGAAGTTGTGGCAATCTCTCTTAATAGTGGGCCAGTAGAACCCTGACCGAAAGACTTGGGCTGCCAAGGTGTCGCTGGCGACGTGCATGCCGCATATTCCTTCATGAATTTCTCGCAACACGTGAAGGCCTTCCTGTTCTGATATGCACTTAGCGGTCGGGTGGGAGAAACATCTCCGGATTAATTCTCCATTATAGTACGTGCATCGTGTCGCTCATTTCAAGATTTTCCTTTTTTCCGCGTTTTCCGCGTTTTCCGCTGGTAGCTCGTCTTGCTTCAGATATTTTATTACTGGGATTCTCCAGTCGTTCTCTACTTCCTCCACGCAAAGCGATGCTTGTTCTTCCATGAAAGAAGGTGTGGATAGCTCCCCGTAGTGCACATCCCTGGGTACGGAGGCTTCTAAATTGTCTGCTATTTTGGCGAGATTGTCAGCCTCCGCATTATCCTCCCTGGGAATATGCTCAAAGGTGACTTGGGTGCCTTTTTCCTGTATTTTCGATAGCTCACGCTTTACTTTGGCCAAGTATTGAATCATGATAGGCTCTCTGGCTTGGGAGTTTCCTAGGACTTGGTCTATTATCAGTTTAGAATCTCCGCGTATCTTTAAGCGTAGACCGCGTTCCGCTCCTGTGGCGTACGCAGCTTCGACAGAGAAGCTGTTTCCTATTCTGAGCCCTGCTAGCAACGCTTTATATTCAGCCGCATTGTTGGACAATGGTTGCAAAATTCTGATGGCATATCGTATCTCTATACCGTTTGGTCCGATTAGGAAAACACCCGCGCCTGCTAACTCTTGATTTTTTGCTCCGTCTACGTGAATAACCCATAAGTCCGTATATGTTTCCGGGGACGAGAAGTATGAATCCTCTGGCTCCTCTTCTGACAGGTCTGTTAGCGCATCCTTTGTGAATGTGCATTCCGCTATGAAGTCCGCTAACGCTTGGGCTTTAATAACTGGTCTAGCTTTGTACTGTAGCCCGTATTGTTCGAGTTCGATTGCCAAATTAACATTCTTCCTGAGGACTCTGGTTTTCTAAAGATTTTTCTCAAAGGCTGGTCGGTGAGTACTGTGATAGGGTGGGTTTGGAAGTACCGATCCATCTTCCGTGTTGCCTGTATTAGGGCAAGCGCTATCTTCTCAATGCGGGCGTATCGTAGCTCAGCGTCTTTCAATATGTGGCTGACGAAAAACACAGGGCGGTGTATATGCCCTTCACTTTGTACGAGGACAACACTAACTACCTCGTCAGCTACGCCCAGGTATAAATATAGCTCATCGCCAGATTCAGGCCTCGTTAGCACTAGATCAGATGAGAGATAAGCTTTTAGCCCCGTGAATGCTTTCTCACATTCCTCCGTCCACCCGAAGGGGGCCTTGTTTCGAATTGGACTTCTTGGATGAACCCCGCGTCCGTGAGCTTTAATAGTTCTTTCTCGATAGCTGCTATCTTTTCCGGTTAGAAAATGCGCCGCCTTTGTTGAACAGGCTTGGCGTTAAGTTTAACGTTCAGCCGATGTTCTGCAACCTCTCGTGAAATTCCAGGCATGTCCGCTGGTTTCCACGCGAACTCTCCTTTGCATTTTCTTAGCAGTCGAGCTATCTGCACATTCTCTTCAGGGCTTAGCTTTTCGCTGATCAAGAGATTCGCTTCACTGTCCTCACCGATAGGTATTGACATCATCTTATCCAGTGGCTGGGTGCGCTTTTCTTCCTTATCATCAAAGGGATCGTCCGCTACGCATATGTAACGATCACAACTCCTTTGAGTCATGAGCAAGTAGCATTCGGCAGCTAGCTTCTGGTCTCCTTTGATTGAAACCACGCCGTCCCACGAGGGGTATTTCATCCACAGGTGTTTTTGTGATATTGCTGCCCCGAAGCGATTGAGGAACGACCGCCCCAGTATGGCATTATAGGGCAGAGTCAAGTCTACGACCAGGAATAATAATTCTTCTGAGTGTTTGGATGTGTCTTCTCGGAAATACACTGATAGTGACGTGATCCCTGTTACCGGGATCGGGACCCCATCAACCCCAATAATTGGTCTTTTACAAGGCGTTAGCTCACCGTCAGGGCGCTTCATCAGGTTGTATGCTTCTAGCAAAAATAGATTTACCGCGCTCCCATTATCGATAAGAGTTCTTCTTACTCCGTGACTACCGATAATGGGTGTTACTACCAACGCATCGTTATGCGGGAAAACAATGCCTTTCTCGTCTTCTTCTGAGAAGGACAATACCATCCTGTCTAAAGCGCTTATTGCCTCGATTTTCACTTGTGTGCTTTCTCGTTTGCGCTTCTCCCCGGGACCGGGCGTTTGTTGTATAGTTTCATCAAAGTAGGGTGTTCCGCCCACGATGATATTAATCATAGGCACCTGGTCACTGTGAACAATGAGTGTCTCCCTATTTTGCCCGAGGGGGATCGCGTTAGCTCCCTTGGCGTGAGAGGGCGTTTGCTTATGGTCAGTTATCCCTTCAGTCGGATTGTTCCTGGCCCCTTCTCTTGCCTTGGTGGCAAACTCTCTGAGATAGCCTTCTTCAACTAGGTGTTCTATGGCCAGTTTTAGTTCTCTGCATACATCTGTCGAATGTCCTTTGACTTTATGGAATTTACAGAATGCGTTCTCTCTTCCTCCCATAATTACTCCTGGTTTTACAGGAGCAGGGTAACAGATGGGTAGATTTCATTGCTAGACTATCGCTAGGATTTTTGCTCTGGAGAGTATGAGGGAAGGAAGGTCAGGGTCGTATATCCGGCCTTTTGGACGATCCGCTTATTTTAGGGTAGGGGAACCTCCAGGTCTCCCTTTTGAAAAGTTACCTCTCTGCCGATTAGAGGCCTTGGCGGCGTGCTCTTTCCGCGGGGCATAATCATCGCTTGGTCGCGTATCAGGAGCGTTGCTAGGTGGGGCGTTAGAGGCCGGGTTCAGGTCTGACAACATGTCCCGCATCCGCTCTCTATTTTCCTCTTCTTCCATCCTCGCATAATTATGCGCTTTCAATCTTAGTGCATCCAGGGTCAATGGTGGGTCCACCATTAATGTATCTCTCAATTTTTCGTAACGGCAGTTACGCTTTAGGGCTTCCACTACAAAATCAAATAGTGACCCCTGGCGTCAAGGACATTTCGAGATCAAATCGACCTAAAAATTCATTGAACGATTCCTGCAGTTTTCGATGAATATCAAATAGCGCAGCCGCTGACTTCCTGATGGGGATTGCAGTGCTAAACCGACTCCTAAACTTATCTTCCAGCTGGGTGAAGTTATCAATAGATCCGGCTGGGAGTCCCTCGAACCAGAGACGTGCCACTCCTAACAGTGTCATGACGAAAATTTGGCATAGCGCGACATCACTACGGGTTTGGAACTACACAAAATCTTTCACCTTATTAAGGTGAGAAATAGGGTCTTTCGTGCCATCATATGATTCTGTAGGGAGTTTTACATGTCGATGGACCCTGTGATGTCTCACGAGGTAACTGAACGGGTGACCAACATTACCGTCAGGAACTCCGTGAGGTCGATGCGGAGGAGGATTTTCGACATTGTATCTTGGGTTATGAGGGTCATATTCGCGATACTGCCTGGGAGATCGGCTGCAACTTCTTGGCGTTCGAGTTTGACACCTCCTGCTACTTGATATTTCACTGTATCTAGGAGATGGTTCTCTGAACATCTCATCTCGCATGTCATCCCAATGTTCTCGATATTCATTATGCCGGTGACCTTCTTCAGGGATAGGGATTTCTCTCCTATATTGCCCAGAAGGTTCGACATGTCCATGTGCAAGTTGCGGGATATTCATGGGGGCCGATGATAAGGGTAAGGAAAATAGAAACCCTCTGGATTGCCCCGGCGACAACGGTCGCTCATTGACAATAGACGGAGTGAAAACTATCTGGGAGGACACACCGGGTCCTAAGACATGAGGCGCAAACCCAGCAGCTAATTATGTCAGTTGATCCAATTGGGCTTGGAGGGCCGCTATTGAGTTCACGAGAGGGTTGTCTGCATCACCTATCACAGATCCCCTCACTTGGGGGGTAGAATAGCTGGGTCCCGCTATTTGGGAAAAAGGGGAACAAATCTGGGATGCAGATATTTCTGTCACTTGTCTAAAGGGAGGATCTGATCCCCCTATGGTGATCTCTTGCATTGCAATAGAAGTATCAGAAGTAGCAAAAGGAAAAATTCATCGGCGAGTGGTGTACGGGATACTGGAGGATTGGGACAGCACGGGATCTGATTCTGAAGCCATAATCCTTCGAACTTCGGGAAAAATAGAGCTTGGTTATTAAGGATGCTCACTTAATAGAACCAAAACTCTCAACAAAAGCACCAATTTTATAAGAATTTGTCTGTTGCCGAAGGGTAGAAGGTGAAAGGGCTCCTCGGATTCAGTGTCTGCGGCGGTCCGATGTACTTGCAAGACGCCGGAGGGGGTCTCCGGCATAAACACTCTGATGCTTAAGTTAGTATAAGTGGTGAGAATGGCAGAGCTTGGGCCAGCAAATTCTGCTTACCTTCCTCCTTCGTGGTGGAGGTATTTATAGGCGAAAATGAGCATTTCTGCGTAGTTTGGATTACTAGGGGTTATCGCTCCCGTCAGGGGTTATAGTTCTCCCATGGTGCGATATGCCATCATGGCATTAGGTGTGGGAAAAGACCCCCCGTTGACGTCGACCATCCCGGTGTCAATCTCCTAGGGAGAGACGGTAGCTTCGATGCTGCCATGACGGTAGGAACAACAACCATTTTCTCTCCACGCGGGGTATGAGACCAAAATACCCTTGTCGTCAGGCGTATTGTTATCAAAGAACAAAGGGAAACTCTTTTCCATTCTCGGTGTGAGATCAATGGTAAGGTGGCATCACTTATCGTTGATAATGGAAGCGTGGTGGATGTAGCAAGTCACCTTCTAGTTTTCAAACTCGGGTTGCCCACAACGCCACATCCTAATCCTTATTCCCTACATTGGTTCAGTGAAGATGGCGAAGTGAAGGTAAAAGAACAAGTTCTTGTTGCCTTCAAATTGGGTAGTTATGAGGATGAGAGGTTGTGTGATGTAGTTCCTATGGATTCTAGTCATCTTATTCTTGGACGGCCATGGCAATTTGATCGATGGGTAGCACATGATGGCTGAACCAACAAAATTCACCTCACTCACCGTGGAAAGAAATTCAGTATTCCTCCACTTTCACCCGCATAAGTTCGTGAGGACCGCTTGCATATAGAAAAAGCAAGTGCTGAATTTCAATTTATGAAAAGAATGAGAGAAAGGAGTGGAGAGAAAAATGTAAGGCGTGTGAATGAGGAAAATAACGTGCATGAAAAAAAAGAGCATGCACCGAGCGGAGAGAAAAATGTAAGGTGTGTGAATGAGTTGAAAATACGTCATGAAAAAGCAAGCATGACCCCTTGAGAGAGAGTGGAAGTGAGACACAAGAAAATAGAGAAAAGAAAGCAAAAGGAAAACTGAATACACGCCATGATAAAAGCAAGCATGGTAGAGAGGGTGAGCCTAAACACTTGAGTGTGATAGCGAGGGGTAAGGATGTGATGCGAGCTTTATTGTCTAACAGGCGTGTCTTGTACTTCGGTAAAAAGCACATTTCTTGAATGTAGACACTAACCTTCCTTCTTCTCTACCAAGTTCCATTGTTTCCCTTTTGCAGGAATATGACGATGTCTTTCCAACTGAAATGCCAAATGGCCTTCCTCCAATCCGTGGGATAGAACACAAGATTGACTTGATACCCGGAGCGACCTTACCCAATAGGCTGACTTACCGATACAATCCGAGGAGACGAAGGAACTTCAAAGATAAGTGGAGGATTTATTGCGCAAAGGATACATTCGAGAAAGTATGTCACCTTGCGTCGTACTCGTATTGCTCGTGCCTAAGAAAGACGGGACATGGAGAATGTGTCGATTGTCGTGCTATAAATAAGATCACCGTGAGGTACCGACACCCCATTCCACTCCTCGATGATATGCTTGATGAGTTAAGCGGGAGTCAAATCTACTCCCAAAATTGATCTCATGAGTGGATACCATCAAATTCGGATGCATGAGGGCGACGAGTGGAAAACCGCCTTCAAAACCAAACATGGTTTGTACGAATGGATGGTAATGCCATTAGGTTTATCTAATTCTCCTAGTACATTCATGAGGTTAATGAATTATGTCTTACGAGATTTCACTGGAAAGTATGTTGTTGTGTATTTTGACGATATTCTTGTGTATAGTTCATCTCTTGAGGAACATGTGGTTCATTTGCGTACTATACTTGACACTTTGCGCACACACCAATTATATGCTAAATTTATCAAGTGTAAATTTTATTGGGAACGGGTGCACTTTCTTGGTTTTGTTGTGAGTGTAGGTGGCGTACAAGTTGATGAGAACAAGGAGAAAGCCATCCGAGATTGGCCAATTCCCAAGAATGTTAGTGAAGTGAGGTCCTTCTATGGCCTTGCAAGCTTTTACCGCTGATTTGTGCCTAACTTCTCAACAATCGTCGCACCCCTCAACGAATTGACCAAGAAAAATGTCACTTTTGAGTGGGGAGATCGACAAGCCGCGACCTTCAAGGAACTTAAGGAAAGACTTATGAAGTCCCCTGTTTTGGCCTTGCCGAACTTCACCAAAGTTTTTGAGTTGGAGTGTGACGTGAACGGAGTTGGCATTGGAGCAGTCCTAACCCAAGAGGGTCGTCCCATTGCATATTTTAGCGAGAAGCTCAATGGTGCCCAACTCAATTACTCCACGTACGACAATGAGCTTTACGCTTTGGTGAGAGCACTTATGGTGTGGGAGCATTACTCTCTAGTCAATCAATTCTTCATCCACACCAATCATCTAAGCCTCAAAGTTCTTCAAGGCCAAGCCAAGTTGAACAAGAGGCACACAAAGTGGATGGAATTCATTGAGGCCTTCTCGTATACTGATAGGATTCGGGGTTCTAGAGTGGGGTAGGTGAGGAAGATGGCCGTTCGGAATCTCTGTGTCTGCCGTCCAGTGTACCTGCAAAGCGCCGGAGGGGGTCTCCAGCGTAGACACTTCAATGCTTAAGTCAGTATGGCTGTTCCAAATGGCAGGGGTTCGACTAGCGATCGTAGGCTTACCTTTCGTCTTGAATGGTGAGGTATTTATAGGTAAAATATGGGTGTTATCTCTAGGGGGTGGGCGTTATCTAGGGAAGATAACGCCCACGTCCCTCAAGTGACGTCATGGCTTGTTTGGGATGGGATAATGTCGTGCGTGTAGTTGGATAACCTCGATGGTGCACGCCCGATAGGGGCTACAGTGTTCCGGCCTTAATGTTGGGTCTACGGATAAAAATGCCCCTGAAGTTACGTCTATAGTTATCATAAGCCTAACCGAAAATGAGCCCGAGTGCTCACCAAGGGTTGTCGCTTTATTTTTGGCCTTGTTTGCTCAATGGTCATCAAGGTAACGGGGTGGCTCGATTACCGAGAGACGCGTCCTTTTAACCGTCATTCCTTGAGGCCTATAAATTGATTTATTCATTGCGCTAATTTTTTCACATCTTTTCTGCATTTCTCTTGGCATCTTCACCATGGATGAACTTACTAGGAACTTCTTAATCTCCAAGGCTCACACTTTGAAGAATCTCACCCAGGCCGACGTTGGCTTTCTGGAAACCATGATGACCATGACCTCTGAGGATATTCTAGAACTTCAGGGGATGATGACCCCTCTGCTATCCAGGCAAGGTGTGGCTTCTATGGAGGATTTTAGTCCTCTAGAGAGTGTGTCGAAGTTAGCCGCCGCTGTCTCCCACATCCAGGTGGTTATCACCATGCTGCAGCACAGGAAAGGACCTGTTGGGGTATTGCTTGAAGGGTATGAGGGTTTATTCCTCTGAACTGACCTCCATTACGGACGCTCTAAGAGAGATTCCTTCCGTGCTAGGTGACGACGCTGGGTCCAATGCCTGACCGCTTGTAGCCGTCCTTGTGTTCCTTTGTCTCTTCTTTTATATTTTATATGTATGCGGATGTACATTCAGGCCGTTTAGGCCATAAATAAAATATCTTCCCGTTATCTTGCTTGTGACATTCTGCTCTCTGTGGTGTGTAAACGTCGTGTCAGTTGGGACTAACCTTAGCCCAACCGAAAATGGGCCTATCGTTGATCGAATTCCCATAAGACTTGCCTTTCTTTATTCGCCAAATGGTGATTAAAGGTTGCTGCTAACCGTTTCTTGCATTAATTTCGCACCGCCTTTTCAATGCTAACTGATTGGGCAGTTTTTTCGGCATCTCTTGATCAGTGCGAATTTTCGACAGGCGTGATCATTGGATCAGATTTTGCAATTATGATCATTCTTCTCAAGGTGTATTAATTATCCTTAGAGGGCATGCGAAAAGGTAGGAATGCCCTTTCGCCATGGCTATTTAATGGGATTTTTCTTTCTTTTTCCTGTTCATCTTCATTTCGTTTCTCTGTTGAAATTGCTTGCAATTTCATAGCCGACTCATATTCCATGGATGCGGACAAGCATGACTCTCCACCAACTCCTCCAACTTCTCCCGATTCTGACGATCCCTCTCCGCCACGCCGGAAAAGACGATTCTCTCAATGTAAGGGTCGTAAGAGATTGAAAAAGGAAACTTCTGGGTCCCTCGACGTTTGCTCGAATTCTTATACTCCTCCAGTAAGGAGGGGTGATGAATTGTTTCCTCACATCAGTCATTTCATGGAAAGAATCCAAGTTAGCGACGTTAGTTCTGAAATTACGGCTTCTGCCGTCAAGGGGGACTCGTGCACGACTCCTTCGAAGATGAAAAAGCCTTCAGAGGACCCTCGGTCAGGGCTTGGCAAAGAGAAAAAGGCTGATGATCCTTTCCCTTTACTTGACGTAGAACTGCCGTCTTCGGATGGAGATGATTTCTATTGGCCTTCTTACTGGCTCGACGAAGACTGACTTTGCCCGTTATGCATATTGTAGATGCCGTATGGCTTTTTCATGAATAAAGTAGTGTTCCCCATTTTCTTTCCTTGGTTGTTGTGTTCTTGCGTTAACTCTGTAATCATTGGGTAGTTAACGCCAAGCGGTTGGTTACTGCTCCACGCAACCGTCTTTTTAGCTTCTTGTTGTTAACTGTCTTCTTCTTCTAAAGATATAAATGCTTGGCTTTAAATGTTCTTCTGATACCTTTCCAAGTGTCATTTTCGGTTTCACGTGTGTTTCATTCTGATTGGCCAATTAGTCGCCTTCGCTAGGTTTGGCCTTTAAAAGGAAACAACTTCTTTCTTCTCAAACTTTTACTCGTATTTCAAATTTTTCCTGCTATTCTCTACTCTTCTTCTTTTCTTGAAGAAAATTTTCCCAACTGCTCGTCGATGCAGGCGATCCGTCTGTTCTGCTGTTCTTCTTTCTAAGGTACCCTATTTCACCTTCTTCTAGTTTTCCTTTTTACTACCTCTTCATTATGCGTCGCATAAGATCTCAGACTGGCCCTTAGGAGCCTATAGATTCTGAGATGGAGAATACTGCAAGTGTTTTTACTTGTGAGATCGTTCTGCAGCTCGAGTTAGAGAGTTATGGTATTCTTTCCCCATCGGTTATACCATTATGCTTCCAGAGAGGCATATGAGACTTCACAACGTCCAGTGGGGAACTCGTAGGATGTTGTATTTTAAGATGTTTCTTTATGATTTCTGCCTTTCTGTTTATGCTTCGATAGAGGATATACTGTGTCAATGTAAGATTAACCCGGCGCAGATAACGCCCTCATCATGGTGTGGTATCTATGCTTTCATCCGCGCCTGCGAAATGAAGAATATTCTTTCCCCTGTCGATTTGTTTCGTAAATTCTTCAGCCTCACTTGTCGCAATGGTCTAGTGAGCATTACTCCAAGATGGAATGACGCATATGCCTAGTCTTTCTAGCAAAAAATTTGAGAGTTTGAAGAAACCGTTGATGACTGGAAGGGTGATTTCTTTGTTATTGAGTTGCCTTCCCACTTGTAGCGTAGGGGCTTTAACCGGGGCATCACCGATACTGACTGGGTGAAACCGGTCGTCTTATCTAGAAAGGAGTTGGCTCAAGCTGACGCCTTGTTAGAGATGGAGACGCCTTTTCAGATTCGAAAGTTTGCTTTGTATAGGCCTTTATCTGAGTGTGTCATAGGTGAGTCTTTAAATTCTAGCATTATCGTTCTTCCTTCTCATTTACTGATGTGACTTTTTGCAGGAGGCTTTATCGATCAATCGCCCGAAGGGGATGACGCTTGTTTGAGAGTCGTGCCTCCTCCAACAACGTCTTCTTCTACGCTTTCCAGAGCTCCACCTGACTATAGCGTCCCGTTAAAGAAAAGAAGAACTTCGGGGGTGGCCCTTCAAAGAGGGCGCGTTTCTACTCGCGCTTCTCGCTTTGTGGAGAATTGGTTGCCCGTTTGGGAGATAAGGTCTAGCTCAGGTCCGCCAACAGTTGAGACAGAGATTTTTTCATATGAAGGTGCGAGTGAGGGTGAAGATATGGACACAAAGTCTTGCCTTCGTCAGGTTTCTAAGGCTTAGCGAAAGAGACTCAGGGAAGAGAAGGAAAATCAGGTGATTGAGACTGCCATGCGTCCTCCTTTGTCGCCACTAACGGGCCGTGCTTTCTCTGATATTGCCACTTCTTCTAGTACCACTAAAGATTTCCATTCGATGAGTGTTGATGCTCTACCACTAACGCCCTCTTCCTCTGCTGCCAACGTTCTTTCGCTGTCAACTGAGGTTCCCCCAATAGCGAGACCCTCCCCCGTTATCGAGGTTTCTGTAGTATCAACGGAAACGCCGTTGACGACAAGCTCTTCCCTTGCCGCTGAGGCCCCACATTCTCATATCTCTTCTTGTATTCCTGATATGGTGGTGCCAGCTCTGAGCTCGAGTGTACTTCCTGATCCACTGGTGAGGGTTCCTCAACCGTTGTTCTTTACTTCCGTTTCCTGTGTTAGCAATTCTGCTGACGGTTCCACTCCTTCTGTCATTGCCAATCTTTCTTCTCAAGGGCCTCAAGGGGCTCCTTCTTATCGGTTGGATATGTCAAACTTTGGAATTGACGGGCTTCGTGCCATAGGGGTATCGGACCCGTTATCGCGAGATCAACCAATGACGATTTTAGTGGGTGAGATGTTCGGTTTGCCTAAAGATGAAGAGAAGTTGCTACAGCTTCCCCTCGATATTCAGCGCACCCGCGTTCTGAATGATTCTTTGGCCAGCTTCCGCAAAATGCATTATTTTCTCAAGGCTCACGGTAGCAAACTTTAAGGTTCATCTGGCTCGATAGAGCAGCTTGACCATGCCTTGGTCAAAGTGAGGAAATTAACGTGACTTCAGAATCGTACTCGGGCGGAGCTAGATGATTGCCGCGCTGAACTTGTCAGGGAAAGATCCAAGGGGAAAGCCAAAGTTGAAGCCTTAGAGGCAGAGTTGGTGGCTGCTGACAAGAAAAACTCTTTTCTTCGTGAAGAGATATTGGCCTGTAACGCGGATTTAGCCAAGGTTCCGTCAAAGATAAGCTGGTGGAAGAAAAAAGCTATGTGGGCCTTCACCGCCGGGTTTGCGGACTATTATCGCAGTAGGACTTTCGATCCTACTAAGATAACCGACTATGCCCCTGCAAAAATGAGTGAGATTGACCGGAGCAAGGAGGGTTTTCTTTCCTCAGAGGAGGAAGAAGTAGGTGACGGCGGCGATACCGAGACGCTCCCGTTATCGGATGATTCGGATGCCGCGGAGGATGCAGGAGGCTCCACCCGTCCCCATTAATTGTTGTTTCTTTCTCAATCTGAATATTGATGCCATTCACTTTGTAATAATAACGCCCAAACTTCTTTTAATAGTTAATCTCTGTTGCGTTATCTTCTTCTTTTATGTTATCTTGGCGACTGCCGACTGAATTAACACTACATCGCGTTATCTTGATCATCACGTTATTGCACCTGTCTTAGTTTGAAAATCGATTCCACTTTTTTAGAGCATTTAATGCTTGAGAATCCCTCATTAATGCGGGAGAAAAACTCATGATAGCCAGACCGCACGTGTCAATTCGCAGAAGCTCTAGGGGTTGGTGCCCCCTAGGGAATGGTAAAATCGAAGCGTCTTCTCGCTTCTCTAAAAATATACTCATTGCTCGTGTATTTTCATTCTGACGCGTCCCACGCAACGACCGTTACAACAGTCATTCTGATTAACCGCTAGGGTTATAAAACCTGCCACATGCTTCTTTTCCTCCTTTTGTTATTTTATTTTCTCCATAACATCTCAAACCGACTTGCGTTTCTTCTTTTCACTGTCTGGGCACTCTAAGTTTCTCTCTTAGAAAGGTACTTCTGTTCTTTTCTGTCATTTTCTTCATCTTTTTACTTTTTCTATGGCTAGAACTCGTCGTCGTCCTCACAAATCTGTTGGGGAGAAAAAGATTGAAAACATTGTTACCACTATCACTTCTCCGACCGTGCTTCAGCGGAAGTTAACTAAATACAATGCCCACATTCTTGAGGGTTGTTCGGTTGAAGTTGCCCCCAATTCGCTACACCTTAATAGTGAATTGCCCGATAATCGTAGGCTTTTGTATGCCAAGATGTTCGGCTATGGTTTCCAGTTTCCTCTTAATCCTTTAGTGGAATAATTATTTGCCACTCTTGATTTAAATCCTATCCAGTTGACCCCTAATGCGTACTGTTGTATTTACGCGTTCATAGAACTCTATAAATATAAAGAGATTGCCTCTCCTTCCCTTTTACTACTTCAATTGCTTTTTCAATTGTATAGTCGTAGGGTGTGATAGCGATATCGCCACACTATGATGATGAATCACTAAAACCTTTTACCTGGAAGCTTCTGCACCTTGAATCTTCCATTGATAATTGGAAAAATGAGTTCTTTATTATTAATCTGCTTGGCCCCTGGTGGAGGACCGGTTTTAATCACGATATCAGGGATGGGGCCTGGGGTCGGCGGAGGCCTCTTCCTTTGCCTGAGCAAGGCTGGTTAGACAAACTGCTTGAGCTGAACTTTAGCGTTCATACTCGCAAACTGGCGTGCAAGATCGACATTCGAGCCTGTGTTGAGAGTGAGTATTTTACCATTTTCCTTGTTATTTCGAGAGGTACTAACGCTAACGTTTTCTCATGATTGTGCAGCTCCTGAGCCTGGTTGAAAGCCTGAGTGCATTAGAAGACGAGAGAGAAGGGCTCAAAAGAGGAGAGAGGGAGAGGAAGTTGCTGCTGCTGCGGCCGTTAATCCTGTTCTACCATCTGCCGCGATTATAAGTCTTGTTCAGGTGTCTTCTTCTCGAATTGGCAAGGGATCTGTCGCTGTTACCCCTGCCGAAGCGTCTTCTTCCAAGGTTCCTGTCGGAAGGAAAAAGAAGAAGAGAAGACGAATTGCCGCCCTTACCCCTCCTTCAGGCATGGTATTTTCTTCGGAGGTGGTTGTTAACGATATTGCCACTGTATGCATTTCTTCCATTTCCTCGTTATCTCGTGCATTGTGTTTTTTAACGTGTCTCAACGTTCTTTGTCATTTTCTTATCTTTCTCAACATTTCTTTTTGTAGGATATTGCTGCTGCCTCTACTCACTCATCACCGGAAGATAACATGAACTTGTCCCATGTATTCCAACAACGTCGTAAGAAATCGCGACATAACGAGGAGGCCGTGAGCTCGACGGGGGGTCCCGTTATCAATCAGGAGAGGGATACTGGGGATGTTACCGCCTTTGTTTCTGATGTGCCTTCTGGGGGTCAATCTTCTAATCCTTTGAGGACTGCGGGGGTTTCCGGGCCCTTTCATGTTTCGCCCAATTCCTTCGGCACGTCGCCTCCTCCTTCCATTTCCCAAGTCATGGGCTTCACTAGGGACTTAACGGAGTCCGATTTTCCAGCCTATCACTCTCATGATTCCTTTGGGCTTGTCATGGGCACTTCTTCTCATCAACCTCCATCCCCAACTACTTTATTTTTTATTCCCTCGAATGCTCCAATGTGTCCACCTCCTGAGGGGGAGGTTGCTGCTCCCCGTCTTATGGCTGATTTGAGTTCACTATCCGATTCCGGGCCCATTACTCATCAAATTGACTTAGGTAGCTTGCGTAGGACTGGGTTTGCGGCTGTAGGAGGTGATAGCTCTACCGCGGCTTCTTCTTTGCTGGCCTCCCATGTGTTATCGCTCTAAGAGGAGGAGGAAGTATTTCTTTCTCAGACTCCTAAGGAGCAAGTGCAATCGGTGCGCTCCGATATATTTTCTGCTTTCCACAACTTCCATTACTAGGTCAGGCACATGACAAGGAAAGTTGATTCCCTCATTTTTTCCTCCAATGAGCTGCATAGCGCCTATCACCAGGCTTTAGAAGAACTCACTAGGAAACGAGAGGAAGCGGAGAAGTTATCGGGGGAGCGTGAGGATCTAGCGATAGCCTTGGCGATTGTTAAGAAAGAGCTGACAGATGCTAATGAGCGGGAAACTGCTAGGATGGGTGCTCTTAAGGCCGAATTAGCGGCAGAAAAGAGTAAAAATGTCACGTTGGAAGAGGAGAAGGTTGCACTAGAGAAAGAGTCGGCGGAAAAATGCAAGTGGTATTGCGAGGCGACCGCAGGCGTCATGTCCGACTGCTTCGTGCAGCTTTATGGGGAGGAGACGTTTCACGATGAGGACCTTACTCAAGTCTTTCTGGAGAAGTCTGTGGTCCTTATAGATGGCAATTTTTACAAGACAAAGGCGAAGAATCATGAGGGGCAGGGGGATAATGGGACGGCAGCGCCGTAGGCATTTTGCTACCCTTCTTGAAATTTGGGCGTCGTCCCGTTTTTGTTCTTGCTCTTGGAGCTTTTGCCTTTTGTAACCCCTTGGGGTTTTTTAAACAATCATATATGTATTTTGCTTGCTATCTGCCTTTGTGGTTGATCTTATTTACACTGTTTCTTTTTCTCCGAACTCCCATGATAAGATAGTGATGTCGATATTAAGATGATGATATTGATAAAAGGCCTGAGCATTGCCTGCAGCACTGCTATAACGCAGCAAAACATAGAATTCCAGTAGAGATAGTATAACCGTAGAATTGCTATGTAATCAGTAGGATCATAGACATGTGATAACGGGTATTTTGCAAGATATCGCGACATGACTCGGCATGCGCGCTTTATAACATAATGGAATAACGTTGCTTACTATATAACAGATAACAGATAAGAGATAGCTTCAGAAATAGAACTCATGACAATGAGATGGCATAACGGATATTACCCGCGATATGAAGCATATAATCCGTATTTGCAAGAGAAGATATCATGGCGTTATTGTCGTATACGCCTTCAAATCAAGAGGATCATTCCGGAGGCGTTACTCGCTATCATTCCCTCGAAGAGATAATTTAATCAACGAGATGATTTCCAGAGTGAAATTTTTCATAACAACACTGTAGTGATGTAGATATTTCTTGTCAGTGGCGAAGAATGCCATATAGATAGATGTAGACGTATCCTTTAGTGCGAGAATAGTTGGCAGTGTTTCTTGAATCAGGGTGGCAGAACATTTGCCGTTAATGGTACACTCGCCATGCGAATCATGATGACAGATTGTGTGCTATTACCGCCTGCACGGGCGTTGGTCTCTTCGTTATTCCAACGGTTCCATGATTTTCCTGCACATTCTCAATTGTTGCTTTACTGTGTTAGTAAAATAACATGCAATGATAAATGCTAGTTGCTACTAGGTGCATTCGCCCACCTATGTCGGGGTGTTGTTGGTGTTGCTCATATCGCTTTCTCAACCAGTCAACTTCACCGGGTATTTGTCGTCTGGTTACTCGTTGGGATATCACGATTTATTTCAAATTTCCACGTTCGGCCTGGAGCATGCCTCGTCTTAGTGAGCCGTCTGATCAGGAGCGGCCATCACAAGGATAGGATTTTTACTTCCAAGCATTGAAACCTCGCATCCCTGGAGCATGCCTCGTCTTAGTGAGACGCCTGTGTTAGCATGGTCATCACAATGATAGGATTTTCACTTCCGGGGTGGAATTTTTGCTTCCCTGGGGCGTGCCTCGTCTTAGTGAGCCATCTATGTTAGCACGGTTGTCACAAGGATAGGATTTTCACTCCCAGGGGTGCCGGGGCGTGCCTCGTCTTAGTGAGCCACCTATGTTAGTGCGGTTGTCACAAGGATAGGATTTTCACACCCGATGGTGCTGGGGCGTGCCTCGTCTTAGTGAGTCGCCTATGTTAGCACGGTTGTCACAAGGATAGGATTTTCACTCCTAGCACTGAATCTTTAAGTATGCCAGGGTGTGCCTCATCTTAGTGAGCCGTCTGATCAGGAGCGGTCATCACAAGGATAGGATTTTCACTCCTGGCACCCTTTATTATTTGCACGTAATCAATCACAAGAATGCACGAGAATATTTCCGATTTGAGTGTTAACGCATGTGAATGCTAACGTTATCCAAATGTGCAGAGATATGTCAAATTCTAGCATGGTATAATTTCAAACAAGCTATGTTCCAAGAGTTTGGTAAGGGAGTACCGTCAAGTGTTTCCAAATGGTATGCTCTTTTTTTCCGATAACGCGAGTAACGCGATATGGACCGTTCCAGTTTGGAATGAGTTTCCACATGCGTTGTCCGGTTGCCCGTTTGTCTTTGAGTACCAAGTCCCCTGCTTTTAACAATCGTTCTTTAACGCGTCATTTTCCTCTTATAATACAGCGTTTTTAGAAGGGTTTCTTCATGTAGTTCTGGCAATGCATCGAGGTTTGTTCGTAACCTTTCTTCATTTATTTCTTCCTTGAAGTACGTCACTCGCAGGATTAGAGTACCGATTTCTACCAGTGTGACGGCCTTAGTACCGAAAGCCAAGGTGAAGGGCGTTTCTCCTGTGTTAGTTTTAACGGTCATGCAGTATGCCCACATCACATACGGCAACTCGTATACCCATTTATTTTTGGATCCTTCTAAGTTTTTCTTGATGCCACTGAGAATACTTTGATTGGTTACCTCCGCCTAACCGTTAGTTTGTGGGTGAGCTACGGAAGAGAATCTTTGTTCAATTTGGAATTCCGAACACTGATCTCTAAAGAATTGACTTGTGAATTGTGTCTTGTTATCGCTGACTAGCACATGAGGTACACCAAATCGCATAATAACTTGTTATTTGAAAAAATGCCATATTTTTTCTATTGTAATGTTGGCCACTGCTTCCGCTTCCGCCCATTTCGTGAAGTAGTCCACTGCCACGACTACAAATTTAAGTTGAGATCTTGCTTTTGGAAACGGGCCCACGATGTCAATTCCCCATTTGGCAAAAGGACAAGGGGCCACAATTTCGGAGATTTCCGTAGCAGGTCATTGGGGAATTTTGGAGAACTCCTGACATTTCTGATAGGTTCGTACAAAGTTATTGCAATCCCTGCGAATGGTAGGCCAATAAAATCTTGACCTAAAGACTTGTGCGGCCAGGGTACCGCCAGACACATGCATACCGCATATTCCTTCGTGGATTTCTCGTAAAGTGTGGAGACCCTCTTGTTCCGTTATGCACTTGGCCACTGGATGAGAGAAACATCTCCAAACCAGTTCTCCATCGTAATATGTACATCGTGCCGCCTGTTTCAACACTTTTTTCTTTTCGACATTATCTTCGGGCAATTCATCGCTCTTCAAGTATTTTATTACAGGGATTCACCAGTCATATTCAATTTCTTCGATACAGAGCGACACTTGTTCCTCCATGAAGGAAGGCACAAATATTTCTTCAATATACACGTCCGCGGGTATGGATGCTTCCGGGCTGGCTGTAATTTTGGCAAGATTGTCTGCTTCAGCGTTATCCTCTCGAGGGACGTGCTCAATGCTGACTTGTATGCCCTTTTTTCTTATTTCTATCAACTCGTGTTTCACTTTAGAGAGATATTGAATCATGATGGGTTCTCTAGCTTGAGAGTTGCCCAAGACTTGGTCTATCACTAGCTTGGAGTCGCCCTATATCTTTAGTCGTAAGTCTCCCATTACTCCGGCGTCATGTATGGCTTTCGTGGACAGATTTCTTCCTATTTTGAGCCCGGCCAACAACGCCTCATATTTGCCGCGTTATTTGATAACGGTTGTAGGATCCTGATGGCGTATCGTATCTGTATGCCTAGTGGTCTGGTTACTAGGATTCTGGCTCCAGCTAGTTCATCATTTTTGTCTCCATCCACGTGGACAACCCATAAGTCGGTGTAGGTTTCAGGGAATGGGAGATCCAAGTCATCTCTTTGTTCCTCGGGTAAGTCTGTTAATGGATCCTGCATGAACGTGCACTCAGCTATAAAATCTACTAGGACTTGGGCTTTTATAGACGGTCGGGCTTTATACTATAGCCCAAACTGCTCGAGTTCAATAGCCCAAATCAGCATCCTTCCTAAGGACTCAAGTTTTCTGAAAATCCTTTTTAGGGGTTGGTCCGCGAGCACGATGACGGGGTGGGCTTGGAAATATCGGTCCATTTTGCGCGTGGCCTGTATCAGCGCAAATGCTATTTTTTCTATACGAGCATACCACAACTCGACATCTTTCAAAACATGGCTGACAAAATACATGGGGTGATGGACGTGGTTGTCGTCTCGTACGAGGACGACACTGACGACTTCATCAGCCACACCGAGGTATAGGTATAGAGTATCCCCCGACTCGGGTCGTGTCAACACCAGGTCGGATGAAAGATAAGCTTTCAGGCTTGTAAACGCCTCTTCGCATTTTTCTATCCAACGAAAAGGAGCCTTTTTGCGTATAACCTTGAAGAAGGGCAGGTATCTCTCGCCTTGCTTAGAAATAAACCGTCCTAGGGCGATAACACGCCCTGTGAGCTTTTGCACTTCTTTGACAGTTCGGGGGGATATCATATCGTGAATGGCTTTGACCTTCGAGGGATTGGGTTGGATGCCTTTCTGGCTAACCACGTAACCCAAGAACTTGCCCGTTTGAAACGCAAACATGCATTTACGGGGGTTCAATTTCATTTGGTACTCTCTCATCACGTCGAAAACCTCTTTCAAGTATGCTAGGTGATCTTCAAAGCTTCGACTCTTGACTAGTAAATCATCCACGTAGGCTTCTACTTTCTTCCCAATTTGTTTCTTGAACACCTTGTTTGCCATGCGCTGGAAAGTTGCCCCAGCATTTTTCAGCCCGAACGGCATCGCCGTATAGCAGTAAGTGGCCTTCGGGGTAATGAAGGCGGTCTTTTCTTCGTCTTCGACGGCCATGGGAATTTGATGGTATCCGGAGTTGACATCTAAAGAGCTCAAATAAGCGTACCCGACAGTATGGTCGACTAACTAGTCGATTCGAGGGAGCGAGTAGCAATCCTTGGGACAAGCCTCGTTTAAATCAGTGAAGTCAATGTACATGTGCCACTCTCCGTTAGGCTTTGGAACAAGGACAGGGTTAGCTAGCCAAGTCGGATATTGGACTTCTCAGATGAAACCCGCGTCTAGGAGTTTTGACACCTCCTTATCGATGGTTGTTGCTTTTTCTATAGAAAATGCTCGCCGCTTTTGCTGGATCGATTTGACGCTGGGATCAACGTTAAGTCGATGCTCCGCTACCTCACATGAGATATCGGGCATATCGGCGGGCTTCCAGGCAAACTCTCTTTTACATTTGTTTAGTAATCGAGCTAGCTGTGTGTTTTCTTCAGGGCTTAGCTTCTCGCTAACCAAGAAATTTACCTCCCTGCCACTAACAGGGATGGCACCATCTTATCCACTGACAAGGTATGTTTTTCGTCTTTCTGCTCGAAGGGATCCGCCGTCACGCACACATATCTATCATAACTCTTCTGCGTCATAAGCAAGTAACACTCGGTCGCCAGCTTCTGATCGCCTTAAACTGTGACCACTCTATCCCACGAGGGATACTTTAACCTCAAGTGCTTTTGGGATATCGCTGCACCAAAACGATTGAGAAACAGACGTCCAAGTATGGCGTTATACGGCAAGGTAAGCTCCACGACCAAGAACAACAATTCCTCTGATCTTTTAGACGTGTCTTCTCTAAAGTACACAGGCAGTAAGGTGACTCCAGTCACTAGGATAGGAATTCCATCCACCCCAATTATCGGCTTTTTGCAAGGTGTCAGCTCACTGGCGGGACGCTTCATGAGGTTGTAAGCCTCCAATGAAAATAAATTTACCGCACTTCCGTTATTGACGAGGGTTCTTCTGACTCCATGATTGCCAATAACGGGTGTGACTACTAACGCATTGTTATGTCGAAAAATGATGCCCTTCTCGTCTTCCTTAGAGAAGGATAACACCATTCGATCTAACACACTTATCACTTCGTTTTTTTATTAACGCACCTTCTCTTTTCCGCTTGTCCCCTGTAGTGGGCGTTAACATCATAGGCTCATCGAGGTACGGTGTGCCTCCAGCCATGATGTTGATGATGGGAATGTCATCGTCATGGATTGTCAGCATTTCTCTGACTCTCCCACTAGGGGCAGCGTCATTTCCTAGAGCGTGAGGAGGTGCTTGTTTGCTGTCTGATGCTCTACTTACCGGGTTACTCCTAGCTTCTTCTCTTGCCTTAGTGGCAAATTTCCCGAGATAGCCTTCTTCTACTAAACGTTCTATAGCCAACTTTAACTCTCTACACACGTCTGTGGAGTGTCCCTTGACTTTATGGAATTTGCAAAAGGCATTTTCTCTTCCTCTCATGATTACCCCCGGCTTCACAGGGGCTGGATAACGGATAGGCAGATTCTGTTGCTCCACAATTGCTAAGATTTCCGCTCTCTGAAGTATGAGGGAAGGAAGATCTGGGTCATAGGCTCGGCCCTTGGGTGGATTCACTTGTCGCTGAGTGGGGAAGTTACCAGGCCTTCCCCTTGAAAAGTTGCCTCTTTGCTAGTTGGAGGCTTTAGGGATGTGGTCTTTTTGTTGGGTGTAATCGTCAATAGAACGATCATCAGGGGTCGCGCTGGTAGGAGCGTTAGAAGCATGGGGTACATTTTGTGGCACGTTTCGAGTTCTGTCTCTATTCTCTTCCTCTTCCATCTTTGCATAATTATGGGCTTTCAGCCTCAGCGCGTCCAAAGTCGTCGGGGGGTCCACCATCAACGTGTCTCGTAATTTTCCATAGCAATAGTTTCATTTCAAAGCTTCCACGGTGAAATCGATGGTAACGCCTGACGTTAACGATATTTTCATATTAAAATGACTAAGGAACTCTTTCAGAGATTCTTGAGGTTTTTTGTGTATATCGAACAAAGCTGCAGCAGACTTCTTGATGGGAACAGCTGTGCTGAACTGACTTCGAAACTTAGCTTCCAACTGCGAGAAACTATCAATGGATTCGGCCGGAAGTCCTTCAAACTAAAGGCGCGCGACTCTTGACAACGTCATGACAAAGATCTGACACAAGGCCGCATCACTGTGAGTTTGGAATTGCACGAAGTCTTTCACCTTGATAAGGTGGGAGATGGGATCCTTTGTGCCGTCATAAGACTCCGTGGGGAGTTTTACGTGCCGATTGACTATGTGATACCTTATGCGATAGCTGAACGGATGACTTGCGTTATCATCAAGGGTTTCACGAGGACGACGGGGAGGAGAAGTTTCCCTACGATGCCTCTAGTCCCTAGGATCAGGTGCGTGATGTCGCCTAGGGGATTGGCTACGACTCCTTAGTGAACGGGTTCGATATCTTATGCTACTCGATCTTTCGCTGTATCTGGGGGATACATCCCAGACCATTTCCTCTCACCTACCATCCCAACGATCTCTGTAATCATCATGCCACCGTTCCTCTTGGGAAATGGGAATTTCTTGCATGTGCTGCACGGAGGGTTCTACTCGCCTATGTGCGAGTTGCATAAAGTTGACAGAGGTCGTTGTCATGGGCAAGGTCAGTGGAGTGCTCCCATGTTGCCGAGGTGATAATTGCCGATCAGTAACAATGGACGGGGTGAAAGTGAATATCAAATGAGGAGAAATAGTGGATCCTGGGGCATTGGGAGTCGGTCCTGCGGCTAATGCAGTCAACTGATCCACTTGGGCACACAGAGCTAATAAAGAGTTCGCCCAAAGGTTGTTCGCACTATCCATTACAGATCCCATTGGAGGGGGACTGGAATAGCTAGATCCTGTCATTTGGGAAGGTGGAATGCTCATTTGGGGGAAGGATGTTCCCGTCGTCGGCCCAAAAAGAAAATCCGTTTACCCAAAAGGGGTTCCCTGTACTGTGGCAAAAATATCTATGAGGAGTGATCGTCAGTCAAATAAAAATTTATAGTGCCTGAAAACGTGTGTGCACAAGAGATAAAGTGTACAGTGGCAGTCAGGGTCGAACACAGGGATTGTGAGAAACTGATCTAAGGTCTTGAATGCATTCGGGGGAGAAGAGCATGAAAAGTGACAATCAGGGGGGTTTTACTTGGCCAAACAGATTGGCCAAGGCAGATTTTGGGAGCTAACAAGTTTATCTAAGAAAGCAGATTCGGGGTCCCGAATGTCACGTTCGGGGTCCCGAATGGTAAAATAAACGGATCGTTGAACAATTCTAGAAATAATAAAGCAAATCAGAAACAGGTGCAGAAGTATCAACGCAGGCGTGAAATAGAACAAGAGTGAAATAAGCACGAATAATCAGCTGGAGAGAGGGTTCTCGGCAAAGGCATCCTGGGTTGCATTCGGGACCAGATCGTCATCAGCTCAAGGGTATTCCATTCGAGATGTCATAGAAATGACATGGGGACCAGATTCCTCGGATATCCCCTACTTTTCTCTTAAGAGAAACTACCCCCCGTTTCCACATATGAGGTAGTCTTGACAGTCCGCCATCCCTCCAGGCATGAATGCGGGAGGGCCATACTCAAACTGCCCATGAAGTTAAGAAAAGACAGATCTAGAGCTAAAGTCCCTCAGTTTGTCAGGCTCGTGACCCAGCTCTAATCAACTACCCAACCTATCTATTCAAGACCACTTTGACACAGTCAAGACTAAACAGATGCCTACTTGCTCATGTAACTTTCCTTCCGTATTCATCACATAAATGGCAGCATTTACACAAGATAATTCTCAGTTGATCAAGCCTCAAATTAAATCATGCAAAGATGTAATTAAATCGATGAATAGTTGAATATAGTATCAAGAATATATTAAGCACATTAAGGCCTCGAATCTGCCCCTGCAACCCTTGAATCAGCCTTGCCAAGAACTAGGAATTTAGCTACTCATACTTAAAGATAAACAAATAACGATTAAAGGAAGCATAACAAGTAATTAAATAGTGTAAGGGAAGAAAACTTGTTACTAGAATTCCGTTTATAGCTCAGCAGCAATGTTGAAGAAGCTAACAATGGCTAGAGAGAGAAACTAGAGAGAAGTCTAAGCTACTTCTAAATTATGCTAATTAATTAATCACTAGGAGAGATCAAAGAAAAAGCTACCAAGACTATTCATGGATGCCCTTTATATAGTAGAGCTCCAAGCACAAAATATCTACAGCCCAAAAACTAGGGACAAAATGCATTAATTGAAAGCCTAAAGAAGTGGATCTATGTTCCCAAAAGCACAAAGAAGTGGATCTGGTTTTTCCAGCTTTGGCAGGCCTGGAGTGGGCTCGAGACTGAAATCCGCAGGTGTTTGGTAATCAGTGCAGAGCGTCAGAACAGTGTCAGAGGGATCACATGGGCGTTAGGTGGGGTGACACGTGGAAACGTCATCCTTTACCCTTCGGGAGTCCCGAACTGGGAATCCAATTCGGGACCTTGAACGCTGCTTTGGACTCGGGACCTCGACTTTTGGTCTTGAAGCTCGAATTCGCTCAAATTGCACTAAAAACGTTTGTTTTAGCATAAATTCCCTTTTTAGGCCTAGATCTGCAATAGTAATGAAATCAAGGGTAAATTAGCAAAATCAAGCTCTAAATAAGTGAGAAAATGGAGGGAAAATCATGCATAAAACACGCTATCAAATAGCCCCCACACTGCCCAATGCTCGCCCTCGAGCATTAACGAAACTTAAAACAGTTCCCTAAACAGAACAGACACACCAAACCATAGCACAGAGAATAAGCACGCTTGTCAAGATTCGGGACCTCGAATGAAGACAGACCCCGCCTAGATACACCTGCGTCAAATCAAAAGGGTAACGACCCTTGAGAAAGGACTTTTCCGCTTCAGCCTATGAACCAGCAGTCCTCACATGGATTGGTGTTTGCACTCACACTCGTAAGGCTAGGTGTTTAAACGCTCAAGTATGCTATAACACGACACAATCAGGCTTGCATATCAATCCGAGTACATTAGACACGTGCATAGGCAATCTAGCAATCAAAAGACTCCGCATCGGGGGCAAGAAGGGGAAACAAGGAAAATGAACGATAAGAGGAAATAGAAGGAAGCATTATGAGAGGAAAAAGTGGAGAAGAGGGAGAGGTGAAATGAGAAGGTGGTGGAACCGACTCAAACCTGGAACGCTTCCTTGGCAGAAGGAATCAAAATGATGAGGCAATGTTGCTGGAGCGAAAGCTAGACTAGGCTTTTCTTTTTCGAGGGGGGGCCCTTGCCGCGTTTCGGGACCGAGGCTCGAGGCCTTGAATGGATGCTGGCTGCTGATTTTCCTCTTCTCTATGAAATTTGGTCTCTTTTCTCTCTCTTTTATTTATATTTCTGTTTTTCTATTTTTTTTTTCGAGAGAGAGAGAGATCCGAATTGAGGATTGAGACCTTGTTTTTCGGGGGCTGGATATTCTGATTTCACTTCCCCACACTTGTGTTTTGGTGAGGGTGGGAAGTGATTTTTTGTTCTGGTCTGCCCTTGATTTCAGTTTTGAGGTCTTGAATTTTTGCGCCAACATTCAGGGTCTTGAATTTTTGCGGGATCCCCACACTTTACCTTTACTGCTTCGCTTGTCTAGTCTAGCCCTCGATGGTGCACCCAACAACATCGCTCACCTGCCAAGAGAAAGATCAAGGAAAATTCAAATGGTCAGAATGGAGGGTCAAGAAGTGGTTCGGGAGTAAGAAAAGAAAACAGAACAGAAAAGATGAGAGAAGACAATGTGATGCGAAGACTTAATCTTTTTACTACTTTCCTATGTCAATGTGTGTCTATACCCATGGATATCATGCAAACCCAACCAGTACCTAGTCATGCATTCGCTCAAACAATAAATATAGGCATGAAGGCTCAAATGCTCTCAAGGTGTTAATTCGTGACTACTAGTGTCTAGGTCTTGAAGCAGATATAAGGCATAACAGGCAAAGCATGAATCATTCGGGACCTTGACTAGGACAACATTTTTTTCTATGTGCACAAGTCAGGTGTGTGTCCATCATTGAGGTGTTTTCAAAAATAGGCCTTGAGCTAAAAGTTTTAAAGAAAATCATGCATAAACTTAGGAAAATTAAACTAGAATATAAGCATAATAAATACTAGCAGTTTTTAAACTCCCCCCCACACTTAGGCAGCGCATTGTCCTCAATGCGGAAGGGAGACAAAAGATAAAGCAGTTTAAAGTTATAGCAGGAATGGAAATTGTTCAACAGTGATAACCAGCCCACGCAGGGGCAAAAGGGATTGAAAATGTGCGGGATCTTGGGGGGCGAGGGCGGCGCGTCGCAATCAGCACGTCAACTTGAGTTTGGATCTCGTGAAGGATTGCAAGATTGGTTTCCAGGATGAGGCGGAGGAGTTGGTTCGTTGTGTCGTCAGCTGGAATGTTGTCGGGCACTCAGGAGTCAACTTTGGGCTTCGGGGCAGTGGAAGTGGTAGCTTTGCTAGACGGAGGCTCGGGGGCAGCAGACGGCTTGGAGAGGTCTGGGTATTTATACTTGCCTTCGATCCTGCCCTTATTACCTGCATGGAAGCTCAGGACACCGTTAATGACACAAAGAAATTCCATCGCGTCTAGGGATTTAAAGCCGAGGATCTTGAAGGAGCTCGGGTGTCGATACATATTGAGCTCCCGAAGTGTCGAGGTGTAAAGTTTAGAGGCCAAGCTGGTGACAAGTGATCCAAGAACAGGAGAGCGACCCTGGGGGGCATTGGCGACGTTATGAGCAGCGGTGGCGATCCAGTATCCAAGATTGACCCGTTGCTTGTGGTACATGGCCCAGAGGAAAAACAACTCCGTTTGGGCAAGCTGCCCAGAGGTCCCGAATTTACCCGCGAGGGCAATGGACAGGAAGCGTTGCAGGATGCGAAGCGCCGGGTCTTGAATGCAGTGAGCTTTGGTATGGCGAGAGTCAAATTTGATCTCATCTTGGCCAGAGAGCTCTCGAAGGGCTTTGTGAGTGTTGAATGTGGCGGGAACGTTGGTGAGAGCGTTCTGATATGCGGCCTCGTGAGTCCCTTCACGACTGACAAAACCAAGGTAGACGTTGAAGTCGTCGAGGGACAGCGGGTGCCATTTACTTGCAAGCCTGAAATTCACACAACCCTTCGCAGACAAATCGGGACCTACCCCACCCTTGGGTTTGAACAGATCAACCTTATACCAAAAACTAGCAAAGAACTCCAAACTGAGTTCCAAATAAGTAGGCTGATCCATGTAAAAGAAACTCTCCCACCCGATACCACTGATATACTCCCGAATTCGGGACCCAACACCCATCTTATCGCAGAACTCCAGATCTAACTTAGGGCACGGGGCTACTCCCTTAAAATTCATCAAATTCACCTTGTCCAAGGAAGGCTTATCATTAAAGATAAAAAGCTCATTGAAAGTTTCAAGGTTAGTTGTTACCAGGTAACTGGGTCGGGAGCCCGGAGCAGAATCAAACACTTCATCTTCCTCCTCGAGGCGCTGGGATTTGCGGGGTGTCTTAGTAGCAGGAGCTTTGCCCTTGGAGGAGGCCGGGATCTTCCGTTTCTTACTGGCCGGAGGTTTGGGGGCTGGAACCTTAGGAGCAGGAGGCTTAGGAGTGTACTTCGCGGCTCGGGTCTTACCCTTGGCCGGTTTCGGGGGTGGGCTGGGAGGTTGGGGTGGATCGACCTCCCCTTCTCCTTCTTTGGCGACCTCCTCTGTTGGGCCTTCTGGAATGTCCTCAGGACCTGGAGCAGTGTGCTCGGGATCCTGAGCGTCCTACGCTTCTGGTCGCTCAGTCAGCTCGACCTCACCTTCAGCATCATGTCTGCCGTCGTCCTCCTCCTCTCGCTGGTCGTCGGAATCCCACGGGAATTGCTCCGCATTCTCGTTCTCCACCCGTCGGGCTTCCCTGAGGCTGGAACTGGTCTGGGGCTGTTCGTCCTCCTCGGTGTCAGAAGGAATCATGTAGCCAATGGGCTTAACGTCGAGGGGAATGGAGTTGATAGGGCTGGGCGGCGTTTTCTTCTTGCTGCCAGCGGTGGTGGTTGGAGGGACACGTACCTTTCCAGATCTGGTCATGTCTGGGAGAGGGGTAGTGGAAGGGATTTCGTCTAGGTTGATGGTGGCGTCGGAAGATGGAGATCCGAGCCGTTCAGTGGCTGCTGGAGAATGGCCGGAAGTGGTGGTGCTTGGTTGGTTTTGGTGAGAGGGAAGAGTAGGAGTTGGAGTAGAAGAGTGAGAAGTGGGGTTTTTGTTTAGGTTAAGGTGAGAGCGTGCCATAAGGAAGAAGAGAGGGTTTCGTTTTTGGAAAGAAGAGAAAAGGAAGTGTTTTGATTTGATTGGGAGTGATGAGGGGGTTTTGGTTGGGTAACGGTTGGGTAACGTGGAAGGGTGACGGTTTAGGTGGCGTGGGTGAGTAGGTTTTGGCAGGCGTGGGAACGTGGAGAGAGAGGCGGGAACTGATGTTTCGGTCTCCGTTGTCCACGTGGCGCGATGGGAGAGGGCGCTCAGTGCCATGGGCAGCGTGCTCTTACACCTGCGCGGGAATCAGGGAAAGCAAATCAGCTTTTAGGATTTTGAAAAGAGGAGAGATAAGAATAAAATCAGAGGTAATTAAATGGGGGGGTGATAAAGGAGGGAACAAGTCATTAATTAGCAGAGAGAGAGAGACATAAAAATTAAATGAAAGAGGGAAGAGGACAAAGAAAATTTAAATTTTTACCTAGGTAACATAAAAAGTGCACATAGAAAATTTGAAAAGCTAGAGTTGACTCAAATAATAAAATGAAGATAAAAAATAAAGTAGAAGAAACTAAAGAAACCAACGGACAAAAGGAATAAGAATGGACAAAACTAATTAAGATCACCTAGGGAAGATAAGAAATGGGCTTTGGGAAGAGAGAAAAGAGGACGTCGGATGCAGAATTAAGAGACAAGAAAAGTAAAGGAAGAGGGTTAGAAATTCGGGGTTTGTCCCCACACTTGGCCTTGATTATCGTCCAGGCCTGGACGTTGTGTCCTCATTCGGGAGTGTTGAGTGCTGGGTCCTCGACCCTTGCTTCCTCTGTAGTCGAAGGCTTGAACCCTTCATAGAAGTGTTTCAACCTATGACTGTTTACCTTAAATGGCTCCCCATTGTCTAGGTTCTGGATTTCAACAGCACCATGATCAAATACTGCAGTGATTCGGTATGGTCCCGTCCATTTGGACTTGAGCTTTCCCGAGAAAATCCGTAGTCTTGAGTTGTAGAGCAAAACTTTCTGCCCAATGGTGAAGTTTTTGACTACGAGGTGCTTGTCGTGCTGGCTTTGGTCTTGCCCTTGTAGATCATTGAATTTTCGTAGGCGTCCCCCCGAAGTTCTTCAAGCTCTTGAATTTGCAAACAGCGTTCCTTTCCTGCCAAGTTCAAGTCCATGTTGACTTTCTTGATTGCCCAAAAGGCCTTGTGTTCTATCTCGACCGGAAGGTGGCACGGCTTGCCATAGACCAATCGATATGGCGTCATGCCAATCGGGGTCTTGAATGCGGTGCGGTAGGCCCAAAACGCGTCTCCTAGCTTGAGACTCCAATCTTTTCTTGACTGATTCACTGTTTTTTCGAGGATAGCCTTGATCTCCCGATTCGAGACCTCGGCTTGCCCATTGGTTTGGGGGTGGTAAGCTGTGGATACTCGATGAGTCACTCCATACTTCTTAAGTAGCGAAGCGACTGTTTGATTGCAGAAATGAGTCCCCCGATCGCTGATGAGAGCTCGAGGGGTCCCGAATCGGTTAAAGATGTGTGTTCTGAGAAAATCAGAAACCACCCTTGAATCGTCAGTTTTGGTGGCCTTGGCTTCGATCCATTTGGAAACATAATCTACTGCAAGCAGAATATACGTATGCCCGAATGAATTCGGGAACGGTCCCATGAAGTCGATGCCCCAAATATCGAAAATTTCGCATGCAATGATACTGGTCAAGGGCATTTGGTTTCGGGCTCCGATGTTTCCCATGGCTTGGCATCGAGGGCAGGTTGCGCAAAATGAATAACTGTCCTTGAAGATGGAGGGCCAGTAAAGACCCGCTTCTAGGACCTTGAGTGCGGTTTTCTTTGCAGCAAAATGTCCTCCTTCTGTTGTTGAATGGCAGAACTTGAGGATGGATGGGACCTCATCTATGGTGACACAGCGCCTAACGATCTGATCTGAACAATGCTTCCATAAGTAAGGGCTGTCCCAAATATAGTACTTGGCTTGTTTGCGGATTCGGTTGTGTTCTGCACTCGAGGCCTCGACTGGAAGCGCACCGGTGGCACAATAATTAGCTATGTCCGTGAACCAGGGGTATTTTGCTGTGTCAACTAAGCACAAATGCTCATCAGGGAAAGACTCCCGAATGGTTACTTGGGAGTCGTCTTCTTGATGCGGGAGTCGACTCAAATGATCCGCTACACAATTCTCGGTCCCTTTTTTATCTTTGATGGCTAGGTTGAACTCTTGAAGTAGGAGGATCCAGCGGATAAGCCTAGGCTTCGCGTCGGTCTTCTTGAGTAGACATCGAAGGGCAGAATGGTCGGAATACACAATCACTTCTGTGCCCAGGAGGTATTGCCGAAATTTGTCAAGGGCATAAACAATGGCCAAAAGCTCTTTCTCCGTTGTGGTATAGTTTTGTTGGGTGGGATCCAACAGCTTGGAGGCATAGTAAATGACATAGGTCTCCTTGTCTTTCTTCTGACCCAGAACAGCTCCCAGGGCTTGGTTGCTTGCGTCACACATGATCTCGAAGGGGAGTGTCCAATCGGGGGCTCGAATGATGGGAGCGGAAATAAGCTTGGCTTTCAAGGTCTCGAATGCCTTCTTGCACTCGTCATCGAACACAAAATTCACATCCTTGTGTAGTAATTGGCACATCGGCTGGGCAATCTTGGAGAAATCCTTGATGAACCTCCTATAAAAACCTGCATGTCCAAGAAAAGAACGCACATCTCGAATATTCGAGGGGTAAGGCAAGGTCTCGATAGCTTGAATTTTGGCCTTGTCCACTTCGATACCCTTTCGGGACACGATGTGGCCTAAGATCAGTCCTTGGTCAACCATGAAATGACATTTTTCAAAGTTAAGAACAAGGTTAGTTTCAATACATCTTTGCAGAATTTTCTTTAAATTCAAGAGGCATTTGGAAAAAGAGTTACCATAGACCGTGAAGTCATCCATGAATACCTCGATGCATTCTTCCACAAATTCTGAAAAGATACTGACCATGCACCTCTGGAATGTGGCCGGGGCATTGCATAACCCAAAGGGCATGCGTCTGTAAGCAAAGGTCCCGAAGGGGCACGTGAAGGTGGTTTTCTCTTGATCTTCAAGGGCTACCGGAATCTGGTGGAATCCCGAATACCCATCCAGGCAGCAGTAATGCGTCTTGCCTGCAAGGCGCTCCAGCATCTGATCTACGAAGGGAAGTGGGAAATGGTCTTTTCGGGTGGCTTCATTCAGGCGTCGATAGTCAATGCACACACGCCAGCCATTCTGGATTCGGGAGGGAATTGGCTGACCCTCGGGACCCGGAATGATTGTGATGCCAGTTTCTTCGGGACCACCTGAACTGGGCTGACCCATGGGGAATCAGAAACGGGATAAATGACTCCGGCATCGAGCAGCTTCAAGATCTCTTTCTTGACCACCTCCATCATGGGGGGGTTCAAACGCCTTTGAGGCTGTCTCACTGTCTTGGAGTCATCTTCAAGATGTATGCGGTGAGTGCATAAGGATGGTGACAGTCCCTTGATGTCGGCGATCGTCCATCCGATAGCCTTCTTGAAACTCTGGAGGAGGTTTACGAGCTCAGTCTCTTGGTCTGCTTCTAACTTGTTGGAAATTATGACTGGAAGCGACTCTTTCTCCCCGAGGTATGCGTACTTCAAGTGTGAGGGCAGCGTCTTGAGTTCGAGGTCTGGGGCTTGTTCCAGAGACGATGGAAGTCGTACATGATCTGCGTATTCGGGAGATCCGCTCGGGGGTTCGACTACCGTTTCAGCATTTCCTTCAAGGGCTGCGGCAACGGTGCTTAATTCAGAGGGGACCGCGATGGAAGCTGTCATCTCTCGCAGAGATTCGGGGGTGAGACTATGGTCAAGAACCAGCTTCAAGGGCTCGACAGAGTTCAGCTCAGCAATTTCCTCCACAAGGGGGTCTATTATATCAACAAAATTGACGCTTGAAAATTCAGGGGGGTACTTCATGGAGTCCAGCATGTTAAAACGGATGATTTCCCCGTCGAACTCGAGGGATATCGAGGCCTCATAATAGTCAATCTTTGCACGGGCAGTAGCCAAGAAAGGACGCCCCAAGAGTAGATCCGAAGACTTGGTGTTCGTGGGATTTTCCATGAAGAGAACATAGAAATCAGCTGGGAATAGGAATTCGCCAATCTGGACAAGAACATCCGTGATGATTCCTTTGGGATATACTACCGAACGGTCTGCAAGTTGGATTACCAGTGTGGTTTCTTTCAAGGGCCCGAGTCCGAGACTATTGTAGATGGTCAAGGGCATAACATTAATTCCAGCTCCCAAATCGCACATTGCCTTTCCAATATCAATAGTCCCGATCTTGCACGGGACCGTGAACATGCCCTGGTCTTTGCACTTGGGTGGAATTTTTCGCTGGATATGGGCGGACAGATTAGCTCCCACACTGATTCTATTCACCTCAGTGAATTTGTTCTTGTTGGTGCATAGCTGTTTCAGAAACTTGGCATATCGCGACATGTTCTTGATGGCCTTAAGGAGTGGAATATTAATGACGACCTTGCTAAACATCTCAAAGATGTCCCGATCCTCTTCCTCTTTCTTCTTCTTGACCAACCGCTGAGGGAATGGGGGCTCGAAGACTTTGTTTATGAATTCTTGAGAGAATTCTTCCTCCTCAACGGGCTGCTTCTTCTTGCATCGGGACTTCTTGCTGGAGAAGAAGTGATCAAGTACTGCGTCGCCAAATCGGGACTTCTTGGGTTGGTCAGTAGGTTGTTCGGGAGGTGGTGGTGCAGTATTGTTGGTTTCGGGGCCAGGGGCAGCAATGTGTGCTTCGGGATCTGGGCGGACACGAGAAGGGATCTCGAGACCACTGCGGAGGTTCATGGCACACGCTTCATGCTTCGGGTTAGGTTCTGTTTGCCTTGGAAATCTTCCTCCGTTTTTTACTTCTTTCATTTCAGCCATGAGGGTCCGAATATGTTTTTCCAGCTTCGCGATCTTCTTCTTATCGGAGGAGGAGTCCTCATTCGGGAGTGTGGGCATAGTGAAATTCTGATCTGGAGGGGGCTGCCTCTGGTATTGATAGTTCTGAAAATTGGGTCTGGGCTTGAAGCTCTGCATGTTGAAAGGAGGAGGATGATTTCCATATGGGTTTTGTCCATACTGATGGCTGGGTCCGGCCTACTGGTTGTTGTTCCACCCATAGTTAGGTGGCTTCCACCCTTGATTGTGGTATTGGCCATATGGGGCATTGAATCCGCCAGCTGCATTGACTGGAATCTCATCGGGGATGAATGGGCAAGCATCCGTTGGGTGGTCTGAAAATTGACAAATCTGGCAGGCCTTGACCTAGACTGGCTGTCCCGAAGCCATGTTTTGCAGCATGCCCGTGATGGCTGCAAGTTGATTCTCCATAGCGGCTGAACGGGCGTCTTGAACGCTAGTGGAGTTGTTGAGCTGGAGGTTGTTCTTGGCCATGAGTTCGATAGTGGCCTTGGCAGCAGCTGGAGTGAGTCTAGTGATGGATCCATTAGCAGCAGCGTTCAATAAGGCCTTGTCCCGACCGTTGAGTCCTTCACAAAAATGCTGCATGAGGGCATGTACGGACAGATTATGCGAGGGGCATATGGCTTGCATCTTTTTGAACCTTTCATAATATTGCTCGAGATCTTCCGAATCCTTTTGGAGGATGGATACAAGCTGCTTTCTGGTCACCATTGCTATGGACACGGGGTAGTCAGGGTCGAACACAGGGATTGTGAGAAACTGATCTAAGGTCTTGAATGCATTCGGGGGAGAAGAGCATGAAAAGTGACAATCAGGGGGGTTTTACTTGGCCAAACAGATTGGCCAAGGCAGATTTTGGGAGCTAACAAGTTTATCTAAGAAAGCAGATTCGGGGTCCCGAATGTCACGTTCGGGGTCCCGAATGGTAAAATAAACGGATCGTTGAACAATTCTAGAAATAATAAAGCAAATCAGAAACAGGTGCAGAAGTATCAACGCAGGCGTGAAATAGAACAAGAGTGAAATAAGCACGAATAATCAGCTGGAGAGAGGGTTCTCGGCAAAGGCATCCTGGGTTGCATTCGGGACCAGATCATCATCAGCTCAAGGGTATTCCATTCGAGATGTCATAGAAATGACATGGGGACCAGATTCCTCGGATATCCCCTACTTTTCTCTTAAGAGAAACTACCCCCCGTTTCCACATATGAGGTAGTCTTGACAGTCCGCCATCCCTCCAGGCATGAATGCGGGAGGGCCATACTCAAACTGCCCATGAAGTTAAGAAAAGACAGATCTAGAGCTAAAGTCCCTCAGTTTGTCAGGCTCGTGACCCAACTCTAATCAACTACCCAACCTATCTATTCAAGACCACTTTGACACAGTCAAGACTAAACAGATGCCTACTTGCTCACGTAACTTTCCTTCCGTATTCATCACATAAATGGCAGCATTTACACAAGATAATTCTCAGTTGATCAGGCCTCAAATTAAATCATGCAAAGATGTAATTAAATCGATGAATAGTTGAATATAGCATCAAGAATATATTAAGCACATTAAGGCCTCGAATCTGCCCCTGCAACCCTTGAATCAGCCTTGCCAAGAACTAGGAATTTAGCTACTCATACTTAAAGTTAGACAAATAACGATTAAAGGAAGCATAACAAGTAATTAAATAGTGTAAGGGAAGAAAACTTGTTACTAGAATTCCGTTTATAGCTCGGCAGCAATGTTGAAGAAGCTAACAATGGCTAGAGAGAGAAACTAGAGAGAAGTCTAAGCTACTTCTAAATTATGCTAATTAATTAATCACTAGGAGAGATCAAAGAAAAAGCTACCAAGACTATTCATGGATGCCCTTTATATAGTAGAGCTCCAAGCACAAAATATCTACAGCCCAAAAACTAGGGACAAAATGCATTAATTGAAAGCCTAAAGAAGTGGATCTATGTTCCCAAAAGCACAAAGAAGTGGATCTGGTTTTTCCAGCTTTGGCAAGCCTGGAGTGGGCTCGAGACTGAAATCCGCAGGTGTTTGGTAATCAGTGCAGAGCGTCAGAACAGTGTCAGAGGGATCACATGGGCGTTAGGTGGGGTGACACATGGAAACGTCATCCTTTACCCTTCGAGAGTCCCGAACTGGGAATCCGATTCGGGACCTTGAACGCTGCTTTGGACTCGGGACCTCGACTTTTGGTCTTGAAGCTCGAATTCGCTCAAATTGCACCAAAAATGTTTGTTTTAGCATAAATTCCCTTTTTAGGCCTAGATCTGCAATAGTAATGAAATCAAGGGTAAATTAGCAGAATCAAGCTCTAAATAAGTGAGAAAATGGAGGGAAAATCATACATAAAAACACGCTATCAAATAGCCCCCACACTGCCCAATGCTCGCCCTCGAGCATTAACGAAACTTAAAACAGTCCCCAAAACAGAACAGACACACCAAACCATAGCACAGAGAATAAGCACGCTTGTCAAGATTCGGGACCTCGAATGAAGACAGACCCCGCCTAGATACACCTGCGTCAAATCAGAAGGGTAACGACCCTTGAGAAAGGACTTTTCCGCTTCAACCTATGAACCAACAGTCCTCACATGGATTGGTGTTTGCACTCACACTCGTAAGGCTAGGTGTTTAAACGCTCAAGTATGCTATAACACGACACAATCGGGCTTGCATATCAATCTGAGTACATTAGACACGTGCATAGGCAATCTAGCAATCAAAAGACTCCGCATCGGGGGCAAGAAGGGGAAACAAGGAAAATGAACGATAAGAGGAAATAGAAGGAAGCATTATGAGAGGAAAAAGTGGAGAAGAGGGAGAGGTGAAATGAGAAGGTGGTGGAACCGACTCAAACCTGGAACGCTTCCTTGGCAGAAGGAATCAAAATGGTGAGGCAATGTTGCTGGAGCGAAAGCTAGACTAGGCTTTTCTTTTTCTAGGGGGGCCCTTGCCGCGTTTCGGGACCGAGGCTCGAGGCCTTGAATGGATGCTGGCTGCTGATTTTCCTCTTCTCTATGAAATTTGGTCTCTTCTCTCTCTCTTTTATTTATATTTCTGTTTTTCTATTTTTTTCGAGAGAGAGATCCGAATTGAGGATTGAGACCTTGTTCTTCGGGGGCTGGATATTCTGATTTTACTTCCCCACACTTGTGTTTTGGTGAGGGTGGGAAGTGATTTTTCGTTCTGGTCTGCCCTTGATTTCAGTTTTGAGGTCTTGAATTTTTGCGCCAACATTCTGGGTCTTGAATTTTTGCGGGATCCCCACACTTTGCCTTTACTGCTTCGCTTGTCTAGTCTAGCCCTCGATGGTGCACCCAACAGCATCGCTCACCTGCCAAGAGAAAGATCAAGGAAAATTCAAATGGTCAGAATGGAGGGTCAAGAAGTGGTTCGGGAGTAAGAAAAGAAAACAGAACAGAAAAGATGAGAGAAGACAATGTGATGCAAAGACTTAATCTTTTTACTGCTTTCCTATGTCTATGTGTGTCTATACCCATGGATATCATGCAAACCCAACCAGTACCTAGTCATGCATTCGCTCAAACAATAAATATAGGCATGAAGGCTCAAATGCTCTCAAGGTGTTAATTCGTGACTACTGGTGTCTAGGTCTTGAAGCAGATATAAGGCATAACACGCAAAGCATGAATCATTCGGGACCTTGACTAGGACAACATTTTTCTTCTATGTGCACAAGTCAGGTGTGTGTCTATCATTGAGGTGTTTTCAAAAATAGGCCTTGAGCTAAAAGTTTTAAAGAAAATCATGCATAAACTTAGGAAAATTAAACTAGAATATAAGCATAATAAATACTAGCAGTTTTTAAACTCCCCCCCACACTTAGGCAGCGCATTGTCCTCAATGCGGAAGGGAGACAAAAGATAAAGCAGTTTAAAGTTATAGCAGGAATGGAAATTGTTCAACAGTGATAACCAGCCCACGCAGGGGCAAAAGGGATTGAAAATGTGCGGGATCTTGGGGGGCGAGGGCGGCGCGTCGCAATCAGCACGTCAGCTTGAGTTTGGATCTCGTGAAGGATTGCAAGATTGGTTTCCAGGATGAGGCGGAGGAGTTGGTTCGTTGTGTCGTCAGCTGGAATGTTGTCGGGCACTCGGGAGTCAACTTTGGGCTTCGGGGCAATGGAAGTGGTAGCTTTGCTAGACGGAGGCTCGGGGGCAGCAGACGGCTTGGAGAGGTCTGGGTATTTATACTTGCCTTCGATCCTGCCCTTATTACCTGCATGGAAGCTCAGGACACCGTTAATGACACAAAGAAATTCCATCGCGTCCAGGGATTTGAAGCCGAGGATCTTGAAGGAGCTCGGGTGTCGATACAGATTGAGCTCCCGAAGTGTCACGGTGTAAAGTTTGGAGGCCAAGCTGGTGACAAGTGATCCAAGAACAGGAGAGCGACCCTGGGGGGCATTGGCGACGTTATGAGCAGCGGTGGCGATCCAGTATCCAAGATTGACCCGCTGCTTGTGGTACATGGCCTAGAGGAAAAACAACTCCGTTTGGGCAAGCTGCCCAGAGGTCCCGAATTTACCCGCGAGGGCAATGGACAGGAAGCGTTGCAGGATGCAGAGCGCCGGGTCTTGAATGCAGTGGGCTTTGGTATGGCGAGAGTCAAATTTGATCTCATCTTGGCCAGAGAGCTCTCGAAGGGCTTTGTGAGTGTTGAATGTGGCGGGAACGTTGGTGAGAGCGTTCTGATATGCAGCCTCGTGAGTCCCTTCACGACTGACAAAACCAAGGTAGACGTTGAAGTCGTCGAGGGACAGCGGGTGCCATTTACTTGCAAGCCTGAAATTCACACAACCCTTCGCAGACAAATCGGGACCTACCCCACCCTTGGGTTTGAATAGATCAACCTTATACCAAAAACTAGCAAAGAACTCCAAACTGTGTTCCAAATAAGTAGGCTGATCCATGTAAAAGAAACTCTCCCATCCGATACCACTGATATACTCCCGAATTCGGGACCCAACACCCATCTTATCGCAGAACTCCAGATCTAACTTAGGGCACGGGGCTACTCCCTTAAAATTCATCAAATTCACCTTGTCCAAGGAAGGCTTATCATTAAAGATAAAAAGCTCATTGAAAGTTTCAAGGTTAGCTGTTACCAGGTAACTGGGTCGGGAGCCCGGAGCAGAATCAAACTCTTCATCTTCCTCCTCGAGGCGCTGGGATTTGCGGGGTGTCTTAGTAGCAGGAGCTTTGCCCTTGGAGGAGGTCGGGATCTTCCGTTTCTTACTGGCCGGAGGTTTGGGGGCTGGAACCTTAGGAGCAGGAGGCTTAGGAGTGTACTTCGCGGCTCGGGTCTTACCCTTGGCCGGTTTCGGGGGTGGGCTGGGAGGTTGGGGTGGATCGACCTCCCCTTCTCCTTCTTTGGCGACCTCCTCTGTTGGGCCTTCTGGAATATCCTCAGGACCTGGAGCAGTGTGCTCGGGATCCTGAGCGTCCTACGCTTCTGGTCGCTCAGTCAGCTCGACCTCGCCTTCAGCATCATGTCTGCCGTCGTCCTCCTCCTCTCGCTGGTCGTCGGAATCCCACGGGAATTGCTCCGCATTCTCGTTCTCCACCCGTCGGGCTTCCCTGAGGCTGGAACTGGTCTGGGGCTGTTCGTCCTCCTCGGTGTCAGAAGGAATCATGTAGCCAATGGGCTTAACATCGAGGGGAACGGAGTTGACAGGGCTGGGCGGCGTTTTCTTCTTGCTGCCAGCGGTGGTGGTTGGAGGGACACGGCGTACCTTTCCAGATCTGGTCATGTCTGGGAGAGGGGTAGTGGAAGGGATTTCGTCTAGGTTGATGGTGGCGTCGGAAGATGGAGATCCGAGCCGTTCAGTGGCTGCTGGAGAATGGCCGGAAGTGGTGGTGCTTGGTTGGTTTTGGTGAGAGGGAAGAGTAGGAGTAGGAGTAGAAGAGTGAGAAGTGGGGTTTTTGTTTAGGTTAAGGTGAGTGCGTGCCATAAGGAAGAAGAGAGGGTTTCGTTTTTGGAAAGAAGAGAAAAGGAAGTGTTTTGATTTGATTGGGAGTGATGAGGGGGTTTTGGTTGGGTAACGGTTGGGTAACGTGGAAGGGTGACGGTTTAGGTGGCGTGGGTGAGTAGGTTTTGGCAGGCGTGGGAACGTGGAGAGAGAGGCGGGAACTGATGTTTCAGTCTCCGTTGTCCACGTGGCGCGATGGGAGAGGGCGCTCAGTGCCATGGGCAGCGTGCTCTTACACCTGCGCGGGAATCAGGGAAAGCAAATCAGCTTTTAGGATTTTGAAAAGAGGAGAGATAAGAATAAAATCAGAGGTAATTAAATGGGGGGGTGATAAAGGAGGGAACAAGTCATTAATTAGCAGAGAGAGAGAGACATAAAAATTAAATGAAAGAGGGAAGAGGACAAAGAAAATTTAAATTTTTACCTAGGTAACATAAAAAGTGCACATAGAAAATTTGAAAAGCTAGAGTTGACTCAAATAATAAAATGAAGATAAAAAATAAAGTAGAAGAAACTAAAGAAACCAACGGACAAAAGGAATAAGAATGGACAAAACTAATTAAGATCACCTAGGGAAGATAAGAAATGGGCTTTGGGAAGAGAGAAAAGAGGACGTCGGATGCAGAATTAAGAGACAAGAAAAGTAAAGGAAGAGGGTTAGAAATTCGGGGTTTGTCCCCACACTTGGCCTTGATTATCGTCCAGGCCTGGACGTTGTGTCCTCATTCGGGAGTGTTGAGTGCTGGGTCCTCGACCCTTGCTTCCTCTGTAGTCGAAGGCTTGAACCCTTCATAGAAGTGTTTCAACCTATGACCGTTTACCTTAAATGGCTCCCCATTGTCTAGGTTCTGGATTTCAACAGCACCATGATCAAATACTGCAGTGATTCGGTATGGTCCCGTCCATTTGGACTTGAGCTTTCCCGAGAAAATCCGTAGTCTTGAGTTGTAGAGCAAAACTTTCTGCCCAATGGTGAAGTTTTTGACTACGAGGTGCTTGTCGTGCTGGGCTTTGGTCTTGCCCTTGTAGATCATTGAATTTTCGTAGGCGTCCCCCCGAAGTTCTTCAAGCTCTTGAATTTGCAAACAGCGTTCCTTTCCTGCCAAGTTCAAGTCCATGTTGACTTTCTTGATTGCCCAAAAGGCCTTGTGTTCTATCTCGACCGGAAGGTGGCACGGCTTGCCATAGACCAATCGATATGGCGTCATGCCAATCGGGGTCTTGAATGCGGTGCGGTAGGCCCAAAACGCGTCTCCTAGCTTGAGACTCCAATCTTTTCTTGACTGATTCACTGTTTTTTCGAGGATAGCCTTGATCTCCCGATTCGAGACCTCGGCTTGCCCATTGGTTTGGGGGTGGTAAGCTGTGGATACTCGATGAGTCACTCCATACTTGTTAAGTAGCGAAGCGACTGTTTGATTGCAGAAATGAGTCCCCCGATCGCTGATGAGAGCTCGAGGGGTCCCGAATCGGTTAAAGATGTGTGTTCTGAGAAAATCAGAAACCACCCTTGAATCGTCAGTTTTGGTGGCCTTGGCTTCGATCCATTTGGAAACATAATCTACTGCAAGCAGAATATACGTATGCCCGAATGAATTCGGGAACGGTCCCATGAAGTCGATGCCCCAAATATCGAAAATTTCGCATGCAATGATACTGGTCAAGGGCATTTGGTTTCGGGCTCCGATGTTTCCCATGGCTTGGCATCGAGGGCAGGTTGCGCAAAATGAATAACTGTCCTTGAAGATGGAGGGCCAGTAAAGACCCGCTTCTAGGACCTTGAGTGCGGTTTTCTTTGCAGCAAAATGTCCTCCTTCTGTTGTTGAATGGCAGAACTTGAGGATGGATGGGACCTCATCTATGGTGACACAGCGCCTAACGATCTGATCTGAACAATGCTTCCATAAGTAAGGGCTGTCCCAAATATAGTACTTGGCTTGTTTGCGGATTCGGTTGTGTTCTGCACTCGAGGCCTCGACTGGAAGCGCACCGGTGGCACAATAATTAGCTATGTCCGTGAACCAGGGGTATTTTGCTGTGTCAACTAAGCACAAATGCTCATCAGGGAAAGACTCCCGAATGGTTACTTGGGAGTCGTCTTCTTGATGCGGGAGTCGACTCAAATGATCCGCTACACAATTCTCGGTCCCTTTTTTATCTTTGATGGCTAGGTTGAACTCTTGAAGTAGGAGGATCCAGCGGATAAGCCTAGGCTTCGCGTCGGTCTTCTTGAGTAGACATCGAAGGGCAGAATGGTCGGAATACACAATCACTTCTGTGCCCAGGAGGTATTGCCGAAATTTGTCAAGGGCATAAACAATGGCCAAAAGCTCTTTCTCCGTTGTGGTATAGTTTTGTTGGGTGGGATCCAACAGCTTGGAGGCATAGTAAATGACATAGGTCTCCTTGTCTTTCTTCTGACCCAGAACAGCTCCCAGGGCTTGGTTGCTTGCGTCACACATGATCTCGAAGGGGAGTGTCCAATCGGGGGCTCGAATGATGGGAGCGGAAATAAGCTTGGCTTTCAAGGTCTCGAATGCCTTCTTGCACTCGTCATCGAACACAAAATTCACATCCTTGTGTAGTAATTGGCACATCGGCTGGGCAATCTTGGAGAAATCCTTGATGAACCTCCTATAAAAACCTGCATGTCCGAGAAAAGAACGCACATCTCGAATATTCGAGGGGTAAGGCAAGGTCTCGATAGCTTGAATTTTGGCCTTGTCCACTTCGATACCCTTTCGGGACACGATGTGGCCTAAGATCAGTCCTTGGTCAACCATGAAATGACATTTTTCAAAATTAAGAACAAGGTTAGTTTCAATACATCTTTGCAGAATTTTCTTTAAATTCAAGAGGCATTCGGAAAAAGAGTTACCATAGACCGTGAAGTCATCCATGAATACCTCGATGCATTCTTCCATAAATTCTGAAAAGATACTGACCATGCATCTCTGGAATGTGGCCGGGGCATTGCATAACCCAAAGGGCATGCGTCTGTAAGCAAAGGTCCCGAAGGGGCACGTGAAGGTGGTTTTCTCTTGATCTTCAAGGGCTACCGGAATCTGGTGGAATCCCGAATACCCATCCAGGCAGCAGTAATGCGACTTGCCCGCATGGCGCTCCAGCATCTGATCTACGAAGGGAAGTGGGAAATGGTCTTTTCGGGTGGCTTTATTCAGGCGTCGATAGTCAATGCACACACGCCAGCCATTCTGGATTCGGGAGGGAATTGGCTGACCCTCGGGACCCGGAATGATTGTGATGCCAGTTTTCTTCGGGACCACCTGAATTGGGCTGACCCATGGGGAATCAGAAATGGGATAAATGACTCCGGCATCGAGCAGCTTCAAGATCTCTTTCTTGACCACCTCCATCATGGGGGGGGGTTCAAACGCCTTTGAGGCTGTCTCACTGTCTTGGAGTCGTCTTCAAGATGTATGCGGTAAGTGCATAAGGATGGTGACAATCCCTTGATGTCGGCGATCGTCCATCCGATAGCCTTCTTGAAACTCTGGAGGAGGTTTACGAGCTCAGTCTCTTGGTCTGCTTCTAACTTGTTGGAAATTATGACTGGAAGCGACTCTTTCTCCCCGAGGTATGCGTACTTCAAGTGTGAGGGCAGCGTCTTGAGTTCGAGGTCTGGGGCTTGTTCCAGAGACGATGGAAGTCGTACATGATCTGCGCATTCGGGAGATCCGCTCGGGGGTTCGACTACCGTTTCAGCATTTCCTTCAAGGGCTGCGGCAACGGTGCTTAATTCAGAGGGGACCGCGATGGAAGCTGTCATCTCTCGCAGAGATTCGGGGGTGAGACTATGGTCAAGAACCAGCTTCAAGGGCTCGACAGAGTTCAGCTCAGCAATTTCCTCCACAAGGGGGTCTATTATATCAACAAAATTGACGCTTGAAAATTCAGGGGGGTACTTCATGGAGTCCAGCATGTTAAAACGGATGATTTCCCCGTCGAACTCGAGGGATATCGAGGCCTCATAATAGTCAATCTTTGCACGGGCATTAGCCAAGAAAGGACGCCCCAAGAGTAGATCCGAAGACTTGGTGTTCGTGGGATTTTCCATGGAGAGAACATAGAAATCAGCTAGGAATAGGAATTCGCCAATCTGGACAAGAACATCCGTGATGATTCCTTTGGGATATACTACCGAACGGTCTACAAGTTGGATTACCAGTGTGGTTTCTTTCAAGGGCCCGAGTCCGAGACTATTGTAGATGGTCAAGGGCATAACATTAATTCCAGCTCCCAAATCGCACATTGCCTTTCCAATATCGATAGTCCCGATCTTGCACGGGACCGTGAACATGCCCTGGTCTTTGCACTTGGGTGGAATTTTTTGCTGGATATGGGCGGACAGATTAGCTCCCACACTGATTCTATTCACCTCAGTGAATTTGTTCTTGTTGGTGCATAGCTGTTTCAGAAACTTGGCATATCGCGGCATGTTCTTGATGGCCTTAAGGAGTGAAATATTAATGACGACCTTGCTAAACATCTCAAAGATGTCCCGATCCTCTTCCTCTTTCTTCTTCTTGACCAACCGCTGAGGGAATGGGGGCTCGAAGACTTTGTTTATGAATTCTTGAGAGAATTCTTCCTCCTCAACGGGCTGCTTCTTCTTGCATCGGGACTTCTTGCTGGAGAAGAAGTGATCAAGTGCTGCGTCGCCAAATCGGGACTTCTTGGGTTGGTCAGTAGGTTGTTCGGGAGGTGGTGGTGCAGTATTGTTGGTTTCGGGGCCAGGGGCAGTAATGTGTGCTTCGGGATCTGGTCGGACACGAGAAGGGATCTCGAGACCACTGCGGAGGTTCATGGCACACGCTTCATGCTTCGGGTTAGGTTTTGTTTGCCCTGGAAATCTTCCTCCGTTTTTTACTTCTTTCATTTCAGCCATGAGGGTCCGAATATGTTTTTCCAGCTCCGCGATCTTCTTCTTATCGGAGGAGGAGTCCTCGTTCGGGAGTGTGGGCATAGTGAAATTTTGGTCTGGAGGGGGCTGCCTCTGGTATTGATAGTTCTGAAAATTGGGTCTGGGCTTGAAGCTCTGCATGTTGAAAGGAGGAGGATGATTTCCATATGGGTTTTGTCCATACTGATGGCTGGGTCCGGCCTGCTGGTTGTTGTTCCACCCATAGTTAGGTGGCTTCCACCCTTGATTGTGGTATTGGCCATATGGGGCATTGAATCCGCCAGCTGCATTGACTGGAATCTCATCGGGGATGAATGGGCAAGCATCCGTTGGGTGGTCTGAAAATTGACAAATCTGGCAGGCCTTGACCTGGACTGGCTGTCCCGAAGCCATGTTTTGCAGCATGCCCGTGATGGCTGCAAGTTGATTCTCCATAGCGGCTGAACGGGCGTCTTGAACGCTAGTGGAGTTGTTGAGCTGGAGGTTGTTCTTGGCCATGAGTTCGATAGTGGCCTTGGCAGCAGCTGGAGTGAGTCTAGTGATGGATCCATTAGCAGCAGCGTTCAACAAGGCCTTGTCCCGACCGTTGAGTCCTTCACAAAAATACTGCATGAGGGCATGTTCGAACAGATTATGCGAGGGGCATATGGCTTGCATCTTTTTGAACCTTTCATAATATTGCTCGAGATCTTCCGAATCCTTTTGGAGGATGGTTACAAGCTGCTTTCTGGTCACCATTGCTATGGACACGGGGTAGTCAGGGTCGAACACAGGGATTGTGAGAAACTGATCTAAGGTCTTGAATGCATTCGGGGGAGAAGAGCATGAAAAGTGACAATCATGGGGGGTTTTACTTGGCCAAACAGATTGGCCAAGGCAGATTTTGGGAGCTAACAAGTTTATCTAAGAAAGCAGATTCGGGGTCCCGAATGGTAAAATAAACGGATCGTTGAACAATTCTAGAAATAATAAAGCAAATCAGAAACAGGTGCAGAAGTATCAACGCAGGCGTGAAATAGAACAAGAGTGAAATAAGCACGAATAATCAGCTGGAGAGAGGGTTCTCGGCAAAGGCATCCTGGGTTGCATTCGGGACCAGATCATCATCAGCTCAAGGGTATTCCATTCGAGATGTCATAGAAATGACATGGGGACCAGATTCCTCGGATATCCCCTACTTTTCTCTTAAGAGAAACTACCCCCCGTTTCCACATATGAGGTAGTCTTGACAGTCCGCCATCCCTCCAGGCATGAATGCGGGAGGGCCATACTCAAACTGCCCATGAAGTTAAGAAAAGACAGATCTAGAGCTAAAGTCCCTCAGTTTGTCAGGCTCGTGACCCAACTCTAATCAACTACCCAACCTATCTATTCAAGACCACTTTGACACAGTCAAGACTAAACAGATGCCTACTTGCTCATGTAACTTTCCTTCCGTATTCATCACATAAATGGCAGCATTTACACAAGATAATTCTCAGTTGATCAGGCCTCAAATTAAATCATCCAAAGATGTAATTAAATCGATGAATAGTTGAATATAGCATCAAGAATATATTAAGCACATTAAGGCCTCGAATCTGCCCCTGCAACCCTTGAATCAGCCTTGCCAAGAACTAGGAATTTAGCTACTCATACTTAAAGATAAACAAATAACGATTAAAGGAAGCATAACAAGTCATTAAATAGTGTAAGGGAAGAAAACTTGTTACTAGAATTCCGTTTATAGCTCGGCAGCAATGTTGAAGAAGCTAACAATGGCTAGAGAGAGAAACTAGAGAGAAGTCTAAGCTACTTCTAAATTATGCTAATTAATTAATCACTAGGAGAGATCAAAGAAAAAGCTACCAAGACTATTCATGGATGCCCTTTATATAGTAGAGCTCCAAGCACAAAATATCTACAGCCCAAAAACTAGGGACAAAATGCATTAATTGAAAGCCTAAAGAAGTGGATCTATGTTCCCAAAAGCACAAAGAAGTGGATCTGGTTTTTCCAGCTTTGGCAGGCCTGGAGTGGGCTCGAGACTGAAATCCGCAGGTGTTTGGTAATCAGTGCAGAGCGTCAGAACAGTGTCAGAGGGATCACATGGGCGTTAGGTGGGGTGACACGTGGAAACGTCATCCTTTACCCTTCGGGAGTCCCGAACTGGGAATCCGATTCGGGACCTTGAACGCTGCTTTGGACTCGGGACCTCGACTTTTGGTCTTGAAGCTCGAATTCGCTCAAATTGCACCAAAAACGTTTGTTTTAGCATAAATTCCCTTTTTAGGCCTAGATCTGCAATAGTAATGAAATCAAGGGTAAATTAGCAGAATCAAGCTCTAAATAAGTGAGAAATGGAGGGAAAATCATGCATAAAAACACGCTATCAAGGAGCGAAAAGAATACCATGGGATTGAGGAGGTATAGATTCTGAATCAGAAGCCATGATCCTCTAGTTTCCAGAAAAGACAGAGCTTGGCTATTAAGGATGCTCACTTAATCAAACCAAAGTTCTCAATGAAAGCACCATAGGATTCGGGGTTCTAGAGTGGGGTAGGTGAGGAAGATGGTCGTTCGGAATCTCTGTGCATGTCGTCGGGTGTACCTGCAAAGTGCCGGAGGGGGTCTCCAGCGTAGACACTCCGATGCTTAAGTTAGTATGGTTGTTCCAAATGGCAGGGGTTCGAGTGGCGATCGTAGGCTTACCTTTCGTCTTGAATTGTGGGGTATTTATAGTCAAAATATGGGTGTTATCTCTAGGGGGTGGGCGTTATCTAGGGAAGATAACGCCCACGTCCCTCAAGTGATGTCATGACTTGTTTGGGATGGGATAACGACGTGCGTGTAGCTGGATAACGCGTGAGACCCCCCTTCTAAGAGTTCCTCATTGTGTGGGGGCGATAACCTCGATGGTGCACGCCCGATAGGTGCTACAGTGTTCCATCCTTAACGCTGGGTCTACGGACGAAAATGCCTATGAAATTACGTCTATAGTTATCATATACCATCAAGTACAAAAAAGGCAAGGAGAATGTAGTCGCTGACGCCCTTTCCCGAAGGTATGCACTTTTGAATTCTCTTTATGCGCAAATATTTGGATTTTCTCACTTGGTTGATTTGTATGAAAATGATGAGGATTTTCGTGATATATATATATAGCATGCGCACGTGGATCACACATGCATTTCTTTAAGGATGATAATTTTTTGTTCAAGTATGATAGGTTGTGTATACCCCGTTCTAATATTAGAGAATTGCTTGTGTTAGAAGTTCACGGGGGAGCTTTGAGTGGGCATTTTGGCATAGCCAAAACTTTGCATGCTTTAAAATCTCATTTCTATTAGCCCCGGATTAAAGTAGATGTAACTAGCATTGTGAACCGATGTGTTGTTTGTAAGACAGCTAAGTCTACATCTAAACATTATGCCGTTTATATGCCTTTGCCTGTGACCCAACATCCTTGGGTAGATTTATCTATGGATTTTGTATTGGGTTTGCTTAGGTCTAAAATTGGCAATGATTCTATCTTTGTTGATGCCACATTTTATACCATGTTCGAAAACACATGATGCCACACACATGTGTTTTTATTTTTCCAATATGTTGTGCGAATACATGGTATGCCGAAAAGTATTGTGAGTGATAGGGACACTAAGTTCCTAAGTCATTTTTGGCGGACTCTTTGGACGAAGTTAGGTACTAAACTCCTCTTCTCCACCACGTGTCATTCGCAAACGGATGGCCAAACAGAGGTGGTGAATAGGACTTGAGGATCACTACTTCATGTAATGGTTGCTAAGCATGGAGTGAAATGGGAAGATTGTATTGCATTTGTTGAATTTGCTTATAATAATGCTTACCATTCTTCTGTTGGTTATTCCCCTTTTGAGGTGGTGTACGGGTTCAAACCCTTAACCCCTCTTGATCTCTTACCTTTGCCCTTGAGTTCTCTTAAGTGTGCAGATGGGAATGCCAAGGTTGTAGCTGTCAAAAAGCTCTATGAGCAAGTCCGCAAGAATATTGAGAGCATGAACGAAAAAGAAGTCGCTAAGCGCAACAAGGGCAAAACACCTACTTCCTTTGAACTTTGTCAATGGTTTTGGCTTCATTGGAGCAAGGGTTTGGTTTGGATTCCCTTATCACTGACAAGGCAAACTAAGTCCACGAGGCGACGGTCCTTTCCAAATCCTTCGCCGCATCGATGCCAATGCTTATGTTTTGGACCTTCCAAGCGAATATGGGGCAATAAGTCACACCTTCAACGTTAATGACCTATCTCTTTGTTCAGAAGGTGGAGAGAACATTCAAGGAAAGGATTTGAGGACGAATCCTCTCGAAGGAGGAGGAGTTGATGTGATCACGGTTCCTTCCGAAGCCGATTTCGACACTCAAGATGATGTGATTCCGAACACATCTAACCTTGAAGCTCAAGACATCATGCCCCAAGGAATAATCACGCAGAGTATGACAAGGAATTTGGCTCTGTGGTTTGAAGCTAAGTCTAGCGAGGAGTCTCCCGAGGCCAAGGATCAAGTTAGGGTGGTGATAGAGCATCATGCGTGCAAGCCAAGCCCAAGCCGTACGCAAAATGACCATTTTCAGCCATTTGGGGGCAGTGATTAGCGGCATGCCGCCAAGAGACAGTTTTGGTGCGAGTTTGGTAGTGGCTAGCGGCATGCCGCCAGACATTATATAAAATTTGATTTTTTGGGCTTTTCATGCCCATTTTGTATACGAACTATAAATAACTCTTTTATTTCTTTCTTCCTCCTTAGCTTAGACTTTGTGTGATATTTGTAAAGTTGAGATTACTCCTTCTCTTATCAACTAACCTTGGGCTCTCCACTTAGTTCCTTGAGAGAAATCGTTGAGTGCGAGATTACTCCTCCCGAATTCTGTCCGGGAAAATCCCGATTTGTGTTTGTATTGGTGACTATAGGAATGAAAGAAGTATTTCATTAATTTCTGAGTTCAAATTCATGGATGACAAGTTACATGGATTGATCGTTGCTTCGTTGCGTTCTCATATCCTTTCCTCCATCTATCCATCTTTTCCCGGTAAATATCCCTCAACCCGACACTCCTTAGTTTCTATTCTCCGCTAGCCTCGTAAATCTTGTGTCTTTCTATCTTGTGGTCTTGGTTTCTCTAGATAATTCGCTTGGTTAGGTCCTCCATAAGCTCCATACGTTATTCGGCTTACTTACACTAGGTCAGATCACATCACAATACCTCTCTCCATGTGAAAGTAACTCATTTGGTCAAGAGATTTCAAATCAAGCAGTTTAAGGGCACAAAAGTCATGGAGGTTGGCAGTTGATAAGTCTAGAGTCCTAGATTGCAAACCTAAGTGAGTAATCAAGGAACCTATAACCATTTTATTTTTAGCAGCAACAAACTGCTTGGCCAACCAATACTCAAAGCTTACTTTTTGGCCAGTTTGTATTCATCGAAGGATGAAAAGCTCCTATTTATAGAGAGCACCAGATATGTTGGTTTTCCCATAGAAGCTAACAGATAAGGTCATATGAAGGATCCTAAGTGCAGGGTCTCTAAGCATATGGGCTTTAGAATGTTTAGTAAAGTGAGCCTCTAGGTCACTAGTGAGGGACCTAAAGGGTTCATCATTGTCCCAGTCCTTAGGGATCTCATAGCAGGCAGAGGCATACCAAGTAGAACTCACATCAGCAACAAATTCAAAACCAACTAACATATCAAATTCATACAAGGACATATGAGACCACTTTTCAATTAGCCTGAAATTGACAACATCACTAGCATGCAAATCTAATTTTTTTTTCCTTTAACAACTAGACTATTGAAATAAAACCAAAAAGTGGAATAAAATTCCGAGCATAACTTAGTAAAAATAGGTTGATCAGCAAAGAAACCAAAATCCTAATCAAAATCATGCACCGTTTTTCTTATTCTAGCAGACAAACCTATAATATCTAATAATTGAAATTCAAACAAGGTGCAAGGTGTGATTTTAGATGTAAGGAGAGATTGAAGTCTCTTCTTATCATCTTGGGAATCTAGTTTGAGCCATCCCTTAAGTTTACCGAGTTGAGGGATTACCTTGGTCAGTTTGGAAGGAGTCTGGTTGGTTTTGGCCCTATGTTCCAGTCCTAGTTATGCCAGCTCTTCTAGCTCTGGCAAAGAAAATGCAACAACTGGTTACTTTCCTTTCCTATGTTGAGTCACAACTGTGGTAGGAGAATGAGTCTCCTTGATAGGTTAGCGGTCAACCTTCTTATGGGTCACTTGCTTGACCCTTTTGGATGATGGTGGCCTTGCAGCAACATTCTTGGCTACTATTTTGGCCAAGAGAGGTGTACTCTCGGCCAAGACTAGTGGCTTGTCCATCCTATTCTTTGTTCTTCTCTCAGCCCCTTGATCCATCACTGACTCTTCTCTTCTCCTCTTCCTCAACAGAGATAGTGAGACCTTGTCGAATTCAGTCTCCGACTCTGGCTGGTTCATCTCCTTCTAGCTGAGTTTGAACCTAGGATCAGAAGCTGAATTGTTGTCCTCGGAAACATTTTTTTGGGTTTTAGTATCCTCTTCTTTCTCTTCTTCTTTCTCATCCTCTTCAGCAGGCTTGTCTGTTGTGGGTTCCACTAGGGGTTCTGTTGTTACTCTCTTTAAGGTGAACCCAGTCTGCCTGAATCCCACTTTTTCTCTCTTGTCAACTTCCTCGCCTTGGAATTGATCTTTCACCAGGGTCATGTCTTGGTCTACCAGTCTGCCAAGTAAGTATCCTTGACATAACCTTCTGGTATTTAGGTCTCTACGACCATTGGTGGGTGCTCTGTGACATCACTGGAGTTTACTTTCTCAGCGTTGTTGGGTTTCTCGGGGAGATAACAAGTGGCGCCTTTGCTAATTTATATGGTGTGGACTCGACAACAACGTCCATGGTCCCGAGGACTTCTGCCGTAAAAGCTTCAGTGGAGCTTTCCTCTCTCTGTAGGGTGGTTTCAACTTGGGTGAAAGACGCTAGAGTGGGTTGTTTTGTCATTGCTGCAGGTGGAGATTGGAATGCAAGTGGAAGAGTTGGAAGAGGAGATTTTGTGGTTTTAGGAGCAGTTTCTTCTTGGATTATTATAGGAGGAAGGGGAAGTGGTGCTAGAGTTGAGGTAATGGTGGCCAGAGTAGTAGAGGTGCGGCCACGTCCGGCTCTAATGACTCTCTTGGATCGTGCCATTAATGTGGTTTTAATGATCATTAAAGGAGGAGAAGGAAAGGTTGCTGGAGAGTTGAGAGCGGTTGCTTTTTGTAGGAAACTGAAAGGTTGAGCGCACAATGGGAGTGTTCGTGGTCAAGAGTCCTATTTATACTATTCTTCCTCTTTGTTGTCCGACCGGGTGTCAAAGATATCGCTCTTGGCCAAGAACATGGACAAGAGACTTTTTATTCAGCCAAGTCATTCTTGGTCACTTTCAGTATCCTGTCAAGAAGCATGAGAATTTATTAGACCGTATCAGAGAAAAACTTTATTGAAAGCAAAATAAAATAAAATATGGGTTGCCTCCCAAGCAACGCCCTTAGTTATTGTCTTAGGCTATACATATGGATACATTTCACTCCATTGGTAGTGGCTCATCCATCATTTCTTCTTCCATTATGTGTCCTTTTATCCTTACGAAGTAGGGCTTCAACCTCTGCCCATTCACCTTGAAGATGACATATGTTTTGGGCTTTTGATCTCTACTGCACCATGAGAAAAAAAAATAGTAATCACAAAAGGTCTATTCCACTTAGTTTTTAGTTTACTAGAAAAAATTCTAAATTTGGAATCATAAAGTAAAACTTTTTGTTCAACAAAGAAATTCTTCTTGACAATCCTCTTGTCATGGTACTCTTTTGTCTTGGCCTTGAAGATCCGTGAATTGTCATAAGCCTGATTCCTCAATTCTTCAAGCTTATGGAGTTTTAATTCCCTTTGTTCTTCAGCCTCATCCATCTCCATGTTGAATTGTTTAATTGCCCAATAGGCCTTGTGCTTCATCTCCACATGTAAGTGGCATGTCTTGTCGTACACTAACTTGTGTGGGGTCATACCAATTAGTGTCTTGCAGGCTGTCCTATAGGCCCAAAATACATCATCCAACTGCTAACTCCAGTCCTTCCTTGTGGGATTGACAATCTTGGCTAAGATAGATTTCACTTTTCTATTTGATATTTTTGCTTAGCCATTGATCTGCGGGTGGTAGGTTGTTGACACTCGATGAGTGATGTTGTACTTCTTGAACAAAGCTCCAACGATCATGTTACAAAAGTGAGTTCCTTGATCACTAATGGTCCCTTTTGGGACTCCAAACCTACTCAAGATGTTAGTTTTGAGAAAGGAGATAACAGTTCTAGCATCATCAGTTCTTGTTGCCTTTGCTTCTACCCATTTAGAAATATAATCAACAACCAAAGGTATATAGAGATTGTCACCCGAGTTAGGGAATGGTCCCATAAAATCTATACCTCATAGATCAAATATCTCACAAGATAAAATATGGTTCATTGGCATTTGATTTATAGAACCTATATTTCCAATCCTCTAACATTCAGCACAAGTTGGACAGAACTGAAGGCAATCACTAAACATAGTGGGCCAATAAAACCCTTCTTCTAAGATTTTGAAAGCAATTTTCTTTCCACCAAAGTGCCCCCTATAAGCAAAGGTATGACAGAAGTTCAAAATTGAAGGGATCTTATGATTTTGTACACATATTCTCAAAATCTGATAAGTTCTAATCTTCCACATATTTAGGTCATCCCACACATAATGTCTAGAATCTTTTTTGATTTTGGCCTTCTCATAGGTAGATAGCTCACCATAAAACTTACCAGTGACCAAATAATTGCCTATGTCAGTATACCATAGTTTTATTTCTTGAATAAGAAATAAGTGTTCATCTGGAAATTCGTTCTTTACTGGTTTTGAATCATTGTTGATGATAATTATGCTCAGACAGCAACTAGGTTCTCCCTTCATTTCTTGTCCTTGATTTTCAAGTTGAATTCTTGGAGCAACAATATCCATCTGATCAATCGAGGTTTGGCCTCTTTCTTGGCCAAGAGGTACCTCAAGGCTGCATGGTCAGAGAAAATTATAACTTTAGCTCCCAATAAATAAGACCTAAGTTTATCAAGAGCAAATATTATAGAAAATAACTCCTTCTCTATTGTGGTATAGTTTCTCTGAGCATCATCCAACATCTTGGAGGTGTAGGAGATCACATGTGATTCTTTCCCTTTTCTTTATCCAAGAACTGCTCCTATTGTCGAGTTGCTAGCGTCACATATGATTTCAAAGCGGAAGTTCCAATCGGGTGCTTAGATTATAGGGGCGGTGATGAGCTTCTCCCTTAAATCGTTAAAGGCTTTCTAGCAAGCATCATTGAAATCAAACTCAACTTTTTTTTTTTGGAGAAGTCTGCATATGAGTTCTGCCATCTTGGAAAAATCCTTGATGTAGCACCTGTAAAATCCTGCATGTCCAAGAAAAGAACGAACCTCTCTAACACAAGAGGGGTAAGGCAGATTTTTGATAATATATATTTTTTCTTAGTCCACCTTTATTCCTTCTTGGAAGATCACATGGCCAAGAACGGTGTCTTGATCCACCATGAAATGACCTTTTTCAAACTTCAAAACTAAGTTAGTTTCAATGCATCTTTTCAAAATTTCCTCAAGGTTTTTAAGCCAGTGATCAAAAGAATTTCCATGTACTGTGAAATCATCCATGAAAACTTCAATGCTCTTTTCTACAAAGTCAGAGAATATGCTAACCATGCATCTTTGAAATGTAGCATGAACATTGCACAAACCAAATGGCATCCTTCTATGTGCAAAAGTTCAAAAAGGGCAGGTAAAAGTAGTTTTCTCTTGATCTTTAGGGGCCATAGAAATTTGGTGAAACCCTGAATAACCATCAAGAAAATAGTAGTGGGAATTACCTGTTATCCTCTCAAGCATTTGATCAATAAAGGGCAAGGGAAAGTGATATTTCCTGGTCACATTGTTGAGGCGTTTGTAATCAATACAGACCCTCCATCCATTTTGTACCCTGGTTGGTACTTGTCTACCATCTTCACTTTATACTATTATAATCCTTGTCTTCTTGGGAACTACTTGTACATGGAATACCCCATCACTGTTAGAGATTGGATAGATGACACATACATCCAGCAACTTGAGGATCTCCTTCTCAACAACTTCCATCATTGGAGGATTGAGCCTCTTCTATGGTTGTCGAATTATTTTCTTGTCCTCATTTAAATGGATTTTGTGGGTGCAAAAGTTTGGGGATATCCCCTTGATATCCGTCATCGTCCATCCAATCGCTTCCTTGTGCCTTTTTAGCAGTTCCACTAACTTCCCTTCTCTTTCCTTAGTTATCACTAGGAGGGTTGCTTCTTGGCTAAGAAAGACATGATTTAAATGGCTTAGCAGTGTCTTGAGTTTAATTTTTGGTGCCTGCACAATAGAAGACAAGAGTTTATTATAAACTTGTGGTAGCTCATCATTAATAGTACAATCAAATAAAGGCTCGAAAACTTTAATCTCTTACACAGTTTCTTGCAAGTCACTATTAACAACAAACTCTTTCTTTATTTTTTCTAGCTTTTTTTCTTCAATCCCCCTACTAAGAGCATAATCAAGTGGGTCAGTTTCAGTCAGTTCATAAACCTCATTTGCAATGGGTTCATAAATATCTATGAAGTTCAAGCTATGTATCTCATCTAGGTATTTGATGGCATCATACATATTGAATTTAATTATCTTGCCATCATACTCCAAAGAAAGACACCCATTATACACATCAATTAAAGCTCTTGCAGTCCTTAAAAAAGGTATGCAAGAGAACATCTGTAGTATTTACTAAGACATCTACATTCATATCAACAATATAAAAATCTACTGGATAAATAAACTTGTCGACTTGAACAATAACATCTTCAACGACTCCCTTGGGGATGATAGATCGATCAACTAATTGAATGACCACTCTAGTCTCTTTCATTGTTCCCATGTTGCGATTTTCATACTCTGAGAGAGACATAATATTTATGCCTGCTCCCAAGTCACACAAGGCCTTCTTGATGGTTTTGTTGCCTATCTTGCAAGGGATATCGAAGGTACCATGGTCCTTACACTTCTTTGGAAGTTTAGCCTGAAACACCGAAGAAATACTTTGGTTCAAGTTAACTTGTTCCACTCCTGCAGTTTTCTTCTTGTTAGTACATAAACCCTTAAGGAATTTGGCATAACTAGGAACTTTAGCAATTAAATCAAGCATAGGGATGTTAACTGTTATTTTCTCACCTTCTCAATTTCCCTCTTAGTCTTTGCAGACCTAGGTGGAAAAGGTGAAAGGATTACCGATTCTTCTTTATGCTTGAGTGTGGGTCTATGTTTTTCTTGGCCAACTTCTTGGCTAAGACTATTTCTTCTAGGATTATCTCTGGTTCTAAGATAATTTATGCTTGTGCCTCCACTTCTGGTTCTGACTCTACTTCTGGCAGCTGCAACTCTCGCTCATATGCAATTGTCTCTGCCCTTTCTGGTAGGTCTATGTCACTCCTCAAACTAATTGGACTCACATTGTGCTTGGGATTGTCCACCGTATTGGAAGGCAATTTCCCTTGCGTAGTTTTATCATTCTCCATCAACTTGTTGATTTGCTTCTATATGGGTCATAATCGTTTGGAATCTACTCAAGGTGTCCTTGTGGGTAGGGCCAACTATTTGTAACTGTTGTGGAGATGCTACTAGTTGTAGAGACGCATTAGTTAGGTTTTTGGGTGGTCTAGGGACAAAGTTTTAGAGGTTGAATGGTGGTTGTTGGGACTAGTTTGGAGGTGCTTGAGTATTCCGGGGTTGATTCTAGGCCTAGCTGAAATTGTGATGATTCCTCCATCCAGGGTTGTAGAGATTGGAATATGGGTTGTTATTAGGAGGGTATTTGTTTTGCTGATTTTGGTTGTAACCATAAGCAGCAGTCACTTGTGCAGTGTCTTCCTCTGGTGTTGTAGGTTTCATCATGTAGCATTAATTGGTGATATAATCAGTTTGGCAGCAAATTCCACAAACACCCACAACTAGACTTGGTGTAGCATCTTGAACTTGAACACCTGTAGTGAGATTTTGCATAAAGTTAGAAATATTAAAGAGGTGTTGTTCTAAAAAAAACTGAATTCAAAGAAGAGATAGGGTTAGATCGCTTTAAGGAGCAACTGTTATGACATTTTTCAGCCATTGTTTGTAGTAATTTTTTAGCTCTGGTCGGAGTGAGATCCTGTATAGCTCCTCCAGCTACTGTGTCAACTCTTTCCTTATCTTTCTGACTCATTCCATCATAAAAGTACTGAATCAAAGCTTGATCAGCCACTCCATGTGTTGGACAAATATCTTGAAGGTCATTGAACCTTTGATGGTACTCTCTAAAGCTCTAATTCCCTCTTTGTTGTATGGAAACAAGGGTCTTCCTGGCTGCTCCAGCCTTGCTTGCATTCCAGTACTTGTTCAAAAAGGTTGTTGACATTTGGGCCCGTGTAGTGATGGTGTTATGAGGTAAACTATAGAACCAGTTCTTCGTTGAGTCCTCCAATGACCATGAAAAAGCTTTTAGCTTAGCTCTCTCAATAGGAACCTCTCGAGGCTTAGGTGCATAGTATTCCAAGTAAAAATTCCTTATATGAATGTAGGGATTTTCGTTGGAATGGCCATGGAATTTCTTCAGGTTGTGGATGATGTTGGTCTTAATAGACCAATCATGCTCCACTGCTGGTAGATTGATGCATGAATAGGTTGTCTGTTCTACTCCTTTGTTCAATTCCCTGAGAGTCTACTCAGCTGGTTGCTCTACATGTCTACTCTTGGATTCAGTTCTTCTTGGTCTACTTCTTGGTAAAGAGGATGCTCCTGATCAAGATGACAATCTACTGATGAACTTGGTGTTGAATTCATTAGTATCAATCATTTTCTTCTGGCTTGCCTTATGTTTTCCGTTTCTGTTCTGGTCAGCTATGGATTGAATGGTATTAAATCCCTATAAAAGGACCTGGTCATGAATAACAAAACACAAAAATCAGTAAACCATACTCCCCGGCAACGACACCAAAATTTGATGGGCGTTGACTCCGTAAAAAATAATTAATAAATACAACTTCCTACTAAGCACAAGATTAATTGTAAATAATAACAAGAGGTTCGTCCACAAAAGAGTAAGGATATGAATTTTGTAAATACTTGAAAAGACCAATTGTAACACTTAGGTGAAATTGAGGGAGTTATATCTAAAACTATGAATGAAAAAGACAATTAAAGCAAATAAAAAATCCATACCAAGAATATTGTTCTTGGTCAAGAAAGTTGACAAGAATAAACAATCAGGTAAAAGATTCCTAGCAGAAGCTCAAACAAGCGATGATTCATGAGTAACAATCATCGATGCAAGGTTATTCATCTTCAATCTACAAAGTTGCTATAGGATTTAGGTACGCTTAGAACCAATACTTCCCTCTTGTATCAAAACCATCTCAGCTACACTTAGAGACAATTCCTAATCAACTAGCACCTTGTTGGTTAAAAAGTTTACTAAAATTGATTGATTATTGACTAGGGGAAGACAACTCCAAACCTAGGATCCTCGGCTGTCATTCAGATATAAGTCAGATTAACCTTTCTCACTAGCTTCTCAGGGCTAGCCATCTACTTCGATCTTTTTAGTCCGTAAATGGCCCAAGAAAGGGTTGTCGTAACCAAGAAGATGAATATTAATCAAGATAAGTCTTCGTCTAGCCTGAGAACCTACAGAGAAATGGTTAGGGCCATCAATATATCCTTGAAGAAAGGGAACAACGTTTTCCCCTAAGAGTACCGGGTGTGCGAAACACATGAAGCTGAACCGTTACACTATGACTTCCCGGGAAACAATAGATTATCCATGGTGTACATGCGGATGCTAGAGCATGGCGTAGCTTTCCAACTACACAATGTGTTGATTAGGATCTTGGACAAATTCTCCCTTGCTCCTGTGAAAATAATGCCAAACGGTTGGGCCTGCTTGGTAAACGTTCTCCAATAGTTAAAGTAGACAGTTCTTCAACTAGTAAATCACCCGGGATTGGGAAAGTTGGGTTTGCAACCATTTTAGTCATCTCATCTGCTGCAGTTAGGGGTAGGCATTCGAGTATTTTAGAAATACCCGAAATTTTTATTTCGGGTATCGAGATTCCGAAATACCCAAAAAAAATCACGAACCCGAAATGGGTTTTTCAGTACCCGAACCTGAATTTTTGAAATTTTAATTTCAAAAATTTTGGGTCCAGAAATTCTGAAATTTAAAACCTGTCGAAATCCACTCTCAAATTACCAAACATCCAGCAGCCGTCACCCTCTTCGACCAACCACCACAACTCAACACCTCACCTCCATAGATCGGAGGTCACCCTCGTCAACCAACCACCATAACACCTCCATAGATCTACCACCACCCATTCAACCAACCACCACAACCCACAAATCTGCCACCACCTCGTCAACCAACCACCTCACCTCCACAGATCTACCACCACTCATTCAACCAACCACCACAACCCACAGATCTGCCACTACCTCCACAGATCTGCCACCACAACCACCACAACACATCTCTAATACGGCCAAAAGAGAAACAGAAAAAAAAAAAAAAGAGGAAAGAAAGAAAGGAAAAAGAAAGAAAGGAAAAAGAAAGAAAGGAAAAAGAAAGAAAGAAAAGAGAGGAGAGGAAAGAAAAGAGAGGTGTTGGGCTTCGACCCAACCCAAGGAAAGAAATAAAGAAATGTTCAGAAAATCGGATACCATCAAACGGATTCCAAACCCGAAACTGAATTAATTTTGGGTATATAATACCCGAACCCGAAATTCTAAATACCCGAAATACCCGAACCGAAATTCAAAAAATTCGGGTCGGAAAATTCAGAATATGCCCACCCCTAGCTGCGGTATTATGATGTCATTCTGTATGAACCAGTTCGGCCTTAATGCCTTTCTATTAAAGTCGTTCAAGCTTTGTCTTAACATTAGTCAATTATCTTTGCGTAATAGGATCTTTTCCATGGTAGCCTATCTTTACTTCGTCAATTATGAGCTTGGAATCTCCTTGCAGTTTCATGCCAATGACCCCCTAAACTGTCATCTTTCCTATGGATTGCAATATTCCCGGTATAGGGACCCATTCGTCGTCAAGTGATCATTTCTCGTTAAGTGTCAAAGAATGAGCTGGCGATGCCGCTGGCTTGTTAGAAGTCGTTAAGTGTCATTCCCGTTAAGTGGTATTAGCTTGTCGGGGCTATTAACTGTGACTAGAAGATTATAAGCTTGTCAGGGTCATTAGGTTGTCGTTGACAGACTGCTATTGATACCACTATTCTTCCCCAATAAATCTTAGCCTTTGATGCCACGATTGTTGTTGTTGTGGTTATTTTATCTGCTGTGTGAAAGCGCAATGAGATGATGATGATAACGACAAGATAATTCTTCTCCTTGGTTGTTCATAACAATAATCTCGTTTACGGCTTCAAGAGGTGATGGGCCGATTAACCAATTAGTGCGGATGTGGGTGACATAGCAGGCAGTGAATAGATCTTCAAGACTAAATATGCCCACAACCCAACCGAAAACAGTCCCGGTATGTAATGCCGATAACATGCCTCCTATTTGGCATATTCAAAACTTGATTTCAGAATATACTAGATAAGTCGTTACTGCTTTCAGATGATTGCCGCATTACTTTCTCATATGAGTATCTGCCTACTTCCAGGTTGCTTCACACGCGCTTTGTTTGTACAACCTGCAGAGAGACAGAGAAAAGCGAATACACTAGAAAAATTATTGGGAATCTTTTACTTACAGGAGGTTTTCGGATAGTGACTGTGAGATAATCCTTAGACGGCAAGCATTGTATAATGCCTTCCGAAAAATAAGCAAAATCACTCCATTGCAATAGTGCAAAAAGACGGATGATGGGGACTTCTGTATACTAATAATTCAGTCCAATTCCCTTAGTGAAGCCAGGTAGTATTTTACATCCATAAGCAAGTAACGACCATTGGAACCACAAGCAGCAAAAATTGCCAAGTAACATAGCGACTAGAACAGCCTTAAAAATTATAAGCCACATGCTCCCAAAAGTAAAAGCCATATAAATACTAAGAGGGACCGTAGGACTAAATCTTGAGTGGGCTCCCATTATTTAAGGATCTTCTCAAGCTATCCATATTTCCAGGTTATACTCATGCTGACTGTGGGACATATGCAACGGTACCATCAGATGATGATTCTTGGATGTAAGTACCACGACAGGTGGTGAAATAAATCTTCAAAATTGGGAGTTCGATCCCTTGCTCAATTAACTTAACTAGCTTGCTTGCTTCAACGTAGTCGTATCCAAAGTGGAAAATGAAAATTCATAACTCATTCATAGAGAGAAAACGTCTTAGATAATATGGGTCTGAAAACTCAAGATCCCGTTATCTAGGATCATGCCTTATTGAAGATGGATTGTCACAGTAATATGTATATCGCATCATGATATAATAGTACTGAAGATAAAGTGCCACAATTGAAGGTAGAGCACCCTACTGAGATGATGTTAAAGATGGATTAATACACCAAGCAGTCGAGCTGCCATAATGAGATATCATTATTGAAGATAAATTTCTGCAAACGATAACGCTATCCCTTAGATAATTTTAGATTCATAAGCTTGCGATAATAGAACGTTATGATGAATATATCCCAAGATAGACAGGATGTGTTATGCTTCGATAACTGCGGACGTCTGCTTCATATCAGAAGAAGAAGATATCGTGGCGAGATGACACAACTGAACATGTGTATTTCCTTACCAAAGATAATATTTCTGATAATAGAGAAATTTTTCACATACCATGAATAAAAGATATCAGGATGCAGAAGAGTTGTTTCTTTACAATCTCGCCCTTTCGATATTGCTAAAGGGGTATTCCCTGCCAATTTTTCTCATAACAAGCAGTTGAGTCGCTTTCTCTTCATCAAATAACTTCAAGATATCCTCTCAGATTCATAATGAGATAATGATATTGAAGATCAGATGTCGTGATGAGGTAACAATACTCAATGAGATAACGATATCAAAGATATGGCGCCACACAGATAACTTCATGATCATAGGCTTGGGATAACAGAATATTATGAAAAATGTTCCTCAAGACAGATAGAATATGTTATGCTTTGATGACAAGTATAAATGTCTTCTTCGCTTCAGAGAAATGATATAACCTAGCGATATGACATAACTGGGCATATGCATTTCCATGCCAAGAGCAAATGGTAATATGAAAGATAGCTTAATATTCCAAATATTAGAGTTACCATAACGGGGTAACAATATCGAAGATAGAATATCCCCATGAGCTAACGTTGTTTACCAGATAGCTTCAAAAACACAAACTCGCGATAACAAAATACTATAAATATTTCCCAAAGTAAATAGAATATGTTTCATGTCAGCAAAGGAAGATATCGTGGTGGTATTGCCATATATATTTCCAAGTCAAGAATGATATTCTGGTAACAAAGAAAGTTTTACATACCGTGAATAGAGGATGACTGTTTCTTCATAAAGTTACTAAGGGGGCCTTTTACGGCAACTCCCTCTTTTTGTGCCAGTTCTTTCCCTGAACTGTCATGATGAGATAGTAGTGCCGATACTGAAGCGATAACGCTGGTCATAAACCAGAACTGATAACGTTGGCGATAAACCAAAACTGATAATGTTGGCGATAAACAAGAACTGATAATGCTAGCGATAAACCAGAATGTTGTCTGTAAAGCTGTGATAACGCAACACTGTAATGAAGCAATGTCATGTCATAGCTTGCTAATGAAGATGGTGTCATCACAAGACCACCATGTAGTTAGCCAAATCATGGGCAGATAATAATAATAGAGTATTCTTTTTGATACCGCGACATGACTACGCATGCGCATTTCAGCATCTGCGTAAGGTAACGCTGTAGGCAGATAATAATAGAATATTCTCCGAGACATCACGACATGGCTACGCATGTGCGCATTTTCATGGCAGAATAAAATATCTTTGCGAGGTAACGCCGCTCGCTAGATAACAGATAACAACTAGGAGATAACTTTTAGAAATAAAACTCATGATAAGATAGTGAGATATCATACCAGATATTTCCCACGATATGGATTGTATGATCGATATCAGCAAGATAGAATATTATGGCGTTATCGCCTTGTACATTTTTCAGCCCAGAATATCATTCTGAAGGCGTTGCTGCTCTGAGTATTGCAATTATCCCTTAGATAAGACAATTCACTCACTGAGATGACTTCAGGAGCAAGAGCTTCACTTCTAGCATTGTATTATAGTGAGTATTTTCCCTTGACAACAGATTGTGTCACATAGATATTCTTCTCTGTGAGAGTAGACATCAGAGTGGTATAGTATTGCAGAATATAAGCTTCCGTACCAGGAAGGAGATATCGCAGATATAAACAGTGATTCTCCCAATATCATGGGTAAGAGATAATGTAACACTGCTCCTCTTACTGGGAATGTATTCCCTTGTTAACAGTAAGAAATACCTTGCAGGCAGTGCTAAAATTCTGTGTGATGTCGCTGCCTTTGTGCGCGTTAATCTCTTCATTATATTGATATTTCATCGATTTTCCTACACATTCTCAAATGTTGCTTTACTATGTCAGTGAAATAACATGAAATGATAAACATTACTTGCCTCTGCAGGCATTTGCCCGCGTACGCCGGGGTATTGTTGGTATTTCTTTCTCATTCAACCTCGTTGAATCCGGCCTCGCCGGGGCATTACTTTTGCCATAGAGATATCTGTCCAGCTCCACTTCACCGGGTATTTGTCGTTCGGTTACTAGCTGGGATATCCCTTGTTGTTTCAAGTGTCAACAATCGGCCTAGAGCGTGCCTCGTCTTAGTGAGCTGTCTGATCAGGAGCGGTTGTCACAAGGATAGGATTTTCACTTCCAGGCGTTGATTTCTCGCATCCCTAGAGCGTGCCTCATCTTAGTGTGTCGTCTGTATTAGCACGGTCGCCACAAGGATAGGATTTTCACTTCCAGTGTGGAGTCTTCATTTCCCTAGGGCGTGCCTCGTCTTAGTGAGTCGTCTGTATTAGCACGGTTATCACAAGGATAGGATTTTCACTCCTAGGGGTGCCGGGGCGTGCCTCATCTTAGTGAGTCGTCGGTATTAGCACGGTTATCACAAGGATAGGATTTTCACTCCTAGCACCCTTCATGATTTGCACGTTATCAACACAACAAAACACATACGAGAGCATTCTCGATTTGGCCGTTAACACACATGTTATTAATCTTATCGCGATATATCAAATTCTAGCATGATATAATTTCAAACGTGCAATATTCCAGGAGTTAGGCAAGGGTGTACCGTCAAGTGTTTCCATGTGATTGGCACATTGCTTTTTCGTATGAGTATCGGATTGCTTCCGGGTTGCTTTGTGTAAACTGCATAGAAACAAAAAAGAGCAAGTATTCTAGGAAAATTATTAGGAGGTTTTTTGCTTACAGGGAGTTTTTCGGACAACCTTGATGTTTCATATGCTCAAGCTTTATTTGCACCGCCTGTAAAGAAATAGAAACAAGCGAGTTCCTTCTTCTTGTTCATGCAACCTGTCATCCGATATATAAGAGTTGTTGTTTCCTTAGTAGGAGGCAATCTAAAAATATTGAGTATTCAGTGGGCATAACTTTTCCATGTTGACGACAGGATGACCACATGATATTATGAGGGCTTTTCAAACGGGGTAGATATTCACCTGATAAATCATAGTTTTCTCCCATTTTCAGACCTATCACGTCACTTTAAAGCCCAATAACATTCCGTTAAACTCCCTATCTCGCTTAGTTGTCTTCATAAGAATTGTAAGGCTTCCAATTATCTTCAAATCGAGCTATCATACGAAGAATTCTGAGTACATACGAAAAAGATATGATTTTTTCCGTAAAACCCAATATAGCTGACCCGCCGTGTACTCACAAGATCATAGTGTTTTTCAACCTTTCCCAAACCAGTGGCATTACTTTGAGGCTCAATAACACCCAGTTAATGTTAATATCTCACTTGGACATCTTCGTGATAATCGTAGCCCCTTAAATTATCTTCAAATCGAGATATTAGACAGAAAATTCAGAGCTCGCATGAAAAGGATATGATTTTTACCGTGAAAGTCAATATAACCGTCCAGATAATTTCCAATGAATTGACCTTATAATTAATTGGCATAAGTCACTATTCACCTTCTCCTTTCCCGTTTGCTTTCTTTCCTCTTTGCCTTACTTTCCCGTTACCTTTTCTTGCCCGTTATCTTCCTTTCCTGCCATCTTCCCTTTAATGTTATCTCCTCTTTCCCATCATGTGCCATTACTAGAAGGAGAGATGGATCATTGGCTGCCGCTATGTTGCTAGGTAAACTCGGTATGCAAATCCGATGTACTGATACGTAGCTACTGTCGTTAGCGTTAGGTGAACCCCGTACGCTTTATGGGCGTCATCTACATGTTGTTGTCGTGGAGATCTTTAACAAAGTGATAGTCAGTGGATATAACGATATGTTGCCGGACGCCTAACCCGTTAACTTTCCTTTCTTGTTTGCTTCTTTTCCCGTTATCTTCTCACTGCCACACTATGCTTGCTTCTGATAGTATATCGCTACTGGTATGCTCCCCTTTCACATTATCCTCCTTGTCATCTTTCTTTCCCGTTAACTTATTAAACATTACCTCATTAACTTAAAAGGATGTCTGACTCATGATAAGATTCAATGTCGATTTGATAAGACTTAGTGTCGTGTCTGATCGGAACGGTGGCGATCGGTGTCGGGTATACCTGCAAAGCGCCGGAGGGGGAGCTCCGGCGTAGACACTCCGATGCTTAAGTCAGTTCGGGGGTATGAATTAGCCAGAGGTTCTGCTAGATAATCTCGATCTTACCTTCTGTTTGAAAAGTAGGGGTATTTATAGGCTTTGATGGCGATACCTGACGATAACAGTCCAGGCGATGTCTGACGATGACGTCACGAGCGATATCAGTAGGTGACGTCATGAGCGATATCTGACAGGGGTGCCGGGAGCGATAACCTCGGGGATCCCTAGGCTGGGATGGTGCCGTGCGTATAGAGACGCGTGAGTCCCCCCCTCCGCTGATGTCGACCATCCTAGGAATCCTTTGCTGATCTCCGGGCGATATGAAGAGATATTACGGGACTTATGGGAATCTGTTCGGCAGGAGCCGTAAGTGTAGTAACACCGTTAGGGTTGTCTTGATTAAAAACTTGCATCCGCCCACGTTTTCCTCATCTCTGGCAACTTGCATCATGGATCATTTGACTAAAAACTTTCTCCTTTCCAAGGGCCATTCTCTCAAGAACCTCAATGATGGTGACGTCGGGTTTCTGGAGAACATGCTGGTCAAGACTTCTGAGGACATCCTGGAGCTGCAAGGGATGCTGACCCCACTCCATTCCAGGCTGGGAGCCACGTCTCTGGAGGATTTTAGTCCTTTGGAGAGCGTGTCGAAGTTGGCCACCTCCATCACTCGGATTCAGGTGGTGATCGTTATGCTGCAGCAGCGCAAGGATATGCTGGGGTGCTGCTTGAAGGGGATGAGAGCCACCTCTCATGATCTAATTCTGGTCATGGACTCACTGAGAGACATTCCCGAAATACCCGATGACGCCGGCTCTGATGCCTGATAGCGGTGGCTCCCCTTTTTTCCTTTTCCCCGTGTTATGTAACTGTACTTTCCCGGCCATTAGGCCATAATAAATAAACTGTTTCTATTATGCCACTTCGCAACTGTTCTTCTTCTTTAATACGCCCTTTATCGTTTTCCCATTGGAGATATTCTTGGCCCAATCTGAAAACGACTCAGCCACTGGGTCGTCCTCTGGATGGTTATTCTATATTAAATCTGCGCCGCCATTGTCCTGGCAACTGATTGGGCGATTTTGCGGTTTTTCTTGATTCATGTGAAAGTTCAACAGACGTGACTGCAAATCCATATTTACACCCCAGGCTGTACACGTGTCTACCCTCAACGGTTGGGTTGGAAAACCGAAGATCCCCTTCTTCTTCTTTTTTTTTTGATTTTTTGGCTATTTAAGGGGATCCTCTTTCCTTTGTTTTTATTCACCTCCTCGTTTGTTTTTTCATCTGATAAGTAATCTGTGATCTCATGGTTGATTCTCATTTTTTAGATACATTCGCACAAAATTCTCCACCAACTCCTCCGACTTCTCCCGATTCGGACAATCCTCCTCCGTCGCCTTCTTGGAGGCCGCCTGTTAGTCGTCGGGGTCACAAGAGGCGGAGGAAAAATGCTGCGGAGGCATCTAGATCGTTCTTCAATTCTCTTGCCTCTTTCTCCACGAAGGGGAAAAATACGTCCTTCCTTCCTAGTGAGTCGCCACAATGGGCTCCCTCTGCCTGTTCAGTCGTTGAAGCGGTATCGCCAGCTGTCAAGGAGGGGTTAGATCAATCATCCACTCGCGCGGGGGAGAAGGTTGAGAAGCCTTTCCCTTTCGCTGGCGAAGATCCATCGCTTTTAGGTGAGGATGATGATGACGTGGTCTACTGCTATGGCGTCTCCTGGTCTGACGGCGAATAGTTAGGCATATCCTACCTCCTTTGTAGATGTCGTATGGCTTTTCCCAAATAATAAAATGACGCTTTATTTTCTTTTTGCTCTCCTGCTGCCTTTCTCCCTTCGTGTTTTCAGGATTATCGCGGAAATGTGCCTTTCACTGGATGCAACCGCCTTTCGGTTTTTAATCCGTAACTGTATTTTCCCAAGAGACATTGATGACTGCCCACGCGTCCATTCTCACTCTGCACGTGTTTTATTTTCACAGGCCGCTTCTTCTTTGGGTTTTACCTTTATAAGGAGTCTGCTCTTCTCTTTTGGTACTTTTGCTAATATTTCAAAATTCTTCACATTCTCTCTCTTCTGTGCTTTTTTCTTCTCGAGGGGTTTACTGCGATTGCTCACCGGTGCCGACGACCGGTTCACTGGTTCTCTGTTCCAGGTATTTTGTTTCTCTATCGCCATAGCTTTACTTTTCCAGTTCATTATGTCTCGTGATAGACCTCCTGCAATTATCGAAAATCCCCTAGATCCCGAAGTTAGGAGAGCTCATAGTATTTTTGATTGTAATGAGGTTTTGAGGGCTGAATTAGAGGAGAACGGTATCACTTTTCCCACGGGATATCGCCCTTTTGTCCCTTTGAAGGATACTCGGCTCACTGATGCCATGTGGGGGACGTTTCGGTTGGTTTATTTCAAGATGTTTACCTACGGATTTCGTTTCCCACTTCATACTTCTCTGATGAAACTGCTAAACCATTACAATCTCAATCCCGTTCAAATAACTCCACCTTCCTGGTGTGGGCTTTACACCTTTCTTCGTTCGTGTGAGATGAAGCGCATTTTCGCTCCATCGCTTGATCTGTTCCGTACATTTTTCACCTTGAGGTGTCGCAGCTGCTTAGTGGATATTACCCAAAGATGGAATGGTGCTCTTGTTCGGTTCTTCTGGCAGAATTTTCAAGGTTTCGAAGAGAATGTGGACAACTGGAAAAATGGCTTCTTCACCCTTCGCTTGCCCTCTCGATATTAGCGCGGTGGTTTCAACCGAGAGATTACTAGTGCTGTTTGGCGAGAACCAGATGTGTTGTCTTGTATGGATGTGTCCAATGTTAATGCCTTGTTAGAAATAGAAGGGCCTTTCCGCATTCGGGAATTCGCTCGGTTCAGGCCTTTGTCAGAGTGTGTCGTTGGTGAGTTTTTTCTTTTATCGCCTTATCGCTTCGATTTTCTTGTCATGTTGAAATATTTTATCGGCAGGTAACGCTGAGGGTCGATCCTCCGGGGAAAGTGACGCTCCTCTGAACGTGGTGCCGCTTCAGACATTACCTCCTTCTCCTCCACCTGAAGGCTCTAGTCGTCCGCCTATTCCGCCGCGAGAGAGGAGAAACAAAACCGTCGCGACACGCAATACATCTGCTCGACCTTCCCGTTTCCTTGAGAATTGGCTACCGTCTCGCGGTAAGGGAGTGGCCCCAAGTAATCCCGTGATTGAAGAGGTTGACAGTGATAGCGAAAGCATGAATATTGGTTCCGAGCTGCGTCATGCCACTCTTGCCCAACGGATGAAACTTAGGTCGAGAAAAAGTGAACCCGCAGCGGAGTCAACCGAGGACGATAGCGAAGAGATCGCCGCCGAGACAGAGCGTCTCGTAAAGAGGGTTCGTAAAGAGAAATCTGACCCACCAATTCCTCCCGCGGAGGAAGTTAACGTGGTTCCTACCGAGGGAGTTAACACTTCACGCGTTTCGGATCCCGCGCCAGTGACGAAAGTTGTCAAGGTGCCCTAGGCCATTCCTCCTAAAGTTAACGAGGCTTCAGCAGCGGTGGGCTCTCCCTTGGTGTCTGGCGGTCCTAGCTCTCCGATTCACTCTTTTATTCCTGATGTGATCTTACCGGCTTCAAATCCGATTGCTCCTCCTAATCCTTCCCTACAGAAACCTCAGCCTGTGTTTCTTTCTTCGATTTCGGGCATTGGTGATTCCGCGAAAAGTTGTTCTCCTCCTTATATCGCCAATCTTTCCCTTCAAAGCCTTAAAGGCCCCATCACACATCAGTTGGACTTGTCTTCCCTTGGTACCGATGGCCTTCGTGCTTTAAGGGTATCAGACCCGCTATCGCGAGAATAACCAGTGGGCCCAATAGTGGGGCAAATGTTTACTTCTTTGAAGGACAAAGAAGAGTTCCTGCGGCATCCTCCTGAAGTACGGCATTCACGCCTTCTGACTGACATGCTGGCCAGTTTCCGCGAGCTAAATTACTTTTTCAAAGATCAGCGTGACAAGGTTCAGCCATCTCTCGATTTGAAGGCAGAACTACACGCTGCCTTAGGGAAGGTAAAGGAGCTGTCGCAGCTTCAGGAGCGAAACAGGGCGGAGTTGGACGACTGTCGTGCTGAGCTTGCTCGAGAAAAATCAAAAGGGAAGGCTAAGATAGAGCTTCTGGAGGCGGAATTAGTGGTGGCTGATAAAAAAAATATCTTCCTGCGCGAAGAGATAGCGTCTCGCGATGCGGATTTGGCCAAAGTACCTTCAAGGATAGCCTGGTGGAAGAACAAGACCATGGAAATTTGTATTTCTGAATTTATGAGTCTCCATCGCCAGGGAACCGTTAATTCGTCAGTGCTGGCCGATTATGCTTCCAAGAGGATGAAGTCTCTGGTCGAAGTTGAGGGAGATCTTCCTTCTAGGAATGGGGACTGCGATGTCCGCGAGGGCCCATGATTAATCGAAGCTGTTCCATTTAGAAGATTTTTCTGCCTATTTGTTTCTTTGTCTTGTAATAACGACTCGTTGTGCGACAATATTCATATTTTACTGCTATTTGATTTTTATTCCGCCTTTTCGAAGCTGCCTTTTTTCATTAACGCCCTCTCGCGTTATCTCCTTTCTTGCGATATCGCTTTGTTTTTTCCAAGAGATGGTACCTGCTTTTCAGAGCATTTAATGCTTGCTATCCTTTCATTAGAAAATTCGTGATTGTGCAGGCACACGTGTCCATTTCTTCTGGCGCTATGGGCTAGCGTGCTTGAGAATTTTACCTGGATCGAGGTGTTGTAGCGCTTTTCTAGAATTGCACTCATTGCCTGAGTCTGTTTCTCATGTCGCTTCCACGCAACGACTGTGGCATCCGCCGTTTCGTTTGATTACTAGGGTTATAAAACCCAATATTTATTCTTTTCCTTTTCTTTTATCATCCCACTTTATCATATTTTCTTTTAGCCGTCTTGTTTTCTCCCCACTATTCAGGGTTCTTCGAAGTGCTTTCTTTCTAAAGGTATTTCCTTTTTCCTCCATCGTCCTCTTCATCTTTTATTTCTTTAATTCTGCCATGGCTAAGACTCGCCGCTCTGAGTCGAAATCTGCCGATGAGAAAAGGATGGATATTACTGCTAGTGTTATCACATCTGAGGCCGCTCTCCGTGAGCATTTGGCCGCCCATAATGCTGATATCCCTGATGATTATAAGACCATTGTTGCCCCTGAGTCACTACGTTTGAACAGCGTTCTGACTGGCAATCGTAGGGTCTTGTACGCGCAAATGTTCCGTTATGGTTTTCGGCTTCCTATTGACTCTTTTGTGAAAGAATTGCTTGTTGTTGGCGATCTGAATCCAGCCCAATTATCCCCAAATGTGTATTGTTGTGTTTATGCTTTCCTGGAACTTTGTAAATACAAAGGGATTACTTCCCCTTCCCTTCTACTGCTCAAATCTCTTTTTAAGCAGATGAAGTGTCGAGGAGTGATAACGATATCGCCCCGTTTTGACGATGACTCTCTTAAGTCTTTTACTTGGAAACTCCTCTACATCGAGTCTTTCGTTGATGCCTGGAAAAATGAGTTCTTTGTGATAGATCTTCCCGAAGGTCCTGGTTCCTGGTGGCGATCTGGTTTAACCAAAACGTTGATGATACTGTCTGGAGCCGACCAGGGACCCTTCCTCAATGTGAACAAGACTGGCTAAACAAGTTGCTCAAACTGGAAATCAGTGTTCACATCCGTCAAGTTGCTTGTAGAATGGACATTCATTCTTGTGTTAAACGTGAGTGTCGCATTACTCCCTTATTTGTTATCGCTGATACTAATGCTGACGTTATTTTGTGATCTCGCAGCGACGGATCCCAACTATAAGCCTGAAAGCGTAAGGAGACGCCTGAAGAGGGCTCAAGAAAGAGAAGAAAAAGAGAGGGTCACCTCCACGGAAGCTACTGATAATCCCACGGAGCTGCCGGCTACTTCCGCGAGTCTTGCTCAAGTATCCTCTTCTTCGGCCGGTGAGGGGAATACTGCCATTCCTTCAGGCGTTCCCCTCGTGACCATCGTTGTTCCTCCTGCTCCGCCTTCTTCTTCTTCCAAGGCTCCTAAGGCCATTGCCAAAGGAAAAAAGAAGAGAAAAATAAGAAGCGTTGCCGCTCTTACACCTTCTCCAGACGCAGCAGGTTCTTCAGACGCACCTCTTCCCAACACCGTTACAGTAAGGGTGTCTTTTAGCCATGATATGCTACATTTTCGATGTCTGCCGTGGTTTGATTTCTTTTTCCTATATTTCATATTTGCGTTCTTGGCAGGACACTACTGCTGTCGCAACCTCCGCTCCTCCCTCAGGCGCTATGAATTTGGGCTACGTGCTGACTGGTTCTAAGAAGAGACAGCGGCCGGAAGGTGAGGGCGGAAATTTCTCTTCCTCTACCATCGGAGTGGAGAATAGACCTGCAGACGTTTTTGATTCCACGACTGTTCCCCAAGGGGGGCATTCCTCTGAATTTTTGGCGAACATGGGCGCAGGCGAGACTTTCGGGGTTTCGCCCAGTTCTTTTGGAGGTCCCGTTCACGCATATCCCTCCAATCTTGGATATCAAGAGGGCTTGCAGGATTTCTCAGGATATCAGCCTCATGGTGCTTACCTTGCTCCGAGGGGTTCATCCACACAGGTTCACCCTCCTTTTCCGTTGGCGTTTGTTCCTTCAAGCATCCCCCTGTCGGACCGTTATGGCGAAGGAGGTGCCACCTTCAACTTTGCAGCGGATCTCAGTCCGGTAGGTGGGGTTGGCACTGTAACCCATCAGGTTGGACTATACGATTTTCGTAATACTGGCTTGGCGGCACTGGGGGGCGATGGCTCGGATGAAGTTTCGGCTTTGCTGGCTTCCCAAGTATTGGCGTCTGCGGCGGAACGGGAGGCTTTCCTTTCTAAGGACGAGGTCAATAGGACGAACTCATTACGCTCCAGCCTTTTCACTAACATGATGAAGTTCCATTATTGGGCGATTGAAGCGTAGCGTCAAACTGCTTTTCTTTCCTCCTCCTTGGAGGAGCTATCGCGGGAGCGAAATGAGAAGGAGAAGTTGTTGGAGGAGCGTAAGCAACTATTATTAGCTCAACAGGAGCTGAAGAAAAAACATTCTGACGCCTTGGCAGAAGAGAGGGCCAAAAATACTATCTTGGAGAATGAGAAGTCATCCTTGGCCCAAGAGAAGGCTGCCGTGGAGGAAGAGTCGGCCGATAAGAGTTTGTGGCACGCCGAGCAGACTGCTGCTATTTTAGTTGCTTGCTTTGAGGAAGTCCATGGGGTCGATGCGTACAAGCCTGATGATGTTACGGCGGCTTTTATGCGAAGATCTGCTCATCTTAATGAGGAGGGTTTTCGCCAAGCTAAAGCGCCAGGCTGGAAACGGAGGAACCCCGACAGTTGACATTCTTCGAGGCTTTGCCGCCCTTCTCTTAGTGATCAAGCGTCACTAGATTTTTGTAATTATTTTGGCCGCTGAAGTTCATGACTCCTTAAAACATTTTTGGTGTAATTAGACAGCTTTTATCGTTATCTTTCCTTTCATTTAGTTGTCTCCTTACGACCTTCTTTGGTGTTGCCTTCGCCCCGTTATCCCGATGCGCTTATTTTTTCGAGTAGCTCCTTAGCAGTCCCACCAAAATTTCAAATTTCGATATCGGGTTAGTTCTCCTGGTAAGTCTTACGATATCGCTGCTTATGAGATCATTACTCCTTTCGCTGCCCGAAAAATATTCTGCACATTCTTAATTGTAAACCATCAGTAACAAAACACATTACGAGGGATAGTAATTACCCATAGGAGCCTTTCCGCTGCCATCATAGGGCGTCATCTTGGAACCCGCGTGAATCGCTTTCGCTATCAGCTCTATACTTCACCAAGGATTACACATCTGGCTACTACCTGGGATTTCACAATTCTCCGCGTTTCCCTTTTTTTTTCACAATCGGCCCGTAAAGTGCCTCATCTTAGTGAGCTGTCGGATCGGGACGGCTATCACAAGGCTAGGGATTTTTCACTTTTGGGCGTTGGCCTCGCGTCTAGAACCGTGTCCTTACTTAATGGCCTGGCTGCAGCAGCCCAGCCGTTAAGATAGGATTCTTGTCTCTAGAACGGAGTTTCTATTCCTTTGGGGCGTGCCTTGTCTTGATGGGCCATCTCCACGAGAACGGTCAGTACAAGAAAAGGACTTTTCACCCCCAAAGATACCGGGTAGTGCCCTCACTTAATAAGCCATCTGATCAAGATCGGTCATCACAAGGATAGGACTTTTCACCCCCGGGGGCGTCCAGGATCTTTCAATCCAACGCTAATTCAAGGTATGTTGGGTCGTGCCCTCACTTAGTGGGCCATCTGATCAAGACCGGCCATCACAAGGATAGGACTTTTCACTTCCCAAGATACCCCCTTTTTATCTGCACAAAGGCAACCACAAACACCCACGAAAGCTCTCTCCTCGAGCGTTAGTCATGGTTAGGGTTGACATAAATCAAAGGTGCAGATAAAATTAAATTCTAGAGTAATATAATTTCAAACGAGCGATATTCCATGAGTTGGATAAGGGTGTACCATCGAGCGTCTCCAGATGATAGGCTCCTTTTTCCGACAACGTGGGTGACGCGATATGGTCCATCCCAGTTTGGACTGAGTTTTCCCATACGTTGCCCTGCCGCTCGCTTGTCTCGGAGCACCAGGTCATCGGCTTTCAGCAACCGCTCTTTGACGCGCCTGTTATGATAACGGGCCATCTTTTGTTTGTAATGCTGCGTTTTCAGAAGGATTTCTTCTCGGACTTCTGGTAACGCGTCCAGGTTGGCTCGTAATCTTTCCTCATTCAGTTCCTCTCGAAAGTGAGCCACCCGTAGGCTCATGGTTCTGATTTCCACCGGTGTAACAGCTTCGGTTCCAAAGGCCAACGCGAAGGGTGTTTCTCCGGTGCTAGTCTTTACGGTCATGCGGTACGCCCACATCACGTATGGTAGCTCATCAACCCACTTCTTTTTAGACCCTTCTAGGTTTTTCTTGATACCGCTGAGGATGCTCCGATTGGTTACTTCCGCCTGTCCATTAGTTTGCGGATGAGCCACGGAGGAAAATCGTTGCTCGATCCCAAATTCTGAGCACTGGTCTTTAAAGAATTGGCTGGTGAATTGCGTTCCGTTATCACTGACAAGGACGCGAGGTATGCCAAACCTCATGATAACTTGATATTTAAAGAAACGCCAAGTTTTTTCTGCCATGATTGTGGCGACCGCTTCAGCTTCTGCCCACTTAGTGAAATAGTCTACCGCCACTATCACAAACTTCAGTTGGGACCTTGCCTTTGGGAATGGTCCTAGGATATCGATCCCCCATTTAGCGAAAGGGAAGGGGCGATAATTTCAGATACTTCAGTGGTAGGTTGCCGAGGAATTCTGGCAAACTCCTGGCACTTAGGGCAAGTTTGCACATAGTTGTGGCAATCTCTCCGGATGGTGGGCCAGTAGAATCCGGATCTGAAGACTTGTGCCGCCAAGGTGCCACCTGATACGTGCATACCACATACCCCTTCATGGATTTCGCGCAAGGTGTGAATACCTTCTTGCTCAGTTATACATTTGGCGGCTGGGTGAGAAAAACATCTTCGAATCAAATCCCCGTCATAGTACGTACAGCGAGCTGCCTGTTTCAGTACCTTCTTCCTTTCAGTGGTATCCTCAGGCAGTTCCTCGTGTTTCAAGTACTTGATTACGGGAATTCGCCAATCGCTCTCACGCTCCTCCACACAAAAAGATGCTTGCTCTTCCATGAAGGATGGTACCGCTAGCTCACGATAATATACGCCTTTAGGTATGGACACTTCCGGATTCGCGGCCAATTTGGCTAGATTGTCAGCTTCAACGTTTTCCTCTCTAGGAACATGCTCGAAGCTGACTTGCACGCCCTCTTTCTTTATTTCCAATAGTTCTCGCTTTACTTTAGCGAGATATTGAATCATAATGGGTTCCCGGGCCTGAGAGTGCCCCAAGACCTGGTCAATTATTAACTTGGAATCACCACAGATTTTTAGACGCAGGTCTCCTGTTCTTCCAGTATCGTGCCTCCCTTTAAAGGAAAGTCCTTTTGCTATTCTGAGCCTGGCTAGCAACGCTTCGTACTCTGCCGCGTTATTAGACAACGGCTGTAGTATTCGAATGGCGTATCGTATTTGCATGTCGTGCGGCCCATTTATAAAAATTCTAGCTCCCGCTAGCTCTTGGTTTTTGGCTTCGTCCACATGGACGATCCAGAGGTCCGTATAAGTTTTCGGGAACGGGAGATCCATATCGCCCCATTCTGCTTCAGGTATACCGGCCAAAGGGTCCTCTGTAAAGGTACATTCCGCTATGAAATCAGCCAGGATTTGAGCTTTTACGGACGGTCGAGACTGATACCTTAATCCATAATGTTCTAGTTCAAGCGCCCAGATCAACATTCTTCCAGAGGATTCAGGCTTTCAAAATATTCTTTTCAGAGGCTGGTCCGTAAGCACAGTGACGGAATAAGACTGGAAATATCGGTCCATCTTGCGGGTGGACTGTATAAGAGCGAACGCTATTTTTTCAATTCGGGCATATCGCAATTCCGCATCCTTCAGAACGTGACTCACAAAATAGACCGGGCGATGCGAGTGGTTATCATCGCGAACGAGGACGGTACTGACCACCTCGTCCGCGGTGCCAAGATACAAATATAAGGTATCACCCGCCTCAGGTCTTGTCAACAGCAGATCGGACGACAGGTACTCCTTTAGGCCGACAAATGCCTCCTCACATTCCGGGGTCCACCCGAACGAGGCTTTCTTGCGTATGACTTTGAAAAGAGGAAGACATTTCTCTCCTTGCTTGGAAATGAATCGCCCAAGAGCAATAACTCGCCCCGTTAACCTTTGCACCTCTTTAATGGTTCTTGGCGATATCATGTCTTGTATGGCTTTAACCTTTGAAGGGTTAGGCTAGATACCTTTTTGGCTGACGACGTAGCCCAAGAATTTTCCCATCTGAAATGCAAACATGCATTTTCGGGGGTTTAACTTCATGCGATACCTTTTCATTACATCAAAGACCTCATTTAAGTCCTGCAGGTGATCTTGAAAGCTCGCACTCTTTACTAATATATCATCAAAGTATGCTTCCACATTCCTCCCTATTTGCTCTTCGAATATCTTGCTGGCCATACGTTGGAATGTAGCCCTGGCGTTCTTTAATCCAAACGGCATCGCCGTATAACAGTACGTGGCCTTTGGAGTGAGAAACGCAGTCTTTTCTTCATCCTCCAAGGCCATGGGAATCTAGTGGTATCCAGAGTTGGCGTCCAGTGAACTTAAATAGGCATACCCGGCAGTTTGATCAACTAATTGATCTATACGAGGGAGCGGGTAGCAATCCTTAGGGCAGGCATCATTTAAATCGGTGAAATCGATGCACATGCGCCAATCTCCATTGGGCTTAGGAACAAGGACAGGGTTCGCTAGCCAGGTGGGATATTGAATTTCGCGGATGAACCCTGCGCCAAGAAGCTTGGTTACCTCTCTGTCCACAGCCAACGCCTTTTCATTAGAGAACGCGCGCCGCTTTTGCTGTACCGGCCTGGCATCTTGGTCCATATTGAGTCGATGCTCGGCTATTTCGCGTGATATACCTGGCATGTCTGCGGGTTTCCACGTGAAATTTCCTTGGCATTTGTTCAGTAGCCGAGCTAGTTGAAGGTTCTCCGCGGAGCTGAGTTTTTCACTGATCAGGAAGCTTGCTTCCTCTATACCGATTGCCGGAATGGGTACCATTTTGTCCAGAGGTTGAGCGCGCTTCTCATCGCCTTGTTCATAGGGGTCCGCCGCTATACACACATACCTATCGCAGCTCCTTTGAGTCATGACCGAGTAGCATTCCGCCGCCAGCTTTTGGTCGCCTTTTATGGATACTACCCCATCCCATGAGGGGTATTTCATTTTTAAATACTTTTGAGATATCACCGCTCCAAAACGGTTGAGAAAAGGTCGCCCGAGTATGACATTGTAGGGCAAATTTAAATCCACGATAAGGAAGAGCAAGTTCTCTGATCGTTTATAGGTGTCTTCTCGGAAATATATGGGCAAAGTAATTACCCCCGTGACAGGGATTTGAACCCCATCAACGCCAACTATAGGCCGTTTACTGGGCGTTAGCTCATTATTAGGGCGTTTCAGGAGATTGTACGCTTCCAGCGAGAAGAGATTCACCGCACTCCCATTATCAATAAGCGTCCTTCTGATTCCATGGCTGGCGATGACGGGCGTAACCACCAATGCATCATTGTGCGGGTAGACAACACCTTTCTCATCTTCTTTGGAAAAGGATAATATCATTCGATCCAAGATGCCTATCGCATCTCCTTTCTTCGTCGTGCCATCCCGTGTGCGTTTTTCTCCTTTTGCGGCAGTCGGTTGTTCTGATTCGTCCATATAAGGGGTTCCTCCCGCGATAATGTTAATCATAGGGATATATTCGTCGTCAACCGTAAGAGTTTCCCTATCTTTTCCTCTGGGAACATCATCCTTCTGCGGAACGCGAGGAGGAACTGGTCATTCGTCTGCTGTCCTTTTCATGAGATTATTTCTGGCATCTTCTCTTATCTGGGTGGCAAATTCTCCTAAATATCCTTCTTCCACCAAACGTTCTATCGCCGATCTTAACTCCCTGCATGCTTCTGTGGAATGGCCCCTGGCTTTGTGGAATTTACAATAAGCATTCTCCCTTCTCCCTAGAAGCACTCCTGGTTTCGTAGGTGCGGGGTAGCGGATGGGAAGATTTCGCTATTCCGCTATCGCTAAAATCTCTGCCCTTGGTACATTAAGGGAAGGAAAATCTGGGTCGTACGTCCGATTCTTATAAGAATCCCCGTGATGTCGAGTGGGGGAACCACCAATTTTTCCCTTCGAAAAATGACCCTTTTGCCTATTGGAGGCTTTGGGGATAAGATCCTTCCGCCTGGCGTAATCGTCGATAAAATGATCGTCAGGAAGGGGTTTTACGGGAGCAGTGGTAAGTTGAGATGTCACATGCGGTACGTTATACGTCTTATCTCTGTTTTCTTCTTCTTCCATTTTTGCATAATTGTGGGCTTTAAGTCTCAACGCATCTAAAGTCACTGGAGGGTCCACCATGAGCGCGTCTTTCAGTTTTCCATAGCGGCAATTCCTTTTTAGGGCTTCTATAGCAAAATCAATAGTAACGCCCGGCGTTAAGGACATTTCCAAATCGAAGCGACTGAGAAATTCTTTTAAAGTTTCTTGAGGCCTTCGTTGTATGTCAAATAACGCGGCGACAGATTTCCTGATTGGAATTGCCGTACTAAATATGCTCCGAAATTTAGATTCTAATTGTGAGAAATTATTAATGGATCCACCAGGGAGTCCTTCAAACCAGAGACGTGCAACACCCGACAGTGTCATGACAAATATTTGGCACAACGCCGCATCACTGTGGGTCTGAAACTGAACAAAATCCTTCACTTTATTGATATGCGAGATAGGATCCTTGGTGCCATCATAAGTATCAGTGGGAAGCTTCACGCATCGACTGACCCTGTGACGCCTTATACGACGGCTAAATGGGTGACCCGATGTATCATCAAGAATCTCACGCGTCTGACGCGGAGGAGACATTTCAGCTTGACGCTCCCTATTTCGTGGTTCCGGCGTAAGATGTCGCCTAGGAGATCGACTGCGACTCTTATGCGAACGACTTCGGTATCTTCGACTACTAGATCTTTCACTGTAATCGGGAGACAAACTCCTGTTGGCTCCTTCCCTCCGTCCGTCCCACCGGTTCCTAACCCCCTCAAGTTGCCTATCTCCTTGTGGGAGGAGACCTTGCAGCATCTGTGGTACGTAAGCTTCTACTCTTCCTTGAGTGAACGGCACAACACTAACCGAGGGATCTCCTGCGGACAAAGGCATTTGGAGGTTTTCTGGAAACAATGGTGATAAAGGTCGATCAGCGACGATAGATGGTGTGAACATGACGCGGGGAGGGAGACTAGATCCAGAAGCACCAGGCGTGATTCTTGCGGCCATTTCAGTCAAATGTTCCAACCGAGAATGAAGGGTCACTATTTCCATTGCAAAAGGATGTTCATGGCTGCGCACAGATCCCCCCAAAAGAGGAGTGGAGAAATCAGGTCCCGCTATCTGAGATGATGAAACAAGTCCTCCAGTGATCCCGACCGAGTGGTCCAGAGATCCAGAGGTAATTGGTTGCGACGTCATAGAGAGATCAGCCGTAGCAAAGGGGAATAACTGTCTGCGGATTGAGAAAGAGATATTAGAGGATGATGATCGGATCGGCTCCGATCCTACGGTCATGACCGTTCCAATCTTCCGACTAAACGGAGCTTGGCTATTAAGGACGCTCACTTAATATACCAAGACTCTCAATGAAAGCACCATTTGATAAGATTCAATGTCGATTTGATAAGACTTAGTGTCGTGTCTGATCGGTGTCAGGTGTACCTGCAAAGCGCCGGAGGGGGAGCTCCGGCGTAGACACTCCGATGCTTAAGTCAGTTCGGGGGTATGAATTAGCCAGAGGTTCTGCTAGATAATCTCAATCTTACCTTCTGTTTGAAAAGTAGGGGTATTTATAGGCTTTGATGGCGATACCTGGCGATAACAGTCCAGGCGATGTCTGACGATGACGTCACGAGCGATATCAGTAGGTGACGTCATGAGCGATATCTGACAGGGGTGCCGGGAGCGATAACCTCGGGGATCCCTAGGCTGGGATGGTGCCGTGCGTATAGAGACGCGTGAGTCCCCCCCTCCGCTGATGTCGACCATCCTAGGAATCCTTTGCTGATCTCCGGGCGATATGAAGAGATATTACGGGACTTATGGGAATCCGTCCGGCAGGAGCCGTAAGTGTAGTAACACCGTTAGGGTTGTCTTGATTGTTATCAACTCGTTACCTATCCTTCTCTCCTTTTCTTGCTTTATCCTTATGTTGACTTGCTCGTTACTCTCTTCCATTAACGCCACTACTGACTTGCTTCCGGTAGCGGTTAGCTTGCGGAAAAGGAAATTAATGATGTTGTGGACCCGTTAACTTCCTTTTCTTTTAATTGCTTCTGAGCAGACATTTGTCCTCCATTGCCCATTAACGTGGCAAGTAAGTGCTTGTACCACTTGGATACCAGGACAGTATAATTATCCAAGAAAAATGGGTTATCGTGGCGGTTGCAGTTGCCTTTGTCGTGGTACCAATCATGACACGGTTAAAAGATATTCTCTGACAAACCCCAAAGACTCTAGACGCAGCTGAAGTAAGCCCCGCATAAGAAAGCCCTTACCAATCATTATAAAAGATGATCCTGTCCGTTAAGAACATGTAACGGGTGATGAAGAATTCTCCGTAACTCAAGGAGTCGTCTTCGTCTTTATCCAGTGCTTAAAAGATGGAACGGCCAGTAACTTACTTGAGGATAACGGGTAACGTACTCGATATTACATGGAAATCCAGATTTATTTATTTATTTATTTATTTCTCTCGTCGGTCTCTCTCTGTACATCTTCCTTTTTCTCTTCTTCCGTTGTTTGCAGCAGTGATCACAAGTAATCGATGATGATGATGGCCACAGTAAAATAATCTTACCCCTCAACTGTGCGTAAATAATGATGGCCATGATTGAGAAAGGATGAGATGGTGGTGGATAATTAAGGGTGTAACAGTGATGACGGTGTCTTAAGATTGAAGATAAGCTTGGACTTAGTGGTGATTGGTCGCCTCAAGTTGAAGAGATGATGATGGGTCTCTAAATTCAAACCCATTTTTCAAAAGTAAAAAGATCCTTAGCAGAGATCTTGATCTTGATGAAGACATCATAAGGTTGATGATAATGCCATAGGTTTGTGAAATACAACAATGATGATCATGACTTCTCTCCCTCTTTTTCTTTCTTTTCCAGATCTGGTCTTTCCTTTGAACATATAACAATAGATTATTGGTATAGATTGAGGTCATCAAATACGAGCAAAACTTGAATCACCTTTTTCCAGATCTGATCTTTTTGCCTTATAACAATGAAATGATCATATAAACTCATATCATCAGATCCAAGCAAGACTTAAATCATGTGATGAACCCATAACCAGAAAAACTAGCAGTGACGATGGAGACCAATAAATATGAATATGGAGAGGAGAGCCTTCAAATCTCAAGGGACTCACTTAATGATCTAAATGCTCTCAATGAAAGCACCAATTTGATAAAATTTATACCCGGAGTAGGAAGAATCTTGGAGATCTTCACCTCTGAGGGGGTGGTCCTCGCCGCTGCTACACCTGCAAGGCACCGGGGGGGATCCCCGGCGTAGGTACTCCGACGCTCAAGTCAGTATCCGTGGTAGATGTAAGGATAAACAGGAGTTTTTAGGAGTGAGAGAGAGAGTAGAGAGAGAGAGAGCCCCCCCTTTCTACGCCGGGTGTGGGAATAGGCGCCATACCATGTTGGATGGGGGGCCCTCCGCTGATGTCGACCACACCCCGGTAACAGGGAGAGTAGGATGCCGGGTAGGTGCTACAGTGGCTGAGGATGATGGTACCCCATGTCAAGACTAAAATGCCCTATGGGGTATATTAATAGTATCAAAAATTGTATTTAAATCTAAAATAAATTGTATCTTCCATCCAAAAGAGATCTACAAGAAGAGTAGGACTCCTATTAGAACTTGTAGCCATCCATAGTTGGAAACGTGCACTGACACAACTGCATTCTCTGTTTCGCATTCTAGGCTTTGAAAGTCCGGCCCACTGCTTCTGGCAGAATCGACTTGGCCAAGAAAAGGTTCTTGGCCTAAGAAAATAGTCTTGGTGATGCGATCACGCCTACCGTAAAGCTTGAAGAGCAAGATATGGCGCAAGGAGGACCGATAACCTGTAGCAAGGCCAAGAAACTAGCTCTATGGATTGAGGTAGAGATGAAGACAGAAATTCCCCGTTTTGAGAGGCGAACCTTAATGGCGATCGAACATCATAGCAGAACCCAAGAACTAGATGCGCATATTACCGGGAGCAATCAACTACCGGAAGTTTTCAGGAGAGTTATTGGGAACGCTCATATTACCGGGAGCAGTCAACTACCGGAAGCCTTCAGAAGAGTTACCAGGAGCAATCAACTACCAGAAATCTTCGGGAGAGTTATCGGGAACGCGCATATTACTAGGAGTAGTCAACTACCGGAAGCCTTCAGTAGAGTTACCGGGAGCAATCAACTACTAGAAATCTGTGGGAGAGTTATCGAGAACGCGCATATTACCGGGAGTAGTCAACTACCGAAAGCCTTCAGGAGAGTTATCGAGAACGCATATATTACTGGGAACAATTAACTACCGGAAACCTTTCGGGGAGATATTGGGAACGCGCACCTTACCAGGAGCGACTAACTACCAGAAGCCTTCGGGAGAGTCACCAGGAACGCGTATCTTACCGGGAATGACTAACTACCGAAAACCTCCGAGAAGCTATCTGATTGCTTGTCGAGAGCATCAAATTTAGTTGTAATTACTAATGTAAAAACGGGGTAAGAATACAACTTAACACCATCCACAAAGGACTTGTAGATCGTGGTAAGAGGTTAATCCTCGGAGACCTTGTTGGGAGTTTGTAGTTCTGGCTCGACTTCCTCATCACTGGAGTTGAGTGGTTTTGTTCTGCAGTTAAGATAAACAAAGCAATTAAAAGGAATAAGAGAAAAATAATTGAAAAAGATAATCTTAGGTAAGAATGAATCTTAGCTAAGATTGGTTATAAACTGATAATGGGAAACTCCTAGTAAGGGCGAGTTCGTGAGCGTGGTTCTTATAATCTGATCATCGACTCATAGATATTCGCCTCCTCCTTTATAACATTGTTATAGATTGGGAGGTACTCCTTTCCAATCCTACTTTCCTCCTCTTGAAATCACTCGGTGGGAACTCCCTCTCCTAGTGATCCTAGCCAACGGACACCTTGCTAGTTAAAGGGTTTATCCAAATTAGTTGCTGGCTTGAGTCGCATGCACTTTCTCAATGGTGCAGGGAAAGACAGAGTCTAGGCCAAGCTACTCCCCAGTCGGAGCCCTAGATTGTCAGTCTGGTTAGGCCTATATCACTCCAAACCCACTAGCCTCAGCGAAGCTAGCTGCCTACTTGCGTCACTTTGGTTTCAACTCGTCCCCTTCGTGACTGGCTACAAATCTCTCATAAAAACCTAAGAGTGGCCAAGTCTTGACTCTAATAGAGACCGGTTTGTTGAACCAGAGCTTGGATTGATTACAATGGAGAGGTTGTTAAGGTTGATTTGGTCTCACGAATACATGAGAACACTCACTCAACCTTTACCAAGAATTTGGGGTTTAGCTATGGGACATAATTATGGAAGAAGATAAATAATTGTAGAACATAAAATTGGAATTAAATTTGCAATTTTCCGAATTGGAATAATTGCAGAGCAAAGTGTTTTGAACCCAGGAAAGAGATCATCTCCAGAGTTAGAGACTTGCAGCTAATAAATATGCTGCCAAGTCATCCTACTCCAACTCCAACTCATTCAAAATTCTAATTATTACAAATTTAAATTGTTTCAAATTCAAATTAAACAAATATTTGATTTGTTTGTTCAAATAGAGGATAATCCCTTAAAGGATGTAATCTTGGATCACGACTCATCTTCTCTACTCTCTCCAGCTGTCAAATCCACTCTTTTAGCTCAAAATCCCGTGACTCCTAGCACATCACGTCTGTCTTTGGCGCTCTCATCAATCTTAGCCACTGTCTTAGCTAAGATTGCTCGTTTGTCTGATTTTCGCTCCAGAGATAGTTTTTCTCCATTTTTTCTGCCTCCAAGTGATTCCTACAAAAATGGGGAGAACTAATGGAAATCAATAGATTTACTATCCAATTTACTAGAATTTAGATAGTAAAAATATGAGAAAATAATGATCAATCACTATCGAGTATCGATAGCCAACCACACCTCTAACGGGTCTATTTTTACTTACTAGTATAAATAACTAGCTTTCTTCTCATTATAATTAGTTTTTGTCTAAGTGTTTATTGCTAGATTTGAGAATACTCCTCCCTCTAAACACCGTAAACTCACCTTATGAGAATCAAGTCTAGGAGACTCCTTAATTCATTTCAAATAAAATACCCTTTGTCTCCAAGCTTTGGTTTGTGGTTTTTGTTGATATCGATACGAACTTTGGGATATTTGTGTATCGATTGAATATCCTAGATTTTCGTTGGTGGATGATTATTTACAAGTTGGATTTTATTGTTTATTATTGATTTTTCATTTTGGATTGAATTTCTAACTGAAAATCTATCGTTATTGATCTCGTTTTCGGTTCTTCATTATTCTCTCTTTCCGCTGCAACCTCCATCTCTTTCCTTCCGCAATTCTCCTTATTTTTGTTTGCAATCGACTGGGTTTTATTGGTAACTCGAGTTAGATCCAAATCGTAAGGCTCATACGTTCTAGCTTATTAAAAAGAGCTCGGATCACATCACTTGGTCTGCCTTGAAGATCCTTCATTTCTGATATGTGATTCTTCCAGCCAAAAAGGTCCATAAATTTCTCCTTTTTTCCAGAACTGTCTTGAAGTTCCTTTTCTGTAAGGATATAATAGATTATGGCTCTAATTAGTGTAATTACCATTCAAAACTCAAGGATTTAAACTATAATTAATGTCAAAATATACATCTAATCAAAGTAATTTTCTCTTTATCTTCTTTGGCTATAGGGATCTGGTGGTAGCCCGAGTTTGCATCTAGAGAACTGAGGTGCGTAAAACCTACTGTTGGATCAACCAACTGATCAATGCAGGGAGGGATAGTTGTATTTTGGGTAGGCATCATTTAGGTTGGTGAAATCAATACACATTCGCCAGTCACCATTTGGCTTCGGAACGAGAACAAGGTTGGCTAACCAGGTCAAGTACTTGATATCTCTGATGAAACCAGAATTGAGTAGCTTGTCCACTTCTTTCTCTATCGCTGTTGATTTCTCTTTTCTAAACGACCGTTGTGGTTTCTTGACTGGTTTGGATGTAGGGTTAATCCCTAATTAATGTTCTACAACCGTTCGAGAGATGCTTGGCATGTCAGCTATTTTCCAAGCGAAATCGACTTTTGACTTGTGCAATAAAGTGGTCAATTGTTCCCGTTCTTCTTGGGAAAGATTTTCCCCAATCATGAAATGAGCATCTAGGATTCCTTGGACCGGAATTGGGACCGTCTTGTCTACTGATTGCGTTCATTTCTCATTTTCTAGTGCAAGTTGTTCTTCCATGGCCACATATCTACTTTTATCTCCATTGATCATGCTGGCATAGAATTCTGTAGCCATAGTTTGATTGTCACATAGTGTGACAACTCCATCGCTTGAGATAAACTTTATCTCCATATGTCGTTGTGAAATTACTGCACCAAATAGAATGAGAAATGGTCTTCCTAGTACTGCATTGTAGGGAATGTTGAGATCGATCACCATGAATAGTAGTTCGATGAGTTTGCCTGAGATATCCTTATGAAAGTGGACGCGGAGTATCAAACAACCATGGACTAGCATAGGGATGACATCCAGGACAACTATTGGAAAGGGAACTAGCTCGAGTCGTTCTTCGCTTATTCCCATTTTGTGGAACGTGCTGAGGGAGAGGATGTTTACCGAACTGTCATTGTCAATCAAATTTTTGCCTATTCTAAAGTTTTTAAGAATGGTTGAGATAAAAATGACATCATCATATGGGTATAACACCACAATATTGTCTTCAGCGGAAAAAAATGATTGGTATATCATCCTCAATGGGTTGCATGACAGCAAACATGGTGTCAATCTCCTGATGTTATCTTTTGGTCCCAGGGTCATTCAAGGAGAGAGAGTTCATGCCTTCCACAATCATAAGAACATCTAACTGTGTGCCTATTTCTGCTAGAGCAATGGTTGGTTCTTAGCTAGTGTTGTTCTCTCCTTGTCCGTTTTGCTAGTAACTTTGGTTGTTATGGCGATAATTAGAATGATTATTGTTGGTGGGGTTGTTATTGTATTGAGTGGCGTTGCAATTGTTCCCGGCATTGTTGTTGTAAGAACCGCGTCGTCTTTGTCCATTCTTTTCATAATCATCCTGCATGTATGGCTGATACTCACGATTATTGGACTCTTGTTCTGCCCATTTTTCTGTCACGTCTCCTAAATGGCCCTTCTTCAAATAGCTTGACTAGAGTCCATGCTAAATTCCTGCAACGGCCTGTACTGTGACCTTGACCTTTGTGAAATTTGCAATAGTACTGTGGAGCAGAACCGTCGTTTTGTAGTTTGGGATGATAAGTGATAGGTATTAATTTTTGTTCAATAAATGCCAGTACTTATTCTCTGGGCCGAAGGAGATGTATTGGTTCACCAATTTTCGTTTAGTAGCCCGAAAAGGTTCCCTAGTGTACTTGGTCTCAAGATCCTTGGTTCCTTGCGATGGGGGAACTTTTGGACCATAAATCTTGTTATTTTCATCCTCTATGGTCACATATTTATTTAATCTCATTCGAAATTCACCCATGGTTGTAGTGGATTTTCTGACAAGAGAACAAATCAGTCATTCATGATCGCAGTTCTGCTTCATGGCTTGGATAGCGATCTCTAAATTAAGGTTTGGGATCTCAGAGACCTTAGTATTGAAATGATCAACATATTGTCTAAAAGTCCCGTTTGGTTTTCTAGCCATGGTGAATAGAGAAGCAGAGTTCTTAGTTATAGGAACAGAGGTGACAAATCACGAACAGAAGGCATGACATAGTTCCTCAAAGTTTGTAATACTTTCATCATTCAATTCTTCATAGTACCACTTTCTTGCTGGGCCGGATTAGGGTTAATGGGAATAGTTGGCAGAGAGCCTCATCCCGTCTGCATTAATAGCGCAGGTAGTCTCGCACCCTATGTATGTGATCATATGGGTCAATGTTGTCGCTATAAGTATCATGAGGCATCTTGATGGTGTGGGGAGTTTGAAAGACTAGAATGGCTGGTGCAAAAGGTTCTCGCAACCTCTTTCTGTTAGGTAAGGAACCATAATTGTCCATGCGTGCAGGCATAAGGTGGAATGGATGTACTGTAGGAATGAGGGTGGCCATGGTGTATATGGGAGGAATGGGGTCGTTAACCAAAGGAGGGTCAATCAGTAAAGGAGGAATTTGAGTTTGAATTGGAATAGGCACTGGATTGAAATTGTGAGCTTATGGGGCATGAACGGTCTCTGGAATAGTGATAGGTGGCATGCTAACTGTACTGTCCCTCTTATTATCATAGGGGTGGTAGCGACCATATCATGGGTTCAAGTCGTGAGGGTATCCCTAATGATTAGAACTACTAACATCCTCCAAATCATCCATATTCTGAATGACTCTTGAACTCCTTTTCATGTTAAGGATATTCCTTAAATCTTCTGGATCTGAACGATTGTTTATGTTCCTGGAATGGGTGAGCTAATTTTGTGGGGTTTAAGGTAGGTTGGCTAGATTGGGAACGATCATGGTAGGTTTTCCCTGAGTAGAGAACATGGCGTTCATAGCACTCATGAACTCCTATGGTTTTTGTTCGACCAACGTCACTCCTAGATGCAGCAGTGGGGTGGGCGGCAGTATAGGATTTATTTCGTTGATGACTTGTTCAACGATGGTAGAGGGGTTGACTCCGTTGAATTGCAAGGCTCTGGTGACACCGGTTGTAATAGGTTGGGGCTGACTCGCGGTGATTACCGGATAGCTGGTTGGAAGGAGACCTGATAAACCATGCATGGAGAATTAGGAAGTTGTGTTTTGGTTGGTGTTTTGTTGAGGGGGTGGAGGATCGGTACTCATCTCGCTAGGGTTAACAAGGGACAAAAGCTATCCAGGAATAGGTACTCACTATTTTTTTTGAATCACTCTCAATGAGATCAGGTCCTTTAATTAAGGAAAGATAATTCTTGCCATAATATAGAAGTCGTATGCAAATATGAGAATAAGAAGTCGCGAACCAACAGGAGTATAATTACCTCATATATAGTTTTCATATAATTAGCGGAGAGATAATGATATTTTCCTGAATAAAGGGGGTAAACAGTTCAACAAGTGAACCGTCTGGTGTTTTAAAGTTCGTTCCACTCAAGGTCGTTCTCTTTATCAAGATCTTAGCCTAGCGAGACTTTACACCCTAAGAGTGGAACTATCAGTGAAAAGTGTCGTGACAGTTTTAAAGAAGGTTATCGGTTTGAATATTTTTAATTTACCTTGCTTTATTATATAATAATGATAGATTTTGGGATTATGCCAAAAATAACACCCGTACTCGATTTAACATATTGATTTGACCCCTCATCTTATTTCGCTCACATATGACCTTCATACGCGAATGATCATTTCTATTTGGTTCTCACGTTAACTTCGTCCATCAACTACCGTTACGTATCCGACGTGGCATACCACATCACATGTCACGTGTTTTTAGTTGATGTGTCATTCCAGATCAGTTGAGATAGACAATTTTATAAAAAAATAGAAAATTACAAAAACGGCCCATCCTGGTTCTTCGTTCATTTTAAAGGATTCGGTCACAATATATTTCACCTTTTAACTCCCATTAATTATTGATCTTTAATTTAAAAAAAACTGAAAAAATACTAAATATGAGATTCGAATACATGTTTAGTATGTTGGTCAATTAAACTTTCACCGCTACACTAACACAATGTTTGAAATACTAAATTAGAATATAAATAATAAATATAAAATAAAATAAAATTTCTTTTTAAATTTTCTTACCTATATACCAATATTAAATTTTATTTATTAATTTATTAGAATTATGGTTAATTCAATTCGACTCTGTTAAACTTTTGACCCTTAATTCTTCTTTTTATCGGATTTAAGATCCGGCCGAATTTTACAACTGAGAGTGATGTTTGCATGTTAAAGTCAAAAATCAATAGAAAACAATAGCTAACTGGTGGCAGTGAGGATAGGAAAAGTCAATCAATTGCAAGAAAGGTAAACAAGTATTTTTTTGCGTGTAGAAAAAAGTGGACAGATCCTTTTCTTCTTTTTCTTTCTTTCAAAATACACCTCAACCTCAAAAAAATATATATAGATGAGAAAGCATTTTTTTAAAATTGTTATTTTATTAATTATCATTACAATAATATAAATTAAATTCATGATTTACGTTTTAAAAATAATATGCACCCAGCCACTAACCAATTGTATTGGAGGATCTTTTGTAGCTACAACTTCATCTGGTTAGAAGTATTTTGTTGATTATTCCTGAAGAAGACCTAAACTCAAGCGCAAATGAAGAAAACACAAAGAAACAACCTTCTTGCAATTGAGTTGCTACAATAATATTATCACTATGATCTAACAATTTTAAAGCATCCCGTACTAAACACACATTTTTTTAATCATAAATAAGAATATAAATAAGAAACCACTAACTTACAAGTTCCCCTGAAAAGTTAAACCGGCAAATTAAGTCAGGAAAGAAAGAAAAAAATTACCCATGATTCAATTTCTCTCCTCTTTGATCTCTCTCCGATCTTTGAGAAACATGAACTAAATTATCATCACGAACACTGCACGAATTTCGTTTATTACACGAGAAATGAAGCATACCCTTTTTCCAAACAGAAATCTTTCGATCTACTGCTTTGGTGCTACTGATCTTGGTGCACTCCTTGTAAGCTGCTAGAAAAGGATCATCATCGTCGTCGTCAAGATTACTACTCTTACGATGATAACTCCCTAATTTCTTAGATGAACTTCTTGAATTAGATCCCTGGATCGCGCTGCACGGATCGGTAATTTGATCAATCGGGCATGGAGGAAGTGGTAGCTTGATCGTTGAACTTTCTTCGTTTGGATGATTTTGGTGATGCTGATGATGATGAGTAGTCATGGTTTTGGACTCGCCAGGCTTGTTTTCCCATGAGAAGGGCACATTCCCTTTTGAAGAACCCTTGCTTTGACTCATGATTTATGGAATGATTTAGGTCTATGAGAGTTTTAATTTGGTTGATGATTAGGATTTTATATAGACTGGGATGACTTTTTTTTTTTTTTTTTAGTTTGGTTATAAACTGATGGCAAGCAAAAAAAATGTGAAGGGGGAGAGATGAGGATAGTGTATATAATATAGTAATTAGCTAGGGATATGTTATATAATTTTAATTTGTGGAATATTGTTAATTTCCTTTTTGAGTAATGACAAGCGATGTTGCGGAAAGAGGACCAAGTCGTTATGGGTTTACATCATGGAAATGTTGGAGAGGTTGGAAAAAAGAGTTCAAGCCAAAAAATAAAATAAATAAATAATATCTGAATTTAATAATTGACTGAAAGTTGTTGAATAGATATATGTGGGGATTAATCTCCATCCTTTGCCGCCCAAATTGGCCTTGATTATTGGATTAATCACTAGAAATTGAGGTTTGAGATAGTTATACTGATTATCCGAATTAAACTAGTAATTGTGTTTAGACGTCATTATTGGAAAAATATATTGCTAAATCGTATTTTGTGTTTTCTAATAATATCGATTTCTTAATTTATTCGAGTTCAATTCAGATTTTCCACTTAAATGAGTTGCGCTATTACTGTTGGTACACGAGGCTATAAGAAAGTGTAATTAATTGCATACATCACACCAAAATTCTAAAGCATAGAATAAAAGGAAAATAAGTAGAATATGACATGGAAACACTTTTCACACGCATTCGCTTACAATTTACAATTACAATTTCCGGGCGAATTAATGCAAATTCATTTCAACTCCGACGAACGTTATTACTCTCTCTTCTTCTTCCTAGTTCCGGTCGATCCGTTACCCGCACCAAATTGTGAGTGGCAACAGAACAAGAGTACTTACACGATAAATTACGAGTAAGCATGAATTTCTTCATCATTTTAGACGATGAAGAAGATGATGATGTTCCACCCGTTTTATCACAGCTAAGATTAATATGTTGGATTTTGGACAACGGGACTAGTGCATTAGTACCGTAATATATACGTTATAGCATATGGACGCATATGTTAAGTATATTTAATCATATAGTATAATGTTAATATAAGGTTTACTGGACCAATTTAATGATCTAATAAAGTTAAAGAGTCCAATTGTCTAATTAATACAGTGTGGGGGGAGGAGTGGCAACTCTAACATGAAATCACTCACTTTTGAGTAATATCCATAAACCCTAGCCGTCGTCAGGCTAAACCACCCACCCATCACCCCCTCCGGCCAGCCCACTGCTGCCGGAGAACCTAAAATACCAGCTGCCCACTGTAGCTGGTGTAATACAAGTGCCAATCTGCACTACTGTCTGTCGACGTCCTTCTATGGGATAGCGTGTAAAGCCAAGGGCTCGCGGGAGTCCTGACCCTTTATCTCGTTATTCGTTCCAGCATGGACAAGAGGGTGCTGAGATTATTAATTTCTATGTAGACAATCTGCCACAACACGTGGATCATAAGGTTTTGGAACGGTTAATCACTAGGAGGTGGAATCTCCCTCGTTTTGGAACCCTAAAAGACATTTTCATACCTGCGCGGAGGAACAAGGCAGGTAAGCGATTTGGTTTCATTCGCTTTGATAGCCTCGACAATCCTAGAGAGATGGAACACGCGCTTGATCATCAATTCATAGAAGCATCGGAAATTCGATGCAGAATTGGGAAATATGGGAGGCATAGGGGACAACCTAAAATAGCAAAACCACTCGCGTCACAAAGAAAATTGCCTAAGGAAATTCCATCAGAGGGGAGGAAATCCTACAAAGAGGTGCTTCAGCTGCAACACAAACAGATGCCTGAGTTACTGGCAGAGCAGCAAGAGGTAGTAGAGCTCAAGGCAATAGAGGAAAACGAGATTTGGTTGGGAAGGTGTGCCATTGGGGTGCTCAAGCGGATTGAAACCATCCCCGAGATACAGGAGCTGGTCTCGGAGGCAGGTTGGATATGTGATACCAGGATGATGGGGCGAGGATTAGTGCTTCTGGAATTTGAAAGCAAGTGCGATATGGAAAAAGCGATTGTGGAAGAGAACGTCATGGCCTGTGATCTCTTTCATAAAGTCCTCAGATGGAACGAGGCAATGATGGATGGGGGTCGGCTGTGCTGGGTGCAATGTGTAGGAGTCCCAATAGCAGCCTAGGGTCCGGATACTTTTGATCAAATTGGCTCTAAACTAGGTGGGTTGGTTGTTGTGGACGAACTCACCTTGGATAGGAAACGGCTTGACATAGGGCGTATCTTAATTTCTACAACTAGCACTCATGTGGACTTATGGCAAGGTTGAAGGGGACCGTATATAAAGTGACATGCCATGAGGAGCCTCTTCAAGGCGCTATCTCCAACCTCGATTGGACGAATGGTGTTGACGTGCAGGATGAAGTGCAAAGTGAGGAAGAGGAGGAAGTCGAGAGGGACTGCATGGAAGTGGGCCAGGAGGGAGAGAACTCGACAGGACACAACGAGAGTTTAGAAGTAGTGGAGGAGACACCATCTAGGAATGAGAGGGTCGATTTTCCTTGTGGTCCTTTAGTCACAATTCGGCGTCACAGAGGGAAAACGAAAAAGCTAGTGGGAACAATGGGGAGTTTGGTGACAGATATAGCTGAGGCGGAGTCTCTCTCAAGTAGATTACAGGTTGATGATGAGGATATCAGACAAGTGAACAAGGCACTGGACGCGACCATCCTTGCAGGGGACATATGGGAGTTGGGTAAAGCAATGTCGTTGACAGACAAAGCTAACGAAGAATCCTTGCGCTCCTTTGACTTGGATCGATTTGGGAAAGAGGTTGCAACTTTCAAAAAGTGCTAAGGGTCAGTTGGTAGCGTGTTTGGGTAGGGTCAATGGTTAGATTATTATCGTGGAACTGTAGAGGTCTACAGTCAGTAGTTAAGCGCATGTTCGTGAAGACAAGTATCCAAAGAGAAAATCTCAGCGTGTGTTTCCTGCAGGAAACGAAAATGGAGGAGGTCACTGATTTCTTTGTCAATTCTATATGGCGTAGTAATGAGGTTGGGTGGATTTTTGCTCCTTCAGCTGGGAGATCAGGAGGGTTGCTTATGCTATGGGATAAGGGCTATTTTATGGAAACTAGCCACGTTATTGGTAACCGTTTCATCTGGGTGGAAGGGGTTCTAAACGGGTCTAATTTTCGCTGTGCATTCCTTAATGTGTACGCTCACAATGATGCTTCTTCTCGGGGGTGTCTGTGGAACCAACTGGCGGGTTTGATAAAGGGATGCGGGGTCCCTATTGTCTTCTCGGGAGACTTCAATGAGGTCCTAAAGCCGAAAGAAAGACTCCATAGGGGGGCTGTGACGAGAGGTATGGAAGACTTTCAGCAGTGGGTAGATAGATGTAGGCTTCAGGATTTGCAACTCACAGTTAGAAGATTCACATGGGCCAACTCCATAAGTCGGAGTAGGATTGACCGTGTCTTGGTCCATCCTGCGTGGAGCGTTCAGCACCCGGAGCTCACACTCACCGCCTTGGGCAGAAATGGGTCTGATCATGCGCCTCTTTTGATGCGAGTAGAGCAGGCTAACTGGGGGCCTAAGCCGTTCAGAGACATTGGCTCATGGTGGGATGTTCACGGGTTTAAAGACTTGGTGAAAGGGCTTTGGTTAGAAGCAGAGGGTGAGTTCCCAGGGGAATTCATGGTTGTCCATAAACTGAGGTGGCTAAAGGGGAGACTCAAAGTTTGGAACCGTGACCACTTTGGAAAGGTGGAAGGGCGTCTAAGCGAGCTGCAAGGGAGAGTGGAGGCCTGGGATAAGATTGAGGATGAACGGCGCTTGGATGCAAAGGAACATGAGGAAAAGCTGAGGGATGTCTCGGCTTTATGGGAACAGCAAGATCACGTCTGCAAATTGTGGCAGCAAAAGTCCCGCTTTAAGTGGGACATTCAAGGTGATCGTAACACTAAATTTTTCCATGTCATGGCCAAAGTCCAGAATAGGAAGAATGCTATCTCAGAGATTATTCACGATCAGGGCAGGGCCACGACCCTAGAAGAGGTAAAAGCGGAAGCCGTGAGGCATTTTTCCCAATCCTTCCAGGCAGAAAGATGGGACAGGCCAAGAATTCCCGACATCGAGTTCCTTAAGCTGAGTGAGGTTGGGATTGACAGCCTGGACAGAGATGTCACGGTGGAGGAAATTTGGGAGGCAGTTAAATCCTGTGGGGGGGATAAAGCTCCTGGGCCAGATGGATTCTCCATGCGTTTTTTCCAGAGGGCTTGGGAAATCATTGGTCCGGACATGTGTCAGCTTGTGAGGGAGGTCCTCAGTACGGGGAGATTTTCGAGGAGAGCCAACTCTTCCTTTCTCACTCTCATCCCGAAAGTGTCCTCTGCCAAGCGATTTAGTGAATTCCGCTCGATTAGTCTTGTAAGTAGTCTGTATAAGATCATTTCCAAGGTTCTTGCTAATCGCCTGAGTAATGTGAGCAGCTCTATCATTAGTAAAGGGCAGTACGGTTTCATCAAAGGGAGGCAGACTCTTAACTGCGTGTTAACCGCGAATGAAGTAACTAGTTATTTGCAAGCGTCGAAGCAACAGATTTCTTTTTAAACTGGATTTTGAGAAGGCGTATGATTTGGTAGACTGGGGGTATCTGGATGATGTTATGACCCACATGGGGTTTAGTAGTAAGTGGCGGGGATGGATCCACCAATGCTTAAGCACTGCTAGAGTTTCAGTCTTGATTAATGGGTCTCCATCAGGGGAATTCAGGGTGGGGCATGGGTTGCGTCAGGGCTGCTCGATGTCCCCGTTCTTGTTTAACATTGCAGCGGAGGGGATGAGCAGACTGATCAGAAGAGCTCAGAGCTGTGGTCTGCTGCGGGGGGTGAGGAATGCGGAGCTTGGTTGGCGGATTACCCACCTTCAGTTCGCGGATGACACGCTCATTTTTGTGAACAACGACGAGGAGGAGGTCTAGTGTGTTAAGGGAATTTTGCGCTGGTTCGACGCTTACTCAGGGCTGAAAGTTAACTACCACAAGAGCACCTTGGTGGGAATTAATGTCTTCAAAACATCGGGTGATGCTATGGCCCGTCGGGCTGGCTGTAAATTTGAGTCATTGCCTTTTAGATACTTGGGATATTTTGTTGGCATGAATCCTAGGAGAATTTCTAGTTGGGATTTTCTAGTGCAATCTATGAGGAAGAAGCTGGCAAATTGGAAGGGAGTGTTGTTGTCGGTAGGGGGGGAGAATTACCCTTATTAAAGCGGCATTAGCGAGTATTCCGGTGTATAATATGTCCCTGTTTCGGATGCCTAGAGTTGTCATATCCAAATGTGAGAACATCATGCGGAGGTTCTTATGGAGCGGTGATGATCAGAAGAGAGGGCTACCAAAAGTTAGGTGGGATGTAGTGAAGAGACCGCTCGACTTAGGAGGTCTGGGTATATGCTGCCTGAAGTCCAGGAATGAAGCGCTAATGTTAAAATGGGTGTGGAATTTATTTCGAGGGGAGAACAAATATTGGGATGAGATTGTCCGCAAGGAATACAAGTTCAAGTCGCTGGGTGATCTCTGGCGGGGGGAGTCCACGAGGTACTCTAGAGGGTGGGGTGATATGGTGTCTGTGTGCCAGAGGGGAGGGGATTTATTTGATTTCTGGACAGCAAGCATGAAAGCAAAGCTTGGCAGTGGTTCGGACTTCAAATTCTGGTGGGACCTGTGGGCCATCCAAACCCCACTCGCGAGCAGGTATCCACGTCTTTATTCCCTGACCTTGAACAAGCTGGATGTTGTGAACGAATTTGGGGTTTGGGAAGGGAATCGTTGGGTTTGGAAATGGGATTGGAGGATGGGGTTGTTCGAATGGGAAGTCGAGGAGCTGAATGATATGATTGAGCAGCTGCCTAGGCCTTGTGTTGGTCACGAGCGTGACAGGTTGGTTTGGAACTTGGAGCCAACTGGGTAGTACACTGTCCGCTCGATGTGTAGAGGGATTGAGCTCTATCGGTATAGTGACCGGAGGAATGAGTTGCTGCACTCCTGCTGGGGCAAACTAGCCCCTCATCGTGTAGAGTTTACGGTCTGGTTGGCGCTGCAAGACAAGCTTGCTGATAAAGCGCTAAAATGTCATCTTTTCATCATCCATTCACTTCTGTTTTTAGATGATGATACTGCTAAATGATGGTTTTCCTCTCCTTTTTCGCAGATACACTGCTGAGAAGCAGAATTATTAAAAAGGAGCCAAAAGGGCCTATATCAGAGTTGTTTTGCTGACCAAAGGACGATATGATCCCAGGCCTGGGATAAACCAAGAAACTGGAAGCGTTGACCCGAGTCAATTGACTTAATAAGCTAGCTGGGCCGCGAGATTTATTAGTAGGCCGTGAGCGAAATCACCATGAAAGCTGCAGTCTTCCAGGAGGAAAGGAGTACAACTATGCTTAGAACTCCTTAATCGATTAGCATAATCGATTCCTTCTTTTTGTATTTAAATAAACAATCCCGTAGATTAGATTTCTATCTCTTCTCTTCATCTTTTGAATTTTGAACTAGAGATAGGTTTTGTTATTTAAAGTTGCCGCTGAGTAGAAGAGAGGTATCTCTTCACGCTTGGATTTTTCTACCATTGTTGCAGCTTAAACTATTCTCTTATTTTCAATATAATTCGGATTCAGTTTATGTTCGTCTTATTATTATTATTATTGTTATGTCTATTATAGGCTAGTCGCCTTCTTCTTAGTAAGGATTCAAAGCCATGATTCCTAGGTTGTGAGATCAAATCGCACTTCACACACGCTATACTTGTATTCTTATCCTTCTTGTTTGCATGACAGCTTCTCCTTGTTCTTAGTAAATTCTGATCAGCTTCACATAAGGTTTGGACGATTACAGTCTTTTCTGGCGGCTTTGGAGTCTACATTTCCAAGAGAAATACGAAGGCAACTAGCTGGTGACAACTAGAAGAAGGATCAGATCTGGTTTATAGGATAGACACGATTCTCTATCCCAGGCCGGGGATTAGGTCTTTCCCTGCGTCTATCAATTGCCCTGATTAAATCCTATAGAGTGTCTCTTAGGATTGTTAGGATAATTAGGGACTTCCAATAGAGTGTCTCTTTGGAAGTCTTGTGTAGGAGGAAAGTAGGAGATCTAGGTGACTAATACCTGGTCTCTATAGCCTTCCTATAAGTTTAGTGTTTAATATTCTTGAATCTATGACCAATCTATTCGAATCATGAGCTATAAGAAGTCCTTACTGGGAAGCCATTATCAACTGGTTAAAATCATCCACTGCGTCTTCTGTTTTGTTTACTTCTGTCCATCTAAATTGTTTGCAACCAACCAACAACTCATATTGGTATTTACCACCCTTTTAAATTAATACAAAGAATTGATTTTAATCCACCGAATCTCTGAGGAATGATCCTTTTACCACATACTGCAATTAAATTATATACGTGCATGGTAAATTGTAACTTGATTTATTTTGACGGTCTCGGCACCCATCAAATTTTGGCGTCATTGCCGGGGATTCAACGGTACTAAATAATTTTCTTTGTTTGTTTATGACCAGGTCTTCAGGTGCGTCATTAATCCAATACAACCCAGAGATTACGCGAGCGGAAACGCAATATCGGAAGCGAACTAAGAGACAAAGATCTGAATCAGAGGTCAGCTCTGAACAATCGCAATCATTCAACCCTATCCCAGACCTGGGAGAAGGTTCGTCATCGGTGCCTAGAAACAACCCTGTCCCAGACCAACCAGAAATGGAAAACCCCAATCCTAATCAGGAGAACAATGTTCCACCACCACCTGAATAGACTCTTAGACAGTATCACAACGATGGACCACCACCTGATACCTATTTCTGTATCCAGTACCCACCAGCTGAAAATGATTGGAATTTGAAACCCAATACTATTCACAACCTTAAGAAATTCTATAGCCTGCGAAGTGAGAATCCATTTAAACACCTTCAAAGCCTCCATTGGGAGTGTGAAACACTCAAACCACCTAGGGTGGACATCAACATAGCCAAACTTAAAGCTTTCCCTTGGACTCTTGAAGACAAGGCTAGGAATTGGTTCCTGAGTTTGCAGCACAACTCCATCACAACATGGCCCTAAATGTTGACCGTGTTCCTCAATAAATATTGGTCTTCCACCAAGGCAGGGAATGCCAAAAAGAACATCGTATCAATTCATCAGGATCCGAGCGAAGATTTTGGAGAATATTACCAACGGTATAAGGACCTACAGGAGATTTGTCCGAACCATGGAGTCTCCGACCAAAATCTGATCCAGTATTTCTACGATGGTATGATCCACAGAGATAAGGTGATGTTGGATGGAGCAGCAGGAGGTGCCCTTCAGGATTGCACGTTGACAAAAGCCAACAATCTACTCCAAACACTGGCAGAAAATTACTACCAAAATGGACCAGCTGACAGAGGCATGAGTACAGGTAATGTATCTTTCTTTGAGCAAAAATTTACTGAGATTTCTAACCGTTTAGATAATCTCCAAGCAGGTCAACAGGTTCAGGTACAACAAATTCAACCCTTCTCATGCGGTTTATGCTGCCAGCAAGGACATTCTTCGGATCAATGCGTACTAGTTACTGGAACACCTGAAGAAGTCAGCGCAGCAAATCAGTATAATCAGCAGTATGGAAGGTACCCGCCTCACAAGCCAAGGTTCAATCCTAATCAATATAACAACAACCCAGGTTGGAAAGAAACCCCAAATTCCAACAACATAGTCCAGCCTAACTATAGCTAGAATCAATCCTACCCAAATCAAATGCCTCCTCCTCCCATGAACTTACAAAATTTCGTGCCCAGACCCAATGCTCCCCAAAACCCCATTCCACAACAGCCACTTGCAACAACAGTGGATGGGATAAAGGAAACTCTTAGCCAGTTTATGAAAGCAACCCAAACATCTCTTTCGAACGTTGAGAAACAGATTACACAATTGAATATAAACAGCAATGAGCAGGGAGCCAGGTTACCAGCAACAACAGTGGATAACCCAAAGCACAACGTCTCAGCCATGATGTTGAGGAGTGGCACAGAAACCCCAGGGCTGGGAAATAAGCAATCTGATACACCTATATCAGACCAAAGTGAAGCAGAAGTTGAGGTAATTCCAGAAACTCTAGTGCATACAACCCTTACTCCTGAAGCAAATACCATAAAAAAGGACCAGGTAATTCGCCTTCCTTTCCCTGACAGGTCTGAAAAGACCAAGAAGGTTAAGGAAGAAAAAGCAATTTTGGATCTATTTCGAAAGGTAGCAGTTAATGTTCCTTTATTAGATATGATAGCGCAGGTTCCGAAATATGCAAAATTCTTAAAGGAGCTATGTACTAATAAAAAAAGGCTTGCAGGGGTAGAAAGAATAAACATGAATGAGAATGTTTCATCCGTCTTCCAAAAGAAGCTACCAAACAAATGTAAAGACGGAGGGACATTGGTGATACCGTGCCAAATTGGAGAACAGAAGATCGAGAAGGCTTTATGTGATCTGGGAGCTGGCATAAATGTGTTATCTTTAACAATTTTTAACAGCTTGAACATTGGAGAATTAAAGGAAACAAGGCTTGTGATTCAGTTAGTGGATCGATCTATAATTTATCCTGTAGGTGTTGTAGAAGATGTGTTAGTACAAGTCAATGACTTTGTTTTTCCTGCAGATTTCTATATAGTTGACATGGGTAGCGAACAGACCACCAAATCTACTGAGATATTATTGGGCAAACCTTTCTTAAGGACTGCTCAGGCTAAAATTGATGTCTTTGGTGGCTGTTTAACTCTAGAATTCATGGGAGAAATAATTTCTTTTAACATGTACGATGCTATGTGTCGCGCCCCACGAAAATTAACAGAGGAATGCTAATTCACGAGTGTGCAACGAAATTCGGGACCTTACAATGCTCAGCGTAGATGGACGCCTCGCAGCATGCAATGAAGTCGCCACCCTAATTTGGTTGCTAGGCTTAGGGAACCCTAATCGTCATGGCATAGGAAATATAATAAGTAAAAAACTAAAGGCACAAAAAAAGGGTCTGGACCCCAGACAAAGGTTCGGGGTCGTATTATGGTCTCGGGAAGGTGTTAGGCACCCGAGTCACATCCGAAAATGGTTACCGGTTGATGAGAGAGGTGTTTTAAAGGTGTTTTGATGAAATGCGTTTTGAAAAAGGGGGCCCTCAGAGGAATCGTCACTTTAGTCTTTATTATGATCGTGATGGGACTGAATTTTCCGTAAGACTGAATGAGCGCCCTCTTTTTTCATCATCGGGCCATGCATGATTAACTTAATTACTACGTGATCCTAACATGGATTGCTAACAGAGTACCATTTTAGATGATGGATTTAAAATGATAGTTTGCTGTGGGATCGAAAGTCCCCATGTACATGCAGTCAATATAAGCGAGAAGTAAAATCACATGAACGCGGCATTTTAAGAAAGTCTTTAAACACGTTGTGCATGTGGGTTGATTTTAGTTCTAGCAGTTCTATATATCATGCATACGATGGATATTTGCAGAAAGCATCGAATAAATAAAAAGGAATCGAAAGGCGTACTTTCGAGCGAAGCTTGAAACTAAAACCTGCAAAATGAGAGTGTTAGCGATAGCTCAAGAAATAAATAAGCAATTTATGAATGCAAGAATTTAAATGACAGTTGATTGTATACGAGAAATGATGGATTTCACGCATACGAAATGAGATGCTGAGTTTGGTTGTATGCGAAAAATGATTGATTTTAAGCATACGAGAATTTATCGCTAGGTGATTGCATACGAAAAATGATGGATTTTTCGTATGTGAGAATTTAAATGCTAGTTGATTGCATGCGAGAAATGATGGATTTTACGCATGTGAGAATTAAAATGCTAGTTGATTGCATGCGAAAAATGATGGATTTTACGCATACGAAAATGAAATACTGAGTTGATTGCGTGCGAAAAATGATTGATTTTAAGCACACGAGAATTTAAATGCTGTGTTGATTGCATGCGAAAAATGATTGATTTTACGCATACGAGAATTTAAATGCTAGGTTGATTGCATGCAAAAAATGATTGATTTTACGCATGCGAGAATTTAAATGCTGGGTTGATTGCATGCGAAAAATGATGGATTTTACGCATACGAAAATGAAATGTTGTTTTGATTGCATGCGAAAAATGATGGATTTTACGCATACGAGAATTTAAATGCTAGGTTGATTGCATGCGAAAAATGATTGATTTTACGCATACGAGAATTTAAATGTTGGGTTGGTTGCATGCGAAAAATGATGGATTTTACGCATACGAAAATGAAATGCTGTTTTGATAAGTGCAGAAAAATTAAAGGCTATTGGCGATTTACAGGGAAGAAAAAAAAAGTTTAATGATTTGCAGAAAATAAAACAGATTGATAATGTAGAGAATGGACAGTTAGATATTTGTGGAAAATAAACAGTTGATTATTGCGACCGACCATGTAGGCGGTATTGAATTTAAATTGTTGAAAGTAAATTGCTGAAATTTAAAGTGCAGAAAAGTAAAGTACGGAAAATTAAAGTGCGGAAAAGTAAACAGTTGATAATTTGCGGAAGGATTTCCAGCAGTTTTGCGAAAAATTAAAGCAGTTGAATATTTACGAAAATTAAAATGCGACCGACCATATAGGCGGTATTGAATTTAAATTGCTGAAATTTAAAGTGCAGAAAAGTAAAGTACGGAAAAGTAAACAATTGATAATTTGCGGAAGGATTTCCAGCAGTTTTGCGAAAAAGTAAAGCAGTTGAATATTTACGAGAATTAAAATGCGACCGACCATGTAGGCGGTATTGAATTTAAATTGCTGAAAGTAAATTGCTGAAATTTAAAGTGCAGAAAAGTAAAGTGCGGAAAAGTAAATAGTTGATAATTTGCGGAAGGATTTCCAGCAGTTTTGCGAAAAATTAAAGCAGGTGATATTTACGGAAATTAAAAAGCGACCGACCATATAGGCGGTATAATAAATGACTGAATTTAAATATCATGAAAATAAATATTGCGATAAGAAAGAAGCAATTCGGATATAGAACAATTAAATAACAAGTTGTCGCAAGAACGAGCATACGAAAAATATGGACCGGAAATGACGCATGTGTGCATTTAAATCATGTATAAACATTTAAAGCATGGTATACGGCTATTTAATTTCGTGCATAAATATTTAATCATGGTATATAAATATTTAAGCAAAGCGAAATAATAAACAAGTATTGTAAATAATGATTAATTAAATATGGTATACGAATTAAATTAAACATTACGTACGAGCATGAAAAAAAAATGACTCGAATGCTTGACGAAGAATTAATGGGCTGGGCCCCATGTGCTGAAATTGGTTAAAATGGGCTAGGAATAAATCCTAGCCCATAGCTTAATTTGAAAGGAAAAGAAAAGATGGGCTTGGCTTAAGCCAAAGCCCATCATCATGATAAATAAAAGGAGGGACGGGCTTAGCCCGTCACCCTCCCTTCTTCTTCCTCGCAAGAACAGCCCTGCTGTTCTTGCTTCCCACGTCGCCGGCGCCGTGGCCGGCGACTCAAATGACCCAAAACCCGCTTGTAACCCCCCCCAATTCGACTCGGATCAATCACTCAACATGCCAACGATCCAATCAAGCAAAAACAGCACCCCAAAACGGGAGAAGAAGCCACGGTTTTAAAAGAAGAAGAAACATGTTAATTAAACATTTTTTTGAGCAATTAATTAGTTAAAGCAACGAATGATTAAATTAAGGCAAGGGAAGTGAAGTTAGCATGGAAACAAAGCTTTTAAAACAGATTTGAGTGGTTGATCAAAGGCTTAAGGCTAAAAACGAAAATTAAAAGAGAGGAGCTTAGAGAGAGAAAGCTTGAAAGAAGCTCACGTTGCTTGCCTTTCTTTTCCTTGGTTCGGGTGGATGAATTGGCTAGGAGAATGGAGAGGGAGCAGGGCTGTTTTCATGCGAGAGTTTTTTGTAAAATTTTTGGCCCCTTTGTTCGAAGGGAACGTGGCTATTTATAGCCACGGGAGTCGCGTGGTGGCCGGACGCGGGCTGCGCGTGGAGGAGCTAGGGGAGGCATGATGATGGCTGAACGGGGTAGAGAGCTACGAGCTCGAGCTAGGAAGCGATGGGAGCAGGTGGCTCGGGCGAAAATTGCTTCGCTGCACGTTCCTGTCACTGTTCATGTGCATTATGCACATTAATTCAAGTGCCTTTGATTTGGTTGACTTTCGTCACTTGACCAGATCAATGGCCATGATCAAATGGCCTTTCATCTGATTTAAATGGCCTCGAGCCGAGTTTCGCGGGCAAACGTTCCGACTTTTCGAGCCGAAGGTACTGGCGCGTAGAGAAAAATACGCCGGTTTTAACCGTCTACAGCGAATGACGAGAATTCCTCGTTTAACGTGTTTATTTTCACGTTCAAAAACGTGAAATGTTTGAACGGAAAAATAATAACGTTACGCCGAAAATTACACGAGTCGCTGTAGACCGTTGCGTCCAGAAAAAAATCTAGCAACTAGTTAATGGAAAACATTTTAAAGTCGAGCTATTGTCCGAGCAGGCTTACTCGGGTCCAATAAAAGCTCGAATAAAAATAATAATAAAATAATAAAAATACTAAAAAATGCGCTAAAATATTAAAAATCCTAAAATCCATGGGATGACCTAAAACGAAGAAAAAACTAGTAAACGACTGCCGGATAGTCAAAAATGTGAGTTTTAAGGCTAAAAATAATAATGATAATAATAATGAAAATACTTGCCGAACAATTAAAAACGCGATTTCGAAAGCTGACGAAGCTAACGATGATGCTAAAACGCGTTGAAAACCCTAAAAATGCTAGCGACAGTAACTTAACTACAGACGACTGTAATTTAAGTAAAAATGACGGTAAATTAAATAAATGACAGAAATGTTAAAGTTAAGTAAAAATGGCGTCAAAATTCGGGTATCAATAGTTGCCCCCTCTTTACTGTCTTATCGAAGGATTTGATAAGCAGTAAAGACCGTTGCCCTTAGATATCCGAATTTTGGCGACACGACAGGTCTTACCTTAGGTTTGTAGGGATGATGTCGCTCTGGGAGGAGGAAATTGTTGACGCTCTGGAAGGAGATGATTGGTTGATGTCGCTCTGGGAGGAGAAGAATGCTATCACTGGGGATTAAAAAGGTGTCCACGGAACTGCCGATGTTGCTCGTGGATGTCGCTCTGGGAGGAGGAGATTGTTGTCGCTCTGGGAGGAGAGAGGTTGTTGATCCTGCAAAGAGATAAGCTTAGATCTACTCGGGTATCGAGAGAACATAAATTGCAGGAAACGTAAATAACGACTACTTTGACAAGAATGAAAAAATAGTTTTACGAAAATGTAAATGACTGCTCCACTGGGGGGTTTGACATGCAACAGACGTTGCCTAGGGAGGATAACGCGTTATTCGCAGATGTACGACTGACTTGTCCTAATGATGTCTTTCTAAGAGGAGGAGAATAATTATGCAGAAATGTAGAATTATGTGAATGGTGTCACTCTGAGAGGAGGAAAAGTGTTAAGGCTAAGAAGGTAGAATTACGCTATGCTATCACTCTGGGAGGAGAAGAATGCTAATGCTAGGATGTAAACAAACGTCGAAGACGCGAAACTTGGAAATTGAAATATGGTCACTCTGGGAGGAGGGGAATTCTATGCTGAAATCTAAATGCTGTCACTCTGGGAGGAGGGGATATTACGCTGGAAACTAAATGCTGTCACTCTGGGAGGAGGGGATAATATGCTGAAAACTGAATGCTGTCACTCTGGGAGGAGGGGATATTACGCTGGAAACTAAATGATGTCACTCTGGGAGGAGGGGATAATATGCTGAAAACTAAATGTTGTCACTCTGGGAGGAGGGGATATTTATGATGTCACTCTGGGAGGAGGAAATACAGTACAGAAACGTAAACAACGTCAATTCCCGTAGGAGAAGACGTGACATGAGGAAATTGATCTAAGGTCACTCTGAGAGGAGAAGATGTTATTGCTGTCACTCTGGGAGGAGAAGATGCTATTGCTGTCACTATAGGAGGAGAAGATGTTATTGCTGTCACTCTAGGAGGAGAAAAATGCTAATGCTTGCTGAAATTTTTTTGAGGCCGTCACTCTAGGAGGAGAAAAATGCTAATGCTTGCTGAAAAAAATGTTTTTAGAGGCTGTCACTCTAGGAGGAGAAAAATGCTATGCTTGCTAGCGGCCTTGATACGATCCTAGAATGCGCCTGCATCCTGCTCAGGAGGTAACGACCCCAAGAACAAGACTTTCCCACAATTTGCAGCCGTAAGCAATCCTCGCCTGATATTAGTGTTTGCACTCATGCTTTGAAACAAGGCTAAGTGTTTAACGCTCATAAAGATGCAACTAAACATGATACATAATTTACAGTTCGCAATGTCAATCCGAGTGAATAGACTTCAACTGAAGATGCACATGCATGGGCATTCTAATAATCGATGGGACTTTTACGAAAAAGAATGAAAGGACATGAAAAGTCCGGAAAGGAATTTGTTTTGGGAGAGCTTTCTTTGCTGGGGAGGCTTTTGATGAAGGTGATGTTTTGCTGATTGTCCCGGATGTGGGCAATGTCTTGCTAAGTGGCCCTGATGTGGGCGAGGTATGCGAACTTCTTCGTGCTTTGCTGAGGATGCCTTCTTGATAGAGTGCATGAGCTCTGGGATCCTTGCTAGGGGTGCTTTTCATTCGGCCAGGGGCCCTGTTCTGGAGTCTTCATTGGGGAGTGTTGTCGCTGCTCTTTTTGCGACTCACTACCTGAGTTGGCCTGGGGCCCTTTTCTTCTCGTGTCCTTACTAGGGAGGCTTGCTTTGAGATTTCTCGAGTTAGCCTTGGGCCTCTTTTGCTTGACTTCCTGGGGAAAGATGCTTTGAGCTTTCTCGAGTTGGCCTCGGGCCTCTTTCTCTCGAGTCCACTGGGGAGGTTTTCTTCGAGATTTCTCGAATTGAGTTGTCCCCGGGCTGTGCTTGCTTTGGCTCTTCGATTGTTCAAAGATCTCTGAGCATTTTCTTTCTTTTCTTTTCTTTTCCCTTTTTCCCCTCTCTCCTTTTTCTTTTTCCTCTTTTTTTTTTTTTTTTTTATATATATATCCCTCCCCTTTTTGATTTGATTTGAAATGCAACAGAGCAGAGCAAGCACAACCTTTATCTTGATCTCTTCCCCTTTTGTCTTGAGGCCTCGGCCTTCGTCGTTGCTGCTTCTTCGGTGATAGTCCTTAGCGATCTCCTGGTGACCTTTTTCGTCTCCTTTGTCGTGAGCTCGAACTCGGCGTGCTTTTACTTCCGGCTGGCAATTTTAGTTGAAACTGCTCTTTGGCTCCCGGGGTATGAGTGATAGCGAAGGTTTGGGGGAGTGATGACATTTATGGTGTAAAGAGGGAAGAAACGAAAAGAGTGGAGAAAATCATAAAAGTCCCATGTCATTTTATAGCTATCCCATGTCTAATTGCGCATGTACCCTGGATATTATGCGAACTCAACTAGTATCTAGTCAGGCCCTTACACTCATGAAGGATACGCCGCGATGGCTCAAAAATGCTTACCGGGATTTGTTTGTGACTGCTTACGTCGGAGCAAACCGCGGGTATAAGGGCAAACAAGTCATATCATGCATGGCATGCAACTTAGATGGATGTTTTTTTTTTCTTTTTTTGAAAATGGGATTGAAAATTCTTGGCCTATGCAATGCGTGAAAATGCTTATGAGAGTAGTATGCTTTTTTGTTTTAGCTGGGCTAAAAAGGGATTTGGATTGATTTTTGATTTTGACTGATTGATGGCTTGACTGCTGGGTTCGATTGCTAGACGTTGGATTGCTGGATGTTTGATTGCTGGATGTTTGATTGCTAGACGGTTGATCGCTAGATATGGGGGACGGCTTATTTGCAAGAGTCTAACGACGACCTAAGGTTGCCCCCAGTGGGCCAGACGATCGTACTCGAATTAAAGCTAATAAAGCGAGCCGGAATGAAAATAAAACTAAATAGGGGAAAGAAAGATAGACTCCCCTGAGATGTGCAGCGGGGCTACAAGAGCGTCTTCCACAAGCTTTATGAGGATGACAATGAGCTGATTTGTGTCCCTATGATGTGGTCCCAGCTCTGGGACACTTTGCTTTGATTGGTTTCTTTTTTCAGCTGCTTCGCGGGGACTGCCGATCCAAGTCGGAGTGAGGACGAGATCTGCAGCTGGTTCACTTTGCTTACCGGTCATTGCCGGACCTATGTTGATTGGCTTCTTGATTGCTTGGGGATAAAGGGGAAGACCCTCTGTTCCCAAAATGTGCAGCGGGGCTACAAGGGCGTATGCTTACCGTTCTTATGCAGGCAATGAATGGGGGTAACCCGGTTCCTGAAACAGGCAAGGTGATGACAAATGAGGAGTAAATGCAAGATGATGTTTGGCAAAAGTAATGTGATTGATAAGTTTTTAAGCTCTCCCTTTTGGTCGGGCTATCCGTGGGTCACTGCGGTGTGACTTGTGTCGGATGTTTGTTGATGATGGCTTTGCTCTAGAGGCTTGATCACAGCTCTTATCTTTGCTCGGGTGATATCGTCAGTCAGCCGCTGGCGGCCCACAAATTAGAGGATTGGTCTTCCTCGTGCTGATTCTGTTGAGGAGCTTCTTGAACAAGACCGCATCATGTATGTTGATTGTGATCCTAGGGGGGATATGCTTTTCATCGCGCTTCTTTTCTGGTAGTTCTGCTTACGAAGGTGCGCTGGGCGACACTGGCGTTTTGGTGATGGGCTCCTCTGAATTGGTGACAGAGATGGGAGCCAATGTTGCTAGTGTTCCGACAGCTCAGTCGGCGTTGGATGGGCTTTGTGACTTTGGTCCAGCATTCAGTCCTTGGAGATGGGCCGTTTGCGATGCCGGTTGTGTTGGTAGCACTGCGAGGAAAAGAAAGTTCATTTTAGATGGTGATGGTTTGTCTTAAAATCTTTCCTGATTCGCTCTTGAAGGTGGCCTGCTATGGCAATTCAACAGCTCCTACGAGCGGAACTCTCTGGTTTTATCGTGACGACGATTTGAGGCGTGAGACCTTACGTCCCTGTAAAACTGAAAGTTGATTAGTGGCGTTAGTCTAAGTGACGCGTCTTGCGTCCCGAGCTACTCCTGGGGATCCATCCATGCCATGCCTCCTTTTGTCATCTCACAATTTTAAGAAAAAAAAACAGGGGACAACAAATTTTAAAACAAAGCATCTCTTGAAAAAACTTCTTTTATTCATTTCAGGACAAATGTTTGTGCTAGATTGTCATGATAAAACCCTATGTCTTTGGCTAACCGGACGCTCTGTCCACGATGCTTCAAGCGAAGTATCTCTTGACTGCATCGGCATTTACCGGTTTCGGGAGATCGTCTCCATCCATGTTGGTTAGCATTAGGGCACCCCCTGAGAATGCACTTTTGACCAGGTACGGGCCCTCGTACCTTGGGGCCCACTTTCCTTTGCTGGCCTCCTGATGAGGGAGAACTTTCTTTAGCACTAAATTCCCAGCCTCGAATTTGCGAGGTCGCACTTTCTTGTTATAAGCGTTGACCATTCTTTGCTGATATAATTGCGCATGGCAGATAGCGGCCAAGCGCTTTTCGGGAAGGAGGTTCAGCTGCTCGTACCTCACTCTCGCCCAATCAGATTCTTCTACTTCAGATTCTGCCAGGATTCTGAGAGAAGGAATTTCTACCTCGAGGGGAATTACGGCTTCCATGCCGTAAACTAATGAGTAGGGAGTTGCCCCTGTGGACGTACGGGTTGCTATCCGATAAGCATGTAGTGCGAAGGGAAGCATGTCGTGCCAGTCTTTGTGAGTGATTACCATCTTTTGGATGATCCTCTTCAGGTTCTTGTTTGCTGCTTCGACTGCGTCATTCATCTTCGGTCGATATGGCGACGAGTTCCGGTGCTTTACCTTCCAACGTTGGCAAAGACTGTCGATCAATTTTCCATTGAGGTTAGTGTCATTGTCCGTGATGATGGTTTCTGGGACCCCATGACGGCAAATGATGTTTCTCTCAATGAATCGCATGGTCGTTTTCTGGGTGATGCTGGAGTAAGAGGTGGCCTCTACCCACTTAGTGAAGTAGTCGATTGCTACAAGGATGAAGCGATGGCCATTAGAGGCTGTGGGATGAATTTGGTCGATGATGTCGATTCCCCACATCGCAAAAGGCCAAGGCGATGTCATGCTGAAGAGTGGGGCTGGAGGGACATGGAGATGATCCGCATAGATTTGACACTTGTGGCACTTCTGGAAATAGCCGATGCAATCGCGCTCGATGGTGAGCCAAAAATAGCCTTGCCTCATGATCTGTCTGGCCATCATGTGCCCACTTGCGTGAGTGGAACAGACTCCTTCATGGATCTCTGCTATGATTTTCTTCGCTTCGGTCATGGTGACGCAACGAAGCAAAGCTCCATCCGCTCTCCTCTTATATAGAACCTCGCCATCGAGGTAGAAGTCTAGTGCCAAGCGCTGAAGGGTCTTCTTGCTAACTCGTCTTGCCCCCGGTGGGTATTCCCGATTTCTGATGAATTGTACCAAGTCGTAGAACCATGGCTTCCCATCGGGTTCTTCTTCTAGGATGACACAGCAAGCCGGAGTTTCTTTGACTTCCACTCTCAATGGCTGAAGCATTATCCCGCACTCTAACTTGAACATTGATGCCAATGTGGCCAATGCGTCTGCGAAGCGGTTCTTTTCTCGGTCGACTCGGTCGAACTTGGTTTCTTCGAATTCTCGCGTGAGCTGAGTGAGCAACTTTTGATAAGGGATGAGCTTAGAATCCCGTGTCTGCCATAGATCCTGGGCTTGATAGATGACGAGTGCTGAATCGCCGAAGATTCGGAGCTTCTTTACTTTTAAGTCGATGGCTGCTGTCAGACCACTGATGCATGCCACATACTCGGCAACGTTATTGGTGCATGGGAAGTTCAATTTGCATGCTATGGGGAATTGACGGCCATCTGGGGCTATGACCACGGCTCCCACTCCCTTGCCCGAGAGGTTCACCGCACCGTCGAAGAACATGGTCCACCAATCGTCTTCTCGGAGATTTTCTGTGATCTCATCTTCAATCATTATGATGTCCTCATCGGGGAAGTCGAAGCTCAACGACTCGTACTCGTCCGAGGCATGATCGGCCAAGTGATCAGCGAGGGCGCTTGCTTTAACCGCTTTCTGAGTCACATAGATGATCTCGTGCTCAGCTAATAAGACTTGCCATCTACAAATGCGACTTGACAGGTACGGCTTTTCGAAAATGTATTTCAAGGGGTCCATGCGAGAGATTAGCCAAGTCGTGTAATACAACATGTACTGCCGGAGCCTTCGGGCGCACTATGCTAGGGCGCAACAAGTTCGTTCCAACATGGAGTAGCGCATCTCGCACTCGTTGAATTTTTTGCTGAGGTAGTAGATGGCTTGTTCACGCCTTCCTGATTCGTCGTGCTGTCCCAAAACGCACCCCATGGCGCTGGCTGTGACCGTCATGTACATGAGCAGGGGTCGTCCTGGCGTTGGGGGAACCAGTACTGGTGGGTTTTGCAGATATGTTTTGATTTTCTCAAAGGCTTGCTGGCAGTCTTCGTCCCATTCGGCTTCTCCGTGTTTCCTTAGCATTTTGAACATCGGCTCGCAAGTGAGTGTTAACTGGCTGATAAAGCGAGCGATGTAGTTGATACGTCCTAAGAAGCTTCGTACTTCTGTTTCGGTGCTGGGAGCGGGTAGTTCTTGTATTGCTTTTATTTTATCAGGATCCACCTCTATGCCCCTGTTGCTGACGATGAATCCTAACAGTTTTCCGGAGGTAACCCCAAAGGTGCACTTAGCTGGGTTTAGCCGTAGCTGAAACTGCCTTAGCCTTTCGAATACCTTCTTCAAGATGTCCACATGATCTTGCGTTCCACGGGACTTGGCTATCATGTCATCGACATATATCTCCAATTCCTTGTGCATCATGTCGTGGAAAAGGGTGACGGCAGCACGTTGATAAGTGGCTCCTGCGTTCTTTAATCCGAAGGGCATTACTTTGTAGCAGAAGGTTCCCCAGGGCGTGATGAAGGTTGTCTTCTCACTGTCTTCGGGTGCCATCTTGATTTGATTATATCCCGAAAATCCGTCCATGAAGGAAAACATGTCATTTCTGGCGGCACTATCTACCAAGATGTCGATGTGGGGAAGTGGGAAGTCATCTTTGGGGCTGGCTCGGTTTAGATCCCGAAAGTCCACGCACATGCGGACCTTCCCATCTTTCTTAGGTACCGGCACTATGTTGGCGATCCACTCGGGGTACTCGGCAACTCTCAAGAAACCCGCATCTAGCTGCTTGGTAACTTCTTCTTTGATTTTCAAAAGGATGTCCGGATGCATCCTCCGAAGTTTTTGCTTGACAGGTTTGTACTCAGGCTTCAAGGGGATGCGATGCTCGACTATCCCAGGATCAAGACCTGGCATATCGGCGTACGACCATGCGAATATGTCTGAGTAGTCTTTGAGGAGAGAAATCAACCTTTCTCTCTGAACTGCGTCCAAGGTAGTTCCGATCTTGACCAACTTCTGATTCTCTTTGCTTGCCCCCAGGTTTACTTCGTCCAATTCCTCCTGGTGAAGAGTTATTTCCTTTTCTGAACTTTCTAGTAAACGGGCTAACTCGTTGGGGATTTCGGCTTGGTCTTCGGTTGTAGCGACGATTTCTTTGTCGGTAAAGACATAGGTTTTATCAAGACAATCCGAATTAACACTCATCCTGAAATTAAAAATGCGAAAAGAAGAGATGCGTAAAATGAAAATTGCATATATATTGATTTTTAACAAAAAAGGGAACATGAGTCCCTACAAAAAGGTCTTCGTAAGAAGACGTGCAAAAACGTATGTATATTTTTCGAAAGGAGTGATTACGGAGAGACATCTGGAAGCATGGCGATGGTCCAGTTGCGCACAGACTCCCCTGACTTCTTTACGAAAATGACTGAACTGAGCGACGGCTCTTCTTCACCCAGAGTGCAGATACGGAGGTCTGATACCCTGGTTGGATTTTCATTGATGGTTTCGGCTGCGAAGGGGAACGTGGTTTTGATATGGGGAACTTGCATTTTGCTATTTGGCGCAGAACGTCCAAATAGCTTAGCTAGTTGCTTTGCTTTCTTTTCTTGGGCAATCCTGGCGAAATCGGCCTTGCTGGGTTGGTACCCTAACCCGAAGCGATCTCCGAAGCTTTTCGGAGGTGCCCAGCCTCTTGCTCCTTGCAGCTCGGCCCCTAGCCGCTTTCCCAGTCGGAAACTTCCTTCTAGGGTTGACTTAGTTGTTGCTTCGGCTACCTCAGATTTTGAGGTTTTGCAGATAGGGGATCCTTCTTCGATCCAATCTGCGTTGACAATTTCGAAGGCTTGGAAAGAACTTTCCAAGGTCTCAGCAGTTTCGATGTAAGGCACGGATGCATGCTTGGCCAAGATCAAGGCCTCTTCTGCCTTGATTGTGACAAGGGCGTTATCTTTGACGTATTTGAGGCACTGATGCAGGGAAGATGGGACAGCTCCTGCTGAATGAATCCATGGCCGTCCTAGAAGCATGCTGTAGGCGGGTTGGATCTCCATGATCTGGAACGTCAAGGCGAACGTGTGGGGTCCGATGACCATGTCCAGCTCAAAGTTTCCGAGGATCTCTCGAGTGGTACCATCGAAAGCCCTAGCCATCATTCCGCTAGGCTTCATGTGAGAGAGATCGACTGGTAGTTGTTCGAGGACATGCCTGGGCATGACATTCAGTGCCGACCCATTGTCGATTAGGGCTTTTGCTATGACATGCCCCTTGCATTCCACCGTGATGTATAGGGCCTTGTTGTGATCTCTTCCTGCGGGGTCTATCTCTCCCTCAGAGAAGGAAATGCTACTTAAGGCTTGAATCCTCCCAACGAGGTTCTCCACCCCTTCCATGGTGATATCTTTAGTTACGAAGGCTTGCTTCAAGACTTTTAAGAGAGCTTGGCGATGAGGCTCTGAAGTGAGAATCAGCTCCATGATGGAGATGCGAGCCGGGGTTTTCTTTAGCTGTTCGATGATGCTAAACTCGCTCTGTTTCATGATCTTAAGGAACTCGGCTGTCTCGTCCTCAGTTACTGGTTTGCTCAAACCTTGAGTCTCCTCTGTCATCTCTTCGCGGATCACAGGGTTTTTCCCTTTGGCTTGTCTTTGTTTTTCTACCTCCTCCGATATGTAGCATCTCCCTGTACGGGTCATGCCCCCGATATGAGAGGTTTCGCCGATAGTCAGCTCTGTTGGTGCGATTGCAGGAAGGGTAGTGACCACCGTGTATCCGTAGTTAAATGGGACTGCATGCAAGTCTTGACTAGGGGTATTCACAGCCAATGTGAACACTACCTTGCGAGGGGTTGTAGCTGCACCCCCGGTTTGGGCCGTGTATTCGAAGGAGTACGATGCTGGAGGATTATCTTCGATGGCGTTGATTGCTCCTCGGGTTGCCCCTTCAGTTTGGATGATCCCGAATGTCGTGAGTTGCTTGACTTTCTTCCGAAATAGTCCGCAGTCCTGGATGTCGTTCTTGCTCTCCCCTTGGCAGAATAGGCATTGGGCCTGATCATTTCCTGGGAATGGCAGATAAGCGTTGTTGGCTAACGCGAAGAATAATTCTTCGCTGGGTGTTTCCTCTATTGAAGGGGGAGGAACGCCGATTCCCATGGAAGCAATGTCGCTCTTCCCAGGCTTATGGTGTGGCGGAGGGCTGGTTGTTGCATCAAGACCCCTCACCAGACCTCTGGACGAGACTCGTCCTTGTCGGGTCAGATCCTCGACCTTCTCTCTAAAGGCGTAACAATCCTCCAGGGAGTGTCCTCGGGTTCCGGCGTGATATTCGCAGCTAACATTCGGATCATACTAGCTAGGGTAGGGAGTTGATTGAGGTGAGAGTGGGGACGGTGTGATCTGCCCATCTGCAAGGAGGCTTGCGTAAATTTCCTTCAACGGAAACGGAGGAAACGACCATGTCGGTGAAGGGTATGACTCGGAGTCTGAGGATTCCCAAGAGGGTAGTAAGGGCACTGTGCTAGAATAGGAGGGTGGTGCCGAATACTTGACGAGGTAGTCGAACCTCCCGGAAGGTTGGCCCAAGGTGTCAATCTCGCGGTCTCCCTCATCGCGACGCCTGGAGAACCGTTTACCCGACGAGGTTGATCCTTTCTTTTGGATGTTTTGGAGTGGGGTTCTCTTGGCGTTATGTGGGATAGGAACCCCTTCTCCGATGGTGTGGATGGATCCTTCCTCGTGTGTTACTTTCTGGGTTTGAATTACTCCGAGGCTCGAGAGTTGTCTCACCTTTTCTGCGAACAAACCGCAGCTTTGGATCTTGTGACCGTTGCTTCCCTTGCAGTACATGCAATGACCTGAGTTGTTTTCCGAGCATGGCACATATCCTCCTCGAGCTAAGGCCAGGAAAAGTTGTTCCTGTGGCCAGTCTGATGCTGAAGAAAATAGGTCGTTGCTCTCTCCTGTTGAGATGGCGTTCACCCCTCCCTTTCCTTGGGAATGATCGGGGAGAGGGTTGGTGGAGGTGTTGGGTCCTTTTGCTGCCCCTTCGAAAGATACCCATCCACTTTTGATCAAGTGATGGACTTTCGTTTTGAATGCGAAGCAATTTTCCAGAGTTTGGCCTGGGGCTCCGGCGTGATACTCGCATCGTGCGTTAAGATCATACCACTTCGGGTAAGGAGGCAACTGAGGCTGCGCTGGAACTGGTACGATCTGTCCGGCTGCTAGGAGATGCTTGTAGATTTCTCCCGCAGGGAGGGGGAGAGGAGGCAAAGGCTCTCGGTTCCACCGATTGTTCGATGTGTTTTGGTTATTCGGGTATCTTGGTGGGTTATATGGCTTGGGTTGCATGGGTTGTGATGCTTGTACCGGAGGCGGCGAGAAATGTGTAGGATTTTGAGGCGCGGTATTAGCAACAGGTGGTGATGTGAAAGGAAAGTAGGTGGGTTGATATAGCGATGGCAAAGGGTAGGGCGATGGCGATAGATAAGGTGGAGGTGATGGAAATGGCTGCCCACGATTAGCTTGGGGAGCAACAAACCCCACATCTTTCTTTGCGATGGATGCCTTCTTGGGTGCAGACTCTGGTGCCGAAGGCGAGATTCGTCCAGATTTAATCCCTTGCTCGACTCTTTCGGCGATTAGGACCATGTCGGAGAAGCTATTTGAAGGATTCGAGATCAGGTAGGTGTAGTAGGGAGCCTTGAAGGTGTGTAGAAAGATCGATAAGAGTTCCTTGTCGCTTAAAGGTGGAGAGATCCTAGAAGCCAGCTCTCTCCATCTCTGAGCGTAGGTCTTAACGGACTCGCCGACTTTCTTTTCCAAACTTTGTAGGTCGGCCCGGTCGGGAGCTACCTCCATGTTAAACTTATATTGCCGGTAGAAGGCATCAGACAGGTCTCTCCATGTCCTGATTCTGGCTTTGTCTAGACCCATGTACCAAGTTAGGGCATGCTTAGTCAAGCTTTCCCGGAATAGATGGATCAACAATGGCTCGTTGTGAATCATCTCTGCCATTTTGTTGCAATATGCTCTGAGGTGGGTCTTTGGGCACTCGACCCCGGTGTATTTCTCGAAGTCAGGGATCTTGTATTTCGGTGGGATGACGATCCCGGGGACCATACACATATCAGCTGGGCCGGCAGGGTCGAAAGGATCAGCACCTTCAATCGCTCGGAGCCTTTCCTCAAGCAAATTCAGTCGGTCGCTTTTCGGTTGCTCGACTCAGAGGGGGTTATACCCGTAGGGTAGCATTGGTTCTGAGGAGAACTGGGGTTGTGCTGGATTGAAAGTGAGGAGCTGAGTTCCCACAGGTCCGGGAATTGTGCTCGGAGGAATAGGAGGGAGATACAAAGCCTCGAGGTGAGCCTGGCTTTTATTGGGGTCCACAGCAGGATTGATTGAAAGGTGCTGAAGCGACGGGGAGATCTCTTCACCCGCCTTAACCGTAGAATTTGCAGCGGTGGGTACAGTGAAGGGACTAACCCATCTCCATTGGCCCGGGGGTCCAGAAAGTAGTGGGGGTATGGAAGGTCCTGCGACGGTGAGCGAAGAGGGAGGTCCTCTTGCTTGAGGGGGATCGAAACCCGGTGGGAATTCGGTGGTAGCTTCATCCCTTTCCTTTTCGGCCCTGGCGGCCCTTTCTGTAGTAATCCGAACTTGCTCCTCTAGTTAGGCGATTCTAGCCGTTAGTACTTCGTCAGCCTTAGCTTGTTCAGTCATTTTTCGTTTTTGAAGTCTAGTTAGGGGGAGCCTGTGCGGAGTAGCGCGCTTCCGAGGAGCTATCGCGAACCTGAAAAGAAAAAGAAAAGCACAAAAAGGGTGAGTACAAAGTCATACACAGGTGGTGTGCAATCCTGAGGTCCCCACGTTTGCTCATTCACTTTCCGGCTGCGCTTTCATTTGATATTTCCAGGGCGGTTGGAGAGGCGAGGAATCCCAGTTGTCGACAAGATACGAAGGAAGCCTCTATACATTCCAACGATATGAAGTAAATCTGAGATGCTAACGGCGAAACCCAACTCCGAAGGGGCAACCAATGCCACCATGCTAAGAAGATCTCTTTTACCCTATGCTTTTGACGATGCGAGGCCTGATGCCTGGTGAACCCTGCCAAGGGGAGAGACGATGATCTATGCTATGAACTTGGAGTGTTTTGTGATAAGCTAAGAGGATATGGCCATGAGTGAACGCTACTTGGCTGTTTTGAATACTTGTTCTGATTTTTCGGAATTTCGGTGAGATGATTGTGTTTTACCCCGGGGGAATTTTTTTTTTTTTTTTTTTTTTTTTTTTTTTGAGTTTGTATTGAAGGGATAGTTGATATGGAAAAGATGAGTCGGTTTAATAAATATCCGAAAGAGTACGACTTTATTAAAAAGCGTTTACAAAATATGGTAAACTTGCCAACTTCCTAAATTCATCAAAAATGGCTAGGATAGATGAAATTAGGGGTCCTAGCTAAAAAGAACAGATGGGCCGATCTCCGAGCCTTTCCCTGAAGGTGTCATTCCTGGGCGTCCGAGTCCTGCTGCCAAAGGTACTCCATCGAAGCCAACTCCCTTTTCTTCATCTCTAACTCAGCCTCTAAGGCGGCAATTCGGCTTTGCAGTACTTGGTTGTTCCTTTCTCCCAAGTCTGCGCGAGTAGTCAAAACCCTTATCGTTGAATCCCTGTCTTCAATTATGGCACTTGATGCTTCTCTTTTGCGGGTTTCACTGCTCAAGCGTTCCTTAAAGTCCCTGAGGGCCACATTCTTTTGTACTGTTTGTACGCGGACGAAATCCTTGTGCTGCCTGTCCAGTTCATTCATCTGGACCTCTAAGCCACATTGACGAGCTTGGGCCATATCCCTTTCCTCTACCATCAGATCTCGCTCTTCTTGTGCTGCTAGCATCTGTTCTACCACTTGAGCGTAAGCCATGACATCCATTCCTTCGCTCACTTGCGATTCCCCTTCTTCTTCCATCGGTTTTTGATTTTCTGGGCGAGGTAAGACATTACCATTAACTCGTCTCGACCTCCACTGTGGATATTCTGGTATTGTGGTTGCGGAGATGTCGTGCCCTTTGAGGCAGAAAGGGTGGGCCCAGTCATGGGCGTACAGCTGAATGTTCTGATCTTCTCCAGCGTGTGGCAGGTCTGATTTCGTCATGCCAAAAGTTACTGGAATGATTTGGGTGATGCGAAACTGTCTGAGGACGAGGGCCGGACAATAGTGAACTCATCCCCATGCTCCGATCAAAGGAACCCAAGGTAAGTGTCCGCAGCAGACGATGGGATTGGAAGTCTGCAGCCACTTGGCGTGCCAACTGAAGTCTTCTTCTGAGAGATTTATGAATCGGTTGATCCAGACATCCTTATTTTCCATCTCCCATCTATCCGTGGTCATTGCATTGATAACCCTGAGAAAAGGGCATGACCTTATGTAACTTGCGAAGAAAATGGTCTGATCAGGGATCTGCTTGAAGTGGCTGACCAACCATACTGTCAACAACTGGGTGCAACATGTAAGTCTCCCTTTCCCTTTTCTTCGACAAGAGTCCAAGGAGCGAAAGGTCTCGGCCAGAATGGCTGTTGTAGGATTGATGGCATTTGTTTCCATCTCGTAAAAGATGTTGGCTGCTGCAAAGTCGATGGCATTCCTCATTTTCGGAAAGAGGACAAATCCTACAATGGCGAAGGCCAAAATCCTTAAGCGTTTCTTTCCGTTGGACAATCGAAAGCGTGCCTCAATATCTGACCAGCACCAGAAGTAGTCCCCCTCTCTGACACGAGTAGTGATTCCTAACAGCTTATCGAGCCTTATTTTGACACTTGAGGAGTCGAGTCGAACATTCTGGTATATGGCCGATATAGGAGAGGTGAAGCACATCAGAGCTGAGTACTCCTCTAGCGTAGGGGTCAAGTCTACCTCTTTGTCGAAAGAGAAGCACCGATAATAGGGATCCCAGAATTTTAGGGCTGCCCGGATGCAACCCCAATCAGTCTTTACGTCGACTAGGGTCAGTAGCTTTCCATAAATCCCCTCAAACTGTGTCTCTTCGTCTTCAGTCAGCTCATTTCTCAACATCCGAATCCTAGTTAAGTCAAAGTCCACGACTTCTACTTTGATCTTAGTGGTGATGTCAGGGGCGAACCCACGTTCCAACAGATCTCCTTGTACGGCCTGATCGTCGAAACTTCGTCCCCCGAAAATATTAAATGAAAGTAGTGTAGGCGCAGTCATAGCGAATGAGCAAAATGGGTCCTGTTGGGGACGAAAGTAAAATTCAAGTGCTAAGTAAATAGTGTGAGAAACCCGCAGTTTGTATAACAGGAAAAATCAGGTCAAAATGCCATCAAGACAAATAGAGCCACGAAAAACAGTTATAATCATGATGCACGTGCTGGGGCTCTGATTCCGACACCTCTAACTGGCTTGAATGGTTCCCGGATGATACCATGAAAAGGTCCCTAAAGTGTCGTCCAGTCGCCCGATTCCTTGCGAAATCGTATAACCTTTCGACTGGCTTTAGGGGTTCATCCAAGTTGGGATTGGTGAACACTACCCAGGACATGTGTCCTAGGGCGTCACTACTACCCTCCTATTTTGGTAATTGTCCCCGGGGTGTAGGGCGCTATGAAATGCATATGACAATTGATAAAGCAAATAAATAAACAGGCCAGCAATTGATCAAAGCAAATAAATAAACAAATAAAACACCTCTCTAAAAAGATAAAACCGGCTCCGACCCTAGAACGTCCCCAGTGGAGTCGCCAAACTGTCGCGCCCCACGAAAATTAACAGAGGAATGCTAATTCACGAGTGTGCAACGAAATTCGGGACCTTACAATGCTCAGCGTAGATGGACGCCTCGCAGCATGCAATGAAGTCGCCACCCTAATTTGGTTGCTAGGCTTAGGGAACCCTAATCGTCATGGCATAGGAAATATAATAAGTAAAAAACTAAAGGCACAAAAAAAGGGTCTGGACCCCAGACAAAGGTTCGGGGTCGTATTATGGTCTCGGGAAGGTGTTAGGCACCCGAGTCACATCCGAAAATGGTTACCGGTTGATGAGAGAGGTGTTTTAAAGGTGTTTTGATGAAATGCGTTTTGAAAAAGGGGGCCCTCAGAGGAATCGTCACTTTAGTCTTTATTATGATCGTGATGGGACTGAATTTTCCGTAAGACTGAATGAGCGCCCTCTTTTTTCATCATCGGGCCATGCATGATTAACTTAATTACTACGTGATCCTAACATGGATTGCTAACAGAGTACCATTTTAGATGATGGATTTAAAATGATAGTTTGCTGTGGGATCGAAAGTCCCCATGTACATGCAGTCAATATAAGCGAGAAGTAAAATCACATGAACGCGGCATTTTAAGAAAGTCTTTAAACACGTTGTGCATGTGGGTTGATTTTAGTTCTAGCAGTTCTATATATCATGCATACGATGGATATTTGCAGAAAGCATCGAATAAATAAAAAGGAATCGAAAGGCGTACTTTCGAGCGAAGCTTGAAACTAAAACCTGCAAAATGAGAGTGTTAGCGATAGCTCGAGAAATAAATAAGCAATTTATGAATGCAAGAATTTAAATGACAGTTGATTGTATACGAGAAATGATGGATTTCACGCATACGAAATGAGATGCTGAGTTTGGTTGTATGCGAAAAATGATTGATTTTAAGCATACGAGAATTTATCGCTTGGTGATTGCATACGAAAAATGATGGATTTTTCGTATGTGAGAATTTAAATGCTAGTTGATTGCATGCGAGAAATGATGGATTTTACGCATGTGAGAATTAAAATGCTAGTTGATTGCATGCGAAAAATGATGGATTTTACGCATACAAAAATGAAATACTGAGTTGATTGCGTGCGAAAAATGATTGATTTTAAGCACACGAGAATTTAAATGATGTGTTGATTGCATGCGAAAAATGATTGATTTTACGCATACGAGAATTTAAATGCTAGGTTGATTGCATGCGAAAAATGATTGATTTTACGCATGCGAGAATTTAAATGCTGGGTTGATTGCATGCGAAAAATGATGGATTTTACGCATACGAAAATGAAATGTTGTTTTGATTGCATGCGAAAAATGATGGATTTTACGCATACGAGAATTTAAATGCTAGGTTGATTGCATGCGAAAAATGATTGATTTTACGCATACGAGAATTTAAATGTTGGGTTGGTTGCATGCGAAAAATGATGAATTTTACGCATACGAAAATGAAATGTTGTTTTGATAAGTGCAGAAAAATTAAAGGCTATTGGCGATTTACAGGGAAGAAAAAAAAAGTTTAATGATTTGCAGAAAATAAAACAGATTGATAATGTAGAGAATGGACAGTTAGATATTTGTGGAAAATAAACAGTTGATTATTGCGACCGACCATGTAGGCGGTATTGAATTTAAATTGTTGAAAGTAAATTGCTGAAATTTAAAGTGCAGAAAAGTAAAGTACGGAAAATTAAAGTGCGGAAAAGTAAACAGTTGATAATTTGCGGAAGGATTTCCAGCAGTTTTGTGAAAAATTAAAGCAGTTGAATATTTACGAAAATTAAAATGCGACCGACCATATAGGCGGTATTGAATTTAAATTGCTGAAATTTAAAGTGCAGAAAAGTAAAGTACGGAAAAGTAAACAATTGATAATTTGCGGAAGGATTTCCAGCAGTTTTGCGAAAAAGTAAAGCAGTTGAATATTTACGAGAATTAAAATGCGACCGACCATGTAGGCGGTATTGAATTTAAATTGCTGAAAGTAAATTGCTGAAATTTAAAGTGCAGAAAAGTAAAGTGCGGAAAAGTAAATAGTTGATAATTTGCGGAAGGATTTCCAGCAGTTTTGCGAAAAATTAAAGCAGGTGATATTTACGGAAATTAAAAAGCGACCGACCATATAGGCGGTATAATAAATGACTGAATTTAAATATCATGAAAATAAATATTGCGATAAGAAAGAAGCAATTCGGATATAGAACAATTAAATAACAAGTTGTCGCAAGAACGAGCATACGAAAAATATGGACCGGAAATGACGCATGTGTGCATTTAAATCATGTATAAACATTTAAAGCATGGTATACGGCTATTTAATTTCGTGCATAAATATTTAATCATGGTATATAAATATTTAAGCAAAGCGAAATAATAAACAAGTATTGTAAATAATGATTAATTAAATATGGTATACGAATTAAATTAAACATTACGTACGAGCATGAAAAAAAAATGACTCGAATGCTTGACGAAGAATTAATGGGCTGGGCCCCATGTGCTGAAATTGGTTAAAATGGGCTAGGAATAAATCCTAGCCCATAGCTTAATTTGAAAGGAAAAGAAAAGATGGGCTTGGCTTAAGCCAAAGCCCATCATCATGATAAATAAAAGGAGGGACGGGCTTAGCCCGTCACCCTCCCTTCTTCTTCCTCGCAAGAACAGCCCTGTTGTTCTTGCTTCCCACGTCGCCGGCGCCGTGGCCGGCGACTCAAATGACCCAAAACCCGCTTGTAACCCCCCCCAATTCGACTCGGATCAATCACTCAACATGCCAACGATCCAATCAAGCAAAAACAGCACCCCAAAACGGGAGAAGAAGCCACGGTTTTAAAAGAAGAAGAAACATGTTAATTAAACATTTTTTTGAGCAATTAATTAGTTAAAGCAACGAATGATTAAATTAAGGCAAGGGAAGTGAAGTTAGCATGGAAACAAAGCTTTTAAAACAGATTTGAGTGGTTGATCAAAGGCTTAAGGCTAAAAACGAAAATTAAAAGAGAGGAGCTTAGAGAGAGAAAGCTTGAAAGAAGCTCACCTTGCTTGCCTTTCTTTTCCTTGGTTCGGGTGGATGAATTGGCTAGGAGAATGGAGAGGGAGCAGGGCTGTTTTCATGCGAGAGTTTTTTGTAAAATTTTTGGCCCCTTTGTTCGAAGGGAACGTGGCTATTTATAGCCACGGGAGTCGCGTGGTGGCCGGACGCGGGCTGCGCGTGGAGGAGCTAGGGGAGGCATGATGATGGCTGAACGGGGTAGAGAGCTACGAGCTCGAGCTAGGAAGCGATGGGAGCAGGTGGCTCGGGCGAAAATTGCTTCGCTGCACATTCCTGTCACTGTTCATGTGCATTATGCACATTAATTCAAGTGCCTTTGATTTGGTTGACTTTCGTCACTTGACCAGATCAATGGCCATGATCAAATGGCCTTTCATCTGATTTAAATGGCCTCGAGCCGAGTTTCGCGGGCAAACGTTCCGACTTTTCGAGCCGAAGGTACTGGCGCGTAGAGAAACATACGCCGGTTTTAACCGTCTACAGCGAATGACGAGAATTCCTCGTTTAACGTGTTTATTTTCACGTTCAAAAACGTGAAATGTTTGAACGGAAAAATAATAACGTTACGCCGAAAATTACACGAGTCGCTGTAGACCGTTGCGTCCAGAAAAAAATCTAGCAACTAGTTAATGGAAAACATTTTAAAGTCGAGCTATTGTCCGAGCAGGCTTACTCGGGTCCAATAAAAGCTCGAATAAAAATAATAATAAAATAATAAAAATACTAAAAAATGCGCTAAAATATTAAAAATCCTAAAATCCATGGGATGACCTAAAACGAAGAAAAAACTAGTAAACGACTGTCGGATAGTCAAAAATGTGAGTTTTAAGGCTAAAAATAATAATGATAATAATAATGAAAATACTTGCCGAACAATTAAAAACGCGATTTCGAAAGCTGACGAAGCTAACGATGATGCTAAAACGCGTTGAAAACCCTAAAAATGCTAGCGACAGTAACTTAACTACAGACGACTGTAATTTAAGTAAAAATGACGGTAAATTAAATAAATGACAGAAATGTTAAAGTTAAGTAAAAATGGCGTCAAAATTCGGGTATCAATACTATGCGATATCCAGAGGACTTACATTGTCTAAATTTTATTAATGTCATTGATTTGGATGATGAAGATATTTATGAAATTGACAATACAGATCCCCTTGAGTACGTTCTCACAAGAAGCATTGATTACTTTAAACTTGAGGAGCTGGAAAGCAAGGTGGAAGTCAGGGAAGAGATTGAGGAAGCAGTATATGAACTGGATGCGGCCAAATTAATAGAAGTTAACCTGAAAGTTATAGATTTACCTGTGACTAATAATTCTTTAGTCCCTTCTGTTTTACAGGCCCCAGACCTGATATTGAAGCCACTACTCAGTCACTTGAAATACTGTTTCTTAGGCCAGGGAGAAGGCCTGCCAGTGATTATCTCAAACAAACTATCTCGGTTAGAAGAGGACAGACTCTTGAGAGTCTTGAAGGACAACAGAGAAGCTATAGGATGGACTATAGCTGACATAAAAGGAATTTCACCTGCCATATGCACACACAAGATCCACCTAGAAGAAGACTGCAAAATAGTGAGACAGCCGCAAAGGAGACTAAATCCTCCTATGATGGACGTCGTCAAACAGGAAGTATTAAAACTTTTAAATGCTGGAGTAATATATCCCATATCTGATAACACTTGGGTGAGTCCAGTGCAGGTAGTCCCAAAGAAGATGGGGATGACAGTAGTGGAAAATGCTGAAGGACAATTGGTGCCAACTCGGGTACAAAATGGATGGCGAGTATGCATCGATTACAGGAGACTCAATTCAGCGACCAGGAAAGATCATTTTCCTATCCCTTTCATCGATCAAATGCTTGAACGGCTGTCAGGTAAGTCTCACTATTGTTGTCTTGACGGGTATTCCAATTTTCACCAAATACCCGTCGCTTCTGAGGACCAAGATAAAACTACTTTTACATGTCCATTTGGAACTTTCGCGTATAAATGCATGCCCTTTGGATTGTGCAATGCCCCTGCAACTTTCCAAAGGTGTATGATGAGTATTTTCTCTGAATTCATAGAAAAAGGAATAGAAGATTTTATGGATGATTTTACTGTTTATGGCGATTCTTTCGATGAATGTCTAGAAAATCTTGAGAAAATTCTAAAACGCTGCTTAGAAACAAACCTTGTTTTAAACTATGAGAAGTGTCATTTCATGGTTAATCAGGGTCTGATTTTAGGACACATAGTTTCTCAGAAAGGAATAGAAGTAGATAAGGCTAAAATAGATGTTATTGACTCTTTGCCATATCCTACTAACGTGCGTGAAGTTCGTTCCTTCTTAGGGCATGCAGGTTTTTATAGAAGATTTATTAAAGATTTTTCGAAGGTTGCTGCCCCACTTTGCAGGTTGCTCTAGAGGGAAACAGAGTTTAAATTTGACTCTGATTGTGAGGCCGTTTTTGACACATTGAAAGAAAAATTAACAACAGCCCCCATCATTAAAGCTCCAAACTGGAATTTACCATTCGAAATTATGTGCGATGCTTCTAATAATTCTGTTGGTGCTGTTCTAGGACAGAAAGAAGGACGTGATCCACACGTTATCTATTATGCGTCCCGCATGCTTGACGATGCACAAAACAATTATACCACAACAGAGAAGGAATTATTTGCCATAATTTTTGCTTTAGATAAATTCTGTGCATACTTATTGGGAACTAAAGTTGTTGTTTACTCTGATCATGCAGCATTACGCTATTTGCTAGTCAAAAAGGAAGCCAAACCGAGATTGATCAGATGGATTTTACTGCTCCAGGAGTTCCACCTAGAGATTAAAGATAAAAGCGGTAAGGAGAATCTAGTAGCAGATCACTTGAGCAGATTACTCGTAAAACCAGACCATGAACCAGTAAAAGAGGATTTTCCAGACGAAGCCCTTTTCTTTGCCCTGGGAGAAGGACCAGATGAAAGCCTTATCCTAGCCCTGGTGGAAAGACCATGGTATGCAGATATAGCCAATTTTCTGCATTCAGGTAAGTTCGACCAGGACATGACGTACAGAGAAAGGGAAAAGGTAAGAAGAGATTCCAAGTTTTATGTATGGGATGAACCCTACATGTGGAAAAGATCAAATTTTGAGGAGATGTGTTCTCCAAAATGAATTTGAATCCATTTTAAGATTCTGCCATACAGAGGCATGTGGGGGCCATTACGGACCTAAAAGAACAGCATTAAAAATTCTTGAATGTGGCTTTTATTGGCCAACACTCTTTAAAGATTGCCATCTATATTGTATGAACTGTCCAAATTGTCAAAAGGTTGGCAATATTTCTGCTAGGAATGAAATGCCTTTAAACCCCATTTTTTCTTGTGAAGTATTTGATGTCTGGGGAATCGACTTTATGGGTCCTTTCCCCATGTCTGGGGGAAACCAGTACATTATACTTGCTGTTGACTACTTATCTAAGTGGGTTGAGGCCAAAGCTACTGCAGCCGATGATGCCAAAACAGTGGTCTCTTTTCTAAAGTCTCACATTCTTAACAGGTTTGGAGTCCCCAAGGTGTTAATCAGCGACAGAGGGACCCACTTTTGCAATAAGGTAGTTACTGCCTTACTTGCAAAATATCAGGTCAATCATAGGGTGTCCACAGCATACCACCCCCAGACCAATGGGCAGGCAGAAGTCTCAAACAGAGACGTGAAGGTTATTCTAGCAAAGACAGTTAATTCGGACAGAAAAGACTGGAGTCAAAGATTAGACGACGCTCTTTGGGCGTACAGGACAGCATTCAAGACTCCCATCGGCACAACTCCTTACAACCTAGTGTATGGAAAATCATGTCACCTTCCTGTAGAACTAGAACACAAGTCCTTTTGGGCGAAAAAGCAGTGTAACTTGGAGCTAAAAAGAGATGCGGCAGCAAGGAAACTACAACTCCAAGAATTGGAAGAGATGCGCAAAGATGCATATGAGAACTCCCAACTCGTAAAAGCTAAAACCAAGAAATACCATGACAGTATCATTAAGGATAAAACCTTTCATGTGGGCCAGAAAGTGTTGCTATTTAATTCTAGATTTAGACTCTTTTCAAGGAAACTAAAATCTAGATGGATGGGTCCATATATTGTTATTAACATTTACCCTTATGGTGCTATTGATATACAGGATACGAAGAAGGGAATGACGTTCAAGGTTAATGGACAGAGGCTGAAACCTTACCATGAAGGATTTCAGAGTCACACGGTGAAGCAAGTACAAGTCCACCCAAGTCTGGATAAATGAGGAATACCATGTCTAGTCCAAGACATAAAAGAAGGACGTTACATGGGAGGCAACCCATGCCTTTGCACCATTTTAAAACTTATCCCATTTATTTAGTTTGAATAAAACTTAAGAAAAAGGATCTGATAGAATTTCGTTTGATTATTTTTTATCAGGAAAATCAGGAGGCAGTTGCAGTTGAAGTTGATCTTATCCCAGGTCAGGGATAAGAGATTTTTAGGAAGCAGATTTCGAGTGGGTAGAAGTGACTCTTATCCCAGGGCTGGGGGAAGAGTCAGTGAAAGATAAGTCTGGGAATTCGCAAAATAAAGTAAAAAGCAAAGCCAAGAGAGAAAAATATCCCATCATTATTTTTCCAACGGTAATATTATTTAATTAATATGACCGTTGTCCACCCAAACCAAAACTCTTCCTCTATCCTAAATCCGATCATTTATCCCAACTAAACAAAAACACCTCCCTAATTTTTCCATAAAACAAAACCCTAATCAAGCAGATCCACCATCATCTTTCTTTTTCTTCTCTACTTCTTCATCTGTCCCAGACCTAAAATCTCAGAATCTCACCATGGTTCTCACCAGAGCTGGTAAAGACTCAAAACCTACTTCGAGAAAGGCTACCAAGCAAGCAGCAAAATCAAAACCCAAAACCAAGCCAAAGGCCTTGATTATTAACACTCCTCCATCATCACCACTGATTGAGAGTTCAGAGAGGGCAGTTGTTGATGGAGCCCAGATTTTGCCAGCAATTCAGCACCCACCACCGCCGCCTTCTCCTCCTCCGGCCAGAGATGCGACACCACCGCCGCAACCTGAAAGCCCCACGCCTATTGCCTCGCCTGGTCCTCAAGAACAGTTGCCACAGCCATCGGCTCCAGTGGTCGATGAGATACCATAAGAGCAAGGGCAAGAATAAATTCCAGAGCAGGCGGCTGAGATTCTCCTTCCAGACCCATCAGGCCAGATAGAAGAATCGGTTCCAGAGGAAGCGCCACAAGCTGAGACGGCCGTTGATCAGACGATTGAATCACCAGAGCATAACTCCACTAGCTCTGGTGAAGAGACCGCTTCTGATCCCACCTACAAAATCAAGCCAGCGGAAGTCGTAGATGAAAGCGAAGAGGATTCGGAGGAGATCCCCTTGTCTCGCCTGAGAAAGGGAAAGCAACATCAACTGCCCCCAGAGAAGACCAGTGTGGGGGAGAAGAGGAAAGAGCCAGAAAGAAAAATCTCAGAGGCCCCAGAAATAGAAGCTTCCATCAGGCCTGATGATGAAGCCAGTGGCAGTCAGACCAAACCAAAGAGGACTAAAACCAAGGCCAATGCATTCAATACCAGGCCTGAACAGAAAAGCACCCATATACCTCTCACCAAGGTACAAAAGCCTGGGATTCCTTCTCAACAACCAGCCCAGACAGAGCAGAAGGGCCACGTGAGAATCAAGTCCAGAGCAAAAGGAGGCAGATCTTCAAAACAGGTACCAGCCCTTGAGAATCTCAAGGGTTGGCTTAATTTTGATGATTTTAAGTCTATAGAACGATTAGCTATTAGATATAAAGATGATGTGATTGCATGCGCCCGATGTGATTATCAGTTGCTGTCTGACCTTGACCTTATAGATCCTCTCACCAAGTATATCCAAAATATAGGATGGGAGCCTTTGTTTTTCCTTGAACAACCTGCTTTCTTAGAACTCACAATAGAATTTTATGCTTCTTTTTGGATGAATACTAAAAAGAAAGTAGGTGTTAAAGAGGTTAACTTCAGATTGATGAACAAATATGCCCACTATACCATGGACGAATTTAATGTGTTTATTGGTTTTATGCCTGAGAAGGAATTGACATCAGACTGGTATGTTAATTGCTTAACTGATTATCCGGAATTTCCACTATTTGATAAGCATGAGGCATGGAAACAAATTACTAAGGATCCTGCTGCACATTTTGATGATAGCCATGCCAAGGCACATGTTATTCCAGATTTATCTCTTAGGATCATTCACAGGTTTTTAGCCATTAATTTTTCTGGAAAATCTGGTATTACTGGTGTGATTTCTAAGCAAGAACTGTTCTTTCTTTGGTGTATGGTGAATGAGCATAAAGTGAATTTAGGATTTTGGCTTTGTAAGCAATTCAAGTCTGTTAAGAATAAAATGCCATTGGGATCCTTGATCACTGCATTTGCTGTCCAGTATAGGGGTCTAGATGTGTCTGCTTGCGATTTGTTTAAATCAGCTGATTTGCGCATTTTAGATTTAAAATCCTTGGATGTTATGGGTTACTTTCACCTGGATGAAAATCGTGTGCTGCGCAGTAATACAAGTTTCACTCCTACTGAAGACCACATCTTCTCTGCAAAGAACAGAGGGAACTTCATTTTTGAAAAAGATTTTGTGGCAGGAGAAACCAACCCAGCACAGAAACAAGCCTCTATATCAGACCAGGGATCGCAGCCACCACAAAACCAGAATCCCAGGGCTGGGAATGAGATGCAAAACATAACAGCCATGATGACGCAACTGTTGGCCAACCAGGAGCTTATGCAGAAAACTATTGAACAGCTAGGAGCTCAAGTCCAAAAGCTGACTGAGGACCAGAAGCATTCCGAAGCTATACAACAGCAGCTCCTAGAAAAATTCATGCAAAACACCTTCCCACCCAACCCATAAATGCCCCGGGTATTTCCTTTCCTTGTTATTTCTTTTATTTTAGTTAACGTTGAGTTTTTTTTTCTTTCTCACACTTCGAGGACAAAGTGTCATCTAGTGTGGGGGAGACTTTTTGTGTTAATGATCTGTTTTGATTGTTTGTTAGAGTCTTATAGAGTCTGTTTTTCAATTATCACCTTCGAGTCGTGTCTGTCTGTCTTAAGCATGCTTTATTTTGATTTTATTGCATGTTTGTAGATAAATTTTGTGTGTCCGATCAAAGAACATGAAAATCAGGTTCAGAGTATGCATTTCATCACATAGGAAACAAAAGATGCTTGAGTTCATAAGTCCATGTTTTATTACCAAGGTATAATCTTTCCAATACTTATGAAACTCACTTAATCTACATAGGGTCATGATACTTGGGCTTTCTGATTGAATTTTGCGAGAGAAAACATGTAGAACTGGCATTCTTTACCCTGCTGCCTTTGACACATTGACTATCTCTATAGGCCTACCCCTGAAATCATTTTTAGAAGTTTAGCAGCTATGAAAAAAAAATTATGAATAAAAATATGATGTTGCTGCTTTGGTATTCATGCCTAATTTAAGCAAGAATATCCAAGGAACTACAATCAGCTCTAAAAAAGGAAAAATAGAATGTCTTGGTACCCAGGCCTAAATTAAGTGAGGGTAACTAAGAAACTTCAGCTGATCAAATTTAAGAAAAGAAAATAGGAAATACCTAGGGGGTAGGCTGAAAATCTATCCAGTCAATGTGAAGGGGGGTGGTAGAAGGAAATGGGAATTGTTCTATGCATTTTCAATTGCAGGGATCGATCGCTAAGCACTCGATTATGGGACTATATCAGATCAGGTGAGTTTCGGGTCTTGGTCAAGCCTTGGTAATATTGGATGGTGCTATGAGCTTAAGTATCTGTGGATCTTATGTGATGAATTGGGTGCTCTGAAGTCGATACTGATTGATCTTTGTTTATGTGTTTTGTTTTGTTGAGTCTTGTGTTAGGTTAGAAATGCTTGGGGGCAAGCATAAGATAGTGTGGGGGATTTGATAAAGCGCTAAAATGTCATCTTTTCATCATCCATTCACTTCTGTTTTTAGATGATGATACTGCTAAATGATGGCTTTTCTCTCCTTTTTCGCAGATACACTGCTGAGAAGCAGAATTATTAAAAAGGAGCCAAAAGGGTCTATATCAGAGTTGTTTTGCTGACCAAAGGAAGATATGATCCCAGGCCTGGGATAAGCCAAGAAACTGAAAGCGTTGACCCGAGTCAACTGACTTAATGAGCTAGCTGGGGCGTGAGATTTATTAGTGGGCCGTGAGCGAAATCACCATGAAAGTTGCAGTCTTCTTTCTAGGAGGAAAGGAGTACAACTATGCTTAGAACTCCTTAATCGATTAGCATAATCGATTCCTTCTTTTTGTATTTAAATAAACAATCCCGTAGATTAGATTTCTATCTCTTCTCTTCATCTTTTGAATTTTGAACCAGAGATAGGTTTTGTTATTTAAAGCTACCGCTGAGTAGAAGAGAGGTATCTCTTCACGCTTGGATTTTTCTACCATTGTTGCAGCTTAAACTATTCTCTTATTTTCAATATAATTCGGATTCAGTTTATGTTCGTCTTATTATTATTATTATTATTGTTATGTCTATTATAGGCTAGTCGCCTTCTTCTTAGTAAGGATTCAAAGCCATGATTCCTAGGTTGTGAGATCAAATCGCACTTCATACACGCTATACTTGTATTCTTATCCTTCTTGTTTGCATGATAGCTTGTCCTTGTTCTTAGTAAAGTCTGATCAGCTTCACATAAGGTTTGGACGATTACAGTCTTTTCTAGCGGCTTTGGAGTCTACATTGCCAAGAGAAATATGAAGGCAACTAGCTGGTGACAGCTAGAAGAAGGATCAGATCTGGTTTATAGGATAGACACGATTCTCTATCCCAGGCCGGGGATTAGGTCTTTCCCTGCGTCTATCAATTGCCCTGATTAAATCCTATAGAGTGTCTCTTAGGATTGTTAGGATAATTAGGGACTTCCAACAGAGTGTCTCTTTGGAAGTCTTGTGTAGGAGGAAAGTAGGAGATCTAGGTGACCAATACCTGGTCTCTATAGCCTTCCTATAAGTTTAGTGTTTAATATTCTTGCATCTATGACCAATCTATTCGAATCATGAGCTATAAGAAGTCCTTACTGGGAAGCCATTATCAACTGGTTAAAATCATCCACTGCGTCTTCTGTTTTGTTTACTTCTGTCCATCTAAATTGTTTGCAACCAACCAACAACTCATATTGGTATTTGAATGGGGTGTCGAATCCCTTCAAAAATAAAATTACAACTTATCACTAAGCAACAAAAAGGATTGTGCATAGCGGCAAGAGGATCGATCCACAGGGATTGTCGGCCTAATGTTTATTCCCCTGCAAACAACCAAATCAAACAGAAGGAAACGAAGGGTGAGATCAGAATAGAGCAAGAAAATAAAAGACAAGAAAATAAAACAAACCAGGAGACAGGGTAGCTCCATCCCTAGGCCTAGGGAGGGATCAGCCATGCTCCAGATAAAAACAGTAAATAAATAAAGGATAAAAACGTGAAATAAGGAGAGTGAAATGATAAGAGAAATACTCCTGGTAGGAGATCTGTTGAGGTAACAATTCCAAGTTGTAAATCATTGACAAAAACATTTTCAAAACGATTTCATAGAGATGTTATAGAGGCCAATGGCACATTAGACCTCCAAGTCGCCCCTTAATTGGTCATTTAAAAGAGGCACTCTATTCAAACGACCCAAACCCTCCTTAACGATCCTAAGCGTACTGGTCCACCACCCCACTGGGTTGCAAGGCTGTCACCCAAGAAAACCAGCAAAGGAACCAGCCCGCTTGTAGGACTGCTAGGCGGTTGATTAAGATCCGGGAGACCCATCCCAAGCCTAGGGATGGACTTACTTTCTGCTGCCACCACAACCCAGGTCTTATTCTTCCCTTCCCCTAGTTTCAAATGACAAGTCTTATGTCTATTATCCACTAGTTGTCTACTCATGCTTCCCTTAATGTAGGATAAACACTAACATTAGAGAATTCTACTGTAATTACTCATGTCAAAACATAGCCTAAGCTTAATTCCAACAAGAATAAATTGGCATTAAAATGAGAAGAGGAAGAAATACGAAAATCATTTATATTAAGAACAACAAAGTCTCAAAACATATTGGTCTTGTAAACCTCTCAATCCCTACCAGGAATTGGAGGAATTAATTACAAACCAATCAAAACAACAAACTTGAATAAAATCCGAAAATACAAGAAAAAGTAGAAAATAATACAAAGGGAGAGAACTAGCTTCTCTCTTCCGTTCCCCTCTCACTCTCTACGTGCTGAACTCCACTCTCTTCTGTCCCATCTTCTTCATTTAATGGCAGCCAAGGGGAGAAATACAATAGATTAAAATATTATCAAGTTAACAAACCCATAAATGCATAGTCTTCAAGGCATTTGTCACTTGTAAGCATGCTAAACATTCTCCTCCCTCTTGTCTCACACGACAACCACCTCTATCTCAACCAAAGCCTCTCTCTTCTTCTTCTTCCCAAGGAGCTAACACTCAAGAATAAAATAATGGTAAGCATGCAGCTCCAAATACAAGGAGGGGACAAGAATATATTCTTGCTAAGAACTAAAAAGAGATGTTCCTAAGCATGACTTTGAAGTCTCCAAGACATTCTTGAGCCAAAGAAATGAAGGAACACGAGGTTGGGGAGCTGGGAAGATGTCTGGCACGGCTAGGGGACAAGAAAAGCACTGAGAAATATTTAATTCCTTGGCACGGAAACTCATGGTCGGACTGCCCAGAAATCTACAAGCGTAGGCGATCCATCCCTAGGCCTAGGGATGGATACGGGAAAACTTCTGCAAACATCCTCCAAAATCAGCCATGATTGGAAATGCTCTATCTTTCACCGATTCTACTCCTTTTCCTCCCCAATGATCTTTCAAGCCTGAACAAAGGAAAAGGGAAGTAAATGGCCAAAAGAAGCAAATAAATACTCTCAATCCACAAGAGAAAGAGAGTATAAAACACCAAATATAAACAACCAATCAGTATTTACCACCCTTTTAAATTAATACAAAGAATTGATTTTAATCCACCGAATCTCTGAGGAACGATCCTTTTACCACATACTGCAATTAAATTATATACGTGCATGGTAAATTGTAACTTGATTTATTTTGACGGTCTCGGCACCCATCACTTGCGACGAGAGGCTTCCTTCGCAAGAGGAGTTTGCTGGCTGTGGAAGATAGTCACTGTCCTCTGTGCTCTGAAATGGAGGAAAGTGCAGACCACTTAATCCTTCAGTGCAGAGTAGCGGGGAAAATCTGGAGTTTTTTCATGAAATGGGCGGGCATTTCGTGGGTGGTTCCTAGGAATTTGGCTGACCTCTAGACCTATTGGGGTGAGCTGCTTGGTCCCTTGTCGATGAAGAAGAGATCCATGTGGAGGTTATTGTCGTATGCCATCCTTTGGGGCATTTGGAAACAGCGCAACGGGGTCATTTTTAATCGTCAAATTTTCTGCGAATTTCGTACGTTAAACTCCATCTTCAATACTTGGCAACAGTGGCTTCGTGGTCAAGATTCTACCTTTCCCTACACGTCGATGCAGATGCTTATCTCTTCTTCATGGTTTCATGTGTGGGGCGGGTCTGTCAGGGGGTAGCTTGGGGTGCGTCCTTGTTAGTTTTGTCTCGTTTTTTTGAGTCTGCTGCTGTAAGTGGCAAGCACTGCGTTTGTTCCTTTCCTGGGCTGCTTGAGTGCCATGCTGCTGTTCTTGTCATGGGTTTCATGACTCTTTTTCCTTAATAATAAATCAGCTTATTAAAAAAAATACAGTGTGGGGGCACAATCTGTAATTGTGCAGAATCCTGGGTTAATTACTAATTGTTGATGGGTCAATTAGTAATTAATATAAATTAAATAATTGGAATTAGGTCCCCGGTGGAAGTTGCTTTTAAATACAGTTCTTCTGTTACAACAGCTGTACGTACAGACACAAAAGAAAACGCACGGTTGAACAAAATAGAGAATTGCTTTGGTTCCCCATCCGGCCCTGAAGCAACGATTCACCAGAAGACCTCCGTTCCCGGTTTTCTGCAAGATTATGGCATCATCATCAGATACGCTTCCGCATTCCATTTAATTCATGCAATAATCTGAATTGATTACGGTCCTAGATTGTTGTTCATACGGTTTAGAACAACAGTAATCTCCTCCAGTTCTAACATAATATACTTACCATGTACATTAATCGGGTCCTCAAATTGTTTTCTTGTACGGTGCAAGAAAATGGTCCTCAAATTGTTTTCTATTATGGAAAGAAATTCTTGAAGGAGTACAATAAACAGATGAAGAAAACGAGACCGGATCGAATTCACCATAGAAGAGATTAGGACTTGTCGGGCAGGGAGGGGGAGGCAATTTTACGGCGAAATGCCACACCTCCGTAGACGATGGCGTTAAAGCTCTATGATCAGGAGAATTCTTGGGCACACCAGGCTTGTGCTCCCATGAAAAGAGCACATTTGCTTTGGAGTACTGCCCATTTTTGTGACTCATATTTCTTCTTCCTTTTGGACTATGGATATACTTTTATTAGGATCTTTAATTTATATAAATAGATCAAGAGATGTTTAAGGACTTGCTAATTTATTTTTTCCTTAAAAATTATGGAAGTTACACTAAACAAAATGATAATATTAAGAAAATTGATGCCCATCTTCTTAAGGGTTTATTACATTAATGTTATCACTATCTTAAGTTATAAATCATAAACCTACCAAACTAATTCCAAAGAGTTATTTATTGTAAACTTTTCTTTTAGCGGCTAATCAATTAATAAATTTTGTCTAGATGCACTGAGTAAAATTCCAAATTTCCAATTGACAAATGATGTCCTACTCCCCGTGGATTTAATTACTTTTTTTAAACTTTAATTAAGATTGGAATCATAAATTTATTGAATTAAGATTAATTTAATTTGATTCAGTAAAGTTGTCCTAATACATATTTATTTTATAAACAAAAATGGAACACCTAATCACTTATTTAAAGGATTAAAATATAAAACCAACCTAAAAAATGAAGAAAATAAAAAATGAACATTATTAATATGCGGTAAAAATTAATTAGCTCTAAACAAAATCAATCAACCATTTGGGTTCAATCATTCATGGGTGGATCTATCCTAAATTGGAAAAAAAACAAAAGAAATTATAAGATTTTTGTGTGGGAGAAATGGCCTCAAAATATATATTTGAGTTCCATATTTTGACTACAGACCTTCAATTAATCTTGTCCACAAAACCTACTTACAGTATGTTTAATTACTCGTAATGGATGTAATTTATCAAGCTTTTTTTGGTGTGACAAAAATGTACATTTTCCTGCCATATCATGATGTATGCATTTTTTTGGGAAAAAATGGGCGAAAGGGCAGGTTCGTTAATTGTCGCATTCACTTCTTGTTTCAATTGTTTGGTAGATCTTGGATCGTTATGGATCTTGATTTACTTTTCTTGAAAATGATCCTTCGTCAATAATACTATACGCATTTCTTCTTGTTCCCTTCTGCTTCTTACAAGTTAATTTCTTATATTATTGGCCGCGTTAGGAGGTGCTTTTTACATTTGAACCGATGGATCGATGCATATAAATTTAAGGTTGGTGAGATATTGTCAAATACAAGCATAATATATAACACATTAGCAGGTGCTTACAATTGCAGTTGCACTGCACCATAACGGTCCAAATTCAGCTGTTGAGTTTAATTCGCTTTGATTAAACTTAATTGTTTATTTATGGTTGTGTGTATTAAGTGTTTATTTATGCAGGCTGATTAAATTTTAAAATGTAAGGATAAGGGAAAGAATCGAAAATGAGCCAGCATATATATTGAGATATATGAACCAAAATTCTATATCTTAAAAACAAAAAAAATAAAAACTGAATATAAGAGTCTGGAACGAGGCCTTTTGTAAAAACTATGTGGATTTAGATTTAAAACGGACAATATCATTCCATTAAGAGATAACGGGTGATTTTTATTTCTCAAATAAATGGTAGTTCGAGGGGGGAGATTGTTGGGCCCTAGTGGTGGGTTTGATGGTACTTCGTATATTTAACAATCTCCACCTTGGTCAACATATGAGTTGCATTACTAACCTAGACATCTTATCAATTTCAGCTTAAATTGACTAGCTAACGGAGTAGCTACTGGTTTGGCATTATCCATGCCAACCTCTCAAGCCCTTTTTCAATGTACTTTGCCCAATAAAACCATAACTTCTTCTTCTTCCTGTCTCTATAGATTTCCAAGTCAAGGATCTTTTACGCAAAACCAAGATCCTTCATATCAAATTCAATACTCAATTGCATTTTTTGCTTATTTACATTATTTATACTATTTGCAGCAATTAAATATCATCGATATAAAGTAACATATAAATGTAAGTCCCATTAGCTAACAATTTATAGTAGACACAAGAATCATACTCACAACACACAAAATCAATACGCAGCATGAAAGAATCAAAATGTTTGTACCACTGGCTTGGTGATTGCTTCAATCCATACAACAATTTCTTCAACCTGCAAGCATGATCCTCTTTATCAAGTTGCCTGAAACCCTCAGGTTGCTTCATGTAAATCTGCTCCTCCCAATCGTCATAGAGAAACGTCATTTTAACATCCATCTGCTCAAGTTTCAAGTCATACTTTGCTACCATGACTAGCAAAATCTGAATTAAAATATACCTCGCCATAGGAGAGAACACCTCATTGTAGTCAACTCATTCTTTATGTGAGTAACCTTTGGCTACAAGTCTTGCCTTGTACTTGCAACCAACATTTTCAATCATTCCCTTTCTTCCTATAGACCCACTTGCACCCAATTGTATTCTTCCTTTTAGGTAGTTTAATCAACTCCCAAGTCTCATTCTTATACATAGATTACATCTCTTCCACTATTGATTCCATTCACCTTTCTTTTTCTAGACTAGCAAATGATTCCTGAAAAGAATCAGGATCTCCACAACTAGTAATCAATGTAAACGAAATCATATCCTCAAAACCATATCTTTGAGGAGACCTGATATTGCGTCTTGGTTTATCCATGACTAAACTTTGTTGCACCTGCTCAACTCTACCTGGAGAATACCCCCTCCACATTCTCATCATCTTCTTGTTCCTGAATCTCCACTGGTTGAAACTCCACCAGAACCTTAGACTTTTTTAGCAGGAAAATTTCACTGTGAAACATTTTTTTTCCTTTAGCATGGATGCTTCATCAAATACAATATCCATGTGAATGACAATCTTCTTTGCCTCTGGATCCCATAATCGAAAGCCCTTCACCCCTTTCTCATACCCGAGAAACACACACTTTCTAGACTTGACATCTAATTTTGAGCTTTGCACACTCGGTATATGCCCATAAGCTGGACAACCAAAAATTCTAAGCTTAGAATAGTCAACAAGCTTATCAAACCATAGTTCTTCTGGTACTTTATTGCCCTTTTTTCTGAAGGGGGCATGTTCACAATATAACATGTAGTGTTCAATGCTTCTGCCCAAGAACACTTAGGCAAACCAGCTTGCAACCTCATACTCCTAGCCTTTTCAAATAGAGTACATTTATTCGTACAGCTACATCATTCTGTTGAGGTATTTCTAGAGTATAAAAGTTTCTAGCAATCCCGTGTTCCTAACAAAACTGAGCAAAATTTGCATTTTTATACTTTGTACCATTGTCAGACCTTATACACTTTAGTTTCTTCCCTATTTGCTTCTCCGCCTCTGTTTTCCACTTTTTGAAAATAATGAATACCTCGAATTTATGTTTCATGAAATACAATCACACTTTCCTGGAGTAATCATCAATGAAACTGACAAAATAAACAGTTTTACCTTGCGATTGAACACTTGTTGGACCTCATACGTCACTGTGCACATACTGTAGTACTTCATTGCTTCTGTGTGTAGACAACTTAAATTGACCCTGCACTCATATGTAATAGTGCTTGATACCTTTCAGAATCCCAACTAACAGTACTTGATACCTTTCAGAAGATTCCTCTTATGCAATTATGACATTCACCTCTCACTCATATGTCCTAGATGCATATGCCACAAAGAAGAATCATGAACCTTTGATTCTTCTACCGACTACATCCTCATTGCTCCTAACTCTACAACCGATCAATCTATAAAAATTATTAGCCTGTCGTTTACCCTTCATAACAACCAAAGATTCCTTTATTATTTTCAAAATTCCATCACTCGACTCTGTTGAATATTCGTATCCTATCTTTTCTAAGTACCTAAGAGAAATCAGATTTTTCTTGAGTTCTGGGACGTGACTAGCATTAGGCAAGGCCCTGAATATACCGTCATGCATCTTCACTTTAATAGTTCCCACGCCTAGGGATGATAGTGGAATAAATAATAATGGATATCCATATCAATCATATCGATTAATTATCCATTTATAATATTCATTGGTAAATTTTATGGATATGGATATGAATATTTATTATCCACCGTAAAGGGTATGAATATGGTATTACATGTTTAATTATCCACATTATCTATTATCCATTATCCATATATATTATATGCTCTAAACTGAAATATATAATATAAGTTCTAATAATTGAATTAATAATATATTAGTAGTAATTTTATAATGATATAAAAAAAATGAGCCAAATTACCGAGGCCTATAATGAAAATTAGGACCAATAAAGTTGGCCCATTTATAATTCTTTTTTTTCCTCCATCCTTTACACCAAACGACATCGTTCGTTTATGGTATATTCTCTTCTCCTTAAACTAATGGAGTACATAATTTTTTTTATTAACGATGGAGTATATACCTTTTTTTTTTCATTGATGAATATCCATAGATAACCATTAAGTATAGATACTTAGTGGTATGGATATAGTTTGACCTAATGTAAAAATAGATGGTAATGGTATGGATATATTTTAGGTGAATATTGTGGATATTCATACCATCGTCATCCCTACCCACGCCTACTACTTTACAAGGATGATCATTACCCATAGTTACACTACCACCATCACATTCACTATAGGAATTGAACCAATATCTACGCGGAAAGTAATGTTGTGAACATCCAGAATTCAAAATCCATGAAGTTGGGAAATATTCATTACCTGCAGCAGCCACCAATACCTCTTTGTAAGTGACGATTTTGCTTGCCTTAGATGAACCATCGTTCCTCTCCTTTCCCGCTTTCCACTAAAGACAGTCAAATTTATAGTGCCATTTGTCCTTGCACTCAAAACACGTGACACCTTTCATTCTGGACTCCCCTCTTGAAGATAAACCTCTTTTGATCCCTGCCTCTATTTTCAGCAACCAATCTGTCTACTTAAATACCCTCATCTTCTGTTTTCTAAGTCTTGTTCCGATTCCTGAGAATAGTGGTGATCTCCTCAAGACCAACTATTTATTTTCCATAGAGTAGAGTCGTATTAAGGTGATCATACGAACTTGGCAAGGAGTTGAAGAACATTAAAGCTTTCTCCTCGCCTTAATACACGAGTCCTAATCGCTCTAACTCAACGATTTTCTTTATAAACAAGTCAATATGGTCACGTATATCCCCTCCTTCAGTCATCCTCGTACTATACAAATCTTTATTCATCTCTAACTGGTTAGATAGAGCTTTGTTTAGTTGGTTACCTCTAGTTTCTCCCACAGCTCCTTAACATTTTTCGTTTCATATATTGTGTAAGTTATCGAATTCGACAAACACAACCTGATTGTGCTGAACAAAGTCTTCTTGCAATCTTCCCAATCTTCATCCTCCATCTTCTCCGATTTCTTAGTCTTTAAGGCGTAGTACAACTTTTGTCGTACCAATAGATCATAAACTCTCGTTTGTCATAGGGTGAAATTATTCTTTCCATCAAACTTCACAAACTTTAGGACCTTCACACTCGGTTTGCTCATCCTATTGCGATAGATGATTCAAAACCGCGAAAGCAAATCGAACTCTAAACCAAGAGCTCCGCTATCAATTGTTATGAAATATTAACCTTGTTCACCTTTGAATCAACACATACAATAATGAACTAGAAGTAAAAGATTAAGGAAGAGAGAAAAAAACACATGTGTTTAACATGAAAAACCTTTGCAAATAAAAAATCACGAGCAAGCCACAAAAAAATCACTATAATAATCAAAGTACAAAGTATAACACAAGAGCAAACCAATATTATGGAAACCCTAATATATGGTACTAAAACGGGCCTTGGGACCTTATTTAACTTGAGCCAATATTTAATTATTTCAAGCCAATATTTAGCAATATATATAGTTTATTTATTATTATTATTATTATTATAGACGGAGGTAATATTTGAGTCTGAATATTTAATAATAAACTTATTAGGGGAAATATTCAATAATATAAAAAAAAATTGTGAAAATGAGTACTTTTCACTAAGATTTCCGAATGAAAGAGTTTTTTTAATATTAATAAAAATTACAAATTATGAGATTTGTTGGAGACCTGACCCTCCAAGCTTTGGACGAAGAAAAAAGGTCCTTACTCTCTCTCTCTCTCTACAATTGCGATGGATATATCCAAAATGAAAAGGAGAAGGAAATAAAGAAAAGTATGGGCCTGCAACTTATCTTGATCACAGGCCTAGTTGGTCTGAAATTGGGCCCATTAAGTATTTTATCGGGCTCATGTAGCCCAGTGGCGCTAAGCTGGAGACTAAGTTGCAGTCCAGTCTCATAGTCAAACCTAGATTGGCATACGACGTCGCATCGATGTAATACATTTGGCGGCCTCGCGTAGGATGCTAGGGTTTGCGAATTGCGCTGCGGCGTCAATTAGGGTTCTCGTGTTTGGCTCTCTCCCTCTCCTATTTAAGTGCTACACCAAAATCATAACTCTATCCTGCACAAGCACCGCAACGACGGTCATCTAACTAAGATTTTCTCATTCTGCCAATTTCTGTAACAAATCATTGTGTTTTTGTTTTCTTTTTTCTTTCTTTTTTAATCTAAAATGCCTACAGATTTTGATTTTTGATGGAGAGAGGTGCTGGTAGCGATGATTACAAAAATTCCTCGTACTGACTGCCATTGCCATGGCATGACAGACTCTTATACACCCATAGAATATGAGCTCCGCTCCTCTTTCTTCCTCTGTTTCTTCTCTGCTTTTCGTAAAAAATAAAATGTTTTTAATTGTTTTTCCTTCTAAATTTTGGGGTTGACTATGATTTTGCAATGCAGTCTTCTCATATTGCTTTGTATTTGGTCTGATTCCAGAAATTTAAGTGGTGGTGTTTAAAGCCCTTATTTGATGGAAGCAAAACTTCTGTAAATTAGGGTTACGCACGCCTCCATATCACCAAAAGATCTGCTTTCTATTTCTTAAAACAATATTTTTCGCAGAGGATTGAATACATAAATTTCTTCTCTGGATTGGATTGTGGTAGGAGAACTGAAACCATCGTTGTTGTTTGCATCAAAGATCATTGTTCTTCTGGTTGATTTGTATTTTAACTCGTAAACTAATCCGAGTATCTAAATAACGTCACTTTTAAAGGTGATATAAACTCTCCTCCTGTGAGAAGATTGGGACGCAACTAATTAGCATTTCAGTTCATCAATTTCAAATGAGATAAACTAGTCTTTTTGTTTGGACTATTCATGGACTCTGTTTGGACTAATGCTCACCTAAATGCAGAACGCCATTGTCAAAAACCTTACCTTCACCTTACCTTCACCTTACCTTCTGCTTTACCAAAGTACCCGGACCAATTTGAATCTTGCAGACTAAATTTGTATCCGTAGGCGGTCTTTGGATCTCCACAGCAAGTTTAAAATAGATAAATGAAAGTGAAAAACGGAGCCTTGATTTTCTTCCAACGCATAGGAAATCAAAACTTTAGTACATGGACAATTCTGCAATGTTACCAAGCCAGAAAACTGCATGCTGCCTGGGTAATGCCTGCTGCTGATTAAACCAAGTCTACAGATACATACCCATGGATTTAAAACTAAGGGCCTATGATGAAAAACTTCAAAACAACAAATTGCTACATCCTCAAGTGAAAATTCATTTTTGACCTCTTTCCCCGTTAGACTCTGAATGTTGGGACTAGTAGTTACAAGAAGGCAGGCAACTAAGAAGACTGCACAATTGATGAGGCAAGGAGGTCATTGCACAGGCTGACCCCTTCTCTGGTTTTATTGCTCTCTACTGCTGCTGCTCTCGGGCTGCTTCCTGCACTGCTATTTGAAACCGAACCAAATGTGGTCTTCTGTAGGACACCAGTTGGAGATGAACCGATCCGAGGACTGATATCCCATCCATCTGTCATCAGGTTAAGGGCCGACGAAGAATTCTTGCATTCCGATGCACTGTTGCTGGTGTTGTGCAGAACCTCCCCAAGAGGACCACCCATTGAATTTTCCCATGCTACGGGAATCCAGTTTGCTTGCCTTTGGTTAGGTTCATTATGAACACTGCCAACTCCGAGTCCCATCTGTACTGGATCAAACTCGCGTGACAATCTTAGTGGGGAGAGAGTTATCTTCTCATTGTTTGGGGATGATGTGGAGGACATAAAGTCTGCAGGAGCCATAGGGATTGAAATCGACAGCTGGGTCCTATCTGGTTGAACATTGAGTTCAGGCCAGGAAAATGTTGGCTGATCAGAATGGTTTTTTGGCCAATTGTCCATGAATTGGCGAATGGATTGTTGCGAAACAGTTTCATGGTCAGTGGGGTCCTGAGAAGAACCAAAGCTTCTGCAGCTAATAGTACAAGAGCTTTTCTGTGAAGGATTTAGTAGTGAATTAGAGTTGAGAAGTCCAAACTCAGATTGAGTGGATTCCACACAAGGGTTTTGTTGCTTCGACATCAAGAATAGTGTTTCTTTAGATTTCAGGTCAATGCTTGAAGATAGCATGGATAAGTCTGGTGAACCTTTAGTTCTCTCAGCAGCATTTTCTTTGCTAGGAAACATCCTGGCACAGGAACTAAATTGTTAAGAAACCATTACTCGTCTAGAAATAAACAATTTGCACCAGTAAAACCACAACAACATAGACATGAAAACATCAGCAGACTTCGGTACGAGTGATTCATTGCCTGTAATGAGAATTCTAGCTGCCGAAAAGACAATAACATATAATTAATTTTTCTTTACCTGCTGAGGTCATCAGATGCAGAATGATCATTACTTAAATTAGCTGGCTGCATATTCTTGAGCTGCTGGTGTTGTGCAATTGAGAAGCTGTTTGACAAGCCGCTGCCGCCGTGACGCCCCACCACAGATGCTGACACTGAGGAGGAAACAGTAGGCATCGGTTTTGTGGTAGAGGTTAAGGCGGAATGGCCAGATTGACCTTCCACAGGCTTTCTTGAACGATGGCGGCCTCTGTTCATATGCCGCTCGCAGTACTTCTGATCGGCAACCGCATCTCTGGAGCACCGCCATTTCTTCCCATCTGTCCTACGACACCGTCCTGGCTCTGGATCAGTGTTGCTTGAGTATCCCAGATGGAAAGCTCCCCATGGCACTAAGTTTGCACAACATAGATTGAAATATAAGTACAAAATCAATTCTGTTTTTACTTTCTGAACTTCAAAAACTTGTATGGAAATTTTACTTAGATAAGCAGGCCACTAATCCTTAATCCTTAAACAACTATGAATAGGTTTTGCTAAGTGGATTCAAGCTTTTGAAAGAGAGGTGAGAAACTTGTGCACACAAAAAACATGTATAGATAAAAGACAAAAGTTCTTGCTTTACTCTTTCTTTGATGTTTTTTGGTTGAAGGAAGGGACAAAACTTACAGGTATTTGGTCTGAGGAGTCCGCCTGAAAAGTAAGAGAAGCCAGCAGAATCAAGAGCTTTTCTTATGGGGATGAGCAGATTTGTTGGTATAGGCACATTTGCAGTTATGTATTTGTAGATCAAGGCCTGGTGTTCAAGCTCCATCCACTGTGACTGTGTAAATGGACCAAGCATGGTTCCACTGTTCAAGATTCCAGAGTTGTAACCTGAAGAAAAACTCAAATCAAGAAAAACATTTAAGTACAGAAAGAGGAAAAAATGCACAAAACACCAGAGTTACAAGGTAAAAACTGGAAACAGAAGTAAAATGGCTGTGCAAAAAAAAAAAAAGAGAAAGGAAGCACAGAAAGGGGTCTGGCATGAAACCCAAAAACCAAAACTTGTCTACAACATTTAAGGAGGCTACAATAACCATGAATACCACACCTCTTTGATACAAACAAGAAAACAAAACAATAAAGGAGAAACAAAAAAGAGAAAATAATGGAAAAAGAGCATAACATGGGTATTGGGTGCTAGAAAGATGACTCCAAATTTTGAGTCTTTATTTCCCCTGCTCTAGCTCCTAATCCTATAGATGGTTCATAATTTTTTCTTCTTTTGTGCAGACCCTTCTGTTGTTTTAGATTTATCAACCAAAACCCATCATCCCAAAACAGGAAGAAGTGAATGAAAATAAACACTTCCTCCACCATTTTATTTCTTGACAAGACTTGAAAAAACAGACACATCTCAAAGATTTATCTTGAAAAGACAGACACCCCCAACACTTATGATAATCATGGTCCAAATAACTAAATATGTCAAAAACACTACCAACAAACCAAAAAAAAAAAAAACCCAAGTTCATTTCTTGCTCCCAAAAAGGGAACCAAGATATATTACTTTCATTTCTTGAAAATGTACCTGTATTTCTACTATAAGCAGCAGGGGAAGTGAGGTGAAAATAAGGCAGAATGTTGGGATTTTGAGCTGGTTTGGGGGAGGAGAAGCTGAGCATCTGCTCCTGCTGCTCCCCACCATGAGAACTGAAAAGGGTAGAATTAGATTTCATCATTAGGCTATTTCTCTGCATTACTGAGTCAGTTTTTAACAGTTTAGAGTTTCTCCAATAATCATCTTGATCAGCTGCTGCTGCTGCTACTGTGACAGATCTTTCTTGCTTGAAACACCCACCAGATCCGTACAACCTCTGCTGCTTTGTTACAGGATCTGAACTAATTTCTGAACCCAAAAAACCCTCAAAACCCACAACCCCAAAATCCATTTAGAAAAACTACAACAAGCCCTCTACTTCTACACTGAACAAGAACTGCTGCAGCATTAACAATAAGTCATTGCCAGAAAAGATAACATGAAACAGGGGATTTGAAGAAAAGTGCATTCTTATTTATTTAAAGGGGAATGACTAGTCTACTACTGGTACTGACTAGCTTAAGCTGTAAATTGGTTATCTGAGGCAGCAACCCAGACTGGTTTTTTCTTTCTTTCTAAGTTTGATTGTTTGTTTTTGGGGAAAGATAAAGACTTGGGAAGAGAGAGTAGGGTATAGACAGGGGTGAGAAGGAACTGACTAGACAAATTGTTAGTACCACCATATGACTAAATACTCTTTTTTCTTCTTATGAATACAAAAATTATATAAATACAGATCAGACAAACGTGTGACAACTTAAGCTCTTCCTTTTCCTTAAAAAGCTTCAAGCAGAGTAACATTACAAGCTTTTTGTTTTGTTTTGTTTCGGAGCAACATAGTTTAAGTTTACAAAACAATAACCTAACCTCCCTTGTTAAGCAATACCAAGTTACCTGCACAACTTACTCCACATGATCTGGGTGAGAGAAACAGGTCGGTTAAGCTTTTGTTGGTTGAACCTAATTATGAACTGACCCAAGTTTATGTTAAAACCGGAAGGCATGGACCTAGGGGTGAGCATGAGTCCGATTGGATCATATTCAGTTCAATTTAAGTCGGTTTCGGATAGGATAAGATCTTTCTCACCTCCAATGGAACTATAATAAAAGTAGTCCAGTTTGATTTAAATAAATTCAACTACTAGTAACTAACCAAATCTGACAATTTTAACCGATTAGATTCAGTTCAGTTTAAATCAAATAAAAAAGAAAAAATGTAGGATTCACCCCTATATTTGTACTTCAAGTCAGGATAAGCTACTACATTTATAAATGGGCCAAATAAACTATTACATTTATTTTCTCTCAAAATTAACCATTATTACCTAAAATGTCCCGTGTTATGTTTAGTTGGTAAAAAATAATCATCTCACTCTCTTCGATTCCTCATCCTCTCAAAATCAATTCCTCACCCTCTCAATTAAAAACACCATACCCACACTCCCTCAATGTCGAACTGAATCTCTCCCTTTCATCCTCGCTATCAAAACCAAATCCATCGCCACAGTACCAACCAAAACTCAAAAATCCATCTCTGCCAAATCACACCCAGCTCCTCCACTCTCAATCGGCTCCCTCTCTCTCGGCAGCAGCACCATCATCACCAATCTCATCTCCTCCCAATCCCTTCGGCACCACCAGTCTCATCTCCACCCATTACCAAATTAACCATCATCAATTCCTCACCCTCTCAATTAAAAACACCATACCCAAGTTAGTTGTTGGTGTGAGGTGCAGGTGTAGATGGGAGTTCAAAGCAAAGCAGAAGTGAAACGAAGAGTCGCAAAGGCAATGCTGAAGCTGGGCATGAAACCTGTTACTAGTGTTAGCAGGGTCAACATAAAGAGAACCAAAAATGTAATTTTATATGGTTTTATGTCGTTATAATTTATCTACATCTCTGCTTTATGTTAATTTAACAAATTTCTTCTCATCATCTCAGATACTATTTTTCATCTCTACTTTTCTGGTTTCTATGGTAATAATGTTATTTGTTAACTAAACACTTGGAAGCGAGATATAGCGTCATTAGAGCATTAAATATGAAGAGTTCAATTTCGTCCTTCTAATTTAGTAATGGTCTATGGATGGTTCAAGTGCAGCTCCTCCATCCCAAGCAGGAGTGTGGGTATGATGTTTTTAATTGAGAGGGAGAGATTCAGTTCGACATTGAGGGAGTGTGGGTATGGTGTTTTTAATTGAGAGGGTGAGGAATTGATTTTGAGAGGATGAGGAATCGGAGAGGGTGAGATGATTGTTTTTTACCAACCAAACATAACCTAAGACATTTTAGGTAATAATGGTCAATTTAGATCGAGAAAACAAATGTAATAGTTTATTTGGCTCACTTATAAATGTAGTGGTTTATCCTGACTTGAAGTATAAATGTAGGGGGTGAATCCTACCCTTTTTCCAATAAAAAATGATATGTTTTGAACGGGCTAGTAGAATCTGGATAAATTTATTCGCCCAGTGCATGGATCAACTTGCTTAAGTTTTGTATGGTACGATTATAACCATTTTTTCAGGGAGTTTATGTTTTGTAGTTTGTAATATGAACTTTCATTATAGCTTAATTGTAGATTCGATTTTTCTAATTTTTCTTTAGTCATGTTAAAAAAATTTGAATTATTCAATAAAATTGAATGGATGGGATTAAAAGTTCAAATAATTAATGAGATTTTGTTGACTATGACGTGACTAACGTCCAATTTACAAACCATCGTTAATTTTTTTTTTATTAATTAATTCCTTTTTTTGTTTTTCTTTGCCTTTTTGAGAGATTTTATAAAAAAAAGTAACATAAAAAGAAACCAGGAAACAATTTGCCTAGAGGTTTAAGGGAGCAAGACCAGAAGAAGAACCCTAATTTCGAATCCAACTATTCCAACCAAAGTCGTGTTTTTTGGATGATTGTGGTCGTCATTATCAATTATAGTTTCGACGAATATGGATGATCCTTCTGCAAAGCGAATCACGAACTCTGTGTGTCGTTCAAGGTGAGTACATAAGGTAAAGTGTTTAGGCTTGAAATCTCTTTCTAGGTGTGAATGTTCCATTGTCTTTCAAAAAAAAACAATTGACCATAACTCTTTGATAAGTCACTATGCCCTAAGCATTGATTTAATTGGATGTACCCATTTTTTTTTCCTTACTTAGTACTAGCTAATTGAGATCATTTAGAAATTATTTGGTATTTTCTACTAGGTGTTTGATTTTTATCCTCGATCAAATTTGAGAATACTTTGGCAATCAAGAAATGGTAGGAGCAGGAAAGGGTCAAGAACAAAAAGCTTGAGTGATGTCATGCTTACTGCTACTTCTCCTTTAGCTTCTCCTCATTTGAAATCTAACAATTCTCCCATTTTTAATGGGTTGGAATCTTATCACCACAATTATGGATTCACCCACTTTTTTAAGAGGCAGAGCTCAACAAGTTGAGATCCTCCCCGCGTCCAAAATTCAAGTTCTTGAGAGATGCAAAGGAGAAACCCCTGAAAAGATTGATGGAAGAAGCTGAGAAAAAGAAATCATCCAAGACTGTTATTCAAGATTCTGGATTGGACCCAGATGAGAAATTGGAAGGGTCTTTTCTTGGATTTATAGTAAGCGGCAAGAACAAAGAAAGAGAGACTATTGTTCATCATCATCTTCCACAACACAATTCAAGCTCTTCTATATAGGTACTTCCTCTGGATATTCTTCCTCAACAACAACAACAGCTACAGTATTGAGACGAGAATTAGTAGATAAGAAGCAGCAGCTCATCATGCATTAATTTAATCTCTTAAGTTAACTTGAAATTGGGTCCTTTTATTTTGTTTGGATCATTATAATGGATATTAGGATAACATATTTGGTGTTAATTACCAACCTTGGTTCTAAGTAGTTGAGCTATTTGGAATTACTTGCAGTTGCTACAAGGTGATTAATTTGTGCCCTCAATCAAACTCTATTATTTGGTTGCATTCTAAAAGGTTGTTGTTTTATTATATGTCATCATCCTGTAATTACATGAAGATTTAAATGATATATCATTGTCTTTTCTCTTGTTCTACAGCTACTAGTGCGTCGGCAAAACTGGAATTAATGACTTCAAGGTTGAAGGACAAAGTTAATTATCATAGTTGAATATCTTGTGGGTATCTTGGCTCCAAAAGAAAAGAAGAATTTTCCAGGGCAATTTGAGCATATTGTATATGACATTAACAAAACAGTAAAGAAAGGTGGTCTTTGTATACTCTCTCGTCCAAGGGGATCAAAGGGGTTTGAAAAAATGGGTCAAGGAAGATGTGAATATATGGTAGCCTAGATTTAGTATCTGTAGAATACTGGCTCTGTAATCTAAGATGTTATTTCGTGCTTATTTCTTCTTGACTCGTAATTGGGTATATGAGGCACATCGTATCTAAATTGCTTTTAGTCAATTGCTAAGAAAAAATTGAATTCTAAAAGTTGATGTTACTTAGAAATTACTCAGTATGCATATTTGATAATTTACTTCAATCAAGTACAACTATCTACTCGTACATTGCAAAGGTACTAGTAGGATGTCAGATTTAGTTCGAACTTCATCTTCGTCTATAAAAAAAATAGTACAAATTTCTAAAAGAGACTTAATCATACCCTTTATTAAAAAATAAAATAAAAAGGTAAACTCGTATCATATTTTTTTTTCTAAAGCTTGTAATTAGTTGTTCAAAAATTGATTTAAAATTCAGAAATATATGAATAATTTTAAAGTTCATGCTATTAAGTTTGGATGAACCCATAAATCAAATCTTCAACCATCAATCAATAACATAACATTGCACCAATGCACTTAATTATGTTCCATATGCAGTCAAGTAATTCTCTGTGTACTTTCATCAATGTTTATGAAATGGGTTGGTTCACCATTTATGCCTGGAAATAAACATAAAAAATTTAATCAATTCTAAATTATATATGCAAACAGTAAAAAATATTAACTTATTTATTATTTATTTTTCAAAACTTACATTATTGTAGCTTGAAGCTTGAGAGGACGAACCAAAATTAAATGGATTCTCGCGATTGATTGATTCAGTACTGCTCATAGTCTGAATATAGTTTAAATTAGTAATGTGTCTCTAAAAATTTAATAGGACAAAACACCAATTGATCCATTGAGAATTATTTATCATCATTAATGCGGTATGAGTATTTGACACTCTTTCAACTTGACTTGAACTCATGAATGTCATAGCATTAGAGACTTCAACAATCTGGTAAAAAAAAATATACCTCATTAATGTAGGTCGATTTAGAAAAAAAGAGATTATGAACAAAACAAGTACCTCCAATGATTGTCACTGTGGAATAATTTTCTTCTTTTTTCTTGTAATCTTTGGTTTTTTTCCACCAAACCCTTTGGCCTTTTTCCACATTTTTTTTCAGTTCTCTTTTTCAAACCTCTTATATTCCGAGCCAATAATTCTTCAGGTAAGTTCCCATCGTCATTTAAATGATTATTATTGGCATCAATTTCATTAAAATCAGAAACAACACGGCTTGTACATATGTTTTCAATTTCTTGTCTTATATTCTGAATGACTTTATTTAACAATTCATAGGCCTCCTCATTTTCAGATGTTCGAGAGGTTAACTTGATCAATTTAGGACATAAATACTTATAACGTCTAGAGGCTTCCAATTTAACATCAGCAGATTCTTCTTCCCTAAGTGAATCTTGTACACTTACATTCTTAGCTCCTCTTGTCCATCTCTTTAGAATGTAAATGTCAGGAATAAATTTTATATCCATCACATCAAGAACCTTCAAAGCATGAGAGCATAAGATGTCAAATGTATCAAACTTTTTGCAACAACATCAAACATTTTTTTCATGTGCATCACCAATTACTTTATACTCTCCACCATTTTCATACATAGCAACTATGAACTCACAAACTTGATCGCTCTCCTTATGACATTTTATAACATCTGCTAAGGATAAATCATACTCCTCCTGAAATAGTTCAAACACCGTTGGAGTATAAATATGTCTCATTTATTTTAACAAAGATGAGTAGCGCATTTTCAATCTTGATAATTTTTGCCTCGAGTTGTACTCAGCTTTCAACTCGTTGTATCTCTTATTTTCCACAACTCTTTCAAAGTGCTTAAAGAATTGGATAATGTCTAAGTCTGATTTCAAATGATCTTTTAAATCTCCATTAAAACTTTCACTGAGTTGTGTACTCCGCATACCTAAAGTATAGGCATTTTTTATGTAACACTAGCCCACTATTCTTTCCTCTCATATATGCGATGCAACCAGCTATTTTGTTGAACATTGTAACTAATGAGCATCTTTTCCCATGCTTCTTAAAATGCATTTTCTTCCTCATAATGATACATGCATCTATTAAAATCCTTGAGAAAATGAGATTCCTAAATGCTTTATAGCATTTTGCATGATATGCCAAGAACATAACCCATGGTATATTTCTAGCATTACTTTACTGAGTGCACTAGCCATTGCAGGATCTTGATCAGTAAAAATAGATCTTGGTATTTTTCCTTTATGTGCTTCCAAAAAAGTTTTAAATAGTCACTCAAAAGATGCACTAGTTTCATCATACATAAGTACAACTCCAAAAATTGTGATTGCTCTATAATGATTAAATCCAAGAAAGACACCTAGAGGTCTAAAATCTTTATTTGTGTTGTATGTCGTATCAAAAGTAATCACATCACCAAAATATGCATAGTCCATAATTATTCTTGCATCAGCCCAAAAAATGTTTGTGATTTGCTCATCATCATCTAATTGTTCAGCATGATAATTTATTCATCATTCTATAATGTTTGTAGTTTGTCATTGAAAGTACCTCAATATACTTCTTGCTTCTCCATGCTTTAAGTCTCTTTGCCTTTTAGTTCAAAGGTAATTCTTTTGATCTTGTAAAGTATAGCCGACACTTTCTTCCCTCCACCTTGTCTACTCATAAATTCATATGATGTTTTCAATCTAATCCTAGAGTCATCAGCCAAATCAATCTTTGTTGCTTGGATATTTGATATCTTCCTTTGTGATGTCATCATATGGACAGTTTCTGCAAGATGGAGCGTATGGTTGTGCTCAACAATTAAATCATGCACTTTATATCTTCTCATTTCTTGGTTGAACATGAGTCCCATAAGAACCGGACAATTCATCCTCATCTCAGCACAAGGACATTTAGTTAGGTAATCACGTTTATCTTCCCTTCTACAACCCTCTTTGTTATAAACAAATCTAATTGATGTGATCCTCCCATTTTTTTTACTCTTATTATAATAGGCTTTTCGAATATCAAAACTAACTCGTCCGCCATAAGGCCTCCAAAATTCTCATCCATCTTCGATTCTTTCAAATTCCATATCTAATTGAAGCATCCCATTGAAATTTCTATTTTCTTCTTGGTCGTAAATAATGCGTACTCAAATTATTAAAGTATAAAAATTAGAAACACTGATAAATTAATAAATAAAGGAAGAAGAAAAAAAAAATATCTTGCTACTTATAGTACTGGGTTGATGAAATATGATATCGATAACAATAATAAATCATATTTTTAGAATTTTTTGTTACATATATATATACTAATTAGTTTTTACCAATCATGGCAGTACATGAGTATACTAATTTTGACAACACATATATGTACTAATTAATTGAATAACACTTATTTGACATATTTTTGTCCAAATAACGCTAGTAAAAACATACAAAGGATTAATAAAACAATAGGCTGATTTTTTCTTAATTAAACAAATAGTACTTTTGAAGGAGCAAGATTATATGAAAGTAAGGACTAGTTTTACTTAAGGAGTACCCAATCTATTAATTGGTTAGCAAAATCTCATTAATTATTTAAATTTTTAATTTTATTTGTCTAATTTTATTGAATGATTCAGATTCGTTTAACATGACTAATCATGTTAGAGGGAAAATTAGAAGAGCCGAATCCCTTAAATGTAAATGTTTTTTCTATATCTTGCTCATGAAACATTCGTTGCGTGACTAGGTAAATTCATTTTGTATTAATCAACTGAGTCGATTTTTATTTTTGACAAATTTGGAACTTACCATTTTTACAGTGAGATTGGTCCTTTACACTATTTAGATTTTAAGCAAAACATCAAAATTAATTTGGTTTAATTAATTTATTAGGTGCCAATAGCTACATTTTTTTTTCATGGGATGTTATCTTTGTTTCATTCATTACATTAAATGAAAGACAGGGGCAGCGTTGGGCCGCATGAACAAATTAAGATGCAATGCCACGTGACATGTGACGCTACACAACGTTTCATTCTACCCTCTGAAAGGTTAAGCTTATCTTTCTTTTTAGGAACTTAACTCTAACTCCTTTATTGGTATGCATATGTGCCCGAAAGACAGTAATTATAATTGAAAATTACAAACAGTAATTTTTCCGGCATGATGATCAAAATTCAGACTTATTTAATTTATTTGAATATCTTCTTTGGTTAGAATTATTGTTTTCCTTTTTGGTGGGCTTGTGAATTGTACTTTCATGAATCTATTAGGTCATAAACTTGAGCTTTTGTTTGTTTAGTTTAATTTTTAGCTTTTGGGTGTACTATCATTTACTTTAAAATTCGCTTATACATTTGTACTTCTATAAACATATCCAGGAATATTGCAATTTGAAAAATATGTCTTCCTAATGTTGTTTTACAATGACCCAAACATGATACATGCTATTCTAGGTAAGAATTTTGACCATTCTTTTTAAAATTAATTGCAAATATAAGAATTTATACTAATAGTATTTACACGTGTGGGGTCAATTTTACTTTTTTCTTTCTAAAATTAAATAAAGAGAATATTAGACACATTGAAGAAAACTTCATCTCCTTTCCTCTTCGGGTATTGGGGGGGACAGGGCAGGGGGAGTGGGGTGCCCCCTAAATTTTTTCAGAAGTACTATTTTAGTCCTTTAACTTTCATTTTTTTAATTAATTCTCTTTTATTTGTTAAAATTATATATTTGGCCCTCCCATTTTTTTAAAATCATATTATAGTCCTTAGACCTTTATATTTTTTAGTTAATCCTATTTTTATTTATCCAAAAAAATCTAGATTTATCCCCGTAAATCTAGTTAGACTTTAGAAATTATTTAAAAATCAAGCTAACTTTTTAAACATATTTTTTAAAATTTTATAATTTTTTAAGATGGTTCCTAAATATTCCAGGTATGCCATTTTTTTATTAAAAAATAAAAAAATAAAAAAATATATAATACAATTTTCCTTTAGTGTACGTTATGGTGCGAAGAAAAAAAAACGATCTACTATACTCCACTCTATATATGGATTTATTACTACCATACTTGTTTTCTGAGCTTAGCTTTTGTGTTCAATGTACACAACGAATACGAGTATATGTCGCATTTGGACACAACCTAACGTCTTTCGGACAAAGATGGCTAACATTATAAGTGCCCATCCCTACCTAACCATTATCAATCCGTTTGTCTTGTAATGGCACGACTAGGGACACATTTTTCCAAACTTTTTTTTTGGCGTGTGCAATAATTGAATATATACAAAATAATTTGTTATAATACTACTAAATTTGTCACGTGCTGGAATAGACTAGACTCTTTAAAATTAACATTCTTTAAATTTTATAGTTTTTTCTATGAAATTAGGACTATATATTACAAATAGCAAGCATCAAAATTTGATTTTGTTACGCACAAATTGAAACATACACTCTCGGTCGGCCTATTAAGAAATTAACATACTGCCCATCTAGAAAATAAATTAGCATATTACCATTAAATATCGAATTTGTACACGAACTAGTAATTTATTGTTTATATTCAACGTATTTGAATTACTTATACCATACTAAAATCATTATATTTACTTGCGTCATTAAATCATCTAAATGAATAAATAAACTATTACCAATACATCTATTTTGTGGTTCTTAATCTTACACGTTTAAATTGGTTTAAATTGGCTAGTACTCCCTCCGTCCGAAAATATTTGACGTCACAGCCCAAATCACTGGTATCAAGGTGAGTCCATTCGACACTATTGCGGCCCAGGCTTTCGTTATTTCCTGTCTGTGGGCCGCACATGAGCGCTGAGAAATTGAGAGAGGATGGATGTCAGAGCTCTGCGTCTGTGGGCCGCACACTTGTTTTTAAATTTTCGTTTCCCTCCAAGGACATGAGGGACATGTGTTTTACACAACCAGACGACAGATCGTCTAGGAGTATGAAAGTAAAAGCACAAAATACACGGACACCATTCTCCAGGACGTCAACTGAAGCCGGACACTAGATTTGAGCCAAAACGTCAATAATTTTCGGACAGAGGGAGTATCTACTAGTATCTAGTTTGTTAGAAAATAATAAGAAGATTCAACCCTTGAGTATATGGTTGTGTTAAAATGTGTACGGGAAAGATTTATTGTTCTTTAAAATTTTGTCCAATTTGAGTTCGAATTAATTGGTATTTATTACGATGATCATGTTACGAAATAGTTTATTTTCAAAAAGAAAATAATACTCCTTCCGTACTCAAATAACTGTCGCTTTTCTAATAGTAGCAAATTTAAAATAATGATCTTTGATCTTATTTTATTCCACATTATTTCATTTTTATTCCTAATTTCCACTCAAATTACCACACCATCATCAAATTGGGTTGATGCATAAAAAAAATTATCATTTGCACAAAATATATACTTCCAAAAAAATAAAATGACAAGTATTATGAATAATAAGAATCCGTAAAACAACGACAATTATTTGAGGACAGAAGAGTAGATTCCTGACAAATCATATCATAATTTAACAACAAAAGAAATCAAGTGTTTAGGGACAAAATTCAACGCGGTGGTCAAAGATATAGATTGGAGCTGGATCAATGTTATTGATTAAAGGGTGAATCGAATCATCCATAGGGAGTAGTAGGGTGTGCTGTTGTTTTAATAATGTGCAAGAGATGCGATATATGATATGATTGATATGCATAGATATGGATTTATAATTTGACCAAAAAAATTATGAATTTTATGAATTTTTTTTGAATTTTTTTATTATTTAGGAAAATTGGTGGTTTCTTTCTGCAAATAAGTATAATAAATTTTGAGTCTCATTAATTTATTTTATAACTAAAATGTCACAAATTAAAATTAAGTTAATCGAAATTTAAAATAAAAGTTTTTTTTTTAATCTTCCATTAACAGAAAATATAAGAGACGTGTCCGTTAAACGATTAATCTATCATTGATCGTTTTTTTACCTTTTTATTTTTCTCCTTTTATATTATAAAAAATAGAAAACAAGACGAACAAATAAAAATACATCTTTAAAAGTTTTATATATGGCATTTGATATTGGGAGAGTTGTCCCGTGATGTCCATGCCAATCATTAAATACAAGAATAATAGAAGTAACACTATGATATACCAATCAATAATCATACTAGTAATAATGGAGTAAAAAAAAAAAAGAAATATCAGTTTTTTTTTCCAGCTTGCGTAGTGCGGTGGAGCATGTTTGGAACGGACACTAAACTAAAGTCGCCCGGACCGTCATAGCTTTTCTCATTAACGGAGACGGAGACGGAGACGACGACATGGTTTTTGTTTGGACTTGAATTTATTGTAAAAACCTGACAAGATTTTTCACATTGATTGCATATCCTAACTACATACAATTTAATTAGCCTCGATCGACACGTTGCCCACTTTTTCATTGATATGTACTGGTACTGATAGTTATAGCCTTATAGGTTAATTACTCTTTCATTGAGTATAACAAATTCCCTTATGCAAACCGACGTCTTTTACGGGTGTTTGAAAAGTAACCTGCCGGTAAAAAAACAATTACCCAACAATTTTTTTCTACCATATTAAAAAGGAGGCATGCTCGATGTATCCTTTTCAAAAAAATTGAAGGTAGGAGACAGCATGAGCACGGGCCAAGGCACCATTATTATTATTATTATTATTATTATTTTCTTTCATTCAACACAGCTATATCATATGTACATGTATTTATATACGTATACTATGGTGGTGAAGCTTGTGATAAAATAATTGCGACAATAATAAGGTAGGGTACGTAATATTATTACTCCAAAATTAATATTGTTTTTGTAGCTTCATTTTCAGTCGCCGGGCCCTCTAACAATTCCGATTTTATAAACTTTGTATGACTAGTCGTTTAATTACATTTAAGAGTACTAATTGTTGGGGTGTGCGAATAAAGTCCCACATCGGGAAAAAAATGGAGAGAAAAACTAAATATAAGAGGAGTTGATTCTCTTAATGGAATGAGGCCTTTTGTGAAAACCGTGCGGGTTCAAATCCAAAGCGGACAGTATTATTCCATTAAAAGAGACTCATGTGGGTATTTATTTTTCCAACAAATGGCAGCCGAACCAAAGGTTCGGCTGGGCCTGAGTAATGGGCCTTGATGTGGGTGACACGCTGTGAATCTCCTGGCTGAATTGGAAAAGTACAGTGGTTCTCCCAGGTCGAGAGGTTCGAGGGGGAGATTGGTGAGCCCAATGTGGTTGGCTCTTGGCTCTGTGATACTTAGTTTGAGGGGGAAATTGTTGGGATGTGCGAATAAAGTCCCACATCGAAAAGAAAAGGTGGGTCTTTATTTCTCCAACAGTAACTCAGATACACTGTTCGAATCTCAATTTCGCGGATTAAAAAAAAATTGGCTAGGGTCGTAGGTAGTAGTATTATTGAATGAATTTCTCTGGTGAAATAGAAACAGGGGTAGGTGTTTTGAATCTTTGATGGGGCAAGCCTTTGATTTCACAAGACAAAACAAGTCAAAGCTAAGATAGCAAAACATATCTACACCGTCTTGGAATTCTCCCGTATATGTTTGTTTTTCCTTTGCCTGTGGCCAATAAGAAGAGAGAGAAGAGAACAAAATAAAGAGAGAATAGAAACCTTTGACATCGACGTGTCATCAGAGAGTGTGTCCTTGACATTGCTACGTGGAGACCACACATGCTTCCTCATACTTCTCATGAAAATAATAATATAGCCAAATTATGTAGTATTTCTTCCCAGCCGCAATAATCATTATTTTTCTACAGAATGTTATTGTACACTTTATTTGATTTTTTAGTGTTTATTTTATTAAATGTTACTGTTTCATGAAATCAATTAATATGATCCAAAGGGAATAATATTGAATACTGATAATAGGAAATTTAAAAAAAAAATTGTTTTTTTTTTTGTTAACCAATTGGTCCATACACATTACTCAAACTGACCCAAGCAATAAAGAATACGCAATTTGAAAGTAAAATGAAAAAAAAAATCACTCAAATTAAAAAAAAAAGTGGATTTCGTGTTTTTTATCTAAATAGTAAATACCTTCGAAAATTGGAAGGAATCATACTTGTATGAATTATTTTTTAAGACAAAAAAAATAATAATAGTTTTGAACTTGAATTCGACTCTTTATTAGTAGCATTGTCACTGAAAAACAAGTGACATATTAATCAAATAATTATCTAAATTAGTATTAAATAATATTTTGTTTGAAAAATCTCATTCTCTTTAATACCTTTTTTTTTATAAAACGTAAGAGTAATAAACAAATGAATTACAACGTACATCTAAAAAAAAAATTGTAAGAAAAATCTAATTTTAATAACTCATCTAACTATTCCCTTCGTTTGAAATTAAACGTGGTTTACTGTTTGGGCACGTATATTAAGGAGGTCATATAATTCACTATTTGACCCAAAAAAAAATCTTACTTTTTTTCAAACCCGAGTAAGAATTGTCTTAAATAGTAAATTATTCAATTTTTTTAATATGCGTGTCCAAATAATAAACGACGTTTAATAAAAGAAAGAGGGAGTATAATTTTTAGCGGAAACTCAACAAAAATCAATTAATTAACTGTAGAGGGGGGAATTAAGTGGAAATGGAGGAGAAATCGCCTCCCATTTGCCGACAGGGTTGGGCTGGGCCCACCAATCTATTCCTCTTTCTCACTCCTCTCCTTTCTTTGCGTCATCCGTTTCGCAATCGTACCTTTTTCTATTGGATGGGCCCACTTTCGTTTTGATATTTTCAAGAAGGACAGCTATCAAACGGTGTTGCTCGCCATCACCCCTTTTCTATCTCCACTCTTCTCCACCCCCACAACAAGGCCCACAACTTATTTTTTCTACTCAATATCCTTGTACGGGTCCACAATCACTACACGAGATGAACCTTGGTTTGGTGAATTGAAGTTGGCCTTAGGTGTAATAGAACTCCCAGTTACTGCGCGCGATCGTATACTGAGGTGCTCCCCGCCGGTTGTTGGAACGACGCGAGCGGGGCCTCGATTCAGAAAGATGAAGGGCCAAAAAGTCTAAATAACTTTTTTAATCAGTGGCAACAAGGGAAAGCATATTTTTATTGATATTTACCAAAATTATAAATGAAAAAAATCTCTTTTTTTTAAAAACCTTTTTTCTCCCTTAATTGGAAGAGAAGCATATACTACATTATTGTTATTATTATCATTTTCTCCATGAATTGAAATTGTCTTAGATATTAACTCTCTAACTACTTTATAAAAAATATCACTAATTTTCTAACTTGTGCTTAGAAGACTTTTTTCTTCCGTGTAGCTGAAAAAAATACAATAATTGTACGTGGCAGTGACATACTCCCTCTGTCCCTTTTTAACTGACGTTTTGGCCCTAAATCGCTGTCCACGATTAACTAACGCTTTCTTTTTTTCTTCCAAATTTACCCTTTCGAACGATGTCGTTCGAAAAAAATTACGCGTCATGTAAGTGATTAGACAAAAATGAGAGGGAAAGCCAATGGCTGAAATTTTGGAGAGAGAAATATTTGAAGAAGGCGCGAATAGTGGAATTGAGAAGGTTTCTCCCTTCATCAGCTATCATTACTAAAAATAAAACTTAAAGAAGAAGAATCAAAATTGTTTCAAATATGGATGAGAGTATTGTGGGTGTTTATTTCGACGATTCACAGTTTGACAACGCTTATCAATTTGATGATTCGGCCAACATGTTCGTCAAGGATTCCATTGATGTTATGGAAGAGCAACGGGTTTATGTGATTGATGTTTCTGCTGTAAGCGTAGAATGTGAGAAGGATGAAATTGTGGAGGACACATGAGAAAGAAGATTGTGTGGAAGAGGCAGGAGGAGAAGAAGAGGTTTCGCCATTGAAGGTTGTGGATGATGAAGTGAAATGTGGGCTTGTATCTGACGTAGACATAGCCATTATTGGGGTCAATGGTTGTGTAGAGAAAGTGTCAATGGTTCCTATACAAAAGCCCCTTCTCTATATCGATTTAAATGAGGAAGCATTTATTGATGATTGTGCCTCTGTTTCTGGGATTGTTCATGGGGGGGTGTCTTTCAATTTGAATGAACAAGCTCTATATATAAGTGAAGCCATGGACTTTAATCTGAACATATTGGCAGTTGAAGGAAGGTGGAAGTTTGATCATCCAACCCGAGAAAGAGAGTTTATTGTGATGTTGCGATTGCTTCTTCCTGATTTCCATTAGATGTGTTCTCTGCCTCTTTCCCACAATGGTTAACATTTTGTGTAATAATTTTGATGGGTTTGGTAACTCAACCCCTGTTCATTTTATTTAGTGTATGTATTGGCTAATTGTAGGTATATTTATCTATTTGTAATCTCGAGCGAAATGGACATAATAAAACTTTTGATGAGAAACTTAAGCTCTTCTTGCAAGTATCAACAAGTTTGTGTTAGATGTTCTTGAATAAAATCACTTAGGTTCTTGTTCTCATCCTATTAGAGGCTGTTACAGTTAGGTAATTGATGTTTTCTTGGTTGTAGATTATGTTAATGGACTTGAATGTTGAAGAAGAGATTAGACTTGCTTGGAATTGCAAGGTAACTTTGCAAGAAAATGAAATGGTTTAAAAGTAAATAAAGTTTAAGACACAAAGTAGATAAAGTGTTAATATTATTAAGAGAAATAAAAAAAGAAAAAATAGAGAGGGGGTTGACAGGAAGAAGGAGGGGGGGCCTAAAGACAAGAAGAGAACATGACCAGAAGAAGTTAGGCCTTTCGGATGCCAGCCACCTTGTTGCCAAACTTATCAAATTGCCTGGCAGCTTTAGTGAGGTTGTTGGTGGCCAACTCCACCATGCGCTTATGCGTCTTAAGGTGAGTAATAACCTTCTTCAAGGGGATGAGGACGTTGCCTATTGTGAGGATCATATATTGATACGATCCAGCCTATCGTCGCACATAACCAGCAGCAGCCCAAAGCCCAAGCCCAAGCCCAAGCCCAGCAACGCATCCAGCCCTGCACCAGCCTGCTCCCGCGCTCAACAGCACAACGGCGTCGTCCCAGCAAGCCCACGTGGCCTCACAAGCAGCGTCATCCCATGCCCACGCACCAGCCCGCATGACCCGATCACCAACCGCTCAACGCCCCCCACTTGCACAAGGCCCACTTGCCCATTACTCCACGCAACCCAGCAAACAACATTTTCAAGCTTGGATTTTCCCAAGCTATAAATAGATGCCTTCGTCCTCATTTAATACTCGTTTTTTTATCATTGATAAACACTCAATCTTGAAGCCAATTTTAGTTAATTAGTTCTTGTAATTTCTTACTTTCTTTCCCTAAATTTCTTGTAAACTTTCGATCTTAAGCTAGCAAATTCATTGCAAGTTTGAGTTCGATATTTCAAGTATATTCAATATAGAAAGGTTGCTCGTTCTTCGTTAACGAGAGGGTTTTCTTGAATTTACTTGTTCATATTATCATCCATATTTCACTTCTAAAATTCCCGATTCAAGAACCATTAATCTTGAATTAAAATTCCCTTATTTTTCCATACACCTTTCTAAAATTCATACATCTTTCTATTACAAATTCCCGCTGCGCCTATCTCCTGAAGTCATCAATCCTTCATCCATCAATCATCCGAGCCATCTCCAATCGAGACTAGTTCCTTGCAATTCAACATCGAAGGATCCTAACACGTGGTAGTGGAGCTCGGTTGTCTCGAAGGTTGGTAAACAGTCAAATTGCTCTAATCAATTCCTTTCTAATTTTTCAAAATTCATTATCCATTGTATAAATTTTGCCACTAACGCAAATTTTATTGTCTTTGCTATTTATTTGCAATCTGAGCGCCCCTTCACTTGTGATAAAAAAAACAAAAAACAAAGATCGACACAAGTCAAAAGCAAGGGGCAAGATCGCTAGGTAAGCTTTTCTTTCAGCTTCCTAAACATCAATCCTTGCGCCATTCTTCATTCGAGTCTTTGTAAATTTTCATTATTGATTCCACATCTTCTCTACTCTAAATTAAAGTAAGTTCACTTTGTTCATATTGTTTACCTTAATTTTCCATACCCTTCTTTGTGTGCCGAGTTTTCATTGTGTGTCACCAAAGTGCTCATCATTCTTTGAGTCTTTAAACTAAAATTGGCATTAACTTTGTTTTTGTGTGATTTTGGGTGAGGACAATAGAGGGAAGAGTGTAAACACGTGAGGGAGGGTACTAACAAGCACCTTTTAGTTCTCCTTTGTGTTTATTTTCTTTGTGCAGGTACACTTCATGTCCAATGGAGTGTGATCATCTAGGTCTCTCTCGGCCATCCTATGGGTATGAGTCTTATGCGGATAGGGTAGAGGACTCTTATGGGCATTATGAGCAGCCGGACTACATTGATGGGTCATCACGGCATTGGAACCATAACCATAACTACTACGCCGAGGCTGCACCTTCCCTACACCGTGACAACTCTATCTACGTCTCAGACCGTAGCCCCCCTCATCGTTCTTATACCTCGTCGGCCTCTAGTGCACCTCCCCGTCATGCCCCGTCTTATCACACGACGCCATCCTCCACCCATGTCCGGAGTTCCACTCATCATCCCTTTGTTCCGCCAGCCGCTAGGGCGCCTTCGCGCCACTCCCCACCTTACCACTCGACGCCATCTTCTCACCGTGACCGCCGGCCGCCTCCGGGCTCCTATGTGCATGAGACTTCTTCCCCTCAAGTCCGAGTACCACATCATGCGTCCATGGGCTCGTATGATCACTTGGAGAACCCTTCGGATATCTTGGCCAAGTTGCGTCACAGATTGGAGGTAAACGACTCCTCGTTCCGACGAGTTGAGACACCGTCCCCTCCTTCTCCTAGTTGCCCTCCGGCCCCTCCCACATGAGCAAGAGACGTCTATTGTACCACTTGTACCGGTAGATGGCACTTATGTGATGTATGCCCTAGCTATAGAGAGAGTGAGGAGAGTGTGGCGCCTTCTAGTGTTGATTCTTTCGGGCCACCACCGCTTCTGCAGGATGAAGAGCTTCAATCCGGGTCGCCTCCTCTTGTGGAGTGCTTGGTCCCCATTGCGAAAGAGCTCCTTGAGGTCTCTTCGGGCGATGTTGTTGTGGAGTTTGGGAGCGTTAGGAGTGTGAGAGAGGATAGTGAGGTCCCTTCGGGCAGCTACGAGAAGGTCGTCCTTGGTCTAGCACGGCAGCACACCTTTCGGTCCTTTGGTAGTAAGTTTTCCATCATCCCGAAGGTGCCTACACATGACTTGGTGGATCCTTTCCTCCTTGGTTTTGGGTATGTTGACCGCGCGCCTTTCATTCCGATCTCGTCGCATCCACTTGGTCTCTTGGTCTCGCACTTAGACCGCGTTATTCCCTTTCTACGTCTTGGCCGATCCTTGGTTGTTCTTGGGTTTTGCACGTTCGCGCCTACATGCCTTGCCCGAGGAAGGCCTCCTCCTTGGCCTATTTTCTCTGAGAGTTGTATTTTGAGGGTTCCGTGGGTGGTCACTAGCCGCGAGCATTCCTTGGCCCGTTTAACCTTGCACGGTACTGAGCCTATGGATTCGAGGACGAATCTCTCCAAAGGTGGATGGAATGATACTATCCAGCCTATCATCGCACATAACCAGCAGCAGCCCAAAGCCCAAGCCCAGCAACGCATCCAGCCCTGCACCAGCCTGCTCCCGCGCTCAGCAGCACAACGGCGTCGTCCCAGCAAGCCCACGTGACCTCCCAAGCAGCGTCATCCCACGCCCACGCATCGGCCTGCACGACCCGATCACCAACCGCCCAACGCCCCCCATCTGCACAAGGCCCACTTGCCCATTACTCCACGCAACCCAGCAAACAACATTTTCAAGCTTGGATTTTCCCAAGCTATAAATAGATGCCTTCGTTCTCATTTAATACTCGTTTTTTGATCATTGATAAACACTCAATCTTGAAGCCAATTTTAGTTAATTAGTTCTTGTAATTTCTTACTTTCTTTCCCTAAATTTCTTGTAAACTTTCGATCTTAAGCTAGCAAATTCATTGCAAGTTTGACTAGTTCCTTGCAATTCAACATCGAAGGATCCTAACATATACCCCTCATTTATATCATCCTCTATGATATCATCCCTCATGTCCTTCATTCTGGAAGCCAGCTGCTTGAGGGTGAGAATGTCTTCCTCTAACTTGTTGACCTGCCCCTGCAGCTCAACCCCAAACCTATTTAGGCCTCCTCCAATCTCCCCTGCCTCCTGGAGAATATGCCTTCCCTCCTTTGGATCCATCTGGTAGCCTGAAAAAAAATAGAGAATAAGAAGGAGAAACAGAGAAGATAAGAACAGAGGAATGTTAGGTTTAGTGTGTTCTTCAAAGACCGTGCTACTTCTTTCTTATGGGCCTCTGGCTCTGGAGGATTCTGTCTTTGGAAAATTTCTCTTCACTATGATTGGTTGATAAATTGGCAGGAGTCTATGCACCGGTTATGGAAATAAATAAAATGGGACAGCTGTTGTTTGGAAAATGGAAATAATTCAAAAAAAGAGATTTGTTTCAGAAGGAAAATCTCACTTTTTTATGCTCGGTAACAAGATTAGGTGAATTAGGAGTTTGACCAAATTAGTACAATCGTTGCATCAGTTGAGATTACCATTCATTAATTACATCATTATTAATGGTAATATCTATCACAACACTTAAATATAATAGTCACAAATTTAGGAATAATGGGCAGAGGAGAAGGAGAGGTAGATTATGAAAATAAAACAGAGGAGAAGGAGAGACGACTTAATTAAATTAGTTTACATCATTGTTTATACCAAAACTATTTCCTATCTGTGCAACACAACATGTGCTATGTTTACCCTGTAACCCAACAAAAAATATAAAGTATGGAACTATGCTGCACCAAAATGTACAATGATTTCCTATACAAAAGTAGGTCCGAGAAATATGCAATATCAGTGCATATTTATACTGAAATGTTAGGTTAGCAATTGGCATTGTGGACATGCAAATCTCATCCCAGAACAGTGGTTATTTATACCTAAATCATTAATAATTAAAGTATAACCAATGAAGAATAATGTCCACATTGCCAATTGATATTTCCCCATAATGTTAGTGTACCAAAAAGACTTACCTTGGTGACAAAAAATCCCCTCTGCCTAGAATGATGTTAAAACTTCAAACCTGCACAGATTACAGTTACATTAACACTTGCATTCTAAGTAATGGAAGTAAAAAAAAAGAGGCAGGAAATTACCAATTTTATTGATGAGAAACTTCTTGTAATGCATGACCATCTTTGCACTGCACTTCAAAGTTGGTGGAATAGTTCTCATCCTCTCCAACTCCTTCTTCTTCATGTGAGGAATTCTGTAGGTGTTGTTGCCTCCACATTTAAGTATTTCAATCATGCATGATTGTAGAGTAATGAAGACATGATTTTCTTTTCTGTTAGAGAAAACATAGAATGCTTGCTAAACAGCAGTAACTAGTGCAGATATAGTTCTAGAGCAATCCTTACTCTGCAGTGACTGGATTGCTCTAAAAAACCCTAGGTTTAACACATTTAAATCAGGGGAGTTAGGAGGCTGATAGGTGAGAGTCACATTCATTCCACTTACCTCAACTGTATTAAAAAAATCAACATCATCAGTTGCTATATGAGTTGGGGTATTGTCTTGTTGAATAAAAATTTATTTTATGATGCTGTCCCTAGGCCACTTGCTTGCAATGACAAGTAACACCCTCTCAATTATAAACTCACTGATTGTTGCCCTGCTGATTTTAGAAATTAGTTTTAGCTTGAGTGTACCTCGAGGCCTATTCTGACTTGACCTAACAACAACAACACTACAAACTAATGAGAAAACTCCAATCTTGCCATCAAACGTACAAGAACTATTACAATCATACCTTGGCCTAGCAACAATAACTAAGAACATCAACTTGGGAATAAAGTTTGAATTTTTTATTGTTCTTATTGGATCTTCTTCATCCTGCAGAAGGTAATATGTATGTAACCTCTTTGTCAGGTAGAACCACTTCTCATCAATGTGCACCACATTTTTCATAGCCTGAAAAGTTGGATCGTGGGGCATTGTTGCTGGATCGAAGGATGCTAGACAATGATTGACTCTGCTCCTTAAATTCTCCTCTGTTAATATTGGATGGATCGCATTTCTATGTCACCTAATCACACCTTCTTTCAACTTCACATGCAGATACGATTTACTAACTCCCAAAGTTGCTGCCAGAGACCTCAATGTTGTTCTCTTCCTTAGTGGAATGTCTTTGATTCTCTTCAGATTGAAATCAACCCTTTTCCTACCAAAATTATGGACTCTACCACTAGCATATTGATGCTCACCTGAATCTCTTGCTCGTTTTCAATATTGTGCGGATGCCCACACCAAACAGTGCTGACGCCTCCTTCGTTGTTGTTGCCTTCAACTTGCCATCTTCACTCCTCTCCAACAGCATTGTGTAGATAGCCAGGCGTTCATCGTTCGATAGCTCCTTCCAGTGAACTAACCAAATGGCATCACCAAACACTCATATTAAAAGTGAAAATAATTGAAAACAAAGTAAATAGGACAGTTGAACAAAGTGTTTAAGTACCTCATCGGCCGTTGATGTCTGGGATGTTTCGTTGTTGTGGTTATTCATCGTCGCCAGAGAGGGTAAAAGACAACTGCTCAAGGCCAAGATAGGACGATTCACGGGATTCAGGGTTCCCAATTGGGATAGTTGGGGCTGGTCTGCCTTCTAGAGAAGACCCTGAAATATGATTTAAGTCGGCTATGGGAGAAGACATCTTTGATTATCAGAGAAATGAACACTGTTAATGTTGTTGAATTGAAATGAAGGAGGGAGATGTGGAAGAAGAAACTCACGTATAATAAATAATCGAAAATGGGGAGGGAGGAAATGTAATTTGAATTTGGCCAAATTTTCTAGTGGGGTCTAGGGTTTAGGAATTGGAGAGTAGGGAGAGTTGGAGGAAGAGACGATGGTGAGGAGAAAATGTTTTTTTTTTGGAATGGGTTGAGTTTTGAAAATTCGAAAGTATTATTTGAATTTAAAGAAAATGAAGTTAGTCCATGAATCAGACGAATGTTGAGTTGGCCCATGCGGGAAGTAGTCGGTTTTAATAACCGCGTTTGTAGGCCCAATGTCTATTAATAAAAAACGGAGGGAGTATATTCTAAAGAAACCAACTAATAAACTACTAATGGGAGAAAAAGAACGAATTGAACATATCATGGGTTGCCCATATTTGATGTCATAATGTCACGTTAGGCTTCCTTCTCTTAAATTTACATGTTTTCTTTCAGCTTAAGCCTAATACTACTAAAATAAATTATTTCACTTTCATCTCTACTCTTTTTTTCTTTTTTCGTAGAATGTTTATGTAATTGGGTGCTCTATTATGTGACTAGAAAATTTCTATACCACGTATTTTGTTCACTAATAACTCGCTTATGAACTAATTTCCGACCACAAAATTACATGCAAAAATCAATTTTTATTTTTCTCTCTTGATACAATTGTATCTTTTGATAAAATAAAATTCACCAGTTATGTAAAATATAAGAAATATGTCAATTTCAAAGCTTTTTTTTATAAAAACAAAAAACCAAAAAGTGGTATTTTTTCTAACTCTTTTCTATTTCTTTCTGTGTAAAAAAAAATTTGAGTTTGGATGAGGAGGAAAATGAAGGAAATTAATATATACCGGAGGAGGCCGGCCGGCGGGACCATTATTACATGATTTACAGACCCAACTCTCATGGTCAGTGGTCCTGCAGTTCTTACTCTCAACTGAGTCTGAGGGCAGAAGTTACTGTCAGTTTCCAACGCAGATAAATAGGAGTAAAATACAAATGCATAGGGAATTACAGAAAAAATACTGATAGGAGTATGATTGATATATTTTTTTCCATCTTAAATTTCCTTAGTGACAAAATAAACGTCCCAACTTGAAAATGTGTCGAATTTAGAGTTTTTCCACGTATCTAAATAAATTATAAACGTTTCTCCGTTGAAACGTAGCCCAAAAAACACATCTATCGAAATATATACAGCCAAAAATGAAACATAAAACTATTGTTTTCTAGCAATTTTAATGAAAACATCAAGCAATTTTAATTTCAATTTTTTCTCCCAAGAATAATTTGAAAGACAACTTTCGTCAATAGAGCCCACTTAACTCGACGACTGTAGGACACGCAAACGCAATTGTTACGATTGTTTTTTAAAAAAATGGGAAGAGTGTGTAATTCGAAATGCATGTCTTATCATATCTTGTTCTGTCTCTTGGTGAAAATAAACAATGAAACTAAGAACATAGAACGAGCCACCATGCTGCATGCCTGTCCTTCCCTTGTCCAAGAAGCTATACTAGGTAGTCACATCATCACGTTTCGCGTCACCATGTTTTTTCCCCTTAAAAAAATGACTTATAAATGATTGAGGTGATTCTTTTCTCTCCCACATTAGGTCCATGATGAATCCAAATTCTACCATTCTAAAAATCGATAAAATTTTCTTTTATAAATTTTTAAAAAATTATATATATATATATTCTCTCCATCCTTAAATAAATAATTCTCAAGCTATTTTTTCTTGTTTTTAAATAATTTTCATTTTTATAATTTTCAATACCTCAATTAGTATTGATTGATACTCCCTCCTGTGTGAATTAAACGTCGTTTTACGATTTATTTTTACTGTAGTTTTTACTTGTATTTTTAGTGTTAAACCTACTGAATATTGGAATACGAGAATATGAATCAATTATTTTTTTAATTTCAGTGAAAATAACTTGGGCGTTATTTATTTGAGGACAGAGGAAATATATAATAAATGATTGAGGTATAATTACGATCACTCATTCTTTAATAACAAGTCGCGAATTCCATTGTGTAAAATAATAATTATTGTGATAATTTGTAGCTTCACATAGTGCCTAGTGGGTTAATATGTTTTTTTTTTAATAAGCTGATTTATTATTAAGGAAAAAGAGTCATGAAGCCCATGACAAGAACAACAGCTTGGCACTCAAGCAGCCCAGGAAAGGAACAAACGCAGTGTATGCCACTTACAGCAGCAGACTCAAAAAACTACAGCAAAACGAGACAAAACTAATAAGGACGCACCCCAAGCTACCCCCTAATAGATCCGCCCCACACATGAAACCATGAAGAAGAGATAAGCATCTGCATCGACGTGTAGGGAAAGGTAGAATCTTGACCACGAAGCCACTGTTGCCAAGTAGTGAAGATGGAGTTTAACGTACGAAATTCGCAGAAAATTTGACGATTAAAAATGACCCCGTTGTGCTGTTTCCAAATGCCCCAAAGGATGGCATACGACAATAAACTCCACATGGATCTCTTCTTCATCGACAGGGGACCAAGCAGCTCACCCCAACAGGTCCATAGGTCAGCCAAAGTCCTAGGAACCACCCACGAAATGCCTACCCATTTCATGAAAAAACTCCAGATTTCCCCGCTACTCTGCACTGAAGGATTAAGTGGTCTGCACTTTCCTCCATTTCAGAGCACAGAGGACAATGACTATCTTCCACAGCCAGCAAACTCCTCTTGCGAAGGAAGCCTCTCGTCGCGAGCTTGTCTTGCAGCGCCAACCAGACCGTAAACTCTACACAGTGAGGGGCTAGTTTGCCCCAGCAGGAGTGCAGCAACTCATTCCTCCGGTCACTATACCGATGGAGTTCAATCCCTCGACACATCGAGCGGACAATGTACTGCCCAGTTGGCTCCAAGTTCCAAACCAACCTGTCACGCTCGTGACCAACACAAGGCCTAGGCAGCTGCTCAATCATATCATTCAGCTCCTCGACTTCCCATTCGAACAACCCCCTCCTCCAATCCCATTTCCAAACCCAACGATTCCCTTCCCAAACCCCAAATTCATTCACAACACCCAACTTGTTCAAGGTCAGGGAATAAAGACGTGGATACCTGCTCGCGAGTGGGGTTTGGATGGCCCACGGGTCCCACCAGAATTCGAAGTCCGAACCACTGCCAAGCTTTGCTTTCATGCTTGCTGTCCATAAATCAAATAAATCCCCTCCCTTCCGGCACACAGACACCATATCACCCCACCCTCTAGAGTACCTCGTGGACTCCTCCCGCCAGAGATCACCCAGCGACTTGAACTTGTATTCCTTGCGGACAATCTCAGCCCAATATTTTTTCTCCCCTCGAAATAAATTCCACACCCATTTTAACATTAGCGCTTCATTCCTGGACTTCAGGAAGCCTATACCCAGACCTCCTAAGTCAAGGGGTCTCTTCACTACATCCCACCTAACTTTTGGCAGCCCTCTCTTCTGATCATCACCGCTCCATAAGAACCTCCGCATGATGTTCTCACATTTGGATATGACAGCTCTAAGCATCCGAAATAGGGACATATTATACACCGGAATACTCGCTAATGCCGCTTTAATAAGGGTAATTCTCCCCCCTACCTACAGCAACACTCCCTTCCAATTTGCCAGCTTCTTCCTCATAGATTGCACTAGAAAATCCCAACTAGAAATTCTCCTGGGATTCATGCCAACAAAAGATCCCAAGTATCTAAAAGGCAACAACTCAAATTTACAGCCAGCCCGACGGGCCATAGCATCACCCGACGTTTTGAAGACATTAATTCCCACCAAGGTGCTCTTGTGGTAGTTAACTTTCAACCCTGAGTAAGCGTCGAACCAGCGCAAAATTCCCTTAACACACTGGACCTCCTCCTCGTCGTTGTTCACAAAAATGAGCGTGTCATCAGCGAACTGAAGATGGGTAATCCGCCAACCAAGCTCCGCATTCCCCACCCCCCGCAGCAGACCACAACTCTGAGCTCTTCTGATCAGTCTGCTCATCCCCTCCACTGCAATGTTAAACAAGAACGGGGACATCGAGCAGCCCTGACGCAACCCACGCCCCACCCTGAATTCCCCCGACGGAGACCCATTAATCAAGACTGAAACTCTAGCAGTGCTTAAGCATTGGTGGATCCATCCCCGCCACTTACTACTAAATCCCATGTGGGTCATAACATCATCCAGATACCCCCAGTCTACCGAATCATACGCCTTCTCAAAATCCAATTTAAAGAGAAACCCCTGTTGCTTCGACGCTTGCAAATAACTAGTTACTTCATTCGTAGTTAACACGCAGTCAAGAGTCTGCCTCCCTTTGATGAAACCGTACTGCCCTTCACTAATGATAGAGCTGCTCACATTACTCAGGCGATTAGCAAAAACCTTGGAAATGATCTTATACAGACTACTTACAAGACTAATTGGGCGGAATTCACTAAACCGCTTGGTAGAAGACACTTTCGGGATGAGAGTGAGAAAGGAAGAGTTGGCTCCCCTCGGAAATCTCCCCGTACTGAGGACCTCCCTCACAAGCTGACACATGTTCGAACCAATGATTTCCCAAGCCCTCTGGAAAAAATGCATGGAGAATCCATCTGGCCCAGGAGCTTTATCCCCCCCACAGGATTCAACCGCCTCCCAAATTTCCTCCACCGTGACATCTCTGTCCAGGCTGTCAATCTCAACCTCACTCAGCTTAAGGAACCCGATGTCGGGAATTCTTGGCCTGTCCCACCTTTCTGCCTAAAAGAATTGGGAAAAATGCCTCACGGCTTCTGCTTTTACCTCTTCTGGGGTCGTGGCCCTGCCCTGATCGTGAATAATCTCTGAGATAACATTCTTCCTATTCTGGACTTTGGCCATGACATGGAAAAATTTAGTGTTACGATCACCTTGAATGTCCCACTTAAAGCGTGCTGCCACAATTTGCAGATGTGACCTTGCTGTTCCTGAGACATCCCTCAGCTTTTCCTCATGTTCCTCTGCATCCAAGCGCCGTTCATCCTCAATCTTATCCCAGGCCTCCACTCTCCCTTGCAGCTCGCTTAGACGCCCTTCCACCTTTCCAAAGTGGTCACGGTTCCAAACTTTGAGTCTCCCCTTTAGCCACCTCAGTTTATGGACAGCCATGAATTCCCCCGGAAACTCACCCTCTGCTTCTAACCAAAGCCCTTTCACCAAGTCTTTAAACCCGTGAACATCCCACCATGAGCCAATGTCTCTGAACGTCTTAGGCCCCCAGTTAGCCTGCTCTACCTGCATCAAAAGAGGCGCATGATCAGACCCATTTCTGCCCAAAGCGGTGAGCGTGAGCTCCGGGTGCTGAACGCTCCACGCAGGATGGACCAAGACACAGTCAATCCTACTCCGACTTATGGAGTTGGCCCATGTGAATCTTCTACCTGTGAGTTGCAAATCCTGAAGCCTACATCTATCTACCCACTACTGAAGGTCTTCCATACCTCTCGTCATAGCCCCCCCATGGAGTCTTTCTTCCGGCTTTAGGACCTCATTGAAGTCTCCCGCGACGACAACAGAGATCCCGCATCCCTCTATCAAACCCGCCAGCTGGTTCCACAGACACCCCCGAGAAGAAGCATCATTGTGAGCGTACACATTAAGGAATGCACAGCGAAAATTAGACCCGGATAGACCCCCTTCCACCCAGATGAAACGGTTACCAATAACGTGGCTAGTTTCCACAAAATAGCCCTTATCCCATAGCATAAGCAACCCTCTTGATCTCCCCGCTGAAGGAGCAAAAATCCACGCAACCTCATTACTACGCCATATAGAATTGACAAAGAAATCAGTGACCTCCTCCATTTTCGTTTCCTGCAGGAAACACACGCTGAGATTTTCTCTTTGGATACTTGTCTTCACGAACCTGCGCTTAACTACTGACTGTAGACCTCTATAGTTCCACGATAATAATCTAACCATTGACCCTACCCAAACACGCTACCAACCGACCCTTAGCACTTTTTGAAAGCTGCAACCTCTTTCCCGAATTGAGCCAAGTCAAAGGAGCGCAAAGATTCTTCGTTAGCTTTGTCTGTCAACGACATTGCTTTACCCAACTCTCATATGTCCCCTGCAAGGATGGTCGCGTCCAGCGCCTTGTTCACTTGTCTGATATCCTCATTATCAACCTGTAATCTACTTGAGAGAGACCCCACCTCAGCTATATCTGTCACCAAACTCCCCATTGTTCCCACTAGCTTTTTCGTTTTCCCTCTATGACGCCGAATTGTGACTAACGGACCACAAGGAAAATCGACCCTCTCGTTCCTAGATGGTGTCTCCTCCACTAGTTCTAACCTCTCGTTGTGTCCTGTCGAGTTCTCTCCCTCCTGGCCCACTTCCATGCAGTCCCTCTCGACTTCCTCCTCTTCCTCACTTTGCACTTCATCCTGCACATCAACACCATTCGTCCAATCGAGGTTGGAGATAGCGCCTTGAAGAGGCTCCTCATGACATGTCACTTTGTATACGGTCCCCTTCAACCTTGCCATAATCACCCTGTCCACATGAGTGCTAGTTGTGGAAATTAAGATACGCCCTATGTCAAGCCATTTCCTATCCAAGGTGAGTTCGTCCACAGCAACCAACCTACCTAATTTAGAGCCAATTTGATCAAAAGTATCCGGACCCCAGGTTGCTATTGGGACTCCTACACATTGCACCCAGCACAGCCAACCCCCGTCCATCATTGCCTTGTTCCATCTGAGGACTTTATGGAAGAGATCGCGGGCCATGACATTCTCTTCCACAATCGCTTTTTCCATATCGCACTTGCTTTCAAATTCCAGAAGCACTAATCCTCGCCCCATCATCCTGGTATCACATATCCAACCTGCCTCCGAGACCAGCTCCTGTATCTCGGGGATGGTTTCAATCCGCTTGAGCGCCCCAATGGCACACTTTCCCAACCAAATCTCATTTTCCTCTATTGCCTTGAGCTCTATTACCTCTTGTTGCTCTGCCAGTAACTCAGGCATCTGTTTGTGTTGCAGCTGAAGCACCTTTTTGTAGGATTTCCTCCCCTCTAGTGGAATTTCCTTAGGCAATTTTCTCTGTGACGCGAGTGGTTTTGCTATTTTAGGTTGTCCCCTATGCCTCCCATATTTCCCAATTCTGCATCGAATTTCCGATGCTCCTATGAATTGATGATCAAGCGCGTGTTCCATCTCTCTAGGATTGTCGAGGCCATCAAAGCGAATGAAACCAAATCGCTTACCTGCCTTGTTCCTCCGCGCAGGTATGAAAATGTCTTTTAGGGTTCCAAAACGAGGTAGATTCCACCTCCTAGTGATTAACCGTTCCAAAACCTTATGATCCATGTGTTGTGGCAGATTGTCTACATAGAAAGTAACAATCTCAGCGCCCTCTTGTCCATGCTGGAACGAATAACGAGATAAAGGGTCAGGACTCCCGTGAGCCCTTGGCTCTACACGCGATCCCATAGAAGGACGTTGACAGACAGTAGTGCAGATTGGCACTTGTATTACGCTAGCTACAATGGGCAGCTGGTATTTTTAGGTTCTCCGACAGCAGTGGGCTGGCCGGAGGGGGTGATGGGTGGGTGGTTTAGCCTGACGACGGCTAGGGTTTTTCAAGAGATTACTAAATCCTAATTAAATGAAGTTTAATAGTTATCATTAATCTAGTGGGTTAATATGTTCGAATAAAGATTAATTATAGTTTAATGGATGACACATTTTTTACATTTTATGAAAAAAAAAATCTATGTTCTTTTATAATGAAATCCGATTTAATCAGAGTTTGAAATGGTGTAATGAACGGTACAAAGAAAATGTTTTATGGGTAATCAAATAAAATGTGTATAATTTTAATATATTTTGCGATTTTATTTACAATTATTTTGTTTTGGTCAAATGTATTTACAGTATTACTTGTTTTGCTTAAAATGTTTAACAATTTACTGTGGTAATTCCATTTGTGCGACCAAGTGCCCGACCATCGGGAACTTAATTTTTAAACATTTAATTTATTGGGAATTTGGGCTAGCTGCACTCATGGCATCCATAAGCAGATGACCAAAACCCAAGAAAAAGATATGCTTTTCACGAAAAATGAGCTGTGAGTATTTTATAGTCTCGGTGTTTTTTTTTGGCAACGAGAAGATGACAAACATGTTTTAAAGTGTACTAATGCAATTTCACATTGGTAATCTCATAAAAAGTTAATCCTATAGTACCTAGAGATGCTTCTCATTTTTCTAATGGGAAACTATATATATATTCTTTACCCGTAAAAAAAAAAAAACTCTTACCTCATTTTCATAATAATTAAAATAATATATTATTATTATTATTATTATTATTATATATTTCTAATTAATTGCTTTCAATCATTTTATTAATACTAATTTTGATTCTCCAATACATTGGAACGTACGAGTATTTTTAACGTACGTTCGAGAAAAAATAAGGAATAAAATTGTCTCAAACAGTGAGTTATCCAACTTTCTTAATTAAATTAGAAGAGAGTATTTTTTAGTTCGCATAAACAAATCCGAGACGAAGATGGTCAAGCCTCGCGCTTTGCTAATGTGGGTCTTCACTTTTTGCTAAATAGGAATAATAATACCCAAATCTAATTAGCTAGTGGTTTACTCCCTCCGTCCCATATTAACTGTCACTTTACTATTCGTGCACGTATTTCGAGGAAGCCGAATGACTCACCATTTGACCCCAAAAAAAATCGTACTTTTTTTCGAACATACGTTAATCCTTAACCTACGTTCGAGAAAAAATTCGAAAGTTTTTAAGGTCAAATAGTGCGTCATCCAGCCTCCTCGAATGCGTGCATGAATAGTAGCCAGTGACAGTTAATATGGGACGGAGGGAGTAGGTTATAACCACATGGTTGTGCGTGACCAGTGATAGATTATATTATTATTATTTATGCACACTTGTTTAAGTATTTTTCTAATTTCAACAAGATCACATTATTTATATTTATATATAAAAAAGTATGAGCGATGTCACATGCATCGGATTAATTAATTCTAGATTAAAAGATACATTAGATAATAATAATTAAAATCATATATTCTTGAAAATAATTAATAATTTAGAGCACAAGTATCGATTATTCGCACGTAAAAGACCAGCGGGATTAATAATAATTAATTAGACTAATGGCATGCAAGCAGGACATTAGGATGCAACCTGCAGCATGTGATATGATCTTGGGATTGAGTTTTTCTGTGCTGATCTTGATCCCATCTAACTTCAAAAATTCAGATGACAAAACAAATGTCTTGTTATTTAGATTGCTACTAAAATATATTCGAGAAGAAGCAGATGAATTTCTATTTCAAACAAATAAAAAGAAGAAACTTAGTTCGAATCTAAAATGAACATAAATTATGAATATTTTTGTTTATTTTCTAATAAAGAAAAAGAGAGTATATATAATTTTAATAGAAATTAAATAATTGCTAAATTAACGAGTGAGTATTTTTTTTTTTTTTGGGCAAAGAGAAATTATGTGAATTAAAAAAAGAAAGTGTTCATTATTTTTGTTTCTTACTTAAGGGGTCGAATCAGTAGGCATTAGGCCCGACCTGAAATATCTTTTTGGGCCCAATTGTGTCACTTTTTCCTTATAAACTGGATGCAAAACTCCAATTCGTTAGGGCCCATTTATCAGACAATGGTCCATGACCGGAACAAAGTACCCGCTGGGCCCATACAACGGCCATTTTTTCTCTCTTTTTACAAAAAGAACAGGAATATCAAGCCGGGAATGAATGAGGTTCGACCAAAGTTTAATTTATCAGACTATAGTCCACCAAGTTAATATTAGTTGGGGACGAATGACCACAATATAGGGACACAATTTTTACTTTTGCTATTGAGAGACTTCTTTTCTAGGTTTCCATTTTGAGTCATCTCCTCTTCCATGCGGCCACGCCTGCGGTCTCCGGTCACAGTTGGAATACTAGAGTCGGTGGCTCACTAGTTTCGTTTAGGAGTATAATTTTTTTTTTTTTTTTTTCTTGAGAGTTTTTTATGGGTTTCCATTTCGGGTCATCTCCTCTTCCACAGTTGGGATATCAGAGTCGGTGTCTCACTAGCTTCATTTAGGAGTATTTTCATTCAGCATCTATTTAGTGAATGTCTTAATTTAGTTCATTTCTTAGTTTTTAAATTAATTAATTGGGAGTTGAAAACAAAGAGGTGTAGGGACTGTGATCCCATCCCATTATTGACTCTATCATGCCCGAGTCTGCGCCAGGATGGAGGAAAAGTCGAGTGGCCATACCGCGGGCATGACTGGAAGTATTAATTACAGGTTTACTCCTCAGAGTTTGGGTAAGATGCGGTTAGAGGTTTTGAACACCTTGAAGATGGTGGTTGATGATGCATAACCTTAGCTTATGCTCAGATCATGATTTTCGGGCAACCCTATGCTTGGTTAAGGATTCTTTCATACATTATTTTCGATACGAAGGAAAATCTATTTTGGCTTCAAAAGACGGGCTTTTTTCGATGAAAAAGTGGAAATATTATCTTGTCAATGTATGTCAATGTCATTTTGATGTGGGGTTTCACCCGGAAAAGATCTATATAAATTCATTATCCAAGCATTCCCTCTCCCTTTTGAGTTATCTTTCAAGTGTATGTTTAAACTCCTTAGTGGTACGGAGTCAAATGCTAAAAAATTCTTCAATAATAGATAATACCATAAATAAACTTTATACAATCGTTCCAATGTATGCAAAATGAGATGAGCACAAACTATCTGAAGCCGAAGCCTTGTATTACATTAAGGATCTACTCTTGATTCTTGGTTCGATCTTGGAAGACTTACAAAGATGAACAAGAGATACAAAGATGAACAAGAAAGAGAACACATAACATATATTTTACTTCATAGATCTCTCGTTGGAACATTGTTAATAAGCTCTTGGACGGACAAACGCAACTTAAGCGGCATAGCTGCAACCTTCTAATTGTAAAAAACTTCAACAAGGAGTATAACTCTCAAACTTGACAACCACAATCCAACCTAAAATTGAGGCAACTCTAGCTATTTATATTACAACAAATTAAAAACTAAAGTAACCCTAATTTATTACAAAGAGAGACTTCCAAAGTACTAAGTCATAGACGACTTCTGGGGCAGGTAGGGTTGGCACGGGCCTATGGAACTTGGCTGGCCAAGAGCTAAGGCCAGCGCCTGCATTACCCAAGCCATGCGCTTAGGCATGACCAAGTGAGGCTGGCCGAGAGGGCCTTGGCGGGTGATACGAGCCCAATAGCTCGAGACACTCAAGGGCCCACGACTAGGAGCAAAGCCATGATCGCCTTGCTCATAAAGGCACTAAGGACCGAGGAGAGCAACACGGAAGCCTCAAGCCGCCGGAGCCTATGTGTCCATGCCAACGACTCGACTCGCAGCCTCACGCCCGAGCCCGAGTCCCACAACGCTCCTAAGGCCGTACCCAACACTTCGGCCTCAGCAGCGCCTAGGGCCATCGCATCGGCCTCGCCCGCGCCCCACGCCTCGGCCTCGCATGCGCCCAGCGCCTTGACCTCGCCCGCGCCCAGCGCCTCGGCTTCGCTCGGGCCCAGTGCCAAGGCCGCATCCGAGCCCCTTACTAAGGCCGCGCCCGCTCCCGGTCACACAGCCGCGCCCGCGCCCTGTCACACGCCAACACCCGCGCCCTGTCATACAACCAAGAGAGCCCACTTGTCCCATGAGTAAAGCCTCTTTGTCCAAGGGTGTTAAGGGACTTTTCCCCTTGTAAATATCTTGCCTATAAATTGAAGGGCTTAACCTTCTTTTATAGTTGCTTTTGATTTAGAAATTTTCATCTTGAGCCTTAAGCCAATCCTTAGACTAGCTCTAGGAGGATCTTAGATCCATTCGTCCACCTCCTTCAAGGTGGCCGAAACGTTTGCTTTCTCTTAGAGAAAGCTCGGTCTTGTTAAGACTCGATCATTGCTTGTTCCGTTTGCATATATATAAACATCGTTTCCTTTCATCTAAATATCATTTCCTTCATCTCCATTTTCCGCTGCAACTTCCTTATTAATATCATCAAACACCATCCGAACATCCATTTTATGGACGATCCGCAAGCCGAGCGCGCACGAGACTAGATCCGGCACTCCCAAGCGACGTCCAAGCCAAGCTAGGCATTTGGACCGTATCAAGTGGTAGCAGAGCACCAGCAGTCTCACGGTCACATTTCCATCACTTCCAAGGTATTCCTACGGTTCAAAAATCATCCCCTTGTCTTCCTTGTCATTTTTGGTCATTTGGGTATTTTTGAGTTTTTTACCGATTTGCCTTGTTTGATCCATCTAAAACACCTTTGATCTTTCTAGATGTGTTTATTAGTGGATTAAATCTATTTTTCTTCATCTCTTTCATTCAAGAACGTGTTGGTGTTCATAGCATTTTTGTGTCATCCACAAAACGTGAGCCTAAGGCCTTCAACCCTAAAATTTGTTAACACACCCTAGGCAATCATTTATAACCGTACCCTCTTATATTACATCATTGATACACACACTTGCCTTATCACCTAAAATGTTTATCACTTATTGATACACACACTTGTTCTTATCACCTAAGGTGCTTATCAATCATCGATACACATAGGCTCTTATCACTCGCACCCACACCTCTTATCACTAGCGCTTATCAATTGCACTACGTGTCTTTCAATTTGTCCTTGCTTGTCATACATCTTGGAGCTCTCTTGCACACATAAAAAAAATAGAATTAAAAAAAAAAAAGGAATTTAAAACAAAAGAAAAGAATTAAAAAAAAAATACAATTGAGTCAATGCAAGGGACTTGAGATAGTAAGCAAGACCGAAAGTTTGTGTGAAGTTTGCATTTGAGCTTGAATCGTTTGGACGTGTGATCATAAGTGACTACATTGCTTTGTTTTATTTTCGCTCTTGTTCCTTTTGTTTCTTGAGTCTTTGTGTGCTAGTCCTTCTTTGTGTCTTTGGTATTTCTTCTTTGTCTCTCACACTACTTCTACTCTAGGTCTAAGGTGCGCACCATTGCAAAGTTGTGTGCCACAATAGACTTTCCGTGCCTTTACTTCGTTCCCTTATTTTCTTTGTGTGTCCCATGCCCACCTTATTCCTTAGAGTCTTGGTTGGTCTAAGTTGGTTTGGGGCTTGAGAGAAAATAGAGAGACGTGAGGAGGGGAGCTTATTAGAGAGTAGAGTGAAACACGAGAAGAAACATGTAAGGGAGGGAACTAACTTTTATTTTTGCATACTAATTGTGTTTGTTCATTCTTGTAGGTACGTTGACTATGTCTCGAAATGTAGCTCATTCCAGAGGAGGCTCGAATGAGTCGGTACATGGGGGCGGCGATGTGGAGGGAGAGAATAGGGAGGAGCCCACGGATCAGGAGGTCCTAGCTAACCTATCAATGCGGATGGACGATAGGTTTGCCAACTGTTGCTACCCGATTTTTGACTTTTCGTCGCAACTTTACGCATTTTATCGTTTATCGCATCTAATAGCTTGTCTAGGTCAAATTTTTGTCGATTCTTGGTCCTAGGCTAGTTTGTTTAATATTCCGTGTCATTTCGTGTCTTTTTAAGTTTTCGTATTTTCGACTGTCTTTTCGCTCGAACTGTTCTCGGTCCCGAGTACGTTTCCTCGGACCGTGGGTCGGGCGCGTAATTTCTTTAATTGATAATTACGTACTATTTTTCTCTTTCACGCCACCTCGTTCAGTTTCGTTCAATTTTTGTCGTAAGGACATTTATTTTGCGTTTGAACGTTTTGACATTTCCAAAAGGGTAAATAAATACGTTAAACCGAACTTTCTATTTATTCGCTGTATACTATTTATTTCGTCTTATTTTTATGCACCTTTTAGTCCTTTCGGTTCGAATTCATTTTTATTTCAAGCGAAACCGTAACTCGAACCGAAAATATCCCGTTCGTGCCACAATTAATATGCATTAATGCATAAAAGGACAACCCTCATCTCAGCCGGTTGCTCAAACCTTTTGACTTATTTCTAAGCCAAATCAACGGCTCACCCTTTTTCAAACCATCACCTTTGTTTTTCATCATCATTTTTCTCCTTAACCGCAAGCATTCAATGCCAAAACTAAAATATTTGCACGTACCCATTCTTTCCTTTCCCGTCAACAGAAGGTTCCATTTCTTCCCAGCCACAGAACGCAAGGCCAGCTCACCATCCTCACTGCTCCTTTCCCACTTGCCGTTGAAACTCGGGCCGAAGTCGACACGCACTTGTTTCACCACATATCACTCTCGGCTCTTGCCTATAAATAGCAAGCTGTTCACCACCATACGGGGACGGGTTGTTGCACCTATTCATCATCAACATCAAAACCGAAGCAAAGAAAAGCGTTTAAGGTAAGTGTTCGAAGCTTTCTCTCTCTAACCTCTCTCTTGATAATTTGCGTTTATGCATGTGTGAACTGAATTGATGGCTTAAACTTGTCTTAAATGTTTGATTGTCGAGTTATATGGTCTGTTCTTGCTCCAATTTAAACATCTACTGCTCGAACAAATTAATTGCGAATTATTGACATTAATGCGTATTAATTTGCCATGATGAAATTGATTGCGGTTCATGGATGGTTCGGGCTAGTTCTTGATAGGTTTTGGTCGTAGGATGGTCCTGCTAATTCCCTGCACGTTAGGAGTCAGTTTCAGGTCGAATTGTTGCTTGTTGTTGCCCACTGTTGCTTCGGTTTTCCGAAGGAGTTGCCCACGTCTTCTCCTTCTGTTTTGCTTGCTTTTTGCCTACTGTTTTTGGATGGTTTTATTACTGATATGGAGTATGTAGTTTCTGGGCTGATTGGGGTAGTATTGGTGGTGTTGTGGGAGCTTGAGTCGCCGGCCATGGTGGCCGGCGACGTGAGGAAGAAGAACAACCACGTTGGTTGTTCTTGCATGAAGAAGGAAGGTGACGGGCTTCAGCCCGTCCCTTCTTTGTTTTAATTTCTGATGGGCTTGGCTTGGCCCAGCCCATGTGTCCCTTTTATTTATTTTGTTCCAATCTCAAGCTTTTGTATGGTTTCGTCAATTTATTTTAATTGCTCGTCTGATTTCTTGACATGTTTAACTTGTTTAAAATTAATTGCATGACTAGTATGCTGTTTTATTTATTTTACACCATGTATGAAGTTTTATTTAATTTATACCATGTATTTTACCATGATTTTTAAATTGTATGTTTTGCATGATCGTTTTATTAGCTATGTGTTTTGCCAATTTGTAGTAAAAATAGTGAGCTGTCCACATGATATATTATTTATTTTCATGACTGTTTGTATGAAATAAATGATGCATGTGCTTTTATTATTTATTACTCCCTCCGTCATTTTTTATCTGTCTCTAGACAAAGAAACACAGTTTTTAAGGGTCACTGTTCATGTCAGTCCCTTGTTATTGTTTTCGTACAAATTTGTTCTCTTTTACTTTGAACGGAAAAATACACCCTTTATCAGCGTTTTTTATTGTCACCGCCGCCATAGAAAGGAGTGGACGGCCGTCTCGAGCCGGACACAGGTGGAACGAAGCTGATCGGAGCCTCCACGCGCCGCCAAACTCGCGACGAAGCTTCCGTCGCTCATCCACGCGCCGCCACACGCGCGCGCGTCCATGCTCCGTTCCGGCCGCCGTGACCTACGTTCTGCTCGTCTCGTAATTTCCTGCCCGAATCTATGTTCGCCTTCGTGATCGGATCTACCAAACTCGTTTTATTTCGCATTTGAAATCGGAGGAGGAGAGAGAGTGTGGTCCAACTTTTTCTGACGCATTTCTGTCCATGTGCAGCAAGCATTTCAAATATGGTCCTTTAATTTTTTTGGTTTCTGTTTTTACCCCGTATGACGCCCGTCTCGTGTATAACACGGTTTGTCACGCAAAGGCCTTTTCGGTTAAAAAGAAAGATTGAGGACCAAAATTATAAACTTTATGGAACAACACCCAAAGGCGTCAATTAATCAGGGGCTTGGGTTTTTACTCTTGGGGCGTCATGTATATAATGACGGAGGGAGTATCTTTAAAGTTCGTACTAACAATTTCATTTTGTAGGTATAATTTTGGATCACCTATCAAAAGTACGTATTTAAATTTCTGTTATTTAATTTGAATGTTTTTTGTAAGGATTTTGCATGCATGGTATCCAACAAATTAGAAAACCAAGTAGGGACCTATCCTGACCCATTAAAATTGAAAACATCATTTTCATACATTCGCATATGATAATTAATCGTCAATTATTTTAAATCGCATGCTTGGAACAATAATTAATTGCTAAACTTGTTGTAACAATTAATTGCTTATTTTCACTTGTTGTAATAGGTAATTACTCTTTATCAACCTGTTGTAATTAATTAGCTATTTTAATTGTTGTAATAATTATTTAGATAATTATTCCGACCTCCAATTTGTAATAATTAGGTAAGTAGTTTTTATTATGAATTGTGGTTTGTAATAAATTAGCTAAGTAGTTAAATCGTGTATGTTTGTATACCTAAGGATATTTATGTCAATTGTCGTCGATCGGGATTCGTCCAAAAGGTAAGATTACCTTAAACGTTCCCTCGTATGTTCACTTGAAGGTCCAAAACCTTAACCTTATCGCAAATGGTAACCCCATTCCTCGAACCCAAACGGAAATAACACGACCCAAATGCTAAGATGTAACGTCACCTTAGAGGGTCAAATTTCGTGTTCAAAATGTCTTCAAAAACACCTCGCATACCGGTAACCTTTTTAGGATGTGACTTGGGTGCCTAACACCTTCCCAAGTCCATAATACGACCTCGAACCATCGTTCATTGGTTTAGACCATTGTGCCTTAGTTTGTTTACTTTTATGCCATCAATTAGGTTCCCTAAACCTTACAAAATTAGGGTGGCGACTTCATTTACATGATGTTAAGACAAGTCCAACGCTTGTCTATCATTATGGCCCGTCCCGATCCTTAAACTCATTTTTCAACGAAAAAGGGGGTGCGACACCAACCAAGAGGTCATACAAGCGACCCAAGCCCAAAACATCAAAATGATAATGGAAGCCCTAGCCGGTATAAACGAAAGGTTGACATCACTCACACCACAAAGCTACCTGCCCTAACCACAAACACAACCCCAACTCTAGCCCCCACCACAACCACGCCCACAACCGCAAACACAAGTACCACCCCATCAACAAGAACGCCTAAAACAGCCCACGATCCATTTCCACCAAAAGACCGGACCAAAGAACCCCAATGACATAGATTACTATGCCTTTGCCTCTGCCGCGCATGAGGAAGAAGAGGCAGCCGAGAGTGTGGCAAGCGAGCACCTAGCGCTTCCACAAGGGCTTTCCTTAAGGCTTCTACGCCCACGCCCTCACCATTCCGATCCCCCATCTAAACCCAAGAATTTCCTAGACACCATAGCCCAAGCAACCCGAAACACCGACCCCAACCTACCGTCACATAGAGCCAAGGGATACATCCCGCCTAGGCAATCGCCTAGAGGACTACACGGGGGAACCCAACCACACCTCACTCCACCGTTTGAGCCTCCGGGGCACAATGAGTATGAGAGGGAGGACGACTTTGAAGGGGGAGGGAATCAACATCAAGGGGAAAAGGGTGGACAACTATCATAACCCTAAGTTGACGTTGCCTAGTTTTGAGGGGAAAGATGAGCCCTAAGTCTATTTTTATTGGGAGAACAAGATGGAACGTATCTTCTCATGCTACAACTACTCGGAGGATAAGAAGGTTAAGTTGGCCGTGGTAGAATTCACGGGCATGGCCGTTCAATGGTGGGACCGTATCTTGGTTACTAGAAGGCTTCAAGGGGAGTAGTCATGATCGAATGGATGGAGTTATTGAGGGAAATGAGGCGCCGCTTTGTGCCTCCGCATTACATGAGGGATTTACACCAACACCTTCAAACACTTCGCTAAGGTCCGAAGAGTGTGAGTGAGTTCTACCACGAGATGCTCACCCTTATCTTCCATGCGGGGATCCGTGAGGAAACTGAGGCCACCATGGCCCGTTTCATGGGAGGATTGCATAAGGAGATCGCGGACATGATCAACTTCTACACCTATTCCACCTTGGATGAGATGTATCTCCTCGCCATCAAAATTGAGAGACAAGTAAGCCAAAAACCCAAAGCCCCAGCTCAATTACCTAACTCTACTTCTACCCCTTCTTCCACTTACAAGAGGCCTTGGCCGAATACTACCAAGGCACCCGTGGCCACAACACCAAACACCTACCGCACCTTCCCGCCCAAGCCGAACACCCAACCAAACACTATACAACCTAGACCGATACAAAACACTACCCCAACCAACCTACCCCTGTGAACTCCTACAAGGGCCATTAATTGCTATAAGTGTAGGGGCAAAGGGCATATGAAGGCCGAATGCCCCAATCGGATGAACATGGTGCTAAGGGAAGTTGTCGAATGGGTTAGTGAAGGTGAAGAGGAGGAAGAGGGTGACCCTACGGGATTCGTGGAGAATGAGGGGTACACTAGTGAGGGGAGCGACGGATATGACCATGTAGAGGTCCCTCAATGCCTATTAGTTAGGAGAAGTTTGAGCATGAAAGGAAGGGAGGATGATGCCTCAATTGCGCAACGGGAAAACCTCTTCCACACTAGGGGCGTGTCTAATGGGATGGTGATGTCCATTATCATTGATAATGGGAATTGCGCCGATGTGGCAAGCGCACTCCTAATGTATTTGTTAGGGTTGGTCTCCACCAAACACCCCCATCCGTATGTCTTGAATTGGTTCAACGATGGGAGCATGGTTAAGGTGCAAAGGCAAGTTCTAGTGGCCTTCAACATCGGCGGCTACATGGATAAGCGTTTGTGTGATGTAGCGCCAATGCAAGCGAGCCATTTGCTCTTGGGTTGACCTTGGCAATGCGATCGAAAGGCGATTCACAATGGGTACAAGAATAATTATAAGCTTGAGCATGAGGACCGAAAGTTCTTAATCCCACCTTTGCCGCCTAGCCAAGTCTATGAGGATCAAATCAAGATAGAAAAGGCTTGTGCTACGTTCGAAATTTCAGCTTCACTTTAAGGAAAGAAAGAAAGTGATTGGAGTGGAGAGAAGAAAGTGAGAGGGAAAAATGGGGAAAATAATGGGCATGAAAATAAAGAGCATGCGCCGAGAGAAGAAAGTAAGGAGAAAGGAGTGAAAAAGGGAGAATCGAGTGGAAAAACACAACTTGAAAAGAAAAAAAAACAAATGTGTGAGGCCTTTAGAGAGACGAGTGTGGAGCGAAAGGTGAGCTTATTGGCCAAGGGAAGAGATATTAGGCATGCGCTAATCATGCGCAAACCATGCATTCTCATTCATTTTAAACCTCTTGTTTTAAATGCCACTAACGCTAACCCTTTCGTGCCTAAGATGCTTTCTCCTCTTTTGCTAGAATTCCAAGACGTCTTCTCGAAGGACATTCTTGAAGGCCTACCGCCCATGCGGGGGATTGAGCACAAGATTGACTTCGTGCCCGGATCCACCTTGCCGAATAGGCCGGCCTACCGATGCAACCTTAAGGAGGCCCAAGAGTTGCAAGACCAAATCGACGGGTTGATGGCCAAGGGTTTCATCCGAGAGAGTCTCTCCCCTTGTGCCGGTCCGGTCATCCTTGTGCCCAAGAAGGATGGAAGTTGGAGAATGTGCATGGATTGCAGCGCGATCAACAAAATTACGGTAAAATATTCGCATTCAATCCCTCACTTAGATGACATCTTAGATGAGTTGTGTGATTCTAAGATGTTTTCAAAAATAGACCTAGTTAGCGGTTACCATCAAATCAAGATGAATGATGGTGACCAATGGAAAACGACTTTCAAAACTAAGTTCGGTTTATATGAGTGGCTTGTGATGCCTTTTGGCCTTACTAATGCGCCTAGTACTTTCATGTGGTTGATGAACCATGTTTTGAGGTCTTTCATAGGTCATTTTGTTGTGGTGTACTTTGATGATATTCTAGTTTATAGCACCTCACCACATGCACACTTAGATCATTTGCAACAAGTGTTTCTAACCCTTCGTGAGCACAAACTATTTGCTAAACTCTCCAAGTGTGAATTTTGCTTGGAAGAGGTCCATTTCCTTGGTTTTATTGTAGGATCCGAAGGGCTTAAGGTAGACGATGACAAGGTCAAAGCCATAGCCGAATGGCCCACGCCTACCAACGTGGGGGACATCCGCTCATTCCATGGCATTGCGGGGTTCTACCGCCGGTTTGTCAAGGACTTCTCAACCATAGCGACGCCTCTATATGAGCTTACAAAGAAGGAGGTTCCGTTTGTGTGGGGAAAGGACCAAGAAAAAGACTTCGCTACTCTTAAGGCTCGATTCACCTCGAGCCCGATGTTTGTCCTTCCTAATTTCGAGAAGACCTTCGAAGTTGAGTGCGATACGAGCGGCATTGGCATTGGAGCCGTGTTGCTTCAAGAGAGGAGACCCATGGCTTTCTTTAGTGAGAAGTTAAAGGCAGCCCAACTCAATTATTGTACCTACGATAAGGAATTGTACGCCTTGGTAAGGGCCTTGACCGTATGGGAGCACTACCTAATCCCGAAGGAGTTTGTGGTCCACACGGACCACCTTAGCCTAAATTATTTGAAGGGGCAAGGAAAACTCAACAAGAGGCATGCGGCTTGGATGTAATTCATTGAGAGGTTCTCCTACCATATCAAGTACCTCAAGGGTAAGGATAATGTGGTAGTGGATGCACTATCACGAAGGTACGCCCTTCTCACCTCCTTGCACTCACACCTTCTAGGCTTTTCTCACATCACCACATTGTATGCCATGGATGTGGACTTTCGTGACATGTTTCTTGCTTGCGCAAATGGTGTGTTTGATCACTTTGCATTGCGTGATGGTTTCCTGTTCCGTAAGGGTAGGTTATGTGTTCCCATGTGTAGCACACGAGAGTTGCTTGTAAGAGAGGCACACGGGGGGGGGGGGGATTAATGGGGTATTTTGGCATAGAAAAGACACTAACTACTCTTAAAGAACACTTCTATTGGCCTAAAATGAAGAAACTAGTGTCTCGCAATATTGGCTCGTGTCTTGCATGTAAACGTGCTAAAACTAGGAGCATTGACTATGGGCGTTACATGCCATTACCCATAGCTTCACACCCATGGTGCGACATATCCATGGATTTTATTCTAGGGCTCCCACGCACTAAGCACGGTAAGGATGCCATTTTTGTTGTTGTGGACCGATTCTCTAAAATGGTGCATTTTGTCCCATGTCATTCTACTTGCGATGCTTCTCATGTGGCTACTTTGTTCTTTCGTGAGATAGTTAGGCTTTATGGCATGCCACATACTATAGTGAGCGATAGAGATAGTAAATTTCTTGCGCACTTTTGGCGGGTGTTGTGGGCTAAAATGTGAACCAAGTTGCTTTTCTCTACTTCGTACCAACCTCAAACGGATGGGCAAACCGAGGTGGTCAATAGGACACTTAGGAACATGTTGCGTGTTATGATTAAGCAAAACCCCAAAGTTTGGGAGGATTGCATTCCTTTTATCGAGTTTGCTTATAATCGCACCATGCACTCTTCTACCCGCTTTTCACCTTTTGAACTCGTCTATGGGTTCAATCCTCTAACCCCCATAGACTTGTTACCCATGCCGTTAATTGCTTGTGCTAGTCTAGATGGAGAAACAAAGGCGGAGATGGTGAAACAGATGCACACGGTGGCCAAGGAGTGCATAGAAGCCTTGAGCACCAAGCTCATCGCCAAGCATGACGCCATGCGTCACATACACTCCTTTGAAGTTGGCGAGTGGGTATGGGTCCACTTGACAAAGGAGCGCCGGGAAAACAAGCTTAGCCTTCGTGGGGATGACCCTTTTCTAATTCTAGAAAAGATTAGCGATGACGCTTACATTCTGGATATCCCTTCCTCTTATGGCAACACCCATCATACCTTTAATATTAACGGTCTCTCTCATTTTTTTGAAGGTGATGACGAAAACCTAGGAGAGGATGACGAAGCGGATTCGAGGATGAATCCATGCGAAGGGGGAGGGGATGATACGAGCCCAATAGCCCAAGACACTCAAGGGCCCACGACTAGGAGTAAAGCCATGATCTCCTTGCTCATGAAGGCACTAAGGACCGAGGAGAGCAACACGGAAGCCTCAAGCCGCCGGAGCCTATGTGTCCATGCCAACGACTCGACTCGCAGCCTCACGCCCGAGCCCTTAACACGGAAGCCTCAAGCCCTTAACACTCGCAGCCTCACGCCTCATCGCATCGGCCTCCCCCGTGCCCCGCACCCCGCTCCTCGACCTCGCCTACGCGCCGCGCCTCGGCTTCGCCAACGCCCAACGCCAAGGCCGCATCCGAGCCCCGCACCAAGGCTGCCGCCGAGCCCTATCACACAGCCGCGCCCGCGCCCTGTCACACGCCAACACCCGAGCCCTGTCACACGGCCAAGAGAGCCCGCGTGTCCCATGAGTAAAGCCCCTTTGTCCAAGAGTGTTAAGGGACTTTTCCCCTTGTAAATATCTTGCCTATAAATTGAACGGCTTAGCCTTCTTTTATTGTTGCTTTTGATTTAAAGATTTTCATCTTTAGCCTTAAGCCAATCCTTAGACTAGCTCTAGGAGGATCTTAGATCCATTCGCCCACCTCCTTCAAGGTGGCCGAAACGTTTGCTTTCTCTTAGAGAAAGCTCGCTCTTGTTAAGACTCGATCATTGCTTGTTGTTCCTTCAAGCTTGATCCGTTTGCATATATATAAACATCGTTTCCTTTCATCTAAATATCATTTCCTTCATCTCCATTTTCTGCTGCAACTTCCTTATTAATATCATCAAACACCATCCGAACATCCATTTCATGGACGATCTGCAAGCCAACCGCGCACGAGACTAGATCCGGCACTCCCAAGCGACGTCCAAGCCAAGCTAGGCATTTGGACTGTATCACGGGGGCGCCAACCATGGGGCACCTTGGCGTGGGCCAAGTGAGGCTTGTTGCTCGCGAGAGAGGTCGGACAGGTCCTAGTGAGACCCGTATCAGTGGCTTATCTCAGGTACACCAATGAATTTCTTGGACTATTTTGTTAACCTGATATTCAAAGAAAAAATAGAGTCGGTGGTCAGCATCAAACTCACTATAGAGGAGTTGATATTTGATAGGCTAGAAGGTATATAGTTATTTCTAAATTCTATTCTTTTTATAATATTTATTTATAATAATTTTGATGTGCAGATCATGCTTTTTTGGGATATACTGCCTTGCTAATTGGAATTGCTGCAACCATGGTGCTAGCTATCAACTAGAGATGGGTGTCCAGATGGTATGATCATATGCTTGACCAGGCCAAAATAAAACAAGTGTTGAGATACTATGACGTCAATTTTATGACCCGTTAGATTGAATTCGTATTTGTGCCATGAACCATGGATCTTTTCTTATATGAAATACTTCAGAATTCTAAGTGCAATAAAAATAAATGTTGAGATGTCTGTTTACTGAGACTGGAATTTTTTTGGGCTCAAGATGCATGTGCAAAGTGGAAACTACCTCACATGCACTTTTTGGGGTCTAGATTCTAATTTAGTTTGGATTTATGTCACTGGTTGGAAAATATGTTGAATTTTATCGATAAGTTTTTGCGCTATACCTTACAAATTATGTTTATATTGTTAATAAATTTGCGCTGACATGTTTTAGAGAATGCAAGACTTGGTCGATGCCTAATCTCCAATATATTTCTACTAACTATGACATTTAACCTAACGCACCTTACTTAATATATATGAAATATTTATGAAGTTTAGTTATCAGTGAAGATCTCTTAGATGCAGAATATATGTATGATTTATTCAAGGTTGGAAAATGTATGACCTTGAATCAACTTTTTGTCCGTGGTTAATTTGAGAAGAAACCGATCTTCAATTAGTTTTTGGTTTCTCTTTAATTTTTTTGAGCTTGGGAGAGAAATTGACGCTAATAATGTAGTTTTTCTCTTTTTTTCTCGAGAATGATACGTCTATGCTTAGTTTGTAAACTTTTCAATAATTTCTCCAAATCTTCTCTCTTCTTGATTTGATTTTGATGATAAGACATGCATTTGCAAGTCTAAGGTTAAAGAAAACTAATTGAGCCAAGCCAAAATTTTGTTGTTCAAGCTAGTCACGAACTTGAGCCTTTTTATAATTTGACGAGCCAAGCTTGAACATACTCAAGTTTGGCTTGACTTAGTTTGGCTCAGCTCATTTTCACTTCTTAAACCTTTTAGCAATTTCTCCAAATCTTCTCTCTTTTTTATTTGATTTTTATGATAAAACATGCATTACCAAGTCTAAATTTATAGAAAAATAACCGAGTCAAGCCAAAGTTTTGTTGTTTAAGCTAGTCACGAGCTTGAGCCTTCTTATAATTTGACGAGCCAAACTTGAACATACTCAAGTTCGGTTTGACTTATTTTGACTCGACTCATTTGTAACCTTACCCGTTAGATCCCTACTGTGACTAATTTTCTTTTGGTTTTTTTACAAAAAGGAAAGAAAAAACAGTTTATAATTAAAATAAAAACAATCCTAAAGAAAGTTTCTATTTTCTAAATTTACAAACTTGCCCATTTAGGTCTATTTTAACCATATATGTACAATACTATTAGGGGTGTACACGGTTTTATCGGTTCAATTTTGCATGGAAAACCGAACTGAATTGGAAAGTACCGGTTCTGAAAATCATGGAGCCGAACTGTGCCATTACTTCCTGGTTTGGTTTGGTTCGGTTTGGTCCTACTTTTCCAGTTCAGTCCGGATCGGTTACGGTTATGCACTGTTACACGAAGCAGAGTGCCGACGTGAGAACTCAAAGGCTCCGCTACACAGTAGGGTCGCCAGCGAAAGAGAGAGAGGCCGACAGTCGCGAGTTGGAGAGTCAGAGGCTGAGAGCTTCAGGCGAGAAGCGGAAGAGAAGCACAACAGCGTCGCCGACGAAAAAGAGAGAGACAGACACCAACAGTCGTGATTCGCGAGAGACGGAGAGTGAGAGGCTACTCAGCGAAAGACGGAGCTGAGCTGCGATTTTTTTTGGGTTCCTTGTTTTAATCTTTTGATTATTTCTTTCCGTATCTATCTCTAATTTCAAGCAGGTACAACTACAACAATACTACACCGTTTTGGGTGTTTTGATTTCTTTTCTTTTTTAAAGTAAAAGTCTTAATTTCAAGCGTTTTATTATTTGCCTATTTATAATTATAAATAATAGCCTAATATGATATATTATATATACATGATACGATATGATACGATACTTTATTATGATAATTTTTTACATTTTATGATACAATACGCATAAAGAGCTTGATTGTAGAAAAGTAAAATGTTTAATAAATATTTAGTGCACGTCGAGTAGTATAAGTATTAAAGTATCGAATACGACTTACTAGCCTAATACAAATACATAAAGAATTTTCAAGTATAATCGTACTTCATAGGAACATAACATTAAATCACTTAGATTTACAAGTTAGAACTTCAAAATTGTCATTGAAAACAATAAAATAGTTATAATTACATCCTAAACGTCTAAACAATTAACTCAAAAAATTATAATATTGAAATATTGATACCCTAATTCTAAATCATAGTCGTCTGCTATGCAATTTTATCATTTTAGTTGTTATCTAATAAGTAATTACTCCTTTAACCTTTTATGACAATTGACATGATTTTTTCTTATAATAATATAATTCTCGTTGAATTAAGTAAAATACTAAACAATAAACATATATCCCATGATATGCTTTATTAATAATTATGTACTCCCTCTGTTTGCCCTGTTTAATAACCAGCGTGCCTGTCGCGCCCCGAAAATTTAAAAATTCGCGAGTGTGCAACGAACTTGAGACCTTACGATGCTCAGCGTAAACAGACACCTTGCAACATGCAATGAAGTCGCCACCCTAATTTGGTTGCTAGGTCTAGGGAACCTTAATCGTCATGGCATAGAAAATATAATAAATAAAAAACTAAAGGCACAAAAAAGGGGTCTGGACCCCAGACAAAAGGTTCGGGGTCGTATTATGGTCTCGGGAAGGTCTCCGAAAATGGTTACCGGTTGATGAGAGAGGTGTTTAAAAAGGTGTTTGATGAAAATGCGTTTTTGTTTTGAAAAGGGGGCCCTTAGAAGAATCGTCACTTTAGTCTTTTCTATGATTGTGACTGTTCAGAAATAATTAATCGTTGAACGGGGTTACCGTTTGAACGTCTTTCGGACGGGGTTACCGTTTATCAAGACCGATTGATTATTCCTGACCGTAACGCGATGGGACTGGATTTTCTGAAAGACTGAATGAGCGCCCTCTATTTCATCATCGGGCCAATGCATGATTAAATTAATTACTAAGTGATTCTATCATGGATAGCTTAGCAAAGTACAGATTAAATGATAGATTTTTGAAATGATAAATTGATGTGGGATCAAAAGTCCCATGTACATGCAGTCAATATAGGCGAGAATTTAAAATCATATGAACATGGCATTTTAAGCAAATCTTTAAACACGTTGTTCATGTGAGTTGATTTTAGTTCTAGCAATTCTATATATCATGCGTACGATTGATATGTACAAAAAATGTTGAATAAATAAAAAGGAGCGAAAGGCGTACTTTCGAACGAAGCCTTGAAATTAAAACCTACAAAATGAGAGTGTTAGCGATAGCTTGAGAAATCGATAAGCAATTTTATGGATGCGAGAATTTAAATGACAGTTGATTGCATGCGAGAAATGATGGATTTAACGCATACGAAAATTAAATGCTGAGTTGATTGCATGCGAGAAATGATGGATTTAACGCATACGAAAATTAAATGCTGAGTTGATTGCATGCGGGAAATGATGGATTTAACGCACACGAAATTAAATGCTGAATTGATTGCATGCGAGAAATGATGGATTTAACGCATACGAAAATTAAATGCTAAGTTGATTGCATGCAAGAAATGATGGATTTAACACACACGAAATTAAATGCTGAATTGATTGCATGCGAGAAATGATGGGTTTAACGCACACGAAATTTAAATGTTGTTTTGATAAGTGCAGAAAAATTAAATGCAGTTGACGATTTACAGGGGATTAAAACAGTTGATGATTTGCAGAAAATAAAGCAGGTTGATATTGTAGAAAATAAGCAATTTGATATGTGCAGAAAATAAGCAGTTTGATATTTGCAGAAAATTAAACAGTTGATATTTGCGGAAAATAAAACAATTCATATTTGGAAGAATTTCCAGCAGCTTGCAAAAAATTAAAGCAGTTGATGTTGCGGAAAATTAAAATAGTTGATATTATAGAAAATAAAACAGTTGATGTTGCGGAAGAATTTCCAGCAGCTTGCGAAAAATTAAAGCAGTTGATATTTACGAAAATTAAAATGCGACCGACCATGTAGGCGGTAAAATGAATGATTGAATTTAAATTGCCGAAAGTAAATTGCGAAAATTTAAAGTGCGAATAAATTAAACAGTTGATAGGTACAGAAGATTAAACAGTTGATAGTACAGAACATAATCATACGAAGGATACGATATATTTTTACGAAAAAACGTGATCCGAAATTTCGGAAAGAAATGAAAATGGGCTAGGAATAGTGCCTGGCCCATGAAAAAATAAAAGGGAGGGTGATGGGCCAAGCCCATCACCAAGGACAGATGAATAGGCCTTGCATGACACTATTCATCATCCTCTCGCGTCGGCGGCCAAGCTCCGGCTAGCCTTGCCCGTTTCTGGCGATCTTCGTACCGAAACGCTCGTCTCCTCGACGGCATCTCGACTGTACGAAGCTCAAATTTTAATAGAAAATGTACCGAGTTTAATTTCAAAAAAATGACAAAACCGTTAATTATCGAAAACTAATTAATTCACACAATCTAGCTAACGATTTTTAAAATTGAAAGTATGTATTTAATCTACATTATGCACATGAATTAATGGCACAAAAACAAGCAATTTATTTACTCAAAATCAAGCCAAACGAATTTAAAGAAAGAAATGCGTGAAAAAATAAAAATAGGCTAAAGAGAGAAAGCTCACTGCTTAAACTTTGAACTGGACGATTATCGCTCTAAATGAGCAACTGATCAAGAGGGAGAAGGAGCAAGGGTTTCTTACGGATTTTGGTGTCGTTTGAATGTTGACAGGAGGCTTGTATTTATAGGTCAAGGATCGCATGGCTTCGAGACGCGGTGCTGCGCGTGGTGGCTGGCTTTGTCCCGGTGGCGGGGCTAGGGCTGGCCGTGATGATGGTGGATGGGACGGGAAACAGTTCAGAGCTAGGGGAGAAGGGACAGGACGTTGGGAGCAGGCTGCTCGGTGGCCTGCTCCACTGTTTGCGCACGTCCATGGTGCGCATGCACCATGGCTTGATAATTAGTCAACCGTTGATTGGGTTGACTTTTCTTAGTTGACCAGATCAACGGTTGAGATCAAGTTGACCTTTACCTTATTTAAATGGCCTCGAGCAGATTCCGGCGAGCAAACGTTCTGACTTTTCGAGCCGAAGGTACCAGCGCATAGAGAAAAATACGACGGGTTCAACCGTCTACAAAGAATGATGAGAATTTCTCGTTTAACGTGTTTATTTTCTCGTTCAAAATCGTGAAACGTTCGGACGGAAAAATAATGACGTTACGCCGAAAATTACACGAAACGCTGTAGACCGTTGTGAACGAAAAAAAATCTAGCAACTAGTTGATGGAAAACATTTCAAATTTGAGCTATTGTCCGAGCGAACTTACTCAGGTCCAATAAAAGCTCGAACGAAAATAATAATAAAAAAATAAAAATACTAAAAAAATGCGCTAAAACTCTAAAAATCCTAAAATTCATGAGATGACCTAAAATGAAGAAAAAACTAGCAAATGACTGCTGGATAGTTAAAAATGTGATTTTTAAGGCTAAAAATAATAATGATAATAATAATGAAAATACGTGACGAAAAATTAAAAATGCTATTTCGAATGCTGACGATGATAATGACGATGCTAAAATGCGATGAAAATTTTAAAAATGATAACGACAACAAATTAACTAAACATGACAGTAAATTAAGTAAATAACATAAATGCTAAAATCAATTAAAAATGGCGTCAAAATTCGGGTATCAACAGTTGCCCCCCCTTTACTGTCTTATCAAAGTATTTGATAAGCAGTAAAGACGGTTGCCCCTACATATCCGAATTTTGGCGACACCGCAGGTCTTGCCTCAAGCTTATAGTGATGATGTCACTCTGGGATGAGGTAGGTCGTTGCTGTCGCTCTGGGAGGAGGTATGCTTTTGACGTCACTCTGGGAGAAATAGATTTGTTGGCGTTATTCGTGGATGTCACTCTAGGAGGAGATATTGTCGTGGATGTCACTCTGGGAGGAGATATTGTTCTAGATGTCACTCTGGGAGGAGATAATTATTGTAGATGTCACTCTGAGGTGGTTTACGGGTTCAAACCATTGGTTATTCCCCTTTTGAGGTGGTTTACGGGTTCAAACCCTTGACCCCTCTTGATCTCTCACCTTTTCCCTTGAGCGCTCTTAAGTGTGTAGATGGGAATTCCAAAGCTACAGTTGTTAAGAAACTCCATGAGCAAGTCCGCAAAAGCATTGAAAGCATGAATGAAAAGGAGATGGCCAAGCGCAATAAGGACAAGATTCCTACTTCCTTTGAACCGGGTCAATGGGTGTGGCTTCATTGGAGCAAAGATAGATTTCCCCGCGAACGACAAAGCAAGCTAAGTCCACGAGGGGACGGGCCTTTTCAAATCCTCCGCCGTATCGACGCCAATGCCTATGTTCTAGATCTTCCAAGTGAATATAGAGGGATCAGCCGTACATTCAACGTCAATGATCTGTCCCTTTGCCCTGAAGATGAAGAGGACCCTCAAGACATGGATTCGAGGACGAATCCTTTCAAAGGGGAAGGAGTTGATGCGATCACGGACCCTTCCCACGCCAATGTTGACACTCGAGACCTAGTACCACAAGGCCCGATCACCCGAAGCAGAGCAAGAGGGTTGTCCCTATGGTTAGAAGGCAAAATGAGAGAGGGAGAACCCGTCAAAGCCAAGGAAAAGGCTGTCCACGCAACCGTTCATCAAACCAAGGCAGAATCCTTAGCGTGATCACGTTAAGGCCTTAGCGTGATCACGCCAGGACCAAGATGCTAGCGTGAATCACGTCAAGCTCTTGACGTGAAGAGTTTTTGAATCACGCTACTCTCCGATGCTATTTTGGATTTTTGGGCATCTTGGCTTGATCACGCTAAGGTGTTGGCGTGAATCACGCTAAGGGAAAGTTGTCTGGCGTGATCACGCTAAGGCCTTAACGTGATCACGCCAGCATCTGTTTTGGGTACGAATTTTGGGCTTTTCAAGCCCAAAATACATGCTACTATATATATATATGTCTTTGTATCATTTTCCTCCTTAGTTTTTAGACTTTGAGTGATATTAGTCAAGTGAGATTACTCCTTCTTGTATCACATAAGCCTTGAAACTCTTCACTTTTCCTTGAGTAAAAATCGTTGAGTTGAGATTACTCCTTCCGATTATTGCTCGGGGATTCCTCGAATTTGTATGTGTAATTTTGGCAAGTTTCTTGAATGAAATGGAGGTCTATTAAATGCTTAGTCCAAGAATCGTGGATGTCAAATTGCTTGGATTAATCCTTGGAATGTTTGTGTGCTCAAGTTCAATCCTTTACCAATCTTAATCATTTCCGGGTACATATTTCCTTAATTCTCCGCTAAATATAACTTGTTCGTGTATTTCCTTTCCTTGTGTTCTTGTTGTCGCTAGATAATTTGATTCGGCTAGATCCTCTAAAAGCTCCATTGTAATCCGGCCTACTAACCCTAGGCAGGATCACATCAAGTGGTAGCGGAGCTTTTGGCCGCCTATCGAATTTTTTCTAGTTTCCTTTAAATGTGTTAGAACCTTTATTTCTTGAAATCTTGAGCTTCTTGCGTCATTTTTGAAAACTATTTCAAGTGGGCATTTGAGTGGTTGTGGTAATCATTTTTGCTAGGTCAAAAGATCGAAAATTTACGAAAATCAAATGGGTGTAATTGAGGTGTTCTTCATTTTGTTCTTGGTGTTCTTGGCCTTGATATTTTTTTGATCCAAAATTGTGTTACAAGTTGTTAACCAAGTGTTTATCAATTAATTAATCCAACTTTTCCTCCACTTGGCCGGCCACACCATGATTAAGGGTCAATCACCCTAATCCTTTGCATTAAATGCACAAAGCCACCTCATCCTTTCTTTGACAATTTGACCAAAAAGTAACCAAATTAGTCCTAACCAAAACTTCAATTCTAACCAAATAAGCCCACTTCATTCCCAATCCAGCACGTTCTCTCCTTTCCTTGGACCAGCTGTCCTATTCCTTTTCTTTAAGTACTAAACTCATCCTAAAACCCAAGTCCTAAACCATAAAATACTAAACTTGAGTCTTAAACCTTCTTAAGTCTTAAACTTAAGTTTCTTAAGTCCTAAACCTCCAAGTCCTTTTCCATACATTCTAAATAATTCCTTGAGTCTTTTACTTCTTTAATTCATAATTTTCCATCCTCCTTTCCTTTCCTACGGAAATTCCAAATCCCCCTCCCCAAAATTGGAAATTTTAAATTTCCTTGTAAATTTCCGAAAATCCTCCTTTCCTTTTTCCTTGAGTCCTTGTAAATCTTTTTGAGTCTTGTTGTGTTCTTATTCCTTTTTGTTTCCATCACTTGAGCATTGGCAATTGAACTCTTGAATTGAAGCACAAGTTTATTTCTAGCAAGGAAATTGTGTAGAGAGCAAGCTTGGTGTGTGGAGATTTCTTGAGTGATTGTGAGGCCAAATTTTTTCGAGTGATCAAACACGAGTGTTTAAACACGTGAGGGAGTGAATTATTTTCTAACTCTTGTTTAAGTGTGCAGGTACCGGAAAAACGTGAAGTTGAGTGTTTGTGAGCACATCTTTTTCGAGAGATAAACACCTAAACACGAGAGTTTAAACACGTGAGGGAGAGTTTTATTACTAACGCCTATATATCTCGTTTGTTTCCATTTTGCAGGTATAAAAAAAATATACTCCCTCCGTCCCAATTTATTAGACGCCTTGGGTGACTTCACGCCGTTTAAGGCGTCTGACGCGTTGGCAGCCAGTCAGTGTGTGTCTGTGGGACCCACATGACTGTTTAATATTTTTTATTCATTTCCTTCGTTCCTTTTCTATGTATTCCACTTTGACCTTTATTTCTTTCCTTCCTTCTCTCTGTCTCTTTCCTCCGTTTGTGGGACCCACTTCTGAACCCTTCAACTCTTTGTCTCCCCCACATTTTCAAATCCCGTCCTTTCATTTTCTCTATACCTATTTTGCCACCATATGACGCCAAACTCAAGCACATGTTTAAGGTCATTTTTGTCAAAACAGCAGAATAACAGACACGGTAGCCAAGGACGTCAGTTAAAAAGGAACATCAAAATTGGGCTAAAACGTCTAATAAATTGGGACGGAGGGAGTATATAGTAGTTGTACATACAAAATGTCCGGAAGGAGTAGACCTAGTTCTAGTGGTAGCCGAAGTGCCGAAGCCCTTGATCAAGTCTTGACAGCTTTGGGAGAGTTGAAGGCTACCATGGTTCGAACGGAGGATCGTCTATCTTTGTTGGAAGAAACGATCAAGTCTCGTGGTAGAGAGGATGAGAAGCCTTCCGATGTTCCTCCTCATGCAACACCTTCGAAGAACCATCCGCCAAAGGCGCACCAAACGCCTCTTCCTGAACAAGTCCACGTCGAAACTGAATCGGAGGGTCATCAAAGTGTAAGAGGAAGTGTTGGCTTGCTGAAAAATACGCCAAAGGGAGAGTTGAATACCCGAAATCCATTTGTCTTCCCTCTGGGGTTGGCCATTTCGGAGGATCAAATGAAAGAGATAAGGAAGAAATATGAGCAAGGCAACCGAGGGCCGAAAGATTTCCATGCTTCTAGTAGCCGACCCAAAATCCCTCATTTCCATACCCCTACCACACCCCACCACACTCGAGAGTACTATGAGGAGCCTTATGAGGAAGTGAATGCCGAGTTTGATGAGGTGATACAACGAACGAGGGGAAGACGCCAAAGGGGTCATGGGTCACGGTTTGTTGAACATGAAGAGAGGCCCCAAGAGCCTAGGGTTGATGACAAGTTGAGCGGAATCAAGGTGCAAATCCCTACCTTTAGGGGCTCCACCGATCCTTCGGAGTACCTAAAATGGGAAGGGAAAATTCAACGAATCTTCAATTGTCATCGGTATTCGGAAGAGAAGAAGATTAAGCTAGCGGCAATGGAGTTTGAAGATTATGTCGTTAGTTGGTGGGAAAAAGTGTGTAGAGAGAGAGGAGAAGTGGATGCTATCCAAGATTGGGAAGAGATGAAAAGGGTGATGAGAGCAAGGTTTGTACCCGCACATCACAAGAGAGACTTGCAAAACAAGTTGCAAGGTCTCAAGCAAGGTTCTAAGTCCGTGGGCGAATACTTCAACGAGCTAGAGGAACTCCTAATCAAGACTAACACCGAGGAGGGTGAAGAAATTACGATGGCACGGTTCCTCAATGGTTTCAACGAGCGTATTAGGTACAAGCTTGAGTTGAAGGAGCTCGATCACCTACAATCTATGCTTCACTATGCCATAAAAGTGGAAGCATATGAAGCCACCAAGAAGAAGACCTACCCAAGCAAGACACAAACCTTTTCATCAACCCCAAAGACCCCTTAGAAGTCTTATTCCAAAGAACCCTTTAAACCAAAAGACTCCAAAACCGATACACCCTCTCCTAAACCCTACACCCCCTACACTAAAAGTAATCTCTCAAAACTCTCACCAAAAAAAAATCCTAACCCACCTACCAACCCTAGCCAACCAAGAAAATTCTCATCTAATGTCTAATGTTTTCGGTGCCAAGGAAGGGGTCATATTGCGTCCGAATGTCCAAATCGGAGAGTAGTGGTGATCCGAGAGGGCAACTATGAAACAGAGAGTGAAATTGAGACAAGTGAGGATGAGAAAGAGGCAAAGAGGGAGGAGACCGAGAGTAGTGAAGAAGAGGTAGTTCCGGCAGCCACCATGACTCTAGTTGTGAGGAGGAGCATGAATGCTCATGCGAAGGAGGAGGTTGCCAACAAAGATCAACGGGAGAATCTCTTCCATTCTCGGTGTGAAATCAATGGTAAGGTCGCATCTCTTATTGTTGATAATGGAAGTGTGGTGGTGTTGGCGTGAATCACGCTAAGGCCTTAACGTGATCACGCCAGCATCTATTTTGGGTACGAATTTTGGGCTTTTCAAGCCCAAAATGCATGCTACTATATATATATGTCTTTGTATCATTTTCCTCCTTAGTTTTTAGACTTTGAGTGATATTAGTCAAGTGAGATTACTCCTTCTTGTATCACATAAGCCTTGAAACTCTTCACTTTTCCTTGAGTAAAAATCGTTGAGTTGAGATTACTCCTTCCGATTATTGCTCGGGGATTCCTCGAATTTGTATCTGTAATTTTGGCAAGTTTCTTGAATGAAATGGAGGTCTATTAAATGCTTAGTCCAAGAATCGTGGATGTCAAATTGCTTGGATTAATCCTTGGAATGTTTGTGTGCTCAAGTTCAATCCTTTACCAATCTTAATCATTTCCGGGTACATATTTCCTTAATTCTCCGCTAAATATAACTTGTTCGTGTATTTCCTTTCCTTGTGTTCTTGTTGTCGCTAGATAATTTGATTCGACTAGATCCTCTAAAAGCTCCATTGTAATCCGTCCTACTAACCCTATGCAGGATCACATCAACGTGGCAATATGAAGAAGGTCCGTGCGAGGCTATCGCTCTCCGGATGTCGGCGTGGCAATGTGGATGCAGGTCCGTGCGAGGCTATCGCTCTCCGGATATTGACGTGGTAATGTGAAGAAATATCCGTGCGAGGCTATCGCTCTCCGGATGTTGACGTGGCAATGTGAAGAAATGTCCGTGCGAGTCTATCGCTCTCCGGATGTCGGCGTGGCAATGTGGATGAAGGTCCGCGCGAGGCTATCGCTCTCCGGATGTTGACGTGACAATGTGAACTAATATCCGTGCGAGGCTATCGCTCTCCGGATGGTGACGTGGCAATGTGAAGAAGGTCCGTGCGAGGCTATCGCTCTCCGAATATTGACATGACAATGTGAAGAAATATCCATGCGAGGCTATCGCTCTCCGGATGTTGACGTGGCAATGTGAAGAAGGTTCGTGCGAGGCTATCGCTCTCCGGATGTCGGCGTGGCAATTTGGATGAAGGTCCGCGCGAGGCTATCGCTCTCCGGATGTTGACGTGGTAATGTGGAGAAATGTCCGTGCGAGGCTATCGCTCTCCGGATGTCGGTGTGGCAATGTGGATGAAGGTCCGTGCGAGGCTATCGCTCTCCGGATGTTGACGTGGTAATGTGGATGAAGGTCCGTGCGAGGCTATCGCTCTCCGGATGTTGATGTGGTAATGTGAAGAAATGTCCGTGCGAGGCTATCGCTCTCCGGATGTCGGCGTGGTAATGTGGATGAAGGTCCGTGCGAGGCTATCGCTCTCCGGATGTTGACGCGGTAATGTGAAGAAATGTCTGTGCGAGGCTATCGCTCTCCGGATGTCGGCGTGGTAATGTGGATAAAGGTCCGTGTGAGGCTATCGCTCTCCGGATGTTGGTGCTAAAAAAGTAGTTACACGACTGTGCAAGGCTATCGCTCTCCGGACGCTGGTGCTGAAAATGTAGTTACACGACCGTGCGAGGCTATCGCTCTCCGGATGCTGGTGCTAAAAGTAGTTACACGACCGTGCGAGGCTATCGCTCTCCAGACGCTGGTGCTGAAAATGCAGTTACACGACCGTGCGAGGCTATCGCTCTCCGGATGCTGGTGCTGAAAATGTAACTACACAACCGTGCGAGGCTATCGCTCTCCGGACGCTTGTGCTGAAAATGTAACTACAGGACCGTGCAAGGCTATCGCTCTCCGGACGCTGGTGCTTCGCTCGGATATTGATTGACGGTAAGATACCTTTGCTCTGATGTTGATTCGATGACTGTTTATGAATTTTCAAGATATGGTGTGGGGACGTGACCGTATGAACTAAAATGGAGAGTGGTTGACCGTGAGGGAGCGTGATCCGCCACATGAAGTTGGTTTGAATGTGAGGGAGCGTGATCCACCGCACGAAGTTGATTTAGGAGTGGTAACGTACTCCATTGGATTTTGATGAAAATCCAAGATGGCGAGGGCTTTACAACGAAGTTGTCATCGAAGACCCAATTGAGGAGTGGTGACGTTCTCCATTCGTTGTTTAATTACATTTTGATGAAAATCCAAGGCGAGGGCTTTACAACGATGTTGTCATCGAAGACCCATGGTTGAGGTTTCACTGAAGCATATCTGTGTCCTGCAAATTGAAAGGAAGCAAATACAAAGCAGCAACAGATAGAAAAAGGAGAGAGCAATTGACCTATGTGAGAAATATCAAATATTCCTATATTTAACCCATGGCTTGCCCCCAAGTTTTTTTTTGGAGTGAAAATGATTTCTTTGTTTAAGAAAATAAATTCAAGCCTCCCCCATTTTTTGGATAAAAATGTTCGTTCAGTTTTCGTTATATGAATATGATTGATTCAAGTCTAGATAACGTCTACGTCTTGTTCAAGAAGTAACGACCTCAAGAACAAGACTTTCCCACAATTTGCAGCCGTAAGCAATCCTCACCTGATATTAGTGTTTGCACTCACGCTCTAAAACAAGGTTAAGTGTTTTCGCTCATAAAGGTGCAACTAACATGATACATAATTTTCAATTCGCAATGTCAATCCGAGTGAATAGACTTCAAATGAAGATGCACATGCATGGGTCTGCTAATAATCAATAGGACTTTTACGGAAAATAATGAAAGGACATAAAATGTCCGGAAAGAAGCTTGTTTTGGGTAAGGATGTGCCTTTCTGATGAGTTTGAAGGTTTTCTGATGAGTGACGCTTTGTTGATTGGCCCTGATGAGGGCAAGGTGCGCGAGTTCTTTCGCCTTTTGCTGGGGATGCTTTCTTGACAGAGTGCATGAGGTCTTGGATCCTTGCTGGGAATGTCATTTTTCGGTCGGCCAGGGGCCCTTTTCTTGAGTCTTCACTGGAGAATGTTTCCTTCGAGATTCCTTGAGTTGGCTCTAGGCCCTTTCTCTTCTCAAGCCTTCACTGGGGAATGTTGTCGCCGTTCTTTTTGTGACTTACTACTTGAGTTGGCCTTAGGCCCTTTTTCTTCTCGAGTCTTCACTGGGGAGTGTTGTCGCTATTCTTTTTGCGACTTACTACTTGAGTTGGCCTTGGGCCCTTTTTCTTCTCGAGTTCTCACTAGGGATGCTTGCTTTGAGATTTCTCGAGTTGGCTTTGGGCCCTTTTTCTCGAGTCTTTACTGGGGAATGTTTTCTTCGAGTTTTCTCAAGTTTAGTTGTCCCCGGGCTTGCTTGCTTCGGCTCTTCGATTGTTTGTATTCTTCGAATGTCTCTGAGCATTTCTCTCTTTTCTTTTCTTTTCCCTTTTCCCCTCTCTCTTTTCATTCCTTCTTCTTCTTCTTCTTTTTCTCTCTTTTTTTTTCTCTATCCCCCCCCCTCCCTTTTTGATTTGATTTGAAATGCAACAGAGCAGAGCAAGCACAACCTTTGTCTTGATCTCTTCTCATTTTGGCTTAAAGCCTCGGCCTTCATCTTCGGGTTTTTGGTCTTTCTTCGGTGATGGCTCTCAGCGATCTTTCGGTGACCTTTTCCGTCTCCTTCGTCGTGAACTTGAACTTGGCATGCTTTTATTTCCGGCTGGCAATCTTAGCTGAGACTGCTCCTTGGCTCCCGAGGTATAAGTGATAGTGAAGGTTTTGGTAGGAGTGATGACATATGTGGTGGAAAGAGGGAAGAAACGAAAAAAATAGAGAAGGTCGTAAAAGTCCCACGTCATTTTATTGCTATCCCATATCTAATTGCCCATGTACCCTGGATATTATGCGAATTCAACTAGTACCTAGTCAGGCACTTACACTCATGAAAGAAACAAGGCGTGAAGGCCCACAATACTCACAGGGATATGTTTTGTGATTGCTTACGTCTAAACATGCCATGGATATAAGAGCTAACAGACAAGATCATGTATGTTTCATATAATTTCTAATGAACGCACAAGTCATCTGTGTCGTGATAAAGTGATGAATATGCTTGAAAAAAAACGTTCAAAACGTGGGATTTTTGTTTTTCTTTCCCCCCCCCCCCTTTTTAGCCCAAGTTGCACATGTATAAAGAGAAAATTTTGTGAAAACTAAGGATTTTAGCCAACATGATGCACGCATTCTTACAACAATGTAAATAGCGAATACATAAATTACGGAAACGTAAATTGCGGAAACGAAAATTGCAAAAATGTAAAAGGACAACTTCCCTAAAAAATGAGCTCTGACATTTTTTGACATCTTCTTTTGGTCGTCACTTCACTTGCTTGCCCCCAAGTTTACAAGTCTCGTTGCACCTGAAATGCAAGACTATAGAAATGTAAATTGCGAGACCCTAATTTACAGAAACGTAAATTGCGAAAGGGGAAATTGTAAACATGAAGGACAACTTCCTTGAAAAATGAGCTTTGACATTTTTCAATGCCTTCCTTTGGTTGTCACTTCATTTGCTTGCCCCCAAGTTCACAAATCTCATTGCATCTAAAATGACAAGGGAATTAAATAGTAAATTCACAGGAAAAGGATATCCCAAAACGTTTGAATTTTATTAACAAAAAACTAGAAATATTAAAAGGAACACGTGGGTTGCCTCCCATGAAGCACCCTTGTTTATAGTCGTAGGCTCGACTAATATACAAAAAGTATTGTAGGTACCGCCATTTAGATGAGTAAGCAGGATGGGTCCCTTATGAGAGAATGATCATTCAAAGGTTGGTAGGAGGAGGGTAGACGGTCGTGTTAGGTCCTTTGGCTAACCCTTTGAAAGAGATCCATCCATTCTTGATCAAGTGGTGAACCTTTCCTCTTAGGGTGAAGCAGTTTTCTATCGTGTGACCCTGAGCTCCAGCATGGTACTCGCATCTAGCGTTATGATCGTACCACTTCGGGTAGGGAGGTTGCAGAGGTGTCATTGAGGTGGGCGTAATTTGTCCAGCCGCCGAGAGATGTTTATAAATTTCCCCTAGAGGAGCGGGAAGAGTTGGCAGTGGCCCCCGGTTCCAGCGGTTACTTGGGTTATTTTGGTTGTTTGGCAGGTTATATGGAGATGATGGAAATGGTGTAGGGTTTTGAGGAGGTGGCGAGGAAGGTGGCTCGTAGCTAGGCTGGTGAGAGGCAAAGTTGACATCTTTCTTTATGATGGGCTCTTTCTTAGGTGTTACCTCTGGTGTGGAAACATCGATTCTCCCCGACTTGATCCCTTGTTCGACTCTTTCAGCCACCATGACCATGTCAGAAAAGTTATTTGATGGATTGGATATAAGATGAGTGTAGTAGGGAGCCTTGAAGGTATCCACAAAAATGGATATGAGCTCTTTGTCATTCAAAGGAGGTGAAATCCTGGAAGCTAGTTCTCTCCACCTCTGAGCATAAGTTTTTACCGATTCTTCAGTTTTTTTCTCAAGATTTCGGAGATCAGAATGGTCTGGCGCTACCTCCAAATTGAACTTGTATTGCTTGAAGAAAGCATCCGATAAATCTCTCCAAGTTTTGATCTTAACCCCATCAAAACTCATGTACCAGGTCAAGGCATGCTTGGCCAAACTCTCTCTGAACAGATGGATTAATAGGGGCTCATTGTGTATCATATCGGCCATTTTGTTGCAATAGGCCTTGAGGTGAGTTTTTGGGCACTCGATACCAGTGTACTTCTCAAAATCTAGAATCTTGTATTTCGGAGGCATTATGATCCCCGGGACCATGCACATGGCGGCGGGACCTGTAGGGTCGAAGGGGTCTGTTCCTTCGATAGCCCTGAGCCTTTCCTCTAGCAGGTTCATTCTATCCATATTCGATCTTTCTGTGATGAGAGCGTTTGGACCAAGGTATGGCGGGGGTTCTGTCGTGAACGGTGGTTGCGTCAGATTGACAAAAGGAGGCCAACTTCCCATAGGATTGGGAATCGCGACTTGAGTGGAATGGCCCTGGGGTGGGTAAAATCCCCGGGATTCCTGACGAATCAGATTTTGACCACGGTCCAAAGTAAGGTTGACAAAGGAATGTTGTAGAGTTGTATCAACTCCTTCACCCGTGTTGGCTACAGGGTTCGGGGTGGTGGGTACAAAGACGGGATCAATCCATTTCCATTGACCCCCAGGAACCGAAAACGATTGGGGTCCCGAAGATCCAGCGATGGCGGATGAGGAGGGTCCCATCATTTGACTAGGATCAAAACCGGGTGGGAACTCAGTGGTTGCTTCATCTCGCTCTTTTTCGCCCTGAGTGGCCTTTTCTGCATTAACCCTTACTTGCTCTTCTAACTCTTTTATTCTAGCAGCCAATGCCTCTTCTGTCTTGGTTTGTTCGGCCATTTTTCGCGTTTGAAGTCTAGTTATGGGGGGCCTCGGCGGAGTAATTCGCTTGCGAGGAGCTATCGTGAACCTGAAAAAAGAAAATACAAAAAAAGAGTAAGTACAAGTGAGGATATGCAGGTGATGGACGATCCCGAGGCCTCCACGTTGCTCATTCACTTTTCCGGCTACACTTTCACTTGATATTTTCAAGGCGGTCGGAGAGGCGAGATATCCCAGCTATTGACAAGATGCGAAGGAAGCCTCTATTCATTCCAACAATGTGAAGCAAATCGGAGATGCTATCTACGAAACCCAAATCAGCAGGGGCAACCAATGCCGCCATGCTAGGAAGATATCTTTTACACTATGCTTTCAAACGATGCAGGGCCTGATGCCTGGTGAACCCAACCGAGGGGAGGGACGGCGATCTATACTATGAACTTGGAGTTTGTGATAAGCTAAGAGGACATGGTCATGAGTGAGCAATGTCTGGATGTTTCGAATATTTGGTATGATTTTTTTCGGATTTTTTGGGTGAAACGATTGTGTTTATCCCGGAGGGATTTTCTCTCGCTCTCTTCGTGATGGTCTTTTGATTTGTATTGGATGGAAAATTGATATGGAAAGTTGAAGCGCTTTTTAATAAATATCCGAAGAGTATGACTTTATTAAAAGTGTTTACAAAATGTGGTAAACTTACCGACTTCCTAAATTCATCAAAAATGGCTAAGATAGATGAAATCAGGGATCCTAATTACATGAAAAAAAAGGTTTGCCGATGTCTGAGTCTTTAGGTGAATGTGTCAACCCTAAGAGCCGGAATTTTCTTGCTCCTGCCAAAGGTATTCCATTGAAACCATCTCCTCTCTCTGCATTTCTATCTCGGCCTCTAAAGCTGTAATCCGGCTTTGCAGTGCCTGATCGTCGAAACTTCATTCCCCGAAAATATCAAGTGAAAGTAGTGTAGGTGCCGACATATCGAATGAGCAAAACGGGTCCTGTGGGACAAAAATAAAATTTTAAATGCCAAGTAACCTGCACGTGTAAGAAAATTTACAGTTCGTATAATATAAAATTTATGAAAAAAATAGAAATCATGGCAACAAGATGAATAGAGCCACGACAAAGCAGGTATAATCATGATGCAAGTGCTGGGGTTCTGATTCCCACTTTTCTAATTGGCTTGAATGGTTCTCGGATGATACCATGAAAAGGTCCCTAAAGTGTCGTCCAGTGTCCCGATTTCTTGCGAAATCATGTAACCTTTCGACTAGCTTTAGGGGTTCATCCGAGTTGGGATTGGTGAACACTACCCAGGACACGTGTCCTAGGGCATCACTACTACCCTCCTAATTTGGTAATTGTCCCCTGGGTGTAGGGCGATATAAAATCCATATCACAATTGATAAAGCAAATAAATGAACAGACTAGCAATTGATCAAAGCAAATAAATGAATAAATAAATAAAACACCTCTCTAAAAAGATAAAACCGGCTCCGACCCTAAATTCCCCAGTGAAGTCGCCAAACTGTCGCGCCCCGAAAATTTAAAAATTCGCGAGTGTGCAACGAACTTGAGACCTTACGATGCTTAGCGTAAACAGACGCTTTGCAACATGAAATGAAGTCCCCACCCTAATTTGGTTGCTAGGTCTAGGGAACCTTAATCGTCATGGCATAGAAAATATAATAAATAAAAAACTAAAGGCACAAAAAAAGGGTCTGGACCCCAGACAAAAGGTTCAGGGTCGTATTATGGTCTCGGGAAGGTGTTAGGCACCCGAGTCACATCCGAAAATGGTTACTGATTGATGAGAGAGGTGTTTAAAAAGGTGTTTGATGAAAATGCGTTTTTGTGTTTGAAAATGGGGCCCTCAGAGGAATCGTCACTTTAGTCTTTTCTATGATCGTGACTGTTCAGAAATAATTAATCGTTGAACAGGGTTACCGTTTGAACGTCTTTCGGACGGGGTTACCGTTTATCAAGACCGATTGATTATTCCTGACCGTAACGCAATGGGACTGGATTTTCTGAAAGACTGAATGAGCGCCCTCTATTTCATCATCGGTCCAATGCATGATTAAATTAATTACTAAGTGATTCTATCATGGATAGCTTAGCAAAGTACAGATTAAATGATAGATTTTTGAAATGATAAATTGATGTGGGATCGAAAGTCCCTATGTACATGCAGTCAATATAGGCGAGAATTTAAAATCATATGAACATGGCATTTTAACCAAATCTTTAAACACGTTGTTCATGTGAGTTGATTTTAGTTCTAGCAATTCTATATATCATGCGTACGATTGATATGTACAAAAAATGTTGAATAAATAAAAATGAGCGAAAGGCATACTTTCGAGCGAAGCCTTGAAATTAAAACCTACAAAATGAGAGTGTTAGCGATAGCTTGAGAAATCGATAAGCAATTTTATGGATGCGAGAATTTAAATGACAGTTGATTGCATGCGAGAAATGATGGATTTAATACATACGAAAATTAAATGCTGAGTTGATTGCATGCGAGAAATGATGGATTTAACGCATACGAAAATTAAATGTTGAGTTGATTGCATGCGGGAAATAATGGATTTAACGCATACGAAAATTAAATGCTAAGTTGATTGCATGCGAGAAATGATGGATTTAACGCACACGAAATTAAATGCTGAATTGATTGCATGAGAGAAATGATGGATTTAACGGACACGAAGTTAAATGCTGAATTGATTGCATGCGAGAAATGATGGGTTTAACGCACACGAAATTTAAATGTTGTTTTGATAAGTGCAGAAAAATTAAATGCAGTTGACGATTTACAGGGGATTAAAATAGTTGATAATTTGCAAAAAATAAATCAGATTGATATTGCAGAAAAATAAGCAGTTTGATATTTGCAGAAAATAAAACAGTTGATATTTGCGAAAAATAAAACAATTGATATTTGCAGAAAATAAAACAGTTGATATTTGCGGAAAATAAAACAATTGATATTTGGAAGAATTTCCAGCAGCTACCGAAAAATTAAAGCAATTGATGTTGCAGAAAATTAAAACAGTTGATATTACAGAAAATAAAACAGTTGATGTTGCGGAAGAATTTCCAGCAACTTGCGAAAAATTAAAGCAGTTGATATTTATGAAAATTAAAATGCGACCGACCATGTAGGCGGTAAAATGAATGATTGAATTTAAATTGCCGAAACTAAATTGCGGAAATTTAAAGTGCGAATAAATTAAACAGTTGATAGGTACGGAAGATTAAACAGTTGATAGTACAGAAAATAATCATACGAAGCATACGATATATTTTTACGAAAAAGCGTGATCCGAAATTTCGGAAAGAAATGAAATTGGGCTGGGCCCAACTAAAAAAGTGAAAGGAAAATGAAAATGGGCTAGGAATAGTGCATGGCCCATGAAAAAATAAAAGGGAGGGTGATGGGCCAAGCCCATCAGCAAGGACGGATGAATAGGCCTCGCATGGCACTATTCATCATCCTCTCCCTTGGTCGCCGGCGCTACTGCCGATGGCCAAGCTTCGGCTAGCCTTGCCCGTTTCTCGCGATCTTCATACCGAGAAGCTCGTCTCCTCGACGGCGTCTCGACTGTACAAAGCTCGAATTTTAATAGAAAACGTACCGAGTTTAATTTCAAAAAATGACAAAACCATTAATTATCGAAAACTAATTAATTCACACAATCTAGTTAACGATTTTTAAAATTGAAAGTATGTATTTAATCTACATCATGCACATGAATTAATGGCACAAAAACAAGCAATTTATTTACTCAAAATCAAGCCAAACGAATTTAAAGAAAGAAATGCGTGAAAAAACGAAAATAGGCTAGAGAGAGAAAGCTCACTGCTTAAACTTTGAACTGGACGATTATCGCTCTAAGTGAGCAACTGATCAAGAGGGAGAAGGAGCAAGGGTTTCTTGTGGATTTTGGTGCCGTTTGAATGTTGACAGGAGGCTTGTATTTATAGGCCAAGGATCACGTGGCTTCGAGGCGCGGTGCTGCGCGTGGTGGGGCTAAGGCTGGCCGTGATAATGGTGGATGGGACGGGAAACAGTTCTGAGCTAGGGGAGAAGGGACAGGTCGTTGGGAGCAGGCTGCTCGGTGCCCTACTCCACTGTTTTCGCACGTCCATGGTGCGCATGCACCATGGCTTGATAATTAGTCAACCATTGATCTGGTTGACTTTTCTTGGTTGACCAGATCAACGGTTGAGATCAAGTTGACCTTTACCTTATTTAAATGGCCTCGAGCTGATTCCGGCGAGCAAACGTTCCAAATTTTTTAGCAGAAGGTACCAGTGTGTAGAGAAAAATACGACGGGTTTAAGCGTCTACAGCGAATGATGAGAATTTCTCGTTTAACGTGTTTATTTTCTCGTTTAAAAACGTGAAACGTTCGGACGGAAAAATAATGACGTTACGCCGAAAATTACACGAAACGCTGTAGACCGTTGTGAACGGAAAAAAATCTAGCAACTAGTTGATGGAAAACATTTCAAATTCGAGCTATTGTCCGAGCGAACTTACTCGGGTCCAATAAAAGCTCGAACGAAAATAATAATAAAAAAATAAAAATACTAAAAAATGCGCTAAAACACTAAAAATCCTAAAATTCATGAGATGACCTAAAACGAAGAAAAAACTAGCAAATGACTACCGGATAGTTAAAAATGTGATTTTTAAGGCTAAAAATAATAATGATAATAATAATGAAAATACGTGACGAAAAATTAAAAATGCTATTTCAAACGCTGACGATGATAATGACGATGCTAAAATGCGATGAAAATTTTAAAAATGCTAACGACAACAAATTAACTAAAAATGACAGTAAATTAAGTAAATAACAGAAATGCTAAAATCTATTAAAAATGGCGTCTAAATTCGGGTATCAACAGTGCCCCTCTGTCCTTGATTTATTTACCATTTTGTCTGAGCCGATCCATCCCTTTTTTTTAATTGTTTCTTGAACCGGGTCCATTGACATTTTTGTTTTTCATTTCCCTACCAAAATCAAAGCCAAATTTTGAACATCGTCCTCTGTTTTTATTTTCAATTTCCGCCAATTATTTGGGAGACCGTTTGAAATTTAAAAGCTCAAATTTTAAGTTCCCTCCTAAGAGTTTCTATCATTAACTCTACAATCCGAGGAGCTCAGTTTCCATTAAAAGTAATGGAGGAGATTGAATTTGATCCTTTCAATCCCATTTACAATAACCCATCAATCCTGGTAGAACCTGTCATTGTTAGAGACGATGGGCTTTACCTAGATGCGGAAGGGAGTGAACATTTTCCACCTTTTGATAGTGTTGCTGCAAAACCACCAACAGAGTAAGTCGAAGGAGTTGATGTTTCACTGGAAACACCAGACGTAAATATTGACCCCAGAGGCAGAGATTATTTATTGTTTTGTTAAGACAGTCCGTATTTTATTATGCATGGGCGAATTGTGATAATTTTGGGTAAATATTGTTAGTGGAGTAACCTCTGTTTGCTATTGTGTGCAAATGAGATAGTAGGTAGTCCAAACAGAGTATGCCCTGCGTTGTGGATATAACATATTTTGTGCAGAGATTATGAAAAAGATAGAAGTGTGCAAATGTTTATAAGATATGGTAGATTTTAGGGCAACTTTTGACCAGAGTGGTTGTGCCTGATAAGATTCGAACTTCTGGATGATCGGGGTGAGGATCGTGGCTGCTTGGAGTCACTGTAGTTGTCGTCAAGTGTACCTGCAAAGCGCAAGAGGGGGGGCTCTGGCGTAGACACTCCGATGCTTAAGTTAGTATGGTTGTACGAAATGGCAGGGGTTCGAGTAGCGATCTTAGGCTTACCTTTTGTCTTTGAATGGTGGGGTATTTATAGACAAGGCGCGGGCGTTACCTCTAGGGGAGAGGGCGTTATCCAGGAGCGATAACGCCCCAGTGACGTCATGATAGGCAACCCCAAGTGTCGCACCCCCTTTTTGAATTTTGTCCTAATGCAACGCGAGTTTGGGACGAGATGTGAGACGAAATCGGACTCATCTCACATAATGCATTGAAGTCGCCACCCTAATTTTTCTAGGTTTAGGGAACCTATTTGTCATGCATAAAAATAAAAGAACTAAGGCGAAAAAGGTCTAAACCCGAGAACGATGGTTCGGGGTCGTGTTATGGACTCGGGAAGGTGTTAGGCACCCGAGCCACATCCTAAAAAGATTACCGGAGAAAGAGGTGTTTTAAAACATGCTTTGAAAAAATAAAAATTCCTAATTTAATAATCATGCCCAACGATTTAATAAAATTCTAACAATTTTAAACGCATGTGCGGAAAAAGCGTGAAATAAATAAAAGGGAAGAAACGTTTACTTGGTGAGGGGTACGAGCGATTTTTCCCTCTATTTTTATTGGCACGAGAAGAAGACAGCGTTGAACGATTAAATATTTGACAATTGCTACACGTGAGTGAAAATGATTAATTTAGTAATTAAGCGCAAGGGCGAATAATTATTTAGGCGCTTAAGAGCATGCAAAAATAATTAATTAAAAGGTACGAGCATACGAATAACCGGAATCAAAATTATCGCAAGCAAGTGAAGTAATAATTTTTGACGATTAAACGTAGGAAAAATAATTAAACAGGCAACAACATACGAAAATAAATAAACATGCAAGCATACGAAAATAATAATAACATGCGAGCATACGGAAATAAATAAACAATACAAGCATGCGGAAATTAAATAAACAGTACAAGCATTCAGAAATTAAGTAAACAGTACAAGCATACGAAAAAATAAATATTTAGATAAACGGAATAACAAATATTTAGATAAACTTAACAAAAAGATAAATAAGAAGACAATATAGAAAACATAAACTTAACAAAAAGATAAATAAGAAGACAATATAGAAAACAACTAACCCTGCAGCAGTACATACAGGATTGCCTCCAAATGTGTTGAAATAATTGCGGCGGGTCAAAACTTCTGCAATCTCAGGGGTGGTCACCACAGCACCAAGAGGGATGCCATTCCCAATGCCCTGCGTTTTGGTGAATTGAAACAACAAGTTTACATTTCACGCCTAAGTTTCATATGCATGCAAATATAAATATTAAGGAATGTAAATGGGTTTTGCATATCTAGTTGTCATGTAAATATACGTCAAAGCTGAAGTTTTCATACGATTCCAAGCAAACTGTTATCGAAAGAAGGGCACCTAGAAACATCATCTAGACTGAAGACATTAGATTACCCTAAAAAAACAATCTTGTATATAGGACTAACCTTTGGCATTGTTACTATGTCAGGAACAACTCCTTGAGTCTCAAATCCCCAGAAATGACTCCCTGTGCGAGCAAATCCAGCCTGAACCTCATCAGCAATACAAAGCCCCCCTACTTTCCTAACACTTTTAAAAACAGCAGACAAGCAACCTGGAGCCAATTCTATGATTCCTCCAACTCCCTATATCATAACACAAGTACTGCCTCTCAGAACAGACATACAAGTCTCAAATCACATAAGTTAGACATTACACTTTTATATTGAAGGACACATCAAAAGATGAATAACTTACCTGTATTGCTTCAGATACAAATGCAGCAACATGGCCAGTAGTTCCGAAGTCAATAATATCTTGAACATCTTTTGCATATTGTTCCCCATCAGACCCAAATATTCCTCTGTATGGATCGGGGTTCACTGCATGATGGACTCCACTCTGCCAGCAAACAAAGGTGATAAGAACAGACATGATTATGCTAAGAAGAAGAACTTATAGAAAAGGAAATCCAGTTTTACAAATACGAATGCCTTTCAACCTTAGAAGATCATCAAGCCTAACAATTTCACTCACTATTGTTTCATTTGTTTGGGAAACAAGCTATGAATAGAAATAAAGAATACGATTACAAATAGCTTTACCACACACTGAACCAAAACTAACCTGTCTGGATTTCATTTCTTTACCTTAAAATTTCTCACTTCATATAGCCCATAAAATTTCCTCTTCTTGACAAGATTAGATGATCAAAACAGAGTACACAAGAAATAAAAGAAATGAAAACATAAATCCATCAATAGAACAATACTAGCTCCCAACAGAATAGATAGTGGCTCAGTAATAACTAGGGATGTACAAAAAACTGACCCAACCCGTCTGACCCGCATAACCGATCTGACCCAACCCGTCAAAAGAGCATAACCGCCATAACCGTGGGTAATGGTTATATAACCAACCCGTTATAGTTGGGTTGGGTCGGATAGCGGGTCGAGTTTTAAAAAACCGCGGTTAATAACCGACCCGCCCATCCATCTATTATTAACCCTAAGTATATAACCTAATTGAAAAAATCCTTACTCCCTAAGGACTCTAACCCGCCGACAACAACAACAAACACCCTCTCCCTCTCGGATCTATCCAATCCAACCACGACTCGCCGCCGCACCTATCTCCCTTATCACCATCCACCGCCACACCCCATTACTTTTCAAGACCACCGCACCAACCACCCAGTCCCGACCATGTCCCAACCGGCGACCATATCCCTCCTCTCCGCTCATCTCTCCCTCTCGGCCTCATCACCAACCGGCAACCACCGCACCTCTGATCCTATAGTTCAAGAAGCAAGGTAATTTGCTTCCCCCCTTCCTGCCTAACACTCTCTGTCTTTGTTATTGTCATTTGTCAATTTGGGATTTTTTATTTATTTTCAGCAAATGGATTTTTGTTGTTCCTATGTACGGTGCTTGTGAGCAACATCAATTAGAGAAATCCTAGACGCATAGGCAATAATTAAATTTCTTGATGAACCTTTAGGTTCATTCATATCAGCACTAAAATGAGAATGGCTCTTGTACCAGCCTGGTAGAATCCATGGATGGCCTTACTAGCATGCATTTCCCATCCTTAGTATTGATGAACAGGGTGCAAACTGATGAATAGGATTCCCAATTTTGATGGTGATTTGCTTGACAACTAGGAACCAATCAAAATCTAGGGATAGAACTTAATGTATATTTTGACAAACATGTGGCGCAGCTGTTTTATATGCAACTTGCATTCAGGATTGCTGCTTAACTTAGGCAGTTAGTGGTAGTCTAAAATGAAGTTGTGCCTTATTTCTGATTAACCTATACTAGACACTAGTGATAGTACATGACTCACCAGCTAACTGACTTGCGCTGCACCTGTTCTTTCATTACAGGAAGTATTTCAGTACCTTGGAGACCACTTCCTAGGAAAGTATCGAAGCTTTACTTTGCTATAAGAGGTATCTCTATTTATTCTGTATATTCATTTTACAGCTATTCATTATACAGTGAAAAAAAACCCTGCAAAAGTAATTGTGTCTGGCTTGATTCAATAAATAATGGATGTGTTATATTTATTTTGTTTTGATAGCAGCCCTTTCCTTGTTTTGTTTAATGATTGGGAAATTAAAACGTATCCATTATTTATTGAATTAGAGCATTTGTGCATTCATTTTTGCATCCATTTTTTTATTTTCTTAATTGTTTTATTCATAACAGATGGTTGACATTGAAATTTCAACCACGTCTGATGCTGCTTCAAATGGTGAGGATCAAACTCCTATAATTGTTGCTGATGGTGCAGCTGGTGTGGAACAAACTCAAACACAACAAGCTGTGATCGAAGGACATAAAAGGCATCGTGAGCAATCTCTAGTATGGAGTCATTTCACTACTGTTCCAGGGACTGAAGGTACTAATCGTAGAGCTACTTGCAATTATTGTGGTTGAAATTATGCTTGTGGCAATGGGCCAAAAAATATTGGTACTACTAATTTGTGGTCACATTTAGATGGAAGATGCAAAAAATACTCTTATAGAGTTGTTAGAGATAAAAAACAGAAAACATTAGTATATCAACCTAAAAAAGAGGTGGGTGTTGTTGATGGGGTTACAAGTGGTACTTTGAAAGCCATAGGTTACTCACATGATGCTTGTAGGAAGGCACTAGCTAGTATGGTTATTGTGGATGAGATGGCTTTTAGGGTTGTGGAGGGTGCGGGTTTTTTGAATTTTTGTCAAGTTATGCAACCTTTGTTTAAAGTACCTTCAAGGGTAACTGTTGCAAGAGATTGCATGAAATTGTATTTTGAAGAAAAAGCAAAGTTGAAAGAAAAGATTAAGGGTCAGCGCATTTGTTTAACAACGGACACTTGGACATCTATCCAAAATATTAATTATATGTGTCTCACAACCTATTGGATTGATGATGATTGGAAGTTAAACAAATGGATAATTAATTTTTGTCAAGTTGCAAGTCACAAGGGCTCAGTCTTGGGTAAGGTTGTTGAGAATTGTCTATTGGATTGGGGGATAGATAAAATTTTAACATTGACGGTTGACAATGCAAGCTCCAATGATAGAGTTATTAGACACTTAAAAGGTGCGACTGGAGAGTGGAAAGATGTGATCTTTGAACATGAATTTTTACATGTTAGATGTTGTGCACATATTGTCAATTTGATTGTGACTGAAGGTTTAAAAGAAGTGAATGAGTCAATTGTTAGGATTAGGAATGCAATTAGATATGTGCGGTCTTCACCTTCTAGGCTTCATTCTTTTAAAAGGTTTGCCGATAAAGTAAAGGTTTCAACTCAAAGTCTTGTATGTTTGGATATTGCAACTAGGTGGAATTCCACCTATAAGATGTTGGAAGCTGCTGAAAAGTTTGAAAAAGTATTTGATAGAATGAAGAAGGAAGATGTTTGGTTTTCTAAATACTTTGAGGAAGGGGGGAAGACTAGTGGGGTTCCTACATCACTTGATTGGAAAAATTCAAGAGTTTTCATCAAGTTCTTGAAGCTCTTTTACATAGTCACTTTGAGATTTTTAGGTTCTTTGTTTGTTACATGCAATAATTTTTTTCATGAGCTTGTGAACATGCAATCTAAGATAGTTCAATTGTCTAGAGGTAGGGATCCTTTGTTGAGTGGGATGGCAGTTGGTATGATGTTAAAGTTTGATAAATATTGGGGAAAGTTTGATAAAATTAATTTCTTGTTATATGTGGTTGTTGTGTTGGATCCACGTTACAAGTTGAGATATGTCAAATTTTGTTTTGGCGAAGTTTATGATTCAGTGACAGCTTCTGAATTGACAACTAAAGTGAGGGCAACTTTTGTGAGGTTGTATGAACACTTTTCAGCTCAAATGAAAAGTTCTGATGTGGGGAGTGCTAGTCCAAGATCAAATACCGCTCAAGTGGAAGAGGGAGATGATCTAATGGATGAAGATGAGCATAATGAGTTGGCTTCTAAATTTAAAATGCATTTGATGGAGAAGGATAATGAAGAGAGTAAGGATGAGGTTGAGAGGTATCTTTTAGATGGGTGTGAGGAGATGAGTGATGAAAAATTTAATATCTTGGATTGGTGGAAAACCAATGGGTACAAATATCGAGTTCTTGCAATGATAGCTCGAGAGGTGTTGGCTGTCCCTGTGTCAACAGTCGCATCAGAATCTGCTTTCAGTACCGGTGGGCGTGTACTTGATCCATTTCGAAGTTCTTTAGCTCCAACAATGGTGGAAGCTTTACTCTGCTGTCAAAATTGGTTGCGTTGCTCTCAAGAACAAATTGACTTGCATGATGCATTGGAAGATATTGAAAATTATGATGAAATTGAATCAGGTAACAATAAACATATTTCCAAAGTTTCTATTTTTTTGAATAATAATGAATTCTGATCATGCTTTTTGATTTTGCAGAATTTGCGTCAAAAGTTACATTGGATCTTGATGTTGAGGAAGACATAGAAGACGTAATAGGGTATATTCACTTCACTGACTTGCAGAATTTGCGTCAAAAGTTACATTGGATAATTTTGTAATCTGTCTGTCAATAATTGAGTGGTTGTATGCTTGTGTTTTTTTGCCAGCTAAGAGAGCTCGTGAATGCTGGTCAAGAGAGCTCGTGAATGCTCCAACATAAGTAAGTAGGCACATTATGATGATGGATCTTGCCATGCTCTCATTTTTAGTTATAATGCTGAAATAATGCCCATTTAAGTGTTGAATTCAGCTCATTCTAGCTGTCAAAATGTGTTTATGTGCTGCTAATTTGGTGTTTATAATGTTGTCAATTCATTGACAAATCGTTGCTCATTTAGTGTCCGTTTTTGTTGCCGAAAGGCTGTTGATTTTGTTGTCGAAATGGGTACTTGTGCTGCTGCCAAAACCACGCCACTTTGCTGTCAATCTTTGCTCATTTTGCTGTCAATTTCGCACTAATAATTGCTTCCATTTTCATGCTATTTTTGCGATCAATTGGGAGTTCGTTGATGACGAAATAGTGTCCGTTTTGCTGCCAAATTATGCATGTTTTGCTGTCAATATTAAGCTCATTCTAGCTATCAATTTGATGCCCATTTTGCTGCCAATTCACGCATGTTTTGCTGTCCATTTTGTAGCTCTTTTAGCTGTCCAAATGCACCCCTTTTAGTGTCCAATCGTAGCTCGTGAATGCTGGGTTTTTTGTTTCCTTTTTAATAGGCAGCCTTTGCTTCGTATGATGAGAAGAATGTAAAATTGACAAAATTGTTAAAACTTGCAGTGATGAAGGTAAGGTCAGGAAGGTGTTGAAGGTAGAGCCACTTCCAAATGTGGATCTCTTGTGAACAAGATGCAACAATTGTCCATTGCCTTGTGAATTTGAAAAATTTGTTTGCTTTAAATTATGAATTATCAACTTTCATGTTATTGTGAAGTTACATTGTTGTTCTTTCTTATGAAAAATGTGAACGGTGGTTGCATTTTGTGAAGTTACTTGAATGGCTTATTCTTGTGGATGGTGGTTGCATTTTGTGAACTTATTTTTGGTTTTATTTTCAGCAGCAGGGTTTAAAATTGCCCTTTTAAACAACAAAATGGCCAAGCCAACTTGACTACCCATAACCGCCTATAACCGCCAACCCGCGGTTAACCGCCTATAACCGTCCAACCCGTCAACTAGCGGTTATAGGCGGATAACCGACCCAACCCGGCCTGCTAAATATTTGGCGGGTTGGTGCTGGTTATGAGCCATAACCGACCCAACCCGACCCGTGTACACCCCTAGTAATAACCCATCCCCATCCCCATCCCCATCACCATCACATCAGAAGTCACAATCACAACCAACATCAACTTCTGTATTTACAACCATTATTAATAGAGCCCATAAAGTTTGGGGCAATATAATGCTATGTTTCTATGTGTCACTGTTGGAGTATTATTTTAAAGTAAGAGGAAAATGAAAAGCAATAGACGATAATAATGCACCTGTATGACATTGAATTTCCAATTAGACTGCGCAGTAGCTCCAATCGTCCCCGCCGCATTCCCATGGTAAGCATTCCTCAACGAAATGATATTAAAATACCATTTCGTAAACTAGAATCTAATTAATAAGAAAAACCTTGAAATGGAATCGCCGGAAAATATAAAAACTGACCTTAAGGTTGTCGGGCATCTTGGCGGCAAGTGCTTCTGCGAAATCAGTGATGGCGTGATTAAGATGAAGGACGGTGGAGTGACTGTTGATTCTTATGACGAAGAAGATAAAGGCTCAAAAAGATTAGAAAGAGATTTAGGGATTTTGAAAACTGCAGGGGATTTGGGAAATGAAGAAAGGATGGCTCAAAAAATTTAAAAAAGGGGGTTTGGACGTGAATCGAACACGTAACCTTTAGATTATTTGTCAAACGAGCTACCATTGCGCCACGGATCGTATTGAATGATAAAAGGGTGAAATTTAATTTAACATTTAATTGAAGGTAAAAACAAAAATTGGTTGGGCTGGATCCGTCCCTGGTTTCAGTGTCCCAACAAGAGACAACGGCTTGACGGGGAAAACTCGGGTCCGTCAACGGGTCCCGCTATTAATGAGGGAGAAAATGTCGCCGCTTTCGATTCGATGACGCCCCCTGGCGATCAGGCCCATTGGGAGCTATGGACCCTTCGCTTAATTTCCTCGGCCCGTCACCTCGTGGTTCTTTCTTTGACGGAATGGGCTTTACTGAGGGTTTGACAGGGGGTGGCCTTTCGGCCTTTCAATCTTTTGGTTCTTTTGGACTTCCAGGGGAGACATCCTCCAGCCAGCCTCCTTCTCCCCCTTCACTTCATTTCGTGCCTTCCGCTGCCTCAATGTATCGGTCTGATGGGGCTACCGTTCCTTATCTCTAGGCTAATGTGAGTTCGATATCTCGGTCCGACCCTGTTACCCATCACATCAACTTGGGTAACCTACGGAGGACCGAATTCGCGGCTGTCGGGGGGGAGAGTTCTGTAGGAGTTGCCTCTTTCTTAGCCACTCATGCGTTATCGTCCCCTGAAGAGGAAGAGGTGTTTCTTTCTCAGGAATCTGATGAGCAAGTGGCTCTTTTGCGCTCTACCATATTCTCTACCTTCCCTCATTTTCACTACTGGTTTCGGTATATGCTGCGTCAGGTCGCTTCTTTCACCTCTACCTCAGATGAGCTTCGCGACGCCGGTCGCCAGCTCTCCAAAGAGCTTGCTAAGGAGCGGGACACTCATCGTCAGCTTGCTGAAGAGCTTGCTAAGGAGCGGGAAGAAAAGAAGCGGTTATTGGAGAATTGCCAAAAGTTGGTGGTGAGCTTAGCAACAGCCAAGAAAGACTCGAGAGATACTGCGGAGTGAGAGATCACTAGGGTATCTGATCCTAACTGCGTTCTAGCGGCAGAGAGAGCTAGGAGAGCCGCACTGGAGGGGGAGGCGGCAGCCAAGAAGAAATGGTATATCGAGACAACTGCCCGCATCATGTCTCAGTGTTTCGTGGAAATTCACGGGGAGGAAGTGTATCGTGGTGACGCTCTTTCTAACGCCTTCCTCAAGAATTCAAACATTCTCGTAGAAGACCGTTTCGACTGGATGGAAACGGGGGGTGGCGAAGGGCAAGGAGATAGCCATACTGTCGCGCAATAGGCCTTTTGTCACTCTTTTTTGTAGGTTGAGCGGCATCTATTTTGTTCTTCACTCTTAAGGGCCTTGTCTTTTGTAACCCTTCGAGGATTTTTTGAACAATTATCGCACATATATTCCATCTGTTATTTTCTTTATGTCTGATCTTTCCACCCCACCTCGTTTTTCTCTGAGTTCCTGCGATCAGTAGGTCATGTGGCATTATCATCTGCATGGGCGCCAATGTTTTTATTGTCTCCACCGCATCCTTGCTCATTCTCAGCTATTGATATAAAGCATCTGTAAAATAACAACACATAATAACGAACGTTAGTTATCGCTCGTCCGCGTCGGGGTGTCGTCCGCGTCGCTTCTATCGCTTTCTCAACCAGCCATCTTCACTAGGGATTTCTCATCTGGTTACTCACTGGGATTTCGCGATTTCTTTCCGCGTTTCTAAATTTCCACGATCGGCCTGGGGCGTGCCTCATCTTAGTGAGTCGTCGGATCAGGACTGGTCATCACAAGGATAGGATTTTTCACTCCCAAGCGTTGACCTCGCATCCCTAGAATCGTGCCTCGTCTTAGTGAGTCATCTGTATTATCCCGGTTATCACAAGGATAGGATTTTCACTTCCGGGATGGAGTTACTATCTCCCTAGGGCGCTTCTTATCTTAGCGAGTCGTCTCCACGAGCACGGTCAGCGTAAGGATAGGACTTTTCACTCCCAGGGATGCCGGGACGTGCCTCGTCTTAGTGGGTCGTCTATGTTAGCCTGGTTTACCACAAGGATAGGACTTTTTACTCCCGGGGGTGTTGGGACGTGCTTCGTCTTAATGGCCCACCTATGTTAGTGTGACTACTACAAGGATATGACTTTTCACTCCCAATCACTAAATTTTAGGTATGCTAGGGCGTGCCTCGTCTTAGTGAGCCATCTGATCAGGACCGACCGTCACAAGGATAGGACTCAGGACCGGTCGTCACAAGGATAGGACTCATGGCACCTTTTATCATCTGCACACAATCAGCCACAAATACACAAGAATATTCTCTATTCGAGCATTAGCACGGGTTAGGGCTGGCGTTAGCAAACGTGTAGAGATACATTAAATTCTAGCATGGTATAATTTCAAACGAGTTATGTTCCAGGAGTTAGGTAAGGGAGTACCGTCAAGCGTTTCTAGGTGGTACGCCCCCTTTCCGATGACGCGGGTAACGCGGTATGGCCCGTCCCAGTTTGGACTGAGTTTTCCCATGCGTTGACCAGCCGCTCGTTTGTCTCTAAGTACCATATTTTTTGTTTGTAATGCAGCGTTTTCAGAAGGGTTTCTTCCTGCAGTTCTGGTAACGTGTCGAGGTTCGCTCGCAACCTTTCCTCGTTCAGTTCCTCCCTGAAGTACGCCACTCGCAGGCTTACGGTGTCGATTTCCACCGGTGTGATGGCCTCCATGCCGAACGCCAACGTGAAGGGTGTTTCTCCAGTGCTGGTTTTAATGGTCATGCGATACGCCCACATCACATACGGCAGTTCTTCTGCCCATTTCTTTTTGGACCCTTCCAGGTTTTTCTTGATACCGCTAAGAATACTCCGGTTCGTCACTTCCGCTTGACCATTGGTCTGCAGGTGAGCCACGGAGGAGAATCTTTGCTCGATCTGGAATTCCATGCATTGGTCTCTAAAGAATCGGCTGGTGAATTGCGTCCTGTTATCGCTAACAAGCACACGGGGTACACCAAACCGCATGATAACTTGGTGTTTGAAGAAACGCCAAATTTTTGCCGTTGTGATGTTGGCCACCGCTTCCGCTTCTGCCCATTTGGTGAAGTAATCCACCGCCATGACCACAAATTTTAGCTGGGACCTTACTTTTGGAAACAGGCCCAGGATATCTATCCCCCATTTCGTGAAAGGATTGGGAGCCACAATTTCAGAAAATTCCGCGGCGGGTTGCCGGGGAATCTTAGAGAATTCCTGACACTTTTGGCAAGTTCGCACATAATCATGACAATCTCTGCGAATGGTGGGCCAGTAAAATCCTGACCTGAATACTTGCGCGGCTAAGGTACCGCCAGATGTGTGCATGCCACATATTCCTTCGTGGATTTCTCGTAAGGTGTGGAGACCCTCTTGTTCCGTTATACACTTGACGGCTGGGTGGGAAAAACATCTCCGCACCAGTTCCCCATCATAATACGTACATCTCGCCGCTTGTTTCAGCACCTTCCTCTTTTCAGCGTTATCCATGGGTAACTCCTCATGTTTCAAGTATTTTATGACGGGAATTCGCCAGTCGTTTTCAATTTCTTCAACACAAAGTGACGCTTGCTCCTCCATGAAGGAAGGCATGGATATCTCACGATAGTACACACACTTAGGTATAGATGCTTCCGAGTTTGCCGCGAGTTTAGCGAGGTTTTCTGCCTCAGCGTTATCCTCTCGAGGGATGTGCTCAAAGCTGACTTGCATGCCACTTTTCTTTATTTCCAACAATTCACGCTTCACCTTGGCGAGGTACTGCACCATGATGGGATCTCTAGCTTGAGAGTGTCCCAGGACTAGGTCTATTATCAACTTGGAATCTCCACAGATCTTTAGTCGCAGGTCTCCCATCATCCCCGTATCATGTATGGCTTTATCGGAGAAGCTTCTTCCTATCCTGAGCCCAGCCAATAGTGCTTCTTACTCTGCCGCATTATTAGATAACGACAGTAGGATTCTAATGGCATATCTTATATGTATATCGCGCGGTCCAATCATAAAGATCCCAGCTCCGGCTGATTCTTGATTCTTCGCTCCATCCACGTTGATGACCCATAAGTCAGTGTAAGTTTCTGGGAATGGGAGATCCAGGTTATCTTTTTCCTCTTCGGTTAAATCCGTCAGTGGGTCTTCTGTGAAGGTACACTCCGCTATGAAGTCTGCTAGGATTTGGGCTTTCACAGAGGGTCAATTTTTGTACCTCAACCCGTATTGCTCAAGCTCAATGGCCCAAATCAACATCCTTCCCGAAGATTCAGGTTTCCTGAATATCCTTTTCAACGGTTGGTCAGTAAGCACGATAACGGGATGAGCTTGGAAATATCTGTCCATTTTTCTTGTGGCCTGCACCAGCGCAAAAGCTATTTTCTCAATGCGAGCGTATCGCAGCTCGGCATCTTTCAAAACATGACTTACGAAGTAGACAGGGTGGTGCAGGTGATTGTCGTCTCGAACAAGGACGGCACTGACCACTTCATCGGCAACGCCGAGGTATAAATAAAAGGGATCTCCTTGTTCAGGCCTTGTTAACACTAGGTCAGACGATAAATAAGCTTTTAGGGCCATAAATGCCTCTTCGCAATCTACTGTCCACCCGAAAGGTGTTTTTTTGCGTATGACCTTGAAGAAGGGTAGGCATCTCTCACCTTGCTTAGAGATAAACTGCCCCAGGGCGATAATGTGCCCAGTCAATCTTTGTACCTCTTTGACGGTTCGAGGAGATATCATGTCCCGGATAGCTTTGACCTTCGAAGGGTTGGGCTGGATGTCTCTTCGGCTAACCACATAACCTAAGAATTTTCCCGTCTGAAACACAAACATGCACTTATGGGGATTCAATTTCATTTTATATTTTCTCATCACGCTAAAGAATTCTTCCAAGTCGTTCAAGTGGCCCTGGAAGCTTCGGCTCTTGACCAATATATCATCGACATATGCTTCCACATTTTTTCTAATTTGCTTTTCAAAGACTTTATTTGCCATTCGTTGAAAGGTTGCTCCAGCGTTCTTTAGCCCAAACGGCATTGCCGTGTAGCTTTCGGCGTGATAAAAGTAGTTTTTTCCTCATCCTCAACGGCCATGGGGATTTGATGATATCCCGAATTGGCATCTAACGAGCTTAGATAGGCGTACCCGGCAGTCTTATCAACCAGCTGATCAATTCGAGGAAGCGGGTAGCAATCTTTGGGACAAGCATCATTTAGGTCAGTAAAGTCGATGCACATACGCCAATCTCCGTTGGGCTTTGGAACAAGAACTGGGTTAGCTAGCCAGGTTGGGTATTGAACTTCTCGGATGAAGCTTGCGTCTAGGAGCTTTGTTACTTCCTTATCAATGGTTAACGCTTTCTCTGGAGAAAATGTTCGTCGTTTCTGTTGAATCAACTTGACACTAGGGTCAACATTGAGTCGATGTTCCGCTACCTCTCGTGAGATACCTGGCATGTCCGCGGGCTTCCATGTGAATTCTCCTTTACATTTGTTCAACAGCCAAGCTAATTGAAGGTTTTCTATTGAGCTAAGCTTTTCGTTAACCAAGAAGCTCACTTCGTCGATCCTGTTAACCGGCACGGGTATCATCTTATCTATAGGCTGGGTGCGTTTCTCGACATTCTGCTCATATGGATCTACCATTACGCACACGTATCTATCACAACTCTTCTGAGTCATGAGTAGGTAGCACTCAGCCGCTAATTTTTGATTGCCCTTGATTGAGACCACTCCATCCCAGGAGGGATATTTCATCCTCAAATACTTTTGGGAGACTGCAGCTCCGAAGCGGTTGAGGAAAGGTAGCCCAAGTATAGCGTTATAGGGTAGGGTTAAGTCCACGACCAAGAACAACAGCTCCTCTGATCGCTTGGAGGTATCCTCTCGAAAATACACTGGCAGGGTGGTAACACCAGTCACTGGTATTGGAACTCCATCTACTCCAATTATCGGCTTCTTGTAGGGCATCAGCTCACAATCAGGGCATTTCATGAGGTTGTAAGCCTCCAATGAAAATAAATTTACCGCACTGCCGTTATCAACAAGAGTTCTTCTAACTCCGTGATTGCCGATAACGGATGTGACCACTAATGCGTCATTATGTGGAAAGATAATGCCTTTTTCATCTTCCTCGGAGAAAGATAATACCATACGATCTAAAGTGCTTATCGCTTCACCTTTTATTAACGCGCCTTCTCGCTTCCGCTTATCTCCTGCCGTGGGCGTTATCTGCAAGGGTTCATCAAGATATGGTGTGCCTCCAGCTATGATGTTGATGATAGGGGCATCATCCTCCTCGATCATGTGCGTGTCCCTACCTCTCCCGACAGGATTGGCGTTATTTCCTGGGGCGCGAGGGGGTGTTTGTTTGTTATCCGTCGCTCTATCCGCGGGATTATTTCTAGCTTCCTCTCTTGCCTTAGTGGAAAATTCTCCGAGGTAACCTTCCTCCACTAGACGCTCTATCGCCAACTTTAATTCTCTGCATACATCCGTAGAGTGTCCCTTAACTTTGTGAAACTTGCAGAAGGTATTTTCTCTTCCTCCCATGATTACTCCAGGCGTCACGGGAGCGGGGTAATGAATGGGTAGGTTCCGCTGTTCCACAATCGCTAATATTTCCACTCTTGGTAAAATGAGGGAAGGAAGGTCTAGATCGTAAATTCGGCCTTTGGGAGGATCCCCTTGCCGCCGAGTGGGGAGTTGCTAGATTTTCCCTTCGAGGAGTTGCCTCTTCGCCGATTGGAGGTCTTGGGAATGTGATCTTTTTGCTGGGCATAATCGTCAACAAAGCGGTCGTCAGAGGTGGTAGCGATAGGAATATTGGGGACTTGAGGCGCGTCTTGTGGTGTGTTCCGGGTTCTGTCCCTGTTTTCTTCTTCTTCCATTCTTGCATAATTGTGGGCTTTCAGCCTTAACGCGTCCAGAGTTGCTGGGGGGTCCACCATTAACGTGTCTCTCAGCTTCCCGTAGCGGCAGTTCCATTTCAAGGCCTCTATAGCGAAATCAACGATAACGCCCGGTGTTAGCAACATCTCTATGTCGAAGCGACTAAGGAAATCCCTCAAAGACTCCTGAGGCTTTCTGTGAATATCGAATAGAGCCGCGGCGGATTTCCTAATGGGGACCGCGGTACTGAATCGGCTTTGAAATTTAGATTCCAGCTGCGAGAAACTATCAACAGATCCGCCAGGGAGACCTTTAAACTAGAGGCGTGCAACTCCTGACAATGTCATGATAAATATTTGGCACAAAGCTGCATCGCTGTGAGTCTAGAATTGTACAAAGTCCTTCACCTTGTTAAGGTGAGAGATGGGATCTTTGGTACCGTCGTAGGACTCTGTGGGAAGTTTCACGTGTCGGCTGACCCTGTGACGCCTTATACGATGGCTTAACGGGTGACCAGAGGTATCGTCAAGGATTTCACGCGTATGGCGAGGGGGAGACACTTCCAAATGACGCCTCCGATTTCGCGGATCTGGAGTGGGATGTCGCCTTGGAGACTGGCTGCGGCTCCTTGGCGAGCGGGTTCGGTGTCTTCTACTACTGGATCTCTCGCTACGCTCAAGGGATACATTCCTATCTACTTCCTCTTGTCGATCGTCCCAACAGTCTCTATACTCGCCGCGCCGTCGCTCCTCTTGAGAGACGGGAATTTACAACGCGTGTGGCACATAAGGCTCTATTTGTCCATGAGCGAGTTGTACAAGGCTGATTGGTGTATTCGTCGCGGGCCAGGTTAGCGGAATATTTCTGTGTTGCAAGGGCGATAAGGGTCATTCGGTGACAATAGATGATGTAAAAATGGCCTGGAGTGGAACACTCGAACCAGAAGCATCTAGCGTGATCCTTGTAGCTAGCTTGGTCAAATAATCCAACCGAGCACAAAGGGCAGATATTTCACTCAGGAGGGGGTTGCTTACACTGTCTAGCATGGATCCCCTCGAGGGAGGAGTGGAAAAACTGGGTCCCGCCATCTGAGATAAAGGGATGTTCATCTGAGAAGACGACGTTCCACCTACTGACCTAAAGGAGAGGTCTGAAGACTCCCGGGTAATTTCCTGCATTATAGTAGAATCATCAGTAGTGGCGAAAGGAAAGAGTTGCCTACGGATCGCAAAAGGGATGCTAGAGGATGGAGGTTGTGTGGACTCCGAATCAGAAGCCATGATCATTCTGATCTTCCAAGAAAGACAAAGCTTGGCTATTAAGGACGCTTACTTAATAAACCAAAGCTCTCAATGAAAGCACCAATTTGATAAGATTCGAACTTCTGGATGATCGGGGTGAGGATCGTGGCTGCTTGGAGTCACTGTAGTTGTCCTCGAGTGTACCTGCAAAGCGTCGGAGAGGGGGCTCCGGCGTAGACACTCCGATGCTTAAGTTAGTATGGTTGTACGAAATGGCAGGGGTTCGAGTAGCGATCTTAGGCTTACCTTTTGTCTTTGAATGGTGGGGTATTTATAGACAAGGCGCGGGCGTTACCTCTAGGGGAGAGGGCGTTATCCATGAGCAATCCGCGGTAGGCGCCCAACAGGTACCGCCGTGTCCGGCCTTGACGCAGGAGTGATGGCGGAAACGCCCCTAAAATTATCTTGATTGTTATCAGTGTCTATTTTCTGTACTCAATCTTCTATTTTCTTTGCTGAATCTTGTCTTTTCTATCGTCAGACTTCTGTTCTCTCTACTCAAACTTGTATTTTCTCTACTCAATCTTCTCTTTTTTGTCGTCAGACTTGTGTTTTGTGTAGTCAATCTGCTATTGAGTAGGCTTCTCTTGGTATCACTAGGTTTTCTCTACTTTACATGTAGTACACATAATTGGTTGGATCCCTGTGAAATATCTTGCCACACAATCAACCACTTAGACTCCTAATCGACACCAATTCTGTCAGCCTTTTTATCTTCAATTTTGAACCATTTCAAACTTATCGTGTTACCAAATTTAGTCTAGGTTTAAGGCACAATGTTACCTCTTCAATCCCTATATAAACCCTAAACTCCTTAACCCTAAACTCCATTCTGCAATTTTTTCTCTCCTCTGCTCCTTATCTCTCCTTACTTTCTTATTTGCTCGTTTCATTTATCTCGCAGCCTCTTCACCATGAATCTGGAAGATAAGAGAGCCCTCCTGCAGACAGTGGGAGTAGTCAGCGGCCACCTTCAAGATGACATTGTGCAATTTGAGGACAAAGTGCTGCAAACAAACAACGACATCGACCGTCTGGATGAAGTCATTGAGGATCTAAAGGGGAGGAAGGACGATGTCATATCTGATGACAATGAGGCCTTCTTGACTGTTGAAGCCTTGTCTGAGTGCATCTTGCACCTCTCTGTTGCACTTACCCAATTGAACCAAAAGTCCTTTGTCCTTCAGATGGTAGTGTCAAATGTGAGGGACGCAGTCACTGAGCTGAATAGGTTTGGCAATGCCTTGCCTGGGATTCCCACCGATAATTAGATTAGTTTAAGTGTGTTTGTAGTAGGCTGCGACTCTTTTTATTTGTATGTTTTCAATTTAATTTTAATGAACGGTGGTTTGCTTTTATGATTGAGTTATGTTCTTGCATTTTGTCATTTGTTTCATAAGTTTTGTTTGAATCTGGATGCCTAAACTGTTCTTATCTTGAGACTGTTTTAATCAACATCCACCACTCTTGCATAACTGATGGAAAAATAGTAGGGTTTAAACGATATTAGAAAACACACTACTAATTGAATTTAAGAATTTAAAAGGCTAGGTATTTGCTCCCCACTGTTCTTCCACTCCTATTGCTTTTGCTATCTACACAAAATTATGCATCAAATTTCAAGTGCCTTTGAGTGCCAATTCAGTGAAAAAATCATAAGGCAAAACCAAGGCAGTGAGTAGGATACATCCAAGCAAGGACAACAACATAAACAAATTAACATTGCAACAGAATTGGTTGAGTATAGAAATGTCACTATTGAATCTTTATTTCACAAGGCCAACAACTTGAACATCAAACATAGAGGAAATATAAAAACAAGTATCATTGGTGAATCTTCAATTTACATTATGTACATGTTCCTAAATAATTTCTCTCTACTGGGGAAACCCATTACATAATTGGGTTCAAAAAAAGAACAGAGAACACTGTCCTAACTGAGGAGGCATAAACATTCAAAAGGGGATGCACATTCATATCAAACAATGACCTCCCTAAACTGGCTAGCATAATTCTTCAACAACATACAAAAATTAAAAAAGCCCTAGGGATTGATCAGTAGAAGTCTAGTAGCAGCAAACATAACATTTCAATGAAACTCTCTTCTCGCTCTGGATCATCAAATTTGTACATACCTTTTATTGATAACTTGTTGAGGTAAAAGTTTCTGGCTCCCATGATAGTCATTGACAACCGCTTCTCTTCACCATAAGGTTCTGTGAGGTCTGAATCATTAGTGACAGCAACACAACATGAGCATCATTCTTCAAGGTCACCGTCATCCTTCGACCCAGGCATGGAAGCGTTGCATATGTACTTGGAATTGTCTTCTCATCATCATATGTATCCAGCACCATCATATCCATATCCTCACCGGAGGCCTCTACCGCTGCATCCTCTGCCGCTTCCCCAATTCCAATTGAATCATTGACGACCGTGTTCATGGAATCGTCAAATGCACTGAAGTTGTCGAATTGAGAATCGTCCCAATAGTCAATACTCTCCATTTTCTAATTCCCAATCGTTGCAACCCTAGATTTGTTTCAATTTGAAGGACTTTATTTTGTAGGGAAGGAGTTGAAGATGGATAGGGAAGATGACAATTGCTTATTTTTTTAGCGCCCACCCAAGTAATCATAAATTTTCCTTACAAACCCCTCAAAATTTAAAATCGAAAGCAAGAAGGTAAAGAAATGACAGACGAAGAGAGATAGAGAGGCTTTGTTTGGAGATGGACTAGGGCAATATCGTCAAACGCAGAAGACAACAACCTTGGGAATGTCAGGACGTCCAGTGTTTTGGGAAGGTTAGGAACAAGGAAATTGAGCCAAAATGACATTCTTTAGAATCCGGAGGGAGTATTAAAGTTACAGTAAAGTGGTAAGAGAGTTGTCCACCTTTAAGTCCTTAGTTAACTAACAATGTTTCGACTTAAAGTTTCGGGAATAAATTAGTCTTAATTGATAGGAAACTCGGGAGAAAAAAAAATTATATATTAAAGGAATAGTTGATGATAATATTTGAATAATTTTGTCTTATTAAATTTCTATTTCTTACTACGTAAAAATATTTTTTTCCCCATAATTTTCTTCTTAATAAAGTAAACTCTTTTAATTAAGTTTAAAAGAAAGAAAATGAGTTTAAAAAAAAAAGCATAAAGGAGGAGGGAGGTAGTGAGATTCGTACCCCTACCAAGAAGGAAGATAAATGGGTAGTTAACTAACATAGCAAAATATGAATTTCGATTTTAAAATGCATAGATGTATTATATATTTACCTCTTAGTTCCCCTCACTTAAACAGAAGCCCATACATAAAAAAAAAAAAAAAAAAAAGAGTCAAACCGGTGACTGTAAATTTCCTATCGGACCCCTGTATTTTTATTGGTAGCGGAGCCCAGACTTTCCTCTTTGGCAATCTGACAAAAGACCGAGACAGGCGTGGTAAGGGTATCCAGACAAGGAGTAAAGCCTGCTTTAGCCACGAACCCGCTAGGGTGAGTCAATTTCTAAAGAACTTGTTCAAGTTCTGATTCCAGTTTTGTTTATACGTCTTAAGTTATTATTCTATGATTTGTCTTTAAATTATTTATTTGGGCTTAATCTTTCATAGGGAACTAATGCTATAAAACTGGAAACTTTTCTTATAATCTGAAAAATCTTACCAAAAGCTCAGTTTATCATTCAAAATTGCGAACCAAAAGTTTAAAAGAATCGAATACTTAGATCTAGAAATTTCAAGAGATAAGTATAAAATATCAACAAAAACAAGTGAAATTGTTTGTAGACTAGATAAAACCTTAGAGCATAAACTTCATAGTCAGAACACTCATTTAAACGGTTTAACAGATCTAGTTATAAGTTTAGGTAATCATCTAGAAGTAGAAAAAGATAGTATTCTTAAACAGATTGATAATATAATAGGATCCGTAACAGAAAATAGTCGTTTCATTAAAATAATAACTGAAAATTTAGATTTCATTAAAAATCAGAACGAGCATATTATCACAGATAAAAAAAGACTAAAACTACAGATAAAAAACCAATTGAAGAATTACAAGAAATCTCAGGTTTAACTAAAGCCTTAGAAAAATTAAAATTAGATAATAATCCTAAAATAAGTATTAAACCAACCAAATACAATCATTGGCTACCTAGAAAATGAATAATTTTACACCTTTCAGCGGACCTAGTAGAACATTACAAGAATCCCGTAGAAGTGTGTCATCAAGAGAAGAAGTTAATAATGACTCATTTTTAGGAAGAGTATTTAGTAGAGGATCAGGAAGTAACAGTTCACAAACAGTAGTTCAATTAGAAGAAGAAATCGATGTAGAAAGAAACTTAGAAATATACAATAATGAACAATTGGATGCACTAAACCCAAGAACCTTATACAGAGTAGGACCTCTAAACATTAATACAATACTAATTAGAAGTAACAGAGAAGAAAGTCTTAGAGTAGTAGACACCTCAGAGACTATAGATCTATTCACTCCAGAAATGATAAATAAAATTAAGAAAACAGGAAAAATGTTTGCACATGTAGGGTTAGTAGTGATAGGAATAAAAGGATTAGGAAGAAAAGAACTAGGAACTAAAGTCTTAGTTTTGATTATGGATAAATCTTGGAAAACAGATGTTAAGAAAGCAATTATAGCAGGAATGGAAGTAGACCTTAGTCAAAATTGTGCACTTTTTTATTGTTCACCAGCCATATTAAAAGACATTAGAGATTTAAAGAATCTAAAAATAGGATTAGCAACAAAGGGTTACGAAGATTATAAAGGAAATAATTTAGTAATCAGTATAGGAATTCTAGGGAAAGCAAGTAACCGATCAGGTATGAATTTTAAAGTTAATATAGAAGGAATCGTAGAAAATTTAGCAAGCCATGGGATAAGAATGATAGACCCAGTAAAGATAGATCCCGAAGAACTAGCAGGATTAGAATGGCCACTAAAAGAATTTACAGATACTACAGAAAAAAATTTAGTACCAGAAAAGAGTGTAATATATGAAGATAAAGATGGCAATTTTAGCATGAGATTTAATAATTATACAGAAAAAGAACCTGTTAAAGAAGATGATAGTGATCAAGAGATCAGTATGATGAATGAAGAATTAGGAGAACCTATATATGATACAGATAATGAAAATATAGAAGAATTTATAGCAAACTACACAGAGGATGAAAACATAGAAGATTTTATAGGATATGACTTATACGAAGAATTAGATGAAGAAACCAAAGAAGAAGAAGAAGAAATAGCTGGTTTCAAAACAGAAGAAGTCCACAAGACATTTGATCAAATAGTAAATAGGAAGTTTACAGAAATTAACATACAAGAACAAGTAGATGATATGTTAATAGAATGTATGATAGAATTAGGATTAGAATATGAAGAAGCATACAACAAATTAAATAAAGTATTTAACTTACCATTAGTAACAGATATAATTAACGGGAAAGTATTAATTAGTGATTTTTATAAACCAGAAGTAAGTTATATGGATCAAAATATAGATCCTAGAGGAGTCAAAAGACCCAAACCTGAGTTCGTAACACCAGGAACAGAAATGTTAGGTAGAGAACCTTGGACGCCTGCTACTGCAGTATACCAAGGAGAATCACATATAAAAGGCAGAGGGGCAAGAATGCCAATAGGAAAACTTTACAGTTCAAATATGTTAGTAATAGAACAACAGAGTCCTCAGTTATGGCCAGATGAGATACTAATATGGGAACAAACAGTAGTTAGAAATTGGGAAACCAATAAGCGAGACGATATAGATATGTTCTCTTATTTAGAAACAACCTTAGGACCAACAGCATTAGGGATTTGGCAAAGTAAAAAGTTAAAAGACCCAGAAGGAATAAATACTATTAAATCATTAGGAGACAACCCATATAATTTTACAAGTCAAATTAGAATTCTACTATTAGGAGTAGACCCTGCTAAAGAAAATACATTTATACAAGATACGGCAGTAAGAAATTTAGAACAACTTAGTATTACAGATTTTAAATATATAAAAGAATTTAGCTCAGATTTTGCTAGACTATTAGCTCAAACAGGTAAAGCTATGGACGATGACTTATGTAATAAATATTTCATCAAGCTTCCAGGAGACTTAGGAAGGCTAATGCACGAAGAATGGAACAGAGACTGTGGTCATATAGTAGATTTAGGAATAGGACCTAGAATTACTTATGTGTTTAAAAAATTAGAAGATAAGTGTAAAGATGCTACAATGCAAGAACGGATTAAGCGTCAAGCTTGGGCGTTTTGTAAAACAGCAATTTACACACCACAAACATATGGATATTATGATAAAAAGAAAAAATTCCTTAGAAAAAGTACATCCTATAGAAAAGACAAACCATGGAAAAATAGAAATAAATATGTTAAAAAGCCTAGAGACAGAAAATGTACGTGTTTTATTTGTGGAGATCCAGACCATTTAGCAAATAGATGTCCAAATAAACACAAAAATACAGAGAGGACAAATTTGGTAGAACAATTAGGAGAATATGAAATAGAAAATATTAAAACAGATTTAGACAACGAATCGGTATATAGTATAGTCTCAGAAAATGAACCAGAAAACAGTACAAAAATTACGTATACATACATGAATAGGGAACAAAATGAAGAACAAAATATAGAATGTTTACATGAATGGATTAGAAACAGAGGAAATAACCATATAAGTTGTTATAATTGTAGGTTATATCCGGCTATAGATAGAAGATACCAATGTAATAACTGTTTTAAAGAAATATGTTTTATGTGTATCAGAAAATTATTCCAAATAGAAACATATATAACAGGAAAAGTCATAGAAAATAATCGTAGGGATATAATAGATGAAACACTTAGAGAACAAATTAAAAGACATGATGTAGAAATAGAACTCTTAAAACATAGGATAAAAGAAATTGAAGACCAAAATGAGAAAAAGAAAGAAGTAGAATCTAGTTATCTCACAGAACAAATTCAAGAAGAATCATCTTTCACCATTAGTAAATGTATAGCAAGCCTAATAACCCTAAAATGTAGACTATGGTTGGATACGAATACATTTGTAGAATTAGATGCTATTTTAGATACAGCAAGCTCAAAGAGTATGGTAGGACATAGTTTGATACCAATAAAGTATCATAAAAAATTAAAATACAAGGTCATTACAAAAACAGCAGAACAAAAAACTATGGTAATCACACATCATGTAGAAGCTTTAGGAATACAGTTTATAGATTTTGCAAAAAAATACAGTGTTAAATATGATATTCCACAGATTAACATAGCACCTGAACAAACACGAAGTAATGATTTTCTATTAGGATTAAATTTTATATGCAGCCTAAATGGTAGTGTTACTATAGCAAGAAATAGTATAACAGTAAGTAAAAATGTTTACACTTTTCCGACAAATAAATATATACAGACAGCGGAGTTGGCAAAGAAGCGTGGTGGACAACCCACCTTAGAATTTTTAAAACCAGATATAAAAAGAACAGATTATATAGAAAATGAAACATATACTATGCTAGGAAAAGAATTAGCTTTGGAATTAGAAAAAGGACCAGATATCAGAAATGGTAAAAATTATCCCATTATACAGAAATTAGAAAAAATAGGATTAATAGGTGAAGATATTACTAAAAGTAAAGTAAACTATGAAGTTAAAATGCAGATTAAAAATCCTGATATAAGGATAGTAACAGCAAATATAGATTATAGCCCTTTAGATAAAGAAGAATTTAGAAAACAAATTCCTGAAATGTTAAATCAGGGATTAATTAAAAGATCAATTAGTCCACATAGATCAGCAACATTTATAGTTAGAAATCATAGTGAAATTAAAAGAGGAAAAGCTAGAATAGTTTATAATTACAAAAGATTAAATGATAACACTATAGATGATGCATATAATATTCCTAATAAAGACAGTTTAATAGGATTAATACAGAATAAAAAGATCTTTAGTAAATTTGACCTAAAGTCAGGATATAATCAATTAAAATTAGAAGAATGGTTCAAACAGTGGACTGCATTTACATGTTCAGAAGGACATTTTGAATGGAATGTTCTTTCTTTTGGATTAAAATATGCACCAGCAGTTTTTCAAAGATTCATGGACTCAATATTCTTAAAATATGAGTTTTGTTTAGTTTACATAGACGATATCTTAGTAGCAAGTAATTCAATTAAAGAACATGAAGAACATTTAAAACAGATTTTTCAGGAAATAGAAAAACATGGTATAGTAGTAAGTAAAAGAAAGATGGAATTATATAAAAGAAAGATATCCTTTTTAGGATTAGAAATAGGAGATGGAAAGATAGAATTACAGCAGCATATAGCTGAAAAAATTTTAAATTTTCCAGATAAGTTAGAAGGATTAAAACAAATACAGGCCTTTTTAGGAATACTAAATTATGCCAGGAAATTTATTCCTAACTTAAGTAAATTAGTAGGGTCATTATACAGTAAAACAACAAAAAATGGTCAAAGAAACTTTAACAAAGAAGATTTAGAATTAGTAAAGAAGATAAAAGAACAAGTCAGAAAAATTAAGCCATTAGAACTACCGTTAACAACAGATTATATCATTATAGAATGTGATGGTAGCAAAGAAGGATGGGGAGCAGTCATGATCTGCAAACCCAATAAATATTCAGATAAAGATACAGAAAGAATTGCTGCTTATGCAAGTGGCAATTTCAAAACAGGACAAAATTGGACTAGTCTAGATTTTGAAATACAGGCATTAATAAATGCGTTAGATAAATTTAAGATATATTTACAGAATGAGTTTACAGTGAGAACAGATTGTGAAGCCATAGTAAAATTTCTAAAAAATGAGAATAGCAAAAAGATAAACAGAACCCGATGGGTTAACCTACAGAATTTGATACAGGGAAACGGATATGAAATTTGCTTTGCACATATAAAGGGAAAAAACAACAGCTTAGCAGATTTATTATCTAGAAATATTAAAAAGTTTTTTAAATGATACAGGCAGAAATGAAGAAAAGGGTTATAAAACTCAAGGGTCAGACAGAACAAAAATCAGAGGAAGCAAAAACTCTGAGAGACAGAACCATTATGTACAGAAATAATTTAGCCATGCCAGTTACAGTTACAGAAAGAGGATCATCGTCCTCAGAAATACAGACTTCGTCTTCACAGACAAACAAAATCTTTCAGATGAGGGGAGCACAGAAGGAGATTAGATTTGGAACCATGTATCTCACAGAATTTCCAGAAGGAGGAAATAGAAAGTTTAAACCCTTTGAGGGATTAAACATTGACAGAGAACAACAGTGCTTGCTAGATAATATCTGGCATATACAGACAGTTCCAACAGCAACACAGTTTAAGGTACAATGCTTGAATGCTCTAAGCATGTATTTTTCAGAGAAAAATCCCAAAATACAGAAAAAATCTTTTTCACATTACGTGATATACAGGGGATTAAAAACAGGAGTTTTTCACAGTTTTAACACAGTCAAAAATTTTATTATGTGTCAAAATCCCATTTTTGTGGGCTATCACAGTTTTGCCGAAGCTTTAGAAGAAGCAAGGGCCCAATTAGGCCCAAACTTCTATATTGAACCTGAAACAGTTAGACCTTACTCAGAAGTGGCCCGAGAAGATCCTAGTCAGCTAATAGCGCGACTAGAAGATAGAAACAGAAAGTTAGAAGAACAGATGGCACAGATTCAGCAACAGACAGCTAAGCAAATAGCTTTCCTTGAACAGAAAAAGAATGAAGCCGAAAGGCAATTCAAACAGAACAACACCACAGTGAGCATTCTAAACACCAAAATACAACAGCTAGATCAATTCATAAAAGAAAATAAGCCTAAAAATCGAAGTTTCACTCAACTTCGAGCTAGGTTATTAGACATGCCAACACAGTTCACCCTAAAACCGTTGATTGATCAATGGCCTGAGGGAAAAGAGATAATAAAACAAAAAACAGAAAGTAGACATCTAGAAGATTTGATTAATGCACAGAAAGACTTAGTTAGGATGCATTTTGAAGAGACAGATTGGAAATTCAAAGGAGTAAAAGTAGTACAGAAGCCCTTTTCTATAAGGGCAGGACAAATTACTAGTCATAAAGGAGGAGGAATAGCGGGACTTTTTAAATTACAAGTAGATCTTAATATCACAGATATGCCTTTTCAAAAGATTCTTTCTTTATTTCACATGGGGATGGTAGATCAGATTACATTTAAGCTAGAAGAAGAGGGAAATATTGAAAGCTATTTAGAAGAATTTTGAGAAAAAATCTTTCTAATCACAGGAAATATGGCAGTTAGAAAGAAATTGACATGTATAATTGACTCCACACTCCCAGTAGCTAGAGGTTTTGAAATTATCCCTGCAAAGAAAAGAGTATTCGTGTTCTCAACAGATGGAGACAGAGATAGTTTTGAAGATATCAAAATGATTTCTCTATCACCATATGATTTCCAAGAATTAGATAATACAGAAATTTATAGAGCCGCTTAAGATCCCTGCGTCCTCTATACACCAGAAGATTGGATGAGTTATCATCTCTTAGGAGAAGGATATTTCATTCAAATCTACAGTACCAGAGAATGGAGGATGTTTTTACCACATTCAGGAGACGGACGCCTCTTGGATGAAGAACATATAGTCAACCTAATAGAAGACCTTCAAGATCAAGAAATGACAGAAGCTGGAAACAACAGTGATGAAGATACTATTCCAGACACACACAGAGATCTCTAGAGAATCTATCAACAGACGTAAGCAGTGACGTATTCATAGACAGCTGTCCACCAGCCGACTGCCTTTTGGCAGTATGTAATTATTTTTGCTTTTTGCTTTTTATCGTGTAGCATACTTTAAATTAGGACCATGTCTTTTTAGATTCCCTTAGGATAAGTTTTCTTTTTGGCGGCCACTTGTTTTTGGCCTCTTTCTTTAGTTTTTCCTATATAAGGGGACTTCCCCTTCATTTGTACATACAAGAAAAGAATACAACGAAAATATATATATATATATATATTAAAACAGTTCCACGATTTTTCAATTTGGTCCCGAGTTTTTGAAAATTTAAACCGGACCAAACCGTATACTTACGGTTTGGAGACTTTAGTTTTGCAAACAATTTTTTTGGACCGAATGAGACTGAACAGGCGATTCCGGTTCAGTCTCATTCTTGTACACTTCTAAAAAGGGTTTTAAAAAAATAAATTTAAAAGAAGGAAAAGAAGAAAGAAAAAGGGTTTAAAAAAAATAAGTTTAAAGAAGGAAAAGAAGAAAGAAAAAGGGTTTAAAAAAACAAAGCATAAAGGAGGAGGGAGGTAGTGGGATTCGAACTCCTACCAAGAAGGAAGATAAATGGGTAGTTAACTAACGTAGCAAAATATGAACTTGGATTTTAAAATACATCTAAATGCATAGATGTATATATATATATATATATATATATATATATTAAAACAGTTCCACAATTTTTCGATTTGGTCCCGAGTTTTTGAAAATTTAAACCGGACCAAACCGTAAGTATACGGTTTGGAGACTTTAGTTTTGCAAACAATTTTTTTTTGGACCGAATGGGACCGAATAAGCGATTTCGGTTCAGTTTGATTCTTGTACACTTCTAAATACTATTCCCTCTCGAGCAAAATAAATGATATTTTCCTACTAAAAAGTAGGTCCAAAATAAATGACGGTTACAGTTTCCAAAGCATAAATTGGATCTAGTTGACTTGTTTTACCCCTACCCTCATCCCATCTTCCTCCTTTTCATTCATGACATGTTCGTAAATTTGAGAGCGAACGAGGGGCAAAATTAGTAAATTAATTATTGGCTTAATTTTATTTACTATTTTAAAGAATCATTTATTTTGCACCGAAAGGAGTACTATATATCTATACTATCAATGCGACAATTACAACAATTTATAATAAACACACCAATTTGTATGAACCGTCTACATCTCTCTCAACTATCAATGTGATTATTAATAACCATTAAACATTTTAATAGTACATTTTTTTTAATATCCATTAATTATTCAAATTACACCCTTCTAAATCTAGAAACAACTTTTTCCGTGCTGGTCCTAACACAAGGACTAATATACAAATGTATAAAGGTTAGGGACCAAATTTTACCATCTTCGTAAATTTAGAAACTAAACAGTATTTGTGTTTTTACTTTTTTACTTTTTTAGAATTTCCAGAATTATTAAATACTTCAGAATTTTCTTTTGCAGTTCCAAAAATTCTATTTTACCTTAATTAATTAGTTTATCAACACTTGATTAATTATCAATTCACATATAATATTCAATTATCAATTCACATATACGCTAATTATTACTCCCTCCGTTTTCAATTAACTGTCATTTTCCTACTGAATGTTACTGTACACTTTACTTGGTTTTTTAATGTTTTCTTTACTGAATGTTACTGTTTCAGAAAGTCAATTAATTGAAAACAGAGGGAGTATCATCTAATCAATTCTAATAAAAAAGTCTTGCATGTTACAATCTATCCAAAAAATTCTTAGTTTCTGATCAATTTATTAACATGCATGTGGTAGATTTATCTTTGTCTATCTAACCCTTTATTAATTAAATTCAAGCATTAACCCCAACATATCTACTTAACATTAACATGTAAGGAATAATAGGGGAATTATGAATATTTAAGATTAATTAAAGCAAGACTTTACCTTAAAGTTTGCTTGAACTCCTCCTCCCTTCTCCCCCTCTTGTTCGGTCACCACATCAACTAAAAGTCTATTTTTTCTTCTTCCATCAAGAAAGGGGCCTATGCAATCCTAATCCTAATCCTAATCCTAATCCTTATATCGAGAAAGACATGGAGAAATAGTTCCTCTTGTGTCTTTCTCTCATTTGCATTTGTATAGTTTTTTTTTACATTTTTACCCTTTTCTTGTTCTTGGTGTTTTTTAACTACCCTCTGTGTCCCTCATTCATGTGGTATGTGAGCCTGTGAAATCACTAGAGCACAGATCTAAAACACACTAACTTCTCAATTAAAAAAAAATGTTCCTCTCATCATCTCCCTTCCGCTCTCTCCATCGCCAATCATCATCATCTCCTCTCCATTTTTTTTTCTTTCTCAATTCATGAGATCAAAAACCACAATCTTTTATTCTTCTTTAATTGATTGGTTTTTTTTTTTCAGTTGCATGATTACACACATAAAGGAAACTCCTTGGTTTCCATGCAGAAGATGTGGAATGAAGGTTGGAATTAATGGGTTTTTAGTTGATATTCATTGCATGCAAGTGATGAGATTATGAAATAATTCAGTATTTTTTTTTTTTTTTTGCTTTGATTGAGATCTAATTTTATATTTAATTGTTGTTGCTGAATAGTAACCCAAGGAAGCCAGTATTATCATATTCTTTCATGCTAACGATTTCTATCAATTTTGTTGCAATTGATTGATATTTTCATTAATTCTATTTTAATGATATAAACCCTCTTATACTTTAATATTTTGATTAATTATCCATATATAATTTGTTTGTTTAATGACTTCCTAACGTTACGGAATGGTGATATGACATATTCTCCGTTAAAAAAAATTCAACACATCAGCAAGATCACCATTCCATGGCATAATCTTATTGACGTGTTAATTTTTTTTATTTAATGACCTCCTCGACGTGACATAATCTTGCTGACGTTGTTGTTTTACTCAAAGAAAGGTCCAGGGAGAGGGAAAAGTTAAGCTGATAAATTCTTAAAAATAAATGACGTTGTTTTACTGAAAGAAATGAGTCTGTTTTGCTTAATGAACGACACCGTTTTGTTTAATGAAAGCACCGTTTTGCGTCATTCTTTTATTTTTTTTAATTATTATTTTCATAAACTCATATTTGAATTGGTGAACTCAGAAGAGTTTATCGAGTTAAAATGAGTTTTTATCCCGATTTGATCGGATTTAATTTCATAGCCGAGTTAACTCGCCGAATAGAATCAAACTCGTACAAGTTTAAGAATTTGACTCGCGAATTTAACTACCTATAGGGAGAAAGGCCCAATAGAGCCCAAAAGTTTTTAACAATCCCAACTTCTTTTTCATTGGACCGTATTACGTAGCAACAAGAAACTTCCTGCTCCATGTAAAACTCTTTATTTTTTATTTTATTTTTCCATTTAAAAAACAACTGGATTCTTCAAAAAGCCCATAGATTCCTTATCTGGTAAAAATAAAATAGTAAAACTTTCTCATTATTTTCAGTTTCACTCCGGTGCGATTTTTTTCAGAAACCCTAGAATACACAATTTCTAGGGTTCTTGTTCCAATTTGGGGGTTTCAAGATTCAAGCTCAATTTTCGCTTCTGCACTGCTATGGATAGTGATAAAGCTAAGCTCTTCGTCGGAGGAATTTCTCGGGACACAAGTGAGGACGTTCTCAAGATTCACTTCAGCAGATATGGTGCCATTTCTGGGTCGTTAGTCGCCAAAGACAAAATCACCGGCTGTCCTAGAGGGTTTGGGTTCGTCTCTTTCTGTGACCCTTCTTGTGCTGATAAAGCCCTTCAAGACACGCATGTAATTCAAGGAAGAACGGTCAGTTTTTAAGCTCTGGCTCTCATTTCTGCTATGCGTTTGTGTTATAAATGTGTGTTATTGGGGTAGGAGAGTGAAATTTGTTGTATTTTTGTTTGGTTTTAGGTGGAAGTGAAGAAAGCCATACCTAGAAGTGAGCAACATCATCACATACTGCAACATCATCAGCACCAGTATAGTCAACAAAGGAGTCGTAGGAATGATGAATATTTTAGGACTAAGAAGATATTTGTTGGTGGTTTATCAGCTACTTTAACTGTAGAGCAGTTTAGGAATTACTTTGAAAGGTTTGGTAGGATTACAGATGTTGTGGTCATGCAAGATAGCTCAACTAACCGGCCAAGGGGCTTTGGGTTTGTTACTTTTGATTCTGAGGAATCTGTTGATAAGGTTTTGTTGAAGACTTATCATGACCTGAATGGTCGGTCTGTTGAGGTTAAGAGGGCTGTGCCAAAAGATGGGAGTAATGGTAGTAGTAATAGTTATGTTGGGGGAGGTAGTGTTAGAGGTTCTAATAGTAGTTCTCAACCAGAAAGTTATCCTTCCTATGGTACAGGGTATGAATTTCTTTCTGGCTATTCTCCTGTTCCAGTTTACGATGGTTATGGAGGGTATGCATATGGAACTGGTGTCTTTAGTGGTGGGTACCCTATGGTACGATATGGTAGACCTAGTTTTGGGGTTATACCAATTGCCCCTAGGAGCCCGTGGACTGGGCCCATGATGATTGGAACAGGAGCATTTCCTTTCCAATATTCTGACAGTTCTCTTTATGCTTCTTACATGAATGATGGGATTAGTCTTGCAGGTTTGGCAGTTAATGGTTACAGTGGGATTGTTGGGATCGGTATGAATGGAAAACTGAATCACGTTCTTGGTGTCAATGGCCATCTGCCACCTGTTTCCATGCCACCTCTGGTTAATGGTGTAAAATTACAAATTAAGTCTCCTGACTTGAAGGCTCGTAATGGGGTTGCTACTATCTAACAGAATTGGATGTGCCACTCGACTACTAGAGCCTTTACCTGTAGGCTCTATGTGATTCTAGTTGACCACACTAGGCGCGTTGTTCATGGGCATGGTGGGGTTAGTAAATTCAACTCTGATCTGATTGGGTTAGGACAGTTTAACTTTTGATGTTCAGATGTTCTTTTCTTTTGTGTCAATTCTGTGTCATAAACATTTTGCTTGCATATGTGTTGGCTAGTCTCAGCAGTTTGTAATTAAGTGATTCACTCATCTGTAACATAATGCATTTCAGTTCAGCTTCTCTCTGCTTTTCTCCCTTTCTGTGGGCATGATTACTTCACCGACACTCTGTTCCTGCAGGCCTCATCTTTGTTACAGTAGTATTTTAGGCATATACCTTGATTGTGAAAAGGTGTAGTCGGTAAATTTATTGTTGCATGATGAAATTGTTGTGGTGGTTTGCATCACATGAAATTGAGCTTTCCTTAGATGTGATTTATAATGCATCATTGCATATGTTTGTTTCCATCATCATCTTGAATTTTCCTATGGCAATGAATTTAGCTACGTTATGTGAATACATGTTGTGACTGCTTTTCAGGAGGCAACGGATTGCCTCTTCGTTGAGTTTTAGTCAGTCATATATTGAGGTTGTCCATCTGGCTTCTTGACCGTGCATTTGAGTTTACTGTTGTTTTATACGTTTGATATGATTCGATTGTGTTGTTTGTATATTGACTGGTTTGCCTACCACAATATAAGCAAACACATTGGGGATTATATGATGGTAAGTCTGACTAACCTCGAGCGAATAGCTCGACAAAATTGATTCATTCGGCGTACTCTCATTGCGCGATGCTGCATGGAGTAGGAAGAACTGAATGAAATAGATGCATCTTTCGAGCCTGAATCCTGCTTGTGGCTCTCATGTGCACCACTGTGACTCATTTCCGACCGGACCGTCTGGAGCATGTGGATCTTGAATGGCGGCGGGTCTGCAGCATATTGATTGTTAATTATTACTTCAAAGCAGGAGAAATCTTATTCTTTTTCTCATCTTTCCTCTACAACCTACATTCTGAAGCAACTCTGGTCCATAGGTGACCTTGGATCGTGCTGATATCTTGAAAAATATTTATTAAATTATCAAAAGTGATCTAAAATGAAAAATCAAGTTGATAGTTTTGGTTTTTATTTAAGAGAAATATAACAGTCAATAAACAAATGACAAAATAAATTAACATTAAACTTTGAAAATAAACCTTCATGAGTTTGATTGGTATGAAAAGTTCGACATTTTAAAATTGTTCACTTAATGCGAATGAGATTACTCGTATATCGGACTTATAAGACAGGAAAAAAAAACCTTCATGATGTGTCTCTAAATTTATAATTTGTATTTTCTTGGTGAACTCTTTCTCTCATAAATTATGTATAAAATTGCATTCGGAGGGTATCCACCACACAGCGTGAGTCGTGACGGATGCTTTAATAAAATTGGCATAAATATTACCGTTTAATATATAAATTTTATAAACTTCATTAAAATTATTTATCTTCTTGTTTTTTTTGAAAGAAAAGTATTGTAGCAATTTTCAATTTGTAAAATAATTTTTAAGAACTGTAAAGAACGATAGCGAGGAGGAAGTGAGGTGGGGAAGAGATGTTGCTGCTGAGCCAAGCTCCAGGCGGAGCTGTAACAGCCAGGGGATGTGCTCCTCTCAAATTCAGCCATCCAAAAGCGCCTCTGTTCACTAAGACCGCCACCACCACCACCACGAACCGCAACTTCCTCTCCAATGCCAAACCCCGTCTTACCCTCTCCCTCGCGAAGCCCGACGGAGCTCTCGATTCCACCACCAAGCAATCTCCTCCGTTTGATTCCGGAAACGATACCGTTTTCGTTCGTCCCGATGACGTTCCTTTAGAAGGCGTCATCCAGCTCGAAAAATCTTCCTCTTCCACTGCTTCTTCGCGTATCGAGAAATGGGGGTAACTTCGCTGTTTCTTATCTTCATTATCGCTGTCGTTAGTAGTTTGTTGTAGTAGTAATGGATTTTGTGTGGCAGGCGGGTGGCGTTCCTTTCCGGTGGGGATGTGTTGGCGTTGCTGTTGTTTTCAGCGGTTGGAAGATTCAGCCACGGATTCTCTGTTTTCGATGTTGAGACGCTGCGAACTGCTGATCCTTTTATTGCTGGTATACATGTCACTTTTTCCTTTTTGGAAACACAATTCATTGTTATTTGAACTTATAAGTACTTGCGTTTTAATGATGAGGGACAGGGTGGTTTTTGGGTGCTTACTTCCTTGGTGGATATGGAGAAAATGGTCGTGGAATGAATGGTCTGCCCAAGGCTGTTATTGCTTCCGCCAAGTCCTGGGCTGTGGGAATTCCAGTAAGTATCTGACGTTTTACCTCTTGTTAATGACATGTCCCCTTCGTTTTGAATCCACGTTGCTTTTGGCATGGCAGTGTTCTTGGTTGCGCAGAGTTGTTATGAATGTTCTTTAGTACTCAATTACCATATATTGTATCTCGTTTTTAGTCTCCGCCTAGAAATGCAACCCATCGTAGGGACTTGAATTTTTGGCAGCTCATTGCATCTCTAATTTTGTAGTGATTCTAATTCCCGATGAGTTTTTTTTATATGATTGAATATATACTTAACTATTCATGTTGATTTCAATGGAGGGACTAGGGACAGCCAAACATTATTTCGAATTAGCATTTTGTGTTTGCATTGACAATTTGACATTACATGATTTCAAAGTCAAGTCTCAAGCTGCCAGAAAGAAGCATATGCTTTACTTCTGATTTTACTCAGTCCATGCAATGCTCCTCCTTGTTCAAAGTTTCAATTCAGTGTCATTGTGATGGTATGATGTTTGAGTGGTCTTTAGGGGGGAAGTTCAGGGTGATGTTGAATCTTAAATGCTGGCTTGGTGCCTACCGAAATGCCATTAAAAAGGAATCATTTAACATTTTTTCATTGCATTTACTTCCCTCGCAGTTGGGAATATGTATAAGGGCTGCAGGATCAGGTCACATACCACCTTATACCTTCATCTTGGCAACAATGGGGAGCACTGCAGTTTTACTTATTGGGTGGCGAGCACTAGTCTCCAGCTTTCTTTCTAAGGGTGATGATAAGAAGGATGACACATACCGGCGTGGCAACCCATTTGAACTATTTGAGGTATTATGTTTTCTGCACCTAAATGTGATATGATATTGTATCGTATCACAGATGATGTTGGTTGTTCAATTTACTTTACTGCTGCTTCATTGTGCATCTCTTTTGCTGCACTCTTCCATGATGTGAGACCCTTCATTATGTGTCTTTAGGATATGTAGAAGTTTGGGTTATGAACTGTGATCTGTGAGCCTATCTATACTTTTTTTCCTTATTTATTTCCATCTCATTGGAAAACAGAATAAATTGGTATTCCGATGCTTGTTGCTGAATTAGTTTGATTTAAGGACAATTGCCTTTGAGCATAAATTCATATCTAGTTTAGGTTTAATGGCGTGGATGAGAAGGGACTTTTTGGGCTATATAACCACCACTTCCGAATTACTTGGGTAGTTTCCTTTTTCAATTTTTTTCATTCCTTTCTAGCTCATTGCTTATGTACATTTTGGAGAAATGAGGAGCATGAAGCTTCTCTCAAATTGTATCTGTCAATATTGCTTGTTTTGTATTTGAGTTAGTTAGCAATGGTGTTTGGTGGTTTTGTTTCTTTAATGGCTTGGCATTGTCCTTTACCTTTTGTTAATAAGAAGCCGATTCCTAATAGAGGCATTGCTCTTTAATCATTGCAGTTGCTCAGTTCGTTGGTACGACGATGGTGACGATGCCCATTTTGTGAGTAGTTCTAGCATGGTGCCATTCTTCATCAAGGCATCCATGCTTTCCATTTTTGAGTTCTCTTTGTAGTTGCCCACTACCATTGTAGAAGGTAAGACAAAATCCTGAACGATCCCTAATTGTGTATATTTGTTACCCCTTCAATGTCAATGTATGCTCTTGCTAAACTCTCTAAAATTTAGTTTTTTTCGAAGTCCAATTAAAAGAATATGAAGCATAACTAGTTAACTACCATAGCTCTTCTAAAACTTACGGTTTAGCTTGCCAAAGTCTGTACAACTAATGCTGTTTTGGTTAAACTGAATTATTTCTTTGGCAACCTCGAAAACACTAATGTACCTAAGTATTCAACGTGGTCTCGATGCTCAAAGTTATCCTTTCTCACCCCTTCTCTAATACATTTTTTGACAAGCAGATGCGAGTGGAATGTGAGAAGCTTTAGAAACCAACAATTCCTGTCCTTAGCTTGTCCATTTGTTTGATCACAGACAAGAATTTGGGTAGTTTTGATTTTTACATTTAAGCTAAGACCAAGTGTAGAACAGCATAAGAGTAGTTGTGTGCTAGGTCAGGCAAGCGTCTTTTGGGGGATGGGCCTGATATGTAAAGTGGTTGACTATTGGGCCGCAAAGTTGCTTGGTAGTTGGCTTGGTCTTGAAATTTGAAGTTATTTGCTGTTGGGCTGAAAAGTTGTTTACTTACCACTTCTAGGTTTGACCATATCATATTCCATGTGATGTCAGAAATGAACATGGAGGAAGTATATTCCTCCTCCTCTGAGATTAGATCATTAGAGGATCTACTAAAAAAAATCTGAGATTAGAGGAAATGCTTATCGGGGGCAGGGAAATGCTTGGCCCCGGCCAGACCATGAAAATCCATGATGCCAAACAGGTATATAAGTTAGGTATGGTCGTGTAACTGCATGCAGTAGCAGCGTCTGATTACTGATTAGACCTCGCCGCCGCATCAAAGAAGGGATATGGGTATAGCCCTAACTTGTCCCATCAAAGCCCAAATATGCAGCCAGCCACAGTCAGCCATTAATTTTTTTATTTTTAATAATAGGTAATAGGTATAGTAGCTGACCTGTGTCTTGTTTGACCATATCTAATTGATGGCTATATCATTTTTTGTTAGAAAAAATGAGCTAAAATCACATCAATTTTTATTAGATCCAATGCCCTGCAATCTAACCTACCTGTAGCTAAAAGAAAATTACAACCAAGTCCATAAATAAATGATTAAATATTGGGTCTAATGGGTCTAAAAGTTGGGCTTATTATAGATACAACTTTTGGAACAAGCCCAACGTGTACAGTGAGTGAGACAAAGCAGCAGCTTAAGCAAACTGGTTATTATTATCCAGTGGGCAAAAGGAGGGAACTAAAGAGATGGTCTGAATCACTGCCTGTGAAAGTGTTTATAGTGAGAGCGATGGCATTCCTTTTCTGGCCACATTCTTGGTCAGTCGAATTAAACACACATAATACTATAAAAAGTAACATCCTTCATTGTCTTCTTCCCTCAACTAGTAAAAGAAGCAAATAAATGGACAAGAGTTTTAACTTTTAAGCCCTTTGTGTTGCATGTATGCAACCATAAAAAATATATTTAATGCAGAAATATTTATTTTAATTATTTATTTCAATGACTTTGACTTGCTGCTTGCTAGATGTGTGAAATTCTTTCATGATGCAATGAATGAGTTATGATAGATTCTTGGCTCAATTTTTCATAAAAAAAGAAGCTATGTTTGTAGGTGATTCTTCCTCTGTTGCATCTAATGTTGAATCAAGATCAGTATATATAGTTATATATATTTTTTAATATTAAAATAAATAAAAAAAAGGAGAAGAAGAAGAAGAAGAAAGGAAAGAAGCTGTCTGTTGATTGAAAGAAAAAGAGGTATCCCTTGAGGAAGCAATTAAGAGAGGAAGAGAATCTAAGGTGATAGAGACATGACAAATAGGGTTAGATTTTGACATGTCATCCCCAGTAGAGAGAGAGAGAGAGAGAGAGAGAGAGAGAGAGAGAGAGAGAGAGAGAGAGAGAGAGGTGAGAATAGTGACAAATAGGTAATGGTTGGGGTTGGGGTTGGGGTCGGGGAAGGTGAGTCCTACTGCATGCAAAGAAGCCTTAATGGAGAAGTCAGTGTTAAGGTCTCTCTCTCATTCTTTCTTTCTTTTACAAAATTCTTTTTTCTTTCTTCCTTTATTTCCTGTTTTTGTACCTGCCCAGGTAATTAATCTCTCCTTCATTGTGTAAACTAAATTAGTAAACCCTTCTTTTCTTTTCTTTCTTTTTCTTTCCTATTTTTGTACCTGGGCAGGCAACTAATCTCCCAGTCATTGTGTAAACTAAATTAGTAAAACCCTGTTTTTAATGTTTTTAACTTTAACTTTTTCATTTTTCTTAACATCAATTATTTGTTTTTAAGAATGAAAGAAGACAGGTTTGTACAGAGACTCACACACAATCACACAGCTGTGATTGTCCATCTCTTCATGAGCTGAGGCAACAAAGAAGTAAGAAGCACTAGCCAGCCATTCTAGTGATCTCATAATCCACTTCTTTTCTCTGCTGGCCCCCCTTATTGGCTATTGGCTCTTGTTTTGATCTTTTCTCTGGATTTTGTGTTCTCACGTGAATCTCAGACCCTTCTTTTTTACCGCATTTAACTCTCTTCCCCTGACACTTCCTCATCTCTTATGCCTTGGTTTTGCCTCAAAAATTATATTTTACATATATTTCTTACCAAATTTATATTCACAATAATTATTAAAAAATTAGATTGTACGAGAAAGGTTATAATTTAATTAATTAGTGCATATTGTTTTTATGATATAAAGTCATGAGTTTTATTTATGATTTTATTATTAATGAAATAAAGAATTGTGTCATTTATTAGGACAGGTTCTCTAGAACAGAGTAATCAGATGGTAATTTCTGTGTAAGCCAAATTCCATCCCATTTCAGGTATACCACATCTTCTTGGGTAAGCCAAATTCCATCCCATTTCAGGTATCTCAACAACTAATGACTCTCACTATAGACTACTTAAGAGTAATCAGCAAACATGCTTACAAAGTAAAAGAGTCATTCTCCTAAATTATTGTCCTAAAGAACTGAACAAAACTGGATAAAGGTTGAGCAATCCCTTCACTGTACTGACCCTAACCAGCAAACAGACACTAGGGTATTCAGTGATGCAGTTGCTAATGCACAGAGGTAGCAGCCAGCTAGTACAAAAGTTCAAACTACAGAAGAGAGAAAAAGCTGTGATTACTGATTAGGTCCTGCTAATTAGGAGGCCATTATTGTTTTAGATTAAAAAGATGGAGTAATAATGTTTTGTTGCCTCCTTAAAATATCAGAGAAACATTCTATTATCCCACGGATTTTTGTTTTCTGTTTGGTTTTTTTATTCGAAGGGAAATTATTATCATCTCCTGTGTGATGAGTTTTAATGTCTTTGAGCTCATTAATTTCTTCATTTGAAAAAAACTGAGCTCAGCTCGGTCTTCCTATGCAAACTGTGTTTTTGTCTTTCTAAAGTAGTTCTTGTCTTTCTCTTCTTCTTCTTCTTCTTCATTCAATTCTTCATTTCTTCTACCTCCCTCCCTGTAACTTTGTAAGGTCCACATCTCTGACTCAAAATCTATGCCAACTGCAACCAAAATTCAATATGTTTGACGATCTATTTCTTACTACATATTTTTTCCTACAATTAATAACTATTTTCTTACCCTCTCTCTCTTTCTATTTCGTTTTGGAACATATATAGTAGACTTTTACTTTTATTTTTATTTTTATTTTTTTCACCAAGATGTGTCAATTTTGTAGATGGACCCCTATATCTTATAATTTAATCAATCAAGTCCCTCCATGTTATATATGTAATATTTGTGTTATATAGTTTTAAAAAATTGTGTAGATTAGAAAAGTGCAATTTCTGGAATTTTTGCAGGAGACCTTGACAAAGTAGTAAGTAAAGAAAAGAAATCGCACCCACTAAAAATCCTGCCATGCACAACACCACTTTACTGTTTGTTTGCACCAAAAAGAAAAATAAGAAAAGGGATGAAAGTGAAACTGAGAGGCAGAGCATTGGGCAGAAAAATGCACTAATTTGGGAAGAAAAGGGAGAAACCATTAGTAGTAGTAGTGCAGTAGTGCTTATAGATTCAGTCATGATTACAACATTATAATCAAAGATGAGTCCGATCGAGTCCAACTTCTGTGCGCACACACACTATCACTTCCTACTTCCTACTACTACTTCTTTTTGCTCTTGGAGAGGACCCAAACTCGTCGCCATCATCATCATCTATCAATTTTTTTTTTCTTGGATCGCTTCATGGGTCCAATTCAAAAACCAAATCATTCCATTTTGAATATATGTCTCCATGAAAGAAAACTTTCATGCACATCATTCTCCATGCAATTTGCAACCCTTCTCTGTTCTCTCCCCCACACCCAAAAATAAAGATGACGACAAACCCAAGAATCCCAAATGGACATTGATCGTGGTCGGTTCCAAAAATAATAAATATAGAGAAAACAAAGTAAATGAAAGGAGTGGGTAGTTTAGCTAATATGAGGAAAAGAACTTAACAGGATTCAAAAAGCAAACGATTGGGTAGCATAAAAGTGGCATGCAAGGAATCTCATGCGAACCCAAAAGTTACATGTATTTTAGTTTTATATATTTATCAAAATTATTACATGAAAAATAATAATGCCTTTTTTTCTGATTATCGCAAGAAAAAAAAAATCTGATATCGTTTTTTGTTAAAAATAAAAATGGGTAGGGTCGCCAATTTTCGGGATTCATATACGGCGTTTTGATTAAATACATAAAGGCAGACCCACCGGCGACTTTCTGTCTGAAATGAGCGTTGCCTTACCCATCGCATTGACCCGATATCCGTTAGGAAAGCAATTGGGTCGGGTCCTTTTTTCCTACTGTTCTTTTTACCCATTCCTGTATTTTTCTTTTTCCAGATGCAACTATTTGTTTATTTGCTATTTGTAAAGTTCAAATCTCATTTTTATCAATTAAGGTGACGCAGCCAACACAGCACTAAATTTTACCCAGGTTGACAGCCACAATCAAAGCAAAGGGTATTTTAAAAATACGTTATTTATACAAGTGACGTAATCTACCGTCTAAAGTTTAACATTTAATGTGAGTAAAAAAGTCACATTCGTGGACGGTCGACATGAAGAGAAAAAAATCCCATACAGTAAATTTTAGCCAAATGGACGGTGGTGATGGGGCTCTTTGGTGACAGGCAGTGAGCATGGCATATTTCTTTTCATTTATTTTGTTTGAAATAACCAAAAGTGATTTTATAATTTATAAACAGTAATTATACGAGATTTTAATTTAATTGATTATTGTATGTGATTTTTACGGCGTATATAATAAATGAATTTGATACTCCCTCCGGTGTGAATTAAACGTCGTTTTAGGATTTATTTTTACTGTAATTTTTACTTGTACTTTTAGTGTTAAACCTACTGAATATTGGAATGCGAGAAAACATTTAATTTGCATGAGAGGGAGTAATTTATAACCTAATTCTTTTAAAGAAAAAGGAAAAAAAAAAGCGGTGTAACTGTAATGTACTAAGAAAGAAAGGGTATTTAAGTTGAAAGGAAAAACAAGAGAAATAAATAGGATAGCAGAGTGGAGCAGTGTACTGGTTATGACGACGAAGTGACTGGTTGAAATGGGGCTAGCAGCAATTGCAGCATAAAAATCTATTAAATCTATCGATATAGGCCCTGCCCGTCAAATCTATCTTTAACCCTCTCATCTCATGCCTGTGCCTGTGCCTGTGCCTACTACTACTATGACCTGTGGTGCTGGACAGTACAAATTTAAAGCTAACCCATTTTAGTCACCGGTCACCGCCCCTCACTCTACTGCCTCATTCCACACCACTAGATTTTCATTCAGTCACTTTTAATTGTTAACTATGTTCGTATAAATAGTTCGATTTTCTCAATTTTCGATCAATTTATATTTATCTTTGGAGTATTATTTAAACAGTAATAATAAATAATAAACCATTAATGAGTTATATGCGCAGGTAAACATCTTTTTGTGTTTTTTACCGAGCTGACCGGTACGAATAGTGTTAGTCAATTGTGAGGGGCGGACGATCTTTTTTTCCTTTGTTCTCATCTGTTCTGTCCTGTCCTGTCTTACAAATTGTTGAAAAAGGTTTTGGGATGTTATTTTGATCTGGGTTTTTTGTAGGGTTTAAGGGGTGGATTTTAACTTTTATTTATTAAGACCAAAGGAGAAAACAAAAACAAAACAGAAAAAGAAAAAGAAAAAGAAAAGAAAAGGGAGGAATAGATAAACAAAAGCAAAAGACCAGTCTTTCTCATATAAACATTACTAATATTACACAGATCCCTATGGAATGCAGGGATGCTCCCCAGCATTGCTTGCTTGGAATTCATTCTTTTTGTTTAGTTTAAAGAGACCATGTTTATGTTCACTTTAGAGAGAGAAGACATTCGCAGCAATTAAGAGAAAAAAAATATATATATATAGAGAGAGAGAGAGAGAGAGAGAGAGAGAGAAGGAGAATTTGTCTATTATGAGTTTGTGTTGGTGCTTGTATGGGAGTCTTGTCGAGAGTAGTGAGTGCATAGGGTGAAAGATTTTATCTTTTATAAATTCTGGGGTCGGGAGAAATATTGGGTTCTGCAGTTCTTCTGCTGCTACTACTACACAACAAAAGGAAAACCAGTCTTTAAAAATGGAGGGAAAGAGAGTGGAAGAGGATTTTGGTATGATTAGTTTATTTCCTCCCCAATGATTGAGCTTGCCCTCCTGCAACCAAGATAGAAAATCTTTGAATAGAAGAAAAAAAAAGCAAGAGAGAAAGAGAAGATGAAATCCATGAGTGACAGTATCAATGGAAGCAATGATAGTAACAATATTAACAACTGGTTGGGATTTTCTCTCTCACCTCACTTGAGAATGGAGGTTGCTTCTTCTGACCCCCAACATCATCATCATCATCATCACCACCACCACCAGCAGTATGATCAACAACACCCTTGTTCTGCTGATTCTGCCACTGCAGTTACAGTTTCTAACACTTCTCTTCCAACAAGTTTTTACCTTTCCACCTCCCACTTCAACACTTCCTCTGGTATCTGTTATGGAATTGGAGAGAACAATACTTCTGCTGCTGCATTTCAGTCTCCCTTGTCTGTTATGCCACTTAAGTCTGATGGCTCTCTTTGCATCATGGAAGCTCTTACCAGATCACAATCTGAAGGTTTGTTTCTTTGTACTAAGTTTTATTATGTACTTTATATTTTGCATTTTGTCAGAAATCTTTGATGTTCTGTTTGTTTACTTGCGCATTTTGCATTTTTCTTTACTGAAGTGATTGTGCAAAGTTCAACAACACCAAAACTTGAAGACTTTCTTGGTGGTGCAACTATGGAAACTCATCATCACTACAGTGACCATGAGAGGGAGACAATGGCCTTAAGCCTTGACAGCATGTATAGTTACCACCAAAATGCAGACACACAACACAACAACAGACAACATTCTCTTGACCACTTCTCAATTCAATCCCATCATCCATTCTATTCTGGCATGCCATGCCATGGAATGTACCATCCCCAACTTGAGCATGAAACAACCAAGGAAACCCAGCTTTCAAACTGTAATGACAATTCTAGTATTTCTCAAATGGGGGAATTGAAAACTTGGGCTCATAGGCACTACTCCAGCAATAATGCAGTACTAGAGCAACATATGAACAGTAGCAATGGTGTTGATGTTGGTGGTGGGGCTTCTGGGTCAGTTGGTACTGTTGGTTGTGGAGATTTGCAATCTCTTAGCTTGTCAATGAGTCCTGGCTCTCAATCCAGCTGTGTCACTGCGCCTGGGCAGATCTCACCTACTGGTGCAGCAGCAGCTGAATGTGTGGTCATGGAGACAAAGAAGAGAGGGCCAGCTAAAGTGGGTCAAAAGCAGCCTGTTCACAGGAAGTCCATTGACACATTTGGCCAAAGAACATCTCAGTTTAGAGGGGTCACAAGGTATAGATAACCAACCCACATTTTCTTTAATCCCATGACTTTCTTGACAATTCTTGGGTTCTTGATGATATTTCCATTTTCTTGTACATTTCTTGTTTAGTTATTTCCTCTTTATTATTCTGTTTTTCCTATTTGTGGTATTCTTGTCTTTTTCTCTTTTATGTTACACTTCTCTGTTTGTTTCAGTAACCATTCTTAATCTTGACTCCTCTTAGGCATAGATGGACGGGTAGATATGAAGCACATCTTTGGGATAATAGTTGCAAGAAAGAGGGCCAAACCAGGAAAGGCAGGCAAGGTTGGTTGGTTTTGCTTGCTAAGAACGAAATAGTACATTCACAGTATATTTGTTTGGAAGTATTTGCTTTTTCCCGCTTCAATTCATGGCCCCTCGTCTTCTAGATCTGACTAGTGCCTTCTTTTATTTGTTGCTTGTCTTGTGCATACTCCTTGTGGATGCTATTCCTGTCAAATGATACATTCTTTCAGTTTATCTTGGTAAGCTTCCTTTTTTCCCCACATTAATTATCACTAATGAACAATATTAACTATGATTAGTCGTTATTAATACTAGTTGTTAATAACTCATATAGGTGGTTATGATATGGAAGAGAAAGCTGCAAGGGCTTATGACCTTGCTGCTCTTAAGTACTGGGGCCCTTCAACGCATATCAATTTCGCGGTAAAGGCTCTTTAATTATGTATTTTCTTGTTTATTATCTTGTTGTTTAACAGTCATTACTGATTGTTTATTTATGTTTCAGTTGGATAATTACCAGGAACAGCTTGAAGAAATGAAGAACATGAGCCGCCAGGAATACGTGGCGCATCTACGAAGGTAAGGAAATGAAATTGCTTGCTTTGTTTTTCACCCTTATATGGTTTAGTCCAAGTTAAGTTGCTGATCACCATTCTTTTTCCCTAATACTCTTTGCAGGAAAAGCAGTGGATTCTCCAGAGGGGCCTCAATTTACAGAGGAGTGACAAGGTTTTGATTAGTTTTTCCGATTGCGAAACCAATAAAATTTTATTGCAGAAAGTTTGGTTTAAACTGTATTATGCTCAAGCTACTTTCAATATTCCCATTTTTTGCAGACATCATCAGCATGGGAGATGGCAAGCAAGGATAGGCAGAGTTGCAGGAAACAAGGACCTTTATCTTGGGACGTTCAGTGAGTTTTCTGTCATATTTCACCTTTAAAATGTTTGCTGCGTTATTATTCTTTTCAATTATTCTTTTGAAGTTCAAAATTGTTCTGTTGTTGTTATGGGTGTGTGCATAAAGAGGTTTCAAAAGATTCATTTTTTATGACACCTCTGCCTCTCATGTCTCCACTAAAGACTAGTAATGCTTTTATAAGGCTGTTGGTGATGATGACATTGGAACTCTACACAACCCGTACTGATTTTCAGTGACCATGCAACGTTTGTTTAAGGCTGATTTTTCCCATTTTGGATATAAAAATGTGTGATTAAATGTTGCTTATCTTGATCAGGCACCCAGGAAGAAGCAGCTGAAGCTTATGACATCGCTGCGATTAAGTTTCGAGGTGTTAGCGCGGTTACTAACTTTGACATAACAAGATATGATGTTGAGAGGATCATGGCGAGCAACACATTACTAGCAGGGGATCTTGCTCGGAGAAACAAGGAGACTGAATCGATCACTGAGGTCATCGAGTATAACCCATCAGCAGCACTTAACAGCAGAGAGTCTGTTCAGATTGAAAATGGCAACAGTAACGGCAGCAATGTTGTCCCGGATTGGAAGATGGCCTTATATCATCAGTCAGCACAGGAACAGCCAAACAACAACAACAGTACTACAAGTGTTGTTGATGATTCACTGGATCAGAAGCCCATGAATGCAGGAACTTATCATAGTTCAACATTCTCAATGGCAATGCAAGACCTTATTGGAGTTGGTTCGCTGAACTCTAGCCAGACGGATGAATCAGCCAAGCTTGGAGGAGCTCATTTCTTGAACCCGTCATCACTGGTCACGAGCTTGAGTAGCTCGAGAGAAGCGAGCCCGGATAGGAATGGGGCGACAACAATGCTGTTTGCTAAACCTCCATTGGCATCAAAGTTTATCAGCCCTACTACTGGTGTCACAACTTGGTTCCAATCAGCAGCAGCTCCAATGAGGCCAAACTCAATCTCCATGCCACACTTGCCTGTTTTTGCTGCTTGGAATGATTCCTAGGAAAAAGGAGATCAGTTTTGCTTGCATGACTTAGGAGGTGGAACGTAGTAGTTACTGTTGGTAGGAAAAAAGGAGCAGGATTTTCAATTATGTTTATCTTTTTAGGGTTTGTTAGTGGAGAAAAACTGTAGGTGGGTCTGTAACCCAAGTGTAGGACACTTTTGTCAAATGAACCTTTTTTGGGGTCATGTTGAGATGAGGAATTTAGCAAAATGGAGGGAAGGAAAAGAGAGGAGGAGGTGTGCTGCTAATGATTAAATTCTGTGAAATGATGTGGCTAATATAGAAGTGGTCCTTTAATTATTCAGTCTTTTGCTTTCTTTTTTTCTACCAAAAACCCACCTCTCGATTCTCATTCTTTCCCTCCAATAATGCAAAAGCGGTGTGTCAACTTTGACCACAAAACCTCTTCCATTTCTTTCAATCTCTCCCCAATCTTGCGCTACACCATCATTACAAATCCTCTCCTATCAGGAAATTATAGACTATCCATAAAAAGAGTATTCATTTTCAATGTGTCAAGTATATTGACTCATACTTTACATTTTGATCATACAAAAAATTGAGATCTATAATTTGCGATCCTAATATTTTCGTACTCATCGCTTATAAGAGTTTAAGTAAAAAGTTGAGATCTATAAACCTGTGACCGTAACATTTACGAGTTCATTGCTGGTAAGAGTTCGAGTAAAATATAAGTTGTCACTAATTCTTTTTAGGATTATAATTGTCATGATTAGTTAAGACTTTGTTTGTCTGGTGTTTTTTTATTGCCAAGTTGTGAACATTGAAGAGCATTTTTTAGAACCTAAAAGCGATTCCCTGTCTTTGTGTGGACATGATACACCGCACGTGAGAGACCCGAATGCAATCTTTTTGATTAACGTGGGAATTAATTATGTAACTCTAACATAGTCGCTATAACCACTCGTGTCTTTTTGGGATTTAATACAGTGAAAGTATGAATCAATTTATCCTAAAAAAAATTGAGAATTCCACACTGCATGGACCAAAAATAGAAATATTAACATCTCCATTAACGGTTTTCAATAAAACGTAACTAGTTCTACTCCACTAGATCAATTCAGAATAAAAAAAAGATCGATAAATCATCGAAAGTGACAAGAGAGAGCTACGGGGCCAAAACCAAGTGGAACTAAATGGTTAGTCAGTCAATTTGTGATTATATGAAAATGGCTATAGACTCGGGATCGGTTGAAATAAATTTTGAATCCGACCGGACCATATGTATATACTGTACTATAGGCTATAGCAATTGAATGAATAATTAGATGGTCCCGAGGGTAATTGGGTAAAAGCAAAGGGCAGGTGTTGTCAATTATAGGTGATAGGGAAATACGATTGGAAGGGGATGTTTTGTAAAAGGGGGTCTGCTCCTTGAAGGGAAACCTCTAGTTGTTGTTGCTCTTGCTCCTCTCCTCTCCTCCTGCCTTCTCCTTCAACCTCATCCCATGTCTGTCTTCTAACATGGACCATTCTTTAATTGTTACAAAATTTCAGTTTAGTACATGACAAAAATAAAACTGACAATAAAGACCCAGAAACTTTAAATGAATTCATAAATGAATTCTGCATTAATGTGCACAGCATGCAGTAGATGAAGACAAACTTGTCACACCTCCTCGGTAAAGCTATAAAACTTATTATTCCTTTCAATTATTTGATCCCAATATAAAAATTAATTCCTTCATTTGCTTGGGTCATGTACGAGTTTAGAACCGAGTTAAATTTGAATATGTGAACGTTTTCGTTGGAGATATTTAATGTACGCTATTAATTGGTAGTTTTTTACAAGAAATGTTTTAAATGTTTGGGCCAATGTAAATGGTCCTAAAGGCCTGCATCGACTGACATTTCTGAACTCGTCACCACCATTATCACAAAGGAGCATTTTTTTGACTTCTTTTTTTTTCGAAAAGAAAAAGAATTTATCAGCATCACTTGCATCCCGTTTGTTGCTTATTAAATAGCTTTTGTCTCTTTTATTGTATTTGTATTTTGTACCTCTTGCTTTGTCTCCCATCTCTCAAACATGCAATAAAATTCAGGGAAATAGCTTAAAGCACCCCTGTACTAAGCGCGAAAACCAGAAACCACTTCTGACCTTCAAAACGTCCATTACACCTCCCCTGAGCTATTGTTTTTGGGCAAAAAGGCCCTTCTGTCCATAATTAATTACATTTTTTTGTGAATTCTTGGAATTTTTTACAATGTTTCTTGATTTTTAGGTTAATTACATTTTTTTTAGTATTTTTACAATTTTTTTAAAATTGTAAAAATGTGCATTGAAGGGCCTTTTTGCTCGGAAACAATAGCTCAGGGGAGGTGTAATGGACGTTTTGAAGGTCAGGGGTGGTTTTTGGTTTTCGCGCTTAGTACAGGGGTGCTTTAAACTATTTCCCCATAAAATTCAATAAACAAAACTAATCTAACACGTAAGGATCTGTTTGGTATCGATAACGTTATAGATCTATAGTTTCGAAGTTTTAGTCTTGTTTTTACGAAACAAAAGACCCGAAACAAAAAATAGCACCAAATTCTATCCAAGTCTTTCATTTTTTTCTTAAAAAATAAAAATAATTTTCTTTAATTGTAATAAAAAGGTAAAAACTAGTTATATTTCAATGTTGAAACTCATTAATAAATTTGTGCACATGAATATTAATTTATATTTTTAAATTATTTTTCACGTACAATTAATAAACTATATGAATATGTGTATTTACTTCTCTACCAAAATAGTTTTTTTAAACAAATACAGTACTTTTGAATTTTGTAACAGACTAGTTGCCGTTGGCTATTTTTCTTCTTTTCTTTTGGTCAGCTATAATGAGGGAAAACAGATGAGACTGGGCCGGATCAGTTTGGGGTCAGGCCAGGGCTCTTAGGTTCGTAGGCCTGAGCCTAGCTTATAGGAAATAGATCCACACCACCAAAGACCTGTCTACGTCGTCGTATCTAACGTAGAATCTTTGCTTTCCCCTCGTGACACGTGAGTGAGAGATTTTTTTAAAAAAGAAATAGGTTGACTTGGCCCAGCTGAGCGAATTCCACGTGGCACTGAAGGCGTCGTTAATAGCCGTCACCGTTACTGTTCCCGCCGTTGCTTGTGGTTTTGGTATTGGTCTTGTCCTTTCGCTGTTACTGCTGCTGCCAGGGTATGGTTTGCAAGTTGATTGGGTGTGTCCAGGTCCAGTTACTCCAAGTAGTATCTACAAATATCAACGCAATGATTTGAGAATCTATTCTGCAAAACCTCTAAACTATTGCTTTTATTTTGAAACTAATAATGGATTAGTAATTTTTTTGACAGTTTCGTTTTTAAAAAATTACACATATACTATAAAAATATTACGATCTTTATAAATTCTTAACTAATATGGACTCTCGCGTAACTTCTCTCCCAGATTTCTTTTTTTCTTATATGTTTAAAAAATATATTATTTTAATTTAATAATTGGATTAAATAAGATCATATTTTATTATTTCTCGTCATTACTGTCTAGCTCATTATAGGAAATATTACTGAACATGTAAAAGTCTATCAATTTTCTGCCAAAAAATAATGCTTATAAATGTTAATTCAGTGAATTGGTAAATTCTGACCAAAAAAAGAAAAAAGAAAAAGAAAAGTATTGGTAAATTAGTACTCCATGGCAAGAATCATCCACCTCATAAGTTAAGTCATACGAGTTTGGGCCTGCAGCTTTTGTTCCTGAGTCTCATAGTTTAATGAAAGCGGGCTCAACTCAAATCAATAGAGAGTTAGAACAAGAAAACATGTTGTTTGGGCCTTGGGATAAGATGGGCCCACTATGTTCAAAATATTAGTATATCAATTGGGCCAACAGTTGGGCTTTAGTAAATCCCGCTCCTGGTCCGTGGATATTTTCTTTTTTGAAATCTGGTCCGCGGATTTTGGGAATTAAAAAATTCAATACTCATTTGCTTTACGGCGTAAAGTAAAATATTCACGCATAACTAAAAATAATTAACGATCACGCTTATATTATATATATTCACACAAGTGTATAATATTAACGATTTTTATACGATAAATTATAATTCAACTAATTAGTAAATATCGTCTTCATCACGTAAATTATGAGTTCGATATTTGATATTGTAATAATAACATTTTCTAATCATTGATTTTCACATGATGTGACTTACTTGGATAATTTTGTTTTTCTTTTTGGTTGACTATGATTATTGTAGATATGCACTTCCCACCGAGGGAATCTTTACGTTTTCTGGTAAGAAAGGCATCATCATTTTTTTAGTTTCCTTAATTAACAACAACCACATTATCAATCATTACTTATTTTATGCGCATGCTTCTCGTCCGTCTCATTCGATTCATTTGAAGTTCCAAATTCTACGGATCTCAATTACTACTTTTTTTTCAATTCGGATAATTCCAAATGACTCTAATTTTTTCTAATAATTACATACTTAAAGATTAAAATTGAAACTGGTGGGCGTTTGGTCTGAGGTAATATATGATTCTTTTATCAAAATAATCGTGAATTCATATGAATGTCGTATACATAAAAGTAATGAATCATAGGAATTTAGAATTGTCTTGAAAAAACTTTTTTTTCTTAACAAAAGAAAATGATTACGTCAAAAATATATGATATTTTAGGATTTCCTCGAGAAGGAAAAATGATACGTCTATAACATTCAAATAAGAGATTTTTCTTTCTTTTTTGTAAGGATCATATCCATAATGCAATAAAAAATAAAAAAGTAATATTGGTAAAATGATTTTTTTAGATAATTTTAAATAGAAAATGGAAGATTGTGGTTGTTAATGTTAAGTGTGTATTTCTGCTGTCTTTAACTTTTTGCAAAGGAGATAATGAAAAGTAAAAAGTATAAAATAAACCCTTCATGCCAAAAAGTATGCGGACTGAGGACGGTAACAATAAGCATGGGTTGTGAACTTTGTAAAGCAAAGCAAAGAGATGATGATCTTTTATTTATTTATATACTCCCTCACTCCATAATTAGATGTCGCTCACACTATAAATACGCATATCGAAAAGGCCGGATAACGCACTATTTGACCCCAAAAAATTTAGATTTTTTTCTCGGACGTAGGAAAATGATTAATGTACGTTCGAAAAAAAGTACGAAATTTTTTGGGGTAAAATAGTGTGTCATCCGACCTCCTCGATATGCGTATTTACAATGCAAGCGACATCTAATTGTGAACGGAGGTAGTATGTAATATGTTCCCAGATCTCTTTTCGGATAAGCCTAATCTACGTCGCATTGTATTAAAATTTGAAGATTAATTTAAATGATATTTCATAACTCGAACACAAAATTAGTATCATCACGAATCATCACACCCTTAAACCAACTTCGCTACGGTCACTTTAGAATATTACGATCCTTGTAACAAAAAAAAATTAATGAACTAATAAATTTGTGGTATGGGAGATCGGGTCATCATCATCGTATTAGTTTATTCCCTTAAGTATTGCCCTAATCTTGCAGGACCACATCTTTGTGGACCAGAATGGTTAGGCCCACCGTCCGCTAGGCAAGTGTCTTGCGCGTGATCTTGGGTGGGGTCACCCTCTTTCTTTTGGGCTTTACTGCTTACAATTAACTAGTCTGTGATATACTTACTACATGAGAAGGATCCGAGCTGTTTTCGTTTGCAACTTGGCCCACTAACTTTGGTCCGTCTCTTTCCCTGCATTTTCCGAATATTCATATTGATGGCCCGACTTGAATAAATTATTTGAATCATGTGATCATATCTTGGATTATGCCATTTTTCTTTATTCGAGTTTTTTTTTTATTGGAAAATAATTTACTACTTTATAATGAGCATTTATCCTTAACATCAGTCTAAAGTTAAATGAAGCAAATTCTGGTAAGAGAATCTTACTTGAAACAAGACTCACCTCAGTGTTAAAAAAATAGAGATTGTTGTTAATTGGAAAGTGTTGAGTATATTTCAGTATATCAGAATGTACAATATGCATGGGTATTTATACCTTAAGGAAGATAAGAAAAAGGAGGAGAATAATATCCTAATAATAAATACTTCCTATAATCTTGCTAATCACGTATATACACTTGACAAAGTAGGCCTGAACCAAGTTTCCCAAATCAATCTAAAATAGTTGCAATCTTGCTCCCTAGGTCATAATTCCCAGTAAAAACACACCCAAGGTCATAATTCATACGTATTGATCATTGGTACAAAAATATTTAAAACTGAATTTCATAGGGCGGCTATAAAAGTATGTTCATTTTGACTTCTTACTCTCTTCCTAATCAAGTTTAAAGAGACCCTCTATTAAGAACCCTAATCTTCTAGCAATCCTAAGATTCACTTATAGGATTTAACTAGTTGGTTGATAAAAACAGAGAGAGACCGTTCTTAGACCTAGGGAAGAGACCTCTCGCCCTTATAAACCTAATTCTTCTCACTCTCTAGCTGAGTCCTGGTTGGCCACAAACTAGTTGCCTATGGCCACAAACTAGTTGCCTATGGCCACAAACTAGTTGCCTACGGATTCCTTCTAACAATATAGACCCAAAATTATTAGAAAATGCTGTAATTATTCAGGTTTAAAACTTAAGTTGATCACTCTTAAATCAAACAAGAATAAATTGACAAGAAATCAGAAAGAGAAGAAACATGAAATTCGGAATTGATTAAATTCGTTTAGACCTCACAATACTGAAATTATGAAACCTTGAAGTTTTTACCATGAATGATTTATTTAGCTAGAGAAAGATATGATAAAATAAAATAAAAAATTGCATAAAATCAGAAATCTCCTCCTCTCAAGGAAGAAGACGAGGAGAGCAGAAAATAATGGAGTTCTAGCTATTGCCCAGTTACAGAGAAAAATAAAAACAGAAGAGAAGAAGAGATTATCGTTATCTCCTACCGTTATGCTCTATAAATAGCCTGGGAAAAATTAAATTGTCTTTATCTTTTCTAGAGTTCTAGATAAAATAGAAAAGATAATTGTTCTTATCCTTTGGGAAACTTTACAAAACTGAAACTCTTCTAGATAATTATTTATTGAACTAAAGTAGTCTTACTATCAGTAATTTCAGAACGAGAAAGCAGATCAAAATCATACTTGGCTTGAGAAAGGTAGAACTGTCCGAGTGGCAAAAAACTTCAAGAGCAAGGAAGTAACTCAAGGATCCGAAGTCTTTCATCTCAAAGTGTGTACTGAGTTATCGTTGTAGTTCAACAATGCCTGAGACATCGTCGCCTGTGATGATCATATCATCAACATAAAGGAGAAGGAGAACAAGTCCATGATTAGTGCAACGAATTAATAAAGCATTATCATATGGGCTTAAGACAAAACCAAACTGAATAACGGTAGAGCTAAATTTTGCAAACCAAGCTCTTGGTGCCTATTCAAGCCATGTAAGGCACGTCAAAGTCTGCAAACTTTGCGACCAGTATGTGAAAAATTAGGAGGAGGATGTATATAAACTTCTTCCTTCAAATCACCATTGAGAAATGCGTTTTTAACTTCCACATGAAGAAGTTTCCACTACCATACAACTTCAATGGCCAATAAGCTACGCACAGAAAGTCAATCGGGCCACGAGAGCAAATGTATCCTCAATAGAGCCATCAGATCGAGTTTTAATTTTGTAGACCCATTTGCAGCAAATGGGAATTTTACTCGGAAAAAGATCCACCAAATCCCATGTGTAAGTTTTCTCCAAAACCTGAAGTTCACCAGTCCTAGCTTGCTGCCATAAAGGGTTAGTACTTGTCTCACGATAAGAGTGAGGTTCATGATGTTCCAAAATAGCAGAATAACAATGGAATTCAATAAATACATGGGAAGTTCTCTTACTCGAGTGGAACGACAAATTGCACTGTCTAGAGTAGGTGTAGGATCACCAGGTAGAGCAAATCCAGGAGGAGTGGTGAAAGTAGAGAGAAGATTGTTTGAGTCTAAGATTCTGCTGAACTAGAACAGGCGAACAATTCTATAATGGGGTCAGTCAAAAATATAGAGGACGTTTAGACAGAATGATGAAACTTGGAGAGAGAAGAAAACATAGTGTTTTCCCAAAAGGTAACATGTCGGGAGAAATACAATCTTTGACAAATAGGATCCCAACAACAATAACCTTTGTGTTCAAGCCTATACTCTAGCAGACAACATGATCGAGCACAAGTTTCTAGTTTTGTGTGTTCCTGAGGGTGTAAGAGAATAAAGCAAACACTTCCAAAGGGTTTAAAATCTGAATAATTAGGGGTCTTACCGAACAATCATTCAAAATGAGATTTATTTTGAAGTACTAAGGTGGGCAAACAATTGATAACATGAACAACCTTAAGAGTTGCTTCACCCTAGATTTTTTCAAGACAAAAGGAAAAAAGAAGAATAGCACAGACTGAATCAAGGATGTGACGGTGTTTATGCTCAACGTGTCCATTTTGCTGAGAGGTGTGAGGACAAGAACGTTGAATGAAAGTATACTATTGACTAAGAAACTCAAGTAAAGAAGAATTTCGACATTCCATAGTATTATCCATCTGAAGTATTTTCATAGTGTGGGAAAACCGAGTTTTGACCATAGTAGCAGATTGATCGTTAATTTTTTATGATTTATTGTCTAAAATCTGGCTAATTTGGACAGTAAAGCTATTTAATTTCTATCAGTTCCCTTGCATTTGCAGATCATGATTGGGAGCAGAGAAAATTGAGAAAAAGACACCCAAGAGACGTGTTGCACTAGGAGTGACAGGATTGACAGATTTGGTTGACGGCTAGAGGCTGTTGGAGATGATGAGATGTGATCCAAGATCAAATCCTTTAGTGGATTATCCTCTTTTGAACAAACAGAACAATCAAATTTTTTCTTTCAGTTTTTGAGTTTGAACAATTAGTTTTAATTTGAGTTTGTAATAATTAGATTTTATTTTATTAGAGTTGGAGTTAAGATAGGACAGCTTAGGCAGTGGCTTTAAAAGTTGCAGCCAGGCCACTTAGAAAGGGGACCTGGTCTCTCGAGTCCTTCTCCTTTCTCTATTCTTAGACAATTTGCTCTGTATTTCCTGATTGGAATTTACAGATTTTATTTTCCTTTGGATGACAAATAAAATTCCATTTTCTTCCATGATTATGTCCGACTAGATCATCATTCCTAGTAAGAGCTTAAGGGCTATGTTTCTTATATTTTCGTGAGATCTAATTACTCTTAATAATCTTTATTTCTGTAATTATTTATTTTATGGTTTAACAATTTACTTCCTTGTTAAAGTTTAGAACTGACAACTCAGTTTTTAGCTTGGGAGACCCAGTTAAATGAATAATATAATTCAGACCCGACTGACAACCGTGGGCCTCGACTGACAACCGAGGGTAAACTTGAGTTAGGCGTTGTCTTATCCCCAACAGCGCTGCAAAGATAGATATGAGCACCATTGAATCAGTGATCGAATCATAAGAACATAGTCTGCTCATGCTCTTACCGGGAACCTTTTTTTTTACTGTTTTTAATCTTGACCACCTGTCTTGGCCAAGCCTCCGGCCAAGACATATTTTTCAGTTTTGTTTTCTTTTGCAGTTTATTACCAGCAAACAACCAATCAATTCAGTGACGAGGAAGTCAAAACCAGAACTACAATTCCCTAGAGGTTTTTTTGGACGATCCTCTTACCGCTATCTACAAGCCTATTGTGGGTAGAGTAAGTTGTAATTTTCCCCCTATTTCATAAACATTCATACACTTATTTTTGACACTCTCGACAGACGATCAGTAGCAAATTTAATATAAACTTGAGGCAACTCAGAATGATTCTTCAGAAAATATATCCAAGTAAAGCAAGAATAATCATCAAGAAATAAGATAAAATATTTATAACCATTAATAATTGGAATATATGATGGCCTCAAATATCAGAATGAACAATAGCAAAAGGAATATCTGATAAGGAATCAATTTTAGCAAAAGGCAAAGCTGGTTGTGTTCTAAGTTTACGATGCAAACAACAAAAAGACTCAAACTTGATGTTTCTTAACAAACCATGAGAAACTAAAGATTGAAGTTTACTGGAAGAAACATGACCCAAACGAAGATGCCACTGATAGATCGATGAGTTGGTGACTGTTGCAGCAGACATAAAGTGTTAAGGAATGGGGAGAGACAATAGTTCAAATAATCTCCCCACTCTACACCCTTCCTAAGGGATTGTCCCGTCCATGGATTTTGTACCTAACAACCAAAACGGGTAAATAAAATATTTAGGTCCGTGCCACACAATTGACCAACATATATAAAATTTATGGTCAACGTAGGTACATAATAAGTATTAGGAAGGATTAGAGATGAGGTAGAAGCATGACCAGTGTGAGTAATATTCATTGTGATACCATTAGCAGTATTGATAGATGGTAAGGAGGTGACATGAGTTTTATGAGATAAAAGTGTAGAATAAAGGAAAATTGAAAAATTTGGCACTTGCACTCGAATTGAATGACTGATTTAGCAGCTCTCATTTTTTTCGCTCTTAAGTGGTACCTCCACTCAACATGAATGTCACATTTGGTACCTGCCTCTAACACCGTCAACGAAGAACCGTTAACCCGCCTACGTGGCATGCCGCGTCAGACACCACGTCAGATACGACTGACGTGTCATGCCACATCGTCCAAATTCAATCCAGATTCGTTTTCCACGGGCCGCGGATATGGGTTAGTTATATGTGTCAAAACGACGTCGTTTTGGGGTTTGAGACAGACGACGCGTCACCCACTCTTACATGACATGTAGTCCACTTGTAGTAGACGACGCGTCACCCACTATTAAGTTAATGGATTGAGTGACGCGTCGTCTGCTCAATTAGTTAACTCCCATCTTTCTCCCTTCGTCCTCATTCCTCATTCTAATGTCAGATTCCTACATCTTTCACTTCTTCCTCTACCTCCATCCATCAAAAAATCTAAATTCATCTCTCCCAAAAATGAACCTCATATCCGGTTCAAATTTATTTCCACAACCTTCCATACATTCCCTTTGATAATTTACAGCTTCAACTACAAGAATTACAAGACAAAGCAAGCAAAACCCATTTCTCTAACCATTTTCAGATCTGAACCTTCACCATTTAAATAGTTTCCTTGTGTTCCTTTTTGCCAGATGTGAATGTTTTGGCTGTCTCCAACTATTTACCAAACACCCGCACCAAATATACATGTGACAACCCCGGTGATGGATCTGATGCTGACCGGTGGCGAACAGAGATGGTGAGGGAGAAAGGACGTCGATGATAGTGGTGTTTCTGTGCTTGTCGACAGTGGTGGTGTTTCTGTGCTCGTCGACAATGGTGATGATGGTGGCGTTACCAGGAAAAGACGCTTGGAACGGTGCTTGGCCTGAATATTGTGGCGGACCACCGAAGATGGTGAAGTTGTTGATCAGAGAGGTTCTGTGTGGTGGAAGAGGACCAGATGCAAAAAAAAAAAAAAAAAATTGTGTGTTATGGCTATGTGGAAGAAGGGGAAGAAGACACAGTCGTGTGGGAAGATAAGAAGAAAAAGGTAGTAAAAAAACCAGCTGAGCCCCAAAACGACGTCGTTTCGGCACTTATAACTAATCCGTGTCCGCGACCCGTGGAAAATGAATCCGGGTCGAATTTGGACGACGTGGCATGACACGTCAGCCGTATTTGACGTGGTGTCTGATGTGGCATGCCACGTAGGCGGGTTAACAGTTCTTCGTTGACGGTGTTAAAGGCATGTACCAAATGTGACATTCATATTGAGTGGAAGTATCACTTAAGAGCGAAAAAAGAGAGGTGTCAAATCAGTCATTCAATTCGAGTGCAAGTGCCAAAATTTTCAATTTCCCAATCATTAGTCATATGGTTGCAACAAGCAGAGTCAAAGAGCCAAGAGGAGTTACCTAAGATGACAAACATAAAAAATGAGGTAGAGGAATCGGAAGAGATAACATGTTTAAGAAGAGTCTCAAGATCACTCATAGACAAAAGAACCCTCAGTAGTGGCAGCAGCAACAAGGAGTGATTCAGGCTTCGAGAATGTTTTAGGTTTGGAGGTACTACCCTTTGGTTGTGGAGGGCGAGTAGGACAATTCTCGATATTATGTCCAAGAATATGATAATATCGACACTCAATAGTTGGACAAGTGGCAAAGGAGTGACCATTTATGCGACAATGCTTACAAAATTAATTGCCGCTTTTCTGAGATGGAGGTCGGGCATGGGTAGTAGGCTAGTAGCAAGAGCAACATCATAGAGGGATGTTTTGTCAAGGTTGAGACGTGTTTCTTCAAACATAATTTCTTGCACAACGCTATCGAGTGTAGGGAAAGGATGTCGGTGAAGCAAGGATGCTCTAACAGCTTCATATTCAAGGCAAAGAACCATGAGCACTTGAATGAGTTGAAGATGATTAGTACTAATCTGTCTGAGCCAACTGATTCCAAATCGATTGAATTTGAGCAAGAAAATCATTAACAGACTGACCAACTTCTTGTTTGAGAGAATGAAGAGTAGTCCATAGCTGATAATAGTGAGCAAGACCGTTGTACGATAGATATTTGCCCAAAAATCTCATATTTCCTTGGCAGTATCAAATTCTGCAAATTGAATATAGATGGATGGCATCGAGGTATTGCGGTCCCAGTCTTCCATCTTCTTTGTCTCTACTAAGTTTAGTGATATCACCAGTAACGATTCACCAAACTTGCGACCGATAAGAAAACTCTTCATGCTTTGACACATTTAGGGTCTGTTTGGCGTTCCGGTTCTAGTTGGAAAAGTGATTCTAGAAAAGTGTTATGTGGAAAGTACTTCTGGAAAAGTGCGGTGGGAAACGAGAAGTTGTTTTATGGTGTTTGGTAAAAATTGCGGTTAAAACTATAGTTGGAATGTAAAATGACCATAAAAAGCATAAAACCCATTTTAATATAATTAATAAAAATAGGAAAAGTGGATCTAGAATTACTTATCTTGAGATGGAGATTTTATTGTGCTAATTTTTAATTTATTTTATTCTATTATATAAAGTAAAAAATGAAATTAAAAAAAAAATTAGAAAAGAAGGAGAGAGGGATGTGCGTTTCCCAGGATGGAGCAAAATGCTCCAGCCTCATTTGCAAGCATTTGCTTGCTTTTCAACCTGGGCTTCTCAAGAAGCCCAGTTTATGTTGCCATTACCAAACGCCTTACTTTGTTAAGTGCGGTGGGAAACGGGCGTTCCGGTGTAGAACCGGAACGCCAAAGGGGCACTTAGAGTTTTTATACATACTTTTTTTTAACTATTTTTTATTCTAGTGCCCTCATATTCATTATTATTTTTCATTTATAAAGTAATAATTAGGGACATTATAGTAAAGTTAGTTTAAAAGTTGCTTATAAAATAATAAAACGTTATTTAATTTCAGACAAACTAAAATTTTAAAAAATATCAATTAATTTGAGACTAGAAAATTAAGAATTCTAAGTTTTTTTGTTTGAATCATAATAATAAAAATAATAATACCAGATTTTAGAAGAAACTCGGCCCTACAAGCTCATGGCCCATTTACCATCAGCTATGGGGTCCATCTAACATCACAAGCCCATGAAAACCCATTAATCAAAATGCGAGTATTTTTTATCTACTAAAATAAAGTTCTCTGTTATGGGACCCCATAGCAGTTCGCACCAAACAAATACTATGTGAGATCTGGTTCGTTCGTTCCTTCTTTCTATTTCCTTGCTACGGTCCAGATCTGGCCCCACTCTCGCATCGTACACTGGAGATGATTTGGTGTGGGTACCCACACTGATTAGTTTGGTACGCCATCTCAATCATCACAGCTACTTACTTTTTTTGACTAACCAGTCCTTCATGTGGGCCCCACCCGTTATTCCTCTTATCTCTGGCATGATGGCATCACACCCATTAATCAAATCACTTCAATCCCATCAAGAGTCGCTCGTATCTTATTTTTACGCTTTTTTTTTGGTCAAGTTTTTGACCCATCTAAAAACTGAAATTAGAATCAGCAGCAAATAGTGTCCTAAATCGGTTGAGTGATAATTTTTTTTTTAAAATTTGATAACGAAGATAATAATGCTTGAAAAATAACAAAATTAAAACAATAAAAGCATTTCGAGTAGTTCATGGAAAAAATCATATCGTAACTTTTATATTGTTAGTAAATGAGCGTGAAATTTACTGATTATTTAAAACGATAAAGTATCTGAAAAAATTTGGATTCGAATATCACCTTAGCATATGAATAAATAGTTAAATACTCTTATATTGCTAAATGAATTAATTATAATGGTTTTGGGAGGAAATTAGGCGTTAATTGCGGATTAATTTCAAATATTCCAGCAAGATCACAGCCAGAACATATGTTGACCAGATGATTTGGTTTGACCAGGTGGGTTGGGTTAGTTGAGTTGAGGGGTGTACGTATACTGTATAGTATTTTTTGCTTAGACAACGCATCTTGTACAGCTGGAAAATGACTGTAGTGAGCAGGACAAGAAGGTAAAATTGATGATTAGATTCCACAATTATTCCTTGTGTTGTGTTCTTCCCTGCCGCAGCCACCAAAGTTTTAAAAAAAAAAGAAAAAAGAAAAAGATTGTTGCAGGTTTTAATTATTTAATTAATTAATGGTTCTTCTTTTTTTCTCAACGTAATTAATTAATCCTACTACTCCTGCCTAGAGTCGGTAGGGTACATAAAAAATGTTGAGAATATCGTCCGGTTTGGCAATTGCGTACCAAAATTATACCCTTTTCGTTTTCGATTAATTTACATTTTTCTACAGATTTTTTTATTATTAATTAATTGTCATTTTAAATTTTCCAACACATATTTTTTATAATATTACGAAAAAACCCTCTCTTTTTAACTCTATTTACAAACACTGACATTCATTTCTTTTTTCCTTTTTGGCGCGGCCCAAACTTTCCTCTCTTCTCTTTTCTTTTCTTTTCTTTTTTTTCCTTTTTTTTTTCCTCAGCAACGACGGCGGCGATTGAGGAGGGTGAGAATGATGTGTGCGATTCGGCGGCAGTGGTGAATTTGGCAGTGGTAGATGCAATTTTTGTGGTTGGGTTCGATGATGGATGTGGTTTTGATGGCTGAGTTCGTAGATCGTGGCGGTGATGGATGGTTGGTGGCAGTAGGTGATGGTGAGGCAGTGATGGTATGGTGATGATAATGGTGGGTATGGTGATCGGTGTGTGACGGAGAGGGCGATGAATTTGGTGTTGGCGGTGTGGTTTGTAGGTATGGCCGGTTTGGGCAGTGATGAAGAGAAAGAAGGTGGCTCAGTTGCTTGTAAATTGTTTGAAAACTAGGAGTAGTTTTGAAATAAAAAATATAAAAAAATATAAAAAAAGGAATTTTTATACTCCATATTGTTCTAAAACGTCAATCATTTGGACACAGAGGGAGTATACAATAGTAACGATTGACGTTAATATATAAAATTACTGGATCATAATTTGTCGGTTACCTTCAAAGAAATTGTTGTACCCTTTTGTTTAAGACGATGATCTTATACTTGTAAGGAATTTTCTTTTTATCATAGATTGAATTTACAAATTTAAATATTCAAATTAGAAATCATAATTATATGTTTTACGTAAAATATTACTAAAATATGAGTTCGTTAATATAATTTTTTGAAGATTATAAACGTTTAAAGATTGATTTTATTATTATTTTGATAAAAGTATGTTATAAATTGTGATTAGGCCGAACGAAATTAAAGGGTTAGTATTAATTGAGACATAATTTATATTTTATAATATTCTCTTCGATGTAAAATAAACGTCATTTTAGATTAAAAAATTGGTTTCAAATAAATATTATTTTGTAATTTTCTTAGTACTTTGTGATTAATTTATACAATGGAGACGAGAAAGATGAATATTTATTAGTCAGTTTGTTTAATATAAGAAAGAGAAATAATTATTTAATGTTTTAAATATTTTCACTAATTATAACTTTAAGGTAGCGTTTGTTTGGCGGAATCAAGAAGGAAAGTGACTCGGGAATCTGAGATTTCGAGTTTTATTGCGTTTGGTTGCGACAAAGAATCACTCTCCCCTGCAATTCAACTTTCCTTGACCGCCTTGACTTTCTCAAAAATGGGGGAAAGTGATTCCTTGGCTAGGGGTGGGGAGAGTGATTCTCCCCTATAGGGAAAGTTAATTTTTTTTGTTAAATGACATATTTGTTCAAAACTAATTATAAAAAATAACCTAATAAAGCGTATTTTTTCTTCTCTATTTTCTAAAACTTCGCCAAATTATATTAATTACACAAAAATTATATTAATTACATCAAAATTATAAAAATTAGAATAATTACATCAAAATTATAATAATCACATAGTAATGATGTAAATAATAATAGGTAGAAGAAAATACGGTTAAGAACGGGAACAAATCATCCAAAAAATCCCTATCCTAGACTTGTCTATTGTTGCAGTTATATTTTTTTGCATTGGTAGAACAATATGTGTCATACTTTGTTATAATTTTGAAGGACTCTAGTTATGTCATTTATCATTTTCTTTAACCTGCAAAAAACTATAGTTATAAAGCTAACTCATTTGATATTTTGATTGTTGAAAGATACACTATTAAATAGAGAGAAATTCTAACATTTTTAGAGAAAACTGTGTAGCACACTATATATATAAAAAAATAACTATACACCTAACAAGATAAGAAAGACACAAATATAAAAAAAGAATAAAGTAGTTATTTTTCTTACATTCCTTGAGGATTCCCAAGTACAAAACAAACACAATAATGTTATTTTCCCATAAATTTTAAATCCCAACCATACACAAAAAACTAACATTCTCCTCAATCACTCTTCCGGGTATCATTTTCCCGAGAGAGTGATTCCAAAAGAGAAAGTAGCATTCTGTGAACCAAACGCTACCTAAATCCGAATACAACTCTCACACAATATTTATTTTAAACTTAAAATTTTGGGTCAATGAAATATACTTACATACATGCTAGATGTACGACCCACGGATCGGAAAGTTTAGGACGGGTGGAGGGGTGATTTGGTAGGTCCTATTTTTTGGGACCAATTTTTCCGAGGGTGGTGTGGTTGTCCTCCCGGTTGAGCCAATTAAATTACGTTCGAGTTTTGAAAATAAATAAAAAATATTAATGAAATGTTAAAAAGTTGAAACATTAAATATGAACCGAAAATAACCAAATCATTTTCAAATAGTTTGAATCGGAAAATAGAATTTAAAAAGCCGTAATAATCCAGATTCGTATTTATTATTTGCAATTGAAGATTTTTCTATTTTTACCTAAATGAGTGCAAATGAGATTATAAATATCTCTTATAATTTAATTAAAAACTTCAAATTTGAGCATTGGGATCGCAGGAGTTAAGAAATGAACTTTTAAGGAGAAGTTGCCTTCTCACAAAATCTCAAAAGTCTTGAATTCGAAATAATTTAACTCAATGAGAATATGAGATATCGGATGGTTTAAAAAAATATTTTTATTTAGAAAAAAGGAGTGAGTTACAACTTGTAACATACGATGAGGAGGGCTAATAGAATAGTTGTCAAGTGTGTTTCGTAAAAAAAAAAAACAAAAAAAGTACATGTAAAAGTAACAGAGCAATCAAGTAAGAGGTAGCTAGCAAAGCAAGCAAAACTTGGGCGTGAAGAGAAGAACCTCTCCATTCGCTTGTAGGGGAAAAAATGGCATTATTACTTGAAATGGTGCATAGTTTCCTTTCATCAAAGAAATCCCCCTTAATAAAAAAAATTAATTAAATAATATTATTTGTTATCTTTTATATAATATAATGTTCCGAATTTTTTCCAGCTAGATTAATTAATATTCTATTATGTTGGAGTTTAAAATAAGTCTAAATGATACTTTAAAGATTTTAAAGTAACGACTTTAGAGTATTAGCGTGAGTTATAAACTAATTTCGTTGCGATTTTTGGTATCCTGCCATCTTGAAAATAAAAGAAAAAGAATATTAAAACGGAAAGAAGAAACAAGTTGTACAGAAAATAAAGAAGTCACTCAAAAAAAAAAAAAAAGGGACAAGTACTATTATTAGATAATTAAAAAATTGATAAAAAGGAGAGAAGATGCAAGGGAACTAAAAGTGATTAGGTTCCGTAATAATTTAGGACAGGTGATTAGGTTCTTGCAATAATTTAGCACCAAGAGCAGTTGGGGCAGTAGTTAGTGTGTGTGTCTCTTTTAAAATCATACATGTCAGCTGTTGTTAACTTGAGCAGGTAAGCCAAAGAGAGTCGTCTGTCTTTCTTCTGTGCTGTCTCTCTCTTTCTCTCTCTTTCTCCGCTCCTCTCTAGGTGGGATAGATAGATAGGTGTCTACATTTGTGTTGTGATCTATTAAAGGTTGGAAGATTGGAACTTGATGCTTCTCTTGCTGTTTGTGGAAATGCCTGTTTGGTGAATTGTGGTGTTACTTCCGATTTTAAGCAAAGCATTTGATGCTCTTGAAGGTAATGTCAAATACAACTTTAGGGAACTGGAATTGAAAGTGGGTTCATTTCTGTGTTCTTGCATTATTCAAGTGGAATTTGATGCTTTTTTGGCATTTCTTGGACACCCACCTGGGAATTTAGTTAAAGTTTTTTCTGCAAACCTTCCTTCTTATGGAATTTTGTTGGGTTTCTGGTTGAAGACTTGAACTGTATGTTTCTTCCTTATTATTAGCAGTATTGCTTTTTGAAACCCTTCATTTGATTTGATGATCGTTTCTTGATGATCCTACTGAATTAGGACTGGTAATTTGATAGAGTGAAGGGTGTGCCACACAGAAATCAATAACCCATTGGATTATTTGAGTGAAAATTTTAGTTCACCAAAAGTGGAAAAAAAAGGGAATCTGCTTTCTTTTTGTTCAATCTGATGAGCTGTTTGTTAGCCGATGCCACTGTTTGTCCGTGTCTACTTTATGCTCTGAAAGGTTCACTTTCCTGTCTGTTGGAAGCATTTTTCCATTTCTTGCTTGCATAGTAGAGTAGACTTGATGCTAGGGTTTTTAAAAGGTGAGATGAGTAGCTGGTGCTGGTTAGATTTTATGCCTGATGAGAATGGATTTCTCTTTTTCACTTTGTCTCTGGGCTGCTGCAATTAGGTGTTTCTTTTACTTTAGTAATACCCTCTCAGTTTTATAAAGCTGCCAACGTTATTGTTCCTTGTTGAGTCTTGCAAGATATCACCAGCTAATTTTGGTCAAACTTACTTTGCCTTTATTTCATATTTGCTTCTGTTTTGTTTCTATATCTAGTTGTGCTACTTGGTAGTTTGTTGAGTTTGGGATCCTTCCTCAAAAACTTGTAGGTTTCCTCCAAGAACTTGGGGGTTTAGCTTCTCAATCTCAAAAATGGGCAGCAGTGGTGATAATGATGGCATGGAGTTCCAAAATACAGATGAGGATATTTTGAATTGTCCTTCTTCAGGGATGAACACAAACCCCTTCTTTGCTTCTGCCTGGGATCCTGTTGTTTCGCTCAGTCAGCACGAGAGTTTTGGAGGTTCATCGATAGTTTCTCAGAGTGGATTTACCAATTCTCCTTACACTGTTATGTTGGGAAACCAAGGGGGGATTAGTAGCACCTCCCACCTTGCTCATTATCCATCTGATTCCAGATTTGTTGAAATGGTGCAAAAGTTCCCTTGCTTCGGAAGTGGGGGCTACGCAGAAATGGCTGGCTCTCTTGGTTTAAGTCAGTGTGGCCAGATTGTCAATACTGGGTGCCCTTCAAGTTATACCTCAAACACAGAGGGTAACGATGAAAGGAATATGGCAAACGGTGCACAATCTCAGATGCATCAGCAATTTTCGGAAGAGGCAGTCATAAAAGCTTTACCAAATGGAAAGCGAAGGAAACGAGGGGCTGAGTCCACTACACCTTTGAACACAGACATGGTAATTGAATTATGTTGTACTGATATCAGCTAGGAAAATCATGTTGTTTGGCATTCTTCATGATGTATATTTTTCAATTCATGTATTGAAATTTTGTGTCATTGACTCCAGAAGACTGAAGGTGTGCAGAAGAAGGATTCTCCTGGAGAGACCTCTGATGTTCCTAATGAACAAGATGACAAAAGGCCAAAAATTGAGGAAAACTCGGGTGTTAATTTGAAGGGTAAACAGGCAGCTAAACAATCTAAAGAAAATTCTCACAGTGGTGATGGTTCTAAAGAGAATTACATTCATGTGAGAGCCAGAAGGGGTCAGGCTACCAATAGTCACAGCCTTGCAGAAAGGGTACCTTCTTCGCATAATGTATCATTATAAGAACAAATTTGACTAACTTTTGTGTTGACGGTAGATAATGTCTTTGTTCAGGTGAGAAGGGAGAAGATTAGTGAACGGATGAGATTGCTCCAAGAACTTGTTCCAGGATGCAATAAGGTACTGGAAGTCTGTCTCTCCCTTATGAGCTGTTTTGTTTTTGAGATGACAAAATTGGATGATGATCAGTTTTGTATTGTCTGTTGCTTTAGATTACTGGGAAAGCAGTAATGCTTGATGAGATAATCAATTATGTCCAATCTTTGCAACAACAAGTCGAGGTATGCTGTTCTACGACTTAGACATTGCTTGATGAGTATAGATATGGTTAATTACAAGTTTACATGTGATTAAGCTATGATAAACTTTCATGGAACTCTTTATAAATGAACAAATGAAGTTAATACCGTTTGTCTGCAAAAGTTTATCACACTACCTTGTAGTCTAGTTTATATCATACGATCTGTGTCACCCTTGCGGATCATTGAGTGGCCGACTAATCACCTCAAGTTCTAGGGCACATCTCACTTTTCTAGATTGATAAGGGAATTAAACTTTATGCAAGTGTATCACTGTTGAAGGATGCAGGGAATTAGAACTTCATTCTGTTCATGAATTTATGGCTTTCTGTTGATCTATTTGGTAGAGTAATATTTGGCTTCCAAATGCAGTTCTTGTCCATGAAACTTGCGACTGTCAATCCAGAATTGAACATAGACATTGAGAGGATCCTCTCCAAAGAAGTAAGACAGTGTTAAGTTTTACTCGGTTTTATCCTCTATATTTCATCGGAATGGCTCACTCTTTTCTTTTCCTGCATCTAGATTCTTCAGTCACGTGGTGGCAATCCATCATCTGTTTTTGGATTCAGTCCTGGGATTAACTCACTTCCTTATTCTCACGGAAGTTTTCAAGCAGGCATACCGATCATTCCAAATACGAATCCACAATTTCCTCCTGCATCGCAGGTGACTGAAAGATCATTATATTATTAAGCTTACCCTCATCTAGTGGTTGTCAAAGTACTGAAAATATTTGCACATGTGCAGGCTATATTAGATAGTGAGCTACAAAATCTCTTCCGAATGGGGTTTGACTCCAATTCGGCCATGGACAGTTTGGGACCAACCGGTAATTGGCTGCTCTGCTCACGATGATCTCAACTTTGAACTTTCATTTCGCATTTCCAATCCCTGAAATGCTCTTGTTTATCAGGTCGCTTGAAACCGGAGCTCTAGATCTGGAAGTCTTAACAATGCCTTTCCTCCTAACAGATACTCTTACTGTTTCACGCTGACTTTCGTGCTCGGCTCGTGCAGGAAAACGGGAAAAACTAGAATTGAATTTCATTGGTTGTATAGGTTTTGGCTTCCTAACTAATTGTTCTTCGATTTTTTAGCAGAAGAATATGTTCATTGTGCAACCACAGATGTATATTTTGTGGGGAAAAAAGAAAAGAAATTGGGACTTTCATTGTTGGGTGGTTTTTGTTCTTTGTTTTATAGTGAGCATTTGTAGATTATGAGTATGAGTGAAGCTTTGCATGATGTATTTTTCTTGTGGAGTTTGAAGGGCAAAAAAAAAAAAAAAAAATAGATTGGTGACATTTGTTCTCTGAACTTTTTTTTTTTGGTTGTTATTAATATTATTATTATTACATTTTTCAAGTCACTTAGCAGCATCAAACATTTTTTTTTTAGCAGATTATAAAAAATAAAATGATATCAATAAGATAAAATTAAAATGAGCAAAAAGGACCACAAAACTAAGAAAATGATAAGATGTTTTCGTTTTTTTAAGCGAAAGTGAAACTCAAACGTAAGTATCTGTATCAAAGAATTAAATAATTAATCACTTAAATTCTTTACTTTTCTTATTTTTTTCCTTTGCAATATTAATCAAAGGAGTAATTAACAATTTAACAGCTTATAAACTTGTCAAAAAACATTACATTATTCCTTTCTTTTTTTGAAAGGAAAATAATAAGATTAATTTAGATCAGCAAGTACAAAAGGCGCGATCGCCTTGGGGCATTCCCTTATCCATACATTTCCTAAACCGGAAATTAAAGCCAGTTGGCTCAACTCATGTGCTGGAACATTCGTGGTCCGCTTAGCATGCTTAAAGGAGCAACTACGGAAAGTAGAGACCAACCGAGCCACTTCCTCCAGGACCAAACCCGTATAGGTTCCAGGAAGCTCGTCGTTGGTAAGGGCCAAGATGTTTTGCAGACAGTCCGACTCCATGATGACCCTTTCACACCCCCATTGCCTAGCCTGCGTGAGAGCGTCTCTGAGCGTTAGTGCCTCCGCGGTTGGCGCGTCGGTCTTATGTGGGAGGAAAATGACCCCAGAGAAGATCGGCCTGCCCATTCCGTCTCGAGCAATGAAACCCAGTCCAGTCCCGGAACTCCCGACAGCAGCATCAGTGTTAACCTTGACAATCCCCGGAGGGGGAGGGGACCATTTCGGGTCGATGGGTTGGCATGCAGGGGAAGGAAACTTCTGAGGCGGGCGCCAGGCCTCCTTAAAATCTGTCAGCAATTTCCCTCCCCTGATGACAACCTCCTGGGCAGATTCGTCTCGTTGACAGAAAATCCTGTTGTTCCTAGAAGTCCACAGCGACCAAAGGGTAGAGATCAACATTTCGAGACTCTGAACATCTAGAGACGTCCATGCAGCAGTGAGCCACTCAACCCAGTTCTCCCCGTGAAGGCTTGGAACACTGGCCCAGAAGTCGAATTTAGCCCACACCCCAGCCGCGAAAGGGCAAGACACCAATAAGTGTGAAGTTGACTCTACCTCCTCGTTACAGCAGGGGCACACCGGATCCACCAGTACTCCTCTCCTTCCTAGGTTTACTCTAGTCGGGATGGATCCATTTCCTAGCCTCCACATGAAGTTTTTAAACTTTGGGGGGATAGTAAGACCCCAAAGGTGTTTCCACCAACCTCTATTCGAGCCCTGGTCACCCTGGGCGACTGGCGACGTAAGACTGTGGTACCCACTGCGCACCGAATACTTCCCATGTGTAGTGCCTCTCCACACAAGAGTATCATTCGCCTCATCCTGACTAAGCGATAGGCTTAAAATTTCCGATACTTCTTGCGGTAGAAAGAGTTGCTCCACTAGGTCAGTCCTCCAGCAACGTTGATCCCGGTCTATAAGTTCAGCCACTGTAGCCTCCCCATCCAGCACAGACACCGGTGCAGCGATCATTCCGTTTGCCGTTGATGGTAGCCATGGAACCTTCCAAATCCGTATCCGCTCCCCATTCCCCACCCGCCAGAAACAACCTTTCTGAATGACCTCTCGCCCAGCCATAATGCTCCGCCAAACATAGCCGTTGCGATATCCCACCCCTGCCTCGAGGAAGTCTGAGCGGGGGTAATACCTAGCTTTCCAGATCTGGGAGAGCAACGAGTGCAGGTGTTTCTTGAAATCCCGAACTTTCCTGAAGCCCAAACCTCCCACCTCCTTTGATCTACATAACTTATCCCAGGAGACCCAGTGCATCTTGCGCTCATCCGAGGATCCCCCCACCAGAATCTCCTAGTAGCCTTCTCGATCTCTTCACATATGGAGATAGGGATTTCAAAGCAGCTTATCACATATGTAGGGATGGATTGGACGACCGATTTAATCAGTACTTCTCTCCCTGCCTGAGATAATTTTTTTTCTTTCCACCCCCCAGCCTCTTGCAGACCCTATCTCGAATCGATGCAAACATTCCTTTTTTGGATCTACCAAAGGAAACTGGAAGCCCCAAATACTTCTCATGTGACTCGAGTACTGTGTAAATAAATATGTTTAAACTTTTAATTTAATTTTGTCAATAGCAAACGTAGCGGGCCATGGGCTTTCGCCATCAATCACTTAACTTTATTTGGGCCTTGGCCTAGTTATGTTTAGCCTTTGAAGTTTGCTCCGCCATTCAGACAACACGCTGTCGTTTCATCAATCGCAAAAATGTGTTTGAGCGAAAGAGAGATTTCAACCTTTCCGGTGAGAGAAATTTTCTCTCTCCTCAATTTCTGACCCACCAGGGAGCTGAAAACTCCCACCTCTGCTGGAATTCTATTCCTCTTCATCACCAACCAATTTCTGTCTCAAAACCCTAGCTATGCGCCTAATTTCTGGAATTCGATTCCCGCGCAATCCATCCTGAAGTGCCTACCATTCGAGAATTGTTAATATTAGAGAAGTAAGAAATGGGAAGCGAAAATAGTAATCTGAATAAGGACAATCCATGGCCATCCCAGAAAAAACCCCATCGTCACCAGGATGACAAAGGAAAGGAAATGAGACTGTGGGGAGTTTTCCTCTTCGGCTTGATTGGTGCCACAGCCACCACTTTCGCGGTGAACCACCGCTATGCCTTTCTCTTATCTCATAATTCCTTTATTTAGCTGACTGGTATGTTTTAATTTGTGTAATAATTGGCAGATTGGTCAGATGCGGAGGACTGCGGATTGGTTTTATGCTCAGGTAAACGCTTTCTTGTTTATTTATCTTTGTTGATGTGCAAGGTCTGATTTTTTTTCCGTTCTGATTTTGTATTGCTATTGATAGTTAAGGTCGCAATCAGCGCGGAAAGGAGGGAATAGTGGGAGTTCTTTCCGTACAAGCTTTCAGGAGGACGCATGGAAAAGGTACAATCGTCGAATGCAGGAGGAGTATGAAGAAGAGATGGAGCGAGTGGTGAGTTCTCATTTTTTTTGTTGAACTTCGGGAGTTGCTCTTTGATTTTCTTTTGGGCCGACAATGGAGGTCTAGCCATGGTTTCTCGGAAGGAATGGAATGTTTATAGGAGACTGTTGTTATGCTGGTGTCGTTAATGAATTAATGACCTGTCTGAACTGGAACTCCAGTTATGATTTCTTAACAACTTGGGGTTAACTTTTGGTTAATTTGCATTATTATTTCGGTTTGAATGTAGATTCTTTAAGGTTGTTGTTAACATTTAATATTTTTGCTAGTCTGGGATGGAGTAAAGAATTAACCTACTCGATTGACTTGCCTCTCCTGCTAGTTGTATTAGGAATAGTGTTAATGTCTAAACATTGAGTTTCAAGGAGCACACTGAATTGGCACTCTAATTCATGCAATTCGATGGGATCCTCATCATCTCCTTGACTGATTTCTTTGTGTATAGCATGTTGTGCTATTTGATAATCTTCCTAGACCTGAGAAATTCCTTCCCAGTAAGTATGCTTTCTTTTTCTCTTTAACTTGCAGTTTTGTTGCTAAATGGTAGACTTTTATGTTGTATTCATGGCGGAGAAGAAATCATCTATTTTTTCCTCAAGCATCTTACTTGCTAATTGCTATGCCTTTGATTTGGCTGTCTATAGTTGGCTTCTCTTGCACTTCTCTTGATTGTATATGCAATCAATATATAATGTAATTGCATCTTGAAATAATAAAAGAAAATTCTGGGCATAACTGTTTGCAGGAGCGTATACGACGTATGCAAAGTGTGTTTAACCGAGAAAGGAACAAGTACAAAAGAGGCTATGAAAGCTGGAGGGAGAATGGTTCTGGTGCATATCATCAGCACTCTCAGCGAGAGGACTGGTATTGGAAGACTGATTCATCTTTCAGAGAACAGAGGAGTAACTTCAGAAGACCTCCCAGAGACAGTGCAAGCTATCCATTATCACATCATTACACAGTTTTAGGACTTGACAGGTAATGACAAGAGCTTTTCATGCTTGATTCCTGATCCTAACTGAAAGTATCTGGTTCTACTGGCTGATTGTATTGTTTTCTAGCCAAAATCTAAGGTGTAAAAGAAGCTATTTCAGACATTTTAAAGTCTAGGTTCTGGATATTGTATCTGTCATGAGTTACAAATTACTAGAATATCGTACGTCTGATTGAGAAACAAGTCTTATTTGACTAAGTAGAGACTGATGTGTAGAGAGGAGGAAACTTTTGAACCTTAATGATCCTTAGGATGGGCTTCTGCAGGAAGTACTGAAAACCTAGCGGCCTTATTGGCTCACATGGATGCCTTACATTTCCATCTCATATTACCATTGCGTCGATATCTGTGCTTGTCAACATCCAGAATGTAGTTTTATGTGCGCTAGAGGAGGAATTAGCTTGTTTCTTTTCCCTATCATCCTATTGTTATGTGTTCTCTGATCACCTGCCAGTTCTAAAGTTGTTGGCAGAGGACCATTGCTTTAGAAAGAGCTATATAAAAGAAGTTAACAGCTTGTACATTCTTGAAAGCTATTAATCCATTTTCATGAAATCTAGATATTATCGAGGCATATCATTAGCAGCTGAGATTAACAATGAGTTTCTGTCCAAACAGGTCCAGAAAGCAACCATACACAGAAGCAGAGATTAAGGTATCACTCATTTCCCTGTTGTATCCCAACTGTTTATATTGGTGGATGATTATAGTTCTATGATGTCATTTTGACAAAATCCTGCTTGGTAGTACTGGTGTGTTGCATGTATTGGTCTTTTCAATTGAACAGTGTTACTCTGGCTTGGATAGTGGTTTTGTTTTCTTGTGTAAGCAACTATAAGAAGGTTTCCTTGTACACCTGCAGACAGCATTCAGGGCCAAGGCAATGGAATTTCACCCAGATCAAAACCAAGACAATAAAGGTTTGGTTGTTTTTGTTCTATTAGTTGATATAATCAGTTGTCGAACATGATGCTATGTTTAAGTGGTCGCTTATGGTCTAATGTTCGCGATCCATTGCAGAAGTTGCTGAGACGAAGTTCAAAGAGGTCATGACATCCTATGAGGCTATTAAGCAGGAACGCAAGGACATGAAATTGTGAACTGACCAACTTTACCAGAGGGATTGCGGAGGCCATGACGAACGCCGAATGCATTTCTAAGATTACGGTCCCTTTGCTTTACAGAGTTTTTCTGCTGACATTGAACCCTCTGCAAATGAATTTTTGGAGAGAGTGAGAGTTGTATTCATAGTTTGGCTTTTACAGAGATGGCAAATATTTCCCCCCTGTAGTCCAGATACAAATAAAGGACGGTAATGTATTCACGTCGGCGTAGCTTCTCCCTTGTAATATTGTATATTTTTTGAAAAAAATCCTTAGTGTACCTAAAAGTATTATTTCACATTTTTATTTCACATTGATTGCGCTAATATATATGCACATTAAAGAAAGGTAAACTACATTTAAGAATTTGCAATATCAATCAAATAGTTTTATCTCTCTATTTACGCGAAAGATATTGATATAATAAAATTATTATTTTAATTTGGGAAATGAGGGATAAAAAGATGGGATATTTAAGGGATGACAATGGGTACCCGTACCCGGATACCCGCCCGTAATTATACCCGTTTGACTGGGTAATACCCGATTTGACTGGGTATGGTTTGGGTATGGGTATACCCGAAATAATAATTTCGGGTATAGCCGGGTATGATACCCGGAAAATACCCGAACGGGTATTCTCAAATTCTTTCATGCTCAGAATGGGACGAGGGAAAGGAAGGGAAAGGGATGGAACTTTATTAAAGTTTCTCCGTATGAGAATAAAAATGAATTATGGAAAAAGAGGGAAAGGAGCATAGTTATCAAAACCGGACAGGACAGCGAACCGTTTTCGAAAATTTGGTGGTTCAACCGGGTTGAACCGGGTTCGACCGGATTGTAGATGCTGGTCTGTCCGGAGCCGTTTACACATTAAACCGGTAAATATTAGACGATAAAACCGGATTAAACCGACTGGTTTTTACTGTAGCATTTTATAATATATCAAAAAATATTATTAAAATTGAAAAAGTCCAAAAACGACGTCTTTTTGGGACTTTTCAAAACGGCGTCGTTTTAGTTGCCTCTCTGATGGGCTGACCCATGCCTGTAATGAGCCGGCCCATCAATTTTTTTTTTAAAAAAAAAAAACCAAACCAAAACGGTGTCGTTTTGGTTTGGCTCATCAAACCGGCCGGTTCAATCCGGTTCGCCGGTTGTGTAAAAACCGGCCGGTTTGACCGGTTGAACCCGGTTCACATGCTTATCCGGTCCGATAGCTGAAACGAACCGGAAACTTGAAAAACACCGGTTGAACCGGACAGACCGACCGGTCCGTTCCGGTTCTGATAACTATGGAAAGGAGAGTAAAGGAGTGGAAATGAAGGTAAATTTTAGAGCTTAACTTCCCTCCTAACTTAAAAAATAGTTACTCCCATAAGTGGGAGGAAATTGAGGGAAATTAAAATTTTAACTAATGTATTCATATTTTAACCTTTTAGATTCATCTTTTTAATGGTAATTGATAACAATTATGACACTCCTAGGGGCATTACGGTAATTATGACTTTGCCGAATGCGGAATCCTATAGCTCTATCGGACATCTGAGTCGTCGGCTCCAGACTGGAAGGTGTTTCCTGGGATGGTCGACATCAGCGGGGGGGAGGACTCACGCGTCTCTGCACGCACGGCATCATCCCGTCCCAGGTGTCCATGGAGGTATCGCTCGCGGAACCCTCTTCAGAGGTATCGCCCTGACGTCACCATAGGGTATCACCCCTGACGTCACCATAAGGTATCGCCCATGACGTCATCATAAGGTATCGCCTGCGGCGTCCTCCAGAGAGATTGCTTTCCCCGGGATATCGCCTCTTTGCTCAGGTATCGCCCCTAGCGGCCTATAAATACTCCCTCAGTTTAAAACAAAAGGTAAGCCGAAAATTGCTTACTAGAACCTCTGCCATTTTTAAACCACTTACTGACTTAAGTATCGGAGTGTCTACGCCGGAGCCCCCCTCCAGCGCCTTGCAGGTGAGTTCGACGACAATTACAACAACTCCGACCAATAGAAGTCATCATCCCGATCGTATAAGAAATTAAATCTTAACAAATTGGTGCTTTCATTGAGAGCCTTGGTGCGTTAAGTGAGCATCCTTAATAGCCAAGTTCTGTTCTACCCAGAGATCGGAACAATCATGACTTCTGAGTCGGAGCGGACGCGACCCCCATCTTCTAATGTTCATTTTTCGATTCGTAAACAGTTATTCCCTTTTGCTACTGCTGATCTTTCTGTGACAACACAACAAATCAGTTCAGAATCTCTAAATCCTTTGACCAGGTCTGCAGGGGAAGTCCTTTCCTCGCAGGCGACCATTTCGTTGCCCCAAATGGCGGGATCCAGCTTCTCTACTCCTGCTCCGAGGGGATTTGTGTTAAATAGTACGGAACACCCTTTTGCGAGTGAGATAGCGGCCCTTCGTGCTCGGTTGGACTATTTGACGGAAATAGCTGTCAGAATGACACCTGAAATCTCTGAGTCGAGTGTCCCTCCTCGTGTCATGGTCACACCATCTATTGTCACCGAACAGCCCTTGTCACCGTCGTTACAGGAAAACCTTAGGTCAACTGTACCTATAACGGATCCCCCGATCAATTTTGTGCAGCTCGCTCAAGGACGAGTGGAGCCTTATGTACCGAGAGTGCCTCAAGGTCCTATCCCTTTGGAGGATCGGCACCTCGAGGAGGCCGGAAACCGTTGGGAAGGTCGAAGAGAAGGAATGAATAGAGATTTATCTCCTGAGCGCAGTGAAAGATCCAGCAGTAGGAGATATCGAACTCGCTCGCCCAGGAGCCACAGTCGGTCTCCTAGGCGACATCCCACGCCAGATCTACGGAATCAGAGGCGTCCTGCGGAAATATCTCCCCCACGCCATGAGCGTGAAATTCTTGATGACACCTCAGGTCATCCATTTAGCCGTCGTATAAGACGCCATAAGGTCAGTCGACATGTGAAGCTTCCCACTGAGACTTATGATGGCACCAGAGATCCCATTTCCCACATCAATAAAGTGAAGGATTTCGTGCGATTTCAGACGCACAGTGATGCGGCGTTATGCCAAATATTTATTATGACGTTATCAGGAGTTGCGCGCCTTTGGTTCGAGGGCCTTCCGGGCGGATCCATCAGCAATTTCACACAGTTGGAATTCAAGTTTCGGAGCAGGTTCAGTACAGCGATCCCAATCAGGAAATCTGCCGCCGCGTTATTTGATCTACGTCGAAGACCTCAGGAAACTCTGAAGGAATTTCTTAGTCGATTTGATCTGGAAATGTCACTAACGCCGGGCGTTACCATTGATTTTGCTATAGAAGCCTTGAAAAGGAACTGTCGTTATAGTAAATTAAGGGATGCACTAATGGTGGACCCTCCAGCGACTATAGATGCATTAAGACTTAAAACCCATAATTATGCGAAAATGGAAGAAGAGGAAAACAGAGATAGAACCTATGGCATGCCGCTTGAGGCACCTCTGATTCCAAACGCTCCTGCAAATACCATTCCGAAAGACCGCCTCACCGACGAGTATGCTCGGCGGAAAGATCATATTCCCAAAACCTCCAGTGGGCGGAAAGGTAACACTTCAAAGGGAAAGCCTGGCAGTTCCCCATCTCAACGCCAAGGAGATTCTTCTAAAGGTCGGGCATACGACCCTGATTTCCCTTCCCTTAATCTACCAAGGGCAGAGATTTTAGCGATAGTGGAACAACGAAATCTTCCCATCCGGTACCCTGCGCCTGTAAAGCCCGGAGTACTTCTAGGGAGAAGAGAAAATGCTTATTGTAAGTTCCACAAAGCCAGGGGGCATTCTACAGAAGTATGTGATAAACGTGGCCTAGAGGGGGGGTGAATAGGCAATAATAGACAATAAAAAATCTAACACAAATTGTAAATAATTTGAGTGCGGAAATTAGAATGTAAAAACACAAGTATGTATAGTGGTTCCAATTCCTCAATGAATTGTACTCCACTACCTAAGAGTCCTCCTCTTAGGATTTTCTAACAACGAACACTTCGTTATTTACCTTGAGTTTTTACGGGTTCAACTCAAACCTTACACCTTGGTTTTTGCGGGCTCAACCAATAAACCTTTCACTTGGTTTTCACGGGATCACCAACAACCTTACACTTGGTTTTTGCGGGCTCAACCAACAAACCTTACAATGTGATTTTTACGGGCTCAATCACAACCTATCACAATCAAGATTACTTGACAAGAGAATGTTAAATAGCAACACAATTGGTGTACAAATAAACTATGTATGATTCAATAAATAACACCAATAAATGAACAAGAATACCTCAAAAGAAAGCTTAAACCTTACTTGAAAAACTGACGCAAGAATGAGTAAAATCGGATGAGTGAAGCTTGCGTTATGAGAATTTGAATTTGTAAGCTTTGCAAAAATTCAGATTTTGGCTTTGAAAGAGTAAGAGAGGTTTCTTGTGTTTATGAATGTGTTCTTGTGTTTCTTGTTATGTTTAAACTCATATGGGATGAGTATTTATAGGTAGGAAGGTGTAGAAACTCGGACAAGAGGTTATGGGCTTAAAACTAGCCGTTATAAGTGGAGAAAATAGCTGTTGGCGCGTTCTCCTGGGCTCTGGCGGCATGCCGCCAGAAACGAAGACCTCGGGGCGGTATGCCGCTACATTCGCTTGGGAATTAATTCAAATAGCCGAGTCTGGCGGTATGCCGCCATACACAGACCATTCCTGGCGGTATGCCGCCAGGAACAAAATGTCCCATAACTCGAGTTCTGAAAATCGTTTTCGCACAAAACCTTTTTGAAAACTTTTCTTGAGGTATCCTGAACATGAATCAAGTGTTAATTAGAATCATACTTACATGATTAAAGTTCTAATGTACACTTGATCTTCTAGCTTGTGATATCTTGATTTGTTGCTTCTTTTCTTATTTGCTTGATCACAAACTACACACACTTTAACTTCAAATTGCATTAGTAATACTAATTAGTTTGTGTGTCTAAAATCATCAAAACAAGAGTAAGTTGCCCTTGGGCTAACAATCTCCCCCTTTTTGATGATGACAACCACAAGCTAATTATAAATCATAATTGAACTAGCAATTGAAGTTGAAGTCAAAATGGAGAAAACTTACATCTCCTATCTTTGCCAAAGGAATGCTCCCCCTACATAAAACATTAGTTGCACATAGAGCATAGCAAAGATAAAGAGTTTTGCTCCCCCTAAATCTTACCATTCTCCCCTTTGATGTGAGCTTCATTACCAATAGATAGATATCTTCCCCTTAACTCACTCTCCCCCTTATTCTCCCCCTTTGTCATTAACAAAAAGGGTAAAAAAAAAAAAAAAATAGGAGGTCCAAAAGATCAAATAAGGAGTAAAGAAAGGAGCAAGCAAAGATCAAATCCAAAAATACTTTAACAAGTATTAAGATCAAAAAATTATCCAATCCAAAGATAAATATCAACAAAAAGATAAAGAGAGGATAATCAAAATTATACTTGTCGGTTTTCCCTTGGGCTACCAATAGCAAAATTACAAAATAATTTACCCAAAAGGGTGAGCTTCGATTCATCACCCGACTTGTGCCACGAACCCTACATATATTTCATTTATCTTCAAGGGGTTTTCGGCACTACTACAAAACAAACTAGTTAGTTTTAGGAACCCAAACACGTTTGGATCCTTTCTTAGCAAATGCACTTCTTTGTGCCCACATTTGTTTTGCATAAACAAGTCCTTTACGAATAAAGCAAAAATATGCCAAATGACCATTCTTATGACAATAATCACATTTATACAAAGGTCTATCATGTGATTGATTTGAAGAACTAGCATGGTCACAATTTCTTGTTTTAACAAAAGATGTTTTAGAATTATTCATGCTAGAAGAGTGATCAAATCCAATTCCTCTTCTATCACAATTAGTCTTTTGCTCATTTAAACACTTTTGTTGACTTTGTCCACTTTGGATAAATTTAGCTAAAGTAGCTTCAAGGACATTAATTTTTTCATTCAAAATGGCTACTTCTTTGCTAGAGTTTGCACAAAGTTCACAACTAGAGTTTTTCTTCCCTTTAGCAATTTCCAATGATTTAAGCTCATCTCTAGTATCACCCAAAACATCTCTTAAATCTTCATTGTCATTTTTCAAAAAATCATTTTCCTCTTTAAGAGATTTGTTCAAAGATTCTAACTCAAGAATATCATTTTTCAATTTTTCTAAATCCTTAGCAAGTTTAACATTTTGCTTGCAAGACTTTTTAAAATGACTAGACAATTCATCAAACGCTTCTTGCAATCCATATTCGTTATCAAGAGATTGAGAAGAACTTACCTCATTATCACTTTGCCCTTGTGCCATGAGACACACATTTGTACCTCCATTGAATGAGGTGGACGTTGATGAAGAACTCCTTTGAGAAGCATCACTATCATCGTTGACATGCAAACACAAGTTTGCGATAGCATCTTCGGATGAGGAATCCGATGGATCACTACTTGATGTAACATCACTCCAAGTAGAGGTAGCTTTAAATGCTCTCCTATGATGCTTCTTTCCCTTCTTTGAACCGTGTTTCTCATGTCTCTTCTTCTTTTCAAGTCTAGGACACTCACTCTTAACATGTCCTGGTTTTTCACATTCAAAGCAAACCACATCATTTCTAAAATCGGATTTAGAAGAGTTAGAATACTTACTTTGATGATTTTTCTTCTTTGAATCCAAAAATTTCTTGAAATTTCTGGAAAGGAAGGCCTTTTCACGTTCTTCTTCTTGAGCTTGGAGAGCTAAATTTTTGCTCTTAACATTTTGAACCTCCGGTTCTCCCATGTTGAGTTTGTGCTCAAATGCCGTAAGAGAGCCAACAAGTTGAGAATAGGTAGGTCTCTTTTCTAGCTCATCAAAAATAGAAGTCTTGGCATTCCAAGCGTTAGGTAATATACTAAGGAGTTTTCTTACCATCTCCTCATCACTAGGAGTCCAACCAAGAGTTCCCATAGTATTACAAATATTTTGAATTCTAGTGCTTAAATCATAAATAGTCTCACCACTCTTCATACCTAGTAATTCATACTCACGTTTGAGTGTGTTGAGACGAATGTTTCTAACTTGAGGAGTGCCTTCATGTGCCGTCTCCAAAGTTTCCCAAACATCTTTAGACAATTTACAAGCACTAACACGATTAAATTCATTTTGAGAAATTGCACAAAATAAAGCAAACCTTGCCTTGTCTTCACTTTGCTTTCTTGCGACTGATGCGGCTGGCCATCTAGCAAACGGAAGAGCTTTTATTGATCCATCTTCAGCAGCTGGTTCCATGGGAGTTTCAAATCCATGTAGAACACAATCTAGCATAATTTGATCTTGTCCACCTAGGAAGGCTATCATCTTTGTCTTCCATTGCAAGTAGTTGTTTCCATCAAGAAATGGTGGACGGTTGAGTGCAGCACTTACATAAAGTCCCTCTTGAGCCATTTGATCTTTTACTTGAGGCGATTAAACCTACAAAACAAGTACCTTGCTCCGCTACCAATTGATAAACGTGGCCTAGAGGGGGGGTGAATAGGCAATAATAGACAATAAAAAATCTAACACAAATTGTAAATAATTTGAGTGCGGAAATTAGAATGTAAAAACACAAGTATGTATAGTGGTTCCAATTCCTCAATGAATTGTACTCCACTACCTAAGAGTCCTCCTCTTAGGATTTTCTAACAACGAACACTTCGTTATTTACCTTGAGTTTTTACGGGTTCAACTCAAACCTTACACCTTGGTTTTTGCGGGCTCAACCAATAAACCTTTCACTTGGTTTTCACGGGATCACCAACAACCTTACACTTGGTTTTTGCGGGCTCAACCAACAAACCTTACAATGTGATTTTTACGGGCTCAATCACAACCTATCACAATCAAGATTACTTGACAAGAGAATGTTAAATAGCAACACAATTGGTGTACAAATAAACTATGTATGATTCAATAAATAACACCAATAAATGAACAAGAATACCTCAAAAGAAAGCTTAAACCTTACTTGAAAAACTGACGCAAGAATGAGTAAAATCGGATGAGTGAAGCTTGCGTTATGAGAATTTGAATTTGTAAGCTTTGCAAAAATTCAGATTTTGGCTTTGAAAGAGTAAGAGAGGTTTCTTGTGTTTATGAATGTGTTCTTGTGTTTCTTGTTATGTTTAAACTCATATGGGATGAGTATTTATAGGTAGGAAGGTGTAGAAACTCGGACAAGAGGTTATGGGCTTAAAACTAGCCGTTATAAGTGGAGAAAATAGCTGTTGGCGCGTTCTCCTGGGCTCTGGCGGCATGCCGCCAGAAACGAAGACCTCGGGGCGGTATGCCGCTACATTCGCTTGGGAATTAATTCAAATAGCCGAGTCTGGCGGTATGCCGCCATACACAGACCATTCCTGGCGGTATGCCGCCAGGAACAAAATGTCCCATAACTCGAGTTCTGAAAATCGTTTTCGCACAAAACCTTTTTGAAAACTTTTCTTGAGGTATCCTGAACATGAATCAAGTGTTAATTAGAATCATACTTACATGATTAAAGTTCTAATGTACACTTGATCTTCTAGCTTGTGATATCTTGATTTGTTGCTTCTTTTCTTATTTGCTTGATCACAAACTACACACACTTTAACTTCAAATTGCATTAGTAATACTAATTAGTTTGTGTGTCTAAAATCATCAAAACAAGAGTAAGTTGCCCTTGGGCTAACAGTATGCAGGGACTTAAAATCAGCAATAGAACGTTTGGTGGAAGAAGGTTACTTGGGAGAATTCGCAACCAAAGTAAGAGGAGACACCAGAAATAATCCCACGAAAAGGGTCGCAGATGACTGACAAGTATCCCCTCGCGTCCCACAAAAGGATAATGCTCTCGGAGGAAGAGGTGAGGAAACTTTCGCAGTAGATAACGAGGGCTTCCCTATGATTAACATCATAGCGGGAGGGACTCCTTACATAGATGAACCAGAACTACCGACGACGGCGTTAGGAGAAAAACGCAAGCGAGGTGGCGCGACAAAGAAAGGTGAAACGATAAGCGTCCTAGATCGCATGGTGTTAGCCTTCTCCGAAGAGGACGAGAAAGGCGTTGTCTATCCGCACAATGATGCGTTGGTGGTTACGCCCATCATTGCCAGTCACGGAGTCAGAAGAACTCTCATAGATAACGAAAGTGCAGTAAACCTCTTCTCGTTGGAGGCTTACAACCTCATGAAACGGCCCGACAACGAATTAATACCTTGCAAGAAACCCATAATTGGGGTGGACGGGGTCCCAATCCCAGTCACAGGGATAATTACTCTGCCCGTATACTTCAGAGAAGACACCTCTAAGCGGTCAGAGGATCTGTTATTCCTTGTCGTGGACTTAAACTTGCCCTACAATATCATACTCGGACGACCTTTTCTCAACCGCTTTGGAGCGGTAATATCTCAGAAGCATTTGAAGATGAAATACCCCTCCTGGGATGGAGTGGTATCGATAAAGGGCAACCAAAAATTGGCGGCTGAATGCTACCTGCTTATGACTCAAAGAAGTTGCGATAGGTATGTCTGTATAACGGCAGACCCATACGAGCAAGGTGATGAGAAGCGCGCCCAACCTCTGGATAAAATGGTATCGGAGCCTGTGATTAGTATAGAAGAATCAAGTTTCTTAGTCAGCGAAAAGCTTAGTCCAGCGTAAAACCTTCAATTGGCCCGGTTATTAAACAAATATCAAGGAGAGTTCACGTGGAAACCCGCAGACATGCCGGGTATATCGCGAGAAATAGCCGAGTACCGACTTAACGTTGACCCTGGCGCTAAGCCGATCCAGCAAAAGCGACGCGCGTTCTCTACGGAAAAAGCCTTAGTCGTCGATAAAGAAGTAGCGAAGCTCCTTGACGCTGGTTTCATCCGTGAAGTTCAGTACCCTACCTGGTTAGCCAACCCCGTTCTCGTTCCTAAGCCCAACGGAGATTGGCGTATGTGTATCGACTTCACCAATTTGAACGATGCCTGCCCCAAGGACTGCTACCCGCTTCCCCGCATTGACCAATTGGTCGATCAGACTACTGGGTATGCATATCTAAGTTCACTTGATGCCAACTTCGGATATCATCAAATTCCTATGGCCATTGAAGATGAAGAGAAGACTGCCTTCATCACTCCTACGACCACTTACTGTTATACGGCGATGCCATTTGGGCTAAAGAACGCGGGGGCGATGTTCCAACGTATGGCAAACAAGATATTCAAAGAACAAATAAGGAGGAATGTGGAAGCCTACGTTGACGATATACTGGTAAAAAGCGCTAGCTTTTAGGATCACTTGCGGGATCTAAAGGAAGTCTTTGACGTGATGAAACGGCACAGTATAAAACTGAACCCCCGGAAATGCATGTTCGCATTTCAGACGGGAAAATTCCTGGGCTACGTGGTCAGCCAAAAAGGAATCCAGCCTAATCCGTAAAAGATTAAAGCCATACAAGACATGATATCTCCAAGAACCGTTAAGGAAGTACAAAGGCTAACAGGGCGCGTCATCGCCCTAGGGCGCTTTATTTCCAAACAAGGCGAGAAGTGTCTTCCTTTTTTCAAAGTCTTACGCAAGAAAGCATCCTTTGGGTGGACCCCAGAATGTGAAGAGGCATTTGTTAGCCTAAAAGATTACCTATCGTCTGATCTGCTGCTGACCAGGCCAGAACTGGGTGATACTTTGTACCTATATCTCGGCGCCGCTGACGAAGTGGTCAGCGTCGTCCTCGTTCGCGACGATAGCCACACGCACCACCTCGTATATTTTGTAAGCCACGTTCTGAAGGATGCGGAGATATGATACGCCCGAATTGAGAAAATAGCGTTCGCACTAGTACAAGCCACTCAAAAAATGGACAGATACTTCCAGTCTTTTTCCATTATCGTACTTACAGATCAACCGCTGAAAAGAATATTTTGAAAGCCTGAGTCCTCGGGAAGAATGCTAATCTGGGCTCTTGACCTCGAGCAATATGGGCTGCGCTATCAGTCTCGGCCATCTGTAAAGGCTCAAATCTTGGCAGATTTCATAGCGGAATGCACCTTTACGGAAGATCCGTTAATAGACGTACCCGAAGAGGAATGGGGTGACCTGGATCTCCCGTTTCTGGAAACTTATATGGACCTCTGGATCATTCATGTAGATGGGGCTAAAAATCAAGAATTGGCTGGAGCAGGAATCTTTATAAACGGGCCGCACGATATGCGAATACAATACGCTATCCGAATCCTGCAGCCATTATCCAATAATGCGGCAGAATATGAGGCGTTACTAGCCGGACTCCGGATAGGGAGAAGCCTTTCTTCCAAAGGTAGGCACGATACCGGAAAAACAGGAGACCTGCGTCTAAAAATTTGTGGTGATTCCAAACTAGTAATCGACCAGGTCTTGGGGCGCTCTCAAGCTCGGGAGTCCATCATGGTCCAATATCTCGCCAAAGTGATGCGGGAGCTATTAGAAATAAAGAAAGAAGGAATGCAAGTCAGTTTTGAGCACATTCCCCGAGAGGACAACGCCGAAGCTGACAACCTTGCCAAGCTGGCTGCAAACCCGGAAGCATCCATACCCAAAGGCGTGTATTACCGAGAATTACCTGTACCCTCCTTCATGGAAGAGCAAACATCTCTGTGCGTGGAAGAACTCGAGAACGACTAGCGAGTCCCCATAATCAAATACTTAAACACGAAGAACTGCCTGAGAATATCGCTGAAAAGAAAAGAGTGCTGAGACAGGCAGCTCGCTGTACGTATTATGATGGGGACCTGGTTCGAAGATGTTTTTCGCACCCAGCGGCCAAATGTATAACGGAGCAAGAGGGTCTTCACACTTTGCGCAAAATTCATGAAGGGATATGCGGTATGCACGTATCGGGCGGCACCCTGGCTGCACAAGTCTTCAGATCTGGATTCTATTGGCCCACCATCCGGAAAGATTGCCACGACTATGTGCTAACTTGCCCGAAATGTCAGGAGTTCTCTAAAATTCCTCGACGTCCCGCCACTGAAATATCTGAGATCATCGCTCCTTGTCCTTTTGCTAAATGGGGGATCGATATCCTAGGCCCGCTTCCAAAGGCAAGGTCCCAACTAAAATTTGTAATAGTGGTAGTGGACTACTTTACGAAGTGGGCGGAGGCTGAAGCGGTCGCCAACATCACGGCGGAAAAAACTTGGCGTTTTTTCAAACACCAAGTTATCATGAGGTTTGGCGTACCCCGTATTCTAATCAGCGATAACGGGACACAGCTCACCAGCCAATTCTTCAAAGACCAATGCTCGAAATTTAGGATAGAGCAACGATTCTCTTCCGTGGCTCACCCTCAAACCAATGGACAAGCAGAAGTGACAAATCGGAACATCCTCAGTGGCATTAAGAAAAACCTGGAGGGGTCTAAAAAGAAATGGGCTGACGAGCTGCCATACGTGATGTGGGCGTACCACATGACCGTTAGAACCAGTACTGGGGAAACACCTTTCGCGTTGGCCTTCGAAACTGAGGCTGTTACGCCGGTGGAAATCGGTACCATGAGCCTGCGAGTAGCCCACTTTCGAGAGGAGCTGAATGAGGAAAGGTTACGAGCTAACCTTGACGCGTTACCGGAGGTCCGAGCAGAAACCCTCCTGAAAACGCAACACATCAAACGAAAGATGACCCGTTACCATAACAGACGCGTCAAAGAACGGTTGTTAAAGATAGGCGATCTAGTGCTTAGAGACAAGCGAGTGGCTGGTCAACGTGTGGGGAAGCTCAGCCCAAATTGGGATGGACCATATCGCGTTACCCGAGTTATCGGAAAATGAGCCTATCATCTGGAGACGCTCGATGGTACTCCCCTATCTAACTCTTGGAATATTGCTCGTTTGAAATTATATTATCCTAGACCTTGAGTTATCTGCACCTTTGACTGATGCCAACCCTAACCTTAGCTAACGCTCCCCGAGAGAGCTTTCTTGGGTGTTTGTGGTTGCTTTTTGTGCAGATAGAAAAGGGGGCTCCTGGGAGTGAAAAGTCATATCCTTGTGAATGTCGGTCCTGATCAGATGGCTCACTAAGTGAGGGCACGACCCAGAATGCCTTGAACTAGCGTTGGGATTGAAAGATCCCTAGCGCCCCCGGGGAGTGAAAAGTCCTATCCTTGTGAATGTCGGTCCTGATCAGATGGCTCACTAAGTGAGGGCACAACCCGGAATCCCTAGGAGTGAAAAGTCCTTTTCTTATAATGACCGTTCTCGTGGAGACGACCCATTAAGACAAGGCACACCCCAAGGAAATAGTAACTCCGTTCTAGAAACGAAAAGTCCCCTCTTAGTGACCGGACTAGTGTAGTGGGTCCACTAAGTAAGGACATGATTCTAGACGCGAGGACAACGCCTGAAAGTGAAAAGTCCTATCCTTGTGACGACCCGTCCCGATCTGACGGCTCACTAAGTGAGGGCACTTTCCAGGCCGATCGTAGAAAGATAGAAACGCAAAAAATCGCAAAATTCCATCTAGTAACTAGATGCGTAATCCCTAGTGAAGTAGAGCTGACGGAAAAAGCGATTCATGCAGCTTCCATACTAATGCCCTATGACGGCAGCGGAAAGGCTCCTACGGGTAATTACTATCTCTTGTAACCCGTTATGCTACTGATGGCTTACAATTGAGAATGTGCAGAATACCTTTCAAGCAGCGGAAAAATTGACAACTGCACAAGCAACGATACTATGAGGCTCGCCGAAAAAGCTAACCCGATACTGACCTCAGCGATATCTGTTGCTGAAATGCTACGAGTCTGCTCGAGAAAGTAAACGTATTATGTCGCCAGGATGGTAGCGACGCCCTGGGAGTTTCAGAAAGTGAAAGCTAAAGAAAGGGAAAAGGCAGCAGCAAAGATATAAACTGTTTAAATGCATAAAAGTGCCTTAGAGAGGTCACAAGTTCCAAAGACCAAAACAATAATGCCGCGAAGGTAAAAAAACAAAAAGCCCGATGGCTGCAAAAGAAGCGGCAAAGCTTGGGAATGTGTCAACCTTCGGGGTTCCTCCGTTTCCAACCCTCCGCCTTAGCTCGGCGAAAACCCGCTTCATTAAGGTCGGCAGACTTCTGTTTGAAGGCCTCTGTGACCTCGTCACCTTTGTACGCCTCCGCTCCATGGACCTCTTCAAAGCATTCAACCAAGATAGTGGCCGTCCGCTCGGCGTGCCACAGGCTCTTATCGGTTGATTCCTCCGTCAGAGTGGCTCTCTCTTCTTCCAAGGCCGCTTTCTCCCTTGCCAAGGATGACTTCTCTCCTTCCAGCACGACATTCTTTGCATCAAGGGTGGACACTTGCCCCGACAGCTCCTGCTGAGCCAGTAACAATCGAGTGTGTTCCTCCAGCAACTTGTTCTTTTCATTTCGCTCTCGTAAAAGTTCAGAAAGGGACGCAGTAAGAGAAGCAGCCTGACGCTGTACGTGCTCTGTCCAGTAGTGTGTTGATACCCGAATTTTGACGCCATTTTTATTTAATTTTAGCATTTCTATTATTCAGCTAGTTTACAGTCATTTTCAGTTGATTTAATGTCACTAGCATTTTTAGGTGTTTCGTTGCATTTTTGCATCATCGTTAGCTTTCGAAATCGCATTTTTAATTTTTCGGCATGTATTTTCATTATTATTATCATTAATGTTTTTAGCCTGAAAAATCACATTTTTAATTATCCGGCAGTCGTTTGCTAATTTTTTCTTCGTTTTAGGTCATCACATGAATTTTAGGATTTTTTATATTTTAGCGCATTTTTTAGTATTTTTATTATTTTATTATTATTTTCATTCGAGCTTTTATTGGACCCGAGTAAGTTTGCTCGGACAATAGCTCGACTTTAAAATGTTTTCCATCAACTAGTTGCTAGCTTTTTTTCTGCTCGCAACGGTCTACAACGTTTCGTGTAATTTTCGGCGTAACGTCTTTATTTTTCCGTTCAAACGTTTCACGTTTTTGAACGCGAAAATAAACACGTTAAACGAAAAATTCTCGTCAGTCGCTGTATACAGTTAAACCCGTCATATTTTTCTCTACGCTCAGATACCTTCGGCTCGAAAATTCAAAACGTTTGCCCGCGAGACTCGGCTCGAGGCCATTTAAATGAGACTTAAAGGCCTTTGATCTCAACCGTTGATCTGGTCAACCAAAGAAAGTCAACCAGATCAACGGTTGACAATTTAATGTGCATAATGCACATGCACAGTGCCAGGGACGTGCAGCGAAGCAAGTCCTTGCCCGAGCCAACTGCTCCCTATCCCCTAGCCCTCCGCCATCATCACGCCTCCCCCTAGCCTTGCCACCGTGACCAGCCGGCCACCATGCGCAGCTCCGGCGTCCCTCCTCCCACGCGATTTTGCCTATAAATAGCAAGCCATCCTTCGAGCAAAACGGGCCGAGAATTTTGCAAAAAAACCCGCTACTCCCTCTCCATTTTCCTGGCCAACTAATGTACTCCTAAGCCCCATTCACTCACCCTCATTCCCGTTCCTCGCCGTCGTCCGTACGCAGCCGCAGCACGGTGAGCGTTCTTGCTCCCGTTTTTCTTTTAAATTCCGTTTAGAACTTAGTCAATTAATTTATCACTAAAGCTTGCTGCGATCACTTTGTTTTCGACCTAATTCTACCATGCTAACACCCATCTAAATTATCTTAGCTTAGTTTAATTGTTTCATTAATTAACGTCAAAATGCACCCATTCGTTCCCCTAAAAAACCTACTGTTTTTGTGACCCTTTTCGGGCTGTGATCGCATGGTTGCAATGGTGGAGGGGAGTGGCTCTTTCGGGCCAAGAACCAGGCGAGTTGGTCGCCTGGTTTCGTTGCATGAGTCGCTGGCCACAACGCCGGCGACGTGGAAAGCAAGAACAGCCATGCTGTTCTTGCGAGGAAGAAGAAGATAGGGAACGGGCCAAGCCCGTCCCTCTTGAAAATTAAGGCACTGATGGGCCTTGGCTTAAGCTAAGCCCATCTTGCCTTTAATTGTTGTCATGGGCTAGGATTCATTCCTAGCCCAATTTGATTTAAATCTTGCATGCGGGCCCGACCCAAGCAATTTTCGTCAAGCATTCGAGTCGTTTTTAACATCATTTCATTTCATGCTCGTATGTAATGTTTAATTTAATTCGTATACCATATTTAATAAATCATTATTTACTTGTTCAAATTTAAATACTTGTTTATTATTTCGCTTTGCTTAAATATTTATATACCATGATTAAATATTTATGCACAAAATTAAATAGTCGTATACCATGCTTTAAAAGTTTGTACCTGATTTAAATGCTCACATGCGTCATTTCCGTGTTCATATTTTTCGTATGCTCATTCTCGCGTCAACTTGTTATTTAAACTATTTTTATATACGAATTGCTCATTTCTTATCGTAATATTTATTTTCATATTATTTAGCTTCAGTCATTTATATTCAGCAATTTAAATTCAATACCGCCTACATGGTCGGTCGCATTTTAATTCTCGTAAATATTCAACTGCTTTAATTTTTCGCAAAACTGCTGGAAATCCTTCCGCAAATTATCAACTGTTTACTTTTCCGCACTTTACTTTTCCGCACTTTACTTTTCCGCACTTTAAATTTCAGCAATTTACTTTCAGCAATTTAAATTCAATACCTCCTATATGATCGGTCGCATTTTAATTTTCGTAAATATTCAACTGCTTTAATTTTTCGCACACTGCTGGAAATCCTTCCGCAACTTATCAACTGTTTAATTTTCCGCACTTTACTCTTCCGCACTTTAATTCTGCAATTTACTTTCGGCAATTTAAATTCAATACCGCCTACATGGTCGGTCGAACTTATCAACTGTTTAATTTTCCGCAATTTACTTTCGGCAATTTAAATTCAATACCGCCTGCATGGTCGGTCGCACTTATCAACTGTTTAATTTTCCGCACTTTAAATTTCCGCAATTTACTTTCAGCAATTTAAATTCAATACCGCCTACATGGTCGGTCGCAATATCAATTGTTTATTTTCCGCAATATCAACTGCTTTAAATTTCTGCAATATCAATTGCTTTAATCTTCTGCAGTATCAATCATTAAAATTTCTGCAAATCATCAACTGTTTTAAAATCATCAACTCTTTTAATCTCCTGCACTTACCAACTCAGCATTTCATTCTCGTATGCTTAAAATCCATCATTTTTCGCATGCAATCAACCTCGCATTTAAATTCTCGTATGCGTAAAATCAATCATTTTTCGCAGGCAATCAACTCAGCATTTAATTTTCGTATGCGTTAAATCCATCATTTTTCGCATGCAATCAACTCGGCATTTAATTTCCGTATGCGTGAAATCCATCATTTCTCGTACGCAATCAACTGTCATTTAAATTTTCGCACTCATAAAATGGTTTATTTATTTCTCGAGCTATCACTAACACTCTCCTTTTGTAGGTTAATTTCAAGCTTCGCTCGAAAGTACGCCTCACAAGTCCTTTTTATTTATTCGATGCTTTTTGCAAATATCAACTGTATGCATGAAATATAGAACTGCTAGAATTAAAATCAACCCACATGAACAACGTGTTTAAAGACGTGTTTAAAATACTATGTTCATCTGATTTCAAATTCTTGCTTGTATTGACTGCATGTACATGGGGACTTTCGATCCCACTTCAGTTTTTTTTCACTTCAAAAACCTATCATTTAAATTGGTACTCTGTTAGCAATCCATGTTAGAATCACGTAGTAATTAGGTTAATCATGCACGGCCCGATGATGAAAAAAGAGGGCGTTCATTCAGCCTTACGGAAAATTCAGTCCCATCACGTTACGGTCAAGAATAATCGATCGATCTTGATAAACGGTAACCCCGTCCGAAAGATCTTTTTATTATTCCTGAACGGTCCCGATTGTAAAAAAGGCTAAAGTGATGATTCCTCTGAGGGCCCCCTTTTTCAAAAATGCATTTTTCAAGCACCTTTTTAAACACCTCTCTCATCAACCGGTAACCATTTTCGGATGTGACTCGGGTGTCTAACACCTTCCCGAGACCATAATACGACCCCGAACCTTTGTCTGGGGTCCAGACCCCTTTTTGTGCCTTTAGTTTTTTACTTATTATATTTCCTATGCCATGACGATTAGGGTTCCCTAAGCCTAGCAACCAAATTAGGGTGGCGACTTCATTGCATGCTGCTAGGCGTCCCTTTTACGCCAAGCATCTGAAGGTCTCAAATTTCGTTGCACACTCGCGAATTTTTAAATTTCCGAGGCGCGACATAGTGAAATTTCACAAAATTGGAAAAGAGACCAGAGCGTAGCGAATTCGCCTTATCATCATCTATCTGCGAGAGGAAATCTTCCCGCTCAGCGGCGGTTGACAGTATTTGGGCTGCAAAGAAAGCCGAAACCTCAACCGAACCACCGCCCTCGAGAGCCGCTAAGCCTGTATTGTGAAAATCGTATAAGCCCACTTGGTGAGTCACAGTACCAGGCTCACTCGAGGAACTTAGGTCCGTAGCATAGTCAAAGGTGGAGGCCCCTTCGCCACAACGTTGCGATAAAGGAATGCTTAAGGGGACAAAGGCCAGAGGGACAGGAGGGCGGACTTGAGAAGAAGGACTCCCTTAGACGACATAGGAACCGTGAGGGTGGTAGCCCGTAAAGTCCTGTAAACCTTCTTGATAGCCCGAGTTAGGACCATATGTATGAACAGACCCACCGAAGGAATTGGGCGAAGCCCCGAAAGTCTCAGCCGTACCCATGTTCACCAAAAACCCAGAAGGGTGAGTCTGGGGAGCATCCATAGAAACAAAGGTGTTGTCTGGTCCGACTTCCCCCGCGGCGACAGTAGAAGATAAGCTCTCACCCTCACCCTCCGGTCGGAATCTCTTCTTAGAGCCAGCCAGCACATAACCCATGTTCATTTCGCCTATGGGAGACGCGAAAGTAGAAACAGCGGCAGTATCCTGCAAAGAACCCAGTAGAAACACTGATAAGAGAAACGGGTAAAATAACGAATGACATCAAGGTATAATGTATCGTGGATAAAAAGCACACTCACAACAATTGTGTCAAGAGGAGGCGCTTCAGAAGAAGCTGCCGCGTCTGGAGAAGGAGTGAGAGCGGCAACACTCCTTGTTCTTCTCTTCCTTTTTCCTTTGTCAGGAACCCTAGGGCTTTAGAAGGAGACGGTCGGGTAGAAGGGGCAGCGACGGTCACAATAGGGATACCCAAAGGGATGTCGGTATTCCCCTCACCGGTTGAGGAAGAAGATACTTGAGCGAGGCTCACGGAAATAGCAGGTAGGACAGTAGAGTTATCGGCAGCTTCCGTAGAGGTGGCCTTCTCTTTTTCTTCTCTTTCCTGGGGCCTTTTCAGTCGCCTCCTAACGCTTTCAGGCTTGTAGTTGGGATCTGTCGCTGCATGATGGCAAAATAACGTTAGCATTAGTATCAGTGATAATAAAGAAGGAAGCGACTCGACACTCACGTCTAACCCAGTCCTTCATGTCGACTCTACACGCCACATAGCGGATATGAACGCTGATTTCCAGTTGAAGAAGTTTGTCTAACCAGCCTTGTTCGCGCTGAGGAAGAGTCTCCGGCCAACCCCAGACGTTGTCCTTGACGTCTTGGTTAAACCCAGACCGCCACCAGGAACTGGGGGTTTTAGGAAGATCTATCACAAAGAACTCTTTCTTCCAAGCATCGACAGAGGACTCAATGTGGAGAAGTTTCCAAGTGAAGGACTTGAGTGAGTCATCGTCATAACGGGGCGATATCGTTATCACACCCCGACACTTCATCAGCTTAAAAACTGATTTAAGCAGTAAAAGAGAAGGGGAAGTGATCCCCTTATATTTACAAAGTTCCAAGAAGGCACAAACGCAGCAATACGCATTTGGGGCATATTGAACAGGATTCAAATTGCAGACAATGAGCAACTGTTTTATGAAAGAATTGATGGGAAGCTGGAAACCATAACAGAACATTTGTGTGTACAGAACCCTACGCTTGCCCGTCAAAATGCTATTCAAGCGTACCGACTCAGGGGCAACGGTGGCCTTATAACCATCAGGGATAACAACATTATGTGCGGCTAAATGCTCATTAAGAGCGACCTCAGAGGTGATACTACTAACTGTAATATCCATCTTTTCTCATCGGCAGATCTCGACTCAGAGCGGCGAGTCTTAGCCATGGCAGAAATAAAAAAGTAAAGATGAAGAAGACGACGAAATAAAATATGAGGTATCTTTAGGGAGAAAGCGCTTCGAGAACCTTGAACGGTGGAAAGAAAACAAGACGGCTAGAGAAAATATGAAGAAAGCAGAACGGCAAAAGTAAGCAAAAGAAACAAGTATTGGGTTTTATAACCCTAGTAGTCAAAGAAACGACGGACGTCGCAGTCGTTGCGTGAGAGGATCACAAGGAAAAGACTCAAGCAATGAGTACAATGCTAGAGAAGCATGACAATGCTTCAATTTTGCTAAAATTATGGAACACGCTAGCCCATGGCGCCATAAAAAATAGACACGTGTGTCTATGCCAGGACGACTTTTTTTCCGCATTAATGAGAAGATCATAAGCATTAAATGCTCTGAAAAGCAGAAAGGATTTTATGAAATAAGACAAGACCGATACTACACTAGAGGAGATAACGCGGAATGGCGTTAACCAAGCCAGTAACTTCCGGGATAACGTGGAAAAGTGAAGCAGAGATCGTTTATTATCTAAAAATGAAGTACAGATATCGTTTGGCGCGGAAAGGCGTTATTACAATACAGAAAAAGTGAATAAAGAGGAAAATCTTCCCAGAGGGTCGGCCTTGACCAGTCGATGGCCGGCACAGATAACGCCGCCACCATTCTCCTACTCCTCCCCGAGAGAAAGAAAATCTCCCTCGCCTTCGCCTAAATCCTTTATCTTCTTGGAAGCATAGTCAGATAGCTTGGTCAAATCAACAGTTCCCTGGCGATAGAGATCTGTAAAGCCAGCGATACAGACCTCCATAACCTTATTTTCCCACCAAGCCATCCTCGAGGGTACTTTGGCCAAATCCGCATCACGGGACAATATCTCTTCACGAAGGAAAGAGTTTCTTTTGTCGGCCGCCACTAGTTTCGCCTCCAGTAGCTCCACTTTAGCCTTCCCTTTTGATCTTTCTCGTGCGAGATCGGCGCGACACTCGTTCAACTCTGCCCAGGTGCGATCTTGAAGCTTAGATAGCTCTGTTACCTTCGCCAAAGCAGCGTCTAATTGTTCCGTCGAATCGGGAGAGCGTCGGACCTTGTCACTCTGATCCTCGAGAAAATAGTGCAGCTCGCGAAAGCTAGCCAGCATATCATTCAGGAGGCGTGAATGTTGAACTTCAGGAGGGTGCTGCAGGAACTCTTCCTTGTCCTTCGAAGAACTGAACATCTGGCCCACTATGGTCCCTACCGGCTCATCTCGCGATAGCGGATCTGATATCCCTAAAGCACGAAGCCTGTCAGTACCGAAAGACGACAGATCCAGCTGAAGCGCAACATTTCCTTGAGGACCTTGAGGGGAAAGGTTGGCGATATAGGGAGGAGAGCAACTCTTTACGGAATTACCGACGCCCGAGATCGACGAAAGGAATAAAGGCTGAGGTTTCTTCGAGACAGGATTAGGAGGAACATTTGGGTTTGAAACCGGCACGGTCACGTCCGGAATACAGGAGGAAATCGGAGAATCAGGGCCACCGGATGGTAAAGGTGGGTCCACCGCCGCGGAAACCTCATCAGTTTTGGAAGGAACAACGGAAGGTGCCTTGACAACCTCCGCCACTTGCGAGGTACTCGCGATAGGACAAGTGTCGACCTTAGTGGGGGGAACTGCGTTAACTTCCTCCAAAGAAGGAATCGGGAGACCAGTTTTTTCTTTCCGGATTTTCTTTTTGAGACGCTCCGTTTCAGCGGCCATATCCTCACTATTGTCCTCGGATGACTCCGCCACGGGATCATTTTTCCTCGCCTTGAGCTTCATCCGTTGGGCAAGAGTGGCGTGACGCAGTTCGGAACCGGCATCCATGCTCTCGCTATTGCTGTCAACTGTTTCAATCGCAGGACGACTCGAAGACACTCCCCTACCCCGAAGTGGCAACCAATTCTCAAGAAAACGAGAAGGTTGGGCAGAAACGTTGCGTGCGGCGACAGTCTTAATCCTCCTTTTCCTCGGTGGGATAATTGGATGGCTGGAACTTTCGGGCGGGGGAGAAGGAGGTAGCGTCTGAAGCGGTACCACGTTCAGAGGAGTGTTATTTCCACCAGAAGAACAACCCTCAGTGCTACCTGTCAATGGAATATATTAATATAGCAAGCCAAGTGAAGCGATAACGCGGCAAAAGAAAAACTCACCAACGACACATTCTTTCAAGGGTCTGAACCGAGCAAAATCCTTAATGTGGAAAGACCCTTTTATCTCTAACAGAGCAGAAACATGGGACACATCGGTGCTAGACAACACTTCTGGGATTTTCCAATCGGCACTAACAACCTTTCGATTAAAGCCTCCGTGCCACCAGCGGGACGGCAGTCGAAGGGTGAAGAAGCCATTTTTCCAATTATCCACGTTTTCTTCAAAACCTTGGAAGTTCCGCCAGAAAAATCGCACGACGGCGTCATTCCATCTAGGAGTGATATCCACCAAGCAGGCACGACAGCTCAACTTGAAAAATGCACGGAACAGATCAAGGGATGGAGTGAAAATACGCTTCATCTCGCATGACCGAAGGAATGCATAAATCCCACACCAGGAAGGCGGAGTTATTTGAACCGGATTGAGATCGTAGTGGTTTAGCAGCTTCATCAGAGAAGTATGAAGTGGGAGATGAAATCCATAGAGGAACATCTTGAAGTAAACCAGCCGAAACGTTCCCCACATGGCGTCATGAAGCCGAATATCTTTCGTAGGGATATAAGGGCGACAACCCAAGGGGAAGGTGATACCGTTCTCCTTTAACTCCACCCTCAAAACTTCATCACAATCGAAAATACTACTAGCTCTCCTAGCCTCGAGATCTATGGGATTTTCGACTCTCGCAGAGGCTCCAATATGAGACATAAGGAATTGAGAAAATAAACTACGGCAAGAGAAGGACAAAATACCTGGAATGGATAGCCCATGGTGTGAAGCCACGATAATATCGTTGGCTCCCCAAGAGGAAGAAAAGGACCTGTTCGCTCCTGAGAGATCCTCTGTAAGTGACATACTTCCTAACAAATCTCCGTAATCTTTGCCCATCTTACCTCTTTGCAACCCGCTCGAGGTGCAAAGCGACCCACTAGCGACCCATGCTAGGAGGACAACAAATCCTCGCTCTAGAACAATCTAGCCGCACGACCCCGTTTACTATCAGTGGTGATATCAACGATGAACGACCAAGATCGACATCTCCTAATAGGTCAAACGGACATGACATCTTAGCCCACGTCAGGACTAGATTGAGCTGATATCGCCAGAATCGAAATGACTCCTTGGCGACGTAACATTGACAAGAGTCCATCAGCCTACTCCTGGACGTCCCACGCAGGATAATCTCTTAAGGGCAAGGATACACTCCCCTACTTATTGGATAAGAGTTCCCCGATACGAGCAGAGAGCGATAGCCCTTGGTAAACACTCAGGCTCATTTTCTGTTGGACTTATGATAACAATTATGACACTCCTAGGGGCATTACGGTAATTATGACTTTACCGAAGGCGAAATCCTGTAGCTCTATCGGACATCTGAGTCGTCGGCTCCAGACTAGAAGGTGTTTCCTGGGATGGTCGACATCAGCGGGGGGGAGGACTCACGCGTCTCTGCACGCACTACATCATCCCGTCCTAGGTGTCCATGAAGGTATCGCTCGCGGAACCCTCTTCAGAGGTATCGCCCTGACGTCACCATAGGGTATCGCCCCTGACGTCACCATAAGGTATCGCCCATGACGTCATCATAAGGTATCGCCTGCGGCGTCCTCCAGAGAGATTGCTTTCCCTGGGATATCGCCTCTTTGCTCAGGTATCGCCCCCAGCGGCCTATAAATACTCCCTCAGTTTAAAACAAAAGGTAAGTCAAAAATTGCTTACTAGAACCTCTGCCATTTTTAAACCACTTACTGACTTAAGCATCGGAGTGTCTACGCCGGAGCCCCCCCTCCGGCGCCTTGTAGGTGAGTTCGACGGCAATTACAGCAACTCCGACCAACAGAAGTCATCATCCTGATCGTATAAGAAATTAAATCTTAACAGTAATCAATTAGATATAAAAGTAAATTCACTCATCATTTCTTCTCTCATTTTCTCTCTCCCTAAAATGGCACCCATACAAAGGAAATAAAAAATTATTTGCCTTCCTCTCCTCTCCTTTCCTTTCGCTCGTTAAATTTCCCCTCTTTTCCCTCGTGCACTTTAGTTCCCATACTAAGCATCAGTTTCACGCTTCTCCCTCCCTCTCTCTGTCGTCGCTCGCCGCCCTCCTCCTCCTTCACACCATCCTCGATCTTCCTTACGCTTCTCCTCCCTCTCTCTGTCGTCGCTCGCCGCCCTTCTCCTCCTTCACACCATCCTAGATCTTCCTCACGCTTCTCCTCCCTCTCTCTGTCATCGCTCGTCTAAGGTATATTTTTTCCTTTTCGTTATGGTTTTCACTACTATCGCTGAGATTGTCTACTTAGGTACTGGATTTTTTCGTCGAAGTTTTGTCGTAAGCAATGGTAATTTTGGGATATGGGTTTGTCATTCCGTACATAGTTGAGTTTGGAGATCTCTGCTTGGAATCGTTGATATGGATTTTGAATTGGTGAATTGCACTTGCATGTTGTGGCTGTGAGATTTAAACAACTTTTGGCTGAAAAAAAGCTTCGTTGAGTCTCTGTACTCAAAGTGGAGGGCCGTATAGTGTACGGTAGCAGTGGTTGTACTGGTCAGGATTAAAATCCTTAACAATTGTGACCTGGATTGCAGCATTTGGATGGAATTCGGAGTATGTTTTAAATAAAGTTATTGCTTGCTTCCTAGGGCTTGGGATACAATTAGTTTCCTTCTTACCAGTTTTTTTCTGGGGTCTAATCAGGAGTTTGCACTCCACTTATTGTTGTTTCACTTTCTTTGTTCAAACGATACTTATTTCTTTCTGGATGCTGTGTCGAGCGCAGTTATTGAATTTAATGATTTACTATAATTCAAGGGGTTGTTATGTTTGCTTGTTCTGCTCTGTAGTTTTTGTTCAACTCCCGTCCGAGGTCACTACATATATATTCATTAGTCATCTCTTGGTTAGTTAAGATGTCTTGTATCTGATTTTTGATAAGGTTTCTGTATTTTACGACCATTCAAATACAATGGTCCTGAAAATTTATAGTTTAAGGGTCATATTTCATTTAAGGGGTGGACATTTATTTATGTGTGGGTTATTATTCCCCTCTGAGCCTTCCATTCTTTTGATTGTTTCCCATAAACAAGCAGCCAGGTATATGAGAAGTGTGGTATCAGGGGAGGGAGAGTTCAATAGGGGTAGGGTGGGGTTCAAGACAGTTGGGAATGATGTTGCAGCTCTTTTTTCTGGGTACTATAGCAGTCAACTTTAGACCGTTGCTTTTTGAGGAGAATTACAACTGTTGTTCCTGGAACAGATGTATAAATTAGCAAGTTGATGCGGCAACTTCATAAGCTTGTTGATCTTCATGAGGTTAGAGAATTTTGATTATAATTTTCTGTGTGTTATGAGATATTGTTTATAAGAGTCCTGTATCATTCCACAAGCGATCATTTGATTGGCCACATTCCCTGGTTTCTCGGAACAATCTCGTTAAAGACAATTAGCTTAAATGAGCCTGCATGGCATATGATGGTGGTCTTTGTTCAAATAACATTGCTGTGCAGAGGTATTGTTTTAAACTATGAGATATTGTTTCTGTTAGTTTCATGTTTCAATCCCACAATAGGGTGATGAATTTTCTTTTGATGCTTGTTGCAGCTTACTGGGGATTTGGGCAAGATGGTTGCCTTGCAGAGGTTGTTGGAACCCTATGGCATTTGTGAGGTATGTTTGGCAAAGTTTCAATATCAGCTCAGTTTGGATCATTAAACTCAGGCCTTTAATTTGGATACTTGATGGATTTCATTTGAACTTAGGATATCAGCGTTTTAATAGCTGGAAATGAGCCTGCATGGCATATGATGGTGGTCTTTGTTCAAATAGCATTGCTGTGATTTTTTGAACATCTCTTGCTCCGTTTTGCAGGTAGCAAGAACTGGGTGACTAGCATTGGTACGTGAATCTGGGGTAGACTCTGAGCAGCTTCGTTATTCTTTTCCTTTATAATCAATCATCTAGGACCCACGGATGGCTCTGCTTCTGGTGGTTGGAACATTTATGATTTGTCTACTTGGAAGGTGACAATTTGTATATATTGTGCCCAAGAAAGGGTAAACTAAATGGAACCAGTTTTGTATACTTGATGGTTGCATTATCAAATACCATTATACCAGATACAAGCTCATGGCTAAGGCCTATCAGTTCCAACCAAACAACGGGGTGTTATTAATTGCCAGTCCGGTACAGATAAATAATTGCCAACCCATGTAGTTATATCGTTGAAATACTAAAATAAATAATAAAATTTAGCTAAGTTAAATTGGATGATATTAAAAACGAGCCAAAATAATAAAAAATGAGAAAAATGGTAAAAAACGAATATAAATAGTGAAATTTTCTTTAATTATAAAAAATTAAAATAATTTGTTGAATTGGATATCCATTACATCCCCAATTGGGTATTGGGTATATTGGGTATGGGTAATAATGGGTATGTTAAAACGGGTATGAATTGGGTATTTATCCATACCCCTCTCATACCCGTTTTAACATACCTATACCAGCCCAATTGTCATCCCAATTAGTTTATATTTTTTATTTTTTTATTTTTATTGGATTATGTCACTTTGCTGTTTTAACTGATGTAAAAAAATAAATGAAAATAATTTTTGAAATAGCCAAACAATTTTGAAAATATAATATGATTTGTCAAACGTCGTGAGGTGTTTTCAGATATTTGTTACAAACGTGATACTGATTTTATTGTATTTTCTGATTATGAAAACAAAAGAATCTTTCGACCAAAAAGAATCCGTTATTTGAATAGTATCAGTATTTTTTTTAAGTCTTATAAATTCATAAACGCTCACCCAAAAAAAGAGAGAAAAAAATATAAAAAAAGATATGCAGAGTTTTCAAGAAAATGGAAAGAGGAATGGAGAAACGGTGAATCTAGGAGAGAATTCAAGCTCCAAAGATGGGTCAATTTGTGGGTATGATTCACTTCATCACCTCCTTCGCGCCAACCTCAATCCCCACCTCTTCAAGGTAACTTTACCCAAGATTCCATCATAGTGTCTTTTTTAAATTCGATAGGTATCATTAAGATTCGTGGTTAATCTGTCTGCGCATGGATGATTGTATCTTGTAGGTTAGAAGATTTTGATGGGTGTGTTAAATTTCTCTTCTTTTGCATGAATACGTTCGATTTGGAATTTTTTGAAGGGAAATTGATTGTAATTTGTAGCAAGTATAAAGTAGTTGTGTACTGACTAATTTCTTCCAAGATGAAGACTTTCTTACTAGCGTTGATGTTTTACTGGAGTGTTGATGGAGTGAAATAGCCCTGGGATATAAATTGTAAGGACATGTCATATGATATGATTTTGTTTTTGTTTCCTGTTTCTTGTTTTTCAGGAAGTCAGCCGCTTGCTCACCGGGCTGAACTGTGGAACGGCGCTTGAGAGTGTTACGCTTCCTGATTCTGTCGAGGCATCAGCTTCGGATTATGATTTTGATCTCCAGGTTGACTCTTATCTCACCTGTTACATAATCTGTTTGATTAAATGCAATTACTGTTGTGTATTGCTATACTTGCTGTTCTACACCGTATATAGGCTACCTTTGGTTTTAGTTTCTAAGGGATTATGTCCAAAATGATCATGGTGTACGGCACCTTCTTGGTTGCGTATAGCAATCTTAAGTTCTTAACTTCCATGGTGAAGTGACTGATTTGGACTGCAAAGGAGCTATAGATTAATCAGTGAATCAATCATAATGGATGTTTTTATAGTACTTAGTTTCTTATCTATGTTAAGAAGCTACTCCGGTTCGTTATCTATTCCAAGATCATTAAATGGTTGATGCTATCATATTTGACTGTTTTGAGTAATTTCTCCTCAACTTATCAGGCCTTTCGCTTTAGTGCTGACAAAGAGTTTATGAGAGAGCCTCGAGTAGTCAAGGTGGGCCTCATTCAGAACTCTATAGCTCTTCCAACAACTGCACCCTTCCCGGATCAAAAGAGGGCCATCTTTCAGAAATTGAAGCCACTAATTGATGCTGCAGGTGCTTCAGGAGTCAACATATTATGCTTGCAAGTAAGTCTCGAGATCAGGTCTCACCAATTATTTTTCCATTTTTTCTAGTTAAATCTGGATTTATTTCTCACGTAGTTGTAATTCAGGAGGCGTGGACAATGCCATTTGCCTTTTGTACACGAGAGAAAAGGTGGTGCGAATTTGCCGAGCCTGTTGGTGGGGAGTCCACTCGGTTTCTTCAATCATATGCACAAAAATACAACATGGTCATTATAAGTCCGATTCTCGAGAGGGATATTAATCATGGGGAGACTCTGTGGAACACTGCTGTTATAATTGGAAATCATGGAAATATAATTGGCATGCACCGAAAGGTAACTGCAATACTGATTGTGCCTGTTTTTGCGGCTTACTGTTCTGTTAAATCCATCACATTGTTGACATTGCATTTTGCAGAACCATATACCAAGAGTTGGTGATTTTAACGAAAGCACATATTATATGGAAGGAAATACTGGACATCCTGTGTTTGAGACAGCTTTTGGAAAGATTGCAGTTAATATATGCTATGGCAGGCACCATCCCTTGAATTGGTTGGCATTCGGCTTGAATGGAGCGGAGATAGTTTTCAATCCTTCCGCTACTGTTGGTGAACTCAGTGAACCAATGTGGCCTATTGAGGTTATTCTGTGTTCCTTTTTGATTGATTGTACTTCCTACCTATTAGCTCATGGAAGTTCTACTCTGGATCATGGGAACTATTGTCTATTGCTTGTGAAATCTAGTTCTAGTAATTGATGAAACAAACCTCACAAATGGCACGATCCCTCTGCTGCTCCATATTGTAAATGATCCATGCATCTAGTTATCATACTAGAGATTCATATGTATTTGAAGTCTGAACCAGCTTTCTTGATAAATATGAAAGGCTGCGACATCAAGTGAATTGACATACTATTGATGGTTTTGCAGGCCCGCAATGCTGCGATTGCTAACAATTACTTTGTTGGGTCAATCAATCGCGTTGGGACTGAGGTATTCCCGAATCCATTTACTTCAGGTGATGGCAAGCCACAACATGCAGATTTTGGGCATTTCTACGGATCTAGTCATTTTTCAGCCCCGGATGCTTCTTGCACACCCTCCCTGTCGCGTAACAAGGATGGATTGTTGATAGCAGATATGGATCTAAACCTCTGTAGACAGGTGAAAGACAAGTGGGGATTTCGAATGACTTCTCGCTATGAATTATATGGGGAGATGCTTGCCAATTATTTGAAGCCAGATTTTGAGCCCCAAATCATCTCTGATCCCTTGTTACATAAGAAGCACTCTTAAAATCCCTTCCAATCCACACTTGTAATTTGTGAATATAGTGGCTGTATATCTGGATGTTTGGCTGTATATAATTAACCTGTCAACCCCCCGTTGCTCGTGGTTAAGATAATGGCATATACTAACCACCTATGCTCCAGCTTCTAGTGGAACAAAATTGATGTTTTTTTCCTTCAATTGTTATGCTTAGGTTAAAATAAATAAATTCTAGTGACACTTTGGCTCTCTGTTTCATACTCCCTCTGTCTTTTAATAATTGTCGCATTTATACGGATTTTTACTGTTCATAATATTTGTCATTTTATCAATTTTGAGGTATATATTTTGTGCAGATAATTTTTTTTTTATGCATCACCCTAATTTGATGATGGTATGGTAATTTGAATAGAAATTAGGAGAAAAAATGAAATAATATGGAATAAAATAAGATGAAAGATCATTGTTTTCAATTTTTTACCATTCTAAAACGTCTGTTATTAAAGGACAAAAGGAGTATTTGTCACGCGTTTTACTCCATGCCCTAATTCATGAAAATGTGTACCTTATTTTTTTTCCGTATCTTTCCGGTTGTTTTCTAATGCATTGATAGAAAATTAATCTGCATTGATAGAAAATTAATCTCGTTCGAGCATTTAAAAAAAATTTAAAAAATTTAAACAACGGTGTGTGCCCGTACTTTAAAAATCTAGTATATATATAAAAATATGCTATTGATTCAAAAGCAAACTCAGCTCCATCTACAGTGATGATGGTTGTTGTCCATCTACAAAAATCATCGTTGTCGCTAGGAAATGTGCTTTATCATGCCCATAAAAATTCTCCACAATTGCAAGAGCAAACTCCATTGAAGTTCCAGGTCCCCTACTAGTGATACCATCAACCACTACCCTGTTCTCAATTTCGCTGCGATCCGAGAGCTTGTCGCACAATGCAGGAAAAACTGTTGCTTTTTTACCCTACACGACCACGACCACGACCAAAATGTAACTTTGTTTTTTATTCATCAAGAACTTGACATTCAATTTTACGTAATTCTACATGCAGAGAATGATAAAAATGTAAAAAGGTAGATCAGGTACCTTGAGTAAGGCATGAGGCTCCAAGACAAAAGGAGGAGATGCACCGATTGCTCCGTATGGTCTATTTGATTCCTTCTGCTTTTTCAGCATGCTCACCAGTTTCTCAGACTTGGCAAAGGCTTCCGCGCCACCAATTCCACCCTGAAAAACGTGTGATAAAAGCAATATAGTTTGTTAGGTAACAACAACTAAAGAAAACCACTGTCATCAACGTACGTACGTAGGTCCAAAACAATATACTCACTAGTCACTACTTACTGGCAAAACAATCAGGTCATAAAGAAAGTTTAGCAGCCTCATCAAGGAACATATCTGCCTCCAGTTTAACTTTGTGAGAAGTCAAAATCTCTAATTTGTCCTCCAAAGTGGCTGCCACTACATCTAATTTGCCTCGCCTTAGAACATCAATCACCATAACAGCTTCCATTCCGTCTGTGCCATTGGCTACAGGTACAAGAACCTGAACAGAATGCAAAAACAGTACTCGATAGTCGATACCAAAATGTATACAAGCACAACAAACCCAGCCCCATAGGTTGGTGATATCGCAATATTTAGGGAAAATAGAAAATGATTGATCAATTTTGTTCATTGAGTTCAACTATTCAGTTTAGTAACCATATAGGCATATACCAGTTCGAACCAAAGACTCAATTTGCGTTTGACAATTACGTGCACTTAGACATTTTGCGTTAGAATCATATGCATTCCACGTGCATTTGCACGAGGAGAAAAAAAACAGCAAGCTGCATTACGGATGGTCTTTACTATGAATGCCAGTAAGACAGGAGAATTAATCAAAATCTCACCTTAGGTTTGCCATCAAATGTCCACTTGATCAAATTTAGCTTCTTTGCACTATATTTTGCTCCATGGTTGGCACGCATCACCTTCATATACAGACAGTAAAAATTATGCCTAATGGAGGAAACTATGACGGGAAACATTCAAAATGAATGTGCATGCATGCTAAACCATTTTTCTGTAAAGAGAGTTTTGGACAAACAGCATTTTATGATTCCAAAATGGTAAAAGGTTTGGCTTGAAGGTTAAAAGCAAGAGTCAAATGATCTTCATCTGATAACAATTTCTAACCAATATTTGACAGCTTAGCAATTATTCAACAAATTTCTCTTACAATATATACATATAGTTGAAGTGAAACAGAAAGTTGTGCAACCAGATCATATACCAGAGGCCTTGAAACTCGGTCAGCTTTCTCTTCTCCAAAGAGCAAACTCCATAGTAGTCCCAGGTAGGGGTGTTCAACGATTATTTTGATAGAAAACTGAAATTTTAAAGTTTGGTTTTGTTCATTCCGAAATTTTCTAAATCCCTTCCGTTCCGTAATTGACTAAATCATTATACGTAATTTTTTTCCGAAATTATTTCGAAACGGAAGTTAGGAAAATCGAACTTCCGAACCTTTAAAACTCATTATGAAACAACATTCAAACCCAATAACCAAATGGGCCAACCCAATTCGGCTCACAATCCTTATTAACCTCACCAAATCAAGAACAAGACCTAGCCTTTGATGGGCCTAAGCAACCCAAGCGGCTCAACCTCCTAAAAATCACACCCAGCAGCCAAATTAATCAACAAACCCTAAAACACTCAAACTCATCTTCTTCCTCTAAACATCCAGCATCGCCGCTAGCCACCAGATTTCAATTACCACCAAATTTCGGCCAAATTAGACTACCCGAACGCAAATAAAAACTAATTCAACCATAAAATGCCATGAAATTCCCTTATTTCACCCTAAAACCTTGAACCAAAAATAAATTAGGATATTAATAAATCCTAACAATACCCACAATAATGGGACCAAAAGCTTGTACCAAACAAGGAAAGAAAAACCTGCACGAGCATGACTAACCCCGATGAAAAAGTAATCACCATGAGTAGGATATACACGACCGAGGGAGCACCGACAAGAGAGGAACTTTTCCGGAGGAGAAGAGAGTCTAAGGGGAGAGAAGTTGTCTAGAGGGTCTCGGTCAGAGGAGAGAGGTTGGAGGACAGAGGCCGAGGAGAGAAATGAGAGAGGACGGCGGAGGATTAGATTTGGAGGAGGTGGTGGTGGAGCAAAAGGGAGAGAAAGAGGAGAAGAAAGAAGTCATGTCTTTGTCTAAAAATAAAGAAAGAAAAGAATGACTGGAAAAAAAAAACGCTTATATATTAGGTCATAAAATTTTGGTTAGAATGGTTAACCGAAATTTTCATTATCACTTCCGTTCCGTTTCGTTCCGTTTAAATTTTTGGATAATTATCTTCCAAAACTGAACTTTAAAAGTTTGGTTAATTACTAACCGAACAAAGCTAAAGTCGGCTACAAAAATCGGAAGTTCGGTTTTGTAAAACCGTTGAACATCCCTAGTCCCAGGTCCACGACTCGTCACAACAATTCCATCCTTCTGCACTCTTGTTTCAACAGCAGCAGCTACACCAGAAGAAGCCAACTATGGCATCCTTATTGGGAAACAAGTCGCCTGCCACATTCGCTACATTAGTCACAATATTCATGACTACAACGAGCAATTTGATTATCATGATCAACACAAAGGATTCACTAAAATTATTACAATCAGTCCTTTCAGCAATCCCCAGGAGCCTAGCACCACAGTTGGAGCACCACAAACTGCAACATATAACCCCTGTGATGCGAATTCTAGCGTGTCTTTACCACCAACAGGGCCGATGACTCGCGCGAGGAGCAAGGAGTTGCAAGCGAAGCTTTCACAACTTATCTACAAAGAATTACAGTGCGAGACACTCATCGAGGAAGCTGTGCTAAGCGAGAAGAGCCCGCGACTTGTGACGCTTATCATGGTCGAGACTGGTCCTGGCGTCATCACACCTGAAACAGAGGCGAGAGTAGATTGACGCAGAGTCTTGGTGTCATCACGCCAACGCTTGGCGTCATCATGCCAAAAATAGAGGCGAGTGGCAAATTGTGTCGAGCCTTGGCGTGATCATGCCAACGAATCTACCAGTTTTGCGTTTGAAAGGGATTTCAAGCTTCCGATTTTTAATTAATTTAGTTAGTTTTAGACCTATTTATAATTAGTTTAATTAATTATTTAATTAGAAGTTCAAGTAGAAGTAGGACTTGTGAGGAAAGTTCAACTTTAGTAGGATTTAGGGTTCTCCTATTTAAAGGAGCCACCCTTTTCATTATAAGGTTACGTTATCTTTTTCAATCAAAATTCAGAGAGAATTTTCTCAATTGTTCATCGTGAACCTTGTCCCTCATTGATTCCGAATACTCGATAAGGATAGCAAGTAAAACCTGAAAGTTCATCCCCTTGATTCACAGCTCTAGTTTGGCTAATACAAGATATTAGCAGGGTTAGAGATCGATTCAAGAACCTCACTTGATAGGTTTAGTTTGGCTAATACAGGATATTAGTAGGGTTAAACGTTATTGTTGAGTTTATCTATTTCTGCATCGAAATTCAAGCTTAGAACTAGATCACAAAGTACGTGTTATGCATCCTACACAACTAGGATCGTGTCAGTTGGTAGCGGAGCAAAGGCGTTCTACGGTTTGGTAATCTATCCTTTACGTTTCAGTTTTCTTTTTTAAGATTGGTTCTTCTTCTATCCGTTCTATAACCAATCTTCTTGGGTGCTTTGTTAGTTTTTTGTGTGTCGAGTCGATCTAGGGTTTTTAGATCTTGTTTGCGTCTTTGTGTGTGCAAATCGTGGTTTCGATTTGTGAGTCTTTAATTCCGTTCAAATAGTGTAAAAAAAATACCAAAAAGAGTCTTTAATTTAATTGTTATTTAGTTTCGTTCCAAGAGTAAAAAAAAAAATCGAAACAACAAAAGAAACAAAAATAAAATAGAAGAAATTCTAGAACTATTGCAAAAAAGAATTACTCGATTTGGAGAAAGGACACAAAAGATATTGAAGTTACAAGTTGCAAACCCTAAATCGCACACACTTGTCATTCGCGAGCTTTGCGAATTATTTGAGTTGCTTCTAGTCTATTTGAGATTTTCTTGATCCTTATACATTGAACTTTAGTCCAGTAGCGTACTTGTTTAATTGATTGATCTTTGCAATTACTCGAGTGCCTTACATCAAAATTATTTTGAAGCTAGTTGTCTTTGCATGTCTTCTTGGAAGCTTTCTTGAAACTCTTGAGTCACTAACGTTTGCATTGAAAAATTGCAGGAAATTTTGTGAGTGATTTGTGAGTTTAATAGAGAGTTTAAACACAAGAGTAAACACGTGAGGGAGTGCTAGGTTTAGTACAATTAGTCGCGCCCCGAAAATTAACAAAAAGTGTCATTCGCGAGTGTACGATGAAATTTGAGACCTTACGATGCTCGGCGTAAACAGACGCCTTGCAACATGCAATGAAGTCGCCACCCTAATTTGGTTGCTAGGTTTAGGGAACCTTAATCATCATGGCATAAGAAATATAATAAATAAAAAACTAAAGGCACAAAAAAAAGGGTCTGAACCCCAGACAAAGGTTCGGGGTCGTATTATGGTCTCGGGAAGGTGTTAGGCACCCGAGTCACATCCGAAAACGGTTACCGGTTGATAAGAGAGTGTTTGATAAAATGCGTTTTGAAAGGGGGCCCTCAGAGGAATCGTCACTTTAGTCTTTTCCACAATCGGGACCGTTCAGGAATGATTGATCGTTGAACCGATCTATTATTCCTGACCGTAGTGATGGGACTGAATTTTCCGTAAGACTGAATGAGCGCCCTCTATTTCATCATCGGGCCATGCATGATTAAATTAATTACTACGTGATTCTATCATGGATAGCTAACAGAGTACAAATTTACATGAGATTTTGAAATGATAAACTGATGTGGGATCGAAGCCACCACGTACATGCAGTCAATATAAGCAAAAATTTAAAATCATACGAACATGGCATTTTAAGCAAATCTTTAAACACGTTGTTCATGCGGGTTGATTTTAAACTCTAGCAGTTCTATATATCATGCGTACGATTGATTTTTACGGAAAACGTTGAATAAATAAAAGGGAACGAAAGGCGTACTTTCGAGCGAAGCTTGAATTTAAAACCTACAAAATGAGAGTGTTAGTGATAGCTCGAAAAATAAATAAACAATTTTATGAATGCGAGAATTTAAATGACAGTTGATATTTATTGAAAGATTAAATGATGATTTGATGTATGCGAGAAATGATGATTTGACGCATACGAAAATTTAAATGATGATTTGATGAGTGCAAAAATTTAAATGATGACAATTGATAAGTGTGAGAAAATTAAATGATGATTTAATGCGTATGAGAATTTAAATGATGATTTGATGCATACGAGAATTTAAATGCTGATTTGATACGTGCAGAAAATTTAAATGCTGATTTGATGCGTGCAGAGAATTTAAATGATGACTTGCCGAGTGCGAGAAATTTAAATGATGACAGTTGATAAGTGCGAGAAATTTAAATGATGATTTGACGCGTACAAAAATTTAAATAATGATAATTGCGAAAGATTAAAGATTTGATTTTTGGTGCCTGCAAAATCGATGTTAGTAATCGTTCGAAGATAATTAAAACAATAAAAAAGTAAATCAAATGAACATGCATTTAAATTTAAACAAGTAAATAAATAATTAATTAAACATGGCATATGACATAAATTAAATATTTGCATACGAGTTATTAATTGTATATGGCATACGAGCTATTAATTAAATAAACACGAAAATAAAATGACTCGAATAATTGACGAAAAAAATTATTTGGGCCGGGCCCACATGCTGAAATTAATTAAAATGGGCTAGGAATAAATCCTAGCCCATGACTTAACTTGAAAAGGAACAGATGGGCTTGGCTTAAGCCAAGGCCCATCATGCGTTCTGAAAGAAAAGAAAGAAAGAGACGGGCTTGGCCCGTCACCTTTCATCTTCAAGAACAGTAGCATGGCTTTCCTTGCGCCGGCGCTAAGGCCGGCGACAAGGAAGACCGCTCCGGCCACCAACCCTCTCCAAACAGCCTCAAAAACTCGCTCACCTCTCCAGTAACTCAAACCAATAATCACAGCAAGGATTTTAAATCAAAACAGTAGTTTTTTTATGAGTAGAAAAACAAACTATTTAACATGTATATATAGTTATTAATTAATCAAGACCTCATACAATCGAATTGAGGCAAGGGAAATGAAATTAGCATGATATAAAAGCATTTAAAGCATATTTAAGCAATTGATTCATGCATTATAAGCAAAAATGAAACTTAAAAGAAAGAAGCTAGAGAGAGAAAGCTTGAAAATACTCACCTTGATTGCTTCCTTTTGCTTGGACTGATGTTGAGGATGAAAGGGTGCGTGAACCCGTCTATTTTAAAGGGTGAAGGGCAGGGTATTTATAAGAGGAGGTTGGACGAATGTGTGGTGAATTTGATGCGCGTGGTCGAGGGTGATGAGGCGGATAACGGTGAGTGAGAGTGCAGTGCTGGCGTGGTGATGTCGCTTCCTTCTCGAAGCAGTGACATAATTGATTCTCGAAGCCATGACGAGGGCATTCGAATTGGAAGGGAAGAAAACTTGCGTGAAAGGAAAAGGGAATGGATGTTGATCTTAAATCCATGACCGTTGGATGGTTGACTAAGGGATTAGTCAACCAATCCAATGGTTGATTAAAAAGAAAGGAGAAAAAATGCTTTAGTAATTAATATGGGCTAGATCGATTTTCGCGAACAAACGTTCCGAATTCTCGAGCCGAAGGTGCCAGCGCGTAGAGAAAAATACGGCGAGTTTAACCGTCTACAGCGAATGACGAGAATTTTTCGTTTAACGTGTTTATTTTCTCATTCGGAAACATGAAATGTTCGGACGAAAACTAAATGACGTTATGACCAAAATTACGCGAAACGTTGTTGGTCGGTGTGACCGAAAAAAATATTAGGTACTAGTTGATGGAAAACATTCCGCGTTCGAGCTATTGTCCGAGCGAACTTACTCGGGTCCAATAAAAGCTCGAACAAAAATAATAATAATAATAATAATAAATGCTAAAAAATGTGATAAAATACTAAAAATCCTAAATTTCACGCGATGACCTAAAACGAAGAAATAACTAGCAAACGACTAACGGAAAATTAAAAAATGTGGTTTTAAGGCCGAAAATATTGATGATAATAATAACAAAAATATGTGACGAAAAATTAAAAATGCGATTTCGAATGCTGACGATGATAAATATGCGATGAGAATTTTAAAATGCTAACGACAGTAAATTAATTAGAAATGACAGCAAATTAAGTAAGATGACGGAAGTGCTAAATTTAATCAAAAATGGCGTCAAAATTCGGGTATCAACACAATTTTACGTTGTTTGTTCATGTTGTGAATTTTCATGAATATCAGGAGGATCGGAGGGAGTTGAGAATGTGGATTTTATTACAATCCTCAAGAATCTTACTGTGAGGTTTGACGCCTTGGAAAATAGATTGAATGAGTCATCCGACAAGAAGGAAGAAGTGCCCATTCAACGCTTTACCCAAAACCTCAATCCGGAAAACGCTGAACATATGTATGATATGCCTCAGCAAGAAGGGAACAACAAGGGGTTGTTTAGAGGATTGCCCGAAGGTTATGTTGGCAGAGGGGATGAGGAGAAAAGATTTGCGACTGGACCTATACTTGATGACGCGGCTCATCGACGCTCACCCTTGCGCGAGCCCCGTGGGAACGCTACCCGAGATGAGCACCAAGCGTTCCATGAGTAGTGGCGCGAGGAGCGCGGGGCTAATGGGTTTGAGTATGATAGGCGTGACCGAGCTCATGAGCGACAACCTAGGAACGAGGAGAGATTGGACTCTAACTTGGGGAGTATCAAGATGAAAATTCCAGTTTTTGAGGGCAAGGATGATCCGAACGCGTATCTAACATGGGAGAGGAAGGTTGACTCGATCTTTCTTTGTCATAATTATTCAGAGGATAAGAAGATTAAGTTGGCCTCAGTAGAATTCAGCGGATATGCGATCCATTGGTGGGATCAGCTCTATAAGACTAGGCAGAGGTGTAGAGCCGGTCTAATTCCCACTTGGGAAGAGATGAAGATCCATATGAGGCAGCGCTTTGTACCACCTTATTTCCACCGCGACCTTCACCAACGGTTGCAAACCATGACACAAGGAAGTAAGAGTGTGAGGGAATATTTCAATGAGATGGAGATAGCGCTGGCTAGAGCGCAAGTGAATGAGGACGCCGAGGCTACAATGGCAAGGTTTCTCCATGGCTTTAATCGAGAGATATGCAATGTGTTGAAACTGACACATTACTCTACTCTACAGGAGATGCTACACATGGCCATTAAAATAGAAAGGCAAAAGAAGACAACAAGGTCTTCTTATGCGACTTCAGGCTCGGTCAATACGAGGGCCACGCCATGGAAGAAGACATCGTGGACTAAGGATAGTAAGATTGCAAGAGAGCCCCCTAAGGTACTACCGTACAATTATGGCACCAAGGGTGCGACAAGTGCTCAAGTATCCTCTAGAGGCAGCAACAATAATAATCCTTCTTCTACTCCAACCAATAGAATTCCAACAAAGGATATTGTTTGCTTCAAGTGTGCCGGCCGAGGCCATAGGCAAGCCGAATGCCCTAATAAGCGTGTCTTGCTAATTCAGGAAAATGGTGATCTAGAATCGGATGATGATCAAGAGGTTGAGGAGTCCGAGAGAATGGAGGAGGAAGTTGAAGAGGACAGTTCAGACGACGGTGAGCTTAAGGTTTCAGGCCACAATGTCAATCTTGTGGTTAGGCGCAACCTTAGCGCTCAACCCAAGGCTGAGGTATGTGAGGAAGAACAGAGAGAAAACCTCTTTCACGCTCGTTGTTGGATCAATAAGAAGGTATGCTCTTTGATCATTGATAATGGGAGTTGTACGAATTGCGTGAGTACATTATTAGTATACAAATTAGGGCTACCAACCATGAAGCATCCTAAGCCTTATTCATTATAGTGGATGAACGATGGTAGCGAGATAAGAGTGACGACGCAAGTATTGGTTTCGTTCTCCATTAGGAAATACAAGGACGAAATCCTTTGTGATGTCGTTCCAATGCAGTCGAGTCATGTTGTAATTGGGCGACCATGGAAATTCGATATGAAGGCCAATCACGAAGGGAGAACTAATCGGTATAAGTTGGTGAAAGATGGGAAGAAATTCACTCTTGCACCTTTGACACCGATGGAAGTTTTTGAGGATCAACAATGGTTGATCAAGTCCTATGCTGACTATGAGATTACAAGAAAGATTGAGAGAGAAAAAGGAGGGCTGAGTGTTGAAAAGAAAGAGAGAAATCGAGAGAAAAATAGCTCACATGAAAATAGAGAGCATGTGGAGAGAAATTATGTGAAAAATAGCCCTCATGAAAATTGTGAACATGGGAAGAGCGTAAGTGAGCAAAACAGCCCGCATAAAAAAAAGAGCATGCGAGAGGAAAACACACGCATGAAAAGAGTGAGCATGCTAGAGTGGGTGAAGGTGAGAAAAATAAATTGAATATATTCGCCAAAGGGAGAGAAGTGAGGCAAGCATTGATTTTACAAAAATCCAGTTTTGGCGCAAACCGCCCCCTAATTCTTCTTCGCTTTAAAGCATTTGTTTAAATTCTTCTAACCCTAACCCTGTAAGTTCTTTGTATGTTGGTATTGCTGCTCTTTTGCAGGAATTTAAGGATGTTTTGCCCGATGAGATGCCTCTAGGTTTGCCTCCAATCTGTGGGATCAAACATCAAATCGACTTTGTGTCCGGTTCTACAATTCCTAATCTTTCGGCCTATAGGAGTAACCCCGAGGAGACGAAGGAGCTACAAAGTCAAGTGGAGGAATTACTTAGTTGTGGCTATGTGAGAGAGAGCTTATCCCCATGCGTTGTTCCCATGATCTTAGTTCCAAAGAAGGATGGAACTTGGCGCATGTGTGTCGACTGTCGAGTGGTAAATAAAATCACTGTAAAGTATCGACACCCTATTCCTCGTTTAGATGATATGATTGATGAATTGAGTGGTAGTAAACTATTTTCTAAGATTGATTTAATGAGTGGATATCACCAAATTCGCATGAAAGAGGGTGATGAATGGAAAATGACTTTTAAGACTAAGTTATACGAGTGGATGGTTATGCCGTTTGGGTTAACTAACGCACCTAGTACTTTTATGAGATTAATGAATCATGTTCTTAGACATTTTATTAGTAGATTTATTGTAGTTTATTTTGATGACATATTAATTTACAGCAAATCAATTGATGAGCATGTTTCGCATCTTAGGGAAGTTTTTCTTACATTGCTTTAGCAAAAATTATATGCTAAGCTAACCAAGTGTTCTTTTGTTTGGAGCAAGTTGGTTTTCTTGGTTTTGTTGCCAATGTAGAAGGTGTGAAGGTTGACGAAGAGAAGATCAAGGCGATCAAGGAGTGGCCGACTCCAAAGAGAGCAAGTGACGTGCGCTCATTCCATGGCCTAACGAGCTTTTACAGGCGCTTCATCAAAGATTTTAGTTCTATTACGGCACCATTGAACGAACTAACTAAGAACAATATTTTTTTCAAGTGGGAGCAGGCGCAAGAGGAAGCGTTCCAAATGCTTAAAGATCGCTTGTGTTCGGCACCCGTCTTAGCCCTACCGGATTTTCACAAGGCATTTGAGGTTGAATGTGACGCGAGTGGGATTGGGATCGGTGTTGTCCTTATGCAAGAGAAACAACACATTGCCTACTTCAGCGAGAAGTTGAAAGACACTCAACTTAGGTATCCGACGTATGACAAGGAGCTCTACGCCCTGGTGCGCGCTAGAGGTTTGGCAACATTACTTGATGTCGCGTGGATTTATTGTGCATACGGATCACTTAAGTTTGAAGTACCTCAAGGGACAAGGGAAATTGAACAAGCGTTACGCGACTTGGATGGAGTTTATAGAGTCTTTTCCCTACCACATTCGGTACAAAGAAGTAAGGACAATGTAGTGGCCAATGCACTATCGCGAAGGTATACGCTTCTATCATCTCTTAGTGCTAAGCTACTTGGGGTTTTCACACATTATTGAACTTTACTCTACTGACTCTAATTTCGGTGAGATATACAACACATGTATGACTAGGGCCGAATCTGAATTCTATAGGCATGAGGGTTATTTATTTAAGCGCAAGCGCTTGTGTGTGCCTATTTGTTCATTACGGGAATTATTTATGCAAGAGTCGTATAGTGGTGGTTTAATGACACATTTTGGTGTGACTAAGACTCTTGATATTCTTAAGGATCATTTTTATTGGCCCCGTATGAAGCTCGACGTAGTCCGCGTCGTTGTTATGTGTCTAGTGTGCTGAAAGGCCAAATCTAAGGTGGCCAATCATGATGAGTACATGCCATTACCTGCACCTTCCCACCCTTAGACCGATCTGTCCATGGATTTTATTATGGGTCTGCCTAAGTCTAGACAAGGGAAGAATAGTATCTTTGTCGTTGTGGATAGATTCTCTAAGATGGCACATTTTATTCCGTGTGCGGCTACTCATGATGCGACTTATATTGCTGACTTGTTCTTTAAAGAAGTGGTACGCTTTCATGGTATACCTTTTTCTATTGTCAGTGACAGGGATAGCAAGTTCCTTAGCCATTTTTGGCATATTTTATGGAAGAGACTTGGTACAAAGTTGCTCTATTATACGTCTTATCATCCCCAAACCGATGGCCAAACAGAGGTGGTGAATCGAACCCTAGGCTCGTTGTTGTGCACATTGGTTCGTATGCATATGTCCACATGGGTAGAGTGTTTACCGTTTATTTAATTTGCTTACAATCGTTCCATTCATTCCACCACACATTATTCACCTTTTGAGCTTGTGTATGACTTTAATCCTATGTCACCTTTGGATTTGACCCCTTTTCCTTTAAGTGATGCTTCTAGCTTAAATGGTGCAAAGAAGGCAGATTTGGTGAAGAAATTACATGAGAAAGCCCAGCACAACATCGAGTGCATGAATGAGAGGTTGGCGCTTAAGAGAAACGAAGGAAGGAAGACGGTTTCCTTCAGTGTTGGTGATTGGGTATGGCTGCACTTACGCCAGGAACGGTTTCCAGCCCAACGTCGTGGAAAAATATTTGCAAGAGGCGATGGTCCTTTCCAGATCGTGGAAAAGATCAACAACAACGCCTACAAACTTGACTTGTCTAGTGAGTATGGTTCCGTGAGTGTCACTTTCAACGTGTGACTTAATGTTGTTTGATGTAGGTGATGATGATGATGCGGCTGATGATGGTGATGATGCTGATGCGGATTGGAGGGCGAATCCTTTCCAAGGGGGAGAGAATGATGTGAATCCTAGTGTGCCTTTACCACCAACAGGGCCGATGACTCGCGCGAGGAGCAAGGAGTTGCAACCGAAGCTTTCACAACTTATCTACAAAGAATTATGGTGTGATACACTCATCGAGGAAGTTGTGCTACGAGAGAGGAGCCTGCGACTTGTGACGCTTCTCATGGTCGAGACTGGTCTTGGCGTCATCACACCTAAAACAGAGGCGAAAGCAGATTGACGCAGAGTCTTGACGTCATCACGCCAGAAACAGAGGCGAGTGGCAGATTGCGTCAAGCCTTGGCATCATCACGCCAACCCTTGGCGTCATCATGCCAGAAACAGAAGAGAGGAGCAATTTGGGCGAAGCTTGGCATCATCACGCCAAACCCTTGGCGTGATCACGCCAACGAATCTACCAGTTTTGCGTTTGAAAGGGATTTCAAGCTTCCGATTTTTAATTAGTTATTTTTAATTAATTAAGTTAGTTTTAGACCTATTTATAATTAGTTTAATTAATTATTTAATTAGAAGTTCAAGTAGAAGTAGGACTTATGAGGAAAGTCCAACTTTAGTAGGATTTAGGGTTCTCTTATTTAAAAGAGCCACCCTTTTCATTGTAAGGTTACGTTATCTTTTTCAATCAAAATTCAGAGAGAATTTTCTCAGTTGTTCATCGTGAACATTGTCCCTAATTGAGTCCGAACACTCGATTAGGATAGCAAATAAAACCTGAAAGTCCATCCCATTGATTCGTAGCTCTAGTTTGGCTAATACAAGATATTAACAGGGTTAGAGATCGATTCAAGAACCTCACTTGATAGGTTTAGTTTGGCTAATACAATATATAAGTAGGGTTAAACGGTCTTGTTGAGTTTATCTATTTTCGCATCGAAATCCAAGCTTAGAACTAGATGACAAAGTACGTACTACGCATCCTACGCAACTAGGATTGTATCACCCTGTTTGTCAGCTTATTTCTTCACCATCATCTCCAAAATTGCGCAATTTTTAAGTCTTCAAACACCCAGCCTCCCTCCCTACGCAATGTATACATATTTTACCAATATGTTAACAACAACAACAATAGCAGCAGCAGAAGAAAAAGACAAAATCTGAGTGGTTTACTTTAATTCACTTTAAGGTGCTGCAATGCACATTCAGAGTTTGCCACGAATTTGTTTTTATGTGAAGCATTTTCCGTTCAAAATAAAAGAAATAGCGGCTGAAAAATGAGAGAGCATATACCGGCAGTGCGATGAGGTCAAAGTTGGAGTCACTGCACTCAGAAATGAGAACATCTGCGAACAGCTTGATGCTCTTAGCCGCCTCGATGCGGAGCTGCTTCTCAACGGAAGCAACAATGACGTCAGCTCCACTTGTTCTGAGATCATTATGACGGCCTCCATGGGCTCTGTTCCATGGGCGATTGGTACCAAAACCTAACATTATTTATTTGTAACCCAACCACAACCGAAGGAATTTAAGATCAGGAGAAAGATATATTATATTCCAGTACTTCAATTACTACATAGAATGGTGTTCTTGTTTACCTTTTTGTTAGCGGAGGCCATTGCGGCGGAGATTTTGTGTCCTTCGACAGAGAAGAGATTGAGACGGTCGAAGAAATCTAAATATCTATCATCTTTCCTCACTCCTGTTATAAAATATATATATAACCTGTTGGGAATCATTTTTCTCAAGAATTACGTTATCAGAAAAGTTTCATTTCAAGAAAATTACATTCCGACGAGCAAACTTGACCTAAAAATTATTATAAAATAACATAAAATTTTGGGCCGAAATAGCATGATAATTTAATAAATGACAAAATATGATTTATTGAAAAGAAATATTAAAATTTTAAAATTCATTACCAAAAAATTAGGAGTGTTCATCAACCCGTCTAATCCGTTCAACCCGACCCTATTCGAACAAATCTAACCTTACATGAGTTGAATGTAGGAAATTGTCGAGTTTTAATTTTAAAAAAGCCAACCAGCACTAATAAATGTAGTTTTTTTTTGATATCCATATAAAATTAACCGACTCGCATAAACAATTACTCCCTCTGTCTTTGAAAGTGAGACGTTTTAGGCTGAAAATTGATTCCACAATTAATTGACGCTATTTTTTTTTTTACCCATTTGCCCCTTAAACGACGTCGTATTGGCAGATGAGGGCAAGGACAGCGCAGGGATAAAAATAGTGTGGCAGAAAAGTCTGACATCCATTCACTTTCACTCCATTTTCTTCTTCTCTCTTCTTCAGTTTCCTCCTCCTTCTTCAGTCTCCTCATCTTTCTCTTGATGGAGGGAATTTATTTGAGGATTCTCAGCCCGATTGTTATGATTAATTTCAAAATTCGAACGACATGCATATCCCCAATATTTCTGAAGATTCTCAGCCTGATACCTGTCAAGGAAGATGATGAAGAAAGTTTACTAGATCTTGACGCTGATGGTGGGCGTCTTTCTTTTCCGTTTGGGCCGAGGGTTTTATTGATGATGGGTTGGGTAGTGTTTATCTATTTAATTTGAATGTTGTTCTTTCGTTTTTGGGTTTTAATTTGGGTCGCCGGAGCCGCCGGCGCCGGCTGCTGGAGGTAGAAGACGAGCGGTCTTTGATTGTTAATCCACTGGTATTTCGTTTGAATTATTTATTGATTGATTTACTGGCATGATTTTCTGCTTGTTTTTCTTTTAAATTTGCGGCTCTGATTTTACTTCGTTGATTGACTGGATTTAATGGTTTTTCGGTGGCTGGAATCGTTGGGTGTTATTGCTATCAAAAGTGCTGTTTGTTTCGTTGATTCGTTGCTTGAATAAATTGCTGGTTCGTTACTCAATTTAAATGATCCAATTGCTGTCAAAAATCTGCTGCTTAATGGTTGGTTTTTGCTTGACAAAATCTACTGGTTTTTGCTGTCAAAAATGGCTCTTAATGGTTGGTTCTTTGCTTGATAATTTCCATGATTTTTCTAGAATTTGAATTTTGAAATTAGCTCAAAATTTCAGGCCAAAATTTTTAGGGATTTTTTTCGCGCTTGTACTGTACCTTAATTTTGGATGGATGATGAGAGGAGGAAGGAGAGAAGAAGACACAAGACGGTGCGTTTGGTATTTTTTAATCCTAAATACAACATTTCTTGCCCACGTGTGCCACACACTCACAGACAGTACTGATATAATGCCGGGCTTCCACAGCAAGCCCACAGGTGCCTAAAATACCGTGATTTGCAGCCCGGCGTCTCTCTTTTAAAGACAGAGGGAGTACAAGGGTAGAATACAACTCTACCCACCCCTGGAAATAATATAAAAAATTAAAGGATTGTTCTGAAGTTGGAGATCATGCTCCTCCAAGCCATAAGTGGAGGCCACTGGGGTCATGCAGTATATTAAAAGTTTTAAACCCCAATAATTGTCCCTGAACCACTCTAATCAATTACTAATATTTTTGAGAATAAAATATTGGAAAAAGATCTCTAATCAATCAACACATGTTACCAAAATATTTTTGTAATCATCAGAGCGACCATATATTCTTTTTGCAATGAATCTCTCGCTTTATTTTTGGAATTTTTTGGAATTCAATATTTCGGTGGTGGGTGTACGAGTGAGTTATTAAATACATTCTGTGTATATAATTTTATATTCATTTATCTATAAAATATAAAATTCATAATTTATTTTTTAAAATTAAACTCCGATCCACATTTATTAATTTGTACTAATAAATGTGAGTAAATGAATATAAAATTATATACATCGAGTGTATTTAATACTCCTTCCATGTTTTAAAGAATGACGTTTACTGTTCCGGCGCGTATTTTAATGTGGCCGGATAACTCACTATATGATCCTAAAAAATTTCGTGTTTTTCTCCGAGCGTACGTTAATCTTTAACGTACTTCCAAGAAAAAATTAGGAATAAAATTATCTTAAATAGTAAATCATTCAGTTACATTGAAATACGTGTTATAATTCATTCTTTTGTGAATGGAGGGAGTAATTTTTTTTTGTCCATTGGTCAAATGTGACTTCTAACGATCTCCATGCGCCATTTACACTTAATAATTATTGCGGAATTGGGGAATTTTTAATTGAGTTGTAAATTAAAAAATAGATAAAAACTTACAATAGCGGCTATCTAAGAGAAATTGGTAGAGTGTAATTTGAGATTTAATAAATGCAAGGTGCTATTTGAAAGTTTTTACCAAGAGTAAGGACCAAAAGAGACATTCAGTCTTAAATCTGTATCAACTTATCATGGGGAAAAAATCAGAGGGACCCACTTTTTCCTCAACTCTGAGGCGTGACTCATAAAATCGTAAACGCTCACCCAAATCTAATCGGTCCCTCTCTCCCCCCCCCCCCCCCCCCCCCCCAAACAAGGAAAAAAAGGAAAGAACTAAAGAAAGTAAAGAAAAAAAAGAGTCAAAATGTCCAGCATTGCACAGAAGGGGAAGAGGGATGGCGAAAATGGGAATATAGAGGAGAGTTCAAGCTCCAAAGACGGGTCAATTTGTGGGTATGACTCACTTCATCACCTCCTTAGCTCAAATCTCAAGCCCCACCTCTTTAAGGTAACTCTTCCCATCACTGTTTCTAGTAAATTCATCAAGATTCGTTGTTAATCTGATGGGTTTGGTAAATTTCTCTTCTTTTGCATGAATACATTCAATTTGGATTTTTTTTAGGGAAAAAATGGATTGCTACAGATTTTAGCAAGTATAATAACAACATAGTAGCTGTTTAGTTGACTGATTTCTTCCAAGATGAAGACTTTCTTACTAGCATACATGTTTAACTGGAGAAGGTTGGTAGTAAATCTGTCAGTTATGAAGTAAAACAGCCTTATGATTCTATGAAAAATGATATAAATTCTAACAACATGCCATATGATTATGATTTTAGTTTATTTTAATTTTTCTTTCAGGATGTAAGCCGTTTGCTTACAGGGCTGAATTGTGGAACGGTGCTTGAGCATATCACGCTTCCGGATTCTGTCGAGGCATCAGCTTCGGATTGTGATTTTGACCTCCAGGTAGATGCTTATCTCACCTGCTGCGCAATCTCTTTGATGAAATGTGATTGCTGTTATGTATATAGGTTATGTTTTGGTTTTAGATTTGAAGGATTATGCCCAAAATAATCATCGGCGTGGCACTTAAGTTCTGAAACTCGCTTGATAAAGTGACTGATTTGGACTATAAACCAGCTATAGTTTTATCTTACATACTTAATCAGTGAACCATAAAATTCTTATCATAATTGGTTGTTTTTCCTCACCTAGCACAGGTGTTTTTGTAGTACCTTGATTCCCTATCTATTCCAGGGTGTCCTAAAACGGTTGGTGCTATCATATTTGATTGTTTTGGGTAATTTATCTATCATTTTCTCAGGCTTTTCGCTTCAATGCTGACAAAGAGTTTATGAGAGAGCCTCGAGTTGTCAGGATGGGCCTCATTCAGAACTCTATAGCTCTTCCAACAGCTGCACCCTTTCCGGATCAAAAGAGGGCCATCTTTCAGAAACTGAAGCCACTAATTGATGCTGCAGGTGCTTCAGGAGTCAACATATTATGCTTGCAAGTAAGTTGAACTTGAGTCATCAGGTTGAACTAATTTCATCAATTTCTTACTTTTGTTTTATTTTATTTTCCGTTTTACTACTTAAATCTGAATATATTTCTCATGTTATTGTAACCCAGGAGGCGTGGGCAATGCCATTCGCCTTTTGTACACGAGAGGAAAACTGGTGCGAATCTGCGGAGCCTGTTGATGGGGAGTCTACACGATATCTTCAATCATATGCAAAAAAATACAACATGGTCATCATAAGTCCGATTCTTGAGAGAGATATTAATCATGGGGAGACTCTATGGAACACTGCTGTTATAATTGGAAATCATGGAAATATAATTGGCAAGCACCGTCAGGTAACTGCAATATTATTTGTATCTGTTTTTGCTGCTTATTGATGTGTTAACACTTAACACAGAACATGGTTGGAATTGCATTTTGCAGAACCAAGGCACGTATTTTATGGAAAGAAATACTGGGCACCCTGTGTTTGAGACAGCTTTTGGAAAGATTGCAGTTAATATATGCTATGGCAGGCACCATCCCTTTAATTGGTTGGCATTCGGCTTGAATGGTGCAGAGATTGTTTTCAATCCTTCCACCGCTGTTGGCGAACACAGTGAACCAATGTGGCCTGTCGAGGTTATTCTCTACTTGGTTGCCTTATCTTATACACAACTTTGGCTTCATTGAGGTCTTTGCCATTTCTTTTTGATCGATTGCACTTCCTATTAGCTTTTGGAAGTTCTAGTAATTGATGAAATAAACCTCACACAATGGCATGGTTCATTTGCTGCTCTTCATGCTGTTAATGATGCTAACAGCCAATTGTTATACTAGAGATTCATTTATATTTGAAGGCCTACACCAGCTCTCTTGATAAAAAAAGGAAAGACTGCTACATAAAGTGAATTGACATCCTATTGATGGTTTTGCAGGCCCGCGATGCTGCGATTGCTAACAGTTACTTTGTTGGGTCAATCAATCGTGTTGGAACTGAGATATTCCCCAATCCATTTACTTCGGCTGATTGCGAGCCACTACATTCAGGTGTCGGGCATTTTTATGGTTCCAGCCATTTTTCAGCTCCGGATGCTTCTTGCACACGCTCCCTGTCGCGTTACAAGGATGGGTTGTTGATAGCAGATATGGACCTAAACCTTTGTCGACAGGTGAAAGACAAATGTGGATTTCGAATTCGCTATGATTTATATGCTGAGATGCTTGCCAATTATTTGAAGCCAGATTTTGAGCCCCAAATCATCTCCGATCCCTTGTTACCTAATAAGCACTCTTAAAATTCCATTCAATCTACACTTTTAATTTGTCAAAACAGAGGCTGTATCTGGATGTTTTGCTGAAATAAGCCATTGCAGATTTCTTGTTTTCATTCACAATAATTAACCAACCTGTCACCCCCCTCCTTGCGCGTGTTTAAGGTGTAACGCGAAGGGTTCGTTTGAGATTCCTAAGATGTTGTGTCGAAGAGGATGGTGGGTGGTGGTTGTGACTTGCGAGCCATTATAATGGCGGTGTGGAGGGTGATAAAGGCATCGTAGATGGTGAGCGGTGACTACGGTGAGTTGTTATTGATGGGGTGAGGGTTGGAGTTAACAAGGAATACAAGAACAATGGTGGGGTGATGGTGCTTGCTCGATCTTGTGTACATGAACTTTAAGCTTTTACAATAATGTGTTTAATCCAAAATACCTATAATTATCACTTACAAACACATATACATACAATAGTAAAGAGAACTAATATAGTATTTCAGTAAAGATATGGTTTTATAGTATTAAAGATTCGAGTTACATTATTCTTACTTCATTCACAAAAAATTAAAAAAATCGCGCTCAAACTAAGTGTCAAGCTTCATGCTGAAAATTTGGTGCCTTCTTTTTCCCCCCTTTCACTTCTTTGTTTTCGTCAAACTGTAAATTAGTGGTCTTGATATCGAAATCTAACTCTTCAGTGTTTTGCATAAAGTACCACGGAGCTACTCGACTACAGGATGATTGGTTTTTTGAGTCTTTTTCTTCAGAACCAGGAAAGGCTTCAATGTCATGAAAAATCCAATTATCCCAGTCACATTCAAGAGGAAGAACACCATATGATTTTGTTGGTCCAAGGGCTCATTAAATTTTGTTTTGATGAATTAAGGACACACAAATTAATTAATATACTAACGCAATTTTAAGTTAAAGTATTTGTAGTTTGCGACGAGACAACAAAAAGAAGCAACGAATCAATTATCGCAAGCTCGAAGAATCAAGTGTATATTAGAGCATTAAACGTGTAAGTATGATTCTAATTAGCACTTGATTTATGTTCGATAATACCTCAAGAAAAAGTGTCAAAAGATTTAACATAACGGTTAGTATTTGGTATTAAATACATAACGGCTAGTTTTTCAAATTCATAACGGCTAGTTTTTGGCTACTATAAATACTCATCTAAGATGAGTTATAAAAATCCAAGAAAGCATTTTACAAGTTTTATATACACAAATCACATTTACAAACTCCCTTAAATTAAAGTTTTACAACGCAAGCTTCACACATCGGTTTTCAACCATTCTTGCGTCTTTCAATTCGAGTTTGTTTTGCTTTCTTCTTGAGGTAATATTGTTCATTTATTGGTGTTATTGTGAATCATACATTTATTATTTATACACCAATTATTTGTTGCAATTTCACCATTTCAATTGTGAAGGTTTTGTAAGTGTACCGAACACTTAAATTGTAAGGTTTACTGGTTGAGCCCGCAAAAACCAAGTGTAAGGTTAATTGGTTGATCCCGGAAAAACCAAGGTGTAAGGTTGGAGTTGAACCCGTAAAAACTCAAGGTAAATAACGAAGTGTCGTTATTCAAAATCCTAAGGGTGAGGCTCTTAGGTAGTGGAGTACAATTCATTGAGGAATTGGAACCACTATAACTCCTTGTGTTTTTATTTCCGCATTTAATTTCAACTCTTTGTGTTAATATTATATTTGCCTATTCACCCCCCTCTAGGCCGGGTTTATTGGGATAACATCGTATTTCAATTGGTAGCGGAGCAAGGTCACTTGTTTTGTAGATTTAATCACCTCAAGTGCAAGATCAAATGGCTCAAGAGGGACTATATGTTCACAAAGAAGGTGCTGCACTCAACCGTCCACCCTATCTTGATGGAAACAATTATTTGCAATGGAAAACAAAGATGTTAGCATTTCTTGGTGCTCAAGATCAACAAATGCTAGATTGTGTCTTGACCGGATTTGTTTTTCCCACGGAACCATCGGGAAAAGAAGGAGAAGGAGGATCATCAAAAATTCTTCCATTCACTAAATGGGAAGTCGGATCAATTGCAAGAAAGCAAAGTGAAGACAAGGCAAGGTACGCTTTATTTTGTTCAATTTCACCTAGCGAATTTAATCGTGTTAGTGCTTGCAAATTGTCTAGAGATGTTTGGTTAGCTTTGGAGACGGCACATAAAGGCACTCCTCAAGTAAGAACCGTCAGACTCAACACCCTCAAACGTGAGTATGAATTATTAAATATGAAGAGTGGTTAGTCTATTTATGATTTAAGCACTAGAATTCAAAATATTTGCAATGCTATGGGAAATCTTAGATGGGCTCCTAATGATGAGGAGATGGTAAGAAAAATTCTTAGTGTTCTTCCTAACACATGGAATGCTAAGACATCCATATTTGATGAAATGGAGAAAAGACCTACCTACTCTCAAATTATTGGTTCTCTTACCGCTTTCGAGTATAATGTCACTTCATCCCGTGACAATAAGCTCAAGATGGAGGAACCGGTAGGAGAAAAGGTAAAGAATCACAATGTAGCTTTCACAAGCAAGGCTCAAGGAGATGAAGAAGATCTTGAGTCCATAGCTCTCTTTGCTAGAAAATTCAAGAAATTTTGGCAAAAAGACGAGAAGAAGCAAAGGTATCAAGGTGAACATCCTAACTCTTCTAAATACCAATTTAAGAATGATCATATTGTGTGTTATGGATGTGAAAAAGCAGGACATGTTAAGAGTGAATGTCCCAACCTTGATAAGAAGAAGAGAGTTGAGAAAAGAGGCTCTAAAGATGTGAAGGATACCCGGAGGCATCCTAGAAGAGCTCTAAAAGCTTCAACTTGGGATGATGATGAAGATGAAGAAGATAGCAACCAATCCCAATCGGAAGGAGAAGAAGAGATATCCAACATATGTTTCTTTGCAAATGAAGATGACTCCTCCGATGAAGAAATCGAATTTTGCCTCATGGGTAAAGGAGAAAGCGACAATGATTCAGTTAGTGATGATGAAAATTCTTTTGATGAATTGCAAAATGCTTTTAATGAGTTAGGCACAATGTATAAAGACTCTTGTAGGAGAAATGCTAAACTTGTTAAGGAACTAGATAACCTTAAAAAGGACATTAGTGAACTAGAAGAACTAAATGAAGGGTTAACTAGTGAAAATAAATTACTTGAGAATGCATGTAATAAGCTCAAAAATGAAAATGCTATTTGTGAAATGTGTGCAAACTCTAGTAAAGAAGTAGCTATTTTAAATGAAAAGATTAAAGTTCTTGAAGCTACTTTAGCTAAATATATTAAAAGTGCACAAAGTCACTAAGATTGCTTAAATGATCAAAAGACTAGTGGTGATAGAAGAGGTATTGGATTCAATCATTATACTAGCATGAGTAATTCTAAAACTTCTTTTGTTAAGGCAAGTACTTGTAACAATGCTAGCTCTTCAAATCACTCACATGATAGACCTTTGTATAAATGTAGCTATTGCAATAAAAATGGTCATTTGTCATATTTTTGCTACATTCGTAAAGGTGTTGTTTATGCAAAATAAATGTGGGCACAAAAGAGTGCATTTGCTAAGGAAGGACCCAAACGTGTTTGGGTTCCTAAAACTAACTAGTTTGTTTTGTAGATGTGCCAAAAAACCCATGCAAATAAGTAGTAATTGAATAGCGGGTGTTCGCGGCACTTTGAAAAAGGAAATGTGACCTTTGGCGACAAAACTTTGGTATTGGTAAAATTGGTCATTTTCGTTCTTCTAATTTGTTTTGGCAATAAGTATAATATATATATATATGTGTGATTGATTTTATCGCTAACTTTGATCGTTTGTTCAAGTATATATTTTCATAAATTTGGCAAGAAAGAATTGTTCTTGTAGGAACTTAGCTTGAATGGTGGCCCAAGGGAATTACCACCTGAAGCCGCATTGATCTTTGATGGACATGGCCCGATTGCAAACATTGAAGCTATTCGGTTGAAGTAGCAAGAACTAGACAAATTGAAAAATCGCAATCGGTATTCCTTGAACAGTTACTTTTATGTCTATATTTATTTGATGAATATACGTGTTTTAAATGATTATGTTAGTTATTAAAATCCATAATCATATATGCTATAAATTGCCATAAATTATTTTTAAATTATTTGTGCATATACATGTTTAATTAGAATTATTTTTTCTATGCATGTATGCTTTTATTCATGTGATTCATCATTGAGAAATGGGTTGAAATTGATTTTACATTAGATTATGAGGCTTTGATTAATTGTATAAAGGTATTTTGTGGAAGTTTTGATTAAAGAAAAATGCATTTTGAAACTCAAATTGCTGAAAACCTGGTCTCATAGTTGAGCAGATGGTTTGCTGTATTAAACCATGATGCTACCCATGAACTATTTCGTACTTCAAAATTGATGGGAAAGAACGTCATATGAGCATGAGCTCACCCATGAGGGTGACCATGAACTCTTCGTTCTCCTATAAAATTGCAGTGTCATGGGCATGAACTCACCCATGAGGGTAACCATGAAACCTTCGGCAAAAACACTTAAAAATTCAGATCTTCAATTTTTCTTTCTTTCAAATTGTGTTAGCCGTAAAAAAAAAATCTAAACGAGAGATTACATTGTCAGAAATCCATTTCATATTTAATATTCTTTAACTTCTTTGCATTTATGGTTTGTAATAATTTTTGAATTGGATAATTGTTGTACTATTACCTTTATGAAGTAATATTTACATTATGTTTGCTCCTTAAATATTTTCCTTGCCTTAATTAATTGGTAGAAATATTTTGATGTTGTTTTCCCTTTTTGTTAATGACAAAGGGGGAGAAAATATGTGGGAGCAATTTTGATTCTTTGCTATGCTCCATGTGCACTAACGCTTTTATGTAGGGATTGAGGCTCCATAATCAAATTGATATGATCAATTTGGTAGCATATCGATAGGGGGAGCATTTCGGCAAAGATATAGGGGGAGTAATTCTTCTCCTTTGTGGTTTAATTTAAAATTGCATGTTCATATTGTCTTAAATTAATTTGTGGTTGTCATCATAAAAAATGGGGAGATTGTTGGCCCAAGGGCTCATTAAATCTTGTTTTGATGAATTAAGGACACACAAATTAATTAATATACTAACGCAATTTTAAGTTAAAGTATTTGTAGTTTGCGACGAGACAACAAAAAGAAGCAACGAATCAATTATCGCAAGCTCGAAGAATCAAGTGTATATTAGAGCATTAAACGTGTAAGTATGATTCTAATTAGCACTTGATTTATGTTCGATAATACCTCAAGAAAAAGTGTCAAAAGATTTAATATAACGGTTAGTATTTGGTATTAAATACATAACGGCTAGTTTTTCAAATTCATAACGGCTAGTTTTTGGCTACTATAAATACTCATCTAAGATGAGTTATAAAAATCCAAGAAAGCATTTTACAAGTTTTATATACACAAATCACATTTACAAACTCCCTTAAATTAAAGTTTTACAACGCAAGCTTCACACATCGGTTTTCAACCATTCTTGCGTCTTTCAATTCGAGTTTGTTTTGCTTTCTTCTTGAGGTAATATTGTTCATTTATTGGTGTTATTGTGAATCATACATTTATTATTTATACACCAATTATTTGTTGCAATTTCACCATTTCAATTGTGAAGGTTTTGTAAGTGTACCTAACACTTAAATTGTAAGGTTTACTGGTTGAGCCCGCAAAAACCAAGTGTAAGGTTAATTGGTTGATCCCGGAAAAACCAAGGTGTAAGGTTGGAGTTGAACCCGTAAAAACTCAAGGTAAATAACGAAGTGTCGTTATTCAAAATCCTAAGGGTGAGGCTCTTAAGTAGTGGAGTACAATTCATTGAGGAATTGGAACCACTATAACTCCTTGTGTTTTATTTCCGCATTTAATTTCAACTCTTTGTGTTAAATTTATATTTGTCTATTCACCAAATTTATATTTGTCTATTCACCCCCCTCTAGGCCGGATTTATTGGGATAACATCGTATTTCAGTTATAACAGACACCTAATAAAACACAAGAGAGAGCATTAATTAATTACCAGATAAATAAATAAATAGTAGAGGTCAGAAAAGGGACCTCAATACCGGGTTTATATGTATAAAAAGAAAATCAGGGTTGATCAGATGGTAGGGCACTTACATATAGGAAATTCTTTAAAATGGATACAGAATCTAACACCAAGGTGAGGCTGAGTCCTGATAACAGTGATATGAAGGGAAAACATTGCAGCAGTGGTATAGTTAAGGCCTGCATATTCAAGAAATTATTAGCCAGAAGAAAACAGAATGTACAAAAATGGATGAATTTCATATGGTTGTTGAATATTTACCGCACAGATCTGGCATATTCTTAAGGGTCAAAGAATCCTCTCCGCCGTTGGATATAAAGCTAGCTGGCCGACCAGAAGGTTGAAACCTAGTAATAGTTGAATGCATCAGTCATCTGTTAAGCTTCAGTTTGCATAACATTGGCTAAGAAGGTTGGCCACTTATGTACAATGGTTTCTTAAACATGGTATCCGGGCTTTTATGACCAAACGACAAACAATCGAATTAATCAAAATTATTTAAGCTCAAAGTAATTGAGGGGTAATGAGTACCTGAGATTGCAAGAACAGAACCAACATCATCGGTTGTGTAGTTCAAGCCCCCAAATTTCCTAACAGCCCACAACGAGAGTATCTCAGTGTAAGCCATGTCCTGAAGCTGGAAAACAGAATAAGAGTCTATAATCTATCACAGGAAACTTTGCACAACCACCCTAAAAGCAAGATTTCATCCGCAGACGAATATGGTGTTCTGGAAAGTGCAGCTGGAGAGACTACATCAAGTGAAAATCAAGAAAAGAAAATTCCTCAAGAAAGCACTTTCAAGAACTGGCCTTTGGTATCATCTGTCATTGTTTATTCTATTGAGTAATGATAAGGAGCACATCAAGATAGCACACCGACATAGCACACCACGCCAATCAATGATTGTGCCAGTCAATCGAGAATTACAAAAATGCCATTAATTGGTCTGGTGTGCTATCTCGGTGTGCTCCTTAGCATTACTCTAAATTATATATGCTTAATTTTTAAAGACTGTATGATCAATGATATTTTTCGTTGAAGTGTACGAAAAAATTAAGACTTACGGGCAACCAGAAACCAGCAATAGTCATTCCCAACGTGAATAGCGATCTTTTTTCGGGCCACATTAGATAATGATGGATTTTTGTACAATATTATTTCCTGAAAATCCATGGCAGAAACAAACATGATCATCTATGATATACTTACACCGAGATTGCTCCGACGATTATAACAGGTTTCCGACCGTACCGATCAGCTACAAATCCCCAGTGAACAGCTGTCAAACCTCTCCCAACCATATACGCAGACCCTTTTTCAGACAAGAACAAAAGAAACTGTTAGAACTAGAAGTACCAATTCAGAGGAGCATCAACCATGCCTACATTTCTTCTTCCACATTTAAAATTTTCATATCAAAATAAGAGAAGAAGAAGGGGACACTCATCAAGAGAACGGTGAAACCAAGCTCACCTATATATCCAGCATAGGAACCAATATCTTCCTCCCGTTCAGCAATACCTAAGTCTCTAACCTGTGAGGAAAACTCCTTGAGTCAGCATAAATTTCTAGTTTAGATATAACTATAAATATAGACTCTCTCTTTTATGTGACGTGGTATTTTTGGATCATTTTTTGAGTTATTTAATTCACAATTATGTAAAGTTATAATTTTAGTTTTTATAATAGTTTTAAAAATTCAAATAACATAGTAGATAATAATAAAATTTTATGAAATTTGGTAAAAAAATTAACAAATATAGTAACATCGGAGATAATAGTTTAAATTTGTTCTTTTTTAATATTTTAAAAAATATTTCTTGTTTACTTTTTTTCAAAAAAAATTAGTGGGGTGGACTCTCTCAAATTTGTTATATTTTTTTCATATTTATTTGATTTATTTTTTATTTATTTTAAACTATTTTAAACTATAAAAAATTAAATTAAATATTTTGTAAACTATGTTTCCTATCCGTAAAGAATTGAGTTCGAATATTTTGAATATGTCCGTTTGTGGAACTCGCCTTTTCATTCTATCATGCTGACTGGTTGCCCTGTAAACCATGGGTATGGTTCCTTTGTTTTTCGTTGAAATTGATTTTAACTAACAAAAAATTAATCACCCAAACATATCGTAGGTTAATCATATATAATGGTGTATAAAGTTTTAGTTATATATATTGCCGCAGATCCTTTTGTGTCAATCTAATCTATATATCACCGTGATAGAGCTCAAAAATAAATAAATCTTTTTGTACTTTAAGGCTCGTGTTCGAGTCTAAGAGTTGGCATGAATATCTCATATTCGAAGCCTGAAGTATTAGCAATTGTTAAAAAAAAAATCAGATCAGACTAATTCACACCTCACCTCATAAATTTTAAAACAATTGTTACTCTAAGGTTCGAACACGAGACTTTATATTCCAAACCTTAGTGTCACGCCCCGCGGAAAAGGGGCGCGTCAGCGTGTCATGGGCTCACGCATGTGGCTCGGCGGCAAGGGCCAACGAGCAAGGAATGTGCTCAAGGGAGCGGGCCAGGCTTTCAAGTCAAGGGGCAAGGGCCACAAAACGGGAAGAGGGCACAAGGCATATACCATGCGCGACGAAAGAGGTTATCCGAGCTAGCTCATAGACGGACTCATGGGTTGAACAGCCAAGTCATGCACATGCGAGCTCAAGTGCCTTAAAGAGTCCAGAAGGATCTGGAAGGCTCAAGAGGAGTCTAGCCCATTGTAGAGAATGGTGTGGAGCCTTCCGGAAGAATTCTAGAAGGTGTCTGATGTGACGCTTAATGTGCATAATTTCACCTCGTTTAATAGCCTTTTTTAGATCTTGATGCTACTAATGATGTTGTGTTTCTTCACTTTTTACAGATCTGGGCTTTTTAGGAGGAAAATACAAAAAGATGCGTTTTTCACCACTTTGTGGAGTGTTTCCAGAGTCTAGGCCTAGCTGCTGATCACTCGCAGGCCAGTTGCAGAAATTGGAAAGTGCGGAAAAGGAAATTTAATAAATCTGACTTATTCTCCGACTTCCCCTCCGTATTCCTAGCTCAGCAAAGGCATAATTAAGGAAAACCTAGTTCTATTAGACTTAGGACTTCTATTTTATTTAATATATATATTAAAATAATTAGGGTTTTAGAGGGAGGCTCTCTTCCGTCTCTTTCTCTCTTCTTCTTCTTCCGCCTCTCTCTTCTCCCAGACTTTTTCCAGCAGCTTTGTAATAAACCGGAGCTTTGCTCCGGCTGGTAACACTTAATACTATTTCATATTTTCTTCTTTTTATTTATTTGTTTTACTTCTTATGAGTAGCTAAATATCTTGTTCTTGGTAGGAATCATCGAAGGTTGCTTAGGAAAGCCATGAGGTCGAATTGATATTAATATACCACTGGTTTGTATTTATTTGTTTAACGAATTCTTGTCAAATCTACTAGGGTTGTTTCTAGTCTGGCTAACTAGCTGCTAGACCTAGTCAATTAAAGTCATCTCTGTTGTTATAACTAACGTGAAGCTACAGGGTAAAGTAGACGACCAGTTTGGAAGTAATCGGGTCCTTGGTCTCATTCAGCTGGGTTAAACGAGTAATTAGGGTAGTGCCTCGAGCGTACTGAGTGTCTCGCCCTAGACGTGTCTTACCTCCTCTTCATGAGCATCCGAGTATTGTCTCCATAAGCGTACCTTGGAGGACGGCGAATTGTCAAGGTTATCCCATAAGCGTACCTTGGGGTAGCTTATCTTACGAAGGTAAGCAGGGGACCTAAGCGTACCTGGTCCCTATAACGCGTCTACCAGCCAGGGGTAGACGATCCTTGCACCGATGACCGGCCGACCATAAATGCAACCGGAGATAGATTTCTACCGAGGACCCTCTCTCTATTGATTTCTCACTTGCTTTATTACTGTTTGTTATTACTTTCTTAGTTTATATTAGATTAATCAACACTCTCAAAACCCCCCTATTTGTTACTGTTTCGGTTTGTTTGCCCTAGTCACACACGAAAGTCAGCGTCTACCCTTAGTCCCTGTGTTCGACCCTGCTGCCGCTATATACAATTTATTGTGCATTTGATAGCAGGTTTTTATTATTATATTTGTATGTGCCTCGACAACACATCAGTGTCTAGAAGAAGAGAGTTTTAGAAGGGTTCTAGAACACTTAATCTCCAATGTTAGATAGAATGCATCTTAGTCGTCCATTGAAAACATGGACTTGTATATATAGGTGTAAGAACTAATTTGTACAATGACTTAAAAGCATGGCAAGCTGCCATGACCTTAAGAGTTTTATTTTTTCTATTTGAATTTAACTTTTGATTTGTAACACTAAACTGAACCTAACATAAATTTACTTTAATTACGTAACTACGAAAATTTAAGATAAGTACGTGTATATATATTGTACAACTTAAAATTTCGTAATGTGACTTTATTGTCATAATTACGGAAGTATATGAAAAATTATGATGCGTTAAGTACATATTTACGAAAAGTTAAAGTTACATTTACGAAATTTAAAGTTGCATATTTATATTTCGTTTAAATTTAACATGGAACTAAAACTTACGTAAATATACTTTAATTACGCAATTACGAAAATGTAAGCTAATTACGGATATATGTGTGTTATAAAGCTTATAATTTCATAAGGTTACTTTATTACTATAATTACGCAAGTGTTAGTAAATTTACAACTAGTTAAGTACAAATAGTTATGAAATTTAAAAGTTAGCAATTACGAAAGTTAAAGTTGCATACTCATATTTCATAACATAAACTATTTCTTTTGTAAATATACTTTAATTACGCAATTACGAAAATTTAAGCTAATTTATTAATATATTTGTGCAATAAAACTTTTAATTTCGTAATATTACTCTATTATTGTAATTACGCAACTATAAGTAAATTTACGATGAGTTAAGTATATACTTACAAAATTTAAAAGTTACATTTACGTAACTTAAATTCGCATAGTACAAATCATAAACATAAAACTTAAATTTATGTAAATCTACTTAAATTTCGTAATTACGAAATTTTAAACTAATTTACGCATATTGTGTTCTATAAACCTTATAATTTCGTAATATTACTTTATCCTAACAAGTATGTAAATATTAGTTAATTTACGATGAGTTAAGTATATATTTACGAAATATAAGTTACATTTACGTAATGTAAAGTTTCATACTCATATATATATATATATATAAAAGAAAACAATTTAATCCTTCTGATTTCATGTTTGCAATTAAAAATTAATGTATTTTTTTTAGAAATCTTAATGGCTGTAATTCTCCCACTTTAATCCAATGGTTAAAATTAGTGCAAGTAACCACGGTATACATTAGTTCAAGTCATCGTAGCAAGCACCAATCTTATAGGGTCGTGCTCTTGTAATATTCTTGTGTGCAATTGTATAACATTCTTCTCCAAGCCTTCTTGTGTGCCTTCCTTTCAAGTTCGCTAATATTCTCTTAAGTTTTGTGGCTTTGATGGTTAGGCTAACTTAGCAAGTCAAGGGTGAGCTAGTTAGGTAACGCACGAGTCAAATCACTGCGCAAAATTATCATCCCATGACAAGTGGTAGCGGAGCACAAATTCGGTTCGGAAAGGAAGCCATGGCCAACTACTCAAGGATGAGGAACGTTGGAGACCATGCCGGGTGCAGGAGGGAGCGGAATAACTAGGGCTAGGGTGACCAAGGCCAAAGGGGACGAATCAACAAGGGGACGAATCAACAAGTCTCGAGGGGAGATGTTCATAGAGCATTTGCAAGCCAGGGAGTACCGGCTCCTAAAGAAGTTGGGAGCTCTGATCGAACTAGTCATGAAGTTGGAGGACCACTGCAAGCACATCGAGGGGGCTTCATGCGGAGAGGAACGAAAGGCTCAAGGAAAAGCTGCTGAGTGGGCTTCACGCGGAGAGGAACAAGGTGGGCGAGCAAATAAAGGACATCAGGGGGATCCTTATCGAGATTGCCACCATGAAAGAAGACCTTCGTGCGACGAAGGTCGAGCTTGAGGACGTGCTCAAGGGCGCAAAAAAGGGTGTGCCTGAACCAACCATGGACAAGGAGATGTCCACAACTAGGTGAGCTGAGGCAGGAGATGACCAAGGCAAGCCAACTATACTCGTGGGCGAGGAGCTAAGAGGGCATCATGAGGGGCAGACACCAACGAGATAGGTGGAGCTAGAGTTCGAGACGAAGCCAAGTGCGGGGGCACTTAACTAACTGGCAACTCCAAAGGTGGAGGTGCCAACGGAGAAGGAGGCCGAGATGCCACAGTGGCATTCAAGCAAACAATCGCCTAAGGGAGAGGCAAAGGCAAAGTCGCATCAAAGGAGGGTCAAGCTCTTGTAATATTCGTGTGTGCAATTGTATTACATTCTTCTTCAAGCTTTCTTGTGTGCCTTCCTTTCAAGTTCTTAAAGTTTATCTTGTGCTAATATTCTCTTAAACTTTGTGGTTTTGGTGACAAGGCTGACTTAGTAAGTTAAGGGTGAACTAGCTAAGTGTCGCACGGATCAAATCGCTGCGCAAAATTATCATCTCGTGATATTAGAGTGTCAATATGAATTTTAAATCAGCTTCTGCGCCATTTGATAATATTTTGTAGCTAGCTTAATCAGGGGAGTTACGAGGCAGGGGCAAGATTGAGAACCTACAGGCCGCGCCGCCGCGGGCCATCACAGTGACATACAATTTGTCCGTCCCACTTCTTTCAAGTTTCAACTATATCCGGCAACATTTAAGACACAAAACCAATGTATTCATTTTTTTATTAAGGTTCGTTATACTATATTCACGCTATTAATTTTTTTTTCCTTTCAAATTCCAGTTCGCTAATGAAGAATTTTGATTCCAATCCCGCGAACCGCGATCGTTTGCCAACGTTTTGTTAGTTGAACGAAAATTTCAATTTCAGTGGCAGCAAATTGACCATTTCATGTCTGAGGGAAAAAAAAGTACAGCCAAAGAGAGTGGAAAAACGAATTCAACAAACGTGAATAAAAAAATTATATATTAATTTTATAAACAAATCTAGAGTAGACCAAGTCCTAAACACAAAAATGTAAAAAATGTAAAAAATGTAAAAAATGTAAAAAATGTAATGGTATCATAATACACAATTACAATTCTTCGGTTGAAGCATCCATTCACCACCCTCAACTTTTGACTTTGAACAAAGGAAAGGGACGGGAGAGTTACAGACATATCTTTAAAAAATGTAAGATCAACTTAATCTTGCTTAACAGGTGGAGCTCTGTAATAAGCTGGAATAGTAGCAGGGAAGAACATCTGCCTTAGGCCTTCTGCTCTCATAATCGGGAAGATGATTCCTGCTGCGCTCTGCAGTAAAACAAGTGATACCTCGGTCAAAAATAGATTCGAATATAGAAGAAAGTTATCATCTATAAACTGGAAAGTGAAAAATGAGGGGAGAACTAGGAAGTAGAGACGGACCGAGATCACCCGAGCTCCAATCCAGACGCGTCTGGGTGAAGGGAAGGGCAGCAACAAACGACCAACACCATATATTGCGACGGAAAAGAAATGCATAACCAAGATCATTGGACTAGGGTTTAAACCCGCGAGCAAAGAGATTGGTCCGTTTGAGAATTCTCCTCCGAGGCTTAGATAATCAAAGCAAGCATCACGCATCTCCTTCCTTGCTAGATCAGGTGAGGCGCAAAAAACCTTATAGAGGGCACCTGCCAGTGTATTGATTGTAGATGCCACAGGCTGCAAATGGAAACATAGGAAATCCTCAGTTAGGCAACAAGAAATAATCAGCTAAAATAACCGGAAACAAAATAGAGCCTAAAAAGGCAAACAACCAAAGAAGAAGGAAAAGCACAAATCTAATTTACCTTACGCAAGGTGTAGAAGGACTCAAGATATTTGCAGAGTGTTGGAGCATCATGCAGGTTGCGTAAGGGCTTGAGAAGATCCCGCAGCACAACAATGTCAGACAGTGCCACAGTCATTCCACCCCCAGTTAGTGGATGGCGCATGTTGAATGCATCCCCCATCAACAATGCACCAGGAGTAGGACAGGGAGCAGCTGGCATGCTTCTGTTTGGCATTGTTCTGATGTTTCCTTTCTCAACTGCAGCTATAAAGGCACCGCAAATCTCAGATGGAAGCTGCAAGAGGTATATCACAAGTCAGCCGAAGGCCTCACCAAGATCAAGATGTGAAAATTCAAGTTTCACATCACCTAAAGAGGAGAAATAAAATCACAAATGACGAGGTCCACAAAAGGTAGATCACAAGTGACATACCTGAGGAGCCACCATGGTCTTCAAATAATTTTCCATTTCACCATTTGAAATAGAAGGAACCTTCTGACCGGGTACATCAACCAGACAACGAACCTCTGTACTACTGATAGGATAGCACAAAATTGGGGAAGGGTCTCCTAGGATGACATGCCCATGATTGGCAAATGGAAGTTGGCAATTCTCGAGGACCAAACCAACAAAACAAGAGGGCACATCCACCTGAAAATATATTGATCAGACCTAGGTGAGTAATTTGTAAGAAACATATTGATCCAAATTTAGAAATTCTAGTGAAACAGAAGTGTTAACATCTGACAAGATCAGGAATTTTCACCTTAGGGTCGCAAAGGGAACGACGCAAGTTCGAGAAACACCCATCACAAACAATCGTCAGAGGTGCAAATGCCGTGAGCTCCTCGCCAGCTTTTGTTTTATATTGCACACCTTTAACTATTCCCTTCTCTTCAAATAGAGAAGTGACAGTTCCTTGCTCCAGTTTTACACTGGAAAAAGAACATGAAAGTATGAACACCAACTTCCAAAAATATAAGTACTCCTAACTTCTCAAACTTTTTAAGGGCAGTAAACGTTTAAGAGAAGACATACTTGGGAAGAGTTGCAGCTTTCTCCCGCATTCTCTGTATGAAGCGCCCATTGTGAAAGCTCCTCCCTGATACATCTGAGTGAAACTTCTCCAAAGGATAAGATAGTCGAGTACGTTTTCCGTCCATGAAAAGGGCATAACCAAACACCCGCTGGGCATCAATTTCCTCCACACAGTCTGCAGTAAAAGAAAACATAAGATTCTATCAGCAACAGCAATCTACCATAACCACATCCAGGCAGCATCTAAAAACTAAAAACTGATTGATTCAAGTCTGCACACAGCAGAGATTCAAAACATAATGTGTACAAACCTTCAAGCCCCAACTCAATTAACTTGAGGTAGCCTCCTGGTTGTAGCAATTCACCAACAATTCTGTCAGGCTCGGTCAAGTCTCTTTCAATAACTCGAACTCTTCGCCCATCCTGTATTCCACAGTTCACAAGTCAATTTGCTGTCACAGTACTTAAAAATAAGATACTCATTGTGGATGCATTAATCTGATGCAGCTGATGAGCGAGAGATCTAATTAAGAATGTTTATCCACCATCAAGATGCAAAATAATTGGACAAAAAACAAAACAAGCTATTTAATGGCTAAATCAACAGAATTACTAGTTAAGCATATTCCATGAACATCTATCAGAAACATGAAAATTTGTTAAATCAGTTCAAAATAAATTATAGAAAAAGGAAAAGTTGGAATAAAAAAAGTGCTTTCATTCATGATCTAAATCATCTCCCCCACACTGGTCCCTGCCTGTGTACAAATATATTAATCATTGGTTTTACATTAATCATCCAAGACATCTCCATTATGGTCCCCATAGACAGATATGGCATTCCAAATTGGTCCCCATACAACTTGCAGTTACAATTAATAGTAATCACAAACCATGAAACAAATTTTGCTAAACTCACTGTGACAAAGACGCAGCCAGCCACACACACAAGGGTTAAAACAATTTTCAATTCTTTAAAACAAAAGAGAAGGAAACCTTGGATAGAAAAAACAACTCGACGAAAAAGTGACATCACTGCCTTTCACCCTCTTTCCCCTACCCTCCCAATCAGAAAGTTAAGTAAAAAAAGAGGCCAAAAAAAATTAGAACCGTGAGTTTTGTATCTTTTCTCCCTCTCTGCATTGCCTAAAACTTAGAATCCATAAGCCGGCAGCATGATCAGGCGCTTCAAAACAAAGCTACCTCGAATTTTCATGTCTATTCCTATGTACAAGTCCGGCTTCTGTTTTCTAGCAAATGATGGACCAAAATCACATGACACGTATTTCACCGCCACCGCCATGAAAAAGAGAGCAAAAACAACAACTACCAACGGCAAAAAACTACGGCTTATAACTACCTAATTCAACCATTACTATTCAAAATTCTTTCAGATTAATCAAACAAATAAAAAATGCACTCGTCAAAGAAATATAGCCGATTAATATAGATACAGGAAAGGAAAGCCAGAAAATGGTATATACTAATATCAATTATTACCTTGGCCAGAGTATGGGCGAGGGCGGCGCCAGCGACACCAGCACCAACGATGATGACGTCATCACGACCGTCGTCTTCAAAAGCGGATCTGCATTCTCCATTAGTATTGGCCATGCTTTTAACAGATTCGTTTTGCTCGTCCGCCATACTTTTTCTGCTCTTCCTCATCACCACATGATACAGAACCAAATGAAACAAAGCGAAGAGCGCCAGTGAAGACGCCACGATCCATCCTAGCATTGAGCGCTCCATCGCCACCATTACGACGGCGAGAATGAATACGAATCGCGGCGGGTCGAACGACAAACGGAGACAGAGAACAACGACGACGCGGAGAGAGAGAGTAGTTAAATTGTCCCTCGTGTAGCGTCACTAGCGCGGTTTTTTCTGCTTTTTGATGCGCTGGCTGATGAAAAAAAATGAGAGATTTTAATTTGAAATTACACGAAACAACTAAACGCTTCGCTGGCAAACGCTTTGTGTGTGTAGTTAAGCAACGGAACGGAGGAAAGAGAGAGAGAGAGAGTCCACGAGAAAATAAAACCAGAGATGGTTGCGTTTTATAGACCACACGCATAAAAGGAGAGCGTTAACTAAAATTACACAATTACCACCGGTCCACTGCCACGTCATCCATCACACGCTTAGCGTACATTTACTTCAAAAGAAAAAATAGGTTTAAAAATTAGGAAAAAAGTTAAATGAGACTCCAATCTTTTTTATCATTCCTAAATCAGATACCGTTAATCAATTAGACTTCCGTATCCTAATTTTACTCTAACACCATTAAAAAATTATCGTTAGTTACATTTTCATCTCAAACGATGTCGTTTTAAAAAAAATAAAAATTATTAAAAAATAAATAAATAATTTTAAATATTGAAATATAATGTAAAGTTAATATAATGTGTATTTAACTACATGATAACTCATTAAATATGAAAAAAATAGAACTAATTATATATATATTAACTGAAAGCAAATTAATTGAGGATTGATAACTAACTCTATAATCTACCAAATAAAAGTATATGTACATTATTATACTAAATTAGAATTATGTAAAATTTAAAATTATATATTTATTATTTCTTAAAAAATAGGGTTAATATATATGAAAATAAAACATGCCTTTTTTTGTGTGTGTGTTGTTTTAGGTTAGCAATTTTAATTTGTCTAAATTTAATTTAAGTAATTACTATTATTATCCTCAATTAAAATTAAATCATGTGTTATTCTTCATTAAAAAAAAATATGTTTTCTTTAGCCTTTTTTAATTGTTATTTTTATTATTATAGTAATTAATTTTTTTTTAAAGTCTTGTCATATTTTTAAAATTAACTTATTAGGGACTGTTTTGGTTTTTTTTTTAAAGATGAGTCAGTTAATTTGATAGTTCTTTTAAATATATAATTTCTAAGAAACAAAAAAAATATAATTTTAAATTTTACATAATTATAATTTAGTATAACAATATACAAATACTTTTATTTGGTAAATTATTACTAATTTCGTAATTGGGAATAATTATGTTAGTATTATGATTTAGGGTTTAGGAAAAAAATATTTGTACAATTAATTAATTAGAGTAATGAGAGGGAAAAATATGTCTGAATTAAGATTCGATTAATTTACTTTCAATTAATATATATAGAGTTAGTTCTATTTTTTATATTTAATTAGTTATCATGTAGTTAAATACATATTAGAATAACTTTCCATTATATTCCAATATTTAATTTTTTTATATTTTTTATTTTTCAAAACGACTAAGGAAAATGTGACTAACAATAACTTTTTAACGGTGTTAGTGCAAAATTAGGGTATAGGAGTCTAATTGACAAACGGTGGAAAAATTGAAGGCCAACGTGAGTAGCGGAGAAAAAAATTGGGGGCCAATTTGAAGAGGGCCTTAAGTTAGGGTCTAATTTAGGAATGATAAAAAAAATTGGGGGTTGATCTAACTTTTTCCCAAAAAATTATGAGCAAGGATTTTATCATCTTTTGAAGTCTTGTCCGAATCAAGTGTAGAATAGTCGACATCCAATGTATATGAATCACCAAATGATCTTGAGAAAAAAAAATCAATATAATAAATTTTGCTATCTTACAATTTAGTTTACTTTTTATGTACAATGCATATATTGTTATGCACCGGCCAACATCTACTAATTTATGAAAATATTAGATAATTTTTTCAAGTTTAACATAGTTTCATCTTTCTTTCTTTTTTTGACTCGAATATAAAAAATTATGTTAAAAGTGAACGAGCGGGTGAGTGTCTTTTACCGTTGTATTATAGCTAAATAAATGCTAGTATTCTCTCTAAATTTATAGTTGTTCATTTTGGCAAAAACAATTAGCAAAAAAATGTTTATAATTAGTTATTGTATTTATAATTTCTAAGAAGTTAGTTGGTATTTGGATAAGCTTAGTGAACAGACTGGACTGGTTAGACAGTCAAGGAGACACGCGTTCCTTATCGGGATCTGAATTAGAAGAGAAAAACCAACTTGAATCTTCCATCTGGGTTAAGCAAGGGCAACTTAGTAGGATTTGGCAGCAGAAGGCTAGAGTGAGATGGAACAAAGATGGTGATCGGAATACCAAGTTTTTCCACCGCGTAGCGAAAAATTGTATGCATCGCAATAATATTGGGGAGTTGAGTACCAGCCATGGCAGATTAACCTCGCCCGAGACAATCAAAGAGGAGGCTTGGAGATATTTCGGCGATTTTTTCAAAGCGGATCAGTGGGATAGGCCCAAGTTGCAGAACTTGGGCTTTCCTTGTTTATCTGTTGTCCAAGTGGATTACTTGGATAGAGAGGTGACGGACGAGGAAGTTTGGGAGGCTGTTAACCAGTGTGGTAGTGACAAAGCTCCTGGTCCTGATGGGTATTCTATGTTTTTCATCCAGCGTGCCTGGGATATAATTGGGAAGGATATGTGCAGTTTGGTTAAGAACTTTTTCAGGTTAGGTCGATTTCCTCACGGAGCGAATACTTCCTTCATCACCCTTATCGCAAAAAAAACAGGGGCTTGCAAGCTCCAAGATTATCGCCCCATTAGCTTGGTTAGCAGCTATTATAAAATCGTTTCCAAGGTGCTTGCTGGGAGATTAGGAAATGTGATTTCTTCTCTGATTAGTGACAATCAACATGGTTTCATCAAAGGGAGGCAAGCCTTGGATTGTGTTCTTACTGCCAATGAGGTGGTCCACACCCTCAAAGCTTCGAAAAGGAAAGGATTCCTATTCAAAGTGGATTTCGAGAAGGCCTATGATTTGGTGGACTGGGGCTATTTAGCGGATGTCATGAGGCATATGGGGTTCAGTATTAGGTGGAGAGGATGGGTGCAGCAGTGTTTAAAAACGGCGATGGTCTCCATTTTAATTAATGGCTCCCCGTCTAAGCAATTTCCTGTGGGTCGTGGTCTTCGTCAAGGCTGCCCTCTCTCTCCCTTCTTATTCAACATTGCGGCAGAGGGTTTAAACAGGCTGTTCAGCCAAGCGTTGGAGGAGGGGATTTTAAAAGGAGTCAGAGGGAATGGTTGGCTTATTAATCATCTGCAGTTTGCGGATGATACTTTGATCTTTGTTAATAGCGAGGAAGATGAGATTCAGGCTGTTAAAGGTATTCTCAGGTGGTTTGATGCTTATTCTGGGCTTAAGGTTAATTTCCATAAGAGCTCGCTTTTGGGGATAAATGTATCCACGACGGATGGAGAAGCTCTAGCTAGGAGAGCGGGATGTAAGTTTGAAGTTACTCCGTTTAAATATCTTGGCTCTTGTGTTGGGATTAATCCCAAACGTCTGTCTAACTGGGAAGGTCTGCTGTCCGCGGTTAGAAGAAGGCTAGCGTCTTGGAAATGTGCCCTTCTTTCGTTGGGGGGAAGGGTAACCTTAATTAAGTCTGTCTTGATGAGCTTACCTGTTTACAACATGTCCATCTTTAGAATACCTTTGGGGGTTGTGCGTCAATGTGAAAAGATTATGCGCAAATTTCTTTGGGGTGGTGATGATAACCACAGGGGATTGCCGAAAGTTCAGTGGGGAAAAGTCATCAAAAGCAAGGAAGATGGAGGTTTTGGGTTAGGATGCTTGCGGACCAGAAATGAAGCCTTGTTATTGAAACGGTTTTGGGGAGTTGTGACAGGGAAGCAGGGAACATGGGAGAGGATTATAAGGGCAGAATACGGGGTCCATTTTATAGGGGATGTGTGGCGTTCGGAGAAAGTGGCGACCTCCTCGCTGTGGGCGGATATGCTTGCAGTTTGTGGTAGGAATGGATCGGCGTTTGATTTATGGACTACTCAGGTGATGATCAAGGTCGGGAATGGAGCTCATGTGAAGGTATGGTGGGACCCTTGGGCTGATAGAATTCCCCTGGCCATTAAGCATCCCCGGCTGTACCAATTAGCGACGAACAAGTTGGGGACGATTAGAGAGATCGGTTCTTGGTCAGAAGGGGTTTGGGAGTGGGATTTCAGATGGCGCAGAGCTTTGTTCGAATGGGAGTTGGATGAGGTTAGGGATATGCAGCGTCAGATATCTCAACCGCTGGTCGGCGAATCCATGGATAAGATTTTGTGGAAGCTAGATGTTTCTGGTAAGTATACGGTTGGTTCCTTTTGCAGAGAGAGCGAGGTGGAATGGGATGACCAATGGGGACAAGTATCTGCAGCAATGTTGGAAGGCGAAGGTTCCTCACAGGGCCCAAATTTTTACTTGGCTCGCCTTGAATAACGGGATAGCTACTAGGGACTTCCTGCGGCACAGGGCCATTATTAATTCAGATAGCGATAGGTGCCCTCTGTGTGGGGAAAGCGAGGAAACGGTTGACCATCTCTTACTTCATTGTAAGTTTACTCTTCAAATATGGACGACGATTTTGAGATGGGCGGGTATGCAGTGGGTGACTCCAAAGTCTATGTTAGTTCACTGGGATAGTTGGTCGTCGCTGCTGATGTGTAACAAAAGGGTAGTTCAAGATCGCTGGTCGATTCTTCTGTATGCCGGGTGTTACTCCATTTGGCTCCAGCGGAATAAAGTGGTCTTCAAAGAAGGTAGATGTTGCTCTTTTGGCTGTCTTAATCTCATCTTTAGTACTTGGCAGCAGTGGTTGCTGACTTTGGACCCTCGTTTTCCCTATTCCCACTCTCAGATGATCCTTGGGCCGGATTGGCTTTATGGGCTAGGATGATAGTGTTGTTAGTCGTTTCTGTTCCGTTGTTTCGTTGTTGCTTCTGTTGTTGTGTAGTTAGGTGGGTGGTTTTGAGAGTGAGTTGGCTTAGTTTTCTGCAGGTAGCCTGTCTACCTGCTCTGTCCCTCTCTGTATTGGTTCGCGCTCTCTTTGGTCATTTGTAATGACCTTCTATATTTTTATATTTTTATATATCAGCCTATTAAAAAAAAAAAGTTAGTTGGTATTTTTTAATTATAGTTTTCATTTTTTTCATAAGTTAAAAAGTCTAACTCAATCAATTTAAAATACGTTAATTTTAGATTGGTCAATTTAAAGTGAAGTAATTAATACGATGAAAAGAAATAATTAGTGGAGTATATTTGTAACCGAAATTATTGATTAATTAATTAAGTTTGACTGTTTATTATTACTGTGCTTGCTAAATTTTAGTGACTTTGTACCGGTAGTATTTTATTTATTACACGGTGTAGATTGACTTGTTATGCACTTTGACCGTTTACTTGGTTTTCAATTTATTTTTTTCTCAGGAAATAATTTTTATAAGCAACTTTGTTTTCCCTTAGAAGACAAATAACTGGTTATTCAATAACTTAATTGGACATATTTGACCGCAGTGTTTCCAATTTGATTCTGTTTTTTCGGAAATATCCATTGGGCCTATTTACCGGTGCGTGGCAAAGATTACGGACTCGTCAAAATACGAAACGGCAGTGAAGATATGCGTATCAACCATTCTAATTTAGATTGTGTTTTTAACGGTATCCTCCTATCCTCCCTTATCTTTTTAGCCAAAGTAGATGGACATTGTACCCTTCTTATTTTGTTGCTTGATTTTTTTTCTCATTTTTATATTAATTTCCAAAGAATAATCTAGGAATTATTATATATTTAAATATCGTAATAATTATAATAAAATTAATACTAAATTCTCTCTTCTTTTTTAAAACGAAGATCGTACTTAGTGGCAAAGCTAGAAAAACATAGAATTTGTCACCTAAGAACATTCGTATATATAAATGAGTATTTTAACGATTGGACTGTGTTTCATTCACTTTAAATTAAATTTTATCTTTTCTGAATTATTTTAGTATCAAAATTCTATCTAATAATTCCTCATTTTTTTAAAATAATAATAAATCTCGTATTTTTTTAAAATAAGTATACCATAAAATAAATGATTCAAAAATAACCTAATAATTCCTTTTTTTTAAGGGGGAAATACACGAACGTGTATGGTATTTGATGAAACTTGAAATAAAATATTAAATAAGTCAATTCCAGGTTTGGTCAATGATACAGCGGGCGCACGATTAGTTTGAGAATATCGCACATTCTCATTTTTCGCCAAACTATTAAATAAAAACTTGAATATATTGACTAGTTTACCATTTGCTACCAACTTGTCTTAGACGTGACACTCTTATCGCCAACATACGGTCTGTGTCCACTATTATTACGATCACTTTAAATAATTATTTATTAATATTCTCCGTATAATTAGCTTATAATAAAAATAAATAAAAATAAATAATTATCCATATTTATATATACACCAATTAAATAAAAAATGTTGATGAACAACTGTTTAGAGTGATTATTTTAAATATATATACAGTGTGATTTTTGTCGGTTTCCCTGCTAAAACCAAGACTATATATGTTTTAGTAGTGGAGAGCTTGGGTTGACATGGATTGAGCTTTGGGGTATTAGGGCTAATCATCTAACTGTATACTTACTTTTTATTACACAAAATAGACACCAATTATCCAACATGGAGTAGCTGGCTAGTATTCTAGTCAATGCCCTACTCCTCTTATTCTTAGAAAAAAGAAAAATCTCACCCCAAACAATGCATACACCTTTTATTGGGAATTTATAGAACTAGCTAGCCGGTGAAGGAAAGACGTATGGATTATTAATTTGGGTGTGAGAATATCAAAATCTTCAAAGAAAAATGCCCACACGTTTTGATCATTTAGACTTATGGCATACAGCTATTTTGAACTAGAACTAGGTTTGATTGGATTGTCTACAATTATAGTAATCCTTAAAAAATTCATTTCTCTTGCTTGTTAACTTGTACACTTTCTACAAAGTCACAAGTGTAGTATAATCCATAACAAGTCCAAACTAACAAGTCCTGGTATATATATCCTTGCCTGGCCTTACCGTGGAGTTATTATTTCGGAAGATTTGCATTTCTCTTTAAATGTGCTCTCTAGTAATTATCTATTTTTTGTTTTTAATATATAATATGGTATTTTAGATTTCTTTTCGAGCCAAACTAGTTCACGCCTCACTGTATTATAACCCAATGACCGACCTAGTTAAGTGGTACCTCAACAATTTTAAAACGACTGTTACACTAGATTTAAACACGAAATCTTGAAATGTCAGTATTAAACTAAGTTTAATACTAGTTGATCTAGTTAATGAAGTTTAGTTGATATTTAAATACTATATTAGTTTTTTAAACTATTTTCCCAAATGATTTAATTTATTCGGCTTAATTTTTAAATACATGAGATATACGTACATTTTTCAATCTTTTCGAATATTATTTTTATCTCTTCAAATATTATCATATTTTAAACGAATGACTCTCTTAATATAATTTTCTTCATTCTAATTAACCAATTCAATATTAAAGTTAACCAATTCAATATTAAAGTTTTAAATGAAACTCCCTTCGTCCTAAAAAAAAAATTATCCTGACCAATTTTTTTTTATAGAAAAAAATGTCATTTTCATCATTAATTTTTAATCTATTAAGAAATAAAAATTAATATTAATTGAGTATAGTTAATAAATAATTAAAAATACAGTAAAATAATAATAAAAGTGGATTAAAAGTTATTTTTTAAAGCTCGGAGGAAATAAGAGTTAATTAAGTTAGGACTCGAGGAGTAGTAAATAGTTTCATCCTAACAAGAAACCTTGACCTAGTCAAGATGTCATGGCGCCAACACGACTTTTTTTCTATTTTTGAGTAAAAAAACGTAAGACTGGTTGAACACTGACTGACAATTAATACTAATGGTATGGATTCCGATCCTTGTAAATAACTAAATAGAGACACGAGCTGAACAAAACAAAAAAAAGAGTAGACTAATCTTATTAACACAAATTAAACGACGAAGCAGGAGTTTGTATTTTTTTTTATATATAATATAATATTTTGGATTTTTTTTCAGTTCAGATTAATTCATAATCCATACTCTAGCGTAGTAGAATTTGAAAATCGGTCTAAATAGTATTTTAAAGATTTTAAAATAGTTGTTTATTTTAAAACTCAAACACAAAACTAAACTTTAAATTGCCACTGTAAATTTTAAACCAATTCCGTTATACTTCTTTGGTTTCACAATCTCTAATATATGTTTATATGGTCACCACATGCATTATTTTCCTTTCCACATACGTACTTTCCTATGATATTCGATCATCAAACTTTAAAATTGATCAAAATAAACGAAGTCAAGTCTGTTAACTAAAATAACTTTAATTTATAAACTCTGTAACAATTCTTTGCTGACTTTTGATTAGATCTGGTTTACTTTCTTTCAAAACTATATAGCCTTGTTTAGTGCGTCAATAGAGTGGAGATACAGGCACCCGCCAATGTAGAAATTTGACTGGGAAATTCATAAGAAAAATATATATACATATATAATATGGTGGCCATACGGCATGCATGCGGACTTTGCAGCCGCACGTAGTCTTCCTCTCTGAAATATTTACCAGAAAATAAATTAAATAATTATTTAGACCATCCCCACTGAATTTGTTAGTTTTGATCCCATCTCCACGGTGATACGATCTCACAGTAAGCTCGATTTAACCTCAATATGATCGTACTTAAAAGATGGATTTCGGTACGAAAGATTTTGCTCACAAGTGCGAGCCTAACTTCACTTAAAATTGATTAGGTTAAGCAATCGCTATTGCTTAGTTTAGGTTGGCGCAATTTATAGTGTTAGTAGTAATTAAACTCTAAATATATTATGTTTCTCTTTTCCTTTGTGTGAAAGTAAATATTAGAGATTTGATCTCTTTTAATTTGCTGATTTTTTTCACTAATTGAAGTTATTTTAATTTCGAAAATCCGCATGCTTGCTTAGTAGCTAGGATAAGATAACATCATCATTAATTCATTATCATCTTCACCTGTATAGAATGCGAAAGGTTCATAACTTCATATGCTTGCATTTGGATAACATCATCATTTAAGTTGTGATCCAACAGCCACCTGCTATGACTCGAGCTTGCTAGTTGCTACATAAACAGTTAATATGAAAACGTGGCTTCCCTACTTTTAGTCAGCTCAAAATCAGTTATAAAAAATAATTGAGTGTTTTTTTTCTTCCATTTCAACTACTTTAAGTAGCACGTAAGTAAGGTGTCAAATATATACCCATACCCAATTAATTAAATGGGTATGGGTATGAAATGGGTTAGTTAAATTTTAAATGGGTATTATACCCATTTAAACTAAAATATATGGGTTTAATTGGGTTTGGGTATGAGTACCCATTGGGTACCAATTAAACCCAAACCAACCTTATGCCTCTCTTTCTTCTCTCTCTCATTTTTTATTTATTTTTTATTTTTCAAACAAATTCAATTTCCTTACTCTATATAATGAACAAAATAAATTAAAAATTACAACAACGTAATCGTTATATCAAGATGAGTAATTCTATATCCACTTTTTTTTTTTTTAATCTTCTAAAAATGAGTTTTATACTTTTCATAGGATCACTTATGATTTTCTTCTTCAAAGCATGAAAAAATCATGGTCATGCACCATTCAAAATTATTTAAATATATTTTGAATTAATTAAAAAAATTTATAACTATTTTTATAATTAATATTAAATTATTAATGTTGAAATAAATATATAAATTTAAATAGTTTATGTTATCATTTGGGCTTTATTTAAATAATTTATGTTTTTAAGAAATTGGGGATAGCCGTACCTGATTCATTTACCAGCCTCCAATCTTGGACCTCCTTCAATAGCAGGAATTGATTTGTCATAAATTAATGATAGGACCAAAAGTAGACGTTTCTATCCCTTCGGCTCGGCCTATAAAAATACTCCCATCTTTTTCTATTTTTATTTTTAATTATAATTACATATATTAATAAAATGGATAATTTTTTTTATTTTTTATTTTTTTATAAAATTATTCTATATTCAATAATTAAATATCTAATTATAAATTAATGAGAATTAATTATAACGTAATTAGTTCTTATAATTAAGATAGTTATGCTTATTAAAAAAAATAAGATAATTAAAAATAAGCAATTAAAAAGCACTAATTAATCATTTAGAAAAAATAAATATAACAATTTTTTTTTTACCTTATCTTTCTAATCAGCTGGAATAATTTTTTATTGTTTTTGAATTTTATATACTCTATAGTTGTCCCTTTTTATTAACTTTCTTACCTTATAAAGTATTAAGAGAGTGTCGAATGTTACGGTACTCCTGATGTATTTACTTTTTCCTTTCTCAAATTAGTACGATAAAACATCCCGTTTATTAATATATAAACTTAAAACGAGCCAAAATGGTAAAAAACGAGATAAAATGGTAAAAAATGAACCAAAACGGTAAAAAATGAGCCAAAATAGTAAACAACGAGGCAAAACGGTAAAAATAATTAAAAACGATAAAAAATGAGCAAAACACGGTAAAAAACGAGTCAAAACGGTGAAAATTAGCAAAAATGGTTAAGAAATAAGCAAAATCGGTAAAAAAAATGAGCCAAAATGTTTAAAAACAAGCCTAAACGGTCAAACCCGAGCCTAAACGGTCAAACTCGCGCCTAAACGATAAAACCCAAGCCTAAACGGTCAAACCCGAACTTAAACGATAAAACCAGCATACACAATAAAAATCGAGTCACATAGTCAAATTTTATCAAAATTTACATTTTTTTGATCAAATATTGTATTTTTAATTTTACTTAATAAAAAATTATATTTATTGAGTGAATATGATTTAAATAGGTATAAATGGGTATAAATTGGTGGGTATGATTTAAATGGGTGTAATTTAAAAAATTATATGGGTAATAAATGGGTATGATACCCATACGCCAGCTATACTCATTTAATCCTTACCCATACCCACCCATACCCACCTATTTGCCACCCCTACGTATAACACATCGTCAACTAAACTGGGCCTTTCAAATTTGAATTGGGCCCAAGGACCCAGATCACCAACAAAAATGGCCCGTTACAATTTTTCAATCCACACAAATTAAAAAAAACTCCGGTTAGCGGGAACATAATTTGTGACGTTTCGGCAACTCCGGTGGGGTGTCCTCTGTCCTGTACTACAGGAGAGCAATGGATTTTGAGTGCTCCGATCCCGGCGCGTGGAAAGACGCACTCTCTTCTTACCCGGCGCGAATTCAGTCTCTAAACAAACCGGACCTCATTTCCCTCGACGAATTCTACCGACTCGAGCTCCCCTCTCTCATCCACCAAAGAAACCCTAACCCTCACATCACCACTCCCGAGCTCACCAAGCTCATGCGGTGGAAACTCTCCCGTGGAAAATGGAGGTAACTACGGCGACTTCTCAGTCTTCAGTTTCGAGTTTTCTTGGCGCGTGGGATTAATTATTTCTGTTTTTGTGTTCTTCAGGCCGCGTTTGTTGGATTATGTTTCGTCTCTAGACGACGCGATGGTGAAATCTGCTTCTCAAAAGGCTTTCGAAGCGCTTCCTGATGTATCGAAAGCCATCTCGGAGCTCACTGTTCTGAAAGGTGTTGGTCCGGCAACTGCCTCTGCTGTTTTGGCTGCGTATGCACCTGATTTGGCTCCCTTCATGTCTGATGAGGTAATTTGTCCGTACTGCATTATGTATATAATAAACTAGGTATTTGAGCATTTTCTGGTTTATTTGGTTGTGTTTTCACTCTATTTTGTTCATGATGGTGTGAAAGGCTATGGTTGCGGCACTTGGTAGCGCAAAAGAGTATACGTTGAAGCAGTATCTGTTGTTTGTTGATAAACTGTGTACTAAAGCTAAGGTGAGTATACTTTTTATTGTAAAACAAGCTGGTAAGAGTATTTTCGTTTTTTGGTTGTATGGTTCTTTTACGTGGTAAATGTAATGCTTGTGATGTGAATTGAAAAAGGAACTGGACTTCGTTTGGATGAAGAAGCTTGTTGTGATTTGAATTGTGAATGGAAAAATATTGGTCGAAGGAGAACAAGTATATGATTCATGTTTTGTTGCATTACATGGCGGTTTTGTAGTACTGCAATGAAAATGTCTTGGTTCCTGGCTTCCTACTGTGCAACCAGGCTGGTGATACGTCCAACCATGTCATTAGGTTAAGGATAGAAACGTGTCCATCCTAAGTTGAAATTCATTATGTGATCTTCCTCATGTGGGATATTGTAGCTCTAATTGTTCAATTTTTGACGATTGCTTATGTGGAGTGTTGATAGTTGATGCTTTGCTTATTGGAGAAACTGCACAAGGTTAATTAGTGAACATATCTTAATGTCCTGAAATGTATAGCACATGTTGGCTGTAACAACATCATCCTTTTCAAGCTATTGACAATGATCCTAGGCATTGGAAAGTACTAATGAGTTGTAGCTTCAGCTCTTGAATTATCAATTTGTTACTCTAAGGATGAGGTTGTTCCCCTTTTTGGAGTTGCAATTAATTACTTTATAAATAATCTGAATCAGTTTTCCAGCTTTGTATTCTGCATTTGTTGTTTGTAAAAGGGACACTTCAAGTACTCGGTTCCCCTCACTTTGCTTATTATCATTTGGGGAAAAAATGTAGGATTTAAGTTCAAATGGGGAGTCCATTTCACCATCAGATGTAGAAAGGGCCTTATGGAGTTCTGCTATCGGAGCAAAGTTACAAGCTTCACAACCAGATACAACCTCCAACACTAACACAACCAGAGGCTCCAAGAGGAGGAGAAAAAGTTGATGCATTGTTGTGTCTTCCGACGTCAGCTCTTATAGGTCTTTCCTATCTATAAGTTATAACAATCCTTTGAGCTCCCTTACTGATTAATGAGTGACATCCCATTGCAATTTTGAACCACCCTTCTTTTTAGCTTTCAATCTTTATGAATAGTAACGGTTAATTCAGGCCTGTGGATGACCAGATGCTGCTCTGTATGTAATATTCTGCTTAGGCGCTTCAATGTATGGAAACAATTCTTTAATGGTTCCGAGTGTGTAGCTTGTAAGCTATTTTCATCTCTATAAAGAAGTCTGCCTAATTTATTTGCTCCCCTGATTTCATAATGACTTTATGCCTAACCCTTAATTAAAACGTAAGCCTTGTTTTTGGACCTAAAACGGTTGGGACCTCCCTGCTGATGGGTTGGAATCTCCTTCCGCCTTAGATTTGTTAAAAGTAAAGTTATCTTTGATTCGTTTCCAAACTTGGTCCTAAATTACCAAGCAAGCGTTTATTTTCACCCTTCATCAAGTGTTGGTCGCCTCACGCTTGAAAGTCATATTAGACCATTAATACTAGTTTATTTCAAGTCAATTTTAGACTCATTCTGCCGTTGCTTATTTTATATTTTTTTTCCTCCCATGCCCAGATATGTTAAATCGAAGGTCAGTTTGAAGCACTTTTGCTCCATCCAGGAGGATTCCGAGTTTGTTCGTTAGTTGTGTGCTGTACTGTATGACTAGAAAGTGAAAACCAAACATGGCGTCCACTATTTTTTGACGACGGATTGGCTGGTCGAAGGTCAAGCATAGTTGAACCTGAATTCTCGGAGAGGAATAGCTTACTTCGGGAATGAACGAGTAAGCGCAAAATTGATCAAAGGTTGAGCCATCCCATTTGTTGGTGTTGCTGAGTTTTTCTTCAGAATCTTACCTTTGAACCGTGGTTGGTTGACTTAACCCAATGTAAGTTTCGGTATCGAGAGAGACTAAGTTTAATAATACTATATTACTATGATCCATGTTTCCAATCCAATATTATCCTAACGTTTTTAGTACTTTAGAGTTAGATGGAAAGGCAAGATTTGTAGTTGTTATTCCTTTTTCTTTTTGTTTTCTACCAACTGGCCCTTAATAAATAATTTTCATTATAATGGAAAATAGCAACTCGTTAGTTGCCTGAAAAATGAAGTTTCACACACAAGCATCACATCCTTTTTCTTTTTTTTGCAAAAGAAATATTAGATCCTTTATCAGTTTTCTGTAAAATAGACACCATTATCCAGCTGTTTTTGTTATCAGGAAATGGAAATCAAGATCTAATGGATCGTAACCATTACATTTCTTATTTCTCAATATTTTAATTATTTTATGGGTATTGAAATGAATGAACACAATGGAAGGTGGGCTAGGTGTCGCATCACGATTCGCTTTCCTTGTAGTTTCCGTGACAGTGCTGTCATTAGACACCAACTTTCCACCCTCCGATCCTTACAACGCCGCCCTAGGACGGACGGTGTCTAGATTTAAAAGTTTCAACGTATTATTCACCGTAATCAACAATGCAAGAACTCTCTAAAGACTATAGTGTTTATTAACTGATTGGTTTCTTTCATCCAAAAATAACTGATTGCTTGTTTTCCGCGTGGTTCCCGCGTGAACTCTTCCCAATATATAACAGCTCTTCTACTTTCCTGAGTTTCTCTTTGGGAATTAGAATTTTGGAGGGCTCCGCCACCGCATCGCACGCCACCCACGCTGTTGCAGTTTGTAACCGTCGATTCATTGGAAATGACGGCTATACCCTCCAACGAGCGGAAGTGCAGGCGGAGTCCCCGCATGTCCCTCCTCCCCCAGAAACGCGACGATTTCAACGACGCCGAGCATCTGGAACCCGGCTTCGATGGTGCTTCCTTCTCCAGCGCCGTTTTTAACCTCTCCACCACCATCGTCGGCGCTGGAATCATGGCCCTCCCAGCCGCAGTTAACCAGCTAGGGTTAATCCCTGGTCTCATCATGATCATTTTCGGCGCCTCATTGACGGATACTTCAATTGACATGCTGTTGCGATTCGGCCGAGCTACTAAGTCCGCCACGTATTCTGGAGTCGTTGCCGACGCATTTGGTGGTACCGGCCGCACAATTCTTCAAGTATGCATTGTCGTAAATAACCTCGGCATGCTCATCGTTTATATGATCATTATAGGTATGCTAGTTCAGCTCTTCCACTTTTGTTGGAATATTGAAATTGAAGTCGTGATTTTGGGGATTATTGTTGTTTGGCAGGTGATGTATTGGCAGGGACAACGTTAAGTGGTGTCCACCATTTGGGTCTGGTGGAGGAATGGGTCGGTGGGCATTGGTGGACTAGTCGCTCCTTCTTGCTGCTGCTCACCACAGTCCTTGTTTTTGCTCCCCTCATTTCGTTCAAGCGCGTTGGTAAGCTATTCTTGCCTGCTAAATGTGGACACTTAAAGTACGAATCTCAATTTGGACTGTTGATTAGAGTCATCTGCTATATTGTGCCTTGGTTTAAACCATTGAACCTACTTCCTCATCAGATATAGGTTTATTGCGTTCTTGTTCATAATAAATTTAGACTTATCTAAAGCATGCCTGTTTACTTATCATGCAAAATATATCTGAAGTGATGGCTAATCTTATACCCTTTATGTTCTTGCTCATGCTAGATTCGTTGAGATACACGTCAGCATTGTCAGTGGGTTTGGCCATTGTATTTGTGGTGATCACTGCAGCTGTAGCAATTGTTAAACTAGTAGAAGGAAGCATTGGAATGCCACGTCTGATGCCCAAAGTCGTTGATCAGGCATCTTTCTGGAAGCTCTTTACAACTGTACCTGTTATGGTCACTGCTTATATCTGCCACCATAACGGTATGTTCCCTTAGCTACTGCATTTCATTTTTTTCTCAACCACATCCTGAGCATTTATCGGATGGATTTTTTTCACATCTTTAATCAGAACTTGTTTTAGTTAGTTCATCAGGACTTGAAACTTTACAGTTCCACACACATTAGAATGGATAATCTGACATGCAAGTATATGCTTATCTATACTAGACCAAAAGCACATTGCTTTCGTAGTTCTACCTGATCTTAAACTCGAGTGAGTTACTCAGTTTAAGTTACTTGAAAGCCTTGTGGGTGACTATTAAGTTTTACACATCACAATAGTTGTGCACGCTGTCTAGCATTTCTCTCTCTTATTTAAATTCGAATTCTGTATCTGCTGCTCAAGATATATTCAGATAAACATCGTGAATGTTCTTGCTTAATTCCACTTGTAAACTTATTTTTGGTTGCCTGTTCAAATGCACTTACAGTCCACCCTATAGAGAATGAACTGAAAGATTCCACCCAGATGAAGCCAATAGTTCGCACATCCCTTACACTCTGTGCATCTGTGTATATTGCTACCAGTTTCTTTGGTATTCTTCTTTTTGGCGATAACACACTGGATGATATACTTGCCAATTTTGACGTTGATCTTGGGATTCCATTTAGCTCACTGCTGGATGATGTGGTTAGGGTGAGCTATGGTGTCCACCTGATGCTGGTTTTTCCTATCGTGTTTTTCTCTTTACGCCTCAACCTTGATGGTCTTCTCTTTCCTTATGCCATTCCCATTGCCTATGACAACCGAAGGTTCTTCTTTTTAACCACAACTCTCATGGGATTTATCTTTGTGGGAGCCAATTATGTGCCAGATATCTGGGATGCCTTCCAGTTCACTGGCGCCACAGCTGCAACATCGGTAGCATTCATTTTTCCAGCCGCCATCACCTTAAGGTAAGCACCTATGGTTAACTAGAGGCATTTTCTTCTTTTCAACGGAACTACAATATATTTACTGTATGTTCTCACAGGGACACTCATGGAATTGCGACGAAGAAGGACAGACTAGTATCGTGGCTAATGATACTCCTGGCTGTGTCATCGAGTACAGCAGCTATATGTAGTGATATTTATAGTTTTTACAACATTGGCAGTGGAGTTGAAAGCTAACATGAGAACGTTGGAACGAGACAATGACCAGTAGTTTCTAACAAAATTGTAACTGCAAGGGAGATACCGATACGTTTAGGGATACAGATCATCACCATGTATTAACAGAATAGGACCATGTCTGTTGCGCTCACCATTGTAAATTAATGCATCTCTAATGGCTCATCTGTTAAATCCTTGTTCAGCAACCAAAGACAATTTGAAGAATCTTGTGTGGGATGTGCTCTGTGCTCGAGTTGCAATAGTTTGTCTTGAACAATGTATACATTTTAAGGTCTAAAGATAGAGAGGACACTAGGGGAAATTGAAGAAAGAATACTCAACTTCTGATGTTTATTGTCAATTCCAACCTAGCCACTCCTTTAAATTCTTAACATTTTTTTTTAAAGTGGAAATAGATTAATGAATATCAGCAAGTACAAAAAGTACGATCGTCTCGGAGCATCCCTACCTAAACATTTTCTAAACTGGAAATCAAAGCAAGTTGTCCCAACTCATGAGCTGAGATATTCATAGTCTGTTTAGTGTGCTGAAACGAACAACTAGTGAAAAAAGACACGAACTTAACCACCTCCTTCAATACCAGTTCTCTAGTAACATTGATTAACGTACTCAAAATTTAATATTTTTAATAATGTTTAAGTTAGGATTTAGTACTAACATGAATTTCTTTTGGATTCCAATAACTAGTTTTACAAATTTAAATTTAATAACTACGGGGATTAACAAGAAAAAGAAAAGTATATTTGGATTTGTATATTAATTTTGAAAACAATCAAGTACATCCGTTTCGAACTCCGTTACACTTACGGGCAAGTCTCTAACTATCAAAATGATCAAACGGATGACAAGCTCCGATCATACCAGTTTTAGAACACTATCACTAGGTTTGAATCACAGGAGAGAACCACCCATCTTTCTCTTCTTTTCCGCCAAAAAAAAAAGTCTCTTCTAGTAGTCTTCTTTCTATCTTCCCTCCCAAACCACTACGCATGGGCCTCGGCTGGGCCTAGCCGTCCCAAATCCCCCCTTAATAATAATAACAACGCTTCCTCTTTTATAGTCAGCTTGGGATTCAAACCTCAGCCTCGGATCCGGACCTGGGTTTTGTTCCTCTGTTCGTTGAAATTTTCTGCTCGCTATTTCCATCACTTTTATCGCACACACTCTCCCTCGAAGCTCGAAGAAGCATAGAGAGAACCCTAACTTCATTTCTGAAAGTCTTAAGTTAAGAGTGTCGAGTGTCGAAGGATCGATTACGAGTTCAGAAAGGAGGCGTCGAGGAGAAAATTGTGAGTACCGAAGACCTTTTTTTGTTGTCTCTATAGACTGCTAATTGAGTTTGGAACGCCCAGGTTGTGGCTGCTTCTTGAATGGGCAGCTTCGTTCGAGTTTTGCTTCTTGGAGAAACTGCTTGAATTGTGTCTGTTTTCGATCTTGTGTAGATTTAGTGATAAATGGTGGCTTTTCAGGGGACATTTTGAGGGTAAAGTTTTGTCTAGCTGTTGAGAAAATGAAATGGAAATTAAATTTATGTGAAATTATTTCGTTTCAATGGAAAAAGCTTTGATCTTTTTAGTTTTAAGGGTTGCTTTCTCTCTCTTAGGAATGTGTCGTGCATTTCCTTCACAACTTGTAAGATGGAAGTGTGTTTTGTCTAAATGTTCTGGTTCCCATCTGTGGTTGTTATTGGGTTTCTGGGTGCTGAGGGTTTAAGTAGCTGGATATGCTGAACTTATTGGTTTAAGTGGTATGTATTGCCCTGCGAGTGTGAGGTTTTTTGGTTCATTTGCCCGCTGTTTTCTTATTTGTGTGACTTGAATTCGTGTCCGATGGCTTGTGCTTGCCTTGTGATTTTCTGTTTATTTCTAAGTTTTGCCTGTAGTTTAATGTCTGGCAGTTGGTGTTTAGTTATGTATAAATGTGAAATCCTGTAGGGATTGGTAAGGAATTTAATGTTATTTAATGGTCATTTCTAGTTTGTAGATAATTAATTTAATTTCTTATGCTACCGATTATATAGGCTGTAAAGTTTCCATTTCATTATGCATGAATGGTAGGATGTGGGTTCTTTCCTTAATACCCACCAAAAGAAAAGAAATAAAACATTATGTGTTGCACATTGATAACTGCCTGGTTTAGCTTCCAGGGTGACCGAATATGCTTATTTATTGGTGAACAAATGAAATTGAAGCTTGCTTGAAAGAGAGATCAATAGGGTGCAGAAGAGCAAACACTCTGTTGAGCTGTGTGAAATGTTGGAAGCTAATTTATTTTGTACTAATGTCATAATTGATGTTACCAACATTGTATTGAGTGCATTGGAAAATCGCTAAACATATGTTCTGTCAACTTGGGATTAGACGGTTGGTCTTGAACTTTTGCAAGACAAACTAGAGCTTATAACGTCATGATGATTTTATGGACTTAGGATATATGATGACTGGCTTGGAACGTTACATCTCAACATGAAATTGGAAACGCTTCATTTCTCCTTTATACCATATTCGTCAGCATTTCTGTGGTTCAAAATCTCACGCATCACATAATAGTTTGGATATGCATCTTGTCCTTTCAACAATATTATAGGTTCTATCTTTTTTCTTTCTTTAATTCCTTTTTTCGTGGAGGCCTGTTAAGACGATACAATAACCAGTCTTGTGAATAAACATTTGTCTTGGGTGAATTAACTAACTTACAAGTGATGCACGCTGTTTGATTTTATTGTTTTGTTGTCTCATAAAAGCTTCAGCTTGGTATAGGACTCTCTTTTACGGGTTGCACTTTTGGATATGTTTACTTTTGTTGCAAGTTTCTTACAATCCAGAAAAGAAGGCTCACTCCATTATTGTAGCATGTTCACTTGTATCAATCAAATGTTGTTATTAAATGGTTATTTTATGTGTACATCTACTATATATTCAACTTTCATGTTTCTTATTTGAATCAAATTTTCTTTTTTCTCAATAAGCTGTTTAGTTTTGGTTGGGCATACCAAATTTTGGCTTACGTGTATTTACATGTTGAGGTCTTTTTGTAATACTTGTCTACTTTGTATTGGTCCCCTAAATCTCTTGCATGCAGAATGTTTGGAGTGACACTAGTTTGAACATGCTGCAATGAAAGAATATTTTGTGCAATTAAGTTGTTAAAATAAAAAGATCTAAATTCTCTTCTTCTTTTTAAGGTTTTGATTCACAAAGAACTTTAATGGCTTGAGAATTTGTTGGGTGGATTATCTATGCCTGGAAACGGAGCTGGAGACATGATCCATAATTTTTTTGGTGAAGATAACTTGTCCCAGGGCCAGCAACACTCTCGGGGCATTGACTCAACCTGGCCTACGCCAAGTAACAACCCTTGGGCTGGAAGTCCAAAACAAAGTGATGCACATATCTATTCTAATTTAAAAAACACCAACATACAGCAATCAGGTATCCTGTTTTGCTCAACTTTTGTCAAATCTTCATTTGGCCTGTGTCACTACCTTTAAAGTTAGTGTGATATGTTTCTGTGGATGGCACAATCTGAAGTTTACAGGTGCCATTTGGCTTGAACTTTTTAAAGGGTTCTCTGTTATTAAATATAATCTTTTCTTTTGACACTAGTTGATTCTGGGAGATTACACGGGGGTCAAGTGTCTGTTCAGCATGGTTTAAACTTCTCTCGGTCAAACTTGGGGCCTGGGTTCTCTGGAAACCAGTCTCAAGGCCAACAGCCAACTTCCAATGGCTATATGCATGGGCATCCAGTTTCCCAAATGAGGCAGAATGGATCAAACTTGTCGGGTGTGGAATCTGATCATCATAATGTGATGTCACCGCTTACAAATGGTCTTGACCTCGAGAATAATTCTTTGAGAATGGATTTTCCTGAATCCCCTGTTAATTATGATATTTTTGGAGGGCAGCAGCAAATGAGTAACCAGATTCCTAGCATGCTGCAATCTTTGCCTGGGCAGCAGTCGGGGGTTAGTGACATGCAGATGCAACAACAACAACAACAACTAATGCTCAAACAAATACAAGATTTTCAAAGACAGCAGCATCTTGAGAAGCAGCAATTGCAGCACCAAGAATCCAGGTCACTGACTTCTATGAATCATGTTAACTCTTTTCCAAAGCAGACAGCTTTTGGCCGATCAACTGCCATGATCAATGGATTTCCTGTCCAGGATGGGTCTAATTATTCACAGCAGCATGAGGTTATGGAAACTATTACAAACTGGCCGCAACGTGGTTTATCTCCAATTGGGCAAGGATCCTTTAGTGGGCAAATGTTCTCCCCTGAGCAGGTTCAGGTACCACGCTCAATTGGTATGGTTTCTCAGCAGTTTGATCAATCTCTGTACGGTGTCCCTATCTCTGGAACAAGAGTTTCTCTACATCAAATTCCTTCTAACCAAATGGATAAGCCTTTAATTCAAGAGACATCAGGCTGCAATTCCTTTCCTGGGTTCCCCAGCCAGGTTGGGGTTCAGGATGGAGGTTTAGTTTCTAGAGAGGAATATCAAGGAAAGAGTATGGTTGGGACTCCAGACGGTCAAGGTCTAAACATTGGATTTAACTTGGGTATCTTTCAGCAAGAGAATCCCCAGCATAGCAATGAGTCCATGCACGAATTTCATGGCAGGCAGGAAGTTGCTTGCCAATCAGAAACTGTTCAGGAGAATCCTGTGATGCAAGTTACCCCTTTACAGAATGTGGCCACTTTAGATCCAACGGAAGAGAAGATTCTGTTTGGTTCAGATGACAATTTGTGGGATGCCTTTGCAAAGGAGACCAATGTGGGTTCTGGTGGTTATAATATTATGGATACTACAACCATTCTTGGCACCTTACCTTCTACACAAAGTGGAAGTTGGAGTGCTCTTATGCAGTCTGCAGTAGCAGAAACTTCTAGTAGTAATTTGGGGCCACAAGAAGAGTGGAGTGGTCTGACTTTCCAGAATAGTGAACCTCCCGTAGGTAACCAGCAGAGTCTTAACAACAGTGGCAGGCAACAGTCAGCTTGGGCTGATAACAGTTCTGCACAAAATTTGAGAACATTCCCTCTATCTGATGAGACCAATGGAAGTATGAACTGTAGTATAACAGGAGTTCAACAAACTGGATTCAGTACTCTGCACCAACAGGCTGAGCAGTTGCAAACTGGTTCTCCCCAGGGATCTATGACTCATTCAAAAAGCATGCTTCCGGGTTCTGCTTCCCCCTCTGATAAAGTTGTTCATAATAATGCTATGAACAAGACAATGACAAGGTGATTTAACTTTTGAGTAGTTATTGATGATTCTCAAGTAACTTTGATAATTGCTGTTACTCTGAATGAATGCGGCCAACTATGTGGCCAAGCAGGTTCTTACTTAGGGGGTCTGTTGGTGGTTATTTGGTACATTATGTCAATTTTTATGTGACAACTTTACATTATATACAGATTTACTTCCAAGTTTTCATTTCCAAGAATTGCCTGCCTATCTCGTTAAAATCTTTTTTACCATTTATTTTGCTTACTTTACTATTTTTTATGGTATCCCAAGCAAGGAGTATGAATACTTTTGTAGGTTACTGTTTCGTCAAATGAATGAGTTTGCATTTTTTTTGTTTAAATTTGTTGTAGTCAAAATATGCTCGAGCTTATTCATAAGTTGGACCAGTCAAGGGATCGTGGAATTGCAATGCAATTGAGCTCTTCCATGCACAACCAGTCTTCTGAGATGTCTGAAGCTGAAACTTCTGATGGATCTGTTCCCCCGCAGCAGAAGCAGAATCAGTCTGCTGCTTCTCAGGGTTTTGGTTTACGACTGCCCCCCCTTTCCCAGCGGTCTCCTGCTCCAGACCATGCCTTTGCTTGTCAGAGCCCCTCCCGGACAGTTAATTCTCTCAGTTCAGCTCATACCACAGTTGATAAAGGAGAGAAGGGTCATGTAAGGGATAATATTTCTGGTGCCTCAGGACTATCTAGGAACAACACTCAAGGGCACTTTTCTGCTGCTTTTCCTTCTGGTTTTCCTTATGCAAGAAGTCATCTTCAAAATCAGCATGTGACTGATGCAGGAGGACAGTGGACAAGCAGTCGACTAGCCAATATGTCTTTCAATAGGTTTAATCCACAATCGAAACAAGTGAATGAGTCGTTTGCGGGTGATAAAACTAATCAATTGGCACCAGCAAGGGATGCATCACATCATGATCTTACTACTGCCAATGAGATGTTCCAGCCAAGTATGTTCAATGTAAATGCTGCAAGAGATTCTACCCAACAGTTCCCTTTGTTGGAAGCTGCTCCAGAACCTCAACGCCATGGCATGTCTGGTATGTCACAAGAAGACTCTGCTCGAAAAATGTCACCACCTATGGTATGGAATGGTATTTCAACCCAGCAGCATTCATTCGGAGCTCACTCTTTTAGGACACCACCTTCCACTATTTTTAAGCCCAATTTTCAATCAAATTGCAACCCAGAAATGATGTTCTCTCAGCCACAGGCGCTAGAAGATAAAAATACACAAACGGGAGGGAGAGGTCCATCTGAATCTGGTGCATGTTCTGTAAATCCACATGGTTTTGTTGGGGCAGAGCAGCCAGAAAAAGGAGGCTCCTTGCTGCGAGCCTCACCCGGAAATGACCTTTCTGAGAAGGCAACTGGAATTTTACAAGCGAATGAATCTGGTGGACACCATGATGCTGCCACGTCTTTCCCAAACCCTGCCAGCACCCAAAAAGAGATAGAAGCTTTTGGTCGTACTTTAAGACCCAATAACACATTGCATCAAAATTACTCCTTACCACACCCAGCGCAGGGGATGAAAAATATAGAGGTTGCTGGTAATGATGTTTTAAAAGGATCTAAAGGCTATGGTGGTGCTGTGGATCATCAGTTGGAAAGCACTGAAGGAGTGCATCAGTTTGTTGGGCAGCATAGCAAAGATGCATCGACAAATTGTAGTACAGTTCCCTATGGGGATGCTGCGATGCTAAGCTTTTCGGCAAACCCAATATATGATGGAGACAGAAATACACCTTCTCAGGATATGCTTGAATTTGGTCAGAATGGTGCTCAGAGTTCTTGCAGGGGCGAACATTCTCAGATCAGTCCCCTAATGGCTCCATCGTGGTTTGAGCAATACGGAACCTGTAAAAATGATCAGATTTTAGCAATGTATGATAGTCGAAAACCCATCGTTATGAAGACAGCAGAACTGCCATTCAATATTGGAAGATCTGCTACAGTTCATGCTACTAGTAAAGTGGAGCAAGTAAATTATGTTGCTGCTGATGCTAGCCAGTGTGATATCTCCCATAAAAATTCCATGAATCTCTCTACCTCTCACTTCTTGGACCCTCATGCTTCTGTGAGACTTAAAAAGCGTAGGAGTGGCACATCTGAACTTGTACCTTGGCATAAGGAACTAATACAGGGTCACCAGAGGCTTCAGAACATCAGGTGGGTGGCTCAAGTCCTATAGCTTCTCTGTTATTTTCTGATCAATGTTTTTATTATCTGTGTTTTGTTGTATTTGCTCAGGTTATTAATTTCTTGCTTTTTTGTTAATGTTTGCACGGGAAGTTTAATGGTTCATTTTTATTTCCTTTTGGCATTTAGTTTAACATATTTATGATTTGTTGTTTGCAGGGCAGCAGAAATTGAATGGTCGATGGCAGCAAATCGTTTGACTGAGAAGGTATGCTATAGCCAAAATTTCTTACAGAATTAATGTATCGTTGCTCTTCATCTTACAGCTGGACATTTATCTGAGTCCTTATTGCTTCTTTTTTTACGTCAGGTGAGAGAGGAAGCTGAAATGCTGGATGTTGGTCCACCAGTCCACAGGTCAAAGCGGAGGCTAATATTGACAACACAACTTATGCAGCAGTTGCTTCACCCTCCTTTGGCATCCATTCTCTCTGCCGATGCTTTTTCACATTATGACAGTGCTACATATTTTGTCGCTAGATCAACAGTTGGAGATGCATGCAGCTCAATCTCTTGTTCTGCAAGTGATACACCCGTGTCTTCCAACAGTGAAAACATGTAAGAGTTGACATTTGATTCTGTATTTTTTCCTTTTTTCTCTCTGGGGTGGGGTTGAGTGTGTGGGTGTGTGTGAGTACCCGTGCATTCCCACCTCAAGAGTGCAGTCTCGGGTCTTGACAGCAGCCACTTCATTGCTGAAACACTAAATATTTAGCCATCTTCCTGTGGGGAATCACTTGATGTGTCCATGATTTGATTGGAAAATTATCTCGCCAATAATACTGCTAATATTTTTTCTCAGCCTACCCGAGAAGCTTCAATCATCACGGAGAGTTAGCGGTCTGTCAGAAATAATGGAAGATCTGATCAGTAAAGCAAGAAAGGTGGAGAATGACCTGCTGAGGTAAAACCCTTTCAAATATTTGGTTTCTTTTATCTGTAAGTAACTTTCATGCTTCTAGAATTCTCTAACCTGTTGAAATTTGGAAGTCGTTTCTCTAGCAAATCGAGTGTTCTATTTTCCCCTCAAATTGGAATGCTATAGAAGAGATTTCCAAATTCTCCTTTTCAAAAAAATAAGGACCCTATCACCATTAACTTCATATTTTCCTAGTCTATCCCATTCTCATAGGGTTCTGTTACGCTTCCTATTGATTATACAGATTGCACAAAAGGGTATCTATTTTGGACTTGAGAGTGGAATGTCAAGATCTGGAGAAGTTTTCTGTCATAAATCGTTTTGCAAAGTTCCATGGCAGGGGAGCTGAGACCTCGTTGTCTGATTCGACCATAAATACTCAGAAACCCTGCCCCCAGAGATATGTTACTGCCTTCAACATGCCTAGGAATCTCCCTGTTGAGGTACAATGCCTTTCACTTTGATCATTAACACCCCCCAGCGGAATTGTCTCGTGCATTTTCTTCCAACTTATATATATTGGCGCCTCCTGGCCATCGTCGGGAGCCATACAGATGGAAATGTAGGAGATTGCACAGTAGATTTGTCTCCTTGAAACAAAGTGGAGTCTGTTAGATATCTCAGTTAGGCTTTTGATGTATTGACCAGTAGTAGTTTCTAACAAAATTGTAACCACAAGGGAGATATCAACGTTTAGGATTACAGATCACCATGTATTAACAGAATAGCACTAAATATGTCTGTCGGTGTCGCTCACCATTGTAAATTAATGCAGCAGCTAGCTACCACCTGTAATGGCTCATCTTTCTTTTCACTTTTGCATAAAAAATCATGGATTGATTTTTAACGAATCTGCTAAATCCTTGCTCTGAAAGCAGCGATGTGTTCAGCCGATGTGTTCTGTGCTCAAGTTGTTTTTAAGTGAAATTAACTGTAAATGGATTGGACCTAGCAATCCTTCGTCTCACTTAAGTGTAGCAAAATGGATGGGCTTTACAACTCCTGGCTGGCCCTGGCCCTGGCCCTGGCCCTGGCCCAGTATCAACTCTCAAAAAAGAAAAAAAAATATTGTAGAAGGGAAAACGAGGAGATTTTGCTACAACGAGACGTTGGAACGAAGGTTTCGAAAGTAACTGAACAAGAGAGGAGGAAGATGAAAGCAAAAAAGCAAAGGTCCTAGTGGTTAATTCTCATTCTACGAGGATTGAGGATTTATTTTTTTTGAAATTGAGAGGAAGATGACTTTCTTCGACGTTTATGTTAGTCCTTTGCTTTTGGCATCATTACAGCCTGCGGTTCAGATTGCCGCCTATACGCTCGCACCGGCGCAAAATTCTGTAAAGAGTAATATATATACACCAAATAAATTTAATATATTTACATTTGACAATTTCTCAAAATGAAACACGTATAATTTTTCCAGAAGATTTCATTTTACTACAAATTTTATTACTTATTAACTTCTATTTTTTTATTATTTATCTAATATAAGATTTTAGTTCGCACATTTCAATATATTTTATTTTCAACTACTTATTCTAGTGAGATTTTAATTTAGGGAGGTGATAAGTGAACGATCGAACAAATACATATATTACACACAAAAAACAAAACAAATATCCACATTACAACTCAATTAGATAACTTATTATGATGATTTTCTGTTTGTGTGGTTCTTTTAAATTACTACTGTATATGTTAGCGGTGAAGATTAATTAGAACTCCAAAAATTGGGACCAAAACGACGTATCTTAGGGCAAAGAAATTGCATACATGTCAATCTGTGTCCTAAGTTGGGGAAAAAAGAAAAGTGTGAAGACAACTCATACCCAACTCACCAAGGCTTTGCCAAATGGATACTCCATCCAGTTCATGTAATCAGTTTGAGTTCGGCGCTGAATGACTACAAAACTTTGGAATCTAATTTCAACTGGCCAAGCAAAAGGGACATCTCATTTGTTTGAGTTAGAATTAGGATTCGATAATATTCGAACGAGATTAATTTTAACAAAAGAAATACGTAAAGGAATCCAAAATAAATAATTCATGATAACTCACACTGATCTTGATTTTACTGTTGGTTTACAAAAAAGTAAAATGTTCGTAACATATAATTTCTACTAATGGATATATAGTTATTGTAGTCCCATAATATTTTTTTTAGGATAATAGTATTTATTTCCTTGAATTATTCGCGAAATTGTGCTTTTTTTGAGGATGCTTGTTATATTTCTTGTATAAGTTGGTCTCAATTTGCAAAATATTAAAATATTAATTTCCCCTGATCAGCAAAAACAGTGAGCCATTGACTCTTAAAAAAAAATAGATAAAAAAGAGAAGAAATAATAATATGAATGAATTTGGACATTCGTCCAAGTCGTAGGTAAGACAAAAATGTACGAAAAAAATATTATTTGAAAAAAGGAAGAAAAATAAAAACATGCATAGCACATAGCATCGACTGGTAGAAAATTAACTTAAATTTTAAATCATTTATAGGAAGTGAAATTGAACCGAGGCCTCGCCTGGTGTTACAAAAAAAGAAATTCTTACTAAATAATTTATTTATTTTTACGAAGGATGCTCGTACGTTCGAGAAAAAGTAAAAAATAAAACTGTTTCAAATATTAAGTCATCCAGCCTCCTTAATATGCGTGCCCAAAATTAAAATATCAATTAAAAAAAGACGAAGGGAGTATATAAGAAAATTATAATTACATATAAATTAGTTATTTTTTTAATAAAAAATAATTGAATCACCGGCAAATATGTGAAATGGATTAGAAAATCAAAATGTTAATTACTCGTTTCTATTTTGTTTATGACATACTTCTACTTACTACTCCCTCCGTCCCCAATTAAATGTCGTTTTAGCATTTGCTTTTACTGTTTCAGAACGTATTTTAAGACGGCCGGAACAGTCACTATTTGAAATAATTTTGCCCCGAATTTTTTCTTAGAAGTGCGTTAAGGATTAACGTACATTCGAAAAAAAGTACGAAATTTTTTGGGGTCAAATAGTACCTCATCCGGCCTCCTCGATATACGTTTCCTACTGAATATTGGGATGCGAGAAAAACATTTATTGGAGACCAGAGGGAGTACTATCTAATTCGCCATTTCGCCACAAATCAAGGGCGCACCTGTCCATTTGTTTAAGCTATATTCCCTTCCTTGATTACGACTCTCACACCTCATCTCCTAATCATGATCAAATACAAAGTGACCCTGCGCTACATGTCCTTAATCATCATCTATATCACCGTCAAAACATAATTTAGTTTTTATATTTTTTTTCCACGATTCTTCTTAATTGTGATTAATACTAATAAAAAAGGATTGGTGACTCTCTTCCAGTATCGTTTTTTACTTTCAAGACTCGAATTCAATTTTTTTAGAGAAGATACATTTTTAATTTGACCAAGCTTTATTAATTAATTAATTTTTGTATCGTATATAGTAAGGGGAAGAGCGTGAGAGTTTGATGGTTAGGTAATGACGTGGCAAAGGAGATGACATGGACGGGGCTGAAGAGCGCTTATCACGCACAAAATCTGGGAGGCAGGACATTTGGTTTGCCGGCTGTGTTTGGGCTTACTCCAGCCTGTTTTTAACGATTTAAGAATTAAGAGGCTGACCGCCGACGTGGACCGCCGTCACACTTTATAACTTCTTCGGTTCCTTCTTGCTGAGCCTGAGCCGGTATACGGTCTCCGAAAAATAAAATTAAAAAATCAACCCGCATTTATACTCAATATTTGTAATTTAAGTTTATAATTTATTTAATTTGAATTTTATATTTGTTAACTTTAACGAACCATATCCCAATTTTAAAATAATTTTAAAACTTATTTTCTAAGTGGATAGTTTTCTAAAATTTAAATTTCATCTAACCGTATACGATTTTATTAATTAGACGATTTTTATTGCCATATCAAAATATTATAGTAGTATTAATTAATAAAATAACTTCTTTACCTAACTTGTGTAGAAAAATAAAATAGTTTGACGATCGAAAAACATTTCCATGAAAAACATGTTTTATGCAAAAACATCTTTGCAACACATTTTTTAATGTTTGGTGCGTTGTAAAAAGAAGCATCGATGAGGACACTTCAGTCTTTTCCTTTTGAAAGGAGACATTTTTAATCTTAAGTGGACATTCTCTAGAGATGATAAAAGTTTAAATAATTTTTCGATCGGAAATGTCTATTTAGCCCATGCCCATGCCCATGTCCCCACGGTTTTGAATTTTGAAAACGGGTCTTTTCACGTGAAGGCAGACCAGATAATTCAATTATGATATTATTAATTTATTACTACTGCTTTTCAGATACTGAGCGTGCGGGGAATGGAAGATATAAAACAAGTACGATATTACGGTGCAACGCGAACTGGAGAAAGATCAGGGCCGTTGATCAGAATTTTGAATCATGATGACTAAGCATTACGTCGAAATCAGCAACATTGATTCATTTGAAGCAGATGTAGCACCACCATAACACCATAGTCCATAGACTACACCCCCCATCATTACTGTTGCCTTATCTGCTGGCAAACGGATATTCCAAAATTATCCATATAGCTCTCTAAGCCTGTGTTTGGGAGTCTGGTTTCGGTACCGAAACCAGCATTCCCGGACTGAAATGGAGAAAAGATGTTTGGTAAACACCAGTTGGGGAGATGAAATTAGAAATTTTGGGTTCCAAAACCAGCATTTTCTCCATTTCGAGAATGGCCGAAATTGGAGCATTGGAGAAACCAGAAAAAAAGGAGTTTGCGGGATTGAGGGGTTTGTATTTTTTTGGACAAAAATACCCTTTCTATTCTTGTTTAATTACGATGCTACCTGGTATATAATATTGAAAAAAATACTGTTCACGTCTTCTTCTCCTCACTTTCCAGACTTTTTCTCTCTCCTCTAGCCCGACCATTTTCCCTCTCCTTCTCCAAAATTCGACTTCTTCGATTTCTTGCTCAAATCACGACGAAATCCAGCCAAAATTTAGCTAAACACTCCTCATTCAATCCTAAACAAAACCCATGTGTCAATTTTAGGGATTAATCGCTCAATCTCCATAACCCATAAAATCCCCATTTTGGAACCCTAACTCCCAAAATCCATTTTTCACTCCAAAATCCTCTTTATCTCCACTCAATATGCCCAAAGGATCCTCTTCTAAGCGTGCTAGGACTAATACACCAAAGAAACCGTCTTCAAAGAGTCAGAAAAGTGATGTTGCTTCTTCTTCCTCCATGGAACCCGATTTTGAAGCTTTGGCCGTGGGTAATCCTTACTTCTATTTTCCTCCGGCTGATACTGATGCCAAGTTCTTTGTTAATACTGATGCCTGTGACATTTATTGTGTAATTGTTTTAGAAGATTGAGAAATTTTATTTATTTATTTCTTATTTTTAGTTATCGTTGATTTGCTATTGAGTTAAACTCAGCTCGAAGACAATCTAATTTTGTATTCATTTATAGTTCGTTTTGTTGCTGAATGTTAGCTCACTTTGTTTCCGAAATAATCACCATTTTCGCTGTCAAATGTATGCTTACTTTGCTGTCATAATAGTGCTCTATTTGCTGTCAAAATGTTGTCTGTTTGCTGTCAAATTAGTTACCATGATTTGGAATTTAGTTTGCATGGTTTGGTTCTTTGTTTATAGCTAATGTTAGAACTGTTTCGTAGCTAATTTGTGGCCAATTTTTATGTTCAATTATGGCTGTTTTGGTTGATGAATGCTAGCTTGCCTTTTGTTGCCGAAATAATGCCCATTTAAGTGTTGAATTCAGCTCATTCTAGCTGTCAAAATGTGTGTTTATGTGCTGCCAATTTGGTGTTTATAATGTTGTCAATTCGTTGACGAATCGTTGCTCATTTAGTGTCCGTTTTTGTTGCCGAAAGGCTGTTGATTTTGTTGTCGAAATGGGTGCTTGTGCTTGTGCCAAAACCACGCCACTTTGCTGTCAATCTTTGCTCATTTTGCTGTCAATTTCGCACTAATAATTGCTTCCATTTTCATGTTATTTTTGCGGTCAATTGGGAGTTCGTTTTGATGACGAAATAGTGTCTGTTTTGCTGCCAAATTATGCATATTTTGCTGTCAATATTAAGCTCATTCTAGCTGTCAATTTGATGCCCATTTTGCTGCCAATTCACGCATGTTTTGCTGTCCATTTTGTAGCTCTTTTAGCTGTCCAAATGCACCCCTTTTAGTGTCCAATCGTAGCTTGTTTCGTGTCTAATTTATGTCGCTGAAATGCTGTCAAATTGAGGTGTACTTGCTGCTGAAATGTTGTTCCAAAATAGGCTTGAATGGCTGGGGTTTTCATGCTTTTTCTGGCTGCGTTTTCATGCTTATTTATGGCTATTTTCATGCTTGATTGTGGCTGATTTTCAAGCTCGTTTGGCTGGTCATTAATTGGTAGCATTTGAAATCGCTAATTGGGAGCAATTTATTTTCATTTGTCATGTTCCATGTGAAACTAACACTTGTTTAATGCTCAATTACCTCAAGAAATAGTGTCAAAAGGTTTTTTACAAAGACAAGTTTTGAAAAAATGTATTTTGAAAAACGTATGGAATTTAAAACAGTGCTTACCGTGAATCACGGTAAGGGCTTAGCGTGATCACAGTAAGCATTTTTCTCTTAGCGTAATCACGGTAAGCTCTTACCGTAATCACGCTAAGGATTGTGTCAAATGGCCAATTATTTCCAGTGGCTTAACGTGATCACGGTAAGCTATCGTGATCACGGTAAGACCTAACCGTGATCACGGTAAGGCTATAACGTCTACTTTACTTTTACTATGGTGGATTTCACTTTTTAATTGCAACACAATTCTTTCGTAGGGTTGACATGTTTTTTATGCATTTACTTTTACCAAACATTAGTTCTTGATGCTAGAATTTATACGATCTATTATTACGATTGAATATTTTTTATCAACTTCTTTTATCAAAATTGTTTGGCATCAATTAATGAACTAATGTTTACAAAAATTAAGAGTAGTCAACTATGCAATTTCAAAGTACTCAAATTTTTTATTTTATGGTATTAATAAATTTTACTTTATTTATGATTTAAATAAGTTTAATTTATTTATGGTATATAGATAAATATTATTAGATGTTAGATTATAAATAAAATGATTAAAAATATATATAAAGATAATAAAAAAGTTAATTATAACACTTAAAATGAATTATGCCCTTTATGGTCATTTTACATCTAAACCATAGTTTTGCAAAACTGTTTTACCAAACACCTCAGGTATCCCACTGAACTTTTACAATTTTGTTACCAAACAGCACACTCCGTTTCCCAGATGTCGTTTCCCCACTGAACATTTTCCCACTGACCATTTCCAGCCTGAACTGGAACGCCAAACAGAGCCTAACTCAGATTGTCGGTGGCGGGCAGAAGGTTTCGTTAATTTTACACACGCCTCCACTTTTGTTCTCTTTTTTTTTTTTGAAAAAAAACTTTATGTTCTTTTTTAATTTAAAAATGATTTGATTTACATTCCAATTGCGCTAACGATGCGTGGTTTGCACTCGAATATTACTGTACACTTTATTTAATTTTTTGATATTTACTTTACTGAATGTTATTGTTTCAAAAAATCATTTATTAAAAACCGGAGGGAGTATTCTTTTTATTTTTAAAAAAATGACTTTTTACTATATTTAAATTTTACTTGTAAACATATTGTATTTATAGTTTAAAAAATAAATTGCAATTAATAGTAATATATATAATGTTTTGTGTTTATTAGCTTACTTAATATGCTAATTAATAGGAAAAAATTGTTAATTTGTTTATTTTTAGCAATTAATGTATTTCTTAATTTTTGTGTGACAGAGGAAGTGATAATTATTTAATAATCGCGTTTTTTTAGCCAACTCCTGGTAATCCAGTTCCAAAAGGTTTACTTTGTTTTATTCCTCAACTTCTTCTCTTCGTTTGTTGAGCTATTTTTATCTAAGTTGTCTTAGTCTGAATTAACCAACATTGATTTAATTGTAATAATTTATTTATTTTAAATTCAAATCTCTTATTTATAAAAATAAAAAAACAAATAAAAAATATTTTACTAAAAATATATTATAAAAATATGAATATATTTTTTTTTATTATACACAATTATTAAATTGAAATGGGTGGAGTAGTAAAAACAATAAATGGGAATGAATCGTGTAAGCACGCTCCTTAGGACGGAGCGGGGGAGGCGTGAACAGTTGCAAAACATCCGAACTCCTAAAATTAACGGGACCTGGTCAAAACCATCCACTTTCCACTCTTTCCTAAATCACCAAAAATACACTTCTTACTTCTCATTTTTTATTTATTTCGGATATCATGTTTGATCAATCTCATCCATTCATTACAAATAGATGGTTGAGATTTAATTATGTTTTCTTAAATCTTACTAATACGCAGCAGAAATTAAATTGCTTTCTAATTTTGAACTCCGTTATATATCAAATTTGTTAAATTCTAACGATAACTATTAAATTCCTACCATCTTTGTACTAAAAATCGTATAAATATATAATTATTTTATTGAAAATAATGTAATATATAAACTATATTCAATATCACCATTTTTTTCGATACTTTGTCACACATTCCTCCTTTCTTTCCATACTTTCCTCACTTCTTTTTAAAATAATGTATTACTTTTTCTTTTCCTTTTTTTGTTTAAAAAATAGCAATAAAAAAGAAAAGTACTAATGGGAGGGATTATCTTTAATGGTATGCCTTTTCCTTTTCCATGTTTTTCTTAAATGGGAGGGATCATTTTATAATTATGAAAAATTTAAAAGAAGAAGTAGGTGAAAGGGAAAAATAGAAAAAAATGCAGCAATCCTTGTCGGCGACAAGGCTTATTATGATATAAGCATATTAAATTCTGGTGTAATTAATCCATGATTGATGCCAGTGATGATTCCATAATCCTGTTAATTGGGATGTTTCCGAAGAACTTACCTCCCTCCTTGCCCAATAAACCTTTATTGTAAAATCCTGAATTGTTTTCTGGAGAGAATCAAAAGAAAAAAAGAAAAAGAAAAATATAAACAACAGAGAAGGAGGAAGACGTGTTGAGCTGTTTCCATCCTTTCCAAAATCTTGCTGTGCATCATCACTCTCCTTCTCTCTCTCTCTTTTTATGTGTGTTTTGTCTTATAATTTTCTGCATCTTCTCATTCTGCATTCTCTCTCTCATTGCAAAGCTGGAATTTGAATGAGAGAAAGGTGTGCCCTTTTAACATTCTTGTCATCTTCTTCTTCCTCCTCCTATAACTTGTTTTGTCCTCTTCATATCACCGTAATTTGTGAGACTCCACGCGTCTCTCTCCCTCCCCCTTTTCCACATTCCCTTATTTCTCCATCTGACATGCTACCAAAGTCTCACCTTTGAAGATTTGGGTCTTCTGGGATTATAGATCAGAGCTTGGTTTTTTATTATTTTTTGTCTTATTTGTAATCTCAAACGACAATGGCGCCGTCGTTTGATTGGTGGGCGAAGGAGAAGCACCGCGGCACGCCGGTGGTGGTGAAAATGGAGAACCCAAATTGGTCCATGGTGGAGCTTGAAGGTCCGTCGGAGGAAGATTTCCTCATGGGAACAACCGGGTCGCCCCACCAAAACAAATCCAGAAACAAGAACGCCAAGCAGCTAACATGGGTTCTTCTCCTCAAAGCCCATAGAGCCGCTGGTTGTTTGACCTCCGTCGGTTCAGCACTCGTCTCTATTGGGTCCGCCATCAAGCGCCGTCTCCGCTCCGGCCGCACCGACACCAACACCACCGACGCTGGACCGGGGACCATGCCGGAAAACCCTACAGTCAAATCACGGTTCTATACATTCATCAAAGTCTTCTTGTTCCTCTCCCTCTTCCTCTTGACATTTGAAATCGCTGCTTATTTTAAAGGTTGGCACTTTAGCACCCCACATCTTCAGCTGCAGTACTTGCTCGCCACACCATTTGGGTTGAAAGACATCTTTGATTCTGTATATTCTCGGTGGGTTTTGTTTCGGGTGGCGTATTTAGCTCCTCCTCTGCAATTTCTAGCCAATGTCTGTATTGTGCTGTTCCTTATCCAGAGCATTGACAGACTTGTCCTTTGCTTGGGTTGTTTCTGGATCCGATTTAAGAAGATTAAACCCATTCTCAAACAAGACGCAATTGCGGACCTTGAATCCGGCGACGGCGGGTACTTCCCCATGGTACTTGTTCAGATCCCCATGTGCAATGAAAAAGAGGTAGCTTTCTTACAGTGAAATTTTAGCAGCTCAGTACATAGAACTTTGAGGAAACATTGCGTGCTTATTTCTTTTTCTGGTTTGATTGTGTTTATTAGGTTTATCAACAGTCGATAGGAGCCATCTGTAATTTGGACTGGCCAAAATCAAGGATGTTGATACAGGTTTTGGATGATTCGGATGATCCGACAACGCAGCTGTTGATAAAAGAGGAAGTAAATAAATGGCAGCTGGAGGGTGCCCGCATTGTATATAGACATCGTGTAATTAGAGATGGGTATAAAGCAGGCAATCTCAAGTCTGCCATGAATTGCAGCTATGTTAAAGATTACGAGTTTGTTGCCATATTCGATGCTGATTTCCAGCCGACGCCTGATTTCCTTAAACGAACTGTGCCCTACTTTAAGGTATACTTTGAATTGATACTTTTTTATGTTGTGATACATACTTGAAGTGAACTTCTGTCTTAATTGGAGTTAAGATTAATTGATTGTCTTATTTGTATTTGTGGACTGTAGGACAATGAGGAGCTAGGGTTAGTTCAGGCGAGGTGGTCTTTTGTGAACAAGGATGAGAATTTGTTGACGCGGTTGCAGCACATTAATTTGGCATTTCATTTTGAAGTGGAGCAGCAAGTAAATAGCGTGTTCATTAACTTTTTTGGGTTTAATGGTACTGCTGGAGTGTGGAGAATAAAGGCATTAGAGGATGCTGGTGGTTGGTTGGAGAGAACTACAGTTGAGGACATGGATATAGCTGTCCGTGCTCATCTTCACGGCTGGAAATTTATTTTCCTTAATGATGTTGAGGTATAGCTGGAGCTCCTTTAATTCAATTTTTCTGTAGGTTCCTCTCAGTTTGATTTGTGCGAGTATTTTGCTCCAAATAGTTCATTGATCTTTGTGAAGCTGATGTTGAGATTATTTGTGTTCAGTGCCAGTGTGAATTACCCGAATCATATGAGGCATATAGAAAGCAACAACATAGATGGCATTCTGGACCGATGCAGCTGTTCAGGCTATGTCTGCCTGATGTTATTCGAGCAAAGGTATGCATATACTCTATTGGAAGCTATTTCTGCTGCAATTGCAAGTATTTTTAATGCTGTTTCAGTGGTGGTTGCAATCCTGTTTATGTTATTATTTTGATATTTTGCAGATAAGCATATGGAAGAAATTCAATATGATCTTCCTTTTCTTTTTGCTCCGAAAGCTTATCCTACCCTTCTATTCGTTCACTCTCTTCTGCATAATTCTTCCCATGACAATGTTCGTACCAGAGGCTCAGCTTCCAGCATGGGTGGTGTGTTATATTCCGGCCACTATGTCATTTCTAAATATCCTCCCAGCCCTGAAGGCCTTTCCCTTCATTGTGCCTTACCTTCTTTTTGAGAACACCATGTCAGTTACCAAGTTCAATGCGATGGTCTCTGGGCTATTCCAGCTTGGAAGTGCCTATGAATGGGTTGTTACAAAGAAGTCTGGTCGCTCTTCTGAGGGTGATCTTGTGTCCTTGGTTGAAAAGGAGACGAAGCATCAAAGGGGTGGCTCAGTGCCAAATCTTGATGAAATGAAGGAGGAGATAATGCTGCAGGAGAAAAAGGCTCTAAAAAAGAAGCACAATAGGATATATACAAAGGAGCTGACACTGGCTTTCCTTCTTTTGACGGCAGCAGCTAGGAGCCTGTTGTCTGCTCAGGGCATCCATTTCTACTTCTTGCTGTTTCAAGGGATATCGTTCCTGCTTGTTGGCTTAGACTTGATTGGTGAGCAGGTTGAGTAAAGGAGACAGACAGTTCCTGAGGTTGTTTGGCTGATGTAAACATAAGCGATACAAGCGATAAAGGTGCACAAGAAAGTATAGTTAACGAGGACTTAAGATGGGGAGGAGGGTCGTGAATGCTTTATTTTCTTGATTGGTCGCCACCCCTCTAAAGTCCCATGTACGATTCTCCCTAGTTGAGAGAAAAAAAGTACAGTTATATGGACAGAAGAATGGGCTGCGAGCTTTTGGAGATGGACAGAGTAGATAATGTTAAGGCTCTTCATCATATGTAAGGTTCTTTTATTTTTCTGATTCTTTTGTTTTTGGGTCAATTCTTTTGTAAGAAAAAAATGTTGTTCAAACATCAAACAGGGATTTTAGTTAGAGTTCTTTAAGGGAGGATGCCAGAAGTGAACTCCATTTGATAATCATTTCAAGCATGTTGTTGTTTCAATTTTTCAACCCAAAATCTATACATAAATTATTTTCCTTCATAAATACAGAATTAAAAACCAGCTCATTCTCCTAATTAGGATGAAATAACATTGAGTTACAAGTTCATCCAGCTTCTGAACCAAAACACGATTGATGGTTCCATTCTTTTCTTTTCTGCATGCATGCATTCTCTAGTTTAAAAAGAAAATTATGCCAAGACTTTTGCTTTTGCATGGATGCGGTGGTTTGAATTTGCTGTTTAATTATACTCTTCATAAAAATAAGAATAAGAATAAGATGGGCAGATGGGTGCGTGGTGAGGCATGGGCTCCTGTCTTTTGTGGGCCCTAAAATCGTCTTGTGTATAACAGTAGCAGCCTTTACCCAGTTGTAAATCGACTGTCTGATTCCTTAACCCATGGCCATCACTGACACCTCAATTTTTTTATTTCATTATTATTATTTACTATCCAACATTCTTATCCTATCTCTAATATCCGAGATAATCGAATCAATCTCCCATGGGATATGTTTGTGTAGATCGTTTAGACAAACAATAAGAATTATAGATTCTGTCTCGATAATTACCTTATCGTACTTTCTGGAAGACCAAAGTTAAGAATGCATATGTTGCGTACCAGATCCAAGATATATCAGTGTAATAAATTAGAGACAGTTGCAATTTGGCATCTCCCCCGTGAAAAATGAAACATTGCTGTGTTATTTTATTTATTTATTATGGCATCGATCGATCTCATTTTCAATACACCATTCAATTTCACTATTGATCCTATTTTTCATTCTAACATGTCAGAAATGCATCATTTACATGACTAGCCAGTGATTTCGACTTTCGAAATCAAACGGGACCATCTCCCACCAATAAATTCAGTACGTTTTATTAACGATGGAAACTGCGACGTTTAAAATTATCATATAAAAAAAAAAAATTATCCAAAATAATAATAAAATAAAACATTTTGGGCCTGGTAACGATCCTGGGCCTAGGTTTTCACAAAAAAAACGGCAATCCAAAGCCCATGGCCCAATAGGTCCAAGAAAAACCGTTAGACCATCTTACTTCCACCCCCAGGAACGCGCGCATCCATTGCCACCACCACCCTGATTCATTCCCCCCACAAAAACCTGAAAGAGCTCACTTCAGCACGCCACAAGCAATTTTCACTCAATTTAGATCCAGACTCACTTCCCCAAAATGAGGTTTCTGCTCTCTCTCTCGCTCTCAATTTCTCTTAATATTTACTTGTCGTTTATTCTCCTCTCCGATGTATCCCACTGCCTCCGCTTCTTGTCTATTTTGTTTGATTGTTTTGTGTGTATCAATGACTAACTCAATTGTGTTGATTCGTAACAGAACGGTCGATTTTCTGTAGATTCAGAAATTTTGCAGAGTCATGTCCAGAAGGCCTATGATTGCTTTGAGGCGATTTGGAGATAGCGGAGGAGGTGCGTTGTTCGCCCCCAAGTCGCGCTCTTCTCCGTTTTTGCCCGTTGCGGTTATTGTTCTGGTATGAATTGAGTAATTGTTGGATCAAATTTTCCTTCTGTTCTTTGCATTGGAGTGAATGACTAATATGGTGTGATTTTTCGGTTCAGTCTAATTTCTTTAATTTGTGTTTTTTGGGAATCTTTTTCAGGGAGCAATACTTATTTTTGCCTTTGTTTACAGCGGTTCAGGTTGGTAGATGTGTTAATAAAGTGCACATTTGATTTTATATTTTATCGGTACTTTTTTTTTATTGTTCGTAGAGGGATGGCATTGATGGTTGAACTTGATTTTAGTGGAATTGTCAATATCTCGTGTCAAACAAGATCAAATCATTATAATGAGTTAATCGCTAAGGACTAGATATGCCTATTATATATGGAATTCCATATGAGAATTGCAGAGAGGACAGTTGGTTACCTATTCTTGTCAATACTTGCCATGTTTGTTCATCCATGGAGTGAAGTTAAAATTGTTTCTTCGTTTACTTTTTTTCTGTGAATTCTTAACAAAGACATTATAATCTAGCTAGCTTCAATTCAATGTTTCATATGCTGATATTTCGTGGAACTTTAGCTGTCTTGTGACTGATTCATTTTCGTGTGATAGGAATATTTGGTGGCAAGAAGGTCGCTGTTAGTAGGATTGTAGGTAATAGATTTTTCACATGCTTGACTTCTTTTATTCTGATTCTGATGTTATGAAACAACACTAAGATGTTTCTGAATATTTTGTAGCTCCATATTTGATCATAATAATCCCTGCATGAAAAGTCTGAAGACTACTCTTGAATGTGTATGCAGGTGACTTTTCATGCACGGAAGAAATTCCAAGAGCACTTCCAATTTTGAAGAAGGCATATGGAGATGGCATGCACAAAGTTTTGCATGTTGGACCTGATACTTGCTCAGTGGTTTCTAAATTGCTAAAAGAAGAGGAAACTGAGGCATGGGGTGTGGAACCATATGATATAGAGGATGCTGGGAGAAATTGCAGAGCACTAGTAAGGAAAGGTATTGTGCGTGTTGCCGATATTAAGTTTCTACTTCCTTACAGACCAAAATCATTTTCCCTTGTCATTGTGTCCGATGCGCTGGATTACTTGTCTCCGAGATACCTAAACAAGACACTTCCAGAATTGGCTAGAGTGTCAACTGGGGGTTTTATAATATTTACAGGTAAAAGAAGTTTCCTCTAGCTAGTGAACAATAACTATTCAGGTTCATATCTCTCTTTATTAGATCACAATGAGTTTCATGTTTTCTTTGGCACCCTTCATCATTTTGGAATCTATTTCTTCTTTCGTTTGGCTTCTCAGTTTCTTCATATTCTCATGTGGGTAGGTGACTAGATGTGTTATGTTTGTGCTGACAAGCTCTACTTAGTCTAGGTACCTGTTTTCTGGTGCTAAAACATAGTGCAAAATACATTCCCCACAGTCCTATGCTTGCTCCACGAATTTTCAATTGTTTCAATATTATTGCGTTCCAATTGCCATTCAATTGCTGTCCAGGTTTCTTCACTTATCTGGTTAAACAGCTACACTCTATTATTTTATTAAATAGTTCTCATTAAGATAAATGAAACTTGGTTAAAAATAAATAAATATGGAAGAACAAAAGACAAGCAATACGGAAAGATCAGTGTATCAACTTGTCAATCACATTTTACTTTTGTATCTACAGGCTTTCCAGGTCAGCAGAGAGCTAAAGATGCCGAAGTGACCAAATATGGAAGGGCGGTAAGACATTTAATTGCAGGATCAGACCCGTTACCTTGACTTATGCTTGCATATTTTATTGTTTTGTTGTTTTAATGTTTTCTTGCTCCACCCATGAGTAAATATTTCATGGTAGCCTCATTAGACCCAATGGGAAAAAAATCATTTCCATGCTAGTTTTCATCTACCATTATATTCTTTAAACTCTATTTGTTTATTCTGTTGTTTGAAAATAGGATAAGATGTCTAATCTTTCTTTGAAATGGATTATTTGCGACTCTGGTTTTACCAAAAGACAATAGGCAATTGATTGGCCATTTAAGTGTCACAAAATGTTAATTTTCTTTTACCTAAATAGTCCGTGGTCCTCAACCTATTGATCCCCACGGAAACAAAGCACACGGAATGATGTCGAGAAGGATATTTTTTGTAGCTTGCTGCGTAGGACATCGTGGTAGAAACTAGAAGAGACAATTGAGTGTTGTATCTTTTTATATTGGGATAGTTGGATGAGTGGTACTATCCATTGAATTAGGGAACTTGTTACTGAAGTGGATGAAAGCATGCTGTCTGATGCCCACTTAAAAGTTGTGGCTGTTCTGTTGTACTTGCTGCAAGTGGGTTATGGACTGGTGATGGTATCTAGCGAGCATAGGCAATTAGCTATATTAACTTTTGGCCTCGCTTTGGAACTAGTTCCCTCTTATCCAATTTCATGTCTTGTGTATTCAAGTAGTTCAGGAAAAACTTGACGACTTAAAGCTTGTTGGCTTTCTCATCTTTGCTTGTGCTGTGTCCCATCTTTGTTTTCCTCAGTTCACTGCATTCAATTGTATCCATAGTCTTCTTAGGAGTCTTAAATTCGGAGATGGTTTCTGGTGTTGCCTTTGAAAATCCCTCCATTTATCTGTTGGAGGAACTCATGGATCGGGGGAAATTTTATGGAACTCAAACTAAATTATGACCTCAAAATTTGCAAGTTGTGCATCGTGTGGGAAAAAAGTGTGAAGATTCCTCATATGTTTAGCTTAGAGCAGAGTTGAATATTTGAAAAAGCAGGACTATGTTTCACGTTTGATTCTCCTGTCGTACTGTAAATCTGGCACTTCTGCATTCCCTAGTAGTGACTAATGAGTGACATATGTGAGCTCCACTTATAGGACGCACATGGAATCTTCATTAATAATAAACCAAACGTCATGATGTATCTGTTGCGAGTATTTTGGGTGTTCTATTTTCTCAAGAAAAAACAACCTCTACACTGGGACTTTAATCTCTGCTAATATTCATGTGTCAGTAGCAACCTTCTGGCCTAGCTTTTGAATCCTTTTCTTTCCCTTATCCAATTTCATGGTGTGTCTTCTCCAAGTAGTTGAGATAAGAGATGATAACTTAAACCATTTTGACTTTCTTGTCTTTGCCAGTACCATGTGCGTCTTTGGTTTGCTCGGTTCATTGCATTCAATCGTCCGTAATCAGTCTTAGGAATCTTAGATTGAAGATGCTTTCCTTGAATGCCTTTGGAAAATTACTCCATCTAGGGTTTAAGAACACATGCATGAGGACAAAGTTTATGGGACCATTATATTTCATGCTCTCGTAATTTGCAAGCTGATTGTCTCTTGTAGGTAAAAAGATTGAAGAACTAGGGATACTGTAGTTCTTCTGTATCAGTTTGGTATTTTGACACTTCTTATTAGTTAGATGAGTGAGTGCAAGCTTGCCCCTGGAATCTTCATAAATAAGCAACCAAAATATTCATGATGTATTGAATGGTGATATGTAGTGGAACTGGAAGTAATACATATTTGCTTAACAAAAATAACTTTTGCGTGGAGAATATAGTTCCTGCTAATTAATATGCTTTAGTTTTGTGTTCTTGTGTTCCTGCCGATGTATGTGCCTCGAATTTTCATTCCACTGACACTGACGGCTGCAAGTCTTCTTAATTTATTTGTGCAGGCAAAATTAAGGAGCAAGACGTGGTGGAAACGATACTTTCTGCAGAACAGTTTAGACCAGAATGAAGTTGCGAGTAAAAAATTTGAACAATCTGCGAAAGCTACGAAGTACACCTCAAGCTGCCAGATATTCCACCTCAAGTCATACAATTGATGTCTCTGGCTCTTGCATCATCTGTTCAGTACCGAGCGAAAACTCATTTGTGCAGCTAATTCAAAGTTGTCACCGTCTGTAATTTGGATTACAGTAATTCAATTTTCAATTTTTTTTGTAATTAGGAATATGTACCGGCATGACCTCCAAATAGTACCATTTGGCTACATAGAAAGGGGAATATATTAAGTTACACTATTCCATCAGACAGGAGTACATTATATTATTATGGTTTTATGGTTTCAAGCCAATGAAGTGCAGCCAATGGAATATTTCTTGTCTTCCAATGAAGATACCTAGAAAGCTAAACAGTAAAATTGGTAGGAAAACAATTATTACTCCTCGGAATGTAACAATTGGTTTTAATTCAGATTAATCGGGTCTGAAAAAAACTTGGATAGCGGGTATATATTAAAAAGTAAGTTGATCGGAAATTATTGTAGCCTTGTAGGCCAAGAAGCAAGAACTGCTAGCGCTGCGACGAGTTGACAAATGGAATTCGCGGATCCAAAGTAGCTGTGTTTGAGTGATTTCTTTTCCAATGTAGTTGTGACTTCTTGTCAGACACTTTCATGATTTTTGGACAAGAAAAGAAATGAAAGGGGGGAAAAAATGCATGGGCCGCCTGATTTTTTTGTGCTCTGCAGTGGGGAGCAATTTCGTGATGCCACGTTAAGATATTTTAGAACTCTCTCCATAATACACGTATAATAGAGAGTCCAGTAAAAATATTTTTGACACAACGCAGAAGAAAGAAGGGAAAAGGCACCCGGAATCCCCACGGTTATTATTTTTATTTTAGTTGGTTCCTAAAACGGTTTTTGGTTCTCACAGGTCCCTGGCGTTAAGGCCGTTAGTCACCACAGATCCCCGCCGTCAAATTCGACCATAACGGACACTAACGGCCGTTAACGCCGGTTTTTTTATTATTATTTCTGAAAAGTCGACCGTTGGTGGGGCCCACACGTCAGAAAGTTCTGAGCTGAAAATCTTTTATCCATTCAAAACCATTTTCCACCTTATTTTCCAGAAAATACATTCCATTTAAATTTCAAATTGACCATGGGTCCCACAATAAACAACAACAACAATTTATTTAACTCTCATTCTCCATCTCCTCCTCTGCTCTCCTCCATCGTATTTTCTCACATTTTCCTATCCGTATCAGAGAACGCCCAAAACCCTAATTTCTTATCCTTTGAAAAATTCCAAAATTCTACTCCGATGTCTGATATTTCTGTTTCATCGAGCCGCGCATGGAGGAGAAATACTCAAGTTGGTGTCGAAAATTATGAAGGAGCACCAAAGATTTGCTACTGTGGGGTGAAAGCTTTGATGTGGGTCTGCTGGAAGGAGGATAATGTGGGGAGAAGGTTCTACTCCTGCAAAAAACACAAATGTAAGTACTTTTTATGGCATGATAGTGAACGTTTGTCACAAAGGGGAAGGGAGGTGGTTCATTTGCTGTTAGAGAGTGAAGAAAAATTGAAATGTGAAGTTAGGTTATTGAATGGAAAAGTAAATCGTATGCAGGATGCACACATGGAAACAGTAGATGAGGCTTCCTGTTTGCAAGTCCAATTAGATAGTCTACGATCGGAGAAGTCAGATTCTTTTTTGAAGGGTGTAAAAGTGGGATTTTTCTTGTGTTTTTTTATATGTATTCGCTGGTTTAATTTTAAGTAAAGTCATGGTTTTGTAATTGGAGGTGTAACTTTATTGGGTAATGAAAACAGAGATGTGTTTTGGAAATTGGAATTTTATTGGAATTGGTATTGGTATTGGAATTGTAATGAAACACTGTCTTGCGTGTGTTCTTCGAAATTTTAGTGTTTCACAATGTGAAGTCATTCAGTAGGCACAAAACTCTGCACTGTGTAGACTTGTAGGTGGAAGGAATCAATTCAGCCTTTGATATTCCCAAGTATTGCAACGTTACAAAATTTCCTACTCCCAAGCGTTGCAACGTTACATATTTCATCTCCAACACGGTTAGATCCTCTATAAATTTAGTGACTCTCTAAGTCATTACTCTCAAATTACTCTGCCTTTCTTTATCTGTCAATCTCTCTGCCTCTCTTCTCACTATTTTCAGGTATAACATAATGAATCCCGACGACAAGCAAGACCTTCTCCAATTTGCAGGGAACGTAAGTGGTAACTTACATGACGACATAGCTATGCTAGAGCACAAGATACTCCAAACTAGGCAAGACATTTTTCGCTGTCGGGCAAGGGTAGACCAATTGACGGCGAGAAAGGAAGCTGTGTTTGAAGATGATGATGAGGGTGTTGCCATTGTTGGCTCAATTGGTGTCTGCCTTACTCACTTGGGGGTTACAATTTCTCAGATGGAGAATAAAAGGGCTATATACAAATTCGCTTTGAGAGGTGTTAGGGCTGCTGTGCAGGAGTTGAACTCCTTTGGCAATGGTGTGGCAGGCATTCCTAATGAATGATGGTTATAGGGCTGCTGTGTGGGTATGTTGCTCTTATTATGATAGTAGAATGATTTAGGGTTGATGTATGGGGCTGCTGTGTGGGTTCATGAAAGGGTTTGCGTATGGAACAATGCAATATTAATAAATTGATGTCGTTTTATTATGAAAATGTGTTTTCTAATATGTTGTGTTGTTGAGGTTTAATGATCTAGTTATTGGATTGAATTCTGTCATAATAATTGTAACTGTGCCAGTCATGGTTTATGGGATATGCAATTCACTGCTTACCTCAGATTATGGATATGTAATTCACCATATGTGATTTAGCAGTGAATGTGATCTCGGATGATAAGTGGACAGTCAGATAGATCTTCTTTCATGCCTTATTCCAGTTATGGCTATTTGATTTGTACATATGAGATTAATCTTCATAATCATACACATTTGGTGAAAGCTTTGAGTCATTGGGTTGTACCAGTTTTATAAATCAACGGCCGGCAACAAAATTGCATGAAAAGGCAATTTCTTAATCATTCCAGACCAGCAGCTAATAAAACATAGTTCATGCACAAAATAGTGACAGAAACAAACTTCAAACCAGCAAATTAATTTGCCTATCAAAAGGCAATTTATGAAAGCTTGGCTGGGAAGAGAATTTAACAAAGAAAAATAGATTAAATAAATAAAATGAAACAAAAAACATCCATTGTGATTCTGCGAAAAATAGAGCAGAAAGCAATAACAGCCCAGGATATTAACAGATACCAAATCAAACCAAATTCACAAACATACATATTAATAGATTAAACACTAATATGAGTTGATCACTCCATTGCCCAAAAGTAAACATCCAAACCAAATACTGTCAACACAAAACACAAAGTTTCAATAGTACTGACTTGAACTTTGCCACATTTCAAAACAAACGTACATATTAATAGATGATACACTAGTATTAGTTGGTCAAACAAGTGCTTTGTGCTTCTTATTTTTTGAACCCTTAGGCCTTCCCCTCTGCCTCTTCTCTGCCTGCATAGTTTGTGGAACCGATGGGGTTGCCTGATCATCTGCTGGAGTGGTTGAAGCTAGATGGTTAACTGCTGGAGTGGTTGAAGCTAGATGGTTAACTGCTGGAGTGGATGAAGCTGGATGGTTATCTGCTAGAGTGGATGAAGCTGGATGGTTATCTGCTAGAGTGGATGAAGTTGGATGGTTAACTGCTGGAGTGGATGAAGCTGGAATAGATGAGTTATGTGCTTGTGAGGGCATATAACTGCCAAACCATCTGTAAGTTGGCATAGGGTTTGTATATTGCCTGCTACTTGATGCTTGGTGTACAACTCTATCAAGTCTGGTTGGCTACCAAATCCAAGCAACATACAAGTTAAATTGAAATGCTTCAGCAAAAAAATGTTCACACAATCATTGAATTGAATAAAATAAAAACAGCAGACCATGCTCATGCCAGTCATGGGATCTATGAACGCTTCTATCCCATTAAATGGCCTTGATGTTGGGCTTCTTCTCCTTTGCAATGCTTCAGTGTGTGTAGCAGAGTTCTGGGTGTTCAAAGGATCAGGAACATTGCTTGTTGAAGATTGTGAACTTTCTCCAGTAACTCCACCCTACAAAAGAGTAGACAAGAACCTTAGGACAATGAAACCTATAATCAGGCAATCCCCACTACAGCTGTGTGTTGCTTGCTAACTTATAACCATCAAATCCAATGCTTCCTTACCTAATTATATGTTCTAAAAGCATGACTCTGAATTGTTACTGCTATCAACAACCTATGTAAATCAAATTAGTGATGTGGCTTTCAAGTGCTGGTTTAGGATAAATTAATGAATTTGTTGCAAACTCTAAATAATCTCAAGAGAAATAATTTGTTCAAATGCATGCGACTGAATAACAAATTTCTCTAGTGGTTGTGCAATTACAAAAATACAATAACATGACTTGAGTTCAGAGAATTACTGCACTGCTATACTTGTTTAAGCAAGTTTTTGATTTATGCCCTGTCCTGAAACATTGTCTGCATCTCTATTTTGTAACCTTTTCACGATTCTTCTTCCTAGTTGTTGACTCCCATACCTCTGGTATCCTGCAGACTCTACGCCTACCTTTCACTGCCTTTGGTGGAGGTGCTGTTATGTCTGGTAGCCTTGTCCTTTGCCAGAATTTCTCACCATTGACTGGCTTGATAGAGTGCGCATATGCTTTTAAGAACATTTCCTTGGAATACCAGTGCGATACAAATTCCTCAGCTTTACCTCTCCTATGTGAGATCACAGCCATTCCATGTTGACATGGGATTCCAGTCAAATCCCATTTCCTGCAGCTACATTTCCTTTCTTCAAACTTGACTATGTACTTGTCCGGCCCTTCAAATACCTCCCAACCACCATCACCATTACTAAAAACATGACAGTACACACTCGCATCCTTGTTATCCTCTATTTTTCCCCAAATTTTTGCACCATAATCCCCAACAAACTTAAAATTCCCATATAATCTCTGTCTGTACAAATCTTTTCACTACCAGCATTCTAATTTCTTCAAACATTCTGACAATAGACATATGCCTAGCCTCCGAGATGAATGCATTGAAGGTCTCACACATGTTATTATCCACCACATCTGACTTAGACATACATTGAAAGAAAGTTTTACACCAAAACTTAGGGGCTACCTTCAAAATGGCATCCACTGCATTGTGGTCAAAGGTGTACAACTTCTCTAAATTCTCCTCCAGCTGTGGTAAGTTAGTGGACTTGACAACACTCCAGTACAAGGTAGAATACAAATCTCCATCGCGTCCCTTCCTCCATTTGGAGAATATGTGCCTAACACACCTTCTAGCCTCTGCTTGAGGCATAAGTTCCCTAAATGCATGAATAATGGACTGCCAATACACAACACAATTAGAGACTGTTTAGTGTGTTCTGTTTTGAAAGGAAATAAATTGTAATAAACTTAGGTCTAAATTAAGAAAACTTATTGGATGTTGATCAGATTGAAATGTCCATCCAAGTCCATCTCCCGTGATATGCAGGTCCTTCATCACAATCCCAAGAAACCACATCCATTTGGAGTTATTTTCAACATCCACAACTGCCCAAGCCACGGGGAACATTTGTTCATTGGCATCTCTGCCCACAACAGTTAAAAGTTGTTGCTTATATGGGCCCTTCAAAAAACATCCATCTACCCCTAAGACTCGCCTGCATCCTTCCATGAACCCTTTTCTCACAACATCAAAACATACATACATTCTTAAAAAAACATTCCCAGGAGCTTCAAGCACAACAGTTGACCCAGGGTTGCTGTTCTTCAACTCTTGAACATAATCCCATATTCTTCTGAAATCCTTCTCATAATCTCCACAAAAGTGTTGGCTGATTCGTATCCTAGCTCTCCTAGCCTGACTTTCTGAAATCTCAATGCCTAGTTCTTCCTTACTGTATTTCTTGATCTCTTTTTGCTTCATTTTAGCAGCAGTTGATTTCCTCTCCTTGATGAAGTGATCTGCAATAATCTTGTAATTGATTCTGCTATTTGTGAACACTCTAGGGCACGTATGCTCAAGATTTAGAGTCCTCAACTGCCAATGAGATGTGTACTTTGGCTTCATGCAATATACAAACCACTTGCAAGTGTTGTCTAGACACCTGAACCTTATTCTCTTCTTGTCGTTCTTTGCAAAACCAACCTCTCTATGCACTTTCAAACTGAGTTCTATCACTACATCCTTGAACTGCTGTCCAGTAATGAAAATCATCCCAGCATCCAAGCTAGGAATTTCTCTGTAGCTTGTAGTGGGTTTGTATGATTTTGATGTTTTCCTTCTCCTCCTGCCATGCTCTGCTTCACTTCCAGAACTAGTAGATATTGCACTTGCATCTGAATCATCTCCTATCGCATCAAATACTGGTGGTTGCCTCTCTTCTGCTCCAATAGAACCACCATCCTCATGCCTTGTCCCTGTGGCAGCTCTATTGATATCCTCCTCTCTATTTAGCCCTTCATCTTCACCTTGTCTAAGACCAGATCCACTGTTCTGCCCCACCCCCCCTGTTCTCTTCTTTCCTTTCACTCTTTTCCTTAATAGCCTGTATTCTTCATCCTCTGATAAGTCTGGAACATCCACCCAATTACCAAGCCCCCCTTCTACCCCAACATCTTCTCCACCAGATTCATTCTCCTCGTTGTCATCCCCATCTTCACTATCATCCCCATCTTCACCATCATCTTCCTCAGCATCCCTATCTCCACTTCCTAACACATCCTCTCCATTATCACTCTCCACAACTCTCTCTCTTTCAGGCTCCTCCTCAACAGAGTCAGATGAATAATGATGCAGTACATTTGTAGGGTCATAAAATGGAGAGAATGGGGTGCATTTTCATTAATATTTCTAGGAAATCCATCTGATTTAACTCCCTCCTCAATATTAAAGGTAGTGCCACCTACCAACTCTACCGTGTCATTACTAAAGGAAGTACCGTGTATAGAGTCTGGTAAGTGCAGTAAGTCACATGGTAAGATTCGAGGTTTACCTTCAATAAACAGAGGCTTACTATCATCGTGGTCTACATATAAATCCACTAAACCTTTCTCCGTAGCTAATTGCACTAATATTTCAAGTGATATTTCGCATTGTAGCAAAATCAAATCCATATCCAAATCCATACCGTCCTTATCCTTATCCCATTGTTTGTAAAATAACATTTTACCCACATTATTTACTTTCATCTTATCCAGAATCCATATAAATAACCCATACGACAAGTCTTTTACCCGACACTTCCAGTCAACAACAGTAGGGTTCTCGTACCTATACGGATGATTCCTAAATTTACCCCCCACATGGAACCGCAGAATAACATTCATGGCCTACCAATAAAAATAAAACAATATTCATTCAATTCAACCATCATGTACAGTACAGGACCACATTGGACTCATATAAAATGATATTCACAAATTGACAAATCGATGCCCAACCCAAAAACAACAACAGAACAGTCAACTAGAAAAGCAAAAGCAAAAGTAGAATCAAAGCAAAGGTTTTAAAATACATACCTTTCCGAATATCAATGTCAATGTCGTTGTCGTCCTCCTCCCTCCTATTCTTTCAACAAAACACAGTATACCACTCGCACACAACCCGATAAAACTACGCGTCCTTCAAGTTTGAAGAAGAAAGCAACTGCAGTATGGATTAGGGTTTTGTGCTTTCTCTCATAAGGAAAATCAAATGTTGAAAATGACAGTGGAGGAGCAGAGCGGATGGAGTGAGAGTGAGAGTGAAATTAAATTGTTGTTGTTTATTGTGGGACCCATGGTCAATTTAATTTAAAATGGAATGTGTTTTCTGGAAAATAAAATGGAATGTGTTTTTTGAAATTTAAATGGAATGTATTTTCTGGAAAATAAGGTGAAAATGGTTTTGAATGGATAAAAGATTTTCAGCTCAGAATTTTCTGACGTGTGGGCCCCACCAACGGTCGACTTTTCAGAAATAATAAAAAAAAAATCGGCGTTAACGATCGTTAGTGTCCGTTAGGGTCGAATTTGATGGCGGGGACCTGTGGTGACTAACGGCCTTAACGCCAGGGACCCGTGGGAACTAAAAACCATTTTGGGGACCAACTAAAATGAAAATAATAACCGTGGGGACTCCCGGGTGCCTTTTCCCCATTAATGAAAACTTTTAATAAGAAATCTCGATTACAAATCAGCAAATTAAAATAAATTATCATGCAAAATTAATTATACTCGAATAAAATTAAATCTTGATCTGAAAAGCAGCGGGAAACATATACATGCAAAGAAGCATGGAATTAAATGGGAAACGCAAATTTCAAACTTTTACAGTACTTACGGTATGGAATCTTGGAAACATTTCTGTTGAATTAATAGTTTAGGATTAATAATTTCCAGTGGGAGCTTTCCATCCAATTCTTCTTCTATAAAAAATCCCAAAGGTACTTGCTAGTAAACTTCCATATCATGCTAATGTATTTGCTATATTTTGAGGGAGAAATTATACCGTGGTAGGGTAGATTACATAAATGTAAGATTTTTGTGAAGATTATATAAATTTGTTAGGTGATCACACTATTTATGTAAGAAGGTGAATAAATTGACATATCCCACATCGAGTGTATCGTATAATAATTTATTTCGCAAAGCTACTTGTTTACCAACGAGATCAATTGAGATAATGAGGACTCGACTAGTTTCCTTCAATTTAATCTCAAACATATTTCGCTTTCTGTCACAACCGATCTAATGGTCAAAACTACTTCTAATAAAATCTTCAAATTTGATGTTTTTTTAGAAGCTATTTTAGTCTTTAGATTATATTTTGGAGGAAGAATAATTTGCATGAAAGTTATTCCAAGTAGGCTAGTGGTCTCGAATAACTAAGGACCTGCTGGAAGTTTTTACGGTGAAAATTCGGATTAATAGGGGTCAAAAAAGTACTTGATAGTTTTAGTTGGTTGCAATTGTATACACCATAACTAGTTTCTCACTGATAATACATAAACATACACCAAGGGTATTCTTGTCATTTCATGGAATCGGTAACCTAGCTTCCGGTAGATGGCAAAGTGTGTGCCACGTGGACTAGGTTAATGAGGTCCCGGTAACTTCATGATATTCATTTATCTAGTTGTATGACCAATGAGCTTACCGGCAAGAATAGATGGCATCGGTACCCATACCTCCTAGCTAATAATGCAAACAAGGGCAACTACGACCCATCATCATCAACTATACATACGGGTGTATTATCAACAGTAGCCAAGACTACATATACCGGCTCTAGCAGGTAAGTATATCACTTGTATTACATACTAGGGAAACTATCGGGTCAAGGGACATGTATCGGTAAGCGACATACCTAGATCAAATGACACGTGTACAGGGTGACCCACATGGCGAGGTTATAAATACCCCCCCCCCCCCCCCCTCCTATCACCTCTTCATACACAAGCATGCATACACGCACATGCGTACAAAAGCTCTGCCCAAATACCAACTCCTTTCTGATAGTTCTCCCATATTGATCATATTCATCATGAATACTGACTTGATCGTTGGAGTTTCTACGTCGGAGACCCCCTCCGGCGCATTACAGTTGGCTTAGGAGCGGCGAGAAGGTCCCCATCAACATACCGAATTACAACATAGTCCTCATCCCCGGATCGTGGATTATCAAATTGGTGCTTTCATTGAGAGCTTTGGATTGTTAAGTGAGAAAACCTTAATATCCAAGATCTCCACTTTCTTTTCTTCAAAGATCTATTCTACAAATGGCGTCCAATCAAGATATCTCGCCGATCCAGCCCACAAGCAACTCTGTCGCGCCCACTCGTGATATTCCTATAGTTTTAACGATGATGACACCAGCAGAAACGAGTTCGGTTCCAGTCAATCACCAGCTTATCTTTTCTGCTAGCCCAGAAATAAGTTTTCCAGCTACTGCTTTGCCTGGATCAAGTATGCAAATACAACGCGGTGCTGAGTCTGATGCTACTTTACATAGGAGGATGGATGTTATCATGTCTATGCTTGCCAGCTTGATTCCTCAACCAGCGACTCATTTGCCAGCCTTGTCACCACTATTTACTCAGCCTTTAGCCGCTTCGCAGGTTGTACCCTCACTTGCACTCAACGTGCCTCCAGCTCCTCAGGAGGTTAATTTGGCCCCTGCAGGAAGTCAGCATCTCCCACATGGGAATATGGAACAACCTGCTTTGCTGGTACCTCCGGTTGTAGATCCTCCCAAGATAAGGGAAGGATATTTAGATGACATGAATGAGGTTAACAATCGTGCGGTAAGGCACAGTATGAGAAGGGACTCTCCGCATTAATATGAAAGGAGATCCGCTAATAGAAGGACTCGGGACAGATCTCCTACGGCACATCGATCCGTTAGGGACAATCGTTACTATGATCGTGAATGGAGTCCACATAAAGAGAATTTTGGATACTCTCGATCCGTTTTACCCTATTATCGAAGAGAACGGGACGATGATCCAAAACATCTATTAACCTATCGGGTTCGAAGGTATCAGGTCAGCAAACAGATCAAACTTCCAATGGAAGTTTATGATGGTATTAAGGATCTCGTTACCTATCTGACTCGGGTGAAGGATTACATTAAGTTCCAAACACAGAAAGATGAAGCTTTGTGTCAGATTTTCATACTAACTTTGTCAGGAATAGCCAGAACCTGGTTTGAAGGGTTACCGACTGGCTTTATTGACAGTTTTGCTCAGCTTGAGGAGAAGTTCCGGAGTAGATTCAGGACATCTATTCCTTTGAAGAAATTATCCGCAGATGTTGTTTTATATACACCGGAAGCCAAGGGAATCTCTTAAGGGTTACCTGGGTGCTGCCTAGGGAAGCTAACAACTTTATCGGCGATAGCCCGATAATCCTATTGGGATACTCAGGTGTTGTCTGGGTACGCTAACGGCTTCATCAATGAGAGCCTGATAAGTCCAACAAATCTCCTAAGCCTATTCCGGTCATATCGCGGATACAAGGTGGTACGACTTAGGGGTTAACAATCAACAAAAATCCTAAGCCCATTCTGGTCCTGCTGAATGAGATGGTGGTACGACTTAGGTACAATCAACAAATCTCCTAAGCCTATTCCACTCTTATCCCAGACACAAGGTGGTACGACTTAGGGGTCAACAACAAAAATTCTTAAGCCCATCCCGGTCCTGCTGAACAGACGGTGGCATGACTTAGGAATAAACATCAAAGATTTTCAAGCCGATACCGGTCCTGCTGAATCAGATGGTAGTACAGCTTAAGGACGCTTACAGAGCTAAAAAGTCCCTCAAAGAAATATAAAGCTATACCGTTACAGGTAATAAAATGGATTACAAAAGACTTTCCTCAATATTACTCCTAACATTTTCAGGAAATCAAACGGAAAGCAAATGTTCAGTCTCCTTCAGTCATGAGACTGCTACCCTACCGTTAATGGGAATGGAGACACTTGCTCTATTCTGTTTTTTTGAAGGTTGTGCAAACGAAAATTCTGCGCAAGAAATATGATAGTTATCCGAAAACTTATCGGGAAGCAACAAGAAAAGAGACCTGATTTCTTCCCGGATGTATTATGCAAAGTCATACAAAAGCCATCCGGTAATTATGTAAAATCAAACGAAAAATTGGTAACATGCTCGAGACATGTTATTTTTCATTTTTTCATTTTTCGTTGAAGTATCATTATCGTACTTAAAATGTTTTTCAAGTCATTTAGACATCGACAAGTTATTTCGTTAGCATGTTATTATGATTAACGGTACATGAAATTCAAACGGAAAGAAATTCCAAACACTTGTGAAATATGAGACATGAAAATTTTGAAGAAAGGAATTCCAACAGCTAAATTCTTTGTATGGAAGGGGTGGATATTTGTTTGAGGATGTCAATCTGGGTTTTCTCCTCGCCCGTTAGAACACGCGACCTTTTCCAATCCTTTTCTATGATAGACCAATTGAAATCTGGGCGCTAGTAAACTTCCGGTAAGTCTACCACGAAGAAGTGATTCTTCCAGTTGTGAACAGATGACTCCACCTTCTGGAAGTTCCGAGAAAATCCCTAAATATCTTCAATCTTCCACCGGGGGGAGAAGGATACTAGAAATCTTCGAATGTATAAATGAAAGGAGAACCGAAAGACCTTGAGTGAAGGAGAGATACAGTTAATTTCACAAATTTTGATAAAGGTGTAAATGATGCCCCGGGAAGGAGGAGAAATCTGTGTTGGGTTCAAAGAGTAAGTGAGCAGCAGATCTTGATCCATCTCATGGAGGGGAAATCGGAACCTATACTAGAACATCTTTGAATACAGTACCCGACGAGTACCCTCCATCGTACTGTGGAGTCTGATATTCTCTCCGGCAACCATTACCCGATGATCCTTCGACAAAATCGCTCGATAATTGGCCAACACAGAGGCCAACTCGGCTTCGTCGGTGATGAGAGACGGTGTTAGGTCCATCTCATTTGCAGCTTTGAAGACGGAGTGGGCCATGGGAGAAGGAAAGAGAAAATATTTGCTAAGCTATGGAATTAAAGAAGGTTAAAGACGAAGAATACCTTGAAATCGGAAGGGAAGAAGGCAAGTCGCGAATGATCGAAAAGTAATCAGAATATAGTTGCCGAAAAGAGAATGAAAATAAAGCAGAAGGCTTGAGAATGCAGAGAGTGCGATGAGAATGAATAAGGGAAACAAAGAAGAAAGAGAAAAATTATTTATACCTAAGGAAATTTTTGCCTACAACTATTCGAAGGACCAATGGGAACTTAACACGTGGCAAGAAGCAATTATTCTATTCATTTAATAACAAGCATGCGCCAGTTTCCAAAACTTTTTGAATTCGAATTGCAGCTTTTGCAGCAGACGAGGCGTTTAATTGTGTAGACGAAAAAGTGTCACGTCACTTCGCCCATGGGCAGGTAATTATTGTGCCACAAGAGTGCATTAATGGCAGAGTTAACAGGAAGCCATGGAAAAGAAAATGCCAATAACAACCCTTGGTAAACACTCAGGCTCGTTTTCAGTTGGGCCTTTGATAATACATAAACATACACCAAGGGTATTCCTGTCATTTCATGGAACCAGTAACCTAGCTTCCAGTAGACGGCAAAGTGTGTGCCACGTGGACTAGGTTAATAAGGTCCTGGTAACTTCATGATATGCATTTATCTAGATGTATGATCAAGGAGCTTACCGGTAAGAATAGATGGCACCGGTATCCATACCTCCTAGCTGATAATGCAAACAAGGGCAACTACGATCCGTCATCATCAACGGGGGGTCTCGACTATACATATCGATATATTATCAACAATAGCCAAGATTACATATACAGGCTCCACTAGGTAAGTATATCACTTGTATTACATGCTAGGGAAACTATCGGGTCAAGGGACAGGTATCGGTAAGTGACATACTCAGATCAAATGACACGTGTACAGGGTGACCCACATGGCAAGGTTATAATGCACCTCTTCATATACAAGCATGCATATACGCACAAGCGTACAAAAGCTCTGCCCAAATACCAACTCCTTCCCGATAGTTCTCCCACATTGATCATATTCATCATGAATACTGACTTGATCGTCGGAGTTTCTACACCTTCCGGCGCATTGCAGGTGGTTTAGGAGCGCCGAGAAGGTCCCTATCAGCACACCGAATTACAACATAGTGCTCATCCCCGGATCGTGATTATCACTGACATTTGGAAAATCCATACTAATATTGGACCAATCTTATCTTTAACATTTTACCAATTCTAACTTGGTAGTACAGCAGGCTGCGGGTTTGATATGGAGGAGGATGAAGCTCGTGGGTTGCATTAATTTGACGGTAGATGATCAAAATCGGCAACACCGCGATCTTTTTTTGATCTGTGTCATTATTCACGACTTTGAATTCTTCCCCAAACTTCCCAATATTATTTATTAGACCATAAATTACAGTATTGCCACTCTTACCCAAAGGAGTAAAGAGAAGAAAAAATGAAACTGAAAAAAAGAAAAGTACAGATTACTGAGTCCAAATTGTCAAATGGTGGCAGTGCCGCAGTGGGGCAATTAAGCCAGCCGTGGATGTGGATTTTGATTGGATTCCTTCACAATACGTCGACACTTTGGTTTGCCTTTCTGTCGTTTTGCAATTTAATTGTTACTGGTTTTGTTTAGTTGTAAAACTAAAAGAAAGTTCCAACTTTCAAGTTTCTATACACACGAAAGGAAATATATTAATATAACTCTAACAGGAGAAATTATTTATTATTTCTTTTTTTTCTATTTTAATGTGTCTATAAAAATTGTCTAATTAATAAACTTATGTTACATTATTAGTAGGTGTTTATATATATATAAATAAATAAATGAGTTTGCTAAGGGTTCATTTCATCCATGGTTACCTAGCGTTAAATATTTACTAAAAATTGTAATAATCTCAAATTAAAAATAAGGATTCGAGGTTTGTATTGATCGGAGGATCGTTGGGTGAAGCACATGACGGATAAGCCTTACTAGCCGTAGGCCAGATTGAACATATTAGCTTGAAGGGGGGCCATAATGCATGGGGAAAATATACTGATAAAATTAGCCTTTGCATGCCCACGACAAGACAACCCACTCATATCCCAAATTAATATTCCATTCATTTATCCAGAGAAAAATTTGCACTGTATATCGTCACTACACATATTCCCCGATAAGCCGGCATTATCATTTTACACAAAAAATTCGACGGGCGTCCCATCAGTATGAAAATCATCGCAACTCGCGGTTTTTCGACGGAACACTCCTTTGAAAACCTTTTGAGTGGTGTGATACTTTTGTTTTTTAATACTTAATTAATAATATTTTATATACTCCATATCATATGTACTAATTAATTGATAGCTAATTATAAAAAAAAAATGTACTAATTGATTGTTTAATCACCCGTGTAGTTATGATTTTTTTATTTAATATTTTTTTATCGTAATTGAATGATGACATCATCACTCAATTTTTAATAGAAAAAAGTGTTACTTAAGGGAAAAATTATATATCATTCCAGGAGGACTTAAAATGTCAATTGACACATGAAATATGATACAATGCCGTGACACATACTATGTTATCTTTTGAATGCGACATAATGACTTGGCATGTAATACCGTCGCATACTTTCGGCTGGGACAACAGTCATACAGTCACATACGTACTAGGTAAGAAAGGGCCACAACCTACACCAGCTCTACAAGTGTTGATTTTAAGTCTGTTCCCGATTGGAAAGAAGAATACGAAAGTGGCTACTAAACCATATTATTGTCCCCTTAATTAAGATTTGTTTCTTGATCATACACATGTTTTTCTCTTTTTAGAAGCAGTATTAATAGACTTTGCTAAGCAAAATAGAACAGATTAATCAGTGCAAGGATTTGGCTAATGCATTTTCCTTTCTAATTCTCTCAAATCATGTCGACCTCATAGGGTTCCAGTCAATCTTAATTTGGGTTTACGTAACTATAAAAGCAAAGCCTGGCTTTTTTTTAACTATAAAAAGAATGGAAACCTTTGAATTTAGGAAATAATCCATTTATTTCTAGTAATAGTGGTTTTTAGTTGTGCTATGGATAGTTGCTTTAAGCAATTGTTCATTTATTAATATTCTTTATATGATTGGTCTAAATATGTGAACATGAGTAATTATTTATTTTTAAGTTTTAATTTTTTCATTGCGAATGAATTACATCAACATTTATTTAGAGTACCGATCGACACTACTCTTTTCTAAAAAATTCCACGTGTAGGTCCAGTTATTAGACGATCAAATAACGGAGGTCGGGACGCCAAATGAAACTGGACCACGTTATATGCATTTCTTCATACCCAACAACAAAGAGACATCCTGTCAATTGTCGCACAAACGACGTAGTTCTGACATACCACTTCTTAATTAAAAACATCCACTTCAACGTTGAGATGCTGGTCAACAAGTCAACGTTTTACTCGGACTCCACTTAGCAAAAATGAGCCTGGGTAGAAAGAGAGTAAATCAATAGAAAAAAGGGTCAAATGTTACCTCTCCATGCAACTTAAATGCATATGTATATATATTTTCACTGCAGCACGTGAGGAGTCGCTAGGTAGGAAATGAAGATAGCATGGATTTTTGGAGATAAGTACTGAGATGATGAGAAGAATAAAAATGTGCAGTTCCTTGACTCAACCGACCAGTAAAAGATACGTGAGGAGAAGAACGATATACAAAAAATGGCTCCCGAAATGTACCATCCTAACCTAATTCAGCCTCATGTTTACATTTTTGTCCGGACAATTCTCATTTTCTCTCTTCATATTTGGTAGCATTTTATTTAATAAGTAATTATCACCCAAAAAGAGAGAGCATCAAATCATGTTTATATGTTATAGTTACCACATGCTAGTTTATGTAATTGTTTGATACATTGTCGCTTCAATTCGTCACCAAAGATTTATTAAATACTATCCAACAGTTTCTTTTGTCTGGCGCATATTGGAGTATTCTCTCTGCATCTTCCGAGTTAATCCAATTATTTAAGAAACCAAGTTTAGATTTACATACTTTGTTATAATTTGATTTGATAGAATTGTATCATAATTTGGTCGGGGTCGGGTTCTACAGTGGCTATTATTTACGAGCATATATATAGAAGTAAGCAGGTGGTCCATGGACAAACCCACCACCAATTTCCAATGTGGAAATTCAAATTAATCATAATTCATATACATGTCATCTATCCTGTAGATATAATTAAGGTTGTTCTCGATATATTATTTCTCATCGTATCATTTTTAACTCTATAAGTTTTGCGGGGCACACCTAATTGAATATTTTAAAATACATACCCTCGTAGCGTTTCGATATCGATGTGCAAATAGAGCAATATTAATTATTGGACGATAAAATAGGAGCTCACTTGGTGAGATGTCACAATTAAAGTCCTTCGCTTCATGATTTTGCATCAAGAAGCCTGAATTGCAATTGCGTACGGTATTAATAATTGGGCGTTGTCGGAAGTTGGGCCTAAACCTTCGTACGTTGCTTGCCAATATTTCAACATATGATCAAAATTGCGACCATTAAGTGGCTCCTTGCTAGTTTTGTTTCAATTCTAGTATATGCTCCAATAAATGAGCGAAAAAGATGATGTGAAATCAAGCCGAAATAGAACTATAGAAGTGTACGTCACACATGTTTAATCCACTAAAATTGTTGAGTATACTTATAATTAGAGAGAAAAAAACACAAATCGACCATTATATTATCCGGTATATTTTTTTTTTTAAATTCGATTAATTTAGATCCCATCATAAAAAATACGATACTCATTAAATTTTTATTCACGCCGAATTGAGCTGAGATATTTTCGTTCTACAACTAGTGCACATAAATGAATCAACATGATCAGAAACATGTTTATAGATTGGAAGGGTCATCTCTTGTCCGTGGGTGGTAGAGCTACCTTGATAAAGGCCGCGGTTGTGAGCCTTCCCATTTACAACATATCAATTTACAGTATGCCGAAGGGGGTTCGCCGAAAATGTGAGGGGATAATGAGGCGCTTCATGTGGGGTGGAGACGAATCTAGAAATGGGCTGGCTAAGGTGAGATGGGAGGAGTTAATAAGATCGAGGGAGTTCGGGGGATTGGACATAGGAAATCTAGAGACTCGCAATGCGGCTTTTCTCTTTAAATGGGTTTGGGATATTTTCCGAGGGAGCAAGAAAATATGAGCAAATATCGTGAGGATACAGTACAATTTATGCAGCGTTGGAGACTTGTGGAGGGAAAATAGGGCGAAGCTTTCGTTCGTTTGGCGTGACATTGTTCATCTCTTTTCTAGGGGAGGACCGTGGTTTGATTTTTGGTCTAGACACATAGAGATAGCGGTGGGAGATGGTCGGACGGTGGCCTTCTGGTGGGATCCGTGGTATAACCAACTACCTTTGGCTCTCACTCATCCACGATTGTACGCCTTATCTCTCAACAAACAAGGACCAATCTTTGATTATGGAGAGAGACGCAATGGGCAATGGGTTTGGGATATTCAGTGGCGACGAGACTTATTTGTATGGGAGAGGGATGAATGGAATTGCTTAAGGTCTCAACTTACAGTCCCAAGTATTCAACAAAGGGCTGATCGGATTCAGTGACAACTATATTCTTCGGGAGATTTTTCGGTTGGTTCATGGAGTAAGGGTGTGGAACAACAACAGTTCATAGCAGTGCCTGTCTTGGATTCTTGCTGGACCAGTTTAGCACCGTACAGAGTGGAGTTTTTCTTGTGGTTGGCGGTTCGTGATAGATTGGTGACTAGAGACTTTCATCGGATTCGAAATATGATTGACGAGGAAGACAACGTATGCCCGCTATGCGACTTGCATGGGGAAACCGTGCAACATCTTCTGCTTCATTGCACTGCTGCTAGGCGCTGCTGGGACGCGACCCTTCTTTGGTTGGGTACGTCATGGTGCCCCCCAAGGACGATTGGCGATTTATGGGTGGCATGGGATACGCTTGTCCCTAGCAGCAGGATTCAGATCAAGAGCATGTGGAGGATGCTTTTTTATGCGATTTTATGGAGTCTGTGGCTGCAGCGGAACAAGGTTGTGTTTCACAATGCAACTTTTTGTTTGAGACAGACTCTAAACATTGCTTTCTCGTTTTGGTACAGGTGGTTGCGAAGCAGAGATAGAAATTTTCCTTATAGTTTGGGGTCCATGCTCTTATCGTCGGCTTGGTTATTTAGTTGGGCTGGGGGGATTGTCCAGTAATTCTGTGTTTGAGTCGGGTCTAATTTAGGAGGTTTTGTTCTGTTTTGCTTGAGTTCGCCCTCCCTCTGTTGAGGGAGCCCTCTGTACATTCTGATCCTCTTTTTCTTTCTTCCATCTTCTAGATGGGTTCAATAAAATCTTCAGTTTATTAAAAAAGAAAAGAAAAGAAAAGATGTTTGTTCCCAAAGTTCATGATCTTACCCTTAAAAACAAAGGGAAAGATCATGATGTTAAGGGTAATTCTAGAAAAAATAATAAATTACTAAGACAAGTTCCAACTCTCATCAAATAGTATAAAAATTTAAAGGAATAAAAATTTATCTAATCCCATTTGGACAATTGGCTTTAAAAAGAAACATTTACCGCCATTTGAAAAAAAATTACCATCCTGTGCAGGTGTACGTATAGCGACGCTTGGTCGTAATGTTCAAATCAACTCAATAATAAAAATGTCGTCTATTTTATATTTCCCGGTTCTCTCTTCCCCCCTCTATAATTCTTTCTTTTATATATGTCTATGATTCAGATCATTTGACTCAATTAAACTCTTATTTAAATTGAGTTCATTTTTATCAGAACATATTTATTATCCCATCTGATATTTTTTTACTAAACAAGCATGCAATGTTTTTTTCGGAAAAAAATAATAATTCATGAATTTAATAAAAACTTCTATAAATTCCCAACCACACATCATCATCACTACTCCTCTATATATATATACACATAAATTGCTCCTTTCCTACAAAATGCACCCCATCCACATGATCTGATCATCAGAACTGATCTCATCTCATCTCATCATCGATCTCCCTCTTCATTCTTTTCTTTGCTTATTGAAAAGAAGAAGAAGATGTTGTCACGAAAAGCTAGTTGTAACTCACATGGCCAAGACTCTTCCTATTTTATTGGATGGCAAGAGTATGACAAGAATCGATATCATCAACTTGACAATCCTTCTGGAATCATTCAGATGGGACTTGCAGAGAATCAGGTGAACATATCTTACGTACACACAACTTCTTCTTCATTTTCTTACATAATGTTTCGGAAACGTGCGTCTTTTCTTTCGTTACATCTCATTGATCACAACCGCATTTATAAAATAGAAGTCAAAAAAGAGTGATATTTTTTTCTACTGTTCAATAATTTCAAAATTGCAGCTTTCCTTTGACCTCATTGAACACTGGCTAGCAACCAACCCAGACGCACTGGGCTTGAAAAGAGGCAATGAATTTATGTTTAGAGAATTGGCCCTTTTCCAAGACTATCACGGCTTGCCCACTCTCAAGCATGTAAGAGTACTCGCTATTTTTTTCTCTCTCGATATTTTTTAGTATCCTTTTTTAGTATCTTTTTGTCCTAGTCGAATATATTTTTTTATCTAATATATATATAATTACTTTTTCAGGCACTAGTCCGGTTCATGGCTGAGATTAGAGGGAACAAAGTAAATTTTGATCCGAACAAACTTGTACTCACTGCCGGTTCAACTTCGGCCAACGAAACTCTAATGTTTTGCCTTGCTGAACGCGGCGATGCGTTTCTTATTCCAACACCATACTATCCAGGGTACGTAATTAATTAAATTTTATAAAAAAATCTAAAAAATAATTTTTTCGCGTTAATAGTATTTGATTAAAATAATTTCAAGAAAAAAAAACTATTGTCTTTTAATTCTTTTATGTATGGCAGGTTTGATAGAGATCTAAAATGGCGAACCGAGGTTGAAATTGTTCCGATACAATGTTCGAGCAAAAACGAGTTCAAAATTACTAAGCCAGCATTGAAAAAAGCATATGAGCGAGCCGAAAAGCTTGGGCTAAATGTCAAAGGAATATTCATCACTAATCCTTCAAACCCATTAGGCACATCCTTGACTACAGATGAGCTCAACCACATTATTACCTTTGCTGTGGCTAAAAATATTCACATAATTAGCGACGAAATTTATTCCGGCACCGTTTTTGACAACCCTGGCTTCAGAAGTATCACCGAAGCCTTAATCGACCGAAACCTTAAAGACACCAAAATATGGAATCGCATTCACATCGTCTACAGCCTTTCTAAGGATCTAGGCGTCCCTGGTTTTCGCATTGGCATGATTTACTCCAACAATGATAAGGTGGTCTCTACCGCGACGAAAATGTCAAGTTTTGGCTTGGTTTCGTCGCAAACGCAGTACCTCATGGATAACATGCTTCGTGACGAAATTTTCATGAGAAAATTCTTGGAGGAAAACAAGTTGAGGCTTCGGAGAAGGAAAGAAATGCTCGTTTCGGGGCTTCGAGAGGCCGGGATCGGGTGTTTGAGAAGCAATTCTGGATTGTTTTGTTGGGTTGACTTGAGACATCTTTTAAAAAGTCAAACATTTGAGGCAGAGAAAGAGTTGTGGATTGAAGTGTTACATGGAGGTGGGATAAGTATTTCTCCTGGCTCCTCTTGTCACTGCTCCGAGCCAGGTTGGTTTAGGATTTGCTTTGCCAATATGTCTCAAGAAACGCTCAACGTTGCGTTGCGACGTATCAAGAATTGGGTCGATCGCACTTTTAGTAGTAGTAAGTGGGCTTCTAAAATGCGGGCCTGTGATCAAGAGCCCAACCGTTGATTAACTTCTTTATTTAAATTTATATTTTTATTATTTTATCAGGTAATCAGGCTCAAGTTCTATCGCCCAAAAAAAATGGCCTTTCCAATATAATTTTTTTAATTTTCTGTGGACGTTTTTTAGTAATAAATTAAAAGTTAAGTTAGTAGTTAAGATATGGTACAATTTTATAATCCGCACCACATTTTTATTTGTGTTCTTGGTATGTTCAAAGCTGACGACTACACAAGTTATATGCTTGAAGTAACAAATTACCAAAAAGAAAGATGTAAGTTAATTACAGGATTTTCTAGGGACCAAAAAATGAAATTTATTGCTATTTAAAGTTCTTATGTATATCTACTGCATATGACTTGAATTTTTCAATGAAGAAATTATCTTTTAGGAGAACTTAATCGTTTAATTTATCAATTTAGTGTATACGCTATGATTAGTACTCTCTCTGGATCATTTTAATTAAATTTCTGAAACAGTAACATTCAGTAAAGTAAACACTAAAACGTCAAGTAAAGTGTACAGTAACATTCCGTAAAGAAATGACAATTAAAGTGGTCCGGAGGGAGTATAATATAGAGTACAAAATAAAACTACAAATGGAGTAAAGAAATAATAAGAAAAGAAAAGGAAGAAGGCTGGGCAAGTTCGGGAATAGCCCAATGGGCCTATTTTGTAAAAAGTATGATTACTTTTAGTCCAACAAATACTTGTGGTTGTGGTTGTGATTAGACGGAAAAGAAAAAGGAATTAGAAAAAGAAAAAGAAAAAGAGAGATAAGTTAAGGCTGTTGGTCCATCTCCATCAAACTCGTAATGAGTTGCTCGATCTTTGAATTAAGCCGACCAGATCAAAATGGACTTTAACAAATACAACTATAGCCACATGAAATCGTTCTTATGTCGGCCAAGATGATTCATCATCACCCGAATAATTGGGTAGAAGGGAGTGCTAAAATAATTAAGGGCCCGAGTTCAAGATTTGATAATTTAAAAAATAATATCGTGAGAGTCATCATCTTTTAAGATGCTAATAAAATTCGAACGAGATTAATCTCGGTTGAAAAGTTAATAACAGTAAAAAGAAAATAAAAGAAAAAGGCTTGGGAAGTCCTAAGTCTTTAGGAATTACCTAATGAGGAATTACCTAATGAATGATAAGAATAAAAGATTACTTTATTTGGTTGCATCATGCATAATCTTTAGGGAATTTTTTTGTTTGAATGGTGTAGGAGTATTAGGGGTGTCAAAACGGGATCAGACCCGTAGACACGAGGTTTCGGGCCGGGTCTGAGACCAAATTTTGGTCCCGTTTTGGGTCGGGACCGGGTCTGATCCCGACCAGAAAATTCTCAGGTCTGACTAGGTCGGACCCGACGGGTCTCGAGTCAGGTCTGACCCGACCAAATTAAAAAACCCTAACGATTCCCTTCTTCGCCAATCGCCACCACAAAAATCCAAATCCAAATTGACACAATCCGCCACCACCAAAATCCGTCACTACCATCACAAACCCATCACCGCCGTCACCCACACAATCACCAAACCCACCACCCAAATCCAAATCCGTCGTCAATTCGCTGCTCTCTTCCTTTTTGTTCTGCTCGGTATGCTAAGGCTTTGGTTCAATCTTGGCCCTTTGGTCCCGTTCTAGCCGTACCTATGTGGCGGTTTGGCACCTTCTCGTGGAATACATGATTATTCCAAGCTTGGTTTTGCTCGGAGTACAGAAGAGGAAGCAAAGTGGTAGTGAAAGATATGAGAAAGTATTTGCTGGTGGTGGTTTAGGGTGGAATTAATCAACAGAGGAATCAAATTGTTGATGCTGTGGTGATTGCAAGGATTCTCGGCGCTGCTCTCGTTGTTCCCATCAGTAGAAGAGAAGATAGATAAGGAAAAAAGAAAGAATGGAGCAGAGGAGATTCTGGAGAATAGGGAAAGAAAGAAAAAAATAGAAAGGAAGGAAAGAATAAATAAATAAATAAGCCGAGTTCATTTTTCTCGGGTCTGGACTTGGGGATCCGACTTCTTATACGGATCGGGACCAGAAATTGATCCCGTTTTTAGTAGGAACCGGGTCTGGTCCCGACCTAGGTGTCTTCGGGTCTAACCGGGTCCGGGTCGGATCCGACCCGCAGACCCGTTTTGACACCCCTAAGAAGTATCATACTTCTTTTTTTATTTCTATCAAAACTACCTCACAAATGATATTATTATATAGAAATATATATTATAGTATTTGTATACATTAATACTCCCTCTGTCCATAAATAATGGACGCGAGGGAGTAAATCACAGGTTTTAAGAAACCTGTGATTGTTGTCAGCTGGTGGGTCTGTGCTGTCTGTGGTCTCCACCAAAATAACTCTTCTTCTTCCTTCGTTCTGTTTCTTCTTCCTCTGTTCCTCTTCCTGCGCACACTCTTCCTCTTTTCTTTCTTTCTTTCTTTTTTTCTTTTTTTCTTTTTTTTCTTTTTTCTCTTATTTTCTCAAATATGAAATTTATTCATTAACCCATCCTCGCACAGAAATTTCTGAAATTGATTCCTAGCAGAGATTTCTAAAATCAATTCATAAACCCATGCCGCACAGACGCTCCTCGGCTTTAAAATGGAGTCTCTGCAATTGGAAGAGGGGATCGGAAAATCAAAAGCTCACAACACTCACTCACTCACTGCAATTCCCAATTCCAATTAATCACCCTACAATTATCAAGTTAATGTCCAATCCCTGCAAAATCAACCAAATCCAATTTTCAGCCATTCCTTGCAAATTAATTCCAGTAATTCCCCGCAAAATCAATTAACTCAAACTGCCCAGCCACAGCCCCGCCGAACCACAGTAGTCACCACCGCCAATCTCACAGCTGCTCACCATCACCCGAACCGAACACCACCATCACTCATATCATCCATAATCATCTAATTACCCATCACCACACACAGTCCCAAACCGCTTCCCAACCGCCGTTACTCCACCACCGCTGCCCAACCACCACAAGCCGCAAACCCATCATCATCACCACCGCTGCCCAACCACCACAAGCCGCTGCTGCCCAGCCACCACAAACCGCAAACCCATCATCATCACCACCACTGCCCAGCCACCACAGCCGCTCCGATCTCATACCATAAAAAAGAAAAAAGAAAAAAAGAAGAAGAAAAAGAGTGAAAGAGAGTAGAGAAAAGAATAGAGAAATGATTTAATTGCTTGGATGCTTGGATTTAATGTTGTAGATCCTTGGATGCTTGATTTATTTTTGCAGATGATTGAGAAAGGAGCAGGAAGGCTAAGGAAGAGAGAAGGAGAAGAGGGAGAAGATGAGTGTCAGTAACCTACTGACACTCTCTTTCTAATGTTCCCCAAAATTTGAAATCCGTCCATCTTTATTTTTCATTTCCCTCCTTTGCCACTGTGTGACGCGTTGCTCAAGTAGAAAACGACGGGTCGTTTGAGGGTAATTTTGACAAAACACAAACAAAGTGGACACAAATGCCAATGATGTCAATTAAAAAAGGACAACATTTTTGGGCTAAAACGTCCATTATTTATGGACAGAGGGAGTATAATTACTATTATTATATAATATATGATAAGATTTGAGTTTCTGCGGGGGCAGAATAAGGATTATGGCTGTCCGGAATCACTGTGGCTGCTGACCGTGGTACCTGCAAAGCGCCGGAGGGGGGCTCCGGCGTAGACACTCCGATGCTTAAGTTAGTATGGCTATGAAATTCTGCAGAGATTTTAGTAAAGAATTTGCTCTTACTTTAGATTTAGAATGGGGTGGTATTTATAGGCAGAAGAGAAGGCGTTACCCCAGGGGGGGCGTTATCGAGGGGAGATAACGTCCAGGATGACGTCACCAGGGTGACGTCCTGTGGGACCCCAGACATGATATCGCTGGCGAGGTATCGCCAATGTGATGCTATCAGCCTTCCTGGGATAGGATGATGCCATGTGGGACCCCCCCGCGCTGATGTCGACTATCCCAGGGTGCACAACTTATTGCGGGCGGCTACCGGGTGCCGGAGTAAGTCAAGGTCTACAGGGGTCTGCCCTTGTCCACGGGTGAGATGACGATCGTACCCTTGGTCGTTTCATCAATTGTTATCAATATATAAAAATAAATATTTTATAAATGATGTTTAATAAATATATTATGTCATTAATATTGTATATACTCCCTCTGTCCTTTAATAATTGTCGATTTTCTACGGATTCTTACTGTTCATAATACTTGTCATTTTATCTTTTTCGAGATATATATTTTGTGCAAATGACATTTTTTTTATGCATCAACCCAATTTGATGATGGTGTGATAATTTGAGTGGAAATTAGGGAAAAAAAATGAAACAATGTAGGATAAAATAAGATCAAATATCATTGTTTTAAATTTTCTATTATTCTAAAACGTCTGTTATTAAAAAACAGAGAGAGTATTATTTACTATAATTAAATACACATTAATATTATAAAGTATATAATTATAAAATATAGTAATAATATATCCTACAATAACAAATTATTATCATAATATAATAATATATGAAATGTTAATATAATAAATATATCATATACTATATCATATCGTAATATAAAATTTTATAGTATTAATATATAATATATTAAAAACTAATGATGCATTATTAGAAACATATTAGTACATAATAATTATATTGTTAACGCAACCCGTACATCTTCTCCACACACCACCACCGACGTACCGGCTATAAAAGCCGGGCAGACAGCGCCACACCCGCCACATCACCTCGCCGACAGTTTGGTCCAGACTCCAGACTAAAGTAGTATTATACAGTCAGCTCTCGCCACGTGTCAATCTTAGGTATTCCCGCGTTTGCGTATTAAATCCATAAATCTAGCGTCGTGCCATTTTTCTTAATAGAAAAGGAATAAATTCTATAAACCTTTTTAGCGTGCAGTAACTACCATCCCTTTCCAATGATTTCAATGCAAGCTTCAGTTTTCTTGTTAGGGTTTTTAAATCATACCATAGTGAAGGACATAATTATCCATCATCGTCATCTCTTCAAATTCCTTCGTCTTGATCGTACTGTCTCCTAAACTCTTTTTTCCATTGTTATCAAAACTACTTGTCGAACGGGGTTGAAGATTTATATGTACCGGAGAATCCATGGACATCAACGGACTTTTCACTTCCGCCGCGATTAACTTCGGCGTATGCGCGGTTCTCATTTCCCTGTATTCGATTTTGCGGAATCAACCGAGCAACGCCGTCGTGTATTTTGGGCGGCGTCTAGCATCGATAAATTTCCAGACCGACATCGAAAGGTTCGTGCCGTCTCCTCGATGGATAGTCAAAGCCTGGCAAACTAATGAGGAGGAGATATTAGAGTGCGGTGGATTGGACGCCGTCGTGTTCCAACGAATGCTAATTTTTAGGTTATTTATTATTTTGTTCTATTCAATTGGTTTGAATTGGAGTGTGTTCTTTTAAATGTGGGTTTCGAACTTTTAAAATTGATTCAGTGTTTGGATTGTGGGGGCACAGTATACGCATCTTCTCTATTGCTGCGGTACTATGCGTTTTTCTGGTGCTGCCAGTGAATTATCATGGTACAGAGATGGTGCACCCGAGCATTAACAATGAATCTCTGGCAGTGTTTACAATTGGCAATGTGAAAGAAGGTTCTAAGTGGTATGAGCTCGGTTACAATATAGTTAACTATTTTGTCAATGGCTGTTTCTTTGCCCCTGGCATTTGTTTTATGCCTAATGTGGTCACTAATTTTGTTATGAACTTTCCTCTCTTGATTTCTCTTAGGCTTTGGGTGCATTGTGTCATGTTATACGTGATCTCATTTTCTGCCTGCGGACTCCTTTACATAGTAAGTAAGTCAAACGTATATTAATTGTTCTACATTTGCATAGTAACTGATCTGTCATGTGGGTGAGTGGCGTTGACAATGCACAACATCAACTGATCTAAAAATTTGTCATTTTTGTAGTATGTTTACTTTTTCTCAATTCCTTTTCTGTTATCTCCTTTTTGTTGTTATATTAGCATTTGGATTTGTGAGTTGGTGCTGATTATTTACTTGTGCTGGTTTCCTTCAGGAGTTTAAAAGCATAACTCGGATGAGGCTAGCGCACTTAACTAAAAACCCTCTAAATCCAAGTTATTTTACCGTTCTTGTTCGGTCAATTCCATCAGTCCCAGGAGAATCATACAGTCATGCGGTTGAGAGATTCTTCAGTAACTATTATGCATCAAGCTACTTGTCGCACCAAATGGTTTATCATACCGGTATTATTCGGAGATTGATGGTGCGCTTCTTTTGCCTTCTCAAACTGTTTGCACTTGCTCTTTTTTCTATTTATGTTATTGCTCAAATATATGTACTTTTCACTAAAACCTTCATATCTTGCACTTTATTTTTTCATGCAAGTGTTCTGGTGTGTGGTCATGAGGATCCAACCACATTCAAGACTTGGGAACTTGTGTTATATCTAATACTGGCTGTGTACATGTTGTACATTGGATATGAATATGCTAGTAGCTAGTTTCATTGGAGATGCCATTTTGTGGCATGCGTTTTTCCATTACTATATACGTAGGTTTTGACTTTGGCTGACATGTTGAGGTTTTTCATTATGGTAATACCAAGTTAAATGATGAGGATTTCATTTTTGCTCTATCCTTCTTTCCATGAATCTCTTGATGATTATTGGTAGAATGACATCAAAATACGTTCTTTCTATGAATTTTAGCTAATGATATATTTGCAGGCAGATGCAGAGAGGATGTGCAACGTTTTTACGGCTGTTTCTCTTGATAGACCAACTTTAGCAACATGTTGTATTTGCAGAGGACCAACTACGTCTTCATTTAAGATCCTGTCAAATGAGTCTGTCAATGAGAAGTGTGTTGGTGTTGATGGCTTGGACGTACAGGCAGGAGAAAATGTAAAATTCTCAACACATACAAGCTTACTTGTGACATTGAGGCAATCTATGGTTTGCATGTGTATTTGGGTGTGTTTGGTTTTTTTGTATTTTTATGCAATCCTTAGGCGTGTGGTTTTGTTCTCATTCTCAGGTAGTGCTTTGTCGCCACTCCTGAAGTATTTGGAACATGATCTGCATTTTTATGTGATTCCATGGGTACATATGTGCTATAGTACACCAGTTTTATTCTATAGTAGCTTGCACTGTGTTCCAAGCATTTCTTTAAATAGTACTGAGTTGGATTGCTTCTATATTTTGAGTTCTTGAGTTGTTTAAGCTCCAAAATTTAGGTGTGTATTTATTATTCGCCGTCAAATATTTGTATAGAATGTGGTGATGTGATGAAATGTATTTTGCTAGTTATGGGGTACTGTTCATCACATTTCATGTTACTTTGTCTAATATTGTCTAGTTCACATTTGACTAGGCTTGTCTGCTTTATTTCGGTGATGGGGGTGGTCTCTAACAGTTACAAGCTTAGGTGAATGTAACGCTTGGTATCTAAAACTTGTTCTCGTTTTAATTCAGGAGTGTTCTGCTGCATTTGTTTTTTTCAAGACTCGTTATGCTGCTGCAGTCTCCACACAGCTGCTTCAAACATTGAATCCCATGTTGTGGGCAACAGAATCAGCCCCAGAACCGCTTGATGTTTTATGGTCAAATCTCTCTATACCATACAGACAACTTTGGTTCCGTCAAATAGCAACCCTTATTGCTACTATAGTTTTCATGGTTTTGTTCTTACTTCCTGTGACATTCGTACAAACCTTAACACAACTGGACACGTTAAAACGGAAACTCCCTTTTCTGAGAGGCATTTTAAAAATGTAAGTACTGCATTGTTATAGCAATTGCATTAATAGATCATATTTGTTATTTTTAGTCATGTTGCTATGAACCTGGCTTGTCCACTGTGCTGCTTTTCTTCCTGCTGAGAAAGATGACATTTTTTTATTGGAAGTTGGATATACAGAATGCCATGTTAATCTAAAACGTAAATCATTGAAATTATTTTGACTGTCTTCCTGTTTATATTTTGATGCTATAGTATTTTTTTAGTTCTTATGCACATCTTAGGTGATTATTTCTACCCTAATGAACCCACAACAACTAGTAATTGTGTCATTGCTTCAAGGTCTGTGGGTTTCTTTTTTGTTCGCTATCTGTTGATGGTCTTGGGTTTCATACAGTGTTGATCACCAGTGTTCTAACAACTAATGTGCTTTTCTGCAGGGCCTTTTTGAACCATGTGGTAACAGGTTATTTGCCAAGTGTTATCTTAATGTTGTTTCTGTATCTCGTTCCACCAGCAATGATGCTCTTTTCATCAATGGAAGGTCCTGCCTCCCGCAGTGGAAGGAAGCATAGCGCTTGCTTGAAAATCTTGTACTTCACAATCTGGAATGTTTTCTTCGTCAATGTTTTTTCAGGGTCCATTATCAATGCCGTAAGTGCATTTTCTAGTGTAAAAGATGTACCTGTGATACTTGCCAAAGCAGTCCCTACCCAGGTGGGTTTTTGTTGATTCCAACAATGTTTTTTCTTATTATGTATACTTCCTTCTGATAAGCACTTTTCTTTTAATGTAGCCAAAAGCAAAAAAAAGGCTATTTGTGCACATTAAGTTGGTATTTCATCTTTGGTTATGACTTGTATCTGGTCGGTCTTTCATGAAAAGCTATGAAATGGTGTATCTTGTGTTACTCACGCAAACATGGCATTTTTCCTTCTACTTTTCAATTGTTAGTTTGAGTCATCCCATTCTCATGAATAGAATGAGATGCATATCATGCATTTGAGTCCCTTACTTGTTCATACCAAAAACATTGTTAATTTTGTACTCGTTTCAAACATATGCAGGTTGGCTTTTTCATGACATATGTTTTAACATCTGGCTGGGCAAGTCTGGCTTGTGAAGTAATGCAACTTTTTCCTCTGCTCTGCAACCTGTTTAAAAGGTCCATTCTCCGAAACAAAAAAGAATCATCGGATGGCCTGCTAAACTTTCCATATCACACGGAAGTTCCGAGAGTCTTATTATTTGGATTGCTTGGCTTCACTTGTGCAATCTTGGCACCGTTGATATTGCCTTTACTGTTGGGTTACTTCTTTCTGGCATATCTAGTTTACCGGAACCAGGTGATAACCTCTCCTTTGCTTTCCACCCTTCCTTACACTCCCCATAAGCTTATGATATTTTGATTGATTGGTGTTCCTCCGGCTTAGAAAAGCAATAAAAAAAACAGAAAATATCAGATTATCGAAAAAAACTAAAACAAAAAACAGAGAAATTTAAGTTTTTTTCCCTTGATTAAATTTATAAGTGTTTCATTTTCTCATTTAACATTTTCTTTTATCCTGGAAAAGAATCATTTTGCATCATTATTTATTGCGCTTGTTTTTCCGGTGTGGTGAATTCCGTCCTTTGTGTATGACCACAAAGTTCAGGGCTAGTTGATAAATTTTACTTTTGGTGTTGTAAGCATCTATTGCATATATGGGCGTATAACTTCTTTTTATTGATGATCAGAGTATGAATTTTCCTTTGGCATGTTGTGTGCTTGTGCACACGCTGACAGCATGCCGAGTAAATAACAAGAGAGTGATGGAGAAATATTTACTTGCTGCCTACTCATTGATTAATTTTTTTCTTTTATTAAGTGTTTTTAGTTTATTCTTGCAGATTATCAATGTATACATTCCAAGATATGAAACCGGGGGAAAGTACTGGCCTATTGCTCACAACACCACAATCTTTTCCTTGGTGTTGGCGCAAATTATAGCTCTTGGAGTCTTTGGAACAAAGAGGTCATCGGTTGCAGCGGGTTTCACTTTTCCTCTAATTATTTGCACTTTGCTATTTAATCAGTACTGTAGGCAGCGGTTTCTCCCTGTTTTTAGGAAGACAACTGCACAGGTAATCATTTTCAACTACTTTCCTTTCCAAAGCTCTAAACTCCAGCTGTTTTGCATCTGTTTGTAAATTCTAAGAGTTTGGTTCTTTGTAGATTCTAATAGAGAAGGATAGAGAAGACGAGCACTATGAGCGGACGGAAGAGATCTATCAAGTTTTGCGTACTGCATATTGTCAAATGCCCCTCCCTCATCAATTCTCCCCTGAACCCGTGAGCTCTACGCAAGAGGGTCAGAGCAGCGACCAGGCTCTAAAGCCTCTTAGTCCAGGTTTGATTCCCCCTACTCCAGCGGCTCCAAATAGTAACGTGAGCTCTACGCAAGAGGGTCAGAGCAGCGACCAGGCTCTAAAGCCTCTTAGTCCAGGTTTGATTCCCCCTACTCCAGCGACTCCAAATAGTAACGAGTTGGCTTTTGTGTCAACTAAGTGACTCATGGCCTTTCATCAATTTCTGGGAAGAGATGAAAAAAGCCGCGCAAACAAAATTCAGAGCAATTCTTTTTGCGAATAGTGTATATGTTAGTGGATCCATCATCGCCATTTATTTACAATGAGGTGGTAGTAGAACATTTTTTATTGAAATGTGTATCATTTTGAAGATTGTAAATAGCACAAGCAAAGTGCAATGCGAGTCCAAAGAGGCAGGTGGGATAGGTAAAAGGGAAGCATAGTTATAGAAAGAAGTATTGTAAACTGAAAGTTGTGGCTAGAAGCCCAGCACTCTACATTTCATGTAATTATCATTTTTCAATTTCAGAAAGTTATCTGTGTTAACCGAACAACAACCTGCCCTAATTTTGAACCTGGACAGATCACCTATCCTGGCCGGCAGAATCACTCTCTCCATGGCCTTTAGTATTATTGTCCTCAAAGAAATGTCTCGATAGCCACATAACTTGCATCAGCCCTCCATTTGCAACATGCAAAAGAAACACCCGTGAATGCGGTGCGAAAAATGATGAGATGATCTTAACCAGTACAAAGACGCAACCGATGCCCACAAGGGATAAGTTCAATCCATTTTCCTGTTCAAATTTTGCAATGCAAGTTAGTAAAGCAAAATAGAACAAAGCAATGAAACTAATCCATAACCAGAATTCACCTCTGGGCTTTGGAACACGCCCAGTGAGATTTCTTTGAAGAAGTCAGCCATCAGGTAGCCAACAAAGAGGCCAGCGGGAATCATTAACTCCTTGTTTCTAGCAATGGAATATACGACATCTGATAAAGAACTCAAAACGAAGAGAACTACAAGGCACCATTTCATTGCCTTTTGTCCAACGAACAATAATTGCTTTAGCAACACATCCTTCGCCTTTTTCCAAGGAAATTCTTTTACCGGTTCAGGTATAGTATTCAACAACCTCTCCTTCGCGGCAGCTAATTTCAACTTAACATTACTTGGTTCATCAAAGTTGGCTGTCGTAGTTTTCATGGAACACATAGGAGAAATCTGGTGCCATTTAAACAACATCATGCCCCGATGGCACTGACGGAATTGGTTTTCCAACAGCTTAACCTGTACGGATAAGAAAGCAACTAAACATCTTATAAACAACAAAATATATATTTTTCCTTCGTTCTTCGATTCGATGATACTCCTAAAGTTAACACCATGTAAGATCCCATCTAAGTTTACAATTAGCTTGATGCACCTAAACTAAACTTCCTATGAGAAACCTTTCAGCCCTCGATCAATTCAAACAAAAAGAATCACATAATCTGCATCACAGGCGATAAACATTTTACCCAAAGTTCAGTGGACTATATAACCATTCTGTTTCCATTATCAGAAGTCTAAGCGAACAAAAAAAGAAGAAGATGAAAATCATATAATGCTGTTAAATAGGAAAATTACTAAATTAGCAGACGCTAATTAGTAATTAGTATTCTAAGAGCTCGAAACAATTTGCCAACATTTTCTGCTTGACTTGAGATGGCGGGAACTGTAATCCCATCCAAGTAATGCTGTAAACCAATGGCTGCATAACATACCCAACACCAGTTTTTTTTCCGTTTTCATTTCGGACTATAGCTTAAGATTGTGTCAAACATCATCAGCCTACTAGAAATCAATAAAGAGAAAGCTCATACCTGAAATTTCGGAGTTGAAGGGAAAACAGAAGACGCTAGAAGTGCCATGGAGACGACGGGTCGTGTGGTTGATCACCGTTTATTAGCTTCAATTTCTCTTCATTACCTTCTTGTCCTCACTCTCTGTTATTATCAGTTATCATCTCTTTAGGGTTTTACCTATGCGGGGATGATGATGATGATGCAACTTTTTGGGCCACGAAGAAATATTTGTTTCCGTAGATAAATGGGCCATAATAATTGTAACGCCCATTTATAAATGGGCCTGTGCGTAAACCCAAGCCATGGTCTTCTCTTACACGGAAAATATAATAATAATAAATTTATGGAGAAAAAGAGTACTCCCTCCATGTTTTATTAATTGACGTCCGCATTGTAGATACGCATATCGAGGAAGCCGGATGACTCACTATTTGACCTCAAAAAAATTTATACTTTTTTTCTAACGTATGTTAATCCTTAACGTACATCCGAGAAAAAATTCGAAATTTTCTGAGGTCAAATAGTGCGTCATCGGGCCTCCTCGATATGCGTATTTATAGTACGGGCGTCAATTAATAAAATATGGAGGGAGTAGTAAAACTAAAACACCCCAGATTTTAATTTTGTTCACTGTAAATCTCAAGTTTGTCAATTTATTTAAACGAATCGTAATATAAAAATGGACTTAAACGTTATGTTTTGCAACTATGAGGTCTTAATATTTAGCTGACATGAAAATAAAAAAAATAAACAAATGACGTGAATTCTTCTTCCTTTTTCTCTCTCTACACGTGTCATTTGCTTACGTGAATATTCTTTAAAAAATAAATTAATATATAAAAAATTATGAAAAAATTCATAAAATTAATAAAAAATTTGTAGAAATTAAAAATAGTAGATTAAAAATTAATTTAATTGCTAAAAATAATATATATAAAAAAAAATCTAAAAATCAAGAAAATTCGGAAAAAACAGAAAAAAAATCTAAAAATATTATAATTTTTTACAAAAATCAAGAAAAAATGAATTGTTAATAAAAGAATAAAAAAAAAGTAACAACTTATATATCGCAACAGTCGTATCAACCTCAATTATATCACCGTTGACAATCTCCACCATCACTGTCGAAAAATAAAAAATTTAAGGTATATTTTTTATCAAATGAGCTCAATATCTTTTTCCATCATTACTTTATTTTATCAAACTTTTCATATATAATTAATAATTTAGGAAAGCAATTAGCAAATCATAATGGATACTAGCATAGTTAATTTATTGTAATATTTGTTACTACCTAAATTACCCTAATTATTGACTACAATAGTTTATTTCTATAAATAATAACTCATAAAAAAAATCTCTTTTATTTATTGTTATTTTAATTTTAAGAAGAATTTTCTTTTAGCAACTACACTCAAAATTTCAATTCTCACCCTCTGCCGTCACAAACCGCTCTCGCAATCGCTGATCAGAAGCTACTTCCTCCATGGCCACTACACTACCACCACCACGCCGCGTACTATATATCCTACCTCCTAAACTTCCTTCAAAGGTTGTTATTGTCGTTGTTTCCTCTGCCATTGGAGTGACATATACCTACCCACCCAATCAATATTCATAAAATTAGTGTTCTTATTAGAATTTCTTCCAATGCTGAACTTGCTAATCTCAATTTTTCACCCAAGAAAATCTTGAAATTACGGTTCCTTTTGAACAAATTGAGGTTTACATCGAACAAAATTGAAACCTGGAGTATTATTTAAATATTGGGTACAAACCTGTGGTTGATTTTACTATTTTTTCTTAAATTTATTCACTTAGCTTGATACACTAACTTTTTTTAAAAAAAATAAGCTGAGATTTATTGATGAAAAAGGTCATGAGGGACATGACAGACAAGCTGATGCAAGCATCAGAGCAAAATCAAAATAACAAGAGCGAGCAAATTAAAAGCATAAATCCAGACCACGAAAGGACAATCCTAGATGTTATCTACCATCGTCTCTGAGCGTCTGCTGATGGTTCCACGATTCCAGCCACGTTGATGAAATGATCATCTACGTATGAGAATAAGGGAAGGTGGCCTCCCAACTTTTAAGCCAACGTTACCAACATCTTAATACCACCTGCATCGTACGTAGAGAACATGGGGGGACATTGCTGAATACCTTGCTGTTACGCTGGATCCAAAGCTGCCACACAACGACGAAGATGGGCATCTTCCACATCAACTTGGCCTGGTTATTCCTCCAGTCGATCAGCCCACTCCAGCTCGTCCAAAGGTCTTGGATTGTCTTCAGTCTACACCAATTAACTCCAACCCACCTCATGATATAATCCCATATCGGGTCAACAGCTGGACAGTGCAGGAACAAGTGACTATTACATTCTTCTACTCCCAAGCAAAGAGAACAAACACTGCTTCCTCCGTGATGATGCCACACTTTCTTAGAAATTCCTTTGTCGCAATCCTATCCTGAAGCGCTAGCCACATGAAGGATTCAACTCGGTGGGGGACTAGTCGTAACCAACATGAGTTAAGGACGTCGTTTGTCTGCCCGTTGAATGTCATTTTCTCGATGGAAGCTGTGAGGGATCTGACTGAAAATTGCGTCGAGGGTTCAAGCATCCATGCCATGGTGTCAACCGCCCCACCCTCCCCACTTTCCTTCGGGGTTTGCAGCAGCGTCAATAGCTCATTCAGTTCCTCAACCTCCCACTCAAATAATTCCCTGCGCCAACTCCAAATCCAAGCCCAAACTCCTTCTTGCCATTCGCCAAAATCTGCTATCTTTCCTTCCTTTGCTCTCGAAAGGTTATACAGTCTAGGAAATCGTAATGCGAGAGGAATTCGGAGAACCCAAGTGTCCCACCAAAACATGAAGGACTTACCATCTCCCAAGGTGAGCCGAACGTGGTCTGTCTATTGGTAAAACCTATCGCCCCCTCTCCCCCATATATCCAAGATGTCCTTCCATATGGGTGAAAGATTACCATGATCCTGCAACTAAAAATGCCCCACGCTAGAGCATTTGTATTGGGAGCGAATGATCTCTGTCCACAATTTGTTTCCCCCTTTTAGGACCCCCCAAATCCACTTGAAAAGCATCGTGTCATTTCTCAAGCTCAAATCTCCCAACCCCAAACCTCCCATCTCTTTTGGCTGAATAACCACACCCCATTTTACCTTGGCTAGACCTCACTTACTATCCCCACCGCTCCATAGGAAGTTTCGCATGAACTTCTCGCATTCCTTGGTGACCCCTTTCGGTATTTTAAAAATCGACATGTTATAGACGGGAAGGCTAGCCAACACTGCTTTGATAAGCGTGATCCTTCCCCCCATGGATAGCAGCGACCCCTTCCACGTGGCAACCTTATCTCTCATCTTTCTTAGTAAACCCATCCAATTTGACATCCTACGTGGATTCATACCCACCGACGATCCCAAATATTTAAATGGCAACGTCTCATATTTACATCCTGCTCGGCGAGCCAAAGCTTCACCTAAAGGTCTGTAAATATTTATTCATACCACAGTACTCTTGTGGTAGTTAACCTTCAATCCTAAAAAAGCGTCGAACCATCTCAAAATCGGTTTAACATTTTGAACCTCATTCTCGTCGTTATTTGCAAAAATCAATTTGTCATCTGCAAATTGGAGGTGCGTGACATTCCAGTCCACTATTTCGTCTCCAATCCCACGAAGGAGCCCCCGACCGTGAGCTCGATTAATCAAAAGGTGGAGGCCCTCCACCGCAATGTTAAATAAGAAAGGTGACATAGGGCAGCCTTGACGAAGCCCTCTTCCAAGCCCAAATTCTTCAGACGGGGATCCATTAATCAAAACCGATACCCTAGCAGAGGTAAGGCATTGCCTGATCCATCCAATCCATTTCTGACTGAACCCCATGAGATGTAAAACATCCAACAAGTAGGACCACCCAATAGAGTCGTAAGCCTTTTCAAAATCTAACTTGAATATGAGCCCAGACTGTCTGTTCCTTTTCAGAGCATGAGTTACTTCATTAGCTGCCATTACACAGTCAAGCGTATTTCTTCCTTTTATAAATCCATACTGAGATGAGCTAACCACCACAGCTATTATTTTTGCCATACGACTCGCTAGAATTTTAGATATAACTTTGTAATAGCTACTTACCAGACTAATTGGCCGGAATTCTGGAAAGCTCCTAGCTGCCTTGACTTTCGGGATTAAAGTGAGGAAAGAAGTGTTGGTTCCCCTAGGAAATCTTCCTGAGCGAAAAAATTGCGACACAAGATCACTAAAGTCATGGCCAATAACCTCCCACGCTTTCTTTATGAACCCCATCGACCAGCCATCTGGTCCCGACACTTTGTCACCCCCACAACATTGAACAACTTCCCAAATCTCAGCTAGAGAGGCCTCCCTGTCAAGGTCTTCCACATCCGTGCTACTCAACTTACTAAACCCCAAGTCAATCATGTGTGGTCTAGCCCATTTTACCGCTTTGAAAAAACCTGCAAAATAAGTAGTGGCTGCCCTTTTTATGTCCGACGGAGTTGAGAGTCTACAACCCCCCTGAATAATTTCTGTTATATTATATCGCTGCATTTCCAACTTCGCCGACAAGTGAATTTTTTTTGTATTTCTGTCACCAAGCGTGTCCCACCGTTGTCTCGACTTTTGATGCCATATACTGTTAGCATGTTTATGAGCCTCCCACAATCCCGTCTGCACTTCTTGCACTTTGCGTATCTCATCAGTCGTGAGATCCCTCGCGTCTGCCACCCTATCCAAATGATCTAACTCCTTTGTGAGAGTCTGAATCTTAGTCCCGATGAAACCAAACACATCTTTGTTCCACCTACGTAACTTGTCCTTGAGGAATTTCAATTTCTTAGTCACCATGTGCGGGCCTGGGTATTCCATGACTGCTTCTGCCTAGTATGTCTTCAGTAAGTCTTTAAACCTTGTGGCATTCCACCACGTCGCTAAGTCTCTGAATGTCTTTAGCCTCCAATCCTGGTTCACTAGACTTATTAACAAGGGAACATGATCAGATCCGTTCCTACCCAAGGCTGTTAACTGCAAATTCGGCCACTTATCATCCCAACCTGTTTGGACAAAGATCCTGTCAATCCTACTTCTACTTGCCTCGTTAGCCCACGTAAACTTTCTTCCTATCAACAGTATGTCTCTGAAGTGATACCTGTGAACCCAATTTTGAAACTCACACATACCTCTCGTTTCTGTAGTTACTCTAGATCTGTCCGTCGGGGAAAGGACCTCATTAAAGTCACCTGCTGTTAGGACCGGGACTGAGCTACTGCCAATCAAAGTTCCCAGCTGCTCACGAAGAACCAGTCTATCCGTAGCATCCGAATGCACATAAACATTGACCATAGCGCATCTAAAATCCAACGCTTTAATATACCCCTCCAACCATATGTACCTATCTCCTGTGACCACCCTGTTTACCTCTAGGATTTCCTGATTCCACATTGTCAGAAGGCCTCCTAATCTCCCACTTGTCGGGGCTGCAGCCCACTTGACCCCCGCAACATTCCACAATCTGTTAACGAAATGCTCATTGATCTGCTCCCTTTTGGTCTCCTGGATAAATACCACCTCTAGATGTTCTCGCTTAATACACTGCTTTAGGAATCGTCTTTTTGGCGTTCCATATAACCCTCTACTGTTCCAAGAAATCAACCTAACCATCAACATGGCTTGTCGCGCTAGAAATTTGATCCTTTAATTCTTATATCTCCTCACTTCCTCATCAAATCTCTCTGTCAAACTTCCAAAACGTCTCCTCTTGAACCGTACCTGTGAGTGACATCACACTACCAATTTCCCACGCTTTCCCTTCCATGATAGTTTTCTCATTAGCTCGGTTCATATTGATAATGTCTGTATCTTCTACTTGTCCCACAATCGAGGTCGACCCCTCTCCCGATAAATCTGTTGCACGGCTGCCATTACCTCCCACGAGTCATTTAATTCTACAAACTGGTCGCCTCACTGTCACTAAAGGTTTCCAAGTTGGTCGCTCATTAGCAGGTATGGTCCTAAGATCCACCCCTATCTCTTGCACCGAGTCCCGTTCAACATTACTAGGATCTAACTCTTGGTATATCTCCTCATCCACCTAGTCCTCTTCTTCCTCTTCATCGTCACTTTCGTTTCCCATGTTTATCCCCACCATCCAATCTAAGTTTGAGATTGCCCCCTGCATTGGTTCCTCATGAATCCGAATCCTATGCATCTTACCCTCTAATCGAATCATAAGCTCTCGTTCTACCGCAGCTGTTTCCACCGAAACAAGGAGTCTTGCCTCGTCCATTCTTTTCCTTTTGGTAGTATTTTCATCTACGACTAGGAGCTGACCAAATACTTTAGTAATGGCCTTAAAGGACTCTAAACCCCACGTCTGTATAGGGATCCCCGTGCACTGCACCCAACATAATCTCCCCCCATCATCCTTTGTTTCCTTCCATGGTAACAACTTGCTAAGTATCTCATCTACTGCTGGATTCTCATGTTTCATTGCCCTATTGAATTCCTCATGGTTTGGGAATTCAAGCAAAACCAGTCCCCTTTCCATCAGCTTGGCATCACAAATCAGGCCCGATTCCGTCAAAAGCTCTTGGATTTCTGGTGCATCTTCTATCCGACGTAAAACCCCTATAGTACTTCTATCCAGCTGATAATCCCTTGAGCGGGGTGGGGGCTTTTCCGTCAAATGGCAGGCCGGAGTGTGGTGGTTGGAGCTCCTTGGGACACCTTGAGCAACCTGCAAAACCGCCGGAGTTGTCTCCGGCGGAGAACCTCCAATGCCAAAATCAGTGTTTGGTCTTTAAAAATAATTAAGTGTGTGTGTCAGAGTGGAAAAATGAATCCTCCCCTTTTTTGATCTAGAGACCTCTCCCTCTTTTATGTTCTTCCCCTTAGTCCTTTTGCAGGGCTGGAGTGGTTGAACCACTTTGACCTCCTTTTTCCCCTTTTCTGTCAGAAGGTGGTTGGAAGGTAATGATGACTTGATGGGAGCAGGTTATTCCCCCATGCCCACTTTGACTAAATGTGCACTGGCTACTGAGTATTATATGATTTATACCAGTGAGTGGGGCTTACTGCCTGTGTTGGATCGGCATGTTGCCGTTGTGGTTAGATCGGCATGCTGCCGTTTGGAGACCATTGACCTGGTCCATGTATATAACGGTGCCGATCCGTTTCCTCATGCTTTGGCGGATGGATCGGCCTTGTCCCGTTTTGAGGCGATCGGGCTAGACTTGTCCTTTGGGCACTTATTCCTGTTGACTTAGTCAATCGGTCGCGATGCCGTTTTCTACGATTGAGCTGGTCAATCGGTCATGCGCCGTTTTGACTGGTCAACAGTACTTCGTGAAGGTACATAGTCCATTATACCCCTCCCGATATATTTTGTATTATCAGAGGCCCAACAGAAAACGAGCCCGAGTGTTTACCAAGGGCTTTCCGTCTCTTGCTTGATGCCTGTCAATCGGTGAGCGGCCGTCTGGTTTGCTTTGATACTGTTGTAAAGTTCTTTCTCAATCCTGCAAACAAATAAGAAATAGCAATAAAGTGGTTAATGTATTCAAATGCATACCAGCCGATGTGGCATCTCTCCAGTAAGGTGATTGTGATTGCTCGAGCCTCTTTGGACAATCGGTAGGTTGCCGTCTTGAGGTTTATAAACCTTTGTCGTGGTTATTCGCCCTAGGCCGTTTTGAAGATATTTCTGCTGCATTTTCCGTTTGGATTTTTCCCTGATGCGATTTTGGTGACGAGGTTCGGCTGAAAGTGGCCTACGTCCCCGATATGTCATTTTGACTCAGCAGGAGAAAAGAGCTTTGGAGTACGCCGTCTGATAGGGCAGAAGCGGGTTTTGGAATATGTCGTTCTGATACAACAGAAAACGGACTTTGGATGATTGCCGTTTTGATCAGCAGGGACGGACTTTAGCATATGCCGTTCTGATACAACAGAAAACGGACTTTGGATGATTGCCGTTTTGATCAGCAGGGACGGACCTTAGAATATGCCGTTCTGATACAACAGAAAACGGACTTTGGATGATTGCCGTTTTGATCAGCAGGGACGGACTTTAGAATATGCCGTTCTGATACAACAGAAAACGGACTTTGGATGATTGCCGTTTTGATCAGCAGGGACGGACTTTAGAATATGCCGTTCTGATACAACAGAAAACGGACTTTGGATGATTGCCGTTTTGATCAGCAGGGACGGACTTTAGAATATGCCGTTCTGATTTGGCCGTTTTGAGGTTTGCAACCGTTTTGACTTGGCCTCTTTGTTGATTTGGCATTGAGCCGTTTTGAAAAATATTTGCCGTTTGAAACGGGCCTTTTAGCTCTGCCGTTTTGGAACTGTCTTTAGCACTTTGCCGTTTTGGAACGGTCTTTATAATTTTGTAGTCTGTCTGATCAGCATAACTAACATGGTCTTTATGTGATGACAACATATATATGCCTTGATGACGATATATGCATCAATAACAATATATGCATCAATAGCGATATATGCATCAATAGCGATATATGCCTCAATAACGATATATGCCTTGGTGGCGATATATGTATCGTTGGCAATATATGTATCGTTTGCAATATATGTATCGTTTGCAATATATGTATCGTTTGCAATATATGTATCATTTGCAACATATGTATCGTTTGCAATTCTTGGATTTTGGTGACGTGGTTCGGCCTAAAATGACTTACGTCCACGGTTGATTTAATTTTTGTTTTCTCAAGATCTGCAATCATATGAGAAACAACGCTTGCAAATATATTTTTTTCATTGCTTGGAAATATTTGATAATTCATGTTATACATAATATTCCAGGAATTTTAACAAGATAAAACAAATTGGACTTATCTCTGTTTTGACGATTCGGCTTGATGCCGTTTTGACTGAACCGTTTGAGGTCATTCGGCACTGGGTCGTTTTGAGAATATTGCCGTTTCCTCCTCTGATCTGGACAACGGCATTAAAGGGAAATCGGCTGATCAATCTGCATATCGGCTTCATGCCGTTTGCTTCTTTTCTTCACTCTGGAGATCGGGTTCCTCCCGTTTCCTCCTTCGGTAGTCTGCTTCTTCCATTCTGGAATATTTTTCCACCTCAATCCGCAAAAGATCTAAGGTTTTAGGAATGCTTGCAATCAAAGCATTTTCCAACTCCCGATATTTACAATTTCTCTTTAAAGCTTCGGCAGCCAAGACAGGAGCCACCTCAGGAAGAACGGCCAATTCCTTGTTGAATCTTGCCACGTATGCAGCCAACGACTCCCCTGACTTTCGCGTCATGTCAAACAGAACGGCTGAAGATTTTTCCATCCTTCGGTGCAGGGCAGCAAACTCGAGCATGATTGCTGGTGCAACAACTTCTGTTGCGGGCTGACCCGGCTGAGGAGTGCCCGGAAATGATATTTCTGGAGTTTCTGGAAAACTGAACCGCCGAGCAGCAGCATTTAATTCCACACGTGAGGATGAAGCTTGCGTTGGTGGAGTTTCATGCTGACCAGCAGCACCACCAGTGGATTGGTTTGATTGAAAGTTCGTGTTGGATGCCATTTTTCTGGAAATGAAACCCCAAGAAAGTAGAAGAAGAAGGAGCTTTGAATTTCAAGGTGACTCACTTAAAATTCAAAAGCTCTCAATGAAAGCACCATTTGATAATCCCTTGAGCGGGGTGGGGGCTTTTCCGTCAAATGGCAGGCCGGAGTGTGGTGGTTGGAGCTCCTTGGGACACCTTGAGCAACCTGCAAAACCGCCGGAGTTGTCTCCGGCGGAGAACCTCCAATGCCAAAATCAGTGTTTGGTCTTTAAAAATAATTAAGTGTGTGTGTCAGAGTGGAAAAATGAATCCTCCCCTTTTTTGATCTAGAGACCTCTCCCTCTTTTATGTTCTTCCCCTTAGTCCTTTTGCAGGGCTGGAGTGGTTGAACCACTTTGACCTCCTTTTTCCCCTTTTCTGTCAGAAGGTGGTTGGAAGGTAATGATGACTTGATGGGAGCAGGTTATTCCCCCATGCCCACTTTGACTAAATGTGCACTGGCTACTGAGTATTATATGATTTATACCAGTGAGTGGGGCTTACTGCCTGTGTTGGATCGGCATGCTGCCGTTGTGGTTAGATCGGCATGCTGCCGTTTGGAGACCATTGACCTGGTCCATGTATATAACGGTGCCGATCCGTTTCCTCATGCTTTGGCGGATGGATCGGCCTTGTCCCGTTTTGAGGCGATCGGGCTAGACTTGTCCTTTGGGCACTTATTCCTGTTGACTTAGTCAATCGGTCGCGATGCCGTTTTCTACGATTGAGCTGGTCAATCGGTCATGCGCCGTTTTGACTGGTCAACAGTACTTCGTGAAGGTACATAGTCCATTATGCCCCTCCCGATATATTTTGTATTATCACCAGCCATTTTTTGTTCTTCTTAGGAATAGATAAGTCAATTACATTACCTCTATAAGATACATTGATTTAAAAAGAAAAACTAAGATGCATTTAATTTAATACATTTTCTGATAAGACCAAGATGGTGAGGCCTAAAAGTAAGACAAAGTCCAATGGAATTTCTCATGTTAGTGAGTGTCATTATCATTATATATACAGCCTAATTTTCTAATTAGTTTAATTAATAAAGTATATTTTACAGGGTACTATATGGATTTTATATATATATATATATATATATATATGTATATAGAAAATGAAAAGAATAAAAAGTGGTGACACTGAAAAGAATAAAAAGTGGTGACACAAGTCGTCGTTTGGTACTTGTCAGGGTTAGAGGCATGCTTAAGATAAATAGGCCTTAATTAGGGAAAACTATATTAAATATATTGTATTGTATATATACGTTAGTGATTGTTATCGTCGTCATTGAATTTGACTGCAGAAAGTTGCGTCCAGTTTGTAACATTCTTGGTTTTTTCTGTTGTGTTTCTTCTTGGTGAGGGATATTCCTACGTACTTTACCCCAAACAAAATTAGTTATATGTAATTTAATTTAATTAATTTAACTAAATTGGCTTTATTCCCTGGCAAAATTGAGTATGATCTGTGGTGTTTCCTGCCATTATTTTCTATTGACCCGTTCAAAAACTCTGTTTTTTATTATTATTTCCGGCATATCCACTTAACCGAGATTAATTTCTCGTTCGAATTTCGTCGGGTTTATAAAAGGCGGTGGTGACTCTCCATACAATAATTTTTCTCCATGCATACTCTTTTTGTAAGGAATGACACGAGTATATATACTCTTCTTCTTCTTCTTCTTTTTCCTTGTAAATTTGTCTTTGAGTTTTGTCATCATTTTTCTAACTTGATGTTCATTTCGGTGACATAAAAATAACAAGATTTGACGAGATTGTCATTGGAGCATAGTTAATGAAAGGAGAAGGAAGCAGGTAGACAGTTTGGTTGATAATAATGGCAGACATTGTTACTCTGTTTCCAGTCAAGATTGTTATAGCCGCCGTGTCTAGCTGACGATAATTAACTGATTAAACAAAAAGACTTTCAATATTGTCATTTTAATTTGCCAATTTTAAGTAGTGGCCCGAGTCCAAATGGTCTCCAAACAACGTTTGCTCCAATTTCTTAAATTCGGACCTCAGCAAATACATTTTAAAAAATAATAATTATCAGGCAGAATAAGCGATCAATAACATACAAATCCCGGGTACATAAATTAAATGATAAATTTGTGGCAACGTAAAACTCATAAAATGTGTTCATTAGGGTTTTTTCTCAAAAAAGATTTGAGAAATTCTCCAAAATGTATATGCAAATTTAATTGAGAGTACAAAAACCGATTAGTATTAATAATTAAAGCAGCTCGTGATGATCAAGACCATATTCTTGCAGTTGCGATATCCCTAATCCACATGATGACGACGATGACACATGAATATTGTCACGATAATATTCATCATCATCTCCAAGTAGAAACTCCAACCCCATATCAACCTCATGATCATCAACCCCATGCTGCTGCTGATGGTGATGGTGATGGTGATCACCAAAATTACCATTATGTCCTTGAAACAACATCCCGTTCTGATCGGACTGACTTGTTGTGGCACCACTTAAAACATCCGTGGGTGACGCCGTAGTAGTACTAGACGACGCGATATTGGCAGTACTTGAATATTGATGATGATATATGTCCTGCATGTGAGGGAACGACACGTCGTCCAATGGTTGGTTGTTCGGTACTGCAATCAGCTGGCGGTTATGATGAGCTGCTGGATGATGATGATCAGGAACATGATCATCAGAGAATTTTCCTCCAAGCTTGATGAGCAGTTTTCTGATGGAAGTGTGGTCATTGAGGCCGCGCTGTTCCTGGCCGCTCGAGTAAGGAATGTGAATCTGATGATGATCATGATTAGCGCTAGCTGCAGCTGCTGGCCAGTTATTAGTATTGAAACTATAGTAATCATGATTATTAGCTGATGATATCGATGACGAAACCATATTCGTATTGTTATGAACGGCGCCTGATCTCTTGCCTCTGCGGCCCTGTTGGTGCTGATCTTTTCGATGTTTTCCAAGAAGTTTCTTTTTCAGCTTTGTGTTCCAGTAATTCTTTATATCATTATCTGTTCTTCCAGGCAGCTGAGCTGCGATGATCGACCATCTGTAACGTAATTTCATCAAATCATACCAGGAAAACAAGAAATAATTAGTATTGCCTAATATAAGAATACAGGAAAAATATACTGATGCACTCAAAAGTCATACCTGCTTCCAATACTAATGTAAAGGCTGCAAATGATGTTATCTTCTTCCTCAGAGAATCCTCCATGCCTAATGTTGGGACGAAGATAATTCAACCATCTAAGCCGGCAACTCTTCCCACATCTCTTAAGCCCTAGTTGATGTTTCAGAAACAAATTAAAAACAGATCGAGTTCGAGTTCGAGTGTTCTTTTAATTGAAACTACTAATCTCACTCGAGAAAACAAAAAAAAACAAAACAGATCAAGCTATTGAGATTGCGCGAGTGGTGAAGGGTCAGGAAGACAACTTCGCTTATCATCATTTCATGCATGGTTCAAATCATGTAAAAAGAAAATGAGAAAAAAATCACCAAATCTTTTTTTATAAGCCGATAATACATTAATAATGACACAAAAGTGAGCAACAAAGCAGCTCAAACCATAAATCTGGTCCGAAAAAGAAAACACCAAGGAAAAAGCTATTAATTAGGTTAGAGAAGAAGGAGGAGAAACGATAAACACCTATTTTTTGAGGCAAGGCAATCCAGTTACCGCCGGTGCCATTCTGGTCTATGTAGGATTTGAGCTTTGCATCTTCTTCCGGCGACCAAGGGCCTCTCTTCACGTTGTTCTTGTCGCAACAAGGAGCTCTCCCCATACTTTTCTTCTTCTTTCTTCTTGGAGTTTGATGTTCTTATATGCACTTTGTACGTTTCTTTAATTTGTCAAAGGGGACAATTATGAGAGAGAGATTATAAAGGTAGAAAGAGAGAAGAGAGACATGATAAGAAAAAAAATGGAAAAACGGAAAAATGGAAAAGGATAAACATGTTTCTAACAACAAACAGCCAATATGACTTTTAAAGGTGTATGTGTGTATGGAATAAAGAGTCTTTTGATATAAAAAAATCCACTACTTGGAATGACAGTGCATGGACTTTAGGGTTTTTCTCCTTGTCTTTCTTAGTCTAGCAGAATCAAATTCATTAATTAACTTATCAACACTATTATCTTCTTCTTTCTTTCTATCATTTCTACCTTAATTACATATATCTGTACCATAATCATCCGTTAATTTACTGATTAATGAATTCTTTAATGCCAAAAATTGAATATAAGGTATGAAACACGTCATTAATTAACCCTTCTTATGTCCTTCCCTGCAATGTGCTAATTACAATTTTTCCTCTCATTATAAATGAAAGCGAGACTCAGATTCGAGTGTTTGCTTGTTTATATTTTTCCACCGTTAATAAACTATATTTATAAGTGATGTTGAAGTTTCTAGCAAAGGTCAAACCCTTTGAAATTTGAAAGTCGATCGAAACATTCATAATATTATAAACAACTGCTTGTTCTAGAAATTAAAAACAATTAAATAGCAACTCCAGCGGCACTGAGTATTGAAATCCTGTAGAATTTAGGGCGAATTCCCGCTTTTGGTTGGTCACCAAATGATAGATTAGATGCGTATTTGTACAAATAAGAGTTACTTTTGAGTTTTCTTCCTTGGAAATAGCAATGCAGAGATTGCTCATCGTTGAACTTGTGAAAGGTGAGCTTCACTACAAAAATCCAAAAAAAATCCGTATCCCGATTGATATGTGCAACTCATTTAATGAGATATGTTATAAATTGATAGATTGGAGAATAAAATTATCAGACTCATTAAAAGATCAACAGTTGTGATGGTTGGTGCAGGGTTGTTTTGATGGAGAAAAAATTATGGAAATCTTGCTTACCTTTCAAGATCTGAAGTCAATTGATATCGACAGGATGGGAATCCAATGGACCAAAAACTTTATATATTTACATATTTATAGGCTATTTTTTTGGTAAATTATATAAAAATACTTACATTAATTACTCATCTCTATAATTAAATTAAATGTTCTGTATTTCAGAATCAAAATTAATCATATTGTTGTACCAGAAGCCCATTAAAATAATGAAGTACTCCAATTGAAAAACCCAGAAGAATTTAAAGCCCGTTTGTAGAAGCCCAATTGACATCTTGGGCTGGGCTATCGAACTGCCGAATTTACCTTCCAGTGGCCAATTACTTCGGCCCAGCATCATCTTGTAGAAAAAATAACTTATAATTACAAACTGATTTATGCATTTAGAGCTGTTATGACATTTTTCTGTGCATGCTCCAGTTTGATTTTCCTTTACAATTTGACAGCACAAAACCAGAAAAAAAGGCACAACCTTTACCCTAAATTTTCCCTTGTTAGGCTAATCTGACGATCCGAAAAGTTCGCACTAGATCGCGACGATCCAGCCTCTTTTGTCCTCAATTTGACCTGTTTTAATCCCTTCAAGAATTGAGTACAGCTCCTGAGCAACTGATTCTGCTTTGTTCTTGTATTCCATTCTGCATAATTGCCAGAAAGAAAAGAAAAAAAGTCCAATTTTGTCACCTCACTTACGGTAAAATGCTCTGAAAAAAATGTTTTTCGGAAATTGCAACAAGTTAATTACCTTCTACCCCGATATGTAATGCTGCTCACAGGAGCAACTCCTACTGCTGTTCCAGTGCAGAAAACTTCATCTGCATCCTCCAATTCGTCGACAGGAATGGCTCGCTCCTCAACCTGACTCGGTTTGAAATTTTATCAGTCACAAAAATTGCTAATACTGTTACATTGTGCAGTTTTGAGATGAAAATGACAGTACCTGATAGCCCTGATCGCTAGCGATTTCCATGATGCTTTTTCGAGTAATTCCCGAAAGGATAGTTCCGTTTGTGGCAGGGGTAGAAATTACCTTCCCCTAGACAGATTTACACTAAAATGAGTGTTTGCATTTCGGTGTTTAGCAAAAATTTGGTCAGAAAATTAACCGAATGGATGATCTCATCCGTATTAATAATACCTTGACAAGAAAAATGTTGCAAGAAGAGACTTCTTCAAGATATTTCTTTTCCACTGAATCAAGGTACAGAACATCAGAAAATCCTCTGCTTTTTGCTCTGGCTATTGCTTTTAGAACCTGCACTTATAGGATACAGAAACAGACTTTCATACCGATACAAGTTGCATTCGTCTGAAATTGCTCAGATGCAAGTGAATCGTTTTCTTACTGGTGCATAATTTGTGATGGATTTAACCCCTCCTGGTCCTCCAGGAAAAGCGCGATGGTACTCCTCCTCGATGTACAAGTTCAAAGGCCCCGTACCCTCCTGTATCCACAAAATCGAACATTAAACACTCGTAGAACAAAAATCAAACAGTACCCAAGTTTAATAATCATAGGAACAAGAACTCCCACCTTAAAATAGTTCCCAACAGGAGAAGCATATATCAGGAATGTGTATTCAGGAGCTGGTGCCAAACCCAAAACAGGACCGCTTCCAATCAGCAAAGGCCTAATGTACAAAGTTCCTTTACCTGAAGGAGGAGTCTTTTTTTTCGAAGAAAGTGTTCAAACATTGGAAAACAAAGCGCAAATTTGATTTGATTGACGTAAGTTTTAGAAGAGGGAGTGGTGTTTACCCAAGGTTTGTTGGTGAGAGCGATTAGTTTGACAGCTTCGACGAATTGATCGATGGAGGGACAAGGCATACACATTCTTTCAGAACCCATCTTCATTCGGATAGCATTCTGATCCGGACGAAACAGAAGTAAGTGCCCATCTTTCCTATACGCTTTCGTGCCTTCGTATAGTCCCTGAAAGACGCAAGTTCTCGAGTTTGAATGACCTGGCTTGCAATTTTTTCTTTTTGAAGAATTGGGAAATTAAGGAATGAAGAATTTTCAAACTTGCTTGCCTGGCCATAATTGAGGACACCTGAGGAAGGGCTCAATTCAATGTTTTTATAAGGACTGACTTGTCCTTGATCAAAGTTTCCATGTTGAGTACATGTCATGGTGTACATGTAGTCAGCTGGTCTGATGGTAAATCCAAGGTTATCCCAATCCAGATCAGCATACTCATCCTCATCAGAACCACTGTCAGCCCAAAAATAAATAAGAAATAGTAATAAAAGAAGAAAAATTAACCCGTGTCAAACGTAAGCAGATAAGAACAAGGGAGGAGAAAAAGTTTAATTTTTTTTCGAATTAATTAAGTTTTTACTCAATTAATTTCTGAGTTTTAAACGTCATTAATTACCTGTTACCAGATGGTTTGATCACTTCTTGCAGAGGAGATGCTGCTTGTGATGCGTAGCAATTGTAAGCTCCAAGCTGAAAAGAGGAGATGATTATTGATTTGGAGTAAAATTAATTACAGTAATTAAAGGATTGTTAGAAAGTAGTAGTGTGTTTATATATGTATGTATTCGCATCTGTATGTATGTGTATTAGAATAAGAGTATAGTATTTAGTTTGTATTACAAATAGAACAATCTGTATATGTATTATTCAAGTTGTATTAATGACAAATACATTTCAAATAACAAGGATAATTAATGGATTAAAAATCATTACAAAAACCAGTGAAAGCACAAAGAAATTAATGAATTCCAGGAAATGATTCCTTTTTCCAATCAAGAAATGGGAAACAAGAACAGTAAAATAAGACCAGGAAAGATTATCTAACCTTGGATAGAGAAGAAGAGCGTAAGGATTGAAGAAAACTTCGTAGGGATGGAGTTCTTTGGATCATCATGTTATTAGAAATTAGAGGGAAAAATAAAACAGAGGAAGAATTTAGGGGAAGAAGAGAAAAACAGAGGAGGAAAGGATTTGTTTTGGACGTGGAAGAGAAAAAAAAAGAGAAGGCGGCAATTGGATTGTTTTTTAGGAATTTCGACACGTTAAGATTTTTTAGGATTTGCTTAGTAGTAATTATTAATAAGGCTTTAGGAAAAAACAAAATTCACAATTTTTTTTTATTAATAAGGCATTTCGGTTTTATTATTCTTATAAAATATATCGATTTCGATTAAAATATTAGTTTCGGTTTGTATCTCAACCATATCGGTTAAATATTGGTCGGTATAATCGAGATAGATCGATGTATGCAACAATTACCTAATAAAAATACTTTAGTCTCCTTGTTTGACCCAATACGAATAAGATTAATCATGACTCAATAAGGTAATTAAAAGTACAAATAATTCTGACTCTAAAATAAAAATTATCGATGATTAATTTTGAGATGGAGCTCGTTAAAATGTTAGCATTTTTGAAATTCGATCTCCGATGCACTAGAGATTATAAGTAGTTTTAACATGAATATTGAAAACAGTTCGTTTTTCTCAATCATGAAACAATATATATTAATCACAAATTAAGCAAGATAGTGATCATTGGTTTTGTAATTGAACATGTGATCATTAGATTAATTCGGTCAAGGGTGAATAATGTTGGTTAGATGGGTGGCTTTTAATGTGCCATAGCATGTGAGCTTTGTTGATCAAGTAACATGCAAATATATTTGGGAATAGCATCATGAGAAGAATTTTCCGAATGTTTTGTCCAATTATAATTATTTTTTCTACCCAGAGGTTGAATCTGATTCAATTATTTAAGATTAAACGATTCAATACGTGAACGATTCAAAACGGTCCAATTGGTCAATCCGATCAAACCCCGTCAAACCCGATCGAACAAAAAAAATCATTTCCGATTCGTTGTCCAGTTCGGTTCTAGTCATATTACTCTCTGTATTCTTGGACTTGAATTTTTTCACGTGAGTTATACCAGTTGATTAATTGTTGTCACGTGTTTCCAAATGGGACATTAGGTGCAGAAGTATTAACCGGAAATTCTGTTGGAAGTTAGTGCAGTGTTGGGCCTAACTTATTTATTTTAAACCCAATGCACATGTTGGGCGGGCCTTTCCTCTTTGTTTCAGGCCGAAGAACAAAGACACTAGCTCAACCTCAACACCCTGTCAACAATTTAAGTGCAGAAATTTTACCGGAGAAACTACACAAACCAGAAGTGCACAGAATTACCACTTGCCGTCTTTCAAATGATAACAGTCCATCCCATTTTATCTTCTGCCACGCCCATCTGCAGGTTCATTAGCTCACACTTAAGCAAACGGGACACGCTACCAAAACCGCCTCCCTTGAAAGAGACTCTGCAATCATCAACGGACAGTTTCAGTTGATCTTGTGCAGCATAATGTACTTTAGCAGTGAATTAATTCTATACTTACACCTTTTATCCAGGTAAGTTATGCTGCCCACTGACAATACGCCAGTGGCATTTCCTGTACAGAAAACCTCATCAGCACTCAACAATTCCTCTACTGAAACAAGTCGCTCCTCGACCTGCTCACATCGTGACGAGACCACCTATATCACGACTCCATAAACATGGCCAAATCATTTTCACCTATTTATTACGAAAAGCCTCGAGGAGATATACCTGAAAACCTAGATCGCGGGCAATGTCAATAATGCTCTCTCTGGTAACACCGGCTACAATTGTTCCTCCCGGTGCTGGTGTACATATTAAGTTATCCTACAACAAACAAGTAATACATACAGTTTAACAATAGTCTTATCAAGCATGAAATGTAACAAAGGAAAAATCAAAATGGTATTTTTCTAAATGAAATTCCTTCACCATGAAAATGTTGGCAGTAGAAGCTCCTTCCACATATCTGCTATGATCAAGATCAAGGTATAAAATATCATAAAATCCATTCACCTTAGCCACTTCTTGGGCTCTCATGGTCTGCAAAAAAAAAACATATGTCATCGTTAATCTAAAGTGTTACACCACCATAAAAAGAATACCCTTTCTGTTTAATGTGCTCATATGTAATTTTAATCCACGAAGCCATAACAAGATCACAATGACAAATCTTCCTCTCCATGTCATGTCAGAGTGCTTAGATAAGGAAAACATTGGGGAAAAAACGAAACAGTTAGAATGTATGAGCAGGATGTCTGTAGAGCAAGAAAAACAAGTGAAATATATCAATGTTTAAAACTGTAAAACTGTGTGAAGGCACCAAGATATGACAATAGAAAAGCATTTCGGCAAGTAAAACCTGGTTTTAACTGTATTAAGTTATCAGTAAGACCAATCATTCAATCAATCTGCATTGATTACGTACGATTTGCATATTAGTTTATCGAAGCATGGTTTCCAATAGCATATCTATTTCCAGCACCACTAGGAACTGCACGGTGATATTCATTATCAATCACCAGATTAATGTGTTGCGCATCGCCCTGCCATTAGGGGGAAAAATCTCCTTTTTCAGAGAAAAAGATGATTATAATCCGAGCTACATGGAACATAAATCTATCCAAATAAATAATTAAGGCAAAACACGAGGAGAAAAGATGACAACCACAAGAGGAAGCATAAGAAGACAGAAAATAAACAACATACCTCAAAAGAATACCTCACTGGGGTGGTATAAACAAAAAAGGTGTACTCAGTAACCACTGCATTTATGCCAAGAGCACTTCCAGTGGCGACAAGTAGCGATCGGATGTATAAGAAGCCTTTATTTGGAGGGGGAACCTGCATAATAGCAATGAAGTTATTGCAGGGCACAGGTAACAAACACTACTGATATAAATTCTTGAAACGAATGTATAAAAACAAGTCATTACCCATCCTCCATTCACTGATACTGTAATTTTTACAGCTTCCACAAACTGATCGACAGTTGGTGCGGGCATGCACAACCTTTCTGCTCCCATTCGCATTCTCAACCCATTTTTCTCTGGGCGAAATATTACTAGATAACTATCTTCTCTTCTATATGCTTTCATTCCTCCAACGACCCCCTGCGCTCAGAAGCATTGCTTCAAACACGTGTTGAACGATAAAAAGCAATGATCTTTTCAGTCCAGAGAATCTCTTACATTTAACGAAAAGTTCGCAAACTTGATTGAAAAAGTATACATCGAAATCTCACCTGCCCCTGATTCAAGACAGCTGCGCTTGGGTTCATCTCGAGATTACCAAATGGTAGGAACTCACCATCAGAAAACACCTCACCTTCATAGCATTTCATTTTATACATGTAATCAGTTGGCATAAGGTCAAATCCGAGGTTGTCCCAGTTCACATTGGCTAATTCAGATGTCTTGCTGTTGTTTTCCAAGCAAAATAGTTATCTTCATATTTTTATAATATAATCGAACCACAAAATGCAACAATTAAACAATTTATTAGTAAATCAGAGAATTTTCTTTAATTACGTTTACCTTGAAGTGTTCGATGCAGACACCTTGAGCCTCATAGACGAACAAGTTGTCCGAGAGAACATACCAACCGATGAAGATTTTGCAAAATGTACCTCATAGAGATGAGTACAAGTTTTGGTGGTGAGGCAGAAAAGATTAGGATGACAGACGATCGTTTTGCTAATCACCATCTTCTCTCTGCTTAACAACGAACAACGAACAACAACAACAACAACAACCTATTGATCTGCTTCTTCTCCCTTCTGCTTGTGCATGTGTGGTTGGTTTATATAAAATGGCAGAACAGACATTTTCTGTTCTCCTAGTTCCAAATTTATATCATGAGATGGTGACACCTATTGATTTCTTATTTCATCCTGCCTCTGTGCAAATGCCAGCGCACACTATTTTTTGGCTCATTACGAGTAGAAACTATACACTATTCCCGTAACACTTTCACTGTTTCTTTCACTTCCTAAAAGTGACGTGTCCAGGTACCGTCAAAATTTTCCGCAATATAGAGGGACTCCCTAGTACATGCGGAGACGGAAATTAGAGCACAAAAATCTAACAACTTTTAAAAACCCTACAGCAGACAGTTGGCTAAGCAAATTCCGTATTGCAACTTAACAACATATCATAGGGGTCTAATTAAAATCTGTATCAACTTATAATGAGCAATCAATTTTATCTAGACTTAGTTCCAGTGATTTTCCACCATCCACTAGCACCCTAAGACTGGCTTTCAATTCTGGTACTCCATCTTCCAAGACAGTGCATACTGGATATATAGGAACATCTTGCACCCTTGTCAATTCTTCATACACTTGATCAGCGCCCTCCTCGTCGATTTTATTTGCTACCACTAACGAAGGCCGATCGGACAGACCCTCTTGATGATGCTCAAGCTCCAAGACTAGATCTTTCAGTTGCTCCCACGGGGGAGTCCTTTTCTATGATCTAATGCAGCGGCTACGTCTAACACATAAGCCAAAACCTTCGTACGCTCTATGTGCCACAGGAAAGCATGCCCAAGTCCTCGATTCTCATGAGCACCCTTAATGAGTCCAGGAATGTCAGCCACGGTGACTGAGAAGTAGTCAAAGTTCACTTTCCCTAAATTTGGCCTAAGAGTTGTGAAAGCATAGTGGCCTACTGCGGCTCGCAATAGAGCTCCTAAAAGTGTTTTTCCCTGCATTTGGCATCCCCACAAGCCCTACATCAGCGATGCTCTTCAATTCCAGCACAAGAATAGCCTCAGACCCAGGCAAGCCAGCACAGGGAGAGGATTCATCTGCATTGTGTGTTGGTTTTTGCTTCTTGAAAGCATTAGAAAGAGCAACATTACCCAAACCACCCTCCCCTCCACGTGCAACCAGTATTCGTTGCCCTAGTTCTGTCAATTCTGCAACATTATATTGTATCTGATCCACATCTTCCGACTCACCTTCAGTGGCATGCATGCTTTCAACTTCAACTTCATCCACATCATCCGACACACTTGCATAGTCCGGAACCTCACTTTCAGTGGCCTGCATGCTTTCAACTTCAACTTCGTCCACATCTTCTGACCCTTCTGCGTAGTCCAGAACCTCACCTTCCTGATCCTCCACCGTGCTCACATTGAAGGTGTGCTGCTGACAAGATTGAAATTGATCACCATCAACAGTTCCTGGAAGGTCCCATGGATCTAAACCTGTGGTGGAAGTCTTTTCGACAGCAGATGGGAGTTCACCTTCCACAAGATGAATAACGGTGCCAATAGGTACTGGTACAGTCTGCTCGCCAAAAAAAGGCAATTTCATTTTTGTTCATGCAGGGTAAGATAGATTACAAGAAATGATACAGCATAAGAGGTCTAAACAATAACAACCCTTATCATCCCCTCGAGTTCCTATCATTTTCTTTGATCCTCCATGACCCCCTCTTGCTGCATTCTACAAGACACCACAATTAGGAACCGATCCCACTAACGCAACGAATAGAACTTTATTAAAAAATTATAGTAGTAAGAAAAGATATACATACAACATGATGTTGCAAACCACTGAAGTCCCAAACTCCAACATTCTAAACCACATCACCACCATTTCCACCTACATTATCATATTAAAACATGAATGAAGAACTAGGCCATACCATTTACCAAATTTATATCTCTATTGTTCGAAACAAATTTAGTAAATGGTTCGAAATAAAAATAGAGATACAACAAAATAATAAAAATAATTCCAAAATAGCAGTTATGGTATAAACACAGGGAATCCAAATTGGACAAAGGAAAACACTACCATCAGGCTTGCCACGGCGATCATGTCTGCTACGACGAACGCTAAAACAACAACTACCACCAGCACCACCTTTAACATGTATCTTTAACCTATCTTTCATTCTGGTTTCCTGAAGAAACAACAAATATCAATCAAAATCACACACATCAGAGCTAGTGCGAGTATGGATTGTACCTGTAACGGAGCAGCCTTTGCTTTCATGCGTGGAGCATCGGAGTAAGAGGACAAAGACGATAACAGCCATGGATGTTCTGGAGATTTTCCTAAGGGGCAAAAGGGTTTAACAAAACGTAACAACATCTGCAAGTTTTTCCTTGTTCCTTAAGATTTAACAAATCGCCTTTAACAGAGCTGAAGCTTCTCAAATTTATGCTCATACAACCAATGACCAACCCATTTCGCCATCCCGCCGCTGCTCTGCCACCTCCACCACTTCGCTAGTCTAGCAGAGAAATGGAGCTTTACTTGGGCCCCAAACCGGCCTGGTTTTGGTTTAAAATTATAATCCAAACCCAAGTGGGCCTTGATGGGCTTAATATACAAATGAGTTTCAGAGTAGCTCACAGAACTTTATGAGGGGACTGTTTTAAACAAAAATTCAACGGAGGTAATTATTATTTTTCGAGTAATGCGGTTCTATATATTAATAAATTTTACAATTTTTTTTATATTAATAAATATATTAAAATATTAGTAGTATACATTAATACTTTCGGTCCTCCTAGTTATTTTTTCAGGATTTTTTGAACATGAGAGTACTTTTGAGACTCGAATAAATTTCGAAAATTTAGGGTCGGGTAATTTGCATACCGGCTTGGGAAAGTTTTGATCAAAATTGGAGATGTAAATTTTTTGGATATTTTCTGAAGTACCCGATGAATACTCTTATTTCGAATGTCGTCAAATTCTAAAAAGGATGATTCCCAGTATAGTTTGTTTATTATTCTGAAATTAATTATTTAAATATATCGAAAATCTCGAATAGGTGATTAATTAAAAAGAGAAACGGATAGAAACTCAACAATTACAATTTGCACCAAATTTCACATTATTAAAAATTAAAATTACAACATCAAATTAACTGGTTTGATTTCATAGGAATTACAAGAAGAAAAAAGTAAATCAAAAACCAAATTATTAAGGTGAAACATGGGAATTGAGCTCGCTAATTAATGCTAGAACATAGAGAAAGGAATTGGATCACAGAATAGCGCAAGAGGAGGGTTCAACGGCGGCGGGAGGGTTGTTGGGGTCAACGCCGGGCCACTCACGGCAGAAGCAGTGGTGTCCTTCCGGGATCCGGCTATACACAGACGGAACATGGCTTCCGCAACCACCCCAGGTGGTCTTGCCGCAGCTGGAGCATGTCACTTTGTAGCACATCTTTTCCGCTTTCCTCTTCCTCCTTCCCCTCGCTCCACCTCTCGATCGCTACTTGAACCGGGTTCAGATATAGTTTGGACCGACAAAAGACCAATAATGATTGTGTATTTGTTACCCTTTTCCCGTTGGCTCCTGTTTATATAAAAAAAAATGTAACAATAGTAATAATAATTTTTTTAACTTTAAAATGTTTTTTATTTATTTTATAAGTGAAGTTGGGATTCAAACCTGTAATGAGTTTTTTTTAGTAACTTTATTACCAGTCAGATAATCAATAAGCAATAAGCTATATGTTAATTGGTTAATAATAATTGTTTTATATATAATAATCATTGTAATAATTAATAATATATTAACTTAAAAAATGAAGATAATTGAGACTTAGGAATTGCCCAATTATTGGCGGGAAAGCTGGCAAAAATAGAGAGAAACAAGAACAAGAAGATGATCCTACAAGAGAAATATTAGAATTAACGTTGGACAAACAAGAAACGAGTTAGGAATTGGCATAAAATAATTCCTCCCAAGTTGTTCTCCGTTTTAATCACGGATTATGCAAGTTCTTTGCCCGGCTGCTCCTTTCCAATTAGCTTCTCGATTTTATTTTTATTTTTATTTTTAACTTTTATACTTAGTATGGGATGAGGGAAAGGAATGAAATTTTGTTAAAATTTCTCTGTATAGGAATAAAAGTGAAATGTGGAAAAGGAGAGAAAGGAGTGGAAAGGAAGGGAAATTTAGAGTTTAATTTTCCTCCTAACTTAAAAAATATTTCCTCCTATAAATGGGAGAAAATGGAAGGAAATTAAAATTTTAACTCATGTGTTCCTATTTTAACCTTTTAGATTTTATTTTTTTAATGTTGATAAATTAGATATAAAAGTAAATTCACTCATCATTTTTCCTCTCATTTCCTCTCATTTCCTCTCTTCTTAAAATGACACTCATATAAAGGAAATAAAAAAATTATTGACATCCCTTTCCATTCTTTACCTTTCCCTCTTAAATTTCTCTTGTTTTCTCTTGTTTTCTCTTGCTACATTAGGATCATACTGAGCATTAAGAAATCCACAGAAACCATTTTGATACGGGTCCGACCCATAGGATGAAAGCATTCACAGCATAACAGCGGCCCGCTAAATAGATTGCATGATTGTGGGTTGGGCTTTGCTAGTAGTTGGGTCCCTTTGTCGGTAAACTCACCACCACCATGTGGTTTGTCGCTAAAACTTACTTAATATTCTTTTTTTCATACATAAAATCCATACTTTGCTAGTAGTTCAAACTCATGATTTTGAGAAATGAGGCTAAATTCAGTTATGTTGTTTCTCTATGTTTCTATTCTATATCATATGCAACACCAAAGCAATAAAATTGATATGGTCCCAATCTATGTATCTCCATTTTGATCAACCATGTGATCATGGCACTCAAAATTGGGACAAGTTGCTCTTTCTAATCGGAGCAAACCCATATGATCATGTTATTGTTGTAACCCATTATTAATTTCAAAATCCAACTTGATCTATTGGTCCCTCTTTTCGAAATTGATGACACGAATTCAAGTGCAACCAACCAATCCTAGTGGCCAACCATCTAAGTTATAGTCGTATCAAGGATAGGAAGGCTACAAAATTCCCTTATCCTGTCACTCATCTCACATTAAGTGGGCATAGGGAGACCTCAACTTAAAATCCTACTTGATGGTCGAATTGCATTATTAATAATATAGTATTACTTTATTGATTGTTCTGATAAGAGAGATACACGTAGAGATTTAAATTCAAATTCAAATCTCATAATGAACTATTGGGTGCATTTGAGCTACTCTAACTATCAAATTACCAGGATGTCCCGCCAATGTTTAATAGAAATCGAAGACAATCTTGAGTGGGGTAATCCTAAAGCTTTGCTCTTGGGAAAAAGTCGGTGGCATAATGGCCACATCCTTTCTTACCATGGAAATCAAGAAGAGGGGACATTATGTTACTCTGACTAGACATTGTTGTCGCACTATATATACTATTAATTACCAATTATTAAACATTTGACCTTGTACAACACATGCAATGAATGTCCACCTGCACAAAATTATTACTTCCTACTTCCTCAAATTATTTCTTTTTTCTTAAAAAATTATTATTTTCATCATTTTTAATATATTGGACGTAACTAATAAAATAACTGAGAATAATCAGCCAGAAACACATCGAAAATAATAAATAATCATTACCTTAATTTTTTTAAAATAGATTGGGAGACATTTTTTAGAAGATATATTTTAATTTAAATAGCCTCGTGCGTTTCACCTCAATAAAAACTCGTGGGTGAGCATGGTAAAAAGAAATCCTTATAATGTTCGTTAATTATGAATCAGCTGATTTGTCACAATCACAATCTTTTATAGCTGATTTGTCACAATCACGACCAATGACAATGCTTAAAAGAGTAGTTAGTGATAAGGTTGAGATTAGAATGAAGAGAACAAGTTGTAGGAGAAACAAAGACAGCATCAATGACTTTGGTTGACATATGTTGTAAAATTACTTTTGTGCAAGAAAGCCAAACAAAGAGCACAATCTGAGTCTCCAACTGGTTGGCTGACCTTAAAGCCCGGAAAATATAATCTGAATCCTTATCTCCAACACCACTACCAATCCATCATCATCATAATTATTTATTGGGGAAATAGCTTAAAACACCCCTGTACTATACGCGAAAACCAAAAACCTCCCCTATCCTTCAAAAACCCTTTTACACCTCCCTTGTACTACGTTGACCGAGCAAAGCGTGGTCTCCGTCCATTTTGACTAACAGATCCGTCAATGTGACTGCCTACAACAAGTTTCCTTTTCTTTTCTTTTTTCCTTCCCGGTTGCAACTTTTTTTCATTTTTTTTCTTTTCCTTTCTTCTCCTCAAATAAATTCTTTCCTTTATTTAATTTAAACCATTTATACAAAACCCTATAATTTAAATCAATTGTGTGATTTCTATTCCATAATTTCATCTTTTATCATTCAACTTTTTCATTTTAAAAACCACATCCTTCATCTTCTTCATTTTCTTTTTTTAATTTTCTCAAATAATCAATTGTTACTCAAATTTTAAATTCATACCCAATTCTTAAATCCATCTCTATTTCACCATCGGTCATCTCTATTTCACAATTCTTAAATTATTCTGAAATTTTTGGAAAAATATTTACAGAAATTTATTTACAGTTTAGTCCCCAGAGTTATGAAGATGGTGAAGTTTAGTCCTAAAATTTAGCGATTGAAGTTTAGTCTACCAACCACATCGCCGAACTACCAACCACACCGCCGATCTGCGCACCACGAACCACATCGCCGATTTGCGCACCACCAGCGACCATCACAACCACATCATATTCACCAAAACGACAAGATCTGACAAAAACGGGACAGATCCGACCAAACAGACAAGATCTGAACCCGATCTACCAACCTCACACAAGCATTATTGCAACACACAAAGAAAATAAGCAAAAAAAACCTTTCCATCTCCAGATCTTGGGTTTTTATTCTTTTATTTTTGCAAAGAAAAATAATGAATTGTAGATCGGCAGCAAGCAGCGGCAGCACCGGCGGCGTGGCGAGTAGCAGCTGGCGGTGGAGGCGGGCAAAGTGGATGTGATGATAAGAAAAGAAACTAAGAAATGATGATGGAAATACTGGATGGAGTAAAGGGGAAAGAAATGGTTCAGTGGTTGAAAGAAGAAAGAAAAAGAAGAAATGGTTCAGTGGTTGAAAAAAAATGAAAGAAAGAAAATGAAAGAAAGAAATGGTTCAGTGGTTGAAAGAAGAAAGAAAGAAAAGAAATGGTTCAGTGGTTGAAAAAAAATGAAAGAGAAGGTGCAACCGGGAAGGAAAAAAGAAAAGAAAAGGAAACTTGCTGTAGGCAGTCACATTGAAGGTTCTGTGAGTCAAAGTGGACGGTGACCACGTTTTGCTCGGTCAACGTAGTTCAGGGGAGGTATAAAGGGGTTTTTGAAGGATAGGGGAGGTTTTTGGTTTTCGCGTATAGTACAGGGGTGTTTTAAACTATTTCTCCTTATTTATTTGAATCCAATGCCCCATCATCCATCTTGCTTGCCAAATCATTTGTGGGTTGTGGGTCCCACTCCTGCCAAGTATACCAGTCCGTTTGCGCGACACGTGGAGACCATGAGCCAAGAATAATTGGCAATATATTGCAAGGATGTGTCGTACTCGGAGTGAAAATACTATATACAATCTACTTAGTGAGTTATGTCACTTAGTATACCGACGTAAATATAAGTGGTGATATCAATTATATAAATATGAGATATTTGTGGGATTATGGCAGTTTACATAATTGAGCTATCACTTATATGAATGAGTATACAAAATGGCATAATATATTGAAATATATAATTATTTATGATATGAATGTGTTGAGGTAAAATCAAAATACCACATCGGAAATATGAAAGAAATAAAAGGTACATATAAGAGAAATTGATCTCATACTAAAATGAGATATTTTGAGAAAATCATGAAGACTTCGACCTAAAACAGACGGGAGCAAATAATATTTTTCCTAAAATTTTAGGAAATAAATATGAAGGATTAAAGTAAAAATAATATAATTTTATGGGAGAATTCAAATTTTATGAATCAAATATATATGGAGTTTTAAAGAAAAAAATACAATTTTGGGGACTGTTCTAAAAGAATTTATAATTTTTTGGGTCAATGTGAATGATTAGTATGAAAAGAACAAAATTATAGAGATTATTATAGAGGAACTAAAAATTTATGAGGCAATGGCTCCTCCTAGCTCTTTAAAGGATTGGCTCTTATCTTTATTACTTAATTTAATAGGAAAATTATTAAAATGTGGGAAATAAAATATTATAATATGTTTACATAATTCCATGTATCAATATATTTATTTTTCCACAGTGACGGTGTATGATGTGTTATATATTTCCGCCATTGGGCATGCTCTATCAGCACAATTCGTGGTGAGACATGCAACTTATAATCAAGGTTTCGTGCTTTAGAAGTTTAGCTTGCCATTGAAGCTTTGGATAATTCTATTTTAATTGCCGCTGACGTTCCACACTTAGCATGCCACGATGTAATTTTTGTTACGTCTGAACTACTGTATAATATTTCAAAATTCGGTAGATCATAAATAATTTATCCATACTGACAAATATATCAATTGAATTGCAATTTATTAGTCCTCAATCATGATCTCCGGTTAGAAAACACTATGTATATGCTATATATTGTGTCCATCCTTTTCTATACACGACTGATTTTTATTTTATTTTTTGGAATTCTAAAATAAAAACCATTAATTAAGGGGAAAAAACAATTAATTAGAGACAATTACCTCCAACATATATAATTAGAGGCGTGCTCCTAACCTCATCCCTGCTTAAATTAGATTTTAAACCGGCCGGTTTGTTTTATTAATTGTCGGCCTTTTGGTTTCAGCCACGAGTTATAAAAGTCAAATTATAATTTAAGAGAACTTAAAACGACTGGTGTCATTTTTTCCCATTCTTTTTATTTATTTTTCTTCTTTATGGGACCAAGACAAAGGTTTAGGTCCCAATGGGCCACAAATATTAAATCTTTTCCTAAGTAGAAACGAATTAGTCAATATTATTATCGTTAAAAGATTAAGAGTTAGGTTAAGTGTCGTATTAAATTAAATTACCGGATTGAATCAAATAAAAAGAAGCAAAATTGTATCGATCACTTACACGAATCATATATCGGTATTAAATTACACTTGTCACTAAATAAAAATACAATATATCTTATGAGCTAAGGCACATATATTTTGTGTAGTGGGGGACATTTGGGGTGGTCTGTGATTAGCTGAACACATAAGCACATAGGTGATGATGGGTCTCCATCTCAGTCATCACCTTTCAAAGATATTGTTGTCTTCCTAGCTCCTTTTCTCATCATAATAAAATATATAACATTCACAATTTAATAAGAGAGGACGTACTGATATTTTAACACCAACAGACAATCAATAAATTATTTCGTACGGAATTTTCAACACCATACATACTATAAAGTGACTTAAAAGAAGTGAAAGATGAACAATATGGATAAAAAAGAGAGAAATTTTCATTTCTATGGAAAAGAAAGGATGGAATAATTCTCTTTATGAGGTAATGTATGCATGTACCACCCCACTTTCCATGTGTTTCCACGCATGCCATCCATTCCTTACACAACATGCACACTTCTTCTGGATAGATAAGGTGCAACTTTGTCCTACCCAGTCAACCTATGATAACAAAGAGAAATGATTTATTTAGAAGAAACAGATGAGTTAATAATGATTTTTTCTGGTTTAATATATTAAAGTTTTGAATTTTAGCCTGTTTTAAAATTATTAGGGAGGATCCACCTATTAAAAGGGGCCTACACAATATAAATTCAGATTAATTTGGAAAAAAAAGAGGCATGATTTATTTATTTATTTTAGTACTCACTCCGTTCTTAAACAATCGTCATTTGAGTTATAATTACGATTCCTGCTTTCTGTTTTAATTTTTTGACCTAACCAATTAATTTGATACAATAATATTATTATAATTATACTATAAAAAATGGTCAAATTGAAAACTGCAACTAAAAAAATATAGTTTAAAAATTACTATTTTAAAAAGTCAATTATTTAACAGAAGTATAATCATTAACCATATTTCTCACTATAAAACTTTCCTATCTTTCATTAAATGATGACCCTCCAAACCATTTTCCTCTAGAAAAAAGAATATAATCCCGAACCAAAACGCTATTCATCGCTCTCTCTTTTTCCCTCAGTTTAATTTTTTCAGCATATATATAGTTTTTTTTAGGAGTAAATGTTACATAAATTATACAAGATCATATATCCATGGATGGTATTTGTAAAACAAGCCTTGCTTTAGGGCTTGGCAGCCAAGCAAATGATCAAATAGTTCAAATATCTTCAAATAATAATCATCATGTGCAACAAAAGATGATGAAGAAAGCATGGTTGAGATATGATCACATGTTGCCATCTCTTACATTAGGTTTGGTTCAAGAAGATGAACATGGTCATGATCCTTATAAGCTGGCAATTATAACATCATCACCACAAGAACACTCTTCTAATTTGAGTAATGGAGGAGTTTCGTCATTCTCTAACTCGTCGAGTGTGAAGAAGGAGAGATTAGATCTCGAGATCAGTACTGGTGATCAAGAAATCGATGGTCAGGTAGAAAGAGTGATCACCAGCGCGAGCCCTCATGATGATCAAGAAGATGAAGAAGGTAGCCCAAGGAAGAAACTTAGACTCACCAAACAACAATCAGCCGTCTTAGAAGACAACTTCAAAGAACATAGCTCTCTAAATCCTGTATGTACTTTTATGTTCTTAATTAATTACATTTTTATCCTTACGGTAAGTTATTTTGTTTAATTTGATCCCTGTGTATATTAATTTAGTTAATTGATAAATTGAATTTGGGATCTTTTCTCCTTGATTCTTATCAGAAGCAGAAGCAAGCCTTAGCAGAACAGTTGAATCTAAGGCCAAGGCAAGTGGAAGTATGGTTCCAAAACAGAAGAGCAAGGTACCACAGCTACACTAATAGTATCCTTTTCTTTCCTCTTTTCCTTTCCTTTCTTTTAACATCTTTTTTCTTTCAAACAAATTTAGTTAAATTATCAGATGTTATTTTATTAAATTAAAATTTTATGCTTCAAGAATTAAATACTCCCTCTGGTCTCCAATAAATGTCTTCCTCGCATCTCAATATTCAGTAGGCAACGCATATCGAGGAGGCCGGATGAGGCACTATTTGACCCCAAAAAATTTCGTATTTTTTTCCGAACGTACGTTAATCCTTAACGTACTTCCGAGAAAAAATTCAGGGCAAAATTGTCTCAAATAGTGACTGTTCCGGCCGTCTTAAGATACGTTCCGAAACAGTAAAAGCAAATGCTAAAACGACATATTTTGGAGACCGGAGGAAATATATAGAGTCCACTATTAAAATGTTACGGTGATTAGGAGTTTAAATCTTATCACTCATATGTCTATGTTAATTTAATTTGAATCATTAATTAATTTTCTTTTTAAAAATTGTGACTTGTTTAATTAGGACTAAGCTGAAACAGACAGAAGTGGAGTGTGAATTACTGAAGAAATGCTGTGACAAATTGACAGAAGAGAACAAGAGGTTACATAAGGAACTTCAAGACCTCAAATCAGCTGCACCGCCGATGTCGTACATACACCTCCCTGTCCCTGCAGCTACCCTCACCATGTGCCCTTCTTGTGAGAGGATTGGCGGCGGCGGAAGTAGCGGCTTCAGCACTGTTGGGCCAAAATCTCATTTTTACAAACCAATCTGCACCCACCCATCTGCTGCTTGTTAATTAATTAAGGGCCACTCTTTTTTTATTATTTTTCAATGCCTTTTTTCTTGTATAATTCCATGTAATTTATACATATGGATTAAATTAATATAAGCTAAGACTAATTAATTTTGTAGATTAATGGAGTTCCCCTAACTATCACGTATAAGTGACGTTTGTAAATTCTTTACATTTTATATGAACTTTGTTTGTGAAAAAAGAAAAGAATCCCTGCATCCTTTTTTGAAAACACTACATTGTTTCCACGTTTTTTTAGTTTTCAAGAAAAAAAGACTTATTTATTCTTTTTTCATGGACTTTTTTTTAAACCAGAGATGCACAAAAGAAAGCCCAATACAAATGGAATACTTGCTTGGATCTATTGCGGGCCCAATTTAACTACAAGTCTAAATACAATGAGACGCTACCCCATATCTCTACCTAGGCCCAGCCCAAATGACCTTAAACCGAAGTTACTTTTTTTTTTGTCGCTGGGGACAATCATGAATAACATTTAGGGAAAAGCAAAGCAAAGCGATTATCTATATTTTCGGAACCGAACTGAGAAATCGGACCAATAAGGGTAGATGTTCAAATTTTTAAGATTTAATAGGGGATTTAACCCGGAATCGAACCGACATTTATAACACAAAAACTTTATTTATATCCTTTTGAATTTTTTTAAACATAAAATCTAAATATTTATGTAATTTTATAAGATTTTTTTTTGTACATATCAAATATAAAATTAAACTAAAATTATTAAGATGTTCAATATTTTAGAAAAGATAAATAAAGGAAAAAAATAAAAGGTGAAGAAGCAACCGACATTTTTTGTTTAAAAAAGAAAAGAAAAAGTCAGGCAGTTAAATCCAAGAAAGAAAGAAAGAAAAGGGTAAGAAGCTATAATAAAAAAGTAAAAGCACTTGAGCATTATATGGAACATGTGTATGTGTAGACGACTGGGCTTCAAAAAAAAGCTTGATGAGCTTAAGTATTATGGGTAGACAAAGTAAAAATAATTATTTGATGCCATGAACTTGAATCGCGGTTTTCTCTTGAACCTCTTACGGTTCAGCGTATTTTGATTTGGTTGATCAGTGTTTTTTACAGTTCTTAGATTAAGAAATTTTCCATCCTAACCAAACAAGCGATTGGTTATCAGTTTTTCCGATCCTACCAACCGGAAAGTTCTGATCTTGGTAACATAGGTGATTACAACCTAAAGAGTTCGTCCCTCAGAAGAAGGGAACCAAGCCCGCGGATAAAACATCTAGGGGTGGGGGGCATGTTTAGCTCTAATTGCTAAAGCAACCCAATCCACCACCTAATTAACTTTCCTGTTAGTCTGAACAAAAAACAATCCTATCGAAAAACCTACTTTTACATTTGATTCCATCAACAACGGATCTAATCTCCAAAGGAATATGTTTATTAGTGCAATTAAAACAGTCCGTCAAGATTTATGAGTCTGCCTTAACGATGACATTGCTGAATTTTTTAAAAAGAGTCAGGTTGAGAACCTCACTAATAGCAAAGCTTCAACGATCACCACACAATTGCAATAAAATTGAGAACCCGCACCAAAGTTACCAAAGTGACCAATTAACAAATACAACAGTACCGCTGCTCAAGAAAAACAGACTAACACATTTAAAAAAAAACACGTATTTTATGAAATGAAATAACATAAAAGATGCGTTTTTAAAAAGATGTGTCTTTTATAGGATGCGTTCTTTTTACAAAAAGGACGTTGATAAGATTAGGACTTCTGGGGAAGCGGGGTAGAGATTATGGCCGTCTGGAGTCACGGTGGGGACAGTCCGTCGTACCTGCAAAGCACCGGAGGGGGAACCCCGGTGTAGACACTCTGATGCTTAAGTTAGTATGGCTGTGAAATTTGGCAGAGATTTGGATAGTAATTTTGATCTTACCTTTGATCTAGAAATGAGTAGTATTTATAGGCAAAAGAAAGGATGTTACCGACGGGGTTGGGCGTTATCGGGGTAAGATAACGCCCAAGATGACATCAGCAGGCGTCAGCTAGATAGGATACCGCCAACGAGGTATCGCTAGTGAGGTGTTGTCGAGGCTGTCTGGGATGGGAAGATGTTGCGTCCCTCCCCCCCCCCCCCCCCCCCCCCTCCCCCCCCGCTGATGTCGACCATCCCAGGATTTCTTGGCTAACGCGGGCGATAGCCGGGCGGCTGCCGCTGGTCAAGGTCTACCGTGATCTAGCCTTGACTGGAGATGGAAAGACGAATGTACCCTCGGTGTTTCATCAATTGTTATCAGACGTCATTTTCAAAAAAGACGTGTATTTTTTTAACACAACATCAGTGTTTTATTCACACACAAAAAACGCGCATTTTTCTAATAAGATTTGAATCCGAATAGCGGAACCAAAACCCAAACTATTTACAATTTTTCCTTCCCTCTACCATCTCCAACTTCTTTCTAATTTGATTAGAATTTTAGGCATTGTCGTTTGTTCTAATCAATTATCGTGATTGAGCTTAAATTGTAAATATTTTTACTATCTATTTTCATATAATTTAGATGGTGATTCTACTAATTATAGATGAATTTCTCTACATGTGCAGAAAACATATCTAGAGAGAAAGTAAGCAAAGAGGCAGAAAAAAAGAAAAATATGGACAAAATAAAGCAGACACCTTTCTTGGTCAGTCTCTTGGCCAATCTGCGCAGACACCTTTCTTGGCCAAGACGGTCCTTCTTGGCTGGCAGAAGATTTCAGTTGGGCTTGAGGAAATAAAACAGCGGGCTTGGGCCACTTGACAGAGGACGCGGATTTGCACAACTGCTTCTAGAAGGTGCGGCTGGACATAGCTTTGAATTTCAAATCATGGAATCAAATTTTGTTATTTTGATTTGATTTGGTTAGTTATTTATGATTTAAATTTAGATTTAAATTATAATTTTTAAAACTAGGATTTGCTAGAGGATTTTAAGGGAGGAAGAACACTATAAATACTCTCTCTTACATTCCCTAGAGAGACATCTCTTCTTCCTGTTCAATTTTATTTCATTGAATTGCTTTTCTTTTTCTAGTTTTACCATTTTTCTCTATTTTTCTTGTCTTTCTCTAACTAATCTTTCTTGTTCTTAGTAGAGGTGTTTAAAGCATGAGTATGAGCTTGCATGAGACCTAACTGTTCTTATTAATCTTTAAATCTGCATTTAACTAATCTCGTTATAATCTTAACGTGTTTTCTAATTGATTTTAGATCTAGCTAATCTAGAGTTGAATAGATAATGCAACAGTAATTTTTCTTGGTCATGAATTATTGACAAAGAGGATCGAAGTAGACACCTACGCGTTAGCGGGAGTCTGCGAATCGGTAGGGGGAAAGGTTAATCAGACCCAGTCCCGATTGATGCCCGAGGATACTAGTTTGGAACTGTCTTCCCTTAGTTGTTCATCAGCCAACCTAGTAAACCTTTTAACCAGCAAGGTGCTAGTTGGTTAGGCATCATCTCTAAGCGTACCTGAGGTGGTGTTGATACAAGAGGGAAGCATGGGTCATAAGTGTACCTTGATCCTATAGCAACTCTTTAGATTAAAGATGAATACTCATGCGTCCATGATTGCAACTCATATCGCATCGCTTGCCCAACCACTACTAGGAATTTCTCTCATATTTGATAGTTTCGTCTTGATCTGTGTCTTGACCAAGAACCTCATTCTTGGCCAAAACTATTTACCTGCTTTATTTTCTAGTTTTTTTGCTTTAAATCTACCCATTCTCTGTGGATTGAATCTCTTACCACTATTTGCAATCTTTTATAGATGTCGATAAGTTGTATTTATTTTTAACGGATTCGACACTCATCAGTGACGTTATGTAGATGCAATTGTTTGTTTAGGGTTTCCTACTATTTTCAAAAATAATTATATACATTTGAGTTCTTAATCATTGGACAGTAAAACGATTTATCAGACGATCATTAGTGATTCACCCAATCGACATCTAATTCCTCCTTGCGCTGCTTGTGAATCTTTCATAATATATATAAAGAGAAAATAATTTAACCATTTTACACAAAAACATCTTCAAATATTACAAAATTACATTACACGCAACAAAATACGACAACTCATACATTTTTTTTTTGTGATTTGATATTTTTTTGTCACGATTATATCAAGAAGTAATTAATAATAAGACATTATGAATATAACAGTTTTGGTGCTTAATTAATTAATTAATTATGTCCATATTAATTGAAACTAATTAATTAATTATCCTAGCAAAGATTATTATAATATATAATCTAAAACATGAATTCATGGCCCCAAACGATAAGGGCCATCGCTCATGTAATGACCATCCATAAACAGAGCTGCGTTTTGCGGATGCAGGCCATCCATCACCATGAACTGCATATCTTCAGATGGTTTCCAGTGCCGCTTCCTCTGGTTTATGAACCAATTATTTATCTGCTTCTGGTCCAAGCCAGTCGATTCCGCCAATGTCACCTTCTCCGTCTCCTAACGATACCGATCATAATCAAATCATATTCGTCAAAATTAGTATTTCTAGCATTATTTCTATTATTATACGGCAGATTCATAGTGTAAAAGTTCGCACTCACCGAAGGATAGGGCCATTTGTAGTGCAACTCCCACCAACTAAGCAACTTCTGCCTAGCTTCTTTTGGAAGTTTTCCTTTCTTCTTCTTTTTTGAAAGTTCTTGCTTCAGACTACTTAAATAACCACTATACTTCCTCAGTAGATGGTTCTTCAGCTCCCGGTCTTCAGCGCGCGGATCTATCTCTGCCAGTTCTGTTTCCCCGGCGCTGTTATCTTGATCCTCTTCGGAAGATCCTACCCCCTCCGACTTCTCATCTGAATATAATTGATATTTTGATTTGAACAAGAAAATATATTAAAGATTGTACGAGTTTCTTGAAATTTTAACAGATCACTGATTTCCAATTTTCCATATGCATCATGGATAAGTTGAGAATGGTGTTAAAGCAAGGAATCAAGAAGCATGGTGTTTGAATTGTTTTTTATAAAAAGAATAGATACAGTTAAAATGGTAAATACAAAAAGAAGCAACAAACTAGCTAGTCCTGCTCTTTCCCAATGACATTCTTTTACTAAGGTTGCTCTAGCTGCTGTGTGTAGGACATGGAAACCACTCCAACTTCAAGAAAATACTAACCGATCATCAACCTTAATTCATTGTGTAAATACGATTCGAGTTGGTATAAAACAAGAACAAAGTTTTTATCATGTCATAACATTGAAAAGATAAAAATTAAAAATCATTAAAACAGAATTCCGATAATAGAAACCCGAAAAAACACTTTTATCCTATACAAACTCATTTCGTTGAGAAATTCAAACATCAAGTAGCTAATTAGTTCATGTGAATCAGGAAGTAAAACTGACCTAAAGAAATCAAAAGATCTTGATTTGAAACAAGGGGCAAAAGGGAAACAATCAATTTAAACATTTGTAGAAACCAGAATTATCACCAAGGGTCTAATAACAAAAGTATACAGAAACTATATGAATTCATGCTACATTATATAATTACGTCTGTAAAATCAATAAACCAAAAAGAAAAAAGAACCAGGATTGTAAAAGAAATAAATATTTTAACATAAAAAAAGCCAGTTTTTTCAAGTGGAAGAAAGGCTAAAAAGGACCAAGCTGACATATACACACACTGCAGAACTGGAATACTAGCTAGCAAAGATTCAATGGAATATAAAAACTTAGGTACAAAATTATATACTTAGTAATTAGTCAGTTTTGGTGAAATGAGAGAAGAATAATAGATAAAAATGGATATGATCTATCTAATTTTCCGACAATGCGGTACTGGCTACATGGGGTATAGCACTGATTGAAACAGCATCCTAGGTTGGCTTCTTCAATGTCATTTATGAACTTGTTTTTTATTTATATAAAAAAAATATTTTTTTAAAAAAAACCCAAAGACTAGTAGTAGTAACAACTTTGGAAATGAGAAAACTACAGATTACAGAATTAGATCTATCAGAGACAAAGAGAGAGACCCATGTCAGAATTCTCAATAGAAAATGAAAACCCATAAGAGAAAATAAACGTGTAAAATTTTTAAAAAAAAAATACTACTACTAGTACTATTTTTTTTTGTTGAGGAAAAACTACAATTGTGCCTTTTGTCTTTGTTAACTCTTTCCAAATATATGTATCAAGGAATATATGTATAATAATGCAACAACAATGTCATATACTGTAGCAAAGAAGCCATGTTGTTTAGGGTTGTGGTGATATACTCAAATCTCAGTTTAGAAATGAAAAGAAAATGTAAAAATACAATTATTAAGTAGTAAAGAAAGGAACGAAATGCGAGGTTGTAATTTAACTCGCTAATATATGCTGTTTTTATAATATAGGTTATGAATTGTAATGATAATTAATAATATAATCGATTTAAAAAAAATGGGAAGGAAATGAAGAAGAAAAAGATCAGCAAGATGGGTAATTAAATACCAAAGTTGAAGATGCGGATGGGGCCATTGTTACTACAAATCATATTGAGCTGAGTTTCGATCCTTCGCATGAAATCCATGGCTTCTTGTATCGGTCTTGTCAGTTCCTCTCGATACTTCACCAGCATGTCGTAATATGCCTCCTGCAATTTTCAATCTCCTTGTTAATTGATCATTATTATTTCTTAGTATTTTTTAATATGTAGTAATAGTAATAGTATATCGTATCTGTGGATGATATTATAAATAAATTTATAAACTAGTAAGTAAATATTTTAATACTTCCCCAATTAAATAATGTCATCGATTTTTTAATTAAAAAGAAAGAAAGAGAAGAAAGATGGATCACCATGAACTGATCTAGTTCTGGGTCTTTGGAATTCTCCCGACCGGCAGACACCGAAGACCGCTGTCTTGATTCAAACTCCTGCCGAACCGCTCCCAGCCGTGCCACCACTTCCGGCGGAGCCCCCACCTATTATTAATTAATTAATTTTCATAATTAAATGTTAAAATATATATACTTGAGAAAACAAAAATGAAAAAACAAAGAACATATATATATACCTTTTGGCAATCCAAGTAAGCTTGCAAGAGATTAGAGTACTGAGGGTGAGCAATGATCTTGGCCTTGATGGCATCTGCTTCACTCCCGCTAATTTCATGATGAGGATCACTACTACTCCCTTGTTGATGATTTACCACCGCTTGATGATGCTGATGATGATGATTTTGTTGATGGTGGGGCCTAAGTAACGGGTAGGCAAACTTGTGAGGAGGTGGTGGATGATGATGGTGTGAAGTGCTCCCTTCGGTCTTCACTAAAATCGGATGTTGATTTTGATGATGATGCATATGATGATGATCAGACGGCGGGAAACAGCAGTCGGTAGATGATTGGAGATGAAGATGATGATGATTGAAATTAGTTGATGATGAGTTATTTCTTCCGTAGGGAGAAGAGGAAGATGAGGGTGGTGCAAGAACCGGTGATGCATATAAGAAATTCCCCCTTGCTGGCCCTGCTCCACTAGTACTGCTCTCCAGGTTTATTTCATTATTATTATTAGAATTAGAATTAGAATTATTATTATTACTACTATAGTCTTCCATTCTTTTAATTAGAAAAAAAAAAACCCTCAAAACCCTAAAACAAAACTCTACTTTGATGAAAAATGAAACCCTAGTTATGGAATTTTTAGTTTGTAACCTAATAATTATAAGAACCCACTAGATAAAATTAGCAAAGAAAAAAAATAGTAGTTCTAGACTAGCAGTAGCAGCCATTCTTTCTGGGCTAAGAAATGAATTTGCACCGACACGAAAAAACCATGGTAATACGAATAAATAAATAAAATAAATTAAAAGCAAGAGGGGAAACAACAAGAATTATGGTATGGTGGAGTTGAAGAGCCGGAGCGGGCGGAGGTTTGGCCGGAGTGGAAGCGCCGACGAGGGATGGCGGTTCTTGGTAGGGGTGGATGACAAGACTTTCTTTGTTGATGGGAATAAAAAAACAAGGAAAACAAATAATAGTTTGAAAATTATAAAGGCAAAGGAAAGGAGAGAAGAGAAGAGAAGACCAGGAGGAGATAAGGCAAGGAAACAGATTGGAGATCTCTCTCTCTCTCTCTATTTTTCTATGCTTTTGTGTTATTAATAATGATTTTAATTCACGGACGTTCTAGTTTTTCCACCATTTTATTTTATAGTAGTTGCTTTTTTTGGATTTTGCATTTACACTTTCTGTTCCTTTCCCCTTTTCTCACTTTTTGTAACTCGGAATTGAAATTGAATTGATTGACAAAATAACTATTCACCCCTTTGCACATTAAGTATTCAAGCCAAAGGTTCGTGGATATATTATTAAAATGCCACAAACAATTTCTGATTTTATTAGAACCGTCTTATATAATTTATTGTCAGTTGCGCTAATTTGACACGAAATTAATTTAGTTGTACTTCACTATGTGCTTAGTGTCGGAATGAAGTTGCCGATTACTGTGACTATTGATTTTAATGGTCTATCGATCATCTATGACAAACCATGGATGTGCCACTTACCTAATCCATTGCTTGTCCATTTATAGCCCTTCAATAAGTAAGATTCCCTCCAGTTTTCTTCATCTTTTCTTAACAATAACAATCATTAAAGAGCAACATAATTTTTCTTCAAGTACCAAAACGGTAGTCATTTTTTTATATGAAATGCGGAGGTGACTTGCTGATTGGATACCAGTCTTTCCATACCAAACAATCTCATTTCTTAAAAAAAAAACCACCTCAAATCAAAACAATACTACACAAATCCTATGAAGACTTTTTTTTAAAAGGCATTACTGTAATCTAGCAGCCTTGTAAACCCAATCGTTAACTTTGCGGTTAATCTTTACAGAGGAGAAATTATCCTACATTCTTATCTTACCTATAATGTAATTAACATGAGCTTTAATCTATATGCTGAGAAAATGACAAATTCTATTATACTAATAACAATTCGACTTATGGTCATGGTTTGTTTTTTATCTTTCGGTCGAATTTGGACATTCCAAAACTTAAAATAGACCGATTTAACGGTTAGATCAAATGATATATCCATTTACACTTGAGTCGTTGTCTGGTACGATTATTACCAGCTGGAAACAGGAAATTCAACGCAATCAGATTCATCGTAAGTATCGTATCGTGTAATTTTGTTGAGGGAATGGAGTAATAGGAGGAGTAGGGGGAGACTAGGAGGAGTGGGAGATTTCAACGGTAAACAGTGGAAGAACTGAAAAAGGGTCTGACCACATTTGTAATTGTACTGTTTGGAGATGAGGTTGATGCCGATGGTGATGCTGATGCAGCAGGGAAACCAAACCACGTGTGGGGTTACAACTTACAACTGTCCACTGTCACAGGAGATTGAAAAATTAAAACCCAAAGAAAGAAGAGAGAAGAGTGAGAGAGTTCTGTGACGAGGTATAGCTGGCGGCTACGACCACCATCACTTTTGTCTACCCCTCACCTCTGCCCACTCGACACGTGTACGTTGACCCCACATTGACCCACTTGGACGTTGCAGGTTGCACTTAACACCCACCCGATATTTTCGCGCTACAAATTAAGGGTTCAATCATTCAGTTTTCTTTTCTTTTTTTTCTGTTTGAAAAAAAAAACTGCTTTTATAAATCATCAGAAATCATAATGTCATTTTATTATTATTGCAATCTCTGTTTTTTTTTCAGTTTGAAAACAATATTGTAATTTCTAAAAAAATTTACCGCCCTTATAGATCCTACCATTTTTTTACCGTCGTTATTATTTTATTATTGAAACGTTACAGGAGAAAGAAATGTTGGAGAGAAGGAGGAGGCATATATTATATCCACTTGCAATTTTTTTTTTTTATAAATGATGGTAAAATTTTGAATTCAATTTCGTACTGGTATTTTATCACCAGCCGATACACTTACAACTGCAGGGTTATTTATTTTTTCCCTCTGCTGGGGATTGGACATATGCAAATGCAACCCACCCACAGACTGATGACTGAGGACTGAGGATCGAGCGAGGAGAGGGGGGGCTTAGGTAATAGGTATTGTACATTTGTACCAGTAGACAGTAGTATTTTGTTTGTATTTGTACACTATAGTGACATCATCGATTGACCTGTCAAACCCAGTACTGCTTCCTCTCCTCCTCAGTTCACCTTCCCCATTTCCCTACGCGTTCATTTATCATCTTCGTCGTACAAATAGAATACAATCTTAAACGAACATATATTTAAATAAGTTTTATAAAAAAAAGTTATGAGTACGTGAATAAGTTTACCTTTGAAAATTAATGTCTACGTCGGAAACAACAAGATTTAATTAATTTAGGCAACCAAATAAAGATTTGTTCTTAAAAGCAAGAATTGTAATCTAACTTGAAATTAATATAGAATTATCTTTTTTCGGTTGATATCTTTGTGACTTTATTTGTTCCGCAGGTTTTAGAGATTGTAGACTGAACTTTCAAGTGATTTAATTTATGTTTCGACATAACGCAATTAGGCACATACATAGTTCATCATCCGTCTATATATTATTATTGTCTAGTTGTATTATTAATGCTGACCTTTTACCAGTCAAATCATCTTTTTCAATCATCATTTGAATGAGCCGTTCCTGTCATGTCACCTGTAAGAATTACACACACCATATTTTTTATGGATTGGAATTTGGATTATGGATGTCCTAAGTTTTTGCTGGGAAATTATTTCAAAGATGTATATTCCCTCCGTTTTCGAATAATCATCACTTTTGTACTTTTTGTTACTGTTCACTTTACTTGACTTTTTGTTACTGTTTCAAAAAGTCAATTATTTAAAAACAGAAGGAGTAGGAACTTTTTTTTTTTTAAATCAAGATGTATTAGCATTGTTTTGTACTGTACATTTCAAGATCACATGAAACGAGAGTAATTAATTTTTAATTTATTCCATAAATAAAAATACTAGTAATACTCCCACCGTTCTAAAAAAAGAAATTTTTTTTTTGTTTTTAAAAAAATAACATTTTTATCATTTATATTGGGAAATCGTTGATTGAACGTAGTTAATAAAATCATTAAAAGTAATTGGTTAAAAATATATCAAAAATAGTTATCAATCATTACTTTAATTATTGTGAAATTAGAATATGAATCATTTATTGAAGGACAAATAAATAATTTAGTTTACTATCAGAAAATATAATATATAATTACTAAACACCAAAGAAGAAAATTTCCCGTGTGCCAAATATATAGCCATGTCAAATATACTCTCTTAGTCACATAGATGATGATGAGTTTCACTTCTTCTACCCCACGTAATTTAAGTGATAGACCCCACTTAAATCTCACTATTTATATGAATGGGTATAAACTATAATTTATCGGGAAATAAACATTACTCCCTCCATCCCGATTTAATTGACGCCCTTAGGCTTAAAACCAACCAAGCAAAATAATTGACGCCCTGCAGTTTCCTTGCACACTACTGACACATGGATAGAGAAGGAGAATGAGAGCCATTTGATGATGTTTGAAAAATGAAAGTAAAAGAGATCAATGGTGGAGATAAATAGGGACTGTGCATTGTCATTTGTTCACCTGCACTGAAACCAAATTAATTGGATAATACTTATCTTTCCTCCTCCGATTTCAAACCTTAAATAAAACAAGTTTGGACAACATGATCACGAAGGTGACCACATATTTTTGCCGGAAATGACGAGACGAGCAGAACGTCGGTGGTGGCGGACGGAACGGTGGCCGGACGCGCCGGCGCGTGGCCGGAGCGGCGACGGCTTCAGCCGCGATTGGCGGCGCGTGGAGACTCCGAATGGCGCCGTTCCACCTGCGTTCTGCTCGTCTCGTCCTTCCGCTCCTTTATGTGCCGGCGGTGAGCATGGGAAACAATGCCAGAGGGAGTATTTTTTCGGACAGAGGGAGACAGAAAGAAAGGAGAGAAAGAAAGAAAAAAGAGAGAGAAAAAAGGAAGAGGCACGTACCAGCTGCCGACACGTGGAAAACACCTGCCTGCCCTTGTTGTTTCTCTGACCCGCACAGTAACTTTCTTAATTTTTTCAAAAAACAACGGCGCGTCAGATATATCGGGATGGAGGGAGTAGTAGATACATACCAAAACAGCTTATGTTAGCTAATATCAACCGGCTCCTTTTTGTATTTTTTAAAAGAATTTATATATTTACTCAAAAAAAAATTTCAACCCTATATAATTAATTTATTCTTTAAATTATTAAGAAGTTCCAATTAAATCTTAATGATTACTTTAATCCTCATATTCGTAAAATATTTCAATAAAACCTAGCCCCGCGTTTAATTTAGCTCATATTTTCGTAAAAGATTTCCAATCAGAACCTTATATGATTAATTTAGTCTTTATATTCATAAAGAATTTCAATTAAAACTCTAAATAATTAATTTAATCTCATGCTCGTAAAATATTTTCAATCAAACCTAGCCCCGCGTTTAATTTAGCTCATATTTTCATAAAAGATTTCCAATCAGAACCTTATATGATTAATTTAGTCTTTATATTCATAAAGAATTTCAATTAAACCTCTAAATAATTAATTTAATCTCATGCTCGTAAAATATTTTCAATTAAACCTAACCTTACATTTAATTTAATCCATGTGTTCATAATAGATTTAAAATCAAACCCTTATATAATTAATGTAATCGTAAAATAATTCCAATTAAACTTCTTAAATGGTTAATTTAATTTACGTATTTATAAAAAAAATTCAATCAAATTTAACTGAGCTAAAATTTCCAGTCTTATATATGGCAATTGAAAATATTTCTTTCAACAGAACACCTATCATGAAAAAATACAAAACCTGAAAGTGAAGATTATGGGTGCGGATGATATTTGACTTAATTTTTTAATTAGTCATGACTTTACAAGAACAATAATCTTTCACACTGCGCAACTTTGGCTTGTAGGTCTAAGACAAATTAAGAAGATCACAATTAGAATCCTAACAATAATTAATACTAATCACATCTTATAATTAAGAATTGAAAGACTGATTGATTAATTAAGACTAAATAGCGTCAATCAATTAGCCTTAATACTAGGAAATTAGCAATAATCCAATATTGGGATTATGCTGGCGTGGGATGTAAACATGCACAGATTACAATTACGTGGGATGTTACTCCCTCCGTTTTCGAATAATTATCACTGACTACTATTCATGCATGCGTTTCAAGGAGGTCGAATGGGTCACTATTTGACCCAAAAAGTTTCGTACTTTTTCTCGGACATACGTTAGAAAAAAAGTACGATTTTTTTTTGGGTCAAATAGTGAGTCATTCGGCTTTCTCGAAACGCGTGCATAAACAGTAAAGTGTCAATTATTCGAAAACGGAGGGAGTATCATCCAAGAGAAATTGTTTTGTAATTTACCCAAAAGAATGCATAAATCCATGGATCCTCATTGCTCCCACCAGCTGCTTAGCATTTCTTTAATTAAAAGCAAAACCTAAACAACTGTCATTTGCTTTATTCCCCTCTTTTTTCTGTGGCTACTCATCATGAACAGAAAAAGAAGTTAAGCTGTCATAAGTCATAACTTAATTACATAATTAATGGATCATCAGCATCTGAGGCCAAAAAGAGTCTCCCCTTTCAATTGCAAAGTCACTTAACTATTCTGTAATGTGTAATTTGTATAACTAATCTCATTCTTAATTAAGTTAATTAAGTAAGAAATGTGAGAAATGAGGATCGATGAGTTAAAATGGTTACCAATTCTTCTTTTTTCTCTCTCTATTGATTGATGGCTGTAATTGTAAAGATTTAGTAGGTAAGCATATTGTTGACGCGACGGTATCAATAGAAATTCTAATTACCTATATTTATAATTTTTTTTTTCGGGTAAAACCAAGTTGAAAAGTTTGATTTGATGGAGATAGAGAAAGAAAGTGACATAAAAGAGAGTCTACAAGGAAAGGACAGTCCAAACCAAACTCAAGAATCACATTCAGTCCCCGTTTGTTGTTAAGAGTAGAAAAAATAAATTTGATTTTATCTGTTTTTTTTTCATAATCTTAATTTTTTGATTAAGTTTGAGCAAAGTTTATTTTTTATTTTTAGTTTATTGGTCTTTTCGTTGAAAAGATAAAAGAATAATTTTTTTTCCTTTTATTTTATATTTCCTCCGGGGCAAAATAAATGACGTTCTGACATAGTAAAAATTCGTAAAATAATAATTTTTGATCTTATTTTATTCCACATTATTTTATTTTTACTCATAATTTCCATTCAAATTACCACACCATCATCAAATTGGGTTGATGCATAAAAAAAAATTATCATTTGCACAAAATATATGATTCGGAAAAGATAAAATTACAAATATTATGAACGTTAAGAATCTGTAAAAAAAAGTCATTTATTGTGCACCAAAGAAAATATAATCTTTCTTCAAAGAATCTTGTATCCATATTTATTTATTATTTGTTCTCACATAAAATCACATTTTTAAAAAAATAGTGTTAATATATAAATTAAATATATTTTATAAAATGTAAGTGGCTTTTACGGTACTTTAATTAAAAAGTCACCAGTTCTACATGTAAAATATTGTACATACAACAATTAGCTTTTTAGTGAAGAACAAAAATTTATACAATCATCTAATTAGAAAGCAGAAAAGGTTATTAGATAAAAAAAACTCTAGTCTCTTTTGTTCTCTCCCTCAAACCCTAGCCGCTCATCTTTAGCTCGGGGCTCTTAAAGGAAACATTTTTCGTAGCCCATCCTTTTTATCGGCTTTCATCGATAGATTATATATATTCTAAATTTTTAATAATTAGTTTCAATTGTAGTTATTCTTTTTAATAAAGTTGGTCATTTTTATTAAAGATTTGTGTCCTTTATTTAAATGTGTTTGTTTGTTTTATATAAAGTATTTTTTAGATTTATCTTCGAAATTATGTATTGATGTGTGTCTCTTATCAATAAAATCAACGAGTATTTTGTTGATAAATAACAATATATGGTTTGTCAATGAATATGATCCGATTAAAATATTTCAGAGTAGAGAAATTCGACAATTTATATGTTTCAGTAAGTAAGAAAAGTCCATTATCGTTTGAGTTTACATTAATCATTTTTTTCCTTAACGGTGGAGTAAATTTTTTTGTATTGACACTATTATTATTATAGTTTTCTATGTTGTTATTTTTGTTACATTATTTGATTTTAAGAATTTTTTAATATTAATAATATTTTTTAATGAAATTTTCATTTATTCGTGGGAAAAATAAAGGGAAGGTTATTAGATCTCAAACTCTAGCTTATATTCCTCAATATTAAAAGAAAATTTCTAGAGCTTGCCATCATGCACGTAATCTATTGCTTTATGGCTTTATGAATCGAATACTTGCATTTGTCCACAATCAAATCAATTGACATATCATTGTAATAGGGTCCCTCAACTTATTATTTTCATTTTAGTCAGTCCCTAACGTTTGTTTTTATTCGATTTGGTCTCACACGTTACCTCCGTTATACCCGCGGAGTCCCTCCTCCGATAACGGTGACAGACGGCCGTTAGTTTCAATTATTTTAATATTAAATCTGAAAAATTATCTGACTGCAGGACCTACGTGTCGGGAAATACTTTTTTTCTTCCTCTATCCTTTCCACTTCGTCTTCTTCCTTTGGTCACCGACGCCACTACCGGTGACCAAACGCATAACCAATCAAACAGATGACTACCAACCCAGGCAAAACCGACCCAGAAATAACAACCAAATTGATCAAACAAACGTCAAAGAAACAAAACCAAAATCACAGTAAATGCAATCCAGCCACCGGCGCACGTTGCCGCTGGATTACCTTAAACCCCAAACCAAACCCGACCGGCGACCGTTCCCTACCCGAAACCAACAACAATCAAACCATAAACCAAACAACAATTAAATCGAACCAAAATTGCAGATAAAATTAAACCAGCATTACAAATTAAATCAAAATCAAGCAAATCAATTAAATCAAAAGCATCAGCAATTAATTAAATTGAAACAGGGCAATAAATTAATTGAAAGTAAAACCATGAAATTGACCTTGTGTTGCTGAAAAGAGGTAGTGAGAATTGAGAGGGAGAGAGAGCGTGTAATCAATCAACCCATATAGAAGAAATACAAGCCAAAACCAAATATTAAGGGTGGAGGGAGAGGAGATTGAGGACGGAGGTTAGGCGGCGCTAGGTCAGGGAGCCGAGGGAGAGGATATGGTGGCGACTGTGATGGGTGATCCGATTGGGATGAGTGGCTCGGCGATGGGTTTGGTGGCAATGGTGAGGCGGTGGTTCGCCAGAGGTGAGGTGATGATGAGATGGTGATGAGAGGTGAGAATTTTGTACTTTAGGAGAGGAAGGATGCGTTTGTCTTTTTTTTTTTTTTGTAATTAACTGGAAAATAACAGGAGGAGAAGGGACGAAGATGAGTTTGAAAATGTTTGTATCGCGTTGCAGAGAATGAAAGGAAGGAGATGAAAAGAAGAAAAGAAAAGAAAAGAAAAAGTAAGAAAAAAATAATATTTCCCGACACATGGGACCCGCTTATAGTACTTTTTTCAATTTTAATATTAAAATAATATAAACTAACGGCCGTTTGGCCCGTTATCGGAGGAGGGACTCCGCGGGTATAACGGAGGTAACGTGTGGTACCAAATCGAACAAAAACAAACGTTAGGGACTGACTAAAATGAAAATAATAAGTGGAGGGACCCCCGGGTGCGCAATCCCATAATAACTTTATATAAAAATACATAAAAATACCCAATGGATTAGATTAAGAGCAGAGTCATGGCAAAAGCCCAGAAAAGTAAGTTACATTTTCATTTTTTAAGTTTCTTCAATGTGATAACAGCGTTAAAAGACTCAAAACCATTTACATCAAACAATAAATCATTAGTAATTACAATTATCTTTAATTCATAATCACTATGATAATACAAATAAAGCACTTCAAGAGTAATTACAACTTTTCATCATTAACGAGAGAGTCTCGGTATATATATCTTCAACAGTAACCAAGACTACATATACCGGCTTTACAAAGTAAGTATACTACTGGTACAACATGCTAGGAAAACTATCAGGAAAAGGGACATGTATCGATAATGGCTGACCCAGTCCAAGCGACACGTGTCTAGGATGACCCACAAGGCGAGACTATAAATACCCCCTATCACCCCTTCATGAACAGACACATACATACACGCACACGCGTACTAAAGCTCTGCCCAACTACCTACCTCCACCCATTTTCATGCTTACTGACTTGACCATCGGAGCCTTTACGCTGGAGACCCCCTCTGGCGCTTTGCAGGTGGCGTAGGAGCAGCGAGACAGTTCACGTCGGCACGCCAGATTATAAAATAGTCATCACCCTAGATCCAGGACTATCCACCAACAGCTCCATCGTGCCCACTCGTGACATTCCAATGATACCAACTTCGGCGACACTAGAAGGGGTAAGACCCATTCTAGTTAATCGCCAGCTCACCTTTTCCGCCAGCCTAGAAATAAGCTTCCCAACTACAACTTTGCCCGGACCGAGTACGACCAGTATAGTGCCACCATCCACTGAGTCCGTTGCCGCCCTACATGAGAGGATGGATGTTATCATGTCCATGCTTGCCGGCCCCATCATCGTTGTTCACTCAGGCTCTAGTTGCATCGCAGGCGGGGCAACCATTCGCTCGTAAGGAGCCACTAGCTTCTCAGGTGGTTAATTTGGCCCTATAGGAAGTCAGCATCTCTCGCATGGGAACTTGGAGCATCTTGTTTTACCGGTACCCCCCGGCTGTAAATCCTCCCAAGATAGGGGAAGGATATTTGGATAATATGAATGAGGTTAGTAATCGTGCAGTAAGACACCTGCGACACATCAGTCCATGAGGGACAATCGTCATGATGGCCGTAAATGGAATCCACGTGAGAAAGAGTTCGAATATTCCCGATCCATTTCACCCTGTTATCGGAGAGAGCAAGATGATGATCCGAAGCACCCGTTAACCTATCAGGTACGAAGGTATCAGGTCAATAGACGGATCAAACTTCCAATATAAGTTTATGACGGTACCAAGGATCCCATTACCCACCTAAATCAGGTAAAGGATTATGTCAAGTTCCAAACACAAAGAGATAAGGCGTTGTGTCAGATATTCATACTGACTCTATCAGAAATTTCCAGAACTAGGTTTGAAGGTTACCGGTTTGCTCTATTGACAGCTTTGCGCAGCTGGAGGAGAGGTTCCGGAGTAGATTCAGCACATCTATTTCTCTGAAGAAATTATCCGCAACTTTATTTGATATACACCTAAAGCAAGGAGAGTCCTTCAGGAGTTACCTAGATCGATTCAATATGGAGATGGCCACGACGCCGGATGTTAATGTTAATTTGGTTGTAGAAGCATTGAAGAGAAATTGTTGTGATAAGTTGGAGGACACATTGCTAGCAAAACCTCCGCAAACCTTGGATCTTTTACGGATCAAGGCTCATAACGCCAAAATGGAAGAAGTTGATTATCACCAAAGAACTCAAAAGGAATATATCCCTTATATTCCGCGAGAGCCGATGGAGAGAAGGGCGGAGCCCCGAAAGGGCAAGAAAACGGATTTTAAGGCCACTCCCTTGCTGATTCTAAGGGAATAAATTTTGGCAGTCATTGAAGATCGAAAGTTGTCGATCCGGTATCCTAACTAGAGACCTGATGCCAATTTGGGGCCGCGAAGAGATCATTTTTGTCACTTCCACAAGGCACTAGGGCATGACACTAAAGGTTGTCGCCAACTACAGGGGGGCATTGAGAGATTGATCAAGGAAGGATACTTGGGAGAATATGCCAAAAAGGCTAGAGCGGAAGTTTTCGATAATCGACTTAATAATAACCAGGAGGACAACATAAAAGTTGTGCCTTTCGGGTCCCCTATGGTAGAGTTGCGAAGGGATAAAGGCAAAGAAACGTTGATGGCATCCATAGGCGAATTCTCGATGATCAACTTAATAGTAAGAGGGACTCAGAGCATCGAGGAACCCTTTACCGGTGGAAAGAGGAAAATTACTGGATGAATAGTAATCAACATGACATATCGAGTGAAGAATAACCCAGATGAACAACGTCGAAAGTATGCAATGAGCTACCTAGTGACCACATGTACCGTCTTTAGTGATATATCATTCACGGTACAGATACCGTCTGTTGCTACCCGATTTTTGACATAAGTCATCATTACCATATCATAACATACCCACATTTTTATTTTTATCGTCCATGATTATTGTTGATTATTATTAAGTATTATTATTATTATTATCATTATCATTATTACCATTATTTATCCTGGTATTTTGTTTTATGTTTTTGTTCGTATTTTTATTCGAGCTTTTATCAGTTTATCGGACCATTAGCTCGAACTAATTACCCATAATCGCCGAACCAGCTCTTCCTCCTTATTTTTCAAACGAAATCAGACACACTCTGCTCACATCTCCCATTTTTCAAACAGAATCAGATACCCTTCGTTTTTCAAAGATCTCTCTGACATTCAAAGATCGTCTCGCTCCTACCCGTTACCTCATTAATGCACCGATCTCCCTCTCCCTTACCTTACCCTCTATAAATCCATCCCTCTGCCAAATCAATCGGGGCCTCTCGGTCAGCTTCAACCACCTCACAAATCAACCAATCCCAATCCCTGCAACAAGCCTCCCAAACTGATCCCAAATCCACCCCTAAAATCAGCCAGCAAACAACCCAAAACAGCCCTAAAATCAGCCAGCAAACAACCCAAAACAGCCCTAAAATCAACCAGCAATCAGCCCTAAATCCACCCCTAAAATCAGCCAGCAAACAACCCAAAACAGCCCCTAAAATCAACCAGCAATCACCCCGAAAACCACCCAAAATCAGCCCCAAATCAACCAGCAATCAGCCCCAAAAAACCATTCAAAATCAGTCCTAAAATCTACCCAAATCGGCCCCAAAATCCACCCAAAAACCCCACCCAAAATCAGAACCAACAAAACCCAGCCTCACTGCTCTACCCGCCAACAAAACCCAGCCACCACCGTCCCGATCGCCGCCGAACTCCACAGCCACTCACCCGATCGCCGCTGCTCGCCGCTGCTCCTACGCTCCCTCGCCACCACAGTAATCCCCTTTATTTTCCTGTTGCCGTGATGTTTGTTTATTTGTTTAATGGTGCAGGAAAAGATTTAAGAAGAAGGGGAAGAGGTGTTTGGGTGGAGATGATGACAGGCGGCGTTAAAGGGAGAAAGGAGATGAGATGTGATTGTAGGGTTGGGGCTGATTTTGTTATTCATTAAGTTTGGGCTTGGCCAATAGGCCGGCCCATTAGGAAGGAAGGAGGCAAAGATGGGCTGAGGGTTATTAGGCTGGCCCCTCAGGAGTTGTTTTTATTTATTTATTCGTAGTTTGCTCATATGCATGCTTGTAATATTTATTTATCCGTTTATTTGTTTATCACTTGTGCTACTAATCGATTTGTGATGCAGGTACCCGCCCGAAGGAATTTTCGTTAGTTTATCCTATTTATTATACGATTGAATGCATGATTATTTAGAATTGTTAGAATTTAAAATAAACTTTTTTGCATGAGAATTAATTTATATCTATAACTCCCTTTAATAATTTCACTCAAATCGACCCTTGCTTGAACGAATTAGGCTTAGTAATTACTCAACATTTTATTTTGTTAAATGCATGAAATAAAATAGGATTATTATTAAACATCACGCTTTAATTTAATTGCATGATTATTGATTATTAAAATCCTCAAATCTTCAATAATCCCCACAAATCAAAACGAATAAAATCAATCAAAGAAAACTAAACAAAGTAGTAAATAAACGTAGGATTAATCTTTTCCAATAACTTAAGCTCCTCTAAATTTTTAGGATAGTAAATCACCGGAAATACAAATCATTTGAAAGTGGAAAGATAGTAAATGGGCCTTAAGCCCAACTCGTAGAAAATACCTCCATATTTAATCCCCCTTATCATTAGAGTTACCTTTTAAAATGAGATTTAAATCTTTAATGTTGCGTGATTGTTTAAATTTAGTAATCCCTTGATATTTACTTTATGCTCATGGATGTATTAATGTTATCTTGATGAATGTGTTATGTGCGCGGCTTCAACCCCACTTCCCAGTTTTTTCTCTTTTCAACGTGTTTTCTCGCATTCATATAAATGATACTTTGCTAGTCTATGCATGCTTAGAATCACCTAGTAAATAGGATTAATCATATGCATTTGCCCGATGATGTAGTAACTCATCCGTGATGATAGTGATTTCGATCGCCGTGATTCGTCTATGATTTACTAGGGTCGTCGCTTTAGTAAAGATTAATAATAAAATGGTAGTAATTTCACTTAATCAATCTTGCATGTAATCTGACTAATTTTTGAACTCGATTAAGTATAACCGGAATAGGTATGCAAACCGGCCTTTTTATTTTTTAGAGGATAAAATGTTTATTTTCTTTTTAACAACTCGACGATAATTAGGATAAAATCAACCGAACCAACTAAAGAATTAAAGCGACGATCCCCCCTGAGGGCCCCAAATTACTTGTTTTTAACATGACTTTAAAACACCTCTTTTTAGAACCGGTAACCTTTTTAGGATGAGACTTGGGTGCCTCGCACCTTCCCAAGTCCATAAATCGACCCCGAACCGTAGTTCTCGGGTTTAGACCCTTTTATTTGTGCCTTAGTTTTTATTATATTTTCTTCTTTTTTGAACTTTTTAGGTTTCCCTAAACCTTAGAAAATAGGGTGGCGACTTCATTGTTATGTGAATTTCTTTGCATCCCGAATTTCGCTCGCGACGGCGCGACAGTTTGGCGACTTCACTGGGGACTAGAGGGTCGAAGCCGGAATTATTTGCTTGAGGTGTTTATTGTTATTATTTATTTGTTCATTCGCTTTGATATCAACTGTTGTATTCTCACGTGCATTTCACGCATAATGCCCTTTCGCCGGGCCTTCCCAAATAGGATTAGATTGGTATTAGTGAAGCCCTGAGGACTTGGGTCCCAGTCAGCTTTCATGAACCCTAACTCGGACTAGAACCCCTAAATGGGTGAACGCCCCGATTCTTTTGTGTTTCGGTCAGCAATCACGTATCCATTTACTGAGGGACCACTTCTTGGTATCGTCCAGGAGCCTTTCAGCCAGTTAGAAGTAGTTGGAGTTACCCAAGCATGTGCATCACAATCGCGTGTGTATTGTTCAAAGTGATTCCTTATTGCCATGATTCTCTTTTTTTTATGTATCCATTAATTTATTTCCATCCTTGTTATTATTTTATTTTGCGTATTAACATGTTTATGATATTCGATTTGCTAATACATGTTTGGTACTTGTGACAGGACCCACCTTGCTTATTCATTCGATGGCTGTACCCACTATGCTTTCACTTGATACTTTTGGGAAAAAGAGTTACAATGACCAGTTGATGCACGGGAACATGTTAGAACCGGGTTTTGTTTCGGATGTCATGACCAAGGTTAGCGCGGAGAAGGTAGATTTTGATGCTACAAAGATCAAAGAATTGAGAAATGAGCTTACTGTTGATGAGAAAGTGCAATTCCAATGCAAGTATGGGAAACTGTTAATGCTAATAGATGTGAAGGTTGACCTAAGTTGCATCCGAGCGGCTCTGCAATTCTGGGACCCATGCTACCGATGTTTTTCTTTCGACAAAGGAATAGATTTGACTCCTACTCTAGAGGAGTACGCCGCATTATTATGCTTTGTTCCCCCAGTATCATGCATTTATCAGAATGTCCTTGTTAAGTCTGATAGTATCAAATCGAGTTTGGACAAATTGGTGGGAATCCCAACTCGTTGGAGGAATGAGAATTATGCGTGGGGTTGGTCGGATATCGTCAGACAATTTCATTTGTCTCAAGGGGAGCAGCGATTAAAGATCCTAGCCTTTGCCATAATGGGTTTAGTCTTACTTCCTAAGATGAAGGATTGTGTCGATTTTGAGGCGGCTAATGTGTTTCATGAGATGGAAAGGAATAAAATCAACCCTACAACGGCTATTCTGGCAGAGACATTCCGCTCCTTAGACTGTTGCAGGCGAACTGGGAAAGGAAAACTCACTTGTTGCACTCAACTTTTAACAGTATGGTTGGTCAGTCACTTCAAGCAGGCACCGAACCAGTCTCTGTTTTCTCCAAGCTATCTAGGCACGGATCCCTTGGTGAAGGTCATTATGGGAGTGGGCCAAGAAGTAGCCGTGGATAAATGGAAAATGGAAGATAAAGAAACCTGGGTCGACAGATTCCTGAATCTTTCTGAAGAAAATATCGACAGACACGCCAAATGGTTGCGAGCCGCTAATCCTATTGTAAGTTGCGGGGACTTATTATGGGTCCCATTGATCGGAGCAAGGGGATGCGTGCCCTATTGCCCAGCTCTAGTCCTTGGTCAATTTTGCATCATGCAAATTATCCCCGCCACTTTCGGTATGTCAATCTCAAGTCTTCCGCACTCAGGAGAAACTGACACTCTACGCCAGTATGTGAACGAATGGCGCACTCCATTTTGCCTTGAGGGACATACTATCCCTACTCAGCCGACAAAGGAATACTCAGAATGGAGGAGGAACAGGATTAATGGAAATGTTTTGCCCCTCCTAGAAAATAGGAAGCCTATGGAAGAAGAAGGTGAACGCCATGCCAATGCGGGGGTTAACTATGTGACCCACGCCCTGTTGATGGAGCAGTTGCGGATGACAAGAGAAGAGCGAGATCAGTTGTTGACAGAAAAAGATATTTGGTTGACTGAAAAGATGGATTTAGAGCTTCAGCTACACAGATGGGAAAGGCGTCATAAGGAGCACGTGCGGGTAAACCGTGTGAACCAAAGGATAGCCCAAGAAAACTTTAGAAGGAGGTTGAAGGGAGAAGTCAATAAAAGGGAGATTTCAAGCACTTTGGTCCGAGAGAAAGATGCAATGATTGAGATTTTGACTGATCGCATCAAAGAGACAACCAGCATGGATGGAGAGAATCAAGTATTGCAAGCCCGAGTGGCCGTTTTAGAAGCTGAAGTGAAGGTGCAGAAGAAGAAGGTTGCCTTGATGGAGCAGATAGGAGAAAATTCCACCAGCAGTCAAGCCTCAAGATGTTGATTTATTTTTGTGATTCGAATGGTTGTATTTTTTTAATGGGAGCAAGTACTTGGTGGTGTTTTACTTTGGGTGTACCTTTTTCAAATGATTAGTCACATTCATATGAATGATGACTATTTCTTCTTCATGTATGGTTACCATTTGCGATTGCTTGACCCTACCTTGCTTCGATGCTTCCTTTTTATTTCCCTTCGTATTTTCGGGAATGAGTAAAAAGTTCCCTTTGTGATTTCGAGAATGAATTGGAGCTCTTCTCTTGCAAATTAGATTTGACAGCTAGAGATAGATAAAGAAGATTATTCATGATCCAAGATTGAATTTGGATTTTGGAAAAGAAACGTAAGGGGCGGGGACCCTAGTCTTGTTAAAGGCTAGGAAAGGCTGTCACTTACGGGATCCTCCATCTTCCATCTTGATCAAGGAACCATCAATATATGTTATCGGAAATGAATAGAAGCTTCCCTTTTGGATTTCGGGAATGAATAGAAGCTTCCCTAGTAACCTTCGTCAGTGTGATGATTTGAAGATTGTTTCATGTTCCTTTCCTTCCGAATCTCAAAAGTATCAAGTGAAAGATCGAAGAGGAGCCGGAGATTTGAATAAGCGGAGTGGAGTCCTCAAGGTAGCATTTCTGTCTGTTATTATTATTATTCCTAAGAATTTACACCTACCTTTTCTCTTTGTTTTCAGAAAAAGATAGCTCCTAAGAAAAGAACTATTCCTCAAAAGCTCCACGCTACCAGACTTCAAACACGGAAAATGACGGAACAAGTGGTGACGGATAAGGCATTTGAAACAAGGATAGCGGAATTGGAGGAACAACTTCGAACTACTAGAGAACGGGCCCTCCAAGCCGAAAAAGAGCGGGATGAGATAATGCATGCTAAAACCCGGAAAGATCCTGAAGGGCCAACTCTTGACTATCCTCTTGGTTTTTATCCCTCTTCCAGTCATGCGACAGGACCTATCTCTTCATCTGTTGCTGCGGGTTCGTCCATTTCTCAACCATTTTCCGGTCAAGGGGTCCAGTGGAAATGGCAAAGTCCTTTCCTTGGTTTCAACTCACTCACTACGCCAGCCGTCACAAGTACTGTTATTAGTACGTTTGGACAAGACGTTCCACCTCTTAATCCTTCTCTTGCTGATCTCACTCTCGGTTCTGGTAAAAATCAGGATCACTCTAAATTCCAGTATGTCCAACCAACTCAGAGCCACCCTACTCAATTTGCAGTACCTGAACTTTCAAGAGTTCTATTCCCTAGTGGGAATCGGACCCAACCACAGGGTTCTTTTGAGCATCCACAAACCGTTGGTTTTGTTCCCGTTAAAGCAGAAGGGTCAAGTCATGATAGGTTGAGCCTGCTAGAGGAAAGACTAAGGGCAGTGGAAGGAGCGGACCCCTTTGATCCTATGGGTCCCGCTGATATGTGCATGGTACCAGGGATCACGATGCCCCTGAACTTCAAGATTCCAGAATTTGAGAAGTATACTGGAATTGAATGCCCCAAGACTCATCTCAGGGTCTACTGTAACAAAATGTCTGAAGTGATACATAATGAGCCTCTGTTGATTCACCTATTTAGAGAAAGTTTGGCCAGACATGCTTTGACTTGGTACATGGGTTTGGATAGAATCAAGATTCGGACTTGGAGAGATTTATCTGATGCTTTCCTAAAGCAATACAAGTTTAATACAGAAGTGGCGCCTGACCGTTCCGATTTGCAGAACATGGAGAAGAAGGATAATGAATTGGTGAAAGCTTATGCTCAAAGATGGAGAGAACTAGCTGCAAGGATTTATCCCCCTTTGAATGACAAGGAGCTTGTGTCCATTTTTGTGAATACTTTCAAGTCCCCCTATTACACGTATCTGATTTCCAACCCATCTAGTAGCTTTTCCGACATGGTCTTAGTTGCTGAAAGAGTTGAACAAGGAATTAAATCAGGAAGGATCATTGTTCCCACGCCAGAGGTAACACCTAAGAAAACGCCCATCCCGAAGAAAGATGTCAGCTTTGTTTCCCCCCAGCCAACTCATCAAAAACCTTTTCCGCCACCTCCACCTTATTCCTCGCCACCACCATACCCTTTCCCATCACCACCACCACCACCATCACTATATCAACCTACCTTCTTCCCATCAATGCCTGTTGCCAACGTGGCTCCTCAATACCCAGCATCATTTCCACCTTTCCCATCACCTCCACCACAAATGCCACAGCAACCTACACAACCCAGACCATATAACCCACCAAAAAACCCAAGCAACCAAAACAATCGCTGGAACCATGAACCATTACCACCTCTTCCTGTTCCTTTGGGGGAAATCTACAAACATCTTCTAGCAGCAGGGCAGATTGCACCTACTCCGATCCAACCTCTCCAACCTCCTTACCCAAAATGGTATGACCCAAATGCTAGATGCACGTACCATGCTGGAGCCCCAGGACACACTCTAGAGAATTGTACTGCTTTTAAGGGAAAGGTTCATCATCTGATCAAGTGTGGATGGATCTCTTTCGAAGGGTTAGCCAAAGGACCTAACACGACCACCAACCCACTTCCAAACCATGCCCCAGGTGGTGGAGGAGTGAATGTTGTTTCTGTGAAAGAATTTGTTAACCATTCCCCTTCAATATTGGGAGTACCCCGAAAAGAGCTTTTTCATGCGCTAGTCCAAGGAGGGTATCTTCAACGCTCCGAAAATAGCAGTTGTTTGTTTTGCCCGGGGGCAAGAAAACATGGAGTCCAAGACTGTGCAGTGTTCTTACAGAAGGTGGAACAGTTGATGGATTTTGGGATTATTCAGATTGAGAAGAAGACCTATGTGGCGGAAGAGGTTGGTGTCATTGAGGACGGTTTTTCTTCTCCTTATTCCTTTGAGTATGTATCCCAAACGGGCGCCTCCACCATGGCTCCGCCCAAGTTAGTCTTCAAGTTTGCCCAGAATATCCCTACCAAAGATTTGCATGCCGTCCCTTTCAATTACGGGTACGAAGTTGTTACTACCCCTCCTTTTGTTGCGCCAACAGGGCCAGTAATGGGTGAAACTTCTAATATTGGGGGCATGACTCGGAGCGGAAGGTGTTATGTCTCTGAAGAAGTTGAGCTACAAAGGCAAGCCAAAGGAAAAAGTTTGATGTTACCTGAGAAGATAGCTGAAAAAGTACAAGAATCGAACAAACCAGTGTCTGAGGATGACGCCACTGAATTTTTGAAGATCATGAAGCAAAGTGAATTCAGTATCATTGAGCAGCTGAAGAAAACCCCAGCCCGTATCTCTATCATGGAGCTAATCCTTACTTCAGAGCCACATCGCCGAGCCCTCTTAAAGGTGTTGAATGAAGCCTTTGTAACTAAGGATATTACTGTAGAAGGAGTGGGGAACCTGATTGGGAGAATTCAAGCTGTGAGTAGCATTACCTTTTCCGAAGAAGAGATGGACCCGGCCGGGACCGGTCATAACAAAGCTCTCTACATCACGGTAGAATGCAAAGGCCATGTTGTAGCAAAAGCCTTGATTGATAATGGGTCTGCACTGAATGTCTTACCTAAACATGTCCTGGAACAGCTGCCAGTTGACATATCTCATATGAAGCCGAGTGGGATGATGGCTAGAGCTTTTGATGGTACTATCCGAGAAATCATTGGAAACATTGATCTAGATGTGGTTATTGGCCCCCATACCTTCACTTTAACCTTCCAAGTAATGGAAATCCGACCTGCTTATAGTATGCTTCTGGGACGACCATGGATCCACTCAGCAGGAGCTGTTCCTTCTTCCTTACACCAATGCATCAAGTATGTGATGGATGGTGTCCTCATCACGGTAAAGGCAGAGGAAGCTTTGATTTTGGCTAAGCATTCTTCTGTGCCCTACATCGAGACTACTGAAACTTTGGAGAGTTCATTCCAAGCTTTTGAGATCGTGAATGCTGATTGGATAAGAGAAGGATCCCCCATTCCTGAGCCTAAGATCTCTAAAGCTGCTATAATGACTGCCAAGGTGATGCTGAAAGATGGCTTCCAGTTTGAAAAGGGGCTCAGAGTCAAGTTACAAGGATCGAAGAGCTTCGGAGACCGTTTCGGTTTGGGGTACAAGCCAAGCAAGGCCGATTTTGATAGGGTCTCTAAGGAAAAGAAAGAGAGGCGTCTCGCTAAGTTGTTTGGGCATGACGTGCCAAACATGAAGATGGCTATCCCTCACATCAGGGTAACGTTCCCTTTTGCAGCTGAAGTCATCAACCCTGGTTCTGTCATGATCAAAACGACTTCGGACTTCCACATTTGTACTCTTGGAGAAGAAGAACCGTCTCACAGTTCATTCATTTCCGTGAAGAAGTCTGGGGAGCTAGTGTGCAACTGGACCGCTACCGTGCTTCCCGATGTCTCTATGTAATTTCTTTTTTTCAAGACATGCATCCATGGCTTTTAAATTTCCCTAAACGGAGAAAACTCTTTTGTAGAGCTTATGCTCCCTTTTATCGTATTAATATAATTACGCGGTTTCCTTTCCAAATATCTTTTGTCTTTTGTATTTTTATTTTCAGGATAAATATTAATTCGGATTGTCTTGATATACCCTATGTCTTTACTGGTGAAGAGATTATCGCCGCAACAGAGGATGAGTTTGAGATTCCACATAAGTTAGCCCGTTTGGTAGAGAATTCTGAGAGGAAGATAGTCCCTCACCAGGAGGAGTTGGAAGAGATAAACTTGGGGGCAAGCAATGATGATCAGAAGGCTGTCAAAATCGGAACAACCTTGAATTCTGTTCAGAAAGAGAGGTTGATTTTACTTCTCAAAGAGTACGTGGACGTGTTCGCATGGTCATATGAAGATATGCCGGGTCTTGACCCTAATATAGTGGAGCACCGTATTCCGTTGAAGTCCGAGTACAAGCCTGTAAAACAGAAACTCCGAAGGATGCACCCTGATGTTCTTTTGAAGATAAAAGAAGAAGTCACAAAACAGCTAGATGCGGGTTTCCTAAGAGTTGCTGAATACCCGGAATGGGTCGCCAATATCGTGCCAGTACCGAAGAAGGATGGGAAAGTTCGCATGTGTGTGGATTTCCGTGATCTTAATCGAGCAAGTCCCAAAGATGACTTCCCCCTTCCTCATATTGATGTCCTAGTAGACAGTGCCGCCCATAATGGCATGTTCTCCTTCATGGATGGATTTTCAGGGTACAATCAGATTAAGATGGCTCCTGAAGATAGCGAGAAAACGACCTTCATCACACCTTGGGGAACCTTTTGCTACAAAGTGATGCCCTTCGGTTTGAAGAATGCAGGTGCCACTTACCAGCGTGCCGCTGTTACTTTGTTTCATGACATGATGCATAAAGAAGTTGAGATATATGTCGATGACATGATAGCCAAGTCTTGCGAGGCACAAAATCATGTTGACGTCCTAAAGAAAGTATTTGAAAGGTTGAGGCAGTTTCAGTTACGCTTGAATCCGGCCAAATGTACTTTTGGAGTGACATCAGGGAAGTTATTAGGGTTTATCGTCAGTAACAAAGGTATAGAAGTAGATCCCGACAAGGTGAAGGCGATTCAAGAGTTACCTTCTCCCAAAACCGAGAAGGAAGTACGGAGTTTCCTAGGGCGTATTAACTATATTGCCCGCTTCATTAGTCAGTTGACACTTACCTGCGAGCCGATGTTCAGAATGCTGAGAAAGAATGGAGACGCAGAATGGGACGAGGGTTGCCAAAAAGCTTTTGAGAAGATCAAGGCGTATTTACAGAATCCTCCGATGTTGATCCCTCCGACGCAAGGACGCCCTTTACTTATGTATTTAACAGTCACAACTAGTGCCATGGGTTGTGTTTTGGGGCAACATGATGAATCTGGGAGGCGTGAGCAAGCCATTTACTATCTGAGTAAGAAATTCAATGAATGTGAGATGCGTTATTCCATGTTAGAACGGACTTGTTGCGCTTTAGCATGGAGTGCTCGAAGACTCAGGCATTATATGTTATATTACACAACGTGGTTGATTTCCCGCATGGATCCTTTGAAGTATATTTTTGAGAAACCATACTTGTCGAGTAGAATTTGTAGATGGCAGGTCTTGTTGGCAGAATACGAGATCGTGTATGTGACTCAAAAGGCGGTTAAAGCAAGTGCTCTCGCCGATCACTTGGCTGACCATGCTATGGATGAATACGAACCACTAAAGTTTGATTTTCCGGATGAAGATATAGTGGTGATTGACGCTGAGCTTAAGGAAAATACGGAGAAAGATGAGTGGTGGACCATGTTCTTCGATGGTGCGGTGAACCTTTCAGGAAAAGGAGTGGGCGCTGTGATCATTGCACCAGATGGCCGACAATTCCCCGTGGCTTGCAGATTGAATTTCCCATGTACAAATAACATTGCTGAGTATGAAGCATGCATCAATGGATTAATGGCGGCAATCGATTTGAAGGTGAAAAGATTGGAGATTTTTGGAGACTCCGCTCTTGTCATTTATCAAGCGCAAGATTTGTGGCAAACTAGAGATTCAAAGCTGATACCTTACCAAAAATTGCTCACCAAGCTTATAGATGAGTTCGAAGAAACTAAGTTTAATCGGATTGATCGAGAGAAGAATCGTTTTGCAGATGCATTAGCTACTCTAGCTTCTATGTTCAAACTGGAATGCGGGGTAATGCTCCAACCACTAAGAGTAGAAGTGAGAGAGACTCCAGCATGTTGTGCTGCCTTAGAAGATGAGCCTGATGGGAAGCCGTGGTTCCACGATCTGGTGCAATTCATCAAATATCGAGAATACCCACCGGGAGCAGCTCAGAGTGATAAGAAAACTCTTCAGCGTTTGGCTTTAGACTTCTACCTCGATGGTGAAGTTTTGTATAAAAGGAGAGCAGATGGTGCCTTGATTCGTTGTGTTACTGTTCATGAGGCTAAGAAGATCATGACTGCAACCCATGAAGGAGTTTCCGGCACGCATGCCAGTGGACACATGATGGTGAGACAGATCATGAGACGAGGTTACTTTTGGCTCACTATGGAGCGAGATTGCATCGATTACGTCAGAAAATGTCACAAATGTCAGATTTACGCTGATCACATCCATGTACCTCCTACCCCTCTTTTTAACATGACATCCCCTTGGCCTTTCGCAATGTGGGGAATTGACATCATCGGTCAGATTCATCCGAAAGCTTCCAACGGTCACCGATTCATCCTTGTTGCGATTGATTATTTCACAAAGTGGGTTGAAGCTACATCCTACCCGAACATCACTCAGAAGACAACCATGCGGTTCATCGAGAAAAACATCATTTGTCGCTATGGGGTCCCTGAAACAATCATTACAGATAATGGCACCAATTTAAATGGGAAGCTAATCGACAATCTTTGCAAACAATGGAAGATCAAACACCGAAACTCTTCGCCTTACCGTCCAAAGATGAATGGCGCGGTCGAAGCAGCAAACAAGAACTTGAAGAAGATCATTCAGAAGATGGTAGTTACCTACAAGGATTGGCATGACATGCTTCCTTTTGCTTTGCACGCTTATCGGATCGCCATTCGTACTTCTACGGGAGCAACTCCTTACTCCTTAGTCTACGGCATGGAAGCAGTGATTCCACTCGAGGTGGAAATTCCTTCTCTTAGAATCTTGGCAGAATCAGAAGTGGAAGATTCTGATTGGGCGAGAGTAAGGTATGAACAACTGAATCTAATTTCAGAGAAACGACTGACAGCAATGTGTCATGCTCAATTATATCAAAAAAGGATGGCAAATGCATATAACAAGAAAGTGCGACCTCGTGAGTTCAAAACCGGAGATTTAGTATTGAAGAAGATTCTTCCTCATCAGGAGGACAGTCGAGGGAAGTGGGCCCCTAAGTATGAAGGCCCATATGTGGTCAAGCACGCATTCTCTGGAAATGCTCTAAGGCTTACTAATATGGATGGCGATGATTTACTGAGACCAGTGAACGCTGAATCTGTCAAGATGTACTTCGCATAGAAAGCTGTAGACAACGCCCCCCTTCGATCAAAAGACATAAGGGATTTGTCATGACAAGACATTTAATATTTATTCTGAATTAATAAAATGAGCATTTTTCTAAAAACAACTTGCATATTTAAAACTCTCATCTTAACCCTTGAGGCGACAAAAAGGAAGCATGGTACCAACGGTCAAGGGGAATAGTTCGAATTATAAAGGCTGCCTTCAGCCGTATTTCACTAATCAATGTTAAGTTTTGCAGGAAGTCTAACCTTTGTTTTGCAGAGGTACCTTTTAAGCATCCGAGTGGAGCCACCAGCTTCTGAGTAGAGCTGGATTTAAGTTTATGCATCGCGATATTCGAGGGGAGACGTCCGAGTGAATCCGCATTTTACTTTTTCTAAGACATCCGAGTGGAGTCATCAGTATCCGAGTTGGAACTGAGTTTTTCTTTTTAGGCATCCGAGTGGAGCCATCAGAGTCTGAGTAGAGCTGAATTTTTCAACATCCGAGTGGGGTTGTCGGCTTCTGAGTAGAACCGTATTTCAAGACGTCCGAGTGGAGTCATCAGTATCCGAGTGGAGCTGAATTTGCAAGGCATCCGAGTGGAGCCACCAGCGTCTGAGCAGAGCTGGATTTACGTTTATGCATCGCAGTATTCGAGGGGAGACGTCCGAGTGAAGCTGCATTTTACATTCTTGCAAGGCATCTGAGTAGAGCCATCAGCATCCGAGGGGAGCTAAGTTTATTTTTCCACAAATTAAATTGTTGCGTCTACATCTGATCGAAAAGAGGTAAATTTACATTTAAGCAATTTATATTTCTGCGAAGTGTCCGAGTAAAGGTACGTCCACATTTTCGGGTGAGGTCATTTCCTTTGTTTTTTTAACCCTGCATTTCAAACATTCGTGGTACTGGGGCAACCGTCTTTACTGCTCATCAAAAATTTAAAGTTACACTTTATTTTTGATAAGACAGTAAAGAGGGGGCAACTGTTGCTACCCGATTTTTGACATAAGTCATCATTACCATATCATAACATACCCACATTTTTATTTTTATCGTCCATGATTATTGTTGATTATTATTAAGTATTATTATTATTATTATCATTATCATTATTACCATTATTTATCCTGGTATTTTGTTTTATGTTTTTGTTCGTATTTTTATTCGAGCTTTTATCAGTTTATCGGACCATTAGCTCGAACTAATTACCCATAATCGCCGAACCAGCTCTTCCTCCTTATTTTTCAAACGAAATCAGACACACTCTGCTCACATCTCCCATTTTTCAAACAGAATCAGATACCCTTCGTTTTTCAAAGATCTCTCTGACATTCAAAGATCGTCTCGCTCCTACCCGTTACCTCATTAATGCACCGATCTCCCTCTCCCTTACCTTACCCTCTATAAATCCATCCCTCTGCCAAATCAATCGGGGCCTCTCGGTCAGCTTCAACCACCTCACAAATCAACCAATCCCAATCCCTGCAACAAGCCTCCCAAACTGATCCCAAATCCACCCCTAAAATCAGCCAGCAAACAACCCAAAACAGCCCTAAAATCAGCCAGCAAACAACCCAAAACAGCCCTAAAATCAACCAGCAATCAGCCCTAAATCCACCCCTAAAATCAGCCAGCAAACAACCCAAAACAGCCCCTAAAATCAACCAGCAATCACCCCGAAAACCACCCAAAATCAGCCCCAAATCAACCAGCAATCAGCCCCAAAAAACCATTCAAAATCAGTCCTAAAATCTACCCAAATCGGCCCCAAAATCCACCCAAAAACCCCACCCAAAATCAGAACCAACAAAACCCAGCCTCACTGCTCTACCCGCCAACAAAACCCAGCCACCACCGTCCCGATCGCCGCCGAACTCCACAGCCACTCACCCGATCGCCGCTGCTCGCCGCTGCTCCTACGCTCCCTCGCCACCACAGTAATCCCCTTTATTTTCCTGTTGCCGTGATGTTTGTTTATTTGTTTAATGGTGCAGGAAAAGATTTAAGAAGAAGGGGAAGAGGTGTTTGGGTGGAGATGATGACAGGCGGCGTTAAAGGGAGAAAGGAGATGAGATGTGATTGTAGGGTTGGGGCTGATTTTGTTATTCATTAAGTTTGGGCTTGGCCAATAGGCCGGCCCATTAGGAAGGAAGGAGGCAAAGATGGGCTGAGGGTTATTAGGCTGGCCCCTCAGGAGTTGTTTTTATTTATTTATTCGTAGTTTGCTCATATGCATGCTTGTAATATTTATTTATCCGTTTATTTGTTTATCACTTGTGCTACTAATCGATTTGTGATGCAGGTACCCGCCCGAAGGAATTTTCGTTAGTTTATCCTATTTATTATACGATTGAATGCATGATTATTTAGAATTGTTAGAATTTAAAATAAACGTTTTTGCATGAGAATTAATTTATATCTATAACTCCCTTTAATAATTTCACTCAAATCGACCCTTGCTTGAACGAATTAGGCTTAGTAATTACTCAACATTTTATTTTGTTAAATGCATGAAATAAAATAGGATTATTATTAAACATCACGCTTTAATTTAATTGCATGATTATTGATTATTAAAATCCTCAAATCTTCAATAATCCCCACAAATCAAAACGAATAAAATCAATCAAAGAAAACTAAACAAAGTAGTAAATAAACGTAGGATTAATCTTTTCCAATAACTTAAGCTCCTCTAAATTTTTAGGATAGTAAATCACCGGAAATACAAATCATTTGAAAGTGGAAAGATAGTAAATGGGCCTTAAGCCCAACTCGTAGAAAATACCTCCATATTTAATCCCCCTTATCATTAGAGTTACCTTTTAAAATGAGATTTAAATCTTTAATGTTGCGTGATTGTTTAAATTTAGTAATCCCTTGATATTTACTTTATGCTCATGGATGTATTAATGTTATCTTGATGAATGTGTTATGTGCGCGGCTTCAACCCCACTTCCCAGTTTTTTCTCTTTTCAACGTGTTTTCTCGCATTCATATAAATGATACTTTGCTAGTCTATGCATGCTTAGAATCACCTAGTAAATAGGATTAATCATATGCATTTGCCCGATGATGTAGTAACTCATCCGTGATGATAGTGATTTCGATCGCCGTGATTCGTCTATGATTTACTAGGGTCGTCGCTTTAGTAAAGATTAATAATAAAATGGTAGTAATTTCACTTAATCAATCTTGCATGTAATCTGACTAATTTTTGAACTCGATTAAGTATAACCGGAATAGGTATGCAAACCGGCCTTTTTATTTTTTAGAGGATAAAATGTTTATTTTCTTTTTAACAACTCGACGATAATTAGGATAAAATCAACCGAACCAACTAAAGAATTAAAGCGACGATCCCCCCTGAGGGCCCCAAATTACTTGTTTTTAACATGACTTTAAAACACCTCTTTTTAGAACCGGTAACCTTTTTAGGATGAGACTTGGGTGCCTCGCACCTTCCCAAGTCCATAAATCGACCCCGAACCGTAGTTCTCGGGTTTAGACCCTTTTATTTGTGCCTTAGTTTTTATTATATTTTCTTCTTTTTTGAACTTTTTAGGTTTCCCTAAACCTTAGAAAATAGGGTGGCGACTTCATTGTTATGTGAATTTCTTTGCATCCCGAATTTCGCTCGCGACGGCGCGACACCGTCTTTTCGAGGAGGTAAAATTTCCTGCCTGCAATACATAATGTAAATGCTTGACAGTTTTACTTGTCAATATCAACATGAAAATATTTTTTTCCCACCGAATATATGCTATGATATATACTCTAACAACATAAATTTCATAGGTGGCTTTGCTTGTGTTTTTCTGTGATTGTTCTCAGAAATTCAAATTCAAAAAAGAAAAAAGAGAAAGCAAATGTTTCTCTCCATCAAAAGGGTACCCGTCATAATCCATCGGAGTCTTTTTAGCTGACGTGTGATTGGTAGCGGATCTCGATAATCAACCCGCCATAATCCATCGACGACTCTCCAGCAGACGTGTGAATAGTAGCGGATCCAGATAATCAACCTGCCATAATCCATCGGCGTCTTTCTAGAAGATGTGTGAATGGTAGCGGATCCTGATAAACTTGAAGAGGGTATCTACCATAACCCATCTCCATCTTTTCAACAAATGATTGAATGGTAGTGGATACTGACAGCTTTATCGGCGACAACCCGATAAACCTAAAGTGGGCTATCGAGGTACCGCTTGGGGACGCTAACAGATTTATCAGTGAGAGCCTGATAAACCCAAGAAAACCACCTAATCCTATTCCGATGGCAATCAGACAGTGATACGACTTAGGGGTGAACAACTTTATTAGCGACAACCCGATAAACCTAAAGTGGGCTACCCAGGTGCTGCATGAGGACGTTAATGGCTTTATAAGCGAAAACCTGATAAACCCAAGAAAACTATCTAAGCCCATTATGGTGCTAATCAGACGGTGCTACGGTTTAGGTGTGAACAACTTTATCAAAGACAACCCGATAAACCTAAAGTGGGCTACCTAGGTGCTGCCTTGGGACGCTAACGGCTTCATCAGCGAGAGCCTGATAAGTCTAGAAAATCTTCCCAAGCCCATTCCGGTGGTACTTAGACGGTGGTACAACTTAGGAACGCTAAAAGAGCCAAAAAAAGGCCTTCAAAGAAATATAGAAGTTATACCGTTACAGGTAATCAAATGGATTACAAAAGAATTTTTCCTTGATATCATTTCTAACATCTTCAGGAAATCAAACGGAAAGCAAATGGCAAGGACTTCAGTCTCCTTTAGTCATTGGACTATTATCCTACCATTACCGTTAACGGGAAAGAAATGTTTGGCAAAAATGCTATTAACATCTTTGGGAAATCAAATAGGGATAAGTAACGTGGCCAGGACTTGGTCTTTCTTTTTTCTATTTTTTATTTTTCTGTTGGAGTATATTACTATTATTCTTTACATCGTTATGATAGCTAAAGATACAGGGAATCAAACGGAGTACCAAATACTTGTAAAATTTTAAAAAAGGGTTCATTGATAAAAAAGCCATACGACATCTACAACATAAAAAAAAAACTAAACTATTCTGTCGGAAGAGTTGGAGGTAACGGAGGAAGAACTTCCGGCTTTGGAGAAAGAGGAGCTTTGTTCTCATCCATCTCCTCATCATCATCAAAACTTGACGGGATACCGAATTGACTCTCGTCAATCACCGCAAGTCTTCGATTAACATAAGAAGCAAGGACTGCCGCACTAAAGTTAGCCTCCCTATAGTACTCCAAAAATCCATCCAGGAGCCCGTCTATCGTCTTCTTCCGCCACCAGGAGATCTTTTCTAGAACTAGGTCTAGTTCTTTCTTCTTCTCGAGCAGCTCCTGGTTTAGTGCGGAAGATCTCTCCCTCTCCGCCGCCAGTTCCGATTGAAGCTTGTCATTGAGCTCCGACAGCTCCACCATCTTGGTTTTCCCAGTATCCCTCTCCTTCCGGGTTGCTACTAGTTCTACCTTGCAATCATCCAGTGCCATCTGGGTTTGCTCTTGAAGTCTAGAGACGTTAAAGGTCTCTTCTTGATAGCTCTTGTACTCACTCTTGGCATGGGCATGCAACATATTTTATTTCTCCAGATCATTGGTAACCTTCTCGAGTTTCTTAGCATTGTACTCCATCATGTATTAGAATTGACAGAGAGAAGAGAATATGTTATTGCGCACTTGGGAATGTTGAGCACTAACTGGCATCCTTCGAAAAATCTCTCTATCTGACGGGATAGTTATCATCTCAGAAAAAAAGTGAAGCCATGGGCACCTCCCGAGCACTTGGTTCTGACAACCCCAAGGACGAGCATCATTGATATCCCAAATCTCTTAAATTCAGCTGATGAGTCACCGCTCTATTGGGACCAAAGGATGACGAGTTTGCTTTGAGGTCAAGGGATGGTAATAAAATTCTGCTATCGGGGAATGGAAGGGGAGGAAGTGTCGGACCAGGTAAAAAATGGAGTTGAACTATATCGGAAGGTGTCGGGCTAGGAGGACATGGCTGCTTCTCAGATGTACCCGCATCATCTGGATAATGGGTAGTAACGGGAGTAGGCGACAAGGGAGGCGACGAACCGGCAGCTGCATCGGTTGCTGAAGGAGTAGGCTCTTGAGGAACTCCGATAGGGACACTGCTAAGAAGATCCGAAACTCAAACCTCTTCCAATCCCACCGATATCGGCGGAAATTGGCCGCGGACATAGGGGCCACATGAAGGGGAGGTTCAATAGCAGCTTTGGTCGAAGAACTCTCCCCAACCTTTCTCTGTTTGTTGACCTGCTTGGAAACTCACCTCAGGAATTCTGTCGTATCCATTTCGACAGTCGAAAGATGAAGTAGAAGAAGAATCAAAAGCTGCTCTTTCGAAGTCACCCGGATGATGACTTGCAGTCGGGTGCACTTGAGCCTTAACTTCTGCTGCCGCTAACTCAACCTCCTGCTCAAAAGCTGCATCTAAGATGTCGGTGGAAAGAGAATCGGGAGATTCAGGAAGGGTTGGCAAAGTAGAAACCTGAGCAGCCGGTGTCGTTCTTGCTTGAGAGGTGGAATCCCCGGAAGCTTTCTTCCTGGAAGCCCGGGTAGATTTCTTCTTGGCAGGAGGAGCCTTGCTCGAGGAAGAGTTGGCATGGCTTTCTTAGCCCTATTCCGGAAAGAATCCGGTAACCAATCTGGTGCTACCTCTGTAAAATAAAGAAAACAACATCAGAGTTAGAAAAAATTGAATACTAAGGAAAGTAACGGAAGCTCATCAATTCGGCATTCTGATAAGGGAACGCCGGTGGCAAAATCCTCGGTATGAAAGGGTGTATTCAATACTAGCAATCCATCCGTTTGGGCTCGCACTTTAGGTGAGTAATCAATCGGTTTCACCCAGGCCTTCTTAGTAATAACCCGATTAAAACCCGAACATTATTGGGGGGTCAGTTGCTCAATCATGAAGTAACGATCTTTCCACCCATGTACGGAAGATTCGAACTTTTGGAAGTTCCACAAAAAAGACTGGACCGACTCGTCATCCCAGCAAGGAAAAATGGTGATCATTCTTCTTCGATAATACAATTGAAAAAATATCCGGAATAAGGTAACAAAGGGGAAAGGAATATCTTTCAACTCACAAATCTTAAGAAACACATATATACCAGACTAAGAGTTTGGGGATATTTGAACAGGATCTAGATAAAGATGGTTTAACATGTTGGAGATCATCGGATGAAGGGGAAGATAGAAACCATACTTGAACATTTTGGTGTACAACACTCTCCTATTTCCCCTTAAGGTACTATTTAACCTAATATTCCCAGGCGCCACCGAAATACTATACTGATCAGAGAAGGAGGCACCGAAATTGGTTAACTCTACCCACAACTCTCTAACATCAGTTATAATTGTGCTAGTTCTCTCAATTTCCTTCTCAGCCTGACCCTTTGGTTTAATTTGAGGAGCGGCGCGAGGCATTATTACCGGTTGATTTATAAGGAATGAATGAGCTAGACTCTCAAAAATAAAGAAGCGAGAAAGGTTAACAGTAAATACCTTATAAAATCGAAGCAAAATGAAAGACGAAGTTTGGTCGGAGTCTGGTCAGAAACGATGACACTTGAGAGAAGGAGCAATGAGGTTTGTATATAGAAAGAACGAGAAGCCCAAATGAAGGTAACGATTGGAAAGGAAGAAAGAGAGAACCAGTTATACTCCCAAGCACACCGTATTACCGTTTAGACGCCTTATCGGAAGGTAACACGTGGCAAGAGAACCAATTGGTAGCTGACACGTGGTGGTACATATTTATTATTTTAATCAACCTGTGTCTGTTGTACAAACTCTTCAAATTTGTACCGCAGCTTTTGCGGTATTTGAATCGATATGTCATAACAACTCCCAATGACTACTTCGATCTTGAATGGATGAGAAAAAGCCACGTAGGCTAACGCACGCCGAGGATAATCATCACCTTCTGCGCTACATTGATGGTGGATTTCAGAAAATTGAATGTGTCGTCAATCAATAAATAGTATTCAGGAAGAATAACGGAAGCCCTTGGTAAACACTCGGGCTCATTTTCGGTTGGGCCTCTGATAATACAAACAAGGCACCTCAAGGGTAATTACAACCTTTCATTCACGATTTTCTGTTATGACACCTCAAGGGTAATTATGACCTTTCATTACCAACAAGGGGGTCCCGATATATATCCTCAATAGTAGCCAAGACTACATATACCGGCTCTACTAAGTAAGTATACTACTTGTACAACATGCTAGGGAAACTATCAGGAAAAGGGACAAGTATCGGTAATGGCTGACCAAGTCTAAGCGACACGTGTCCAAGGTGACCACAGGGCGAGGCTGTAAATACCCCCCTATCACCCATTCATGAACAAACATATACATACACGCGCACGCGTACTAAAGCTCTACCTAACTACCTACCTTCACTTGATAGTTCTCCCTTAAAATCTATTTTCATGCTTACTGATTTGATCGTCGGAGTCTCTACGCCGGAAACCCTCTCCAGCGCTTTGCAGGTGGCGTAGGAGCAACGAGACAGTCCACGTTTGCACACCAGATTACAAAATAGTCCTCACCCCAGATCCAGGACTATCAATTAACTTTTTTTTCAAAGTGTTATCGATCGACATGATGCATACTAAAAAATAAATTTTATGGTGATAAAAAAAAAATTATTTGAAATTGTAATTTGTGAAATGAGGAAGGAGGGAAAGAAAAAAAAAACATAAAACTCGAAGAATATGTTGGTTTGTGTGAGACTGAATTCTGTTTTTTCCAGTATAGTTTTAACTATTGGTAAAATTGATAGACGGAGCAAGACGCGTAATCATTGTCCTAAAGGATTTTATGTTGTAAGATGTAATACTTTTTTTAGATGCAAAATTAAAAACCAGAACAATAAGAAAAACATCATATACCTAGAAGATAGGGAGATAATAGGTTTAAGATATGTCGATATATATCATCCAAGTAAGTCGATGTATATCATCCAAGTATATAATATTGTTCTATTTTTTTTTACTTAATAGGTAAGTTTCATATGTTGGGGTTATTATTTAAAAAGTAATAAAAAGGGATTAATGTTAATTAAAATACACCTATTATATAACATTCATATGGTGGAAAGAAAATAATATTTTGATGGGAGCAAGAATCCATTCAAAGTAAAAAAAGTGAGGAAGGATTGTACATTGAAAAGAGGAAAAGAACAGAGAACACTAACTAGCACTGAACTGAAGTTACCAATCGAGAACAACAGACACTTTAACAGTAACAAAACAGATAAAAACAAATCACTACTCAACTCAACATGGTCATCAGCTGATGATATTCATTAAATAAAAATAAATAAATAAGAATAACAAAGTAGAAGTGGTGGTGTGGATTTGCGTTTTGAGACTGGGGCAGGGCAGAGGGGGGGCAGGGGACCCAGTGGAGGGGTGTCGTCTGTTGGGTGTGGGGGTGAGAGGCGCGCGAGAACAGCGCGGGAGCTGTTTCCCGATACTGCAGTGCAGAGCAGTACTACACTACACTAACACTGCTTTTATTTTGCAGACGACACATCAGTATATCATACATAAACTCTCTCTCTCTCTTCTTTCCCTCTCTTTCCTTTTTTCCTTTCCTTCTCGTCTATCCAAAATCTACTCTAACCAATTCCAATGCCAATTTTCCAATCAGATCAGAAACTGAAATGATATTCCAACCGTGAAATGAAATGATATGCCAGGTTGGGTCCCACCTACAATCACATCAAACGTTAACTCTATTTTGATTGATGATAAGGACACCCATTATAATCCTATTATACACCAAATGTTATAATACTCCTAAGTTTTTTAGTATTCAATATGTTCGGTTGGTGTAAGGTGTAAATGGAAATCTCGCTTTAATTTTAAGCACGCATATTAAAAAAATCGGATGATTTATTTTTTGAGATAATTTTGTCCCTTATTTTTTTTTAAACGTACAAGTGGTACAAAACTACATTCGAGAAAAAGTAAGGAGCAAAATTATCTCAAACAGTGAGTCATTCAGTTTTCTTAATATGCGTGTCTAAAGTCAAAACGACATTTAATTTGGGCCGAAGAGAGTATAACATTTTCATTTTTTTTTTAAGATTACAATTTCAATTTCTTATAAGAAGAATTTTTTTATTAAAAATATTTTATTTTTTAATAAATTAACTCAATTACGAAAAGAATTAATAAGATATTCTTTTTGGTCTTTATTAAGGAGTTAAACACGGTATTTAAGAAAATAATTGGTTCTATTTTTTAAATGTATTATGTTACCTTTGTATCTCTGAATTTCTCCTTCAATTACGGACGAATTTATTTCTCACTCACCAATTAGGTTATTTGTTAAAAGTAGAATAGTAAAATGTACAAAACAGTTGCATTAATAAAGAGAAAACGACGTCTATTTTATACTCCCTCCGTTCCACTTTACCTGTCACTTTTCTGCGGATTGTTACTATTTGAGATATTTGTCATTTTATCTTTTTCGAAACATATATTTTGTGCAAATGATAATTTTTTTTTTTTAATCAATCCAATTTGATGATGGTGTGGTAATTTTAGTGGAAATTAGAAAAAAAAAATGAAACAATGAGAAATAAAATAAATTCGTAAATCAGCAGCTTACGTTTTTCTACTATTTTAAAAAATCAATTAAAGTAGAACGGAGGAATTACCAAAAATTGAGATCTCAAATGATTAGAGATATTTCTAATTCAACCCTTTAAGAAAAAGATTGAAAAGATTAATTGGTGATTAACAAGGGATATTATACTATGCTCCCATGTGAGACGTGGGCTCCTTTGGAGCCTAGTTCTTCAGACACCGATGAGACTGTTTTTGGGGTCCTCCCAATTGATCTCTGCATCATCATGCCATTGCAATTCTTTATGATAATAAAATTCAAAATTCTCAGTGTAACCATCAGTAGTAATAGGCAAAATTCTACTAACTTCCTAAGCTAATAATTCTAAACACTTACACATCATACATCATATCCTATATTCTACTCACCTAAATGATTTCTTTAAAAATAAGAAACTTGATGGTTTGAATGATTAATTTGATTGAGATTGTTTTAATCCGTAAAAATCTGTCTAAAATTGCGTTATGTTTAATTATATATATGATTAATTTGATATTTTTATCATAAGCAACTTTTTTCATTAAATTTGTGGTGAAAAATAAAACAAACAACAATTTTATAAACAGACCCTATATCTCTAAACCATTGGCAGTGATTTAATTACGTGTTAGGAATACATTATGTTTTAATAGACTTACTCAACGTGCAAAAATAAAAAGTAACTCTGATGGGATTAAAACCTATACCCTTTTGACAATTAAGATGTATAGATTAAGGATATAATTATGCTTTAATTATGCAAAGTACGAACAGAAATAGAATTCTAAATTTGCTAGCAGCAGTCCTAGAAGTACGTATTTGATAAGTCGGGCATTCTCGGCCCACCAAGAGAAACCAGTGGTTTCTTGGTCGCGACCGGGTAAACACTACAACTCGAACACAGCCTAGTAGACGAGGTAGGAGGAGGAGTTAGATGGCGGGATGCTATCAAATTGATGTGATAAAGTGGGGGGCATTTAATTTTGGATGGTTACCCTTGAATTGACCCCTGAAGGACCTTGAGTATGTTATAATATGTCCACCTTACAAAAAAAACTTCAAGTCCCCAACTCATTTTATGTTTAAATGTGTGTGAATTGATATTTCTATATATTTAGACATCAAATTTGGTGTGAAAATGATTAGATCTTTGTCTTCCGCGAGAATACCATTCAGTAGTACTCTCTTGCGAAAATGAGAATGAAAATGAAAACGCTATCAACAATTTTGTTAATAAAATATTGTGTTGTTTGTAGGATTCTCTTTAAGATTAGGCTAATTACCGTTAATACTCTCCCCTTGTCAAATTTGTATATGACTACCTTAGAAATTAGAAAAAAGAGTTTGATGTTTTTTCGGGGACATCCGATAAAATTGAAACAATACAAAGAAAATTATTAGGATCTCTGCGTAAGGATGACACGCATAAATCGAGAAATTGTCCAAATCTTTTTCATTAAAAAAGGAAAAGAGTTTGATGACATGAAGGCGGCAATGAGTATTTTTCAACTTTCATAATTGAAAAGAAGGCAGAATATATTCTCAACTCTCAAAACATCTCACAAAACGGTCACGAACTTTTTCAACGTTCAACACACCTAACTTTTTAGTTTTTGCTCTCAATTTCAACATAAATTGGACTTTCTTTCTTGCCCATCTCAGTCCATACAATGTTGCAATTCTGCATATAATTCCAAAACAAACAGAGCCTGCCCTAGCTAGTTGCTAGTAGCTGAGCGTTGAGGAGAATCGAATATTATCATTTCGTAGGGCTACAATTATTAGGTAGGTATTCCATGTGCTAAAACAATTTCTTTAAGTTTCTCCGAGTGCCTTCTCAACTGAAACTAATCTATTTCGAGTACTCTCATATGTTTTTTCTTCATCCTCAAATTCCAAACTCCAGATTTTATTTAAATGTGCCACGAACAATTTCAGAAATGTTTACTTCCTACCTCAAAGAAAAGGACTAGCCGAAAATTTCTGCAATTTAAAAGCCCGCGGTGATGGAAGGAATTTGGACCTTTGGGCGGGCCCAGTTTTATGATGGGCTGGAAATTATGGGCTTCATGAAATCAACCATTGGGCTTGGAGGGCCTCATGGGTTGCCACACGGTCCATGCTAAAGAAGAGGGATGGAGTCGCTGGAAAATTAATTTTTTATTTATTTCTTTCTGCACAAGTATACAATGTAATGTTTAGAACAATCATAACGAAGTCCCCAATTCAATTCGGACATTCTTTCCTTTTCTTTTTTCTTTACAGGTATCTTTGAAAAATATAAACACGAAAATACTAGCACAACTTTTTTATTGGTTAAAGCAGCAGATCACATTACTTACAGGTCTATGGATATCACCACAGGAGTGTATCCCTTCTCAAGAACGAATGTTTTAGTCACCTTTTTCGCGACCGTCTCGATTTCAACAGTATAAGATCCATGGAAGCCTCTAAATGCGAAACCTCCTTGATCATCGAGACATCCGTGTGCATGAGACAGCCATTCTTTCTTTAGAGCCAGGTATCTTTTACCAGCTTCATTGACTTCGCCTTCTGCGTTAACCAATTGCGCATTGTCTCGGCTCATGAACAACTCCCAGAATCCCCAAAGCACAATGCCTTCCACTGCAGGATGAGCGAACGCTTCTCGAAGCATAACTTCCAAGTCATCACCTCTAACGTGCTCATTGATAGAAGACACATCCAGCTCAGTGAACCATATTGGGAGGCCGAGAATACCGAGTTTATCCAGAGCAGAAGTGATAATAGGACCAACTGGAGTGTCTATGTGTCCCTGAATTCCAATCCCTCCAACAGGCGCGCCTTGCTCCTGCAAATCAAGAATATGTTCAATGTACTTTTCCGGAGATGATCTCGTGTCACATCCATCCTCGACGTGATAGTCATTCACGAAAAGAGTGGCAGAGGGATCTAGTTGGTTTGCAGTCTTGAACATGTTCGCTCGGATATCTTTACCCAAACGATCCTGAAAGAATGATCCATGGAGCATCTCATTGTTCACATCGTAATGCCTGAACTTACCCTTGTAGCGGTTGAGAAGGCCTGTTAGACGATTTTGAATTGCTGTCATTAAGTCATTTTTGTTTAGTGACTTGATCCATGACTGGACTGCACCATCCACTTCCCAGAAGATACAATGACCTCGGACATCTATGCTATTTTTCTTACAGATGTCGAGCATCTCATCAGCATCCCTATAGTTGAAGTTTCCTTGTTGCGCCTCGGTCCAATACCACTTCAACTCATTTCCAAACACAGCCCAGTTGAAATTTTTCACAAAGAAATCAACAAAATCTTCATTGTCAATGTTTGTCCTGCTCATGCACGACCCAAACGGGAAACTGTTTTGCATTTGTTTGACTTTTACAAATGTGCCGAGTAAACCATCTGAAGGTAATCCTGAGAACTTCAAGGTGGCATCCCTCTTGCGAATCTGCATTGCAGAAAAATACATAAATATTCACTTTTCCTGTTATATTGGATTACCAATCAAACACCATCAATCAACTTGTAACAAGAAATCACCTTGTCAGTCTGCCTCCGCAAATGTCTAAACCTTGCCTCTCGATCCACGGGGAATATCTGAAGTCCAGCTACCATTAAGTCAACACCTCCAGCAGGGCCTTGGATGTAAACCATGACCTTGGATGGTTGCTTCTCAATTCGAAAGGACCCACCAATTTCATGCCATCTGTCGTCACTGATGTCAACTTGTCCACCATTGACCCATTGATCATCCACACTAAGTGCAACATTGACATTTTGAGACCCGGTTGCTCCAGATCCTATCTTAACCCATGCACAAACCTGGTATGTCAGAAAAAGCTTGATCTTGTCCGTGATCATCTGTGCAGGGCCCATCCAATTCTGTGTCCGTTTGGTCACGAGAATGGACCTACCGCTTAAAGCTGCATGAGCCCCAAGGGAATCTCTAGCCATGGGAGGAAGTATATGCGGTGAACCAGTTGAAACAGCAAGAGTGCAATTTCCAAGAGAAAACCAAGCATTGGTTCCATCATTCAGATCACCGTTCTGTACTATATTGACTCCAAAAGCTGGATTCTGTTCCAAAAACACAAAAAAAGGCATATCTTGATTAACCTTACTAATGCACACTATCGAATTCCCAAGTGTCAACCAACCTCCATGAACATTGTTGCCAAATTCCGCAAATCATTCATCAAAATTTTGATGAAAATTCAAAGTAAAAACTTTCAAACTAAAATACCTCAATTGCTGGGGGAGGAGAGGGAGGGATTTTCTCTGCATGCTTCACAAATAAACTATTGACAAGAATATCGGTGCCAGCTGGGGGACCTTCCAAATATACAACAACTTTCTTGGGGGAACCATTTAGGAGGAACTTTCCCTTCAACTGCACCCAGTCCTTGTCTGCTGCCTGCAAACTGAAAAAACGAAAACCAGCTATCATTATCCCTTCATAGCTTTTATGAGGTTCATGTGAAAAAACGAGAAAAGGAATAGTCATTTTCTGAAACTAAAAGTAGAGGATGAAACTAACTTGGAAATGCCTATATATTGCTCCCGTAGATCTGGCATTTGGACCCACAGAGTAGCACGTAGATCAGAAGTAGTAACATTGTTACCGTAAATCCGAACTACAGCAGTAAGCTCATAAGCAAGTTTTCTCTTCACTCTTTCAGTTATGTCTTGCTGAATGCCATTCCAGCTCTGTGTTCGCCCTGTTGCTGAAACAAAAGCTTTTCCAGTTTGTGGAACAATTTTCCCATCTGCCATTGTATCATGTAAGACAATGTTGCAACCTCTTGCAGACCAGTTATTCAGGCCATCCTCAAATTTTGGGTTAAGGATGATGTTCTCATCTCCATCTCCAGCACCAACACATCTGCTCGTATTCTTGAAGAGCAAACAGTAAAACATTACACAGTTTAGAGCCATTGAATTAGGAAAAAATGAAATCAATGGCTAAATTCATTTGTTTAAAGTTAGAAAAAGAAGGAAATAGGAATAAATGAATAATTACATCACACTCGCTTGGATTGGAACAGGAGATAACAACTGATTCTATAAGTAGCTCCACTCCAGGAGCAGGGCCTTCCAAGTAGAAGATGACTCGGTCCGGTACTGCTGGCAAAGAGAATGTGCCTTCCAACTTTTCCCACCTCTCCTTTGACACAGAAGTCCTGCAATGGTAACTATCAGCAACATGCTTTTACTTTTTTCTTTAGAGAAGAAACAATAAGGTGTCACAACTAATTTTATTACTTTCCAATGAAGACATAGCAAGTTCCTGAATCTCGGGTTTCCAGTTTAATAGTTGCTAGGACATCAGCTGATCCCTGAATAGGTCCTGACACTCCCACACGTGCCAAAACTGAATAAGTGGAACCTTGAGAAACCTTGCTCGTTATATCCTGTTCCAAGCCTTGCCAGCATTCCTTTCTATTTGAAACAACTGCATAATTGGCACCGGGCTTCATTACAAGTCCTGGGTGGCCAGACTCGGCTGAAGCCACCCATCCATCACAGCTATTTGGGTGCCAAGAATGCAGCCCGTTGGAGAAGTCATGGTTCTCAATAATATTGGTAGCATTGATTGTACTTGAATCAATCCCATTTTGGTTTATAATCTATACAAAAAAGAAGCAGTCAATTTTGAAACAAGTCCACAAGAATCATAGGCATAATGCAAACTTATAAGCCAGGTTCATTGATAGATCTGGCAATATCAGCACTCAAAATGAAGAACAAGGAGAACAAAGCCTCTGCTATCAAAATACCTTACTGGGTTCTGGTTGTTTAAAGCATATTAGCATGTCTATGGAAAATTCTTCAATGGCTTACAGCCCTAATTTGTTTTTTTCCCCCTCATTTCAAAACTTTGAAACCCAGGTCCATACTCAGCAATTCAATTCAATTCAAACAATAAAAAGCATAAACAAACAAAAAAGGCGTAAAAGATGCACGAACAGTGACCACATTCCAAACATTTATCCAAATAAAACCAAGACTCCTTTATTCACCAGCAGAAAACAAGAAACAAACAGAAGATTCCACTTATTTTGGGGCCATCAGCATCAAATGTCGAATTTCCTATTACTGGGTAGTTTAGATTCTGAAACCCACGGTAGGTACTACTACTACTACTTTGCAAATACGAGAATGCACTTCCAAAATCGACAAGTGAGGGACAAATAGTCATATTCCAGAAAGAACAAACAAAACCCAGAATTGAGAAACGGGTCAAACAAATATGGACAAAAATGGGTCAAACACAAAAGTCCTACCTCCGCATTGTCGTTGCCGGTATGCACTTGCGGGCTCTCCATGGTTTCTTCTCTTGATTTCTAACCCAGCATCAAAAAATCAAAGTAAAACGTATCTTGTTAGAATTTATGGGTTTTGGTTATAACTCATAATAAAGAGAGTAGAAATAATAGATACCTTATGAGGAGGAGGAGGCTCTTGCTCTTGCTCTTGCTCTTGGTTTCGATTTCTATTGATGGCTTGACTGTTGAAGCAGCAACTGAATCGCCACTTCATTTATATACACTTCCACCTTCTGGAAAAAAGGAAAGTTTTTTTCGAGTGAAGCCTAAGGAAAGGGAATGGCCAATTGAACCAAACAGCCAATCAAATTGCTTCTGGCAAAATACGTCAAGGTTTCTGTCCTAGGTTGTCTTCTGTCGGGGCTAATCCCAACTGCGAACATAATCAAATCTCATTTTAAGAAAAAATAATTTCTCTTTCTAACTTTTTTGGTTTCTTTTCTTGTGTCTTACAATTGCTTTGACTTGCAGATTGGGTGATCCAACCTATTATAGCCTTTTTGTATGCTTGAATTGGAATGAAGGAAATGATGTATTCTTTCTTTGTGTTAACAAAACAAGATGTTTTTCTAATTTTCTACAAGTTTTTGACTTTGATTACAAGGCAATTGTGTGTTTATGGGTTTTTCTTGTTTTTCCATTCAAGTTTGGTGAAGAAGAGTTTTCAACTTTTTGACAAAGTCCAATTGATGGGAAACCAAAAAATCATCATGTAGTTAGTTGAATGAATATGCTTTCAAGTAGTTGAGATACAGAACAAGAACAAAATTTTAATGAAGAAGAGTGGTGTTCATGTTCATCTATAAGTCAATGGAGACAACCAGTGGTGACAAACCCTGATCAACAACAAAAGTTTTGTTTATTTTCCCTGTAGAGGAAATGCTTTCTACACTGTATATCCCATGAAACCCTCTGAATCTAAACTCTCCTACCTCATTCGTGCGCCCGCTTGCATAGGATAGCCATTCCTTTTTAAGAGCAAGGTATCTCTTACCAGCTGCATTCACCTTTCCATCTGCATTCACTAGATGTGCATTTTCCCTGAACATGTATAGCTCCCAAAATCCCCACAGAATCACACCTTCCACTGCTGGATGTGCGTAAGCTTCACGAAGCATTACTTCCAAATCGTCGCCTCTGATGTACTCGTTAGCAGACGATACATCAAGTTCTGTATACCAGATCGGGATACCGAGAGTACCTAGTTTGTCCAGAGCAGAACAAACTATTGGCCCAACTGGAACGTCGATATGCCCTTGAACACCGATCCCCCCAACAGGAGCACCTTGTTCCTGGAGGTCAAGAATTTGTCGTATGTACTTTTCTGGTGTTGATCTGATGTCACTTCCATCATCGATGTGGTAATCATTCACAAAAAGGGTGGCTGATGGATCTAGCTGGTGTGCGATTTTGTACATTTTAGCGCTGAAGTCCTTTCCCAATCGATCTTGATAGAAAGACCCATGCAGCATCTCATTATTCACATCATAATGCCGAAACATTCCCTTGTAGCGAGTGAGAAGGTCCGTTAGATGGTTCTGGACAGCTGTCATCAAGCTACTTCCATTCAGCGATCGAACCCACGATTGGATTGCTTGCTCCATTTCCCAGAAGATGCAATGACCTCGGATTTCCATGCTGTGGCCCTTGCACATGTCCATCAGCTCATCGGCATCCTTGTAGTTGAAACTACCTTCTTGTGGTTCTGTCCAGGACCACTTCAGTTCATTTCCAAACACAACCCAGTTAAAGTTGTTTACTAAGAATTTTACGAATTCCTTATTGTCCATGCTTGTTCTGGTAACACACGATCCCAAAGGAAAACTATTTGCTATCTGCCTGACTTTGATCAAGTTTCCAAGCATATTGGTTGCTTCTGATGAACCTGATCCAGAGAATTTGAGGATGACATCCCGTTTTCGTATCTGCATTTTAAATTGCCAAGTTAGAAAATTAAGTAGTTTTCTTTTGGACAATGCTGAGAATCAGTAAAGAGAAAACAGAGTCAGATTTCTTTTTGCAGTTACCTTATCTGTTTGCTGCTTTAAATATTTAAACCTTGCTCGGCGGTTTACTGGGAAAATCTGAAGTCCTTCAACCATCAAGTCAATACCTGAAGCAGGACCCTGGACATAAACCATAATGTTGGATGCTTGCTTCTCAAATCGAAAGGATCCACCAATTTCATGCCACTTTTCGCCATTGCATTCAACTTCACCACCGTTGAACCACTGGCCATCCACACCAAATGCAACATTCACAATCTGAGGATCATTTGCTCCAGGACCAATTCGAACCCAAGCAGACACTTGGTACGTCGAATACATTTTCACCTTATCAGATATCATTTGTGCAGGGCCCATCCAAGAACCTGAGCGGTTTGCTACTAGGATGTAGCGACCACTTAGTGACTCATGTGGTCCAAGAGAATCCCTTGCCATTGGTGGCAGTTCAAATGGTGAACCGATTCCAATGCTCAAAGTACAGTTACCCAGAGGAAACCGCCCAGTTGTGCTACCATCAAGATTGCTGTTCTCAATTATGTTTCCTCCAAAAGAAGTATTCTAAAAAACCAAAAAAAAGAAAAGGGAACATGTTTAAATTCTATAAACTTATAATTGAAAATTTAAGAATGCATCCATCATTCCTCACACATTAAGAATTGCATATAGATATCTGTAATGATGGCGTGAAGAGAATCTAAACAACCTTGGTAAGTGGTTGAGATTGAGAAGGGAATTTCCCAGCAGGCTTCACAACTAAACTGTTTATAAGAATATCAGTCCCGGGAGCTGGACCTTCTAGATATATGACAGCTCTTCCTGGGAAACCATTAAGAAGGAACTCTCCGTGCAAACGAGTCCAGTCCCTGTCTGTTACCTGCAAGCTACATTACAGGTTAGGTTAGGCGCAATTTACGGATCAGTGAAGTGAACTGCTGATATCAAATATGATGCAACTAAAAAATCGCAACTAAAAGACAGGTAGAACATCTTAGCTTTCATGTATCGGAAGCTTTTTGCAGTCAACAAGATTGAAAAAAAAAAACGATGATAGAAGTAGCAAGAAAATGCTTGCAATCTCATCTAAATTCTATGCAAAGTTGACACCATTTTTTAAGGTGCAAGAAAAGGTTGAAGGACTAACTGGGAAATCAATAAATACTCTTCACGAAGGTCTTGTTCTTGAACCCACAAAGTGAGCTGCACATTAGCATCGGTAACACTCTCGCCATGTAACCGAACCATTGCACGAACATCATAAGCAACTTTTCGCTGCACTCTTGCTGTAATGTCCTGCTCAATTCCACTCCACTTCTCTGTGCGATTTGTTGCAGATGCAAAGAATTTTCCTGATTGAGACAAGACTTTTCCATCTCCCAAAGAGTCATGTAGTTCAAGCTTGCAGGCTTTTGCAGACCAATTGTTAAGGCCATCCTCAAGTGTAGGATTCAAAATGATGTTATTATCCTCTCTAACAGCAGCAAGACTAATTCTTGTATTCTTCAAGAAAAAAGGAATTCACATAATCAGATCAGTAATCAACAACAACGACAAAAGCCTTTCCAATGTAGGATTTCAAACAAATTCAACATTTATCTTCAGGTAAATTATATTTACTGAACAACATATTATAAATATTTGGGCATAAAACGACATGTGGTTTTCTGTCAAAATGACATGTCGCTTCTGGCATTCTATGCCCAGACTTGCAATTGCAGAAATAAGAAACTGACGTGTCGAATCGGAAGCTAAAAACCAAATCTTTTGATGATGGGCACTTAAGAATCTACAAATACATGATATAAAAGCACTAAATCATTCAACTTTAGAACAAGAGGTGAAACCCCAATGCGAACTCAGAATGCAAAAGAAGATGACATAGATGATGGGAAGAGAAGGAAGCAATTGGTCCATTGCAGAAAATGAATCCTCGGCAACTTGGTGTCTGACTCCATTTGGTAGTGAGTGGTAGAAAAAGGAGGGAAATTTTTTGTGGGTTTCAACGTTTGGGCAGCAGAAAAATATTCTTAACCCCTAAAAATTAAAATTAAAATTTAAAGAAATACTTCTGTGGTTTTTGGGTTACTACCCAGAAGACAAAAACCCTATTGAATATTAATGGGAGACACCGTCTTATCTGAGTATGTTACATTGGCCGCACGTTCTTATCTGAGTATGTTACATTGGCCGCACGTTACGTTCAGTTCTGCAGTTACGTTGTCCAGTCAGCTTTTCAGCTTTACAGCTCTCACTTCACTTCTCCTACTGTCCACCGGCTAACTTTACCCTTGTTTTTTTTTTTTTTTTTTTGAAGATAATAATTTGATTAATTTAAATCTGCAAGTACAAAAGGCGCGATCGTCTCGGGCATTCCCCTATCCAAACATTTCCTAAACTGGAAATCAAAGCCAATTGGTTTAACTCATGTGCGGGAACATTCGTAATCCGCTTTGTGTGCGTAAAGGAGCAACACCTAAATGAAGATGCCAGCCAAGCCACATCCTCCAAGACCAAGCCCGTATAGTTTACAGGGAAATCTTCATTGTTTAGGGCCAAGATGTTCTGTAAGCAGTCTGACTCCATGATGACCCTATCCCACCCCCATTGTCTAGCCTGCGTAAGAGCGTTTCTAAGCGCCAGAGCCTCCCAGTAGGGGCGTCGGTCTGATAAGGGAGAAAAATAGCCCCAGAGAAAATCGGCTCACCCCGTCCGTCTCGAGCAATAAAACCCAAGCCAGTCCCGGAACTCCCGATGGCTGCATCTGTGTTGACCTTTACCACCCCCGTTGGGGGGGCAACCATTTAGGAACAATGTGTTGACCTACCGGGGAAGAGGATTTCAGTGGCGGCCGCCAGGCTTCCTTGAAATCTGTTAACAACTTTCCGCCCCTAATGACCACCTCCTGGGCTGATTCGTCTCGATGGCAGAAAATCCTGTTGTTTCTTGAGATCCACAGCGACCAAAGAGTAGAAATCAAAAATTCAATATTTGATTCATCCAGAGACGCCATGATCGATGCTAGCCACTCAACCCAATTTTCTCCATGAAACCCTGGAATTCTACCCCAGAAGTCAAATTTTGCCCACACCCCAACCGCAAAAGAACAAGACAACAACAGATGTGAAGTAGACTCAACCTCCTCATTACAACAGGGACACACCGGATCCACTAATAATCCTCTCCTTCCCAGATTTACTCTGGTCGGGAGGGATCCTTTACCCTTGTTGTTATGTTGTTATGTTGAACTTGAAGCCAATCTCTTATTAATCTCTTTATCATCGTACCATAATTATAAGAATTTTAGATTAATTATAAATATATTTAGCACCAAATTTGATACATAAGAGGATGTTTTGTATTATTGGTGAAGTTCAGGGAGCGAAATTAATTACTCTTTTTGTTTTCAATTTATATCGTTTAAAAAAGAGACATAAAATTTTAGTATATGATTGTTTTGATTCTTTTAAGGCTTTTTGTTACATGTACAGATGTACTTTTGTTTTTAACATTTACTTACCATTCACTCATCCCAAGACTTACTTCTCGTTGTTCTTTTTTCCAGCTTGCACATGGGTAGAATGTAAAGTATGCAAAATAGTTGCATTGAGAGTAAGGGTGTCAAAATAGAACTACGAGTTGAGTCTCACTAATAAATGAGACCGTTAGATGAGTTCTGAAACTGAACTGTCAAATTATACGATTTCGGACTCAACCCGACTAAATTGGATCTGATTTTAATTTTTAATTTTTAATTTTTAAAAAAATAAACCGAAGGGTTCATGGGAAGTTTTGTGGCCATGAACACAACAATGACCCCTGTCAGATAATAATTTTAGGAAAAAAATAGTTTAGAAGGCTGAAGGCCATGAAACTATGAACTTTGACAGCAGTTCAAAACAAGTAATAAAAAAAAATCTATATTTACTCTTTTTTTTAGACGAGACAGACCCAACGGATCTTGGGCCTGTATCGGGTTTGTCTAAATTTAGTCTTAGTCATGTTTAAGTCGGGACTAACGGAATGAGTATACGGGATTGGAACTAAACTGTCACCCCTAATTAGGAGGGAGAAATGACATCTATTTTGAACCAATCTATCTACATACATATAAAAGTTATGTGGTAAAAGTTTGCACCGAGGCTTGAGATGAAGCCACCTAGGATCTATGAATTCCTACTGCTATGCCATTTTTTATTTTTAAATTCCTAATATGTTGACATGTAGTATATAATAATTTTTTATTTTATTTATTTAATATTTTCATGCTATTATTTTTTACTCAATTAATGTATTAGATAACATAATTTTTTTTTGGTGTTCTCAATTAGATTATAGATTTATTTATTAACTTTAATGCAATTTATGACTTCCATAATAACTTTACTTTTCACTTTCTATTTAATTTAATACAAGTTATTATGGAATTTGAAAGAGATGGTTTTAAAGAATTTGAAAGGTTGCATGATTCTCTCTATATAAGTGCTTGCAAATTGTTCATTTTATTTACAAAAAAAATTGGAGTTGTCTACAAATATTGATACTAATATTTATTGCATTTTTATTTATTTTAGTTTCAATTCATTAGTGTTTGATTCTCAAAAATAATTATGTATTACGTAAAATATTATTGTACATATTATGCGAAATTAATGAATATTGTTTAATATATATTGTATGAATGATTGTTTATAATATAATTTGCTCAACGTACGAATTTATGGTGAAAGTTTGTATGGAGGCATGAGAGGAAACCACCTAGGATTCATGAATTCCTACAATTATGCAACTTGTCATAATAAGGAATAATATTTTGGGAATTTTAAACGATCATTAAAATATAGAAGAGAAAAATATATTACTAAAGTCATGAAGAAAGAACAATTTCTATTTAAAAAAATGGAGAGTCATACAAATGGTTAAATATATTTAAGAGGTTAGCCAACTAATTTTTCATAATTGAGGTAATTAAATACTTTGAATATAGTATAACTATGTACATAAATAATAGACAAAAGAGAAAGAAATAGAAAGTGAAAATGGAAGAAATAGAAACAAAGTAAGAGATAATAAAATTGATTGAAAATTGATAATAAAAGGAGAAATAGTTTTTACCACCCCTGAACTATCGTCGAAAATCAAAAACCTCCCCTGAACTTCATTTTTTGAAATTCGCCCCCCTGGACTATTATTTTTGGGCAAAAAGCCCCTTCAATGCACATTTTTACAATTTTAAAAAAATTGTAAAAAATCTAAAAAAAATGTAAAAATTCACAAAAAAATGTAATTAACCTAAAAATCAAGAAACATTGTAAAAAATTCCAAGAATTCACAAAAAAATTGATTTAATTATGGGCAGAAGGGGCTTTTTGCCCGAAAATAATAGTTCAGAGGGGTGAATTTCAAAAAATGAAGTTCAGGGGAGGTTTTTGATTTTCGACGATAGTTCAGGGGTGGTAAAAACTATTTCCCCATAATAAAATGAACAACTAAGATGAGAGAATAAATGACGAGAAGTCGTTCACGCTTCATTGTGAGAATTATTTAATTTAACTAGAAAAATTATATATTACTATTAATGTCATGCTAAAAAGAATATAAAAATAAACAAAGGTTTATAAATAGGTCGTTGTTTAACGAGTAAGAAAAAATCGGTAAAAATTATTTTCTTATGGTAAATTCATGCTAAAGAATAATTTGTACATTTTTTAAGAAATAAAGAGTTAGATAAATGGTTATTAATATCTCAAGGGTTAAATATTTAAGTTTTCTAATTGAGCTTATGGAATATTTTTAATATAACTTAGTTATGTGTATAACCAATAAAAGAAAAATAAGTAAGAGAAAATGGAGAATTAAAGAATTAAAAAGATAAAAGAAAATTATTAACATTGATAGGAATGTTGACAAGGAGACGCGAACTTGAAATCTTTTCATGCTTACTTTGTAGGAACTAAACTTAGCTACAAATGATTATTAATATCTAAATGGTTAGGTATTTAATTTCTCTAATTAAAGTGATTGATTTTTTAAATATAATTTAGTTATGTGTATAAATAATAGGTAAAAGAGGAAAAGAGAGTTGAGAAGAAATTTACTCAATTCATTTAATTAATCAAATAATTGGTTTTACCAAACTATAAAAAATAAAAATTCATTAATTATAGTTATAAAAATAAAATTTAACTTTATTCGTAAACTTACTCAATTCATTTGTAAATCCAAGTACAATAAAATAAAAAATATAAATTTTACTAATAGTACCATAGATTTATAAAAAATGTACAAATCTAACAATAAAAAGTTAAGTTCAATTGAGAGAGAAAATTTCCTAATTACTTCTCTACAAGTTATTTATAAATGCTAACACACACTCTTCAATTTATACAACAACCTCAAATTTCATGCAAATATATATAAAATTTAATAACCTAAAAAACTTATGCATGATATAAAACCATTTAAAGACAATAATTATGTACACGTGATAAAAAATATAATAAAAATAAAAATATATAATTATATATGTTTAAAGAGTAAAATAATAAATTCTCCTAATTGAAGTTGTTAATTTAATATTTTTAATAACAATTACATATACTTAAGAATAAACAAATTACTTTTTATTATTTGTTTCTTAAATTATTATAGTTATAGTCAACTTTTAATATTTATAGATCCACTTATTTATCTATATGAAAAAATATTACCATCACAAAAAAAAATAGTAATATATATCTAAATTATTCTATAATAACAATAGTATTTTATACCACTTTTAGTCATTTTATAATTTCAAAGCTAAACGCTTTTACAGTTTTTACAAACATCACTATTGTCAACCACACAAAAACGCAATACACAATAACGCACCAACCGTAAAGTATAAAAGAGAATAATATTAAAAACTACCATGAGGCATAACATATATTTTTTGGAGAAAAAAATAAACTCAAAGTGAAATTAAAAGCTTAATTAAGTCAATCAGAACAAACATAAGGGTAGATAAAGGATTTTGTTAATACGGGTGTTATTTGGAAAAGTTTTACAAACGCATGGTGGTAAAAATGTTGTTTTGCCAAATATATATTACTACTAACGCCATGCTATGAAAGATAAAGTGGAGAGAAGAATTAAAGAACTAGAAAAGAAATTAGAAATCATAAAATTTTAGAAAATTTCAATAATAAATGAACAATAAAGATGAGAAAAATAAATGGAGAAAAATGGTTTGCAATATACAACAGTAAACTATTTAAATGGAGAAAAAATACTTACTATTAATGTCATGGTGCAAGAAAAAATTATTATATAAATGAATAGTGACGTTGAAAGAGTTAAACAATTAAATCTTTTTAAATGAGCAATTTTAATTTAACTAATCTATATGTATAATTAATAGGTAAAAGAAAAAGAAAAAGTGAATAAGTAAAGAGATAAAAGAATAAGAAAAAATAGATGATAAAATAAAATTAAAATAAATAAAAAATACGGGGAAATAAATAGAGGGGAGGGGATACACCACACAATAGAAACAATTTACTTTAATAAATAAAAAATATACATTACCACTAAATTTTTGTTGCAAGAATAATTTTTAAAAAGATTTAAAAAAAATCTCACATGATATTTAAAAGAGTTTGATAACTAATTTAATTAAAATGTAATGGTTGTTTTTTTTGTTATTATAACTCAGTTATATGTACACAAAACAAAAGATGAACATAAAGTAAAAAATCTACTAAATTCACGAGGTAAGATCAATTTGAGTATGAATGTAGCTAGAATACAAATGACTATAATTTAAATCGTCATAATATTAAAACATAGAAGAAAAAATGCATTGCTGAAGTCACGATGCAAGAACAATTTCTTTTAAAAAATATATAAAAATTCATTCTAACGGTGAAATGTATTTAAAAGGTTAGATAACTACTTTTTCATAACTGAGGTAATGAAATACTTTGAATATAATATAACTATGTGTATAAATAATAGATAAAAGAGAAAGAGAAAGAAAGTGAAAAATGAAAGAAATACAAAAAAAAGAAGTAATAGATAATAAAAATGATAAAAAAATGATAATAAATGAACAAGTAGGATTAGAGAATAAATGACAGGAAGTGGTTCATGCTATATTGTGAGAATCAATTTATTTTAACGAGCAAAATTATATATTAGTGTTTAAGTCATGCTAAAAAGAATATGAAAACAAACAAAGGTATATGATCGTCAGTCAAATAGAGATTTATAATGCCCAAAAACGTGTGTGCACAGGAGATAATGTGTACAGTGGTAGTCGGGGTCGAACACAGGGATTGTGAGAGACTGACTTAAGGTCTTGAATGAATTCGGGGGAGAAAAGCACGTAAAGTAACAATCAGGGGGGTTTTACTTGGCTAAACAAGTTAGCCAAGGCAGATTTGGGAGCTAACAATTGTTATCTAGGAAAGCAGTATTCGGGACCTTGAGGTGTCAGTTCGGGGTCCCGAATGATAAAATTAAGCAAGTCAGTACACAAATTCAGAATTAATAAAACAGAAAATGGAATAAGCACAAATAATCAGATAAGGAAGGATTCTTAGCAAAGGCATTCTTGGGTTGCATTCGGGGGACCGATCGTCATCAGCACAAGGATATTCTATTCAAGACATCATAGAAATGACATAGGGACCAGATTCCTCGAATATCCCCTACTTTTCTCGTAAGAGAAACTACCCCCCGTTTCCACATATGAGGTAGTCTTGACAGTTCGCCATCCCTCCAGGCACGAATGCGGGAGGGTCATACTCAAACTGCCCATGAAGCTAAGAAAAGACAGATCTAGAGCTAAAGGTCCCTCAGTTTGTCAGGCTCGTGACCTCGCTCTAATCAATTACACACCCTATCTATTCGAGACCACTTTGACACAGTCAAGACTAAACAGATGTCTACATGGTTCATGCAATTTTCCTTCCGTATTCACCACACGAATGGCAGCATTCACATAAGATAATTATCAGTTGATCAAACCTCAAATTATATCATGCAAAGATGTAATTAAAACGATGGATAATTGAATATGGCATAAAGAATGTATTAAGCACATGAAGGCCTCGAATCTGCCCTTGCAACCCTCGAATCACCCTTGCTAAGAACTAATGATTTAGCTACTCATACTTGAAGATAAACAAATAGTAATTAAAGGAAGCATAACAAGTAAGTAAATAGATTAAGGGAAGAAGACTTTGTTACTAAAAATCCGTTTGAAACCCGACGGCGAGGTTGAAGATGCTAACAAGAACTAGAGAGAGAAACTAGAGAGAAGTCTAAGAAAACTAGAACTAAATAAATTATGCTAAGTGATGTGAGATGTAAGAGATGTCCTAAACTACTCTTAGATGCCCTTTATATAGTAGAGCTTTAAGCACAAAATATCTTCAGCCTAAAACTAAGGACAAAATGCATTAATTGAAAGCCTATAAAAATGGATCCATGCTTCTTAAAGCACAAAGCTGAAAAAGCATAAAGCTGTCTGATTTTTCCAGCTTTGGGCAGGTCTGGACTGGGCTCAAGGGCTGAGATGGTCAGAGCGGTAGGTATTTGGTGGTCAGTGCAGACTGCAAGAACAGTGTCAGAGGAGGCACATGGAAGCTCTAGCGAGATGACACGTGGAAATGTCATTCTTCGCCTTTCGGGGGCCCGAATGGAGAATCCGATTCGGGACCTTGAACGCTGCTTTGGACTCGAGACCTCGACTTTTGGTCTTGAAGCTCAAAACTGCACAAAAATGCTCCAAAAATGCATCTTTTCTCATAAACTCCCCTTTTAGGCCTAGATCTGCAATAGTAATGAAAACAAGGGTAAATTAGCAGAATCATGCCTTAAATGGGTGAGAAAATGGGGAGAAAATCGTGCATAAAAATATGCTATCAGTATACAAATGGATTGTGTTATTTAAAGAGTCAGAGAGAATTGGTGAAAATATATAGCAATGGAAAATTCATGCTAAAAGAATAATCTGTACATTTTTTTTAGAAATAAGGAGTTCGATATATAAATGGTTATTAATATTTAAAGGGTTAAATAATTAAGTTTTTCTAATTGAGATTATGGAATGCTTTTAATATAACTTAGTTATATGTATAAAAAATAAAAGGTAAAAGCGTAAGAAAGAGTGGAGAATTAAAGAATTAAGAAAAAAAAAATATTAACATCGATAGGAATGTTGATAAGGAGACTCAAACTTGAAACTTTTTCGTGCTTACACTGTAGGAACTAAACTGAGCTACAAATGATTATTAACATCTAAATGGTTAGGTATTTAATTTCTCTAATTGAGGTAATTGATTTTTTTACTATAGCTTAGTTATATGTATACATAATACATAAAAGAGAAAAAGAGAGATGAGAAGAAATTCACTCAATTCATTTAATTAATCAAATAATTGATTTTACCTAATTATAAAAAATAAAAATTTAGTAATTATAGTCATAAAAATTAAATTTTACTTGTTTCATAAACTTACTCAACTCATTTGTAATCAAAATACAATAAAATAAAAAATAAATTTTACTAATAGTACCATAAATTAAAAAAAAGTATAAATCTAACAATAAAAAGTTAAAGAAAATAAAGAAAGAAAAATTCATTCAGTGCATTAACCCTCTAAAAATTATTTATAAATAATAATACATACACTTCAATTTTACAATTTATACAAACATATATAAAATTTAATAACCTAAATAATTGATGCATGATTTAAAATCATTTCGGACAATAATTAAGGTCACAAGACAAAAACTATTTTGATTCATAAACTGATTAAATTCTTTTGACAAACACCATACCCATAATAAAAAATAACAATTTTATCTTCCGCGTAACGCGTGGGCTAACATTTTATTTATTTTTATCTAAAAGGATATATGTTAGGAACCAGAGGGTGTATTTTTTTTAGGGAATTTTTTAGTTTGACCAACAATTGAGGGGAAAATAAAATTACCCTTTAATTATATTTAGTTGTGTTTACGGATAGAAAATTGTGGTTCTTCTTTGGGCTGAGTTCAGTGTGCGTTAGGCTCATTTCTTCGATTTCTTTAAGCCCGAGCTTTAATGTATGGGCTCGCGGATATGCTGAAATGACTAAAAGGCCCATAGCCATTCAGTCCATGTGCAGAAAATGGTCACTGTAAAGCCCAATTCGGCCACAGCTTATAGAAAAAGCCTTGGTAGAAATGTAGAGCAATCCATGGGACTGTCTTTTATTTTTATTTTTTCCACTTGATGAACTCAGTACACGACACAGGTTTGTATCCACTCCATTTCTCTATGCCATGGAAATTGATCAATAATATAAAATAATTCAGAAATGGTATGTTTTAGACGGTGGCTTGCATATGTTTTAGTGCTCAAACTTTTGATCAATTTTATTATATAATCTTAGTGCTCAAACTTTTGTTCAATTTTATGATACATATGAGTCCTCCCTTTTTAATTGTTAATTATTTTCTTACCTTTTTTTTTTTTTTTTTGGTCTGTAGTGTTATAGTTAAAAATATTTGTAGAAAATAATAATGATGTTTGTGATAGGAAGTAAAAAATCGATATTTAATAAATAGTAAAATGGATTTATAAATAGTAGAATTCAGATATGAATAGTAGAATGCAGAAATAGAAAGTTGGCCTCTGAGAACCGGATACAGAGACTACATTGTTGATGCTTTGCTTAGGTTTTGTGATGGAATACTTTCAATTGAATTGATCAATATTTTACATATATATTTCCACATTTTACAATAGAGGTATCAAGACTTATTTATATAAGTTTTGCACCTATCCATTAATTGACGCAACAGTTGGAATAGATGTGCTGTTTGAATATTCAACACTATCCCTCAAGTTGGTGCGTAGATATCCCATATGCCCAACTTGCAAAGGATCTTCGAGAATACTTAGCTTGAAACTGCGTTAGTAAGGATGTCAGCTAACTGATCCTCTGATCGAATACTAGGCAATTTAAGTGTCTTTCCATCCAGCTTCTCTTTGATGAAGAAACAATCTACTTCTACGTGTTTAGTTCAATCATGTTGGGCGGGATTGTGTGCAATGTCACGAGCAGCCTTATTATCACAATACAACTCAATCGGTTTTAGAGGTGGGAATCCTAGATCTGTCAAGAGCAATTTCAACCATAATGCTTCACATAATCCAAGGGTCATGCCTCTGTATTCGGCTTCTGCACTGGATCGGGCAACCACATTTTGCTTCTTGCTTCTCCATGTCACGAGGTTACCTCCTACAAAGGTAAAGTAGCCTGAGGTGGATCGTCTATCATCAATCGATCCAACCCAATCTTAGTATACGCATGACTGCTTTCATGTGTTGTTCTCCAAGATTGTGCATAAACTAACTGACAATACTCAATGCATAGGCGAGATCTGGCCGAGTGTGAGCCAAGTACATCAATTTTCCAACCAGTCTTTGGTATTGCCCTTTATTTACAGGGATTTGGTCAGATTCAAGTAACAACTTCAAGCCCTCTTCCATAGGTGTTTCAGCTGGCTGACATGCTGACATACTAGTTTCATGTAGTAAATCCAAAGTATATTTCCGTTGTGATAGAGATATACCTTTAGAGGATCTGAACACTTCAATTCCAAGGAAGTACTTTAGTGGACCAAGATCTTTCATTTCAAATTCAGTAGACATGTAGTTTTGCAATGCTCTTCTTCTTCAGGATCATTTCCAGTCACCACCATGTCATCAACGTATACGATGAGTGCAGTTATCTTGTCTTGTCCTTTCTTTAGAAACAATGTATGATCTGCATTGCCTTGATAGTAGCCAAATTCCTTCATGACTTTTGTAAATCTCCCAAACTAAGCTCTTGAGGATTGTTTAAGCCCATACAATGATTTCTTCAACCTGCACACCTTTTGTTGTTGATGTTCAGATACTACACAGCCTGGTGGAAGATCCATATACACTTCTTCTGTTAGTTCACCATGAAGAAATGCATTATTTACATCAAATTGTTACAAGGACCATTCTAGGTTTGCAGCTAGACTTAGTAGAACTCGTACAGTATTGATCTTTCCCACTGGTGCAAATGTATTTGTATAATCAATTCCATACGTTTGAGTATACCCCTTTGCCACCAACCTAGCCTTGAAACGTTCGATAGTCCATCAGCTTTGTACTTCACAGAGTAAACCCACCTACATCCAATTGTCTTTTTTTCTTTCTACGTGGACAATCAACAAGATCCCAAGTGTCATTTTTTTTGCAGGGATTTCATTTCCTCATTCATGACTGCCTTCCATCTTGGGGACCTTAAGGCTTCCTGCACACTGTTTCGATATATATATATTTTTTACACTTGAGAAGGCAAATAATGGATTTAATTCATGAAATCTAACATTAACACTCTAGACACATAGATCTTCAAGACTCAGTCCAGATAGCATAACAAATTTGACTGAAAAAACACATAAAATGTACTAAAGGTGAAAAAGTCCACAATCACCGAAATCAAACGGCTGCAGCTTTGGTTTGCTTCTTTAAATTAATTTGTTGGACCTTCCTTGAACCTTGTCTTGAGGATTGTGACTGATAACAGCGGAAGCTTCACCTTTCTCAGGTTCTCCATTCATCGTTGTTTTTTTTAGCAGCCTCACGACGGATCAAAGAGAAAGGTGGATTCAGGAACTGGATCCTTTCTTAGGATATCGCCACGCACCTATTCGAATCCACCATTCGAACCATTTTTTGTATCCATTATCCTTTTCAGTAGGTAACAGATAATTACCACAGATGAAGGAAAGTTTCTCCTTTTCAGAAATTAACATTTTGACCATTTGTGACCAAACATCGTAGTTTATTTCATCAAGGATGATCCCGAGATTGTCGGTTGTAAAATAATCAGAGCAGATTTTGCACCAAAGCTTTCAGATTCAGATTTTCTCATGATGATTTCAATTGATCGGCTCCGCTTTTGTTTATGTTCTACTCATGGTAGAACAATACACAAATGAGGTTGGTGTTGACTGTCACCACTTCCCCTCAAGACCAACATCTTCGTGAGTTTGCTGCCACAAGCCCCTTAAGATCAAGAGGCTCTGCTACCATGTAGAAAATAATAATGATGTTTGTGATACCAAATAGAAACTCGATATTTAATAAATAGTAAAATGGATTTATAAATAGTAGAATTCAGTTATGAATAGTAGAATGCAGAAATAGAAAGTTGGGCTCTGAGAGTCGAATACAGAGACTACATTGTTGATGTTTTGCTTAGATTTTGTGATGGAATACTTTCAATTGAATTGATCAATATTTTACATTTATATTTCTATATTTTACAATAGAGGTATCAACGCCTATTTACATACGTTTTGCACCTATCTATTAATGGATACAACGGTTGGAATGGACGCAATGGTTGGAATGGATGTGTTGTTTGAATATTCAAAAATATTCTGTATATTAAAGTAGAAAAATTAGTTATCGTACCATATTAGTTATTTATTGGTATTGTTGTTAATTTACTTAAATAATTTCCGTATTCCGAATTCAATCTGTACAACAGCAAAATCAGAATTCAAAACTTGAACAATAATTAAAAACACTCAAATGATCAAACGACCAATAAAATAGCAGACTCCTAAACAAAGCATCCACCAGAAATACTAAACATAAAGCTCTAGAGTTCTAGTGAGCATAAAAGATTAATTGAATAATAAAGTTTTCTGTATTTTTCCTTTTACTTAGTTGATTTAACTATATTAAATATATAAATGTATAATAAAAATTATGGTTCGGTATTACCAAACTTCCAAAATCAATTATCATACGAAATGAAAAACTATTTATAATTTTCAGTATGAGGTTTCTCTCGTTTTGGTGCTGGGTCCTTCCTTATTCGTCTCACGTCCGTGAGCCCTCCTTACCTTTTACCTCTTTTATTATCTTGTTGGTTTTATGCTCTTGGTGTTTTATCCTTTTCGATTTTTTCTAGAATTTTGTTCATATTCGGTGTTTATTTGTTATTTTTGTATCTTTTTTTTAAACTTCAAAATTTATTTCTTATCCTTTCGGCATGGTTTCTAGTTAGATCAAACTACTGCTCTCATCAAATTGAATTTATATTGGTGTGTTAGTGTCAATTGGGCTAGCTTAAGTTTCTTGTTCATTTGCTACTATCTTAAGTGATCTTCTTAGCTTTTAATCGAGAGAATGACGAGGAACCTCGGGAATGGTAGGGTTGTAGAGAGGGGAGAGTCTAGTGGAGGAGGTGGTGGAGGTGATGATCGCAACAAGGGTCTGTTGAACTTGGATTCGGTGCTGATAGAAGGGGGAGAACAGTCCTTGTTGTTGTGCAAGGTGTTTGGGGAACGGATTAACGCGAGCTTTCCTTGAGCGTGTGCGTCTTCTCTGGTGCACTCATGGAGATCTAGTGATGACTGTGTTCGATGTCAATCACTTCATATTCCAATTTTTATTGAAACCTGATAGGTTGTCGAAACTGTCAAAAATAATTATAAAACATATAGCTAATATGCACAAATTAAATTGCGTATAGTGATAATAGAGTCGTTGCATAGAGACTGAGTAAGATGTATTCTTCCAATAATAACCAAGTACTAATAAAACGAAACAAGCAACAATGAAAAAGGAGGGTTTTAAAGTTGTGTTTTAAAACTATCAATTAAAAAATAATTAAAGAAAACAAAATAAACTGAAGAATAACTCAAGAAGAGAAGGTTTACTAGTAAAGATCTATCACCGGTTACGATTGAGGTCAACTGATCATCGGTTCAAAGGTATTTTATTCCTAACTCATAAGTTGCTATAGAGACCAGGTACACTTAGGTCTCCTGCTTTCCTTCGTATGAAAGGTTTATCTAGAAGACACTTAAGAACAAACCTTGACTATTAAATAACTCTTAGAAGGCATTTAGAGGAATTTAACCGAATAGTCCATGAAGCAGAGGAAAGACACACCTAGGGCAAGACGTATAAGACACTTGCCGGCTTTAACCCTAATTAGTTATTTATTCTAACCGAATTGGACTGACGATATGATGACTTCGTATTAGTTGTCTACTTTACCTTACAACCTCGTATAGTAGCTAAGCTGTAAGAATGACTATAATTACTCATGCATAATTCTAGGTTGGTCTAACCACAAATCAAACATAAGCAAATTGACATGCAATTAATAAACAAGTAAATACAAGTTCTAGAATTTATGAAGAATGTTTAAACCTCACAGTTGTGTTAATTGTAATCTTTGATGATCTTTACTAAGAAAAGAGAATTTAGCTACGCACAAACATAATTAAAACAAGAAGATGAAGTAAAAATAAATATTATAAAGTACTAAAAAGAAGAGAAAGGAGTAAACACTGATAAATGCAGTAGCTCTCCAAAGTCGGAATAAGGGTTGAGGTGAAGGAGCAAAAACCATAATACGAGAACAAAAACCCTAAAATCCTATATATAATTGTTATAAGTCCTACTCCTAGTTGAACTAGACTTGCAATAAATGTTTCATGATGAGCTAGACGTGAAATAGGAGAGACCGCAAAAGTTGTAGACTTTCTATTCTTGGACGCGTCTGTGACTTGGGCTCCATGTCACTGGGGGAAATACGCATCAAGGGCAAGATCATAACAAACTCGTCCAAAATTCAGCAAATAACATGCATTCCCGATAAATCTTTCTTTAAGTCATTTCCTATAAAAAAAATGAAGCAAATAGACACTAATCAGAAGCATCTTGATCTAAAGTGGACAAAAAAAGTGAATAAATTGTATAATAAATGCGCACTATCAAAACCTGATCGTAACAATGTGATGGCTCGAGCCCCCTGGTTATTTTACAAGAACCTAGTCATCATGAAGAAAGTTACCGGGGACGAGCAACTCCTTCCTGTGGATATGAGTCATATCATCTTCTCGGTCCGTTTCTACGATCTACCTATCAATATGAAAACAAGGGACACGGTGGAGTATTTTGGGGATAAGGTGGGTCTCTTTATTAGTGTGGAGGATGCTGAGCTTCAGGCTGCTTGGAGTTGGGTGAGTGTTGTTAAATGTGGACCATCCTCTCACTAAGTCTCTTAAGGTGCCGGATCGTAATGGTGTTAAAATCTCGGTAACTGTTATGTACGAAAGATTTCCCTATTATTGTTATTTTTGTGGTAGATTATGGCATATTTTTCAAAACTGTAGGTGGCGAATCTACAGAGATCCATATGGGGTTCAACCTCTTGATTTTAGCACAGGATTGTGGGTCCCGACAGACCCTCTAGTGGTGACCAAGTAGTCCATAAATGATGCAGAAGGGTCAGGTGGATAGTAGTTTGTGGTTATAGTCCTATTTCTCGTCGTTAATGGTCTCCGGTAAGGGCTAATTCTAGTCTCCGACCGGTAATTTAGATTAGTAGCAACGGGCAGAGGTCATCCCTATCATTTGAGGCGTCGAATATAGTGGTAGGGGTGGAGAACATAGGGATCAGGGATAAATCCGTAATGGATAAGATTGTTGAACGTTTCAAACAAGTGGTGATTAAAGAACAAGTTGCTGAAAACTGGAAAAAGGTTGCGAGAATTTGTTAGAGCAGTTTGAACAACATATGTTGAAATCCATTAAAGGCTTTAGTGGGGATACTAGTATTTCGGGGAAGATGGGAATGGTGGAAACGTGGGTTTGGGGCCTGGTGATGGGTGTCGAATCCATCAAAAATAAAATTTATAAAACCTATCACATTGAAACAAAAAAGTATTGCAACAAGCGATAAGAGGTTTATGATTAATTTCAGTTTCCAAGTATGACCAAATTGTGACAATGGTAGTAACTAATAAAGGGGAGGTTTGTAAAAACTAATTAACGAAATAGAATGCAATAAAAACAATAAATAAATAAACAATAAATAAGATCAGATGATAGAAAATTCCCAGTAAAAATATAACCAAGGTCATAATTCTCATGTATTGATCATTGATGTAAAGATGTTTAAAAATGAGTTTCATAGGGTGGCTATAGAAGTCAGGTTCACTTCGATTTCCTACTCTCCTCCTAATCAAGTTTCTTAAAGAGACCCTCTATTAAAAACCCTAACCTTCTTAGCAATCATAAGGTTCACTTATAGGATTTAACTAGTTGGTTGATAAAAATAGGGAGAGACCATCTCTAGACCTAGGAAAGAGACCCACTCGCCCCTATAAATCTAATTCTTCTTTTCTCTAACTGAGTCCCGACTGGCCATGAGCTTGTTGCCTACGGATTCCTTCTAACAATGTAGACCCTTATTAGGAAAAGTTGTAATTATTCAGGTTTAAAACTTAAGTTGATCACTTGTAAATCAAACAAGAATAAATTGAAAAGAAATCAGAAAGAGAAGAAATATGAAATCCAGAATTTATTAAATACGTTTAGATCTCACAATACTGGAATTATGAACCTTAGAGTTTCTACCAGGAACAATTTACTTAGCTAGAAACAGATATAATAAAATAAAATACGAAATTCAATTGCATAAAATTGGAAATCTCCTCGTTTCAATGAAGAAGACGATGAGAGAAGAAAATAATGGAGTTCAAGTTTATTGCAGAGAAAAATAGAAGCGATAGAAGAGATGATGAGATGCCATCTCCCACCGTCTATGTAATCTAAATAGACTTGAAAAAACTAAATTTTTCTTATCTTTCCTAGAGTTCTAGATAAAATATAAAAACCAGTTGTTCTCATCCCTTAGGATGTTTTACAAATCTAAAACTCTTCTTTGAAAGTCTTCTGCTGAGAACATGACCTTGGTTATGTTTTTACTGGCGCGCTGGAAGTCTTTTTCTAAGAGCAGAGGTACTGGTGCACTCTTCCTGACTTGCGGCCCAGGCCCACTGTATTGATTCCCAGGCCCACCTGAAATCGTCCTAGGCCTAGTGAAGAGGCACTTTTCACTGATGCTGATCGACTCTCCCCTAGGCCTAGAAGAGAGGCGTTTCTTCCTGATATTGATGGATTCTCCCCTAGGTCTAAGGGAGAGGCTTGTTCACTCTGGTCGAGTCATTTTCACCACCATCTTCTTTTTGCTCTATTTTCTTGGCGTTTCTGTTCCTTTTCTTCTTGTTTGGTTCTTCTAACTAGTTTCTGCAAAAAGGAAGGAAATCCACCAAATATCAACAGTATCAATATTTAAAAATAGTGAAGGAGATAATGATTTTATACAAAATAAGTGTTCAATCACCTGGTAAGGTTGGTGGGCCGGTGCTGGGTCAAGTGTTAGGGTGGGCATTAGTGAGCCGCGTGTTGAGGAGTATGGTGGGTTGGGGGGGGGGGGGCGAATGTGGGGAGCTCCGTTGGTGGGCTTGGTCTAGGGTCCGGGTTGTGGGAAGGGACTATATAGAAGGGAATGGTAACGAGTTTGGCGTCGTTGATGAGCTCATGGAGAAAGAGGATCACATTTTATCTTCTGAATCCGACCCGGAGGAAAAGATAATACATGTTTTAAGTAATGGGAAAACCAGACGGGTCTGTGATGTCAAAGCCTCTAGAATTAACAATAAGGTGAGTTATCAATGAACCCATGATCATAGAACTCTTACTAGCTCTAATCTGACTATAGACCCAGAAACTTAAATTCACTTTATAATCATTCAACATACACTATAAAATGAATAACTCCTGCTTTGAGATGATACCAGAAATATGGGTCTTCCTAGCGAAGGTGACAACAAGGCATCTGCGTAAAATCCTAAGCGTCGGGTCAGCAATGACGTGTGCCTTGGGGTTACTGTCATCAAAGGCAGCTGCTGGGTTACCCGTTAGTTGCCTATAAGCTTCATCCTTCTTAAAGATAGGGAAGTATGGATAGTTAGTTAGAGAGTTTAAGTACCAGGAAACATGTAAATTAGATTCAAACACAAAACCCAACATTGCATTAAATTCATCCATGGTTAGGTGGGAATTCTCATTCTTCAACTTAAAGTTAACTGCCTTGGCAGCAGTTAGGTTCAAGCTATATTTTCCTTTCTTTTTATGGGAACTAAACCAAAAGGAAGTGTAAAATGCCAAGATAAGTTCCAAATAACAAGGATATTTGAAGAAAAATAGAGGTTCCTATCCAATGTTATGCACAAAGTTTATAACCCTATCACTTAAAACCAAGGTTAGTAAGCAATTCAAAATCTAATTGTGCACAAGCAGGAACTACACCTTGATACTTAACAGCAAGTTTATCAAAATGCAACTAACCATTGAGGTTTTCAATTGCTGGTGTTACATGGCTTAAGGATTTGTGGTTTTTAGCCTTGTACTTTGTGCGGATGTGACCTTGCTGCTCCATGAAGACTGGTGCAGGCCTGCTGCTGGGTTATATTCTAGAAATCTGAGCTTTTGATGATGGTCTGTGTGGGTTCTTCTGGTCCCTTCGATCAATTACCATCTTGGCTCTAACTTTCTGGCTCTTATACTTCTGCCTAGTTCTGTTAGTAATTCTATAACCTGCCTCTCCACCAGGCCTAAGAGAAGGTCCTCTTCACTAGGTCTAAGACCCTTTCTCTTCTGCCCAGTTGCCATCTTTTCAGCTCGCTTATCCACAGATGGCGTTGCTGGATGCTTACTCTTCCTTAATCGAGATAGAGGTATGTCGTCGGTGTCTATTTCCGATTCCACCGCTAGAGCTTCACCACGGCCAAGCTTGAAAGTTGGATTTGACACCGTGTCAGCACCAGAACTTGTAGAAGAGTTGGGAGAGGGAATAAATTCAGCAGATCTGGGGGTTATAGCACCCAAATCCCCTATTTCTATGTCGGCTTCAACATCCCCCCTTCCCTAGGTCTATTTTCTCTATCCCTTAGGGCTTATCCGCCCTTTCTAACTCTGGGTCTACTCCGACCGCTCGAACCAAAACTGTTGCAGCATTGGAGAGTACCCCTCTACTTGAAAATAAAATGCATGGGTTCCTATTTTTATTATTTTGGACTCGACATTGCTTGCTCAATTTTTAGGTGGTTGATGTACTGTGAATTGCTCCACAATATGTTCTTTAAATCCTTCATAGAAGGGTTTCAGTATCTACCCGTTCACCTTGAAAACTCTCTTGGTTTGTATATCCTGGATATCAATAGCACCCATGAGGAAAAATGTTAGAAATAATATAAGGCGCAGTCCATCTAAACTTAAGTTTACTAGAAAGAATTCGAAATCTAGAACTAAACAACAAGACTTTCTGTCAAATAAAGAAGTCTTTGTGTTTGATGATTCTGTCATGGTAAATTTTCGCCTTAGCCTTGACAGTCGCTGCATTCTCGTACACATCATTTCTCGATTTGAAACTTCTTCTTGACCGTTGGTTTGGGGGTGGTAGGTTGTAGAAACCTTGTGAGTGATGTTGTACTTTCTGAATAGGGCAGCAACTATCTTATTGCAGAAGTGAGTACCTTTGTCACTTATGATGGCTCTTGGCACTCCAACCTGTTCAATACATTAGTTAAAAAAAGAAGAAACAACTGTCTTAACATCATTAACCTTTGTGGCTTTAGCTTCGACCCACTTAGATAAATAATCCACTGTAAGAATAATATACATGTTTCCACTTGAGCTAGGAAAGGGACCCATGAAATCTGTTCCCCAAACATTAAATATTTCACACACTAATATGGGGTTTAATGGCATTTAGTTCCTAGAGGTTATGTTTCCTGTTCTCTGGCAGTTTGGACATTTCATACAAAATTTGTGGTTGTCTTTAAACAACGAAGGCCAATAAAATCCAGACCCTAGAATTTTAAGTGCAGTACGCTTTGGTCTAAAGTGACCCCCATAAGCATGCGAATGATAAAATTCAAGAATTGATGGGATCTCATGCTTAAGAACACACCTTCTGATCACTTGATCCTTTCCAATATTCCACATGTAAGGATCGTCCTATACATAATACCTAGAATCCTTTCTAATCTTTTATTTTTCATTAGAAGAGAACTCACCTTGGAACATACCTGTTGCTAAGAAGTTAGCAATTTCTGTGTACCATGGTCTCTTCCCTAGGGCTAGGAAAAGGCCCTCATCCGGGAATTCATCTCTCACTGGGTTCGAACCTTGCTCCACAAAGATTTTGCTCAAATGGTCTGCCACCAAGTTTTCCTTGCCCTTTTTATCTCTGATCTCGATATCAAACTCTTGTAGAAAAAGAATCCACCTGATCAGCCTCGGTTTCGCTTCCTTCTTCGTCAAAAGACATCTCAAAGTTGCATGATTAGAAAATATAATTTCCTTAGTACCAAGAAGATATGATCTAAATTTATCCAAGGTAAAAATAATTGCAATCAATTCTTTCTCAATAGTTGTGTATTTTTCTGAGCTTCATCCAAAATCCTCGAAGCATAATAGATCACATGAGGGTATTTTCCATCCTTCTAACCAAGGAAAACCCCTACAGAAGAGTTAGATGCATCACACGTAATCGCGAATGGCAAATTCTAGTTTGGTGCTTGGATTACTGGTGTTGTGATCAGTTTCTATTTGAGCTCGTCAAAGACACTTCTGCAATCCTCTCCAAACTAAAAATCTACATCTTTCTGGAGTAGTCTGCACATAGGTGCAACTATCTTTGAGAATTCCTTTATAAATCTCCTATAGAATTCTGCATGACCTAGGAAAGAGCGCATTTCGCGCACACAAGTAGGATATGGCAAAGACTCTAACATCTATTTTCTGTTTATCAACCTCAATACCTTTTTTGGGAAATAATATGACCTAATACTAATCCCTGATTTACCATAAAATGGCACTTTTCATAATTCAAAACAAGATTAGTTTCAAGACATCTCTTAAGGATTCTTTCTAGATTTTCTAAGCATTCATCAAAGGATTTTCTGTAAACTGTAAAGTCATCCATAAAAACCTCTATTCCTTTTTCAACATACTCAGAAAAAAATACTCACCATACAACGTTGAAAAGTTGCTGGTGCATTACAAAGTCCAAAAGGAATTCTCTTATAAGCGAATGTCTCAAAAGGGCAAGTGAATGTTGTTTTATCCTGGTCCTCTAGAGCAACTAGTATTTGATGGAAACCAGAGTATCCATCAAGGCAGTAGTAGTGTGTCTTACCTACAAGACGCTCCAACATCTGGTCTCTGAAAGGAAGTGGAAAATGGTCCTTCTTTGTGGCTGTATTGAGTCAGCGGTAATCTATGCACACTCGCCATCCATTATGGACTCTTGTGGGAACTAGTTGACCTTCACTGTTCTCCACCACTGTGATCCCTATTTTCTTGGGTACAACCTACACATGACTAACCCAATAGCTATCAGAAATGGGATAAATCACTCCTGCATCTAAGAGTTTCAAAACCTCTTTCTTTACTACTTCCATCATGGGACGATTTAGTCTCTTTTGAGGCTACCTCACTGTCTTACTGTCCTCCTCAAGATGAATATTGTGTGTGCAGATGGAAAGGGAGATCCTCTTTGTGTCGGCTATCGTCCATCCAATAGCCTCCTTGTACTCTTTCAGCACCCTCAAAAGTTTTTCTTCTTCCAACTTTGTCAGCTTACTAGAAATGATCACTGGTAGGCTCTTCCCTAGACCTAGGAAAGAGTACTTTAGGTGGTCTGGCAAGGTTTTCAGCTCCAAATCTAGTGCTTGTAAAATTGAAGGCAGAAGTTTGTTATGTATTTCTTGTAGTTCTGAAATCTTAGGAACATCAGTAAAAGATTTAGAAACATTAAGTTCAAACATAGTTTCTTTAATTTCTACATTGATGACCAAATCATTCTCCATTTCCAGCAATTTCAGTTTGTCAACACTTTGATCGTCACTCAAATATACTTAAATTTATCCTGATGCCTAAATGCACAAAGTAATGTGTATAGAGCAAGTCAGGGTCGAACCACAGAGATTGAAGGAATAATTTGCTAGTGAACTAGTATAACAAGGCAATATGCAACCAATCTAACCAAAGTAACAATAACAGGGGGGGGGGGGGGGTTTATGTTGATTAATAAATTAATCAACGCAGAGTAGGGAAGCTAACAAAACAGAATTGGAAAGTACTTATCTAGGGCACGAAAGTAAATCGTAATCCAGGGCAAGAAATGTAAAGTGTAATCCAGAGCAAGAGATGTAAACAGATCGAATGCGGGAAAAAGTAATGAAAAGGATATTAATCAAATGAGGCGAGATCTTAGCGAAAGGTGCTCCCTTGGGTTGTTTTCTAGGTCGGCTAGTCATTGGTGCAGAAGTTTTCCAGACTCATGTGCAGATCTGCTATAGGGACCGCGTTTCCACACCGCATCCCCTGCTTACCTTCGTAGATAAAAGTCACCCCCCGTTTCCACATATGAGGTGACCTTGACGTTCAGCCATCCTCCCAGCTACCTTCCTTGTCATCAAAAGGTAGCCTTGACCGTCCGGCCTGTCACGGCTCGAAGTAGGGAGGCTAAATTCAGAACGCCCATGAAGGAGAGGTAAGACAGATCTAGGGCGCGATAGCTCAGCTTGTCAGACTCCTATCGCATACCCTAGATAACTGTTTACCCCTAGGTGAGGCCTCTCGCGCTGCCTCCCCTAGGTGCCTACTCTAACTCCAGGGCTTCGCGTCAGTTATAACCCTGGAATATGACGTTACTCATGCAGAAATACTAAAAGATGATCAAGCTCTTAACATTTCTAGACAAGCATGTAATGAAATTGATAAACAGTCACGTGTCACAAAAGAATATGTTAAGCATGCATTAGACCTCTTAGCCGAACCCTACAACCCGTGGAACACCCTTCACTAAGAAAGGGGTATTTAGCTACTCATACTATAGTGTAAACAGTAGGTATATATAATCATACAATGATAAAACAAGGAAAGTAAAAAGGGAGTAGAGTAAACCGATAGATTAATTAATAATCAAAGAGGAAAGTTGTTGACAATGGCTGCTCTTGGAAGAGGAGATGATTCCCAGAAAATAAGCACTAAAATTAATGTAAGAAATTATCCCTTGGAACAGTCGTCCTTACAAAACCCTAAAACTATGCTTATATAGCCTAAGCCTAGCTAGGAGATAAAAACAGCTAAGGGGAGAGGAAGGATCAATGAGGGCGTGACAGCACACGTCCTTGCAAAAGGAATATCCTGGGATTCCTGGCACGTCTGGCATCTTCTGGAAACGCCTGGGATTCCGTGCGGATCTCAGAAGATGCTCTTTGGAAGAAGGCTCAGAACTGTCGAGACCTTAGGACAGCGCACTGGTCTGGTTCGCGTCGAGGTCTTGACAACGTTCTTTCTTCTAGACCTGGAAAATGGAATTCCTCAGAAATGCTCTAAAATAGCTTCTTTTTGGCCTTTTCCCTTCCTTGGCTCTAATCTGCAAATAAGATAGAAATGAGGGTCAAATAGCAACCTCGAGCCCCCGAAAGGGCTAGAAAGGAGGGTAAAACCTGGAGCATGAAACGTGCTATCAAACATCCCCACACTGCCCCTATGCTCGCCCTCGAGCATAAACAAAATTGGAAAACACCTCATTCTTAAACATGCGTAATCAACTTCCAACACCTAGAATTGGCATACCATTCTACAACCTACACCCAACCAGAACACATCCAGACCTAGAAAACACCTGCATCAGGCTGATAGAATAACGACCCTATCAACCAGACTTTTCCATATCTAGCCTAGTCACCAGCAGTCCTCACAAAGATGCGTATTTGCACTCATACTCAAAATAAAATGTGTTTAGGCTAGCACTCATGAATGCAATTAACACAACACATGCATGGTTTGCACGTCAATCCGAGTACTGTAGAACACATGCATGGGCAATCAACAATCGGGAAAACATCGCATCAGCAAGAAGAAAGAAATGGGGTCGAAGGAGTTAGAAAGGTGAAAGAGGGGAGTAGGAGATGAACAGAAGAGAAATGAGGGGAGAAAAGAAGGAAAGAAAAGAAAGAACCAGGCAAAACCTGGTTGGATCCCTTGGCTGGGAAAAAAACGAAAGGCGAGGCAGCTTTCATTAAGGGCACGAGGTGATTGGGGGGCTAGACAAGGATCTTCTTTTGGGGCCTTGAAAGTTGTTCGAATTGAAGCTTCGGATGCGGATTTTTCTTTGACGCTAGGCGCCTTTCTCCTCTTATTTTGAGATTAACATTTTTTTTTTAGTAGAAGAGGAGATGGCTCTTGATTCGGTTCCAGGATCGATGGTGACTTCTTTTTCGCTTCCCCACACTTGAATGTTTCAGGGGGCTCGAATTGTATGAATGGTCTAGGGCTCGAAACTCTCTTATCTTGCCCTAGGCTCCTGCTTTTTGCTCTGAAGTCTTTTGTTTTTATCTTCCTTCCCCACACTTAAACTCGCCTGCTCACTTTAGGTGTCTAGCCCTCGACATTACCCTCAACAATTGCTACCTCACCTGCCAAGGAAAAAGATCAAGAAAAGGCGAATGGTTAGGAAAGTATGAAAAGAAGGGGAATGTCGGGGGTTCGAAAAGAAAAGAAAGAGAGATGGGGGAAAAGAAGGAAAGAGACATTGATGCGAAGTTTTCTGTCATTTCTAAGCTTTCCCATGTCCTAACAGTGACTATACCCAGGGATATCATGCAAACTTAGACTGCGCTTAGCTAAGCATTTTTTCTCAAAAAATAAAAGGTATGAAGTTCAAGTATGCTCACGGGATCAAATTATGACTACTGGTGACGTGGCCTAGATATAGATATAAGGGCTAGCAGGTCAAAAAATGCATGTTCAGGCGTAGGTGCTATGGATGTCATGTTTTTTCTATGCATCGAAAGTTGAAAAACACATGTCAAAAATGAGGGTTTGAAAATTTTCCTAGCATGGCTAAAAATAAAATCCGAAGATCATGCAATCATGTAGCAAACGTAAAAATAAACATGCAAACACACAGGCAATAAATAACTCCCTCCCCACACTTAGGCAGCGCATTGTCCTCAATGCGGGGAGAGTATAAAAAGGAGTTCAAGAATTATAAGTACAGTACAAAGCAAAAATAGTAAATTGTTCAGTGCCCCTTTCGGGGGCTGGAGAGATGAAATTGTTCGGGGGTGGGTTACTGGGGTGGCAAATTTCTCCGGGCAACTTCAGCCGTCAAAGCCTGAAGTTCCCGCAAGATAAGCTGGAGAAGCCTCGTCTGGGTCGGGTCATAGACGATGAGATGAGTCGGGGGCTGGCTTCCTGATGCAGTATGCTGGCCTTGTCGAGCTGCTTTTGCTTGAGGCACTTGCTTTTCGGGGGCTGGGGGAATGGCATTGGAGCGGGGGTCCGAAAGATCTAGATAGTCAAAGATACCGCCATTCTTGGTCCCGAAAACCTTCTCTGCTGCTGGGGCACAACCTGGATAAAAGCTCAACACACCACGTGAGAGACATAAATGGCCCATGACATCCAAGGTTTGGATATCCAAATCCTTGAATGCCAGGGGCTCGGAAAGGTTACTAGCAGCCAGGTCAATATTACGCATTTTCACAGCAAACAGGGAGATAAGGGATCCAAAAATAGGCCCACGGCCACCATTTAATACATGCAAGACACCCGAAGCTACCCAAAAACCTAAATTGACCCTTCGTTTGTGCTTCATGCACCATAAAAAGAAAAGTTCCTGCACAGATATCTGTCCCGAGGAACCAAATCTTGCGGAAAAGGTGAGGGCTAGATACCGGTGTAGGATACGCAATGCAGGGTCAACAATTTCATGGGCTTTACTACCCTTAGCATCAAATTGAACATGAGGCTTATTGGTTAGCTCCCGAAAAGCAGCAGTAGCATAAAAAACAGAAGGGATAACAGTTAAAGCATTTTTATACCGAGGGGTATTCAATTCATTATTTTTAACAAAACCTAACCAGCAATTAAATTCACCCAATGTCAGATGCTCCCATTTGGTGGCTAGCCTAAAATTGATCAAACCAGGGGTAGAGGAATTTGGACCGACCTTACCCTTGGGCCTAAAAGTGCCATCTACCCAAAAAGTAGTAAAAAATTCAAGGGAAAGCTCGACATAGGTCGGGTGCTCCAAATAGAACAGAGATTCCCAACCAATGTTGGTCACATAATCTCTGATCCTGGACTCAATGCCCATCTTAGCAAGAAATTCAAAATCCAGGTGCGCACATGAGCTAACGCCCTTGGAATTCAGCAAAGTCAACTTGTCAAGAGAAGGCTTATCATTAAAGACAATCCATTCATGGGGTGAAGAAAGGTCAGAAGTCACCTGGTGTGAGCCGGATCTGGGGATAGATGAAGGCGTTGGGGTCTCGACCTCGATATCCTCATCTGTTTTGGGGGCCCGAAGTTTCTTGGAGCTCGAGGGCTTGCTTGAACCGGCGAGTGAAAGTTTTCTCTTCTGGCCCACTGGTGTTTCAACCGCAGCTGGCTGATCCGCCTTGGTCGGGGCCTTGGACTTTCCCTTCTTGGCCGCTGATTTTGCTTCAGCTGCCTTCTGCTTCTTCTCTGCCTCCTCCGCAGCTTACTGGGCCTCGAAATCTTCTTCTTCATCAGCGTCGCCGCCCTCTACCTCTCCACTTTCTCCAGTTCCTTCCTCCATGACCTCGGGGTCTTCATTCTCTTGGCCAATATCAGCGTCAGTTTGGGCTTCCATGACCTCGGCTTCCTCGTCAGAGATTAGAATGTCCTGGAGGACCTCTTCCACCGTTAAGGCAGGCTGAGGAGATATGAAACGATCAACAACAGCGTCTAGGGGCGACTGCTTGGATGATGTAGATGGCTTTTTGGGCTTGGGCTTGGCCGTGGACGATCCAGGAGGGAGTTTCACCATACGGCCGCCTCGAGTGGTTGTCATGGTCGGAGGAACGGAGCCTGTGACTTCTATATCGTCCTCCACCAGGGTAAACTCTCTGATCTGCTCCACGGTTGTAGGTGAGACCGCCGTAGGAGAGGAAAGGGGTCGTGGCTTGACAGACGGTGGTGTGGCTGTTTTGTATGAAGCCGAGTTTGGTGTAGCTGACTGGGATCTAGATCTGGAAGGAACTGGGCTCGAAGTGTCCACCGGCTTAGGTCCGGCAACATTTTTGCGAGCTGGCTTTTTAGTCTTAGGTGCCATTGATGGTGAGTGTAGTGAGAAAGATAGCAGTAATGGAGGTGGGAGTGAAGAGAGGATAGGGTTGCGTGTTTGGTGAGGGAGAGAGGTGAAAGTGATAGGGTTGAAAGTGATATGAGTGAAAATTTGTGGGAGTGTGGGAAAGAGAGTGGAAATCACAGCTGGCAATAAATGGCGCAGCTTTACATTGATGAGGTTTGCGTTTTCTGCGGCTTGACAGGCTACGTGGCACCCTGGGCGTGGAGCACAATGACCCACGCGTATCCCAACTGCCCAAAAAGGATAGCAACTTTTAAATTTCAAAACAGCAGTTGGTATATTTAAGATACAGACAAAAAGAGGGAATAAAGGTGAGTTAATGTTAATTAAAAGGAATAAAATCATAGGGAAAGGGAAAGGTAAGAGATATATACAAGGAATAAAACATGGAAATAAAATCAACAAAAATCAGAGAATCCGAAAGGTGGCAGAGAAGATAAGGGAGAGAGAAAGGATACGACTGACATATCAAATGCCTCCAACGTGGTCCAGTTACTCGTCGGGACCTCGACGTGCTTTGATACTCTAGGTCTGGACGGGTAGGTCCTCCACCATAGCCTCCTCAACAACCGAGGGCTGGAAACCTTCATTGAAGGGTTTCAGTCTTTGCCCACTGACTTTGAAGATGACTCCTGTGACAGGGTTCTGGATTTCAACTGCCCCATGGGTGTAGATTGTCGTGACCACGAAAGGTCCCGACCATTTGGATTTCAGCTTCCCAGCGAAGAGTCGCAGTCGTGAGTTGTACAACAAGACTTGCTGTCCAACTGAGAACGTTTTGGGACGAAGGTGTCGGTCATGATATGCTTTTGTCTTGCCTTTATAGAGCAGGGCATTCTCATAAGCATAATCCCTTAACTCTTTTAGCTCTTGAATTTGCAAGCGCCTATGTTGGTCAGCGAGGCCTAAATCTGTGTTTACCTTTCGGATAGCCCAGAAAGCCTTGTGCTCTATCTCCACCGGGAGATGGCACGACTTTCCATAAACAAGTCTGTAAGGGGTCATCCCTATCGGGGTCTTGAAAACTGTTCGATAGGCCCAGAGAGCGTCACCCAATTTCAAACTCCAATCCTTTCTGGACTGGTTAACGGTCTTTTCAAGAATGGACTTGATCTCACGGTTCGAGACCTCGGCTTGTCCGTTAGTCTGAGGATGATAAGCAGTGGATGTTCTATGGTGGACTCCATACTTTGTCAAAAGAGAGGACACAACACGGTTGCAAAAGTGGGCACCCCTATCGCTGATCAGCGCTCTAGGTGTACCAAACCGATTGAATATATTGGTGCGGAGGAAGTTCACAACCACCTTGGAATCGTCCGTTCGAGTAGCCTTGGCCTCGACCCATTTAGAGACATAATCGACGGCCAGAAGGATGTAGATGTTGCCAAAGGAATTGGGAAAAGGGCCCATGAAGTCTATACCCCATATATCAAAGATCTCGCAGGCGATAATGTTTGTCAAGGGCATCTGATTCCTGGCCCCGATATTTCTAGTGGCCTGACATCGGGGGCATGAGGCGCAGAACATGTAACTATCCTTGAAAATGGTGGGCCAGTACAACCCAGCTTCCAGAACTTTCAGGGCAGTTTTCTTGGCCGAGAAATGGCCTCCTTCTGAGTGGCAGAATTTAAGGATCGAGGGCACCTCGTCCATGGTTACACATCTACGGATGATCTGATCCGAACAGTGCTTCCATAGGTAGGGACTGTCCCATATGTAGTATTTTGCTTGTCTTCTGATTCTGGTGCATTCAGAGGAAGTGGAATCGGCTGGGTAAGTGCCTGTAGCACAAAAGTTTGCAATATCGGAAAACCATGGGGAATAAACAGTTTGGACTAGACATAGGTGCTCGTCTGGAAAAGTATCCCGGATTGGCATAAGCGAATTATCTTCTTGGGCTGGAAGTCTACTCAAGTGATCGGCCACAAGGTTTTCTCTTCCGGCCTTGTCTTTGATAGCTATATTGAATTCTTGCAGAAGCAAGATCCAATGGATAAGCCGAGGTTTGGCATCGGCTTTGGTCAACAAACACCGAAGGGCAAAATGGTCAGAGTAGATGAGGACCTGAGTTCCTAGCAGATATTGTCTGAACTTGTCTAGGGCGTAGACTACGGCCAGAAGTTCTTTCTCAGTGGTGGTGTAGTTCTGCTGGGATGGGTCTAGCAACTTGGAAGCATAATAGATGACATGGGTCTCTTTATCCTTCTTCTGACCCAAAACGGCGCCTAGGACCTGATTACTGGCATCACATATGACCTCGAAAGGTAGTGTCCAGTCGGGGGCTCGAATAATCGGGGCCGAGATAAGTTTGTTCTTGAGAATTTCAAAAGCGGTTCTGCAGGCCTCGCTAAAATCGAAGGAAACGTCCTTCTGGAGCAATTTACACATGGGTTGGGCAATCTTCGAAAAATCCTTAATGAACCTTCGGTAGAAACCGGCATGGCCTAGAAAAGATCTCACATCGCGGACACAAGATGGGTAGGGCAGGGATTCTATTACTTCTATCTTGGCTTTGTCAACTTCAATTCCCTTGGCCGAGATAACATGACCAAGCCCCAGGGCTCGATCTACCATGAAGTGGCATTTTTCGAAATTCAGGACAAGATTCGTCTCAATGCAGCGCTCTAGGCACCTTTTCAGATTGTTCATGCATTCTTCAAATGAGTTTCCATAGACGGTGAAGTCGTCCATGAAGACTTCGATTCCATCTTCAACTAATTCAGAGAAAATGCTGACCATACAACGCTGGAAAGTGGCAGGGGCGTTGCATAGACCGAAGGGCATGCGTCTATACGTGAAGGTCCCGAAAGGGCAGGTGAAGGTTGTCTTTTCCTGATCTTCAGGAGCAACTGGGATCTGATGGAATCTGGAGTAACCGTCTAGACAATAATAATGGGTTTTGCCGGCCAGGCATTCCAGCATCTGATCGATGAAGGGCAGTGGAAAATGATCTTTCCTGGTAGCAGAATTTAGCCGGCGGTAGTCGATACACACTCTCCACCCATTCTGGATCCGGGTAGGAATGGATTCTCCAGCCTGACCGATGGTGATAGTTATGCCTGTTTTCTTGGGCACAACTTGGATAGGGCTGACCCAAGGGCTATCTGAGATGGGGTAGATAACTCCCGCATCTAACAACTTGAGAATCTCTTTCTTCACCACTTCCATCATAGGCGGATTAAGTCGTCTCTGGGGCTGGCTGTTGATACCCAAATTTTGACGCCATTTTTAATCAATTTTAGCATTTCTCTCATTTATTTAATTTACTGTCATTTTTACTTGATTTACAGTCATCTGTAGTTAGTTTACTATCACTAGCATTTTTAGGTGTTTCGTTGCATTTTTGCATCGTCGTTAGCATCGTCAGCTTTCGAAATCGCATTTTCAATTTTTCGGCATGCATTTTCATTATTATTATTAATATTATTTTTAGCCTAAAAAAATCACGTTTTAGACTATCCGGCAGTCGTATGCTAGTTTTTCTGCATTTTTGGTCATCTCACGAATTTTAGGATTTTTAGGGTTTTAGCGCATTTTTTAGTATTTTTATTATTTTATTAATATTTTTATTCGAGCTTTTATTGGACCCGAGTAAGTCTGCTCAAACCACAGCTTGACTTTTAAATGTTTTCCATCAACTAGTTGCTAGCTTTTTTTCTGCTCGCAACGGTATACAACGTTTCGTGTAATTTTCGGCGTAACGTTTTTATTTTTCCGTTCCCGCGTTTCGCGCTTTTGAACGCGAAAATAAATGCGTCAAACGCGAAATTTTCATGCTTCGCTGTATACGGTTAAAACCGTCATAATTTTCTCTACGCGCTGGTACCCTCGGTTCGAAAAGTCCGAACGTTTGCTCGTCGGACTTGGCTCGAGGCCATTTAAATAGCATAAATGACCATTTAATCTCAACCATTGATCTTGGTCAACTAGAAATAGTCAACCAAATCAATGGTTGAGCATTTAAGTGTGCCATGCACACGGGAACAGCATGGGAACGGATGAACAGGAGAGCGAGCCACCGAGCTGCCTGCTCCGACCTCCTGTCCCGTCCAAACCGTTTCCCGTCCCCTCGTCAATCATCACACAGCAGCCTAGACCCTCCACCTCACGGCCGTAGCCCCGCCACCGCGACCAAGCGGCCTCCACGCGCACAGCCGCGTCCCTCTCCTCACGCGTTTGAAGCCTATAAATACAAGTCACTGTCTTCATTCAAACGGGCACCAAAATCGCAAGAAACCCTTGCTCCTTCTCCCTCTTGATCAGCTTGCTCATATTGAGCGACAATCGTCCAGTTCAAAGTTTGAAACGTGAGCTTTCTCTCTCTAGCTCATCTTCGGTTTTTCTGTGCAAGTTTTCTTTAATTTCGTTTGGCTTGATTTTGAGCAAATAAATTGATTGTTTTTATGCTATTAATTCACATACGTAATGTAGATTAAATACATGCTTTCAATTTTGAAAATCGTTGGCTAGATTGTTCGAATTAATTAGTTTTCGATAATTAACGGTTCGGTCATTTTTTCGAAATTAAATTTTGTACGAGTCAAACTCAAAATCGAGGTTTATACGGTCGGAAAGTCGTCGAAGAGACGAACATTTCGGTACGTCCATTTTTCAAAACGGCCAAGTGTGGCCGGAGTTGGGTCGCCGGCAGTAGCTCTGGCGACCAAGGGAGGGGGTGATGAATAGTGCCATGCCTATTCATCACACGGCGCCGTTTTGGCCCCCCTCCCAAGTTTTCAAAGTTTTCAATTAGGTCCCTCCGATTTTTAATTCTTTCCGAAATTTCAAATCGCAAGTTTTTCGTAAAAATAATTCGTACGCATCGTACGTTAATTTCTCGTATTATCAACTGTTTAATTTTCTGCACTTATCAACTGTTTAATTTTCTGCACTTATCAACTGTTTTATTTTCTGCACGTATCAACTGTTTAATTTTCTGCACTTATCAACTGTTTTAATTCTTAGCACTTTAAATTTTCGCACTTTATTTTCTGCAATTTAAAAATTCAGTTATTTATTTTTACCGCCTACATGGACGGTCGCACTTTAATTTCCGCAATATCAACTGCTTTAATTTTTCGCAAAACTGCTGGAAATCCTTCCGCAATATTAACTGTTTTATTTTCTGCAAATACCAATTGTTTTATTTTCCGCAATATCAACTGCTTTAATTTTTCGCACAACTGCTGGAAATCCTTTCGCAAATATCAACTGCTTTATTTTCTGCAAATATCAATTGTTTTATTTTTCGCAAATATCAACTCTCTACTTTCTGCAAATTATCCAACTGTTAAATTCTCGTATGCTTAAAATCAATCATTTTTCGCATGCAATCAACGTAGATATTAAATTCTCCCATGCGTAAAATCAATCATTCTTCGCATGCAATCACGTAGATGTTAGATTCTCACATGCTTAAAATCAATCATTCTTCGCATGCAATCACGTAGATGTTAGATTCTCACATGCTTAAAATCAATCATTTTTCGCATGCAATCAACGTAGCATTTTAATTCTCACATGCGTAAAATCAATCATTCTCCGCATGCAATCACGTAGATGTTAGATTCTCACATGCTTAAAATCAATCATTTTTCGCATGCAATCAACGTAGCATTTTAATTCTCACATGCGTAAAATCAATCATTCTTCGCATGCAATCACGTAGATGTTAGATTCTCACATGCTTAAAATCAATCATTTTTCGCATGCAATCAACGTAGCATTTTAATTCTCACATGCTTAAAATCAATCATTTTTTCGCATGCAATCACGTAGCATTTTAATTCTCACATGCTTAAAATCAATCATTTTTCGCATGCAATCACGTAGATGTTAGATTCTCACATGCTTAAAATCAATCATTTTTCGCATGCAATCACGTAGCACTGTTAAAATTCTCACATGCGTAAAATCAATCATTTTTCGCATGCAATCACCATAGCATTTAAATTCTCGTATGTGTAAAATCAATCATTTTTCACATACGATCAACCCAACATTTAAATTTCGTATGCGTAAAATCAATCATTTATCGCATGCAAATCAACTCAGCATTTAAATTCTTGTATGCGTAAAATCCATCATTTTTCGCATACAAACAACTGTCATCATTTTTGTCAAACCCAGCATCTCACTTTCGTATACGCGAAATTCATCATTTCTCGTATGCAATCAACTGTCATTTAAATTTTCGCACTCATAAAATTGTTTACTTCTTTCTCAAGCTATCACTAATACTCTCACTTTGTAGGTTTTAAATTCAAGCTTCGCTCGAAAGTACGCCTTTCGATTCCCTTTTATTTATTCAGCGCTTTTTCGTAAAATAGCAGTCGTACGCATGATATATAGAACTGTTAGAATTAAAATCAACCCACATGAACAACGTGTTTAAAGAGTCGCTTCAAATGCCATATTCATGTGATTTTAAATTCTCGCATATATTGACTGCATGTACATGGGGACTTTCGATCCCACATCAGTTTTCCACTTAAAAAACCAATCATTTAAAATTGGTACTCTGTTAGCAATCCATGATAGGTTCACATAGCAATCAATCTAATCATGCATGGCCCGATGATGAAATAAGAGGGCGCTCATTCAGTCTTACAGAAAATTCAGTCCCATCACGTTACGGTCAAGAATAATAGACTGATCTTGATAAACGGTAACCCCGTCCGAAAGATCTTTTTTATTATTTTTGAACTGTCCCGATTGTGGAAAAGGCTAAAGTGACGATTCCTCTGAGGGCCCCCTTTTTCAAAATAAAACGCATTTTCATCAAAACACCTTTTAAACACCTCTCATCAACCGGTAACCGTTTTCGGATGTGACTCGGGTGCCTAACACCTTCCCGAGACCATAATACGACCCCGAACCTTTTGTCTGGGGTCCAGACCCCTTTTTTGTGCCTTTAGTTTTTTTACTTATTATATTTCCTATGCCATGACGATTAAGGTTCCCTAAAGCCTAGCAACCAAATTAGGGTGGCGACTTCATTGCATGTTGCGAGGCGTCTGTCTACGCTGAGCATTGTAAGGTCCCAAATTTCGTTGCACACTCGCGAGTTTTTAATTTTCGTGGGGGCGCGACACTGGCGAATGGTCTTGATTGCGTCTTCTAGGTGGATGTGATGAGTGCATAATGCTGGAGACAAGCCTTTAATGTCTAAAAATGGTCCATCCTATAGCTTGCCTGAAGTTCCTTAGCAAGGAAATGAGCTTGGACTCCTCGAGGTCTTCGAGCTTGTTGGAGATAATGACAGGTAAAGAGTTATCGGGGCCTAGATAAGCATATTTCAAGTGAGTAGGCAGTGGCTTCAGATCTAAGGCTGGAGCCTGTTCAATAGAAGGAAGTAACTTAGCATGGTCTGGATGTTCGGGAGACTGATTCGGAGATTCATGCTGAGCAACAGCGCATTCCTCTAGGGCAGCGACGACTGAGTGTAATTCAGAAGGAATAGGAAGTGTCGAGGCCACGACATCTAGAAGAGCTGGCGTCAGACTCCTGTCAAGGGCAAATTGCAAGGGGTCAGTAGAATATATATCATCAATTTCCCCTACAATGGGATCAACAATATCAACATAATTCACACTAGAAAATTCAGAGGGGTATCGCATGGCTTCTAGCATATTGAATTTGATCTCTCCATCAAATTCGAGGGAGATGGTGGCATCATGAACATCAATTTTTGCTCGGGCTGTGGCCAGAAATGGGCGGCCTAGAAGAACATCTGTGGACTTGGTGGAGTCCTCGTTCTCCATTGCAATCACATAAAAATCTGCGGGGAACAAGAATTCTCCTACTTGGGCCAAGACATCCTTGATGATCCCCTCGGGGTAGATGATAGAGCGGTCAGCAAGTTGGATGACGAGGTCTGTAGGCACGAGAGGCTCGAGGCCTAGACTGTGATAGATTACCAAGGGCATAACATTGATTCCCGCTCCGAGGTCACACATGGCCTTGCCAATATCAACTGTTCCGATTCGGCAAGGGATTATGAACATGCCCTGGTCTTTGCATTTTGGAGGGATCTGACGCTGGATATGTGCAGACGCGCTGACCCCTACGCTGATCTTGTTAACTTCGGCGAACTTGTTTCTGTTCGTGCATAATTGCTTCAGGAATTTGGCATAGAGAGGGACGTTTTTCACGGCCTGGAGAAGAGGGATGTTTACAACCACTTTACTGAACATTTCAAAGATATCACGGTCCTCCTTATCTTTCTTGGTCTTGACCAATCTGTGAGGAAACGGGGGCTCGAGAATCTTATGAATGTATTCCTGTGTAAATTCAGGTGGGTTAGGGTCATTCCTTGGTGAACCTCTGGGAGAACGGATTCTATCCTCCATGACTTCGACAGATCTGGGTACTTTAGGGAGCTTTGGTCTAGGTTTAGGTCGAATCTCGATCTCTGGAGAGTTTTCAACTTCGGGGGCTGGAGAAGTAGGTGCTTTCAAGGTCGTGCCACTTCACAAAGTTAATGCACAGACGTTGTGCTTGGGATTTACTTCTGTCTGAGGTGGCAGTCTGCCATGATTTGTTAACTCTTGCAATGTGGCAGTCAGGGCACTCATTTGCTTTTTGAGTTCATCTATTTCTTTCTGCTGCTCGGGATTCTTAGGCATCTCAGCAGTCGGGGGCTGGACAAAATTCTGGTCTGGAGGATGGACGAAGGTCTGATCCTGAGGAGGTTGGCGTTGATATTGGTTCTGATGAAATGTGGGTCGAGGTCTGAAATTTGGCATATTATGAGGGGGATTTCCATAGGGGTTCTGATGCTGTTGATGGCTAGGTCCCGAAAGCTGAGTGTTTGGGACCCATCCTTGGTTTAGTTGTTTCCAGCCTTGGTTGTAAGTCTGAGCGTAAGAGACTGGAATAAATTGGCCAGCAACATTCACTTGTATTTCCTCCGGAATATGAGGACATGCATCAGTGGGGTGATCCACGAAATTGCATATCTGGCAGGCCTTGACAGGTGCGGGTTGTGTTGTTATGAAGTTTTGGAACATTCCTGTAAGAGAAGATATCTGGTTCTGAAGGGCAGCTACTTGGACATCCTGGCCTGGATTGTTGGCAAGGTCATCAGAGGTGTTCTTGGCCATGATCTATATCGTTGCTCGTGTGGCTCTTGGAGTTAGAGCAGTCAAGGATCCATTGGCGGCTGCGTTAAGCAGCGCTTTATCCTGAGCCTTGAGGCCTTCACAAAAATATTGAACCAGAGCGTGCTCGGTAAGATTGTGGGCTGGGCAACTCGATTGCATTTTCTGAAATCTCTCATAGTACTGGGCTAGAGTCTCTTCTTTTTTCTGAACAATGGAGACGAGTTGCTTACGAGTGGTATTTGAGATTGAAGTCGGGTAATACTTCTCAGTGAAGATTTTTGACATGTCCGCCCAAGAACGAATAGATCTTGCAGGAAGGTCATAGTACCAATCTAGGGCGTCATCTTTGAGAGACCACTGGAATGCGCGAAGCTTGGCTTGCTCAATACTGACATTGGCGGGTTTCATGGCCTCGCAAATGGAGTGGAGCTGTTGGAGATGGCGAAGAGCATTTTCCTTGGCTACCCCTCGAAAAGTAGGCAGATGATGAAGCACGGCGGACTTCAGAGTCCAGTCATTAGGGACATTGAGCCAGTCAATGCAGCTACTGGCCATATTGGGGGTTGCATGGAAATTGTCGATGGTTTGCTGGTCTGGGGATGGTGGATCTTCGTGGTTTTCACGGTTGTTACGGTTGTCATTGTTGGCTAGGTCATCCATTGCTGGAAAATTAATGTGATCTGGTATGGGGTTTTCGGGGTCACGATGGAGAAAGGTCAGGTCTAAGAAAAGCTGATGTTCCTGGTCGGCCAGATTAGAAGGGGAACCGTCGAGGGCAGGATGAGGGATCACTCTACGATGAGCAGAAGTCCCTTGAGCTTGCTTACGAAGTCCTCTTTCCGTTCTGGTCAACTCGAGGTCTAGAGGAAGTAGATCGGGAGCAGATCTCCTGGTCATACAAGAAAAACAAAATAAAATCAGTACCGTTTGATCCCCGACAACGGCGCCAAAATTTGATCGTCACTCAAATATACTTAAATTTATCCTGATGCCTAAATGCACAAAGTAATGTGTATAGAGCAAGTCAGGGTCGAACCACAGAGATTGAAGGACTAATTTGCTAGTGAACTAGTATAACAAGGCAATATGCAACCAATCTAACCAATGTAACAATAACAGGGGGGGGTGGTTATGTTGATTAATAAATTAATCAACGCAGAGTAGGGGAGCTAACAAAACAGAATTGGAAAGTACTTATCTAGGGCACGAAAGTAAATCGTAATCCAGGGTAAGAAACGTAAAGTGTAATCCAGAGCAAGAGATGTAAACAGATCGAATGCGGGAAAAAGTAATGAAAAGGATATTAATCAAATGAGGCGAGATCTTAGCGAAAGGTGCTCCCTTGGGTTGTTTTCTAGGTCGGCTAGTCATTGGTGTAGAAGTTTTCCAGACTCATGTGCAGATCTGCTATAGGGACCGCGTTTCCACACCGCATCCCCTGCTTACCTTCGTAGATAAAAGTCACCCCCCGTTTCCACATATGAGGTGACCTTGACGTTCAGCCATCCTCCCAGCTACCTTCCTTGTCATCAAAAGGTAGCCTTGACCGTCCGGCCTGTCACGACTCGAAGTAGGGAGGCTAAATTCAGAACGCCCATGAAGGAGAGGTAAGACAGATCTAGGGCGCGATAGCTCAGCTTGTCAGACTCCTATCGCATACCCTAGATAACTGTTTACCCCTAGGTGAGGCCTCTTGCGCTGCCTCCCCTAGGTGCCTACTCTAACTCCAGGGCTTCGCGTCAGTTATAACCCTGGAATATGACGTTAATCATGCAGAAATACTAAAAGATGATCAAGCTCTTAACATTTCTAGACAAACATGTAATGAAATCGATAAACAGTCATGTGTCACAAAAGAATATGTTAAGCATGCATTAGACCTCTTAGCCGAACCCTACAACCCGTGGAACACCCTTCACCAAGAAAGGGGTATTTAGCTACTCATACTATAGTATAAACAGTAGGTATATATAATCATACAATGATAAAACAAGGAAAGTAAAAAGGGAGTAGAGTAAACCGATAGATTAATTAATAATCAAAGAGGAAAGTTGTTGACAATGGCTGCTCTTGGAAGAGGAGATGATTCCCAGAAAATAAGCACTGAAATTAATGTAAGAAATTATCCCTTGGAACAGCCGTCCTTACAAAACCCTAAAACTATGCTTATATAGCCTAAGCCTAGCTAGGAGACAAAAACAGCTAAGGGGAGAGGAAAGATCAATGAGGGCGTGACAGCACACGTCCTTGCAAAAGGAATATCCTGGGATTCCTGGCACGTCTGGCATCTTCTGGAAGCGCCTGGGATTCCGTGCGGATCTCAGAAGATGCTCTTTGGAAGAAGGCTCAGAACTGTCGAGACCTTGGGACAGCGCACTGGTCTGGTTCGCGTCGAGGTCTTGACAACGTTCTTTCTTCTAGACCTGGAAAATGGAATTCCTCAGAAATGCTCTAAAATAGCTTCTTTTTGGCCTTTTCCCTTCTTTGGCTCTAATCTGCAAATAAGATAGAAATGAGGGTCAAATAGCAACCTCGAGCCCCCGAAAGGGCTAGAAAGGAGGGTAAAACCTGGAGCATGAAACGTGCTATCACACTTCTGCTAAGAACAAACTCCAAAGGGTCAGTAACATTAAGCTCATAAATATCATTAATATCAGGATCAATAACTTCTATGAAATTAACACTGTGAATGTCATTTGGAAATCTAATGGCGTCATACATATTGAATTTAATAATTTCACCATTAAATTCAAGGGTTAAACATCCATCAAACACATCAATCTTTGCCTTGGTTGTCCTAAAAAATGGTCTTCCCAGCAGCACCTTTGTAGATTTAGTTGAATGAGCATTGTCCATATCTACAATATAAAAATCAGTTGGAAAGAAAAAATCATTAACTTGAACCAATACATCTTCAATGAAACCTACTGGATAAATAATAGACTTATCCACGAGTTGGATTACAACCCTTATTTCTTTCAATTCACCAATGTTCAAAGTTTTAAATACAGTAAGTGACCTGACATTAATCTCTGAGTCACACAATGCTTTCTCTATGCTCTAGTTACCAATTTTGCAAGGAATGACAAAAGTCCCTCCTTCTTTGCACTTGTTAGGGAGTTTTTTTTCCTGAAAAATAGCTGAAACATTCTCATTCAAATTGACTTTCTTGATACCTGCAAGCTTCTTTTTATTAGTGCACAGTTCCTTAAGAAATTTAGCATTCTTAGGTATTTTAGAAATCATGTCAATCAAAGGAATATTAATAGCTACTTTGCGGAAAATTTCTAAAATCTCCCTCTCTTCCCTTACCTTCTTGGTCTTTTCAGACCTTTCTAGAAAGGGTAGAGGGATTACCTGTTGCTCCTTCTAGATAGAGATTTCTGGAATGTCATTGGTCTGGGCTGGTTTTTTCTGGTGTCACTACTGCTGCTGGTTCAAGTTCTTATGAGAGTGGTTCTGCCTCTGAGGGGTTCTTCCCTAGGTCTAGGGAAGGGGCCTGACTCTCAGGAATATCTATCCCACTCCTTAGTATCATGACGCTGACATTATGCTTTGGATTATCAATTGTGGTTGCTGGTAATCGTCCTCTATGGTCTTGCTTACTCACTAACAGTTGTCCTATATGCTTCTCCAAGTTTGCAATGCTAGCTTGAGTAGATTGCATAAATTTCTTTAAGGTTTCTTCAATAGGAATGCATGTGATTTGCAAGGGCTACTATGGTGCTGGTAGCTGGAGTGGGGCATTCGAATGATCTGGTTGTCTCTATTTGAAATTCTGTAGGTTGAATGGAGGTTGTTGCTGTTGTGGTTGTTGGGTTTGTTGAGGAGCCCAACTGAAACTCAGACGGTTCTTCCACCCCGGATTGTACACATTCAAGTAAGGGTTGTTGTTGTTGTTGAACTTCCCTTGCTGCTGGTAGTACTGCATCGCTGCATTCACCCGTTCTGAATTTCCCTGCATTGCTACATTCATGTGTTGCATGCCCTTGCTGGGTACAAACTCCACAAGCAGCGACTTATTGAGGTTGATTATGGGCTTGTGTTTGGCCTACATAAATACTTCCCACACGGTTAGAAATTTCAATTAATTTTTGCTTAATGGAGGCTACCTTTATATTGCTTGTCGATGTCTCCCTCTCTCCTGAACCATTTTGGTGGTAGTTTTCTACCAAAGTCTGGATGAGAGTCCTTGCCCTAGTGGGAGTCAAATCTTGCAAGGCACCTCCAACATCTGCATCAAGTCTCTCATTATCCTTCAAACACACATCATCATAAAAATACCATCATAAAAATATTGGATTAGAGATTGTTCAGGTACTCCGTGTGTAGGAAAATCTCTTGCAAATCCTTAAATTGTTGATGGTACTCTCAGAAATTCTCATCATCCCTCTGTTGTTTGGCCACTAAATCCTTTCTTGCTGCACCTACTTTGCTTGCTGACTAATACTTGTTGAGGAAAGCTAATGACATCTGAGGCTATGTGGTTATTGAGTTGTGTGGTAAACTCAAAAACCAACTCCTGGCTGAATCTTCCAAAGACTACGGGAAAGCCTTGAGTTTGGCTCTCTCTATACTGACTTGTGGCGGTTTCAAAGTATCATACTCCCAATGGAGTCTTTGGAGGTGTTTATATGGATTTTCTATGGAGTGGCTATGGAACTTTTTGAGGTTGTGGATTGTGTTTGGTTTGATTGACCAGTCATGTTCTACTAGATGGAAATCAATGCAAAAGTATGTGTCTTGTTCTAGTCCTTGATTTAATTATCTAAGAGTTCTCTCTTGCTCGGTACCCGCTAGTGGAAATCCTGGTTGATCAGCTATGGTGACTCCATTCCTAGGTCTAGGGAAGAGGCTTGTCCGTCGGAAGCTGATTGTGATGAAGAGCTATATTCTGGCTCTGTTTATTCCGATTCAGTTCTCTGTCTTTTTCCTTACTTTCTATGCTGGGTCTCTGCTTTAGTAATTTCTAGATTGTACGGGATTAATTGTGAACTAGAAGACCTGGTCATAAAACTAAGAAACTAAGATTAGTACCGAAAATCCTCAGAAACGACGCCAAAATTTGATGGGTACCGAATCTGTCAAAAGTAAAATTAATACAACCTATCACATTGAAACAAAAAAAGTATTGCAACAAGTAATTAAAGGTTCGTTCCATAGAGATTTATGATTAATTTTAGTTTCCAAGTATGACCAAATTGTGACAATGGTAGTAACCAATAAGGGGGGGTTTGTAAAAACTAATTAACGAAATAGAATGCAATAAAAACAATAAACAAATAAATAATAAATAAGATCAGATGATAGAAAATTCCCAGTAAAGACAACCAAGGTCATAATTCTCATGTATTGATCATTGATGCAAAGATGTTTAAAACTAAGAACTGAAAAAGTAAATAAAAAGAAACAGGCCAAGAATAAACAAATATTCTTGGCCAAGAATTAGGTCAAGAACGCACAAACAAATAAAAGGATTCCTAGTAAAGGCTAAACCAAAGTTACGATTCATAAGTATTCGATCATTGATGCACAAATATTCCTTTCCAGTTTACAAAATTGCTATAGAATCAAGGTACACTTATGACTCCTACTTCCCTCCTGTATCAAAACCACCTCAGGTACACTTAGAGATGATTTCTAATCAACTAGCACCTTGTTGGTTAAAGGGTTTACTAAAATTGATTGATTGTTGAATAGGGGAAGATAATTCTAAGCCTTGGCACCTCGGTTGTCAATCGGGGCCTCAACCTACATACTATTCTCTACTAGAGATACTCAGGGCTAATTCACGGTAGATCCTTCAGCGCTAGTTTGTCTACTTCGATCTTCTTAGTCCGTAAATGGCCCAAAAGGGTTACCGTAACCAAGAAGAATGACGGTTTCATATTAAAATCCAGGTTGATCAGACATAAACTGAATATGAAATATGTTCAAGTATTTTAGAGAATAAATATATGCAAACATAGAAATTAAGAATAGCGATTTAGATCTCACGAATAACTTAGAATCATAACCTAGTTGCTTTTACCAGGAATAAGAAAGATTAGTTAGAGAAAGACAAGAAAAATAAAGAAAATGATAAAACTATTTAAATATAAAATCTACGTCTTCAAGGTTGAAGACGACAGGAGAAACACGTTCAAAACTAGAGAAAAGAGAAGAAGAGAGGTTGCTGGACATTTTCCTTTGCTCTCTAAAACCCTAGGATAATATATATAGTTTAATTACTAATTGTATTTTAATTACTACTCTCTCTCTGATTAGAAGTCTAACTGATGAAGTCGAAAGAAACTGAGACTTTGACACTCCTGGAGACACTCTAGCTGGCCCAACCGCACATGTCTTCAAAATATTTCTTTAAGTAGTGCATGAGAATTGGGAGTCTCGGGAGGCCAAGAAGGAACGTTCTTGGCCAAGAGACTGACCAAGAAAGGTGTCTACGCAGCTTTGTCCAGATTTTGCTCTTTTCTGCCTATTTTTTCATTTTTTTTCTATTCCAGAGCTATTTTATGCAAATGTAGAGAAATTCATCTCTAATTAGTAGAATCACCATCTAAATTACATGAAAATAGATAGTAAAAACAACTATAAATTAAGCTCAATCACCACTTCAGCTATAAGATCATTGCAAAAATCTTATCTAATAGACTAAAGCCTTGTCTAAGTGCTCCCATCTCCCCTATGCAGTCGTCTTTTATCATGGGTAGGCAAATCCATGATAATATCACTCACAAGGCTTTCCATGTGTTAAAAACTGTTAGAAGGAAAGCAAAATGGTCTATGGCGGTCAAGCTTGACATGAGCAAGGTGTATGATCGGGTTGAATGGCATTTCCTTAAAGCGGTTATGATTAAAATGGGTTTTTGCTTGAGGTGGGTGATATAGTGCATTTTGTATACGCTTTTCTCTTCTTTCTTAGTCCAATTTTGAGCATGATACTACTAATTTTTCCTTGTTTCCATCTTTTTTACAGTTTCAAACTAAAGAAGAGAAAGATGTAGAATACACACGTTTTGGATGAATTTCGCTGGAGCATTAGGTATCGAGGCCTAGCCGCGGATCGTCTAGGCCTAGCTGTCGAGTGTTGTAGATGCTTACAACTCCGACACACAAAAGGAAATTCTTGAAGAGGATCTCCCGTGAATTCAGAATCTCATTCCCCGTGGTCTTCTATTCCAGCAAGGATTTTATTTCCATCTTTTGTAATTCTATTAGGAGTAGAATTCCTTTTTTTATATTTTCTATCTTTATCTAGACTTCCTATTTTGTAGCCTATATATATGGCTTCTAGATCTAGGGTTAAGTAGACTTTTTCATTATCAGACTTTCTACCACTTTCGGTTAGAGGTTTTCTCCACCACCGCCTGCGGCGCCCTTTTGTAATAAACCGGAGCTATAGCTCCAACCGGTACTTTTTACTTTTAATTCATATTTTATTCTCATATTTCATGGCTTCTTTATTTATTTATTTTATTTATTCTGTTATTAACATGATCGTCTAAGCTCCTCTGTCTTAGCAGAGGCGGTTCGATGGTTGCTTAGGATAGTTATGAGGTCAATTTGGGCTTAATAAATTCCTTGTTCGTATTTGCTTACTTGTCAAGATCTCGCCAATTTACCTACGGTTAATTAGAAGACTGATCAACTCTTAATTGAATCTAGGTGATTAAAGTCATCTTTGTAGTAATAACTAACGTGAGGCTACAGAGTAAAGTAGACAACTAGTTCAGAGTCATCACGTCGAATTGGTCCAATCTGACTAGGGCAAGTAATCAATTAGGGTAGTGCCTCGAACGTACTGAGTGTCTCGCCCTAGGTGTGTCTTTTCTCTACTTAATGAGCCTCTTAGTATTGCTCTCATAAACGTACCTTGAGGTAATTTCTCGTACGAAGAAAAGTAGGGGGGCGAAACGTACCTGACCCCTATAGCACACCTATGACATAGGAGTGGAATATATCTGCACCAGTGATTGACTAGGCCTAGATGCAACCGGAGAATGAGCCTCTGCTAGGATCTTTTCCCATCTGATTTTAAATCTTTATTTACCTACTTTATTTAGTTTAATATTAGCTTAATCAACAATTCTCTCAAAACCCCCTTTTGTTACTATTTCGGTTTGTTCACTTGAGTTATACACCATAGACAGCGTCTACCCTTAGTCCCTGTGTTCGACCTTGTTGCCACTATACACAATTTATTGTGCACTTGATAGCAGGTTTATTCTTATTATTTTTTACGGCTTCGACAACCGATCAGTGGGTGGATTGGATTATGGAGTGTGTGTCAACTGTTTCTTTCTTGGTTCTGGTGAATGGGAAAAGGACTGAGAAATTCATTCCAGTGAAGGGGTTGAGGCAAGGAGATCCTCTTTCTTTTGGTAGAAGAAGCTTTGTCAGCTAGGGTGTCTATGGTTGTAGCGAGTGGTTCATTGAGAGGTTTACAAATTAAGCAAAGTTGTCTGGTTATCTGCCATATTTTGTTTGCGGATGACGCCCTGTTCTTTCTAAAAGCTAATGTGCAAGAATGCGAGGTTCTGCTGGGAATTCTTCATGAATATTGTCAAGCTTCTGGTCAGCTTATCAATGTCAACAACTCGGGTGTTTATTTCAGTTGTAACAAGCCGGAATCCATTAAAGGAGAGGTGGAAGCAGTTTTGGGAATGAAAAGATACCAAGAGAAGTATTTAGGGCTTCCTTCTATTTGGGAGCCAAGAGAAGTGTTTGGGGCTTCCTTCTATTTGGGGAAAATCAAAGACTGAAGTTCTTGGTTTTGTTAGAGATAAGGTAGCTGCGAAGTTACAAGGATGGAGTCACCTCCTCTTATCAGATGCGGGCCGAGAGACTCTAATTAAATTAGTGGCTTTATCAATTTTGACTTATTGTATAATGAGTTTTAAGCTACCAAAGTCCCTATGTGATAAAGTAACAAGCAACATCAAGCAATTTTAGTGGAAAAAAGGAGCTGCAAAAAAGAAGATTAATTGGATCGCTTGGGAAAAACTCACAAAAAGCAAACTTGAGGGAGGGCTCAGATTTAGGGATATTGAGTTGTTTAATAAAGCTTTGTTGGCAAAATCAGGATGGAGGATCCTAATAGAGCCTAATGCTTGGTGGGTTCGTGTTCTAAAGGGGATTTATTTTCCTAATTGTTTTTTTTTAGCCAGGAAGGGTGGCAGACCTTCTTGGTTATGGTCTAGTATGATCGAGGGAAATGAGGTATTAGAGCTGGGAGTCAGGTGGAACGTGGGAAACAATAGGAATATTAGAATTTGGGAAGATGCTTGGTTACCTACTATTGCTCCTTTCAATATGCTTGATCCAAAACCCCCTGACTGTCAATCCTTGCTGGTGGCAGAGCTTATGTTGCAGGGTGAATTGAGGAGATTATTGTAAAGATTCCCACGGGTGGGCAGAATGGTCTCGACGAGCTGATTTGGCATCATCAGAAAGATGGAAAGTTTTCGGTTAAATCAGGTTGCCATATCCTAAGACAGGCTAAGGAAGCAACTTCTCCATCATCTTCTTGGGCTTCAAATTCAGTGGATGCCTCGAAATGGAATGCGATATGGAAACTAAAGGTTAGTCCCAAAATTCATCATTTTCTTTGGAAAGTTATTAATAACTCTATTCCTGTGGGTGCAAATATGGAGAAACGTATGTCGGGTTTCCCCAATTGTTATGTGTGGTGTAAAACAGAACCTGAGACTAGGGAACACCTATTTTTAGATTGTTCTTTTGCAAGAGCAGCTTCGTTCTTTTCTCCTTTGGGTCGAGTTACAAACCTCAGATCAGGTGGAAATTTTGTTTATTGGTGGAGGAGAATAAGATCCATGGAGTCAAAGTCTGGTTTTCTGGATTTGTTTGCTCTTGCAACTCACTTTTGCTGTTTTTTGTGGAAAGAGAGGAATAATCTTTCTTTTGAGGGCACAACTAGTTGTCCTAGGCAAGTGGCAGGGAGAGCTGTGGGGATGTTTATTGAGTTTTGTGATTCAAGGGAGCATGTCAGCTTGAATTGTAGTGTCAACAACAATTTATCTTCGAAGAATTGGACCCTTCCCTGGCCTAATTCTATCAAGATCAATTGCGATGCAAGCTGGAATCAAGCAAGAAAGAGTACGAGGTTTGGGGATAATAACGAGAGATGATAGAGGCAGCATGGTGGACGGTTTAGCGTTGGTTTGAAGAGCGGATTCAGCGTTGGTAAGAGAGGCGCTTGCTTTGAAAGAAACTTATAATTTGGCTTTGTTGCGTGGTTGGAGATCTGTCATTTTCAAGAGTGACTCTCAAATTGTAATCTTGCAAATCAATTGTGAAGGTTCAACCGAGTGGACCATCGACCCCATTCTCCATAGAATTGAGGGTATGAGAAGTAGTAACAGTAGACACTAAAATTTCGGCTCGTCTTAGAATATTCAGCCCAGTTTATAAAAAAAGGCAAGAAGCCCATTCACCGAAATTCATGAAGCTTATTTGGTCGAAGCCCACCAGCAAGCTCATATTTGGAGGGAATAAAATTCATCTAATATTTTATTAATTTGAATAAATGTCAAATTAATTAATAACGTTGGTTACCAATTGGACCAATGAGATGAAGACACGTGTCGTCTTTCCACCTTAAGATCATCCTTATGAGCCTATAAATAGAGGTCTCCTTAGAAGAAGAAATGAGGAGATTTTCTTAGAGAGAAGAAGTGCTGCGAAGATCAAGAACTGAAGCAGATCGTCTTCAAGAAAGAAGGAGAAGCCACAAGCTGATTCAAGGCCGGTTCTCTCTCAACCACCAAGGAGAAGCCATAAGCTGATTCAAGGTCGGTTCTCTCTCAACTACATCAAATCAAAAAGAAGAAGAAGCCACAAGCTGATTCAAGGCCGGTTTCTTCTCAAATCAAATCAAGCAGAAGCCACAAGCTGATTCAAGGCTGGTTTCTTCTCAAATCAACCGCGGATTACAAGCTGATTCATGGCCAATCCGTCAACCATCCAATTCAAGTTCAAATCCAAATCCGGAGTGAAGACTGATTCATTAATCAGAGGAATCAAGAGAAAAAGAACCACTTTATCATACATTCAACATTTGTAATTTGACACGTATAATTTTCTCCTATTTTAGGAAAAAATGTGTGTACAAATCTTTGGCACGCCCAGTGGGACACTACTCTCCTCTCATCTTTTGAATCGCACTCCTCAAATCAAGATCCAAAATGAATTGCCTGATTAGAAATCAGACCGACGACTCCTTGCCTGAAGCACTTCAAGAAGGTTTTCCCGCAACACGTGCTCGCACTAGAGCTGGAAGGGCCCAGTTGGTGTCACCATTGAAGTACTTTTCCCGTAGGAAAAAACCAAGAAGAAAGGTCGCCAAAGAGATCCAAACCAGATCTGAGGACTCTTACTACCCGAGTGGAGAATTCGATGCTGGGATTGCTTCTGAAAATACTCTAACTAGGAGATGGGTAGACTACAGCTCTAACTCCTCTGAATCTTTTGCTGCGGTGATGGCCATTGACGCTTCTTAAGATGCCGAGACTCGTTTTCAAGAGATGTCTACAACAATTGAAATTTGACAAAGGCTATGGCAGAGAAACATGCCCAAATAACTTTCTTGACAGCTAAACTGGCAAGTCACCTAGGTTCATCAAGCAATCCAAATTCTAGCGGAGGCTCTTTTGGTGATGAGAATCCTGAGCGAGAACGACAACGAAAACACCATGAAGACTACATTCTGGTGAATAATTTGAATGACAACAACAACAACCCCGCGACACCTGTCGCAAATCTGACAGTTCAACAACTGCAGATGATGATTGCTGACACTATCCGTGCTCAATATAGAGGAGCTTCACAATCCTCTCTCGGGTACACAAAGCCTTACTCAAGGCGCATAGATGAACTATTACTGCCTGTGGGGTATCAAGCTCCAAAATTCCAGCAGTTTAAGGGGAAAGGGAACCCTAGACAACACATCGCTCACTTCATAGAGACTTGCAACAACGTAGGAACTTATGGAGATATGATGGTGAAATAATTTGTTCGATTACTGAAAGGCGCGGCCTTTGAATGGTACACTGATATTAGGCCTGGGTCTATTGATAGTTGGGACCAACTGGAAAGAGACTTCCTAACTCGCTTTTACAGCACTCGACAGATTGTCGGCTTGCCTGAATTGGCTGGAACAAAACAAAGAAAAGATGAACCTGTCACTGAGTTCATCGAAAGATGGAGGAACTTGGTCCTTAATTGCAAAGAAAGGATTAGTGAGTCATCTTCAATTGACATGTGTGTCCAAGGCATGCAGTGGGGACTGCTCTACAACTTGCAGGCGAACATGCCACGCACATTTGAGGAGCTCGCAACTAGAGCTCATGATCTGGAAATTCAGATCTGAAGGCACGGGAGTTACTTGCCAAATGACTCTCGTGAAATGGAAGAAATAAGGAAAGACTCGAAGACCAGCAAAGGAAAGGAAAGCATGGTAGTCACCGCGGCACCTGTGAAAATATCCTTCAAAGAGATCCAAAGAAAAGAAGAGGCAAAGTAAGTCAAGACCGAGTACAAGCCTTTTAAAGCTCAAAGAATGACCCTAAAGGAACGTGAAGAAAGAGGATACCCCTTCTTAGACTCGAAAGTCTCTGACATCCTGGACCAACTTCTTGAACAAAAATTGATCGAGCTTCCGCCATCAAAGCGCCCAGAAGAAGTGAACCAGATCGACAACCCCAGGTATTGCAAATATCATCGGATCATCAGTCATCTAGTAGATAAATGCTTTGTCCTTAAAGACCTCATCGTTCGTTTGGACAAGGAAGACAAAATAAAACTTGATGATGGAGATGTTGTAGATGTCAATTACATCACAACCATTGCAAAGAACGATGCTACACCAACTATGATCGCATTCGGGTCATTTCCATTCCATTGTCGCAAGCTCTAGGTCAGAACCTAGTCGTCTCTCAGCCAATGGTACTAACAGCTGAATTACTGAAGGGGGCAGTCCACGTAGAATTCAGCACTGACGAAGAGGTCAAGGTCATCTATGCCTACCCTGGGATTTCAAAGATAGGAAACCCCTATGGGCCAAGCCTGTATGAGTTGATGACTGACGACTTGGACGTTTGGGAAACAAGCTCTGAGTTCGAAGATGAAATTAACGACAGATGGTTAACCTACAGAAGGAAGAAGAATAAGAAGGTTCTCCCAAAGAGAAAGTCATCCTCAAAATACCCTCATGACGTCTCCAGCCAAGATTGTGACGTTCAGCCAGAAAGGTGGGCCCTTCCAGGTGAGCCATCAAAGACCTCCCAGGAAGTTGGGACTGTTGATATGCCTCACAAGGGAAAGGCTTCAATAGATGCGCTAGCAAAGCCAGAACGAACGCCTTGTAAGGCTCACACTCATCCAATGTCTAGAAAAGTGAGACACCATGCTCTCGAATGCTCAACACCAGGGTCTTCGTCTCAACCAAAAGGGACAACGACTCGTGAAGAGTATATCCCAGAAGAACAATCTCTTGAAGATTGCGTAGCAGTCTACATGGTTAGTGTGGAGGCAAGATCCGAAGATATAAAAAGTAAATGATTAAAAGGACGCAGCTGAGGATGGTATGACCCAAAAGTCGAAAGACTCTTCGAGAATGCTGGGTACAGAAAAGGGGAACCTCGCCAACTTGGTGACTTGGATGCGGTCCTTTCTAATGGAAAACCATCTATAGAAAGGCAAAGGTTCGGGCTCGATTTTCTACAGGATCCTCCAGCCAAGATCAAAGTCAAAAGGGCCTCCGCGAACCCAATTATGATACAAATATGCGAAGTTGACAAAGAGACCTCTAAGGAGGAGAAGCTCTCTGTATTCAGCCATATCCAAGGAGAAGTGGCTAAGGTCTCTATTTTTGACAGGTTAGGAGACAAAGCTTCCTTGGAGCCTAAACTTCCAACACCACCACAAAAGAAGTCTGTCTTCACACGGCTAGGACCTAATTCCTAAACCAAAAAGGAAAGTCCAAAAGGCAGAAGCAGAAGAGAAAAAGTGTTGCACGACGATTCTTCTACAACGCTAAAGACATGGAGGTTGAGAATACTAATTGTGCTTTTGTCGAGGAAGTGTCAGATGAAGATGAACTAGAGCTAGCTCCGCCAACATTCAAAGAAAATGGGCAATCCATAATTGATAAATTGGAAAAAGTCAACGGATTACACATCGGACCTATCAATGGAAGGGTCTTGAAGCACTTTTATGCGTAAAAATCATCTCCGCTACTCCTAGCTGCAAGAGGGTAAATTGCAAAGCCAAACAAACAAAAAAAGAAAACAAAATCATTGTACTACTCCTGGCCCGCAAAAGTATAAACTGTGTACGACCAAAATATATAAAAAAAAAACAAAACAAAACAATTGAACTACGTCATGACTTGATCCTTCTTCTTTGAAGGTACGTAGGCAACTTGACATATTTCAAGTGCAGTCACATCAAAAAAAAAATCATCGCATGACTCCTGACCCATAAGAGTATAAACTGTGTACGTTAAAAAGAAAACAAAATCATTGTACCACTCCTAGCCCGCAAGAGTATAAACTGTGTACGGCTAAATAAATGAACAAAATAAATATGTTCTCGAAAAAAAAAAGACTACATCAAGGCTGTCACTATGTCTTCTAAGTCTGCCATCTGAAAGAAAGTATGCCCGAGCTCTTCCCTCTCACGATCAATTGCTTTAACTTCAACTGTAGTGACGGTCTCTTTCCTTTTCCATTCTTCCTGTTCTACCGAAAGCTTCTGGATGTTCTCATCAGTACCTTGAAAATCACCTTGCAACTAGCTGACATTTAGGTGAAAGAAGACGACTCGTGCATTTCTCTCTCCGTGTGAGGTAAGAGTCAACTTGTTTCAGAAAGTCCCAGCCTTCAACTTCAATAGAGCGGCGTCAGACATAAATATGTCTTTGATGGCCTCCTAAAGAATAGAAGATGCCTCTAAGCTCGAAGCTTTTATTCCGAAGACGCCTTTGAGTCCGAAGCTTTTATTCCGAAGACGCCTTTGGGTCCGAAGCTTTTTTTCTAAAGATGCCTCTAAGTCCGAAGCTTTTATTCCGAAGACGCCTTTGAGTTCGAAGCTTTTGTTCTAAAGATGCCTCTGAGTCCGAAGCTTTTATTCCGAAGACGCCACTGAGCCCGAAGCCTTTGTTCCGAAGATGATTCTAAGTCCAAAACAAGCACTCCCGAAGGTCTTGAAGATAAAAGATCTCTTCTTGAGCGACAAGTGGCGATCCCCGTCTACAACGCTTTGCTTTGATCCTCTCGGCAAATCTCGATTATGCGGAATATAGTCTTCAATGTTGCAAAAGGAAGGAATAAGCTAGTGGAGCGAAGTCTTGAAGCTTCTACATCAATTAGGTGAGATGCAATCCTTAAAAAGGATTGATCTAAACCATCGATGTGGTTAATCCTGAAACTGGTGGAGCAAAATCTTGAAGCTTCTACATCAATTAGGTGAGATGCAGTCCTTAAAAAAGGACTGATCTAGACCCTCGATGTGGTTAATCCCGAAACTGGTGGAGCAAAATCTTGGAGCTTCTACATCAATTAGGTGAGATACAGTCCTTAAAATGGACTAATCTAGACCCTCGATGTGGTTAATCCTGGAACTGATGGGGCGAGATCTTGAAGATTCTACATCAATTAGGTGTGATGCAGTCCTTGAAAAAAACTGATCAAGACCCTCGATGAGGTTAACGTCGGTGTTGGTGGGGCAGGATCCCGAAGCCTTTATATCGATTAGGTAGGACATAGTGTTTAAAAAGTACTGATCCAGACCCTCGATGAAGCTTATATTAGGATCCTCCGTTGACCGACTCACTATGGCGAGCTTCAATACTCTTTTCCCTCCGGATTGCGAATGATGCTTCACTTCGGTTTCCGGGAAAGAAAGACATCGTCCTCTTTGCTCTTGACTTGAGCTCTCGCCAATCCAGTCCATATCAAGAGGTTGCAACGGAGTGACACCAGCGGATCACGACGAGGATGACATCATCTAGAAAAAAAATTAATTAATTTCAATAAAAAAAATTAATAATAAAAAAAATGTGTGACATGATATGGAAATTGGCCCATCAACAACGTCTCCCTCCTATTTAACTTAGCCAACTTTACCCATCTCATGCCTTAATGAACAAGAGAAAAAAGTAAAAAAGGCAAAATACAAAAGCGAAGAAGGAAGATGGCCGAAATCTTCTGGCAGCGATTGCCGACGCATCCGAGATCGGAATGACTCCGTTCAAGTTGCATCCGACTCATCTCGTCCTGATGCTCATTTTGGTCCTGACGGCGGCCAGAATGCAGGTTGGACGCCCCTCTACATGCCAAAACAGTGGCTGGACGCTCCGGCGAGTGTAAAAATGGCCAGAATCTTCTGACAGCGATTGCCGACACATCCGAGATCGGAATAACTCCATTCAAGTTTCATCCGACTTGTCTCATCTTGACGCTCATTTTGGTCCTGACGGCAGCCGGAACGCAGGCTGGACGCTCCTCCACGCACTGAAATAGTGGCTGGACGCTCCGGCGAGTGTAAAAATGTCAGGAATCTTCTGACAGCGATTGCCGATGCGTCAGAGATCGGAATGACTCCGTTCAAGTTGCGTCCAACTCGTCTCATCGTGACGCTCGTTTTGGTTTAGGTGGTGAGAAAAACAGGTCAGATCTGTAAAAAAAAAGAGAACATAGTGCTTGATTGCTCCTGTGGGCTTTCCCGCAACAAGGAATTAAAAGAAAAGGACCGTTACAAAAAAACATATGCAAAGCAACAGGAGGTATGCATATATATACAATATATGTATGTGCAGAAACAAAGTAAAGCAAAAGGGAAGGAGAGTTTGCCAAATTATGAAGGAAATCTGCTCAATTAAAGAGAGAGATCTTGCTCAATTAAGGAAAAAATCTCAATTAGAAAGGAAAAAATCTGCAATTAAGGAAAATGATCCTGCTCAATCAAGAAGAAAATATGTTCAATTAAGGAAAAACATCCTACTCAATCAAGAAGAAATTATGCTCAATGAAGATGAAGATTTTGCTCAAATAGTAGGAAAAAAATTTGATCGATTAAGAGGAAAAAATTCTGATCGATTAGATAACAAAAGAAAAAAAGAAGGAGAGTGTGGCTGCATATCTTAACCAACAAGGAAATAAAATTTCTTGTTGACAAATTTTCTCCCACAATCTTAGCTCCTTTATTTTCTTGGTTATGCTAGCTTGGCATTGGGCTAAGGCTTGAATGAGTAATTAATTAATTGGCTTAGTCCACTTAATTAATTAAAGCCTCCATCATAGGATTGATTCATGGAAGTAATCAATTTGTTGGTTGATCTACTAAATTAATTAATGCATGTGTCAATGCTATTAAAAAAATAGAGAGGAAAAAATTTATCCAAGGTCGCCGCCACACATGATCAATTCGACAAAATCCATGATGTGCAGGAACAAATTCCAAGACCATGGATTCCTTTGCGGAATCAATTCCTTGGTACAAGTTCCAAAGAAAATGTACATTCGATGGCAAATTTCTCCGAAGTTAAAATCAGTCCGTGACAAATTTAGCCCTACAATCAAACATGATTTCAAGTTCAGTCCTCGGCGCAAATTAGAACTCACTCAGGAAAGAGTTCAAGATTAATTTACTTCATCAAGTAAAATAATCTTGAGGGGGCATTTGTAGACACCAAAATTTCGGCTCGTCTTAGAATATTCGGCCCATTTTATAAAAAAAACCAAGAAGCCCATTCACCGAAATTCATGAAGCTTATTTGGTCGAAGCCCACCAGCAAGCTCGTATTTGGAGGGAATAAAATTCATCTAATATTTTATTAATTTGATTAAATATCTAATTAATTAATAACGTCGATTACCAATTGGACCAATGAGATGAAGACACGTGTCGTCTTTCCACCTTAAGATCATCCTTATGAGCCTATAAATAGAGGTCTCCTTATAAGGAGAAAGGAGGAGATTTTCTTGGAGAGAAGAAGTGCTGCGAAGATCAAGAACTAAAGCAGATCGTCTTCAAGAAAGAAGGAGAAGCCACAAGCTGATTCAAGGTCGGTTCTCTCTCAACCACCAAGGAGAAACTATAAGCTGATTCAAGGCCGGTTCTCTCTCAACTACATCAAATCAAATCAAGAAGAAGCCACAAGCTGATTTAAGGCCGGTTTCTTCTCAAATCAAATCAAGCAGAAGCCACAAGCTGATTCAAGGCCGGTTTCTTCTCAAATCAACCGCGGATTACAAGCTGATTCAAGGCCAATCCGTCAACCATCCGACTCAAGTTCAAATCCAAATTCAGTGTGAAGACTGATTCATTAATCAGAGGAATCAAGAGAAGAAGAACCACTTTATCATACATTCAACATTTGTAATTTAACATGTGTAATTTTTTCCTATTTTAGGAAAAATTATGTGTACAGTAACGTAGGTTAATTTTTTATTTTTATCTCTAGACAAGCAAGCTCAGCTGCAGATTTCATTGCAAAGTCTGTTGTATCAAACTCTATTTTCAGTTGGTTAGAAAGCGTTTTCTGGTATTTGTTTACGGACCCATTTTTGTACATTTAATTGCCAAGAAGCGCCCTCTTTGATTTTTTTTTAATGATATGCCTTGCGTTTTTTCGATAAAATAAATAAATAAAGAAAGTCACACACATGCCTACTTTTCCCTTCCACATCATCTGCCTACTTTCTTTTTCTGAAAATGCGGAATGAGTTGTTTTTATGTTATCAAAATCTTCTGGCAAAAAAAAAAAAATCTTCGTGCAAGAAAAATGTAACCAAGAATCTGCCATTTTTGGTGACCAATTAATAAGAAGATGGCAGGCACACTTTGATATGACACCAGTGATCAAACACAAAAAGCAACTCTTGTTTTTTTTTTGAGGTTTCCTCAGCAAATCAACTCCCCCGCATGATAATTCTAAGATAGAAATTGCAATTAGTCCAATAAGTTCCTACCAGACAATCAAAACCAAAAAAATAGCTATTATGTACCGATAAAAAGAAAATATTTTGATTTTAAAAAAAAGTAGAAAACGTTTTGTTAAGATCATAAAATAATCATCTTGTACCTAAAAAAGTTCGTCATTTTACCTTCATCGATTAAATATTTTTTTAGAATTTTACACGGGTTAAGATAATCACTTTTCACATTGACTAAGTTAAAAGTCAATAATAACTCTTTTGTCTTATTATATTTATCATATTTTATTATTTTCATTAACTATCTCTCCTCAGATAATTATGAGTAAACTAGTAAAATTCAATAAGAAGTAACAAAATGTCATTTAATTTAAAATTGATGAAGTATAAAAAAAACTGCCTAAAGAAAAGATAAATTATTTGGTAGTTCCCGAACCTAGTAATGACACCCACCCAATTTTAATTTGAGCAAATTTGAATATATAGAGCTACTCAATTTTTTAAAAATAAATTAATAATGAATATTATATTTTTATGGGTGAGTGGTGCATCATAAATTAAGTGGTCTAACTTAATAATTCCCGAAAGGAAGATTGCACAACATTATTCCTTTGGATCCAATCCAAAAATGCTGACGTTATCAGATGACATCGGTAGTCCTTTATTTTATTTTATTTACAATCATCAATATTTATTAATTTAATCTTTTTAATCAAAATCCTATATGATTAATTTAGTTTTTGTGTTCGCAAAAAATATAATTTAACTTCTTAGTAATTAATTTAGTCCACATGTTCATAAAAAACTTCCAATTAAATCATAACATTTTCTCTCACTCCTAAATCAGATCCTAATTTTAACCCCTCGTTGAATTGACCCCAAATTTCTTACTCTGTTACTCACGTTTGTCCCGAACTTATCCTCTGTTAGTCACTTACACACTCGTACCCTCCCCCTCCCCCCACTTTCTAACAAACTAGACTAATGTCGTCTATTTCATTTCATTAAATAGCTAACACAATTTTTCCTTCAATCTCCGCTAAAAAATGATGTCGTTTTAGACAAAATGATAATAAAAAAAATCAAATTTAATTCTAATTTGAAAATAAACCTCAAAAGAAAGAAAGGAAATCTTAATTAATTACCTCACCCCAATTTTTTTTAAATGTGAGGAAAATATCGGAAAAAATAATAGAAAAAATAAAATTTAAAATGTAAAAATGTGAAAAGAAAATAAGAATGAAGATGTGCGTAAACATGGGTCAATGTGTTTTTGATTTTGTTTAACAAAAATTAAAATTTTCTATAATTCGTAGATCTAATTTCGGAACTTTATTTTCCCTTGAAAAATACTTTGGATCAAGTGTTATGTTAATTTAATTTATTTTAGGAACTTTTTTTTCACTCTTAAATTATACTCAAATTTTAACTTCTCGCTGAATTGGCTTATAATTTTAAATAAGTTAAGACTAAACGTGTTTGATGGATTAAAATTAGAGGTTTATTTAACCAGATGTTAAAGTTAAAATTTAATTTAGGAGTAAGAAAAAAAAGTAGAATCTGATTTATATATATTTTTTATTAATTTAGTAAATCTCAATAAAAATCGGCTCATAACGCTGACCCAAATTGCTAGCTTTCATACGTAGAGAAACCAACAACGATCGAATTACGAGGAAGGTGATACCAAATCTAATTATGTTTCTAGATTATATGAAACATTATTTTTTTCAAAAAAGATTAGGTCGTCTGTTTCTGGAATTAAATTCAGATTCCGCAAAGCGATCGCATCTAGTTCTATTCATGGTCCGACAATTTTGCGTGGGAAAGTAGCAACTAGCAAGTCCATTAGGTCGTCTGTTTCTGGAATTAAATTCAGATTCCGGTAGAAAATAACAGAAACCAACCCGGATATGAAAAATAGATGCGATCGCTTTCCCTTTCCACATCTCTCCCTCCTCAAGTCAAGGATCAATTAATCTTAGACCAAATCCTTTTTAGCAAAAAAAAATAAAAAATTATTGCATATAAAATTATAAATTGCCGCCTGCTGCGGTGGCTCTAGAAGAGGGACCCCGTTGGACCCACAAATTACCAAATTAACAACTTAAACAGTTCTAACAAATCAATCATAAAACTTCTTCCTCTTCTGGCATCATTAAAATCTTGTCTTCAAAATCCCGTTTTTTCTTTCTTTATCATCGGAGAAACAACTCATGGATTCAGGAACAGAACAGGAAGGTTGTGCAGGGAGGAGAATAAGGGAAGAGAGAGACCCATCAAAGGAGATTGTTATTGCTAAGAAATCAGGAGAGATTGGTGTTGTTGAGCATGGCAATGTGAAAAGGAAGAAGAAAAAGAAGGGTTCGAGAAAAACATGGTATTTTCCGAGAATCGGTTGCTTGAGTATAGAAAAGGATGAAAGGGGGAATCTTGATATGGAAATGGTGCATGCCAATCCTACCCATCTTGTTATTATGGTTAATGGCATCGTTGGCAGGTTTGTGATTTCACCTTTTTTGGTGTTTATTCTCGTTTATTACTCATTCTGTCATCAAAAGTTGAAAACTTTTTCAATTTGGTTGCGTGTTCAGCGCTGATAATTGGAAATTTGCGGCCAAGCAGTTCTTAAAAAAGTACCCTCAAGATGTTCTTGTTCACTGTAAGGTTTTTTCTTCTTTGGGATTACATGATGACAGTGATTGATTGGATGTTAAGTGTGAGATGAATGATTGTGCATTTAATTTTAATTCCATTGCAGGCAGCAAAGCTAATTGTAATATGTTGACATTTGACGGTGTTGATGTAATGGGGGAGAGATTAGCAGAAGAGGTGAGTTGTTGTTGTTTTTTCCCTCTTTCCGTTTGGTGTTGTGATGTTTCATGTAAAAGAGGCACGAAAGGGTGATTTTTGTTAACCCCATTCTTTGTTTCAGGTTATATCAGTGATAAAACGGCACCCATCTGTTCGCAAGATTTCGTTTGTTAGCCATTCATTAGGAGGGCTAATATCCAGATATGCAATTGCTAACCTCTATGAGTCCAAGGAACTTTCTGGAGAAAATGGGCATTGTAAAGTTGAGGGGTCTGAAAATACTGGTGTGGAGGATAAATGCAAAGGCAGAATTGCTGGATTGGAGCCTTTGAATTTCATAACCTATGCTACTCCTCACCTGGGTTCCAGGTGGCATAGACAGGTAATGCAGTTAATCTCACTGAATAGTTTTACAATTTTTAGATGTTATTAGTGTCTGGGTGGAATAGTTCTCTCTTCGCTCTCATTGGAGAATGGACTGTTTGGGATCTGCTTGGTTGATTCCAGTTACCAGTTGTTTTGTTTGTTAATGTCCAAAATGTGTTTGTGGTTCTTCCTGGGTGAATTATGCTGCTTCTAGGGGCATTTCCTTTTTGCTTTTGTTTTTAATTTTCAGGATACACTGCCATCCAGATTTTCATTTTGTTTGTTTGTTGATGATGAATGTTTGAGGCACTCATAGTTGATTACGAATGCAGTTAGACTATGGTTTTCATGATAATTTTGTTTTTGTTCACGAGATCATATGCATACCACTATAATTATCACTGAAATTTGAGGTTGTTATTTTCAGGTTCCTGTATTTTGTGGCTTTAACACTCTGGAAAAAGCAGGCGCTTGTATTTCCTGGTTTCTTGGTAGAACTGGGAAACATCTGTTCTTGACCGATAGCGAAAGTGGAAAACCTCCTCTCCTTTTCCAGATGGTTAGGGACACTGAAGATCTTAAATTTATGTGAGTTTCATCAAACTTACCATCCAGCATAAAACATAAATAGTTACTATCATCTCAAATGAATGCAGAAAATTCATTCCTGCCTCATCTCTGTTCTCTGTAGGTCGGTTTTGCAGTCCTTCAAGCGCCGTGTAGCTTATGCAAACGCACATTTTGATTGTATCCTTCTATTTTGTTGTGCTTCCTGTTGTCTATGATTCTTTTCTCTTTTCATACCAGATGTGTGATTCTTAGAAATTACCAAATATGATTCGCTTGTGCTCTTGGGAATAATTTACAATGAGTTGGCAAAAGGACATGACCTTCCTAAGCACAGGTGATTTTTTTTGTTTTTTGTTTTTATGATTGCCTGTCTGTAAGTAGAACTTAACTCCTTATAGATCTTGTGGGATGGAGCACATCATCTTTACGGCGTCTTAATGAACTTCCAAAGGTAGCTTTTACCTCTTCATCAAGTTTTGCATTATTTCTTAATCATCTTGATAGTATTTCTTACAAGTTTTTTGCTTTTTCAGAGGCGACAACTTTCACGAGATTACAGGTATCCACACATTATAAATGTAGAGAGACCATATGCCACTAACCCTCACCATGATGTTTTAGAGACCCAAGTTGTTGAATGGAATACTATTAACATGGAAGGTTTGCATCTCTGTTTTCCTGAAATTGACTGTATTAAATTGAGTAATTGCTAGAGTCCTCTCAAACAGGAAATTGTTCTTTGTTGATAACCACAACTATTTTTCCTTTTGTAATTTGCATACTTCCAGAAGAGATGATCAGAAGTTTGAAAAAATTGAGCTGGGAACGTGTTGATGTTAGCTTCAGCGGAAGTTTACAGAGATATATGGCTCATAGTACCATTCAGGTAAAGAGGTCCTTGCATTGCATCAACTTCACCAATTTGATTAACTTTCTACCATTCAAAGAGTCGTTTGTTGCAACATGGTGTGCTGAATTTCGCTTCTCATTTTGCATTTTTAATATTCAGGTGAAAACTTACTGTATCAATTCGGAAGGGGCTGACGTGATCCAACACATGCTAGATAATTTTGCATTATACTAGTAGCTGCATACCTTTTCAAGTTTCGGTTTGTCGGTGGTTTGGCTGATCATCCTTGTGTATGACCTCCATCCTCAAGGAAAATTACATGTTTCCAACCCAAAAGTGTAAAGTAATAGCTTAAGAAGAATAGGAGTGGAGGAGTTAAAAAAGAGTCATTGCAAAAGGGGGACTGAGTTAGGAATTAGCTCCAATTTCCTTCATTGATGCATTAAACACAAGTTCTTTTAGTCTTTAATTATTTGTTATATGTAACCTTATCAGTTAATGAAACCAGTTGAAGATTTAGAAGCATATGTTTGCTTCTTGCTTCAAGCAGCTTTTGATTAGTATATAATGGATTTTTTTTGCTGCTGTACGCAAATTTTGATTACCATTTCTTCAGATGATGAGATGAATGAGGCCTTAATGGTCCCAGCTGAGCACGAGCACAGCCTAATCAGCAGCAGAAATCAAAATCCAACCATGGTGTCAAGTGGTGCAGTCAGTCCCATGCTGTTGATTATTTGGAAAGGTAACATAACATTTATCGTTGTGTAGTCCTTGTTTTTGGCATGTCATAGTCACACAATACAGATCCAATCCAAGATCTGTCACGAGTCTAATTTGTTTATAACACCATGGAACTTGATTAGTTGATTAGTATAAAATAATATTCATACTTTTTTCCCTTGGAATAAAACATCACAGCCTGATTTTCAAATGGGTACACTACTGACACTGACCCCCACCTGGTATATAGATCAAGACACATGAATACATGTACTCCTCAATTATTCACTAATCATGCAACCTTATCATGTACCAGTAGTAGTAGGAACTGTTCTCTTTTAACAGACATGTGGGAATGTTATGCAAGATTGTGCATTTAGAAGTAAGTTAACCCAATATTAGGAGAAGTTATTCACGACTCTTTCGGTTTTTTTCTATACTCTGACATGGAAAGCCAGAGTAGTATATAGTTTCTCCAATAGTAGCTCGTGCCAAGCTTTTTTTGTCTTGCAGTGTTTCTCTGTTCTATCGAAATAGATAGTTAGACCCTGTAATTTACTTCTCTATTGCAAAATATAACATGTTCTAAAATAGTATATCTACCTTGGGAAATATAGGTATGAGTATGATCAAAAGAAAGAGACTTGGCGTGTCAAGTTGAGACTGCAACCAACTGTTCATCAAATCCCAAATTCCACTTTAGTAAGCAAAAACCTCTATCACCACCTCCATCTCCACCTGTCATAAAATAGTCCACATACACATGCAGCTGGCTATATCTTCAAATAGAAAGAAAGCAAAAAAATGAAAAGAAAGAAAGAAAGAAACCTCTCTCTCTCTATATATATACCAAAAAATGATTTGGTATTTGTGTGTGCTTTATGATTTTGTTTCTGCGTTTGGACTGTGTTGCTGATTCATTTCTCCTTTTTCCTGCTCTGCTCTGCTTCTTCTGTTGCTCTGCTGCTGCTGCTGCTAGTGTAGTACCACATTACATTGATAGATATATGCATGTATGTATGCATACATATCTTGGTGGGCTCATGGCACGAGGTTTAGGTCCTTCCCTTTTCGGTTGAGGTCCTTACTATTTTTTTCTCTGGCTGCAACCTGCAAGAACCCTTTTTGCCTTCCACATTCAATTCTTGTAGTTGTAGTGGTATAAAGAGATAAGTTATACACATACATTTAGCAAAATATAGCAGAGCAGGGTTTTCCTTTCTTTTTTTTCTCTCAGCATGGATCAGTTTCAGTTCTATGATTAACTTCTTCCTTCTAGTACTGCTGCTGTTGCCACTATTCACCTCCAATTTTCTAGTATTAATTTCCTCTCTGCCTTTGCTTACACTTTCCATTTCTCAAGGTTAATTCTGCTCTCTCTCATCAAAAACAAAAAAAACATCCTCTCTTTCTTTCTCCCTCCATTCTGTTATTATCTGTGAAAAAAAATATGGGCAGCAGTTCTCAAACTTGCTTCTTCTGCCATAGAAATAGACAACTAATCATTCCCTTGCTGCTCTTCCTGATTTCATCATTAACCCTCATGAAATATATTGCTGAAGGTAAGTAATTAGTTGCATATATCTCAACTATTTCAAAGAAAATCAAGAAAATGATGCTTGAACATATACATTGCTTATAACTATTTTTTTCTTCTAAATTCTGCAGGTAGAGCCAATAACAAGCTACTACTAGAAGTAGAAGAAGCAACCCAGGTAAGGAAAAACAAAAAACAATGAAATATTTCAAAGAAAATCAAGAAAAATGATTCTTTTGAGTTTCAATGAAATGTTGTTTTTGGTTTGGTTTTCTTGGATCATATAGGTTGAAGAAGAAGAGAAGGTGATGGTGAGAAGAAGTGTGATGATAGGGTCAAGGCCACCAAGTTGTGAGAGAAAATGCAACTCTTGTGTGCATTGTGAGGCGGTACAAGTCCCAGTCACAACAAAGGGAGCCATAACTAACAAGAACAGATCAGCTCATTTCTCTTCTGCTGCTGCTGCTGCTGCTGGGATTGCGAATCTTGCATACTCAAGAGGTGATGACATCACCAACTATAAACCTATGAGTTGGAAATGCAAGTGTGGCAACTTCTTCTTCAATCCTTGATTGAAAAAAAAGATAAGAAAAAGAAATGATCTTTGTTGTCAAAATTGTGGATAATGAGAGTGACTTTTGATTTCTATACTTCCTTTTGTCTCTTTTTCTTCTTCTTTTCTTTTACTTACATGGTGAAAATATGGTAATGACACTTCTAAGTTCTAAATAATGGTTTGTAGAGGGTTTTAAATTCTACTCCCTCCGGTTTTTTAATGTGTTGCTTTTGTAGTGTACTCTAATCTCTCTCTTTATGTATATGCTGTGTGCATTGAAGCTCTGAAAAAGAAACAAAAGGTGAGGAATATTGCTATGTTTTGGGAAAAGCTTAATTTTTTTAATTCTTTTGCAAGAAGAGGGTTATTAGAAGCATAGTTATCTCATTTATCGAGCTCATAAATAAGATATAAGATATACACGTCGTGTGCTTAATTTATTACTCCCTCCGTCTTTTATTAAACGACTTTTACTATTTGTGCACGCATGTTGAGAAGGTCGGATGACTCACTATTTGAGATAATTTTACCTCGAATTTTTTCTCGGACGTACGTTAAAAATTAATGTACGTTCAAAAAAAAGTACGAATTTTTTTGGGGTCAAATAGTGCGTCATCCGGCTTCCTCGATATACGTATCTACAGTACAGACGTCATTTAATATAATCCGGAGGGAGTATTATTATTATTGGTTTGAACCTTTCCAGCACTCGTAAGGTTAGTTAGAATGATGAATCTGAGATTCACTACTCTATTTTTTTGTTGGGATTTGGGACTTGGGAGATGTTAATTTTGATGAAGAAAATGACGACATGGAGTGTAACTTGTATGGCATCAAAATGGGATAAAGATGTGTGAGGAGATTTTTTTTTTCTAAAAAAAATAAAAATTGTCAGAGAGTACAGTTTTCGTATCCTACAAGATTTGTTTTTGCACCAGAAAGCCTGCCCTGGTGTGGGCCAGTCACCTCGAAGGGATAAATATTTTCTTTAAAAAAAAAAAAAGGAAATGAATAAATGGGCTTTTGATCCATCTCAATCCATAACAAATTGTACCAAATTAATGAACAGAAGCGATCTTTCATTACCAGAAAGGATTTTGTCGTTTTTTCTTGTGGACCAAAATGGGATAGAGAGGCTGCTGGGCCTTTTGTCTTGGGCCTTGTAATAAGTTTTAAGTTTGTAACCATCTTACAAACCTCGTTCGTTTCCTATCTTCCTTTCCACTTTGGTCTTAAGATGATTTTTTTTTTTGGGTATGACTTTAAGATGCTAAATTGATTGGTACGTATCCATACTTTTTTTTGGGTTGATTGCACAAAAGCTGTATTTTTCTCTATAAGATAAATTATAAAATCGATTCACATGCGATACAAGAAATGATATTCCTAAACCTTAATTTTTTTTAAAATTATTATATTATTAATTAGAAACCTACGATTTACATTATAAATACAATTTGTACTAATTAATTAAACTATAATTTTTTTATTCCAATTTTTAGACTTTAAAGTTATATGATAATAATAAAATAATCGTTGTTAATTAAAAATATTAACATGAAAGAAAAAGTTCTAACTTAGTGTCATGGCTAGGAGTGTACAAAAAAGGACTGAATTGAAAATCGAACCGGATCTGTTGGTTCAATTCGGGTTTTTTTTAAAAAAAATCATACAGGATGAACCGTGATCAAACTGTCTAATTCGATCCAACTCTCTTTATTCAAAAATCAAAAATCGAATATATTATATATAAAAATATTTATGCTTCGTTATACCAATAATTAATTTGATTATGTAGTTAAATTTATAGTTGTCTTCCTTCAAATTATTTGTTTGAACATCATTAGCAACATTTTTTTTAAAATAAATAAAAAAAAAACGGTAGATATCAAACGTCATATGCTTTGGTGCACAATCTTAATAGATAAACCAGCAGTGATTGTTCTAACTTATTACTCCCTCCGGTTTTCTTTAAACCACTTTTACTATTTGAGTATGCATATTAAGGATACCGAATTACTCACTATTTGAGACAATTTTACCTCGAATTTTTTCTCGGACGTACGTTTGAAAAAAATTACGACATTTTTTGGAATCAAATAGTGAATCATCCGATTTTTTCGATATACGTACCCAAATAGTAAGAATTATTTAAAAAAAATCGGAGGGAGTAAAAAATTTAGATTTGAATTTGAATATATGAGTTGCCGTGAAACTTAATGTAATTTCCGGAAGAAAAAATAAATAAACAGATGAAGAGGTAAAATCTACAAGTTTACTGTTTTTATACAATGGGCGGGGCCTTTGTTTTGCTGTGTTCGAATCAAAAGTGATCTGGTGGAGATATTAAAGAGGTCCTTCTATGCTGTTCATGCGTATTTAATAAGGAGACTGAATTCTGAATTTCTGATAAAGATTTTGCAGCAAAAAGCTCATCATCGTCACCATTAATGTCAGCCGTTTAACTGCTCTCTCTCTTTCTACATCCATCTTCTCCATTTTCTACACCAAATCTTTCCCGTATGACCTGTCACTTCCTTCTGACCCAAATTGACAAATTTTTTTTTTTACTAAATCATTATATATCTCCATTAATAAATAAAAGATACAAATTTATGCATGTACTAGTATGTTTCCATATAATTTGTTGACATGTTATCAGAAAACTCTTATCATTTTTAGACTTAAGCAAAGGTTTAATGACTTAAATTCACTTCTATTTTAATATTTTGATTAATTACCTTTTTGTACAATTTGGTTGTTTAATAATTCCTTTATATTCGTACTTTTTTTGTTTAATTACATTCGACATTACGAAATAATGATAAACCGGCACATCAGCAAACAAACCTACCACATAGATTTCCCGCCAGTTGGGTCAATTTTGTTTTGGGTAGAAAAAGTGGGGTCAGCCACAAAAATTTTGAACCCGCCTCTACGAGATAAATAACTTTCATGTTTGTGTACTTTAATTGGAATTGATATTATTTGAATAGTTTTTTTTTGGAAGTCGAAAAACAAACAAGAATATCACTCTCAAGAACGCTCTAGTGCTCCAAAACTGTCAAACATAAAACCCTAACTTTTTTATTTCGGCTCTGTTTGGCAGTTCAGTTTAGTAGGGAAATGGTCAGTGAGGAAATGTTCAGTGGGAAAACAACATCTGGGAAATGGAGGGTGCTGTTTGGTAAAATTGTAAAAATTCAGTGGGAAAACGATATCTGGGAAATGGAGGGTGCTGTTTGGTAGTCCAGTTTTCCAAAACTATGATTTGGATGTAAAATGACCATAAAGGGCATAATTCATTTTAAGTGTTTGATTTTTTTTTATTTTTTTATCTTTATATATATTTTTAATCAATTTATTTATAATCTAACATCTAATAAAATTGATCTATATACCATAAATAAGACATTGTGCCGAAATAAATTGAGAGTGATTTTACGGATGGATGTCGAAATAAATTGATGGGTTTTGTTGGAATGGATGTAGGGAAGGTGTGGTCAAAATTTGAGAGGATTCGGAGAAGATTTGGGGGAGATTCGAAGAAGAAAATCGATTTTGGAGGTGAAAGGGTCGGGTTGGAGGAGAGAGAAATTTCTGAAAAAAGTGAAGAAGAAGAAGGAAATCACGATTTTATATAGGGGAAATAGTTTTTACCACCCCTGAACTATCGTCGAAAATCAAAAACCTCCCCTGAACTTCATTTTTTGAAATTCACCCCCCTAGACTATTGTTTTCGGGCAAAAAGCCCCTTCTGTCCATAATTAAATCAATTTTTTTGTGAATTCTTGGAATTTTTTACAATGTTTCTTGATTTTTAGGTTAATTACATTTTTTCGTGATTTTTTACATTTTTTTTAGATTTTTTACAATTTTGTTGGAGGAGAGAAAAATCCTTGGCGTGATCACGCTAAGGGCTTGGCGTGATCACGCCAAGGAAAAAGTGCCTAGCGTGAATCACATTGGCAACTTAAACCCATTTTCAAAAAATTAATAAAAATAGGAAAAATGGATCTAGAATTACTTATCTTGAAATAGAGATTTTATTGGGGTAGTTTTTAATTTATTTTGTTGGTTATATAACGTAAAAAAATTAAAGTGAAATGAAAAAAAAAAAAAAGGAGAGAGAGAAGGCCAAATGGAGTTTCATTTCCGGAATGGAGCATTTTGCTCCATTCCCTCACCCCCTACTTTTCTCATTTCCCCACCCAAAAACCCACTTTTTCATTTCGGGAATGGTGTTTAACAAACACCAAAATTTCATTTTGGGTTGGCAAATGTTGGGTTGGGTACCCAACCCCAAACCCCAAACAACCACTTCATCTCGTTTCCAATTAAACAATAACACAACGAAATCTTTAGTGAAATTTATGTTAAGATCAACGTTCAGATGAAACTGATCATTTTTGTAGGACGGTGGTGAAGAGGACATGCGCGTGAGGCTTTGTAGAGGGAATTTTGGGGTTTTGGTGAAGCTTGGTTATTGTGAATCTTTGTTTGGTACGTGCATTCTTTACATTTCCTGAAAGTGGGGTACTACCTACTTTTACTCCTCACTTTTGGTGTGGTCGTATTGGTATAATCTGAATTTGTGTGTGGAATATATGGCAAAATTACGCATATTTATTGAGGGAGTGTTGATGTGGAAGGGTAATATGTTTAAATACAATGGGAGTTTTGTTGAAGAGAAGAGTATTGATCCTGACAGGCTGACACACATGACACTGTTGAATTTTTGTGCATCAAAAGGATATAAAAATGAAGACAAACTTTACTATAAGGTTCCACAAGATCTCTGTTTGTATGAGATTTATGATGTGAGTATTATACCCTTGTTAAGTCATTTATTGACTGGTGGTGATGGTGATTTATATGTGGTTCATTCTGAAAAGTTACACCTTTTGCTGACTGTTGATAACTCTAAATTGACTTGTTTGAGACTAGGTTTAGTAGATGAGGAAGAATATTACAGGGGTAATAATAACATAGGGGGTGGTGATGAGACTGTTGTTGAGAATGAAGTAAGTACTAGTAGTTGTAGAAATAATGAGGATGTTGAGTTTAGAATTGAGGAAAGTATTTGCAGTGGATATGTCATGGGTGAAAAGGTAAGGGTTAGAGCTCAGGGAATGGTTAATGACAATGATTTTGATGGTTGAAGTAGTGGTTATTGTGTAGATGGTGATTATGTTGATTATATGACAGAGAATAATGGTGATACTATCGAGAATGCGACAATAGAGGGACATTTAATGGAAGAATTAATGGAGGATCTAGGATTAGATGATTTGGATAAGGAGTTAGGTGTGAATAAAGTGGTAGGTCAAGATGCTAATAAAGATGACAATAACCTTAATGTAGAAGCAGACAATGACGGGGAAGATGAGCAGGTTGAAATGAAGATGATTGTGATGAACATGCTGAAAATGAAGATAATGGTGAAAGTATTGGTAATGATCAACTGAGGGGTGATAATAATGTTGAAGTAGCTATAGATGGTGATAAGACCAATAGTTTCAAAGTCCCAGACGAATACTAGTGAAAGTTGAGAATTTAATTGATAATAAGGAGGAGGAGTTGTAAAGAGGGAGTAAGGTTTTGAAGGGTTTGTTATCAAAAAAGACAAATGGGAGAAATAGACACAACTTGATTGTTGTTGTTGCTGAGTTAGAATTAAACAATGATGAAGGAGAAGTGAGTCATAATGAAAGGGATGGGCAAGCAAATCAACATATACGAGTAGATACATTGTCAGATGGAGATCCAAACTACAACAATGATGAAGGTAGCTTTATGGTCACAATTGATGGTGAGCATGGCACAAGAAGACAATTAAAATCTGAATTTTATAAGCCATCCAAAGTTCCCTCGTTTTGGGTTGGGTTGAAGTTCTTAAACAAATGGGAGTTTAAGGATGCAGTTAACAAATTGACTCTTCATCAGCGTAGAGACATTAGGTACGTGAAAGATGAGCCGTGTAGGGTCAGAGCAGAATGTAAAGATGAAGATTGTGACTACAAAATACTATGTGGTATAGATGGAAATAGTGGAGATTGACAAATGAAGACCTATGTACCAGATCACTCTTTCATATGTAAAGAGGTGATAAAAAACTCTAGATTGACTTACAAGGTCATGGTTGAGTACTTTATAAGGAAGAGGATTGTGAGCCTTGATAATGACTCAACTAGAGATCATGGATGGTGTATATGCCAAATGAATTATTGATCCTTCAATGGCACAAAACATGTGGGCTAAAAGGAAGATTGTGTCATTTTTGCAAGGAAATGTGGAGTTGGAGTTTGGAAGGCTAGAGGATTATGTTGCAGAATTGAAAAGGAGTAATAAGAGTAGCACAATTATTTTGAACACTGAAGAAGTTGATAAAAAAAATGTTTTTAAAGGGATGTATGTTTGTTTTACTACTATGAAGAAAGGTTTTATAAATGGATGCATACCTATAATAGGCTTGGATAGGGCATTTTTGAAAGGACCATTTAAAGGAGAGTTGCTGGTAGTTGTTAGCAGAGATGCTAATAACCAAATGTACCTATTAGCATGGGCAGTGGTTGAGAAGGAGGATATGAAGACATGGAAGTGGTTCTTACTGTTATTGATGCGAGATTTAAATATTGCCCAAGGGACAAGTGGTGGATATTGTTTTATCACTGACCAACAAAAGGTGATCGTCTGTTTTATTAATGTATTTTTCTCAATTAGTCATCTTTTTACTAATATTTATCTAATTTTTAAATACTAACAAAAGTATAATGCATATTTTCTAGGGTCTTGTAAGGTGTGCATAGTCATCTGTTTTATAATGCGTGACCTTTTGCTAGAAGTAGAGCATAGAAGGTGTGCACGACATATATTTGCAAAGTGGAGGAAGAAGCATGGTGGTAGGACACTACAAAAATAGTTTTGGGCCACATGTAAAGCTACCACTCCACAAGAATACAGTAAGCAATTGGAGAAGCTGGGCAACTTGAGTGAAGAGGCTAAGAAAGACTGAGAGAAAACTAGGCCATACAATTGGTGTAAGTCTTTCTTTAGAAACACCCATTGCAAGTCTAATGTTGTTGACAACAACATGTGCGAGGCTTTCGATGGGTTTATTTTGCCAGCTAGGTTCAAGTCCATTGCGAGTCTACTTGAGAAGGTAAGGCTTATGGTCATCAAGAGGAATGGTGTGAGAAAGAAGTTTGTGGAGAACTTTAAAGATCCCCATGGTGGCAGAATATGGGAAAAGATTGAGTACAGTAGGGAAATATAGAGTGATACATGCCTGCTCAACTAGTGCAGAGGTGCAGAATTATGGTGAGCTGGCTGACAAAGAAAATGTTAAGTTGTACAGACAATCATGTAGTTGCAGACTTTGGGACTTGTCGCACCCCCTTTTTTCGATGTTGCAAAACATAGGTTTGGGACGGGAATGCGAGATAAGCGTTGGACTCGTCTCACATCATGCAAAATGAAGTCGCCACCCTATTTTTCTAGGTTTAGGGAACCTAATCGTCATGGCATAAAAATAAATAAAACTAAGGCACAAATGGTCTAAACCAAAGAACAGCGGTTCGAAGTCGTATTTATGGACTCGGGAAGGTGTTAGGCACCCGAGTCAATTCTAAAAAAGGTTATCGGTAAACGAGGTGTTTTGAGAAAATATTTTTTGAACATGTAATTTGGGCCCTCAAAGGTGACGTTACATCTTAGCAGTTTTTCGTCGGGACATTGTTATTTCCGTTCGGGACCGAGGGACGGGGTTACCATTTTATCTCTTTGTTAGAGTGGACGTTCCCCCCTTATCATCAAGCCATGCATGATTAATTATTTACTATGTGATTCTATCATGGCAAAACTAACATCGTACGTTTTCATGAATGCACGTATATTCCGTGTGGGATCGAAGCCACCATGCGTAGCATTTAACAAAAAGACAATTAATTTCATGGCATAAAAGACAAGTGATTAAACATGTTATGCATGTAAGTGGATTTTAATTTTTAGCAATTCTATATGACATGCATACGAGTGGGTGGTTCTAACGCATTCTAAGTGGTAATGCATTCGATTCGGTTCGGATTTAGCATTTCTAATAAAACATTCAAGGAAACGTATAAGATAAGCGTACCTTTTTTGACGAGCCTTGATCGGCGAACAAACGAGCAATAATAACGTAGGTATAACAAACATACACGATTTTTAACTACTTAACTAATTATTACAAACCAACAGTTGATAATAATAACTACTTATCTGATTATTACAAATTGGAGGTCAGAATAACTAATCTGACTAATTATTACAACAAGTGAAATAAGCAATTAATTAATTATTACAACAAGTCGATAATTCCTTAATTATTACAACAAGTTGTGTAATTATATATTATCACATACACGCAATTTAAAATAACAAATAATTTAAAGATCACATACTAATGATAATAATTCACGAAGATGATGCGGTGGTTTGATCATGCATGCAATTTTTCTTTATAGGACGAGCTAGGCCCATATTTGGATTTCTAGTTTTGGGATGACATGCATACGAATAATATTTACAAAAAAAACATTGAATAAGTAAAAAAAAGAAAAAATGTACTTTTCGAGCGAAGATTAAAAGTTTACCTACAAAGCGAGAGTGTTAGTAATAACTCGAAAAATAATAAATAATAAAAGTGCATGCGAACAAATTTCTAGCACGCAAGCAAGTAAATGAACGTGATAAATAAGTAAACAATTCATTTCATATGAGCATACGGATATCTCCTATTAAAACATGGCATAAAGCGAATAAAACATCATGTGGGCATGATAATTGACATGGCATAAAATAAGCAAATCATCGTGTGAACAATTTACGATAATTAAGCATGAAAATAAACAAATCATCATACGAAGCATGTGAGCATTTCATACGAGAATTAACACATGGCGTAAATAAACAATTTTCAAGCATACAAAAATTATATGAGAAATTAACACGAAAGTTTACGAAAAAATTAATTATACGCATACGACACATTTATAAGAAAATTAAGTGGGTCGGGCTTGGGCCCATTTTTTATTTTTGGACATGAAAAAATGGACTTGGAATAAATCCAAGCCCAAACTTTTTAATTAAAACAAATGGGCTTGGAAAAGGCCAAGCCCATCACCTTTCTATTTTCTTTCCCGCCCCCAGTACCCTTCTTCCTCTCTTCACGTCGTCGGCGCCATGGCCGACGACCATGGTGGTTAAAACTTGTTAAAATCGACCAGAATTGACCCAAATAAATCAACCAACATACCAGCAGACCAACTCCACGAAAACAACAAGTAATTTTAAGCAAAACAGTAAGCAATTTTAACATGAAATAAACAAGCTAATTAAACGCATATCATGCTATTAATTGATCAAGATAACATACAATTAAATTGAAGCAAGGGAAATGAAATCAGCATGAAAACTAAGCATGTGAGGCAAGTTCTAGCAATTTATTCATGCTTTAAAGATGAAAACAAAAATTAAAGAGAAGTTTGAGTGAGAAAGCTTACTTGGCTAGGAGAGTTTGTTAGCCAAGAAGGTAGTGCAAGAAATGGAGATTGAGAGAGAATTTTGGTGCCCTTTTCTTGTTGTTTGATGGTCTCTATTTATAGGCAAGGTAGCCGCAAGTGAACTTGGACGCCAATGCGAGAGTGGGCATCGCGGACGCGAGGACCAAAGGAGAGTGAGGATGAGAAGTCCGGCGATAGGAGGTTCGTGATGATCATTTGCAGTAGATTGGTCAGGTGATGATGAAGAAATTAAATGGTTTTAATTGGTGATGGTAAGGGTTGAAAAAAAAGGGTGGGGTCGTTGGGATTTTGTATGGCCAAGGATGGCTGGATTGGGAATGACCGGATTGGGGACGACCGGATTGATGGCCGAATTGGGGATGGCCGGATTGATGGGTTTAATGGGTGATGGGAAGGGTTGAAGGGGAGCCGTTGATCTTGTTTAAAAAGGGGTCAAATAATGATCAACGGATGTGATGAAGGCTGCAATTTTATGCATTAATGCATATTAATTGTGGCACGAACGGGATATTTTCGGTTCGAGCTACGGACTCGCTTGAAATAAAAATAAATCCGAACCGAAAGGACTAAAAGGTGCAGAAAAATAAGACAAAATAAATAGTAGACAGTGAAAAAAGAAAAAGTTCAGTTTAAAGTCTGAATTTTCTAGTTCAGAATCGTTAAAAGTTCGAACGCAAAATAAATACATTTAACCACGAAAATTGAACGAAACAAAACGAGATGACATGAAAGAGAAAAATAGTAGATAATTTTCAATTAAAGAAATAAAGCGTTCGATCTATGGTCCGAGAAAATTCGCTCGGGACCGATAGAGGTTTGAGCGAAAAGACAGTTAAAAATACGAAAAAACTAAAAAGACACGAAATGAAGCGAAATATTAAACAAATAGCCCACGATAAAAAAATTGACTGAAATTTGACGTAGACGAGCTTTTAAATGTGACAAGCAATAAAATACGGAAAACAGTTGTGACGTAAGTCAAAATTCGGGTAACAACAAGACTTGACTGACATACCTTGTGCTCACGCAATTTGTGCAATTAGGGATGGAAAGGAAACTCTGGAGCAATATGTGAGTCCTTATTACTCAAAATCTATGTTTGAGAAGTCTTACAAGTACACAATCAGACTTGTGCATAGCCCCACATATTAGCTAGTGACTGGGGCAAGTGTTGTTCATCCTCCTAAACTTATGAAGACAGGAGGGAGACTTAAGGAGAAGAGGATTCTAGAATATTGGGAGGTAGTTGTATCTGGGGGTACCAAGTTATCAGGAATATGGAGAAGTATGACTTACTAATTATGCTACAAGACTGGACATAATAGAGCTGGTTGTCCTCAAAGGGTAAAACTCAAGTCATTATATCATGTTAGTTTGTTTACTCTTTTGTATCCCTAATTTGTTTTAATGTTACAGGTAGGAGCTGACAATCAAAATGAAGAGGTACCAGTTGTTGCACAACGTAATGAAGAGGTGTCAGTTACTGCACACTCTAATGAAGAAATACCAATTGCACCACAAACTAATGAAGATGTATCACCTAAAGAGGTACCAATTGCACCACAACCAGTAGAACTTCCACATGTTGCGTTTGAAGTTCAAATGCAAGAAACTTCCAACTCTACTGAACCACTAGAACTGTATCAACAACCCTTAACTACAAATGAAGACCAATTAGAAGACTTTACATGTGACAGTGGAGATGCAACTACATTTCATGTACTTGCAGCTCCAACATCAGTCCCTATGGTCATTGAAGTCCCACATCAACCTAAAAAGAGAGGTAAACCACCAAAGAACACGCAAGCTCCAGCAACATTTCCTGTGTTTAGTGAAGTCTCACTTCAAGCAAAAAAAAGAGGCAGACCACCAAAGAACACGCAAGCTCCAGCAACATTCCCTATGATTAGTGAAGTTCCACCTCAAGCTAAAAAGAGAGGCAGACCACTAAAGAACACGCAAGCTCCAACAACATTACATGTGATTAGTGAAGTCCCACCTCAAGCTAAAAAGAGAGGCAAACCACCAAAGAACACGCAAGCTCCAGCAACAGTCCTTAGGCATTCTACTGTCAATCCAGCTAATGTGGTTCTTCAAGTCCCACTACCTAAGAAGAAAATGGGTAGGCCAACAAAGAATAATTTTCAGGGAGAGGGAGTTCATATATGCCCAAATGGTGTGATAATACATAAGTACTTAGTTCTTTTTCTTATCATTCCATTAGTTTTTACTTTATACATGCCAAACTTTCTAATTTGTTTTTATTTTTTGGCAATATTAATGTGTTCACATCTTGTTAGGGTGTCTCAAAGGATCTTGAACATACCAAAAAAGTATCAAGATGGGGTTGGCATTTTTTCAGTTGGCAGAGGAGACAAGGATAATGGAAACATGGAAAAGATCAATCGGTGATCAATATGGGTTGAAGACATTGACATGGAAAATATGCTTATTTTGTTTAGAGGAATGTGTCATTATGTTTAGAACCTCTAATGACTAATATGGATTCATCAAATCATGTTTATGGTGAACTGTGATGTGTTATGCAGCTCATGTTGCATGTAATTTGTGTCTTTTTATAAACTGGTGTTTATTTTAGCAACAATTTTTGAAGTTGTTTTGTGCAACTTGTGTCCTTTTGTAATGACTTCTATTTTAGAAACTACATTTGAAGTAGTTTAAGATTTAAGTATTAATGTCATACTTGTTATTATTGCTTAAATAAGAGGTTGTTTATTGGACATCATATTTTAGTTACATTATTAGTGTATATATGCTTATGTTGAATGCAATTAAATAGTGATAGGGAAAGTAATCATAAACCATCAAATTATTTGGACAAGTAAAAATAATACTGATTGCCATTACAAATTTTCATTAACTATTACATCACCACATAATGAACACCAATAGGCAAACCCTGGGAAAAAAACATTAGCCACATTCTTTTTTGGAGTTTGTGACTAAATGTCTTCTCTTTGACAACTTCACGTTTCATTCTTTCATTCTCCTTTCTTAACCTTGTCGCATCACCCAGCAGAACACTAACCATAGTCTCAAGTCTAGCCTCCCTTTGCTTTAACTCTTCCTTATCAACAACTAACAAACCCATTGCAGACACCAATTCCTCCTCTCTATTCCCCAGCCCTACAATCATTTTTTTTGCTCGATCTTGCATTGGGTCATCCACCCAGTTGTGAAAATTACATTGATTGAAATACGTATAAGTAAGAAATCTTCTGCCTGGGTTGACATCAGTCCAAGCAGTCCATATTGGGACCTTTTTATGACACTCACATTTGATGTCTGGCCCTTCATAGTCCAACACAAGCCTTTGTCTAATTGCTGATATTGTGTAGGTTTGTCTTGAAGTGTTATTGTGCGATATTGATGCGGAAGACCTTGAAACCTTGCTTGACCACGACCGAGAAGAGGATGATGGCGGGACTTGCATTCTTTTATTGGAAAGCAGAAAAGAAATGGAAAGAGAGATGGGAAGAGATGAAGAGAAGAGAAAATGGGAAATGTAAAACAATTAACAAAAGGGTTCAAAAAGTCTGTGGCTGGCCCCACTTTTTCTTCCCCTAAAAAATTGACCCAACGGGGAAAAAATCTACGTGGTATGCTTGCTGATGTGTCAATTTTTTTTAACGAAAAATATGTCAGATTACTATTTATAACGTCGAGAGATAATTAAAAATATATGATTATAAGAGGATCATTAAATAAATAAATTGTATAAGGGGTAATTAATCAAAATATTCAAATAGAGGGGGGATTTAAATCATTAAACCCTTGAACAAAAATATATGATGACTATCTGCAAGTTTTAGCTAAGAAAATACTCTTTTTTATAACTAAAAATATTTCTTAAAAAAACAGAATTAATTATTTTTTGTGGTAGAAAACAGAGTTCATTTTGTATCATACAAAACATATATGCATTTGTCATTTTACCGAGAGAGCTATGGTCTTCCATAAGATTTTGGATTTGGATAATGAGTAGTAAGAAAAAGTCAAATTCTTGTAGAAAAAGTGAATTGAGATTTTTTTTTTAAAATTATCTATAAATTAATTCCATAAAAAACTCCCGATCCAAAAGATCGTCCAAGAGGATCCAAAGTCATGGCGAACAAACTTAATGGATCAAAAAAAAGAAAGTGTCAAAATCTTTAAAAGAAAACGAACAAATTGGGATGATTCAAATGGGTGGAGCTTGCCACCAACCCAAGAGAATGATAAGGTGACTGATAGTCTGTGATGGGGGATGGGTGTGTTCCGGTCAGAGAGCGCCTGAAGTGAGACCTGTGGTACCTGCAATGCACCGGAGGTTTGCTCCGGCGTAGAGTCTCCGAAGAGTAAGTTAGTATGGAAGTATGTGTATGGGGGAAGGGTTCAGTCTCTTTACCTCATTCCTCTGTGATGTATTTATAGGCACATTCTCATGTGAGGCTATCGGGACACGTGGTGCCCAATGGTTGCATTATCGTTCTTGTCGGGAGATGACTTTGCTCACGCCGTTAGCTGGTTTTGGAGGACCCCATTGGTAGTACTCTATCGGTAGTAATGTCTTTCTATGTATTATCAGAAGCCCACCAAAAAATGAGCCCGAGTGTTTACCAAGGGTTGCATGAGGTGTGATGATTGCTTTTGATCCCATAAGATGACGTGGCTTCTTTACGACTGTTTAGATGGACGCGACAGTTTGACCTTTGCCTCGTTTGCTACAAAAGCCTGTTCGCTTGTCAGAGTGAGGGGGTGCGTCGCCTCGTTTGGGTGCGAGGGCCTTTCCAAGTGTCAAATCCCGATAGGTGCTTTATTTTTGAGGGATACGAGGCTTGGGCCTATAAATGGATCCCTTGGCCTCCTCGCATGCATTTCCTTTGTTTCCTAAAATTTTCAAAATTTCTGCCCTACTTCTCTCCGCTCGCCTCGTCTTCTCTGCTCGCCGTCTTGCTGCATTTTCTGGTTTCTATTCAGGCGTTTTGATCGCTGCTCTCATTTTCTGACACCGGCAACTTGTTCCAGGTACTCTCCGGCTCCCTTTTGTAGTCTATTGTTTTGCTCTTAGTCTCAAGCATGCCTCCTCGCGCCAAACTTAGGATAAGACCTAAGAATGTGACTGAATTAGAGGTCGAGGATACCCCTACTGAAATAACCAACGAGGGAGAGTTGTATGATGACCTGATGAAATTTTGTGCCTATATTCCTAAGGAGATAAAGGTAATGGTAGCTTCTTTCTAGGTTAGGTTGAACAGTAGGTTGCCTAGGAATAGTAGGGTTATGTATACGATGATGTTTTAGTATGGCTTCCAGCTTCCCCTTCGCCCTTTGGTCGACGCTTTGCTAAGCAAGTACCAGTTAAACCCTGCCCAAATCACCCCCAACTCTTGGTCGGTTATAGGTTCCTTCATCCGGATTTGTGAGATCCTCGGTGTCCAGGGATTGACTCTTGGATTATTTAAGTACCTCTTTAACTTTCAATTGCGGAGGAGTATGACGTCCTTCGCCCCCCGATGGAGGGATGAAAGTTGTAAGCCTTTTCTTTGGAAGTTCCAAGGGATAGAATCGTCAGTTCATGAGTGGAAGGAAAGGTTTTTTGTAGCTACGCTTCCGGACCCCTGGTGGTACAATGGTTTCAACCGGGACGTTCTAGAGGCGGACTGGGTGAGGCCTTCTTATGAGGAGTTGGCTGATGAGGAATGATATGATGTATTTTGTCCGTATTTTCTCTTCCTTTCCTAGCCCTTTTTGGATCTTGATGCTACTGATTAGTCTCTATTTCCTTACTTATTGCAGATTCAGGCTTTAGGAGAGGAAATTCCAGAAAGATACATTATTTACTGGATTTTGGAGTGTTTCGAGCATCTAGGGCAAGCTGTTGATCGCGCGCAGGCTAGCTGCAGAAAATGGAAAGTTCGAAAAAGGAAAATTAATAAATCCGACTTATTATCCGACTTCCCCTCCGTGTTTCCAGCTCAGCAGAGGCATAATTAAGGAGACTTAGTTCTATTAGACGTAGGACTTTATTTATTTATTTATTTATTTTAGGAAACCTAGTTCTATTAGACTTAGGATTTCTATTTTCTATTTTCTATAAATACTTTTAGTAATTAGGTTTTGAAGGAGGCTCTCTCTTCCGCCTCTTCTTCTCTTCCCCCTCTCCTCTTCTTCTTCATCTTCTCTTCTATTTTATTTATGCAATTTATTTATTTATTTGTTTTTACTTTTAATATGAGCGGCTAGTTTTCTTGTTCTTGGTAGGAATCATCGAAGGTTGCTTAGGAAAGCCATGAGGTCGAATTGATATTAATATACCACTGGTTTGTATTTATTTGTTTAACGAATTCTTGTCAAATCTACTAGGGCTGTTTCTAGTTTGGCCAACTAGCTGCTAGACCTAGCCGATTAAAGTCATCTCTGTTGTTATAACTAACGCGAAGCTGCAGGGTAAAGTAGACAACCATACTGGTCCTGACTGGAAACCTGGTATCCCCCAGTTGGGTTAAACGAGTAATTAGGGTAGTGCCTCGAGCGTACTGAGTGTCTCGCCCTAGACGTGTCTTACCTCCTCTTCATGGGCATCCGAGTGTTGCCTCCATAAGCGTACCTTGGAGGACGGCGGACTGTCAAGGTTATCCCATAAGCGTACCTTGGGGTAGCTTCTATTACGAAGGTAAGCAGGGGACCTAAGCGTACCTGGTCCCTATAACGCGTCTACCAGCCAGGGGTAGAAGATCCTTGCACCGATGACTGGCCAACCATAAATGCAGCCGGAGATAGATTCCTACCGAGGACCCTTTCTCTATTGATTTCTTACTTATTTTATTATTGTCTGTTATTACTTTCTTAGTTTATAATTAGATTAATCAACACTCTCAAAACCCCCTTTTTTGTTACTGTTTCTGTCTGTTTGCCCTAGTCACACACGAAAGTCAGTGTCTACCCTTAGTCCCTGTGTTCGACCCTGCTGCCGCTATATACAATTTATTGTGCATTTGATAGTAGGTTTTTATTATTTTTTTTGTATGTGCTTCGACACCACATCAAGGAATGATAACAATTGATAAAACATCGAGGGTACATTCGTCTTTTCACCCCAAGTCAAGGCCAGACCACTATAGACCTTGACTGGCGACAACCAACCAACTACCGCCCCATGCTGACTGAGGAATCCTAGGATGGTCGACATCAGCCGGGGGGGAGGGGGGGACCCACACGACATCCGTTTCCGCACACGACATCCTCCCATCCCAGACAACCTTGGCAACGTCTCATTGCCGATATCTCATCCAGCTGACACCTGCTGACGTCATCTTGGGCGTTATCTTTCCTCGTTAACGCCTACCCCCATGGGTAACACCCTCTCTTTTTGCCTATAAATACCACCCCTTTTTAGATCAAAGGTAAGGCCAGAATTGCTACCTGAATCTCTGCCAAATTACACAGCCATACTAACTTAAGCATCGGAGTGTCTACGCCGGGGCCCCCCTCCGGCGCTTTGCAGGTACGACGGACTGCCTCTACAGTGACTTCGGACGACCATAATCTCTACCCCGCTTTCTCAGAAGTCCTAATCTTAACAAATTGGTGCTTTCGTTGAGAGCTTTGGTTTAATTAAGTGAGCATCCTTAATAGCCAAGCTCTGTTCTTCTGAAAATTGGAAGATTATGGCTTCTAATTCAGAATCCATTCCTCCACACTCTCGCGATGGTGACGTCCGTAGGGAACTCTTCCCTACCACTTCTCCCGACATCTTCGCGGCAACACACACGTATTCCTCTGCACAAACAGACTTTCTCTTTGGATCGACTATGAGCGCATTATTTCCTCAGATGAGCGCCCCCGCGTCTCATATGGCAGGGCCCAGTTATTCTACTCCCTCTCCCATGGGATCCGTGATAGACAACGCGAATAACCCTTTCGCGAGTTCGATTTCAGCCCTTCGTGCCCAACTGGACCACTTAACGGAATTAGCCACTAGATTCACGCTTAGTGCTTCTGGATCAGACGCTCCATCTCAATTTGTTTTTACTCCACCTATCATCACAGAACGACCGTTATCGTCCCCATTACATGCGAATGTCTCCCTGACGCTGCCTGCGTTGAATACGCTAGTCAGTCTTGTACAATTTGCTCATAGGACAGTGGAACCGTACGTGCCACAGGTACCTCTACTTTCTATTTCCCAAGAGGAAAGACAATGGCATGACGAGAGCAGAGGTCGTTGGGACGGTAGGAGGGACGAAAATGATACAGACATATCTCCTGGGGGTGAGTGAAAGATCAAGCAGTAGGAGACATCGAACTCGCTCGCCAAGGAGTCACAGCCCGTCTCCAAGGCGACATCATACCAGAGACCCGCGGAATTGTAGGCGTCATTTGGAGGTATCCCCACCTCGATACACACGTGAAATTCTTGATGACACTTCTGGCCACCCCTTTAGCCCACGCATAAGGCGTCACAGAGTCAACCGACATGTAAAACTCCACTCAGAGTCTTATGATGGCACCAGAGATCCCATTTACCATCTTAACAAGGTGAAGGACTTTGTGCAATTTCAGACTCATAATGACGCAGCGTTGTGTAAGATATTTGTAATAACCCTATCAGGGGTTGCGCACCTATGGTTCTAAGGTCTTCCTGGCGGATCTATTGACAGCTTCTCACAGCTAGAATCTAAATTCAAGAGTCGATTCAGTACTGCGGTCCCCATCAGGAAATCTGCTGCCGCCTTGTTTGATATAAACAGAAAACCTCAGGAATCCCTGAGGAATTTCCTCAATTATTTCGACACCGAGATGTCGCTCACGCCAGGTGTAACAGATGATTTCGCTATAGAAGCCTTAAAGCGGAACTGTTGCTATGGGAAACTCAGAGATGCCTTAATGGTTGACCCTCCAGCAACCTTAGATGCATTAAGACTGAAAGCCCACAACTACGCGAGGATGGAAGAGGAAGAGAATAGGGACAGAATTCGAAACATGCCTCCAGTTCCTAATGCTCCCATCACTACTACTTCTGAGGATCATTTCATCGATGATTACACTCAACGAAAGGATCATATCCCCAAGACCTCTAATCGGCGAAAAGGCAACTCCTCAAAGGGAAAGCCTGGTGACTCCCCAATGCAGCGACAGGGAGATCCCTCTAAGGGATGGGCTTATGACCCAAACCTTCCTTCCCTCATCCTACCCAGAGCCGAAATACTAGCGATAGCGGAACAGCGGAACCTGCCCATCCGTTATCCTGCCCCTGTAAGACCGGGGGTAACCTTGGGAGGAAGGGAAAATGTCTACTACAAATTTCATAAAGCTAAGGGACACTCTACAGAAGTGTGTAGAGAACTTAAGCTGGCGATAGAGCGCCTGGTAGAAGAAGGCTATCTGGGAGTGTTGCTACCCGATTTTTGACCCATTTTTCGTCACATTTACATATTTTTACGCTTATCGTATTGAATAGCTCTTCTAGATCAAATTTCTGTCGATTATTGGTCCTAGGCTAGTTTGTTTAAAATTTCTTGTCATTTCGTGCCTTTTTAATTTTTCGTACTTTTAACTGTCTTTTCGCGAACTTCTATCGGTCCCAAGAAAACTTTCTCGGACCATGGATCGAACCCCTAATTTCTTTAATTGACAAATACGTACTATTTTTCTCTTTCATGCCACCTCGTTCAGTTTCATTCAATTTTTATCGTAAGGACATTTATTTTGCGCTCAAACGTTTTGACATTTCTGAAAGATAAAATAAACACGTTAAATCAAACTTCCCGTTTATTTACTGTATATTAGTTTTCTTGCCTTATTTTTCTACATGTCGTGGTTTCCTCGACTCGGATTTATTTTCACTTTCGCACGAATTTGCTCGTATCAAAATATCCCGTTCGTGCCCAAAAATTGGATAAATACCACATAAATGCATGTAAATCCTCCACCTCCTCGCCAACTCATTTATATCACTACAAACTCCCATCTGATCACTCTTGGCCACATGATTTGGCTTGCTCATCACCAAGCCACACAACCACACAACCAATCCGGCCAACCCCGACCACACAACCAACCGACTCCAATTTTTTCCTTTCTCTATAAATAGCTTGCTTCAAGCACCAAGAAAAGGGCACCAAAATCTCCTCTTAACCACCATTTCTAGCACTACCTTCTTGGATAATTTGCTCTCCCGGAACAAGTAAGCTCTCTCTCTCTAGTTTCCTTTAATTTTCGTTTTTGTTTATAATGCATGTATAAATTGACAAAACTTGCTTCACATGCTTAGTTTTCATGTTAGTTAGGCTCTCCTTGCCTCAATTTAATTGTATAATGCTTTAGCTAATTAATAGCCATATATGCATGTTAAATAGCTTGAACTTTCCATGTGAAATTGCCACTGTTTTGCTTCACCTTTGCTTGTTGTTTTTGGTGCTTTAAGTTGTTGTTTTAATACCATAAATATTGGAGCCATTTTGGGTAAGAATGGTGGAACTGTTGGAGCTTGGTCTTTGACCATGGTGCTAGGCGGGTTGGAGAAGAAGAAGAAGAAGAAGAAGAAGAAGAAGAAGAAGAAGGAGAAGAAGAGGTGAGCGGGAAAGAGGAGAGGAGGAAAGGTGATGGGCTTAGGCTCATTTTTGTTTTAAATTAAAATTTGGGCTTGGCTTGTGCCAAGTCCACTTTTTAATGCCCAAAAATTCAAATTGTGGGGCCCGGCCTAATTATTTTCGTCAATTTTCGTATGAAATTTTCGTATGCTTGTGTGTTTAATTAAATTGTTTGCATGTTATAAATGAGTTGTTAATTTATTTATGCCATGTTTATTTAATTAAATACATGTTGTAATTAATTTGTTTATGCCATGTTTATTTAATTGAATGCTTACATGCTTTAATTAATTTGTTTATACCATGTTTATTTAATTAAATGCATGTTGTAATTAATTTGTTTATGCCATGTTTATTTAATTAAATGCATGTTGTAATTAATTTATTTATGCCATGTTTTATTTAATTAAATGCTTGCATGCTTTAATTAATTTGTTTGTGCCATGTTTATTTAATTAATTGCCTATTTGTCATAAATTAAATAAATGTTTTGCATGCACTTTTCTTATTTATTATTTTCGAAACCATCGCTAATACTTTCAATTTGCAAGGTAGATAAAGATCACGCAACGCAAGTACGCCCCTTCTAAGTCTCTTTTATTTATTCAATATTTTCCACAAATATTACTTATATACATGATATTTAAAAATGCTAAAAAACTCATAAATTGTGTGCATGATAAAATCAACCCATATGCTTACGTGTTTAAATCACTCGCTTTTATACCATGAAATTAATTGCTTGCATTGATATATGAGCATGGTGGCTTCGATCCCACACGGTTATTTGCATTTCATTAAATTTGTATTTTGCTAGTATTTATCCATGATAGGATCACGTAGTAATTAGGTTAATCATGCATGGCCCGATGATGACAAAGAGGGCTCTCGCTCTAGTAAAAGACCCAACGATTAATCAGTCCCGATCGGAAATAACAAAAATACTACAACGATGAATACCTCTGAGGGCCCATGGACAACTGGAAGGTGGCCCAATCTTCGTAACAAGATTTCGTTGACACTTTACTATCGTTTACCTCGTAAATGATTGAAAAGTGGCACATTTCCGTGCGCGGGATCGGACAACACTTTCCGGTTACTTACTCGTTTTCATGTTAAAAATTATTTTCGAAACACGTTTTTACCCGTAACCTTTTTAAGGATGTGACTTGGGTGCCTAACACCTTCCCAAGTCCATAATACGACCTCGAACCTTCGTTCAATGGTTTAGATCACATGTGCCTTAGTTTTTATTTATTTATGCCATGTCATTAGGTTCCCTAAACCTTAGAAAATAGGGTGGCGACTTCATTGTATTATGCGAGGCATCCATTTATGCTTAGCATCCGTCTCGAACCTTAAACTCGTTTTCAACAAAAAAAGGGGTGCGACAGTTTGGCGACTTCACTGGGGACTAGTAGGGTCGAAGCCGGTTTTTAAAAATGGTGTTTGGTTTTTATTATTTACTTGCTTTAATAAACTGTTGTCGTGGTTATCTGTTATTGCTTTGATCAACTGTCACACGCATTGCATGCATAGGCCCTCCACCCAGGGGTCGCCATACCAAATAAGTTTAGAACGGATAGTAGTGACGCCCCGAGACTCATGTTCTAGGTAGTGTCCACGAAACTCCACCCGCTCAAACCCTTAAAGCTAGCCGGAAGGTGGCCCAATTCTGGTAAGCGGATTCAGTTGACATGATCCAATCATTGGCCTATGTAAATGATTGGAGAGTGACCTGGATTCGTGGAAAGGAATTGGTAAACACCCTACGACACTTTTTGGACCATTCTATGGTATTGTCGGGAACTTTCAGGCCGTTAGAACTTTAGTCGACGTCAAAAGCCCTCATCATTTGTATCACACTTATTTTACCGTGGCTTGGTTTACCACATTTTTCTACATTTTTCTCCTTTCCGCACTGTTCCTAGTAATGCATGTAAAAAAGAAAAAGAAACTAGCTAGTAACACATTTTGTACAAATTGCTAATACCAGAACTCTGTTTATGTTTTCCCAAGAACCCATCCTGCTTATCAAGATGCCAGTACCAGCATTACTTTCGCTTGATACTTTTGGGGTAGGGAGTTTTGAAAATCAGGCCACCAAAAGAGATCTGTTAGTAGCCGGTTTTGTTCCTGATGTCACCGCCAGAATTAAGTTGAAGATTTCAAACTTTGACGTGGTCAGAATTAGGAGGTTAAGGAATGAATTGACTCGGGAGGAGGAGGATCAATTTCCCAATCAAAAGTCGGATGGGCAGCCAAGCTCCAAAAAAAAAAAAAATTCTAACGCAAGAACAGCTGCTCCCTCTCAGCCTCAGCTGCGCAATCTTTTGTCATGATCAAAATGAAAATAATTTACTCAGAATTACCTCTCAAATAAAACACAAAAGATGTTCATCACACATTAAAGTTCCCCCATACCAAATTTCAGAAAGTTCTGAGCGCTCAATCTCCCATAAACAATTTTCTAACGCAAGAACAGCTGCTCCCTCTCGGCTTCAGCTGCGCGATCTTTTGTCATGACCAAAATGAAAATGATTTACTCGGAGTTTCCTCTCAAATAAAACACAAAAGATGTTCATCACACATTAAAATCCCCCCATGACAAATTTCAGGAAGTTCTGGGCGCCCAATCGCCCATAAAAAATTTCTAACGCAAGAACAGCTGCTCCCTGTCGGCTTCAGCTGCGCGATCTTTTGTCATGACCAAAATGAAAATGATTTACTCAGAATTTCCTCTCGATTAAAACACGAAAGATGTTCGTAATACATTAAAGGTCTCCCATACCAAATTTTAGATTTTTCGGAGTAGCACATCGCTCCCAGAAATGTGATCATACCGCGAAAACAGAGAGTTGGGCGTTCACTGTTCATGCTTAGCGCCAAGAGATGAGTGTGATCACATCAAAGATCATTGCTCTTCTCAAACTCAGCTGCGCAATCTTTTATTTTGGCCAATATAGACGCAATTGGCCAGGATTTTCCACTAGGCCAAAACACAAAAGATGTTCGTAACACATTAAAGTTCCCCCATACCAAATTTCAGGAAGTTCTGGGTGCCCAATCTGCCATAAAAATATTTCTAACGCAAGAACAGTTGCTCCCTCTCGGCTTCAGCTGCGCAATCTTTTGTCATGACCAAAATGAAAATGATTTACTCAGAATTTCCTCTCTATTAAAACACGAAAGATGTTCGTAACACATTAAAGGTCTCCCATACCAAATTTCATATTTTTCGGAGCAACGCATCACTCCCAGAAATGTGATCACACCGCGAAAATAAAGAGTTGGGCGTTCACTGTTCATGCTTAGCGCCAAGAGATGAGTGTGATCACATCAAAGATCACTGCTCTTCTCGAACTCAGCTGTGCAATCTTTTGTTTTGTCCAATATCAACACAATTGGCTCAGAATTTCCATTTAGCCAAAACACGAAAGATGTTCGTAACACACTGAAGCGTACCCACACCAAATATCAGAACTTTCCAAGCAACACATCACTCACAAATAAATTTGACGCAAAGAGGACAGTTCTTCGGTCACAACCACATGATCCCTTTGCCTCGACCCATATAAATGCGTTCGACTCCATATTTCCATTTAGCCAAAATACATGGAGCCTCCCGACATGATCACCTTTCCCTTTCAAAATAAAAAATAAATAAATGGGCCCATTAACCTATCGCTAAAGAAAAAAAATTCCAAACAAAATGAAACCTAGCCTCTCGCACACATTTGTTCTAAGAAGTTCCACCCGAGGTCATGTTGCGTCATCACGATGGTTTCCTTTGCGTCTTCACCAAGAAAGCCAACCCAAGATACGCCCGTTTCTCGCTCCCCCCTAAAAGTATCATGCAAAAGAGTGGCCGGGAGATTGATCAAAGCAGCGTGGGGACCACGGATTGTATATCATACGCATTGTTATAGGTACAAAGATAGGTGTGTGCGTTCACACATATTCCAACAGATGCTATGATGAAACCATCCGGAATGTCGACGACTAAACTTGGGTGAAGCGGTTCACACCCCTACTTTCGTCAATCTTGATCACATACGTGAAAAGAAGCTTCATCATAGTCGAGTCTACGACTTTAAACAAAGGCGCCTCGTGGGAGGCAACCCACGTGTTTCTTTCCAATATTTCTATTTCTTCGTTAAATTTTAAATTCAACCTCTTAGGATACTTTTTCCTATGGATTTACTCTTCTATTGTCTCTTCATTTCAGGTGCAACGAGACTTGTAAACTTGGGGGCAAGCAAGTGAAGTGACAACCAAAAGAAGGTGTTGAAAAATGTCAAAGCTCATTTTTCAGGGAAGTTGTCCTTTTACATTTTTGTAATTTCCGTTTCCGCAATTTCCATTTCCGCAATTTACGTTTTTGCAATTTATATTACCACAATTTTTAAATTCCCACAATTTATGTTGTTACAAGAGTGTGTGCGTCATGTCCGCTAAAATTCTTAATTGTTGCACGAAAAAAAAAACAACAAAAATAAATATAGGTTGCTTGGCTTGAAAATCCTACGTTTTAACATCCCTTAAAATCAAGCGTGTCCATCACTTTATTAAGTCACGGATGACTTGTGCGTTCATTAGAAATTATATAAACATACATGATCTTGTCTGTTAACTCTTATGTCCATGACATGTTTAGATGTAAGCAGTCACAAAACACACCCCTGTGAGTATTTTGGGCCTTCCCGCCTTGTTTCTTTCATGAGTGTAAATGCTAAACTAGGTGCTAGTTAGATTTGCATAATATCCAGGGTACATGAGCTATCAGACATGGGATAACGGTAAGATGACATTGGACTTTGCTTTGCTCTTCTTCCACCTTTTCATTTTTTTAACCTTTTTGCCCTCAAAACACATATTTTGTACAACTCTATCAAACACCCAAAAGCCTCCTAACCAAATGAGTAGTGCTCATCTGGGACCACTAAACTGGAGTACACATCAAGCGAAGGAATGACAAGGGAGCCCTTAGAGGATCGCTGACAAATCAGTATCAAAAGAGGGCCAAATAAAACAAGACATGGAGGCCTCTGTAAAAGACAAAGAGGATGATAGACCAAACACAAAAATTGTACATTCTTTGCCTGCTAAAAAAAAAGGAGAACACAAAAAAAAAACAAAAAAAAACAAAAAAAAAACATTAAAAAAAAAAGAAAAAAAAAGTGTTCAATCAACAAGACAATAGCAAAAGCAAGTACAAAACAAAAAATGGCCAAATATCAATGGCAAAATAATCTCAAAAAGATCATCGCAAACTTGGACACCAGCCCTCAAAGCAATCAAGAAGAAACATCTCCAGCAAAGATTCAAGGATTTATGCACTTTGCTCTCACCACGATCAAATCGTCAAGCATCGTTTACCGCAATTTGTCTTCATCACAATCAGCCGTCGAGCACGAACTCATTAAAACCTTTTGCCAAAAAACACAACACTTTTCCTTTCTTCTACAAATTCCTCCTTTCTTCCTCCCTCACAAAGTCCTTTCAATTATTAGTAGGCCCATGCAGGTGCATCTTCATTAGAAGTTTATTCACTCGGATTGACATTGCAAATTTAATTTTTGTGCTATGTTTATTACATTTTTAGGAGTGTAAACACATAACCTAGTTTTCTGAGCGTGAGTGCAAACACTAATATCTGGTGAGGATTGCTTACGTTTACATGTCATAGGAAAGTCTTGTCCTCGAGGTCATTATTTCTTGAACAAGAAGTAGATGTTATCTAGACTTGAATCAATCATGTTCATATAACGAAAATTGGACAAACATTTTATCCAAAACAAAAAAATGCTTGAATTTATTTTCTTAAACAAAGAAATCATTTTTCAAACAAAAACTTGGGGGCAAGTGATCGTCAGTCAAATGATAATTTATAGTGCCTGAAAATATGTGTGCACAATGGATAATGTGTACAGTGGTAGTCAGGGTCGAACACGGGGATTGTGAGAGACTGATTCAAGGTCTTGAGTGAAGTCACAGAACAAAGGCATGAAAAGTAACAATCTGGGGGGTTTTATGCTTGACTGAAACTAATCAGTCAAGAGAGATTCGGGAGCTAACAATTTTATCTAAATAAGCAATGCTCGGGGTCCCGAATGTCACTTTCGGGGTCCCGAATGGTAAAATAAAACAAATCAGCAAATAATTCAAGAGTAATAGAACAGAAGGTGGTAATTGATTAATAGCCAAATTAGTAAATCAGTAAAGGAGACAAGATAATAAAACAGAGGAATAATAAACACAAATAATCAATCAGAGAAGATTCTTAGCAATAGGTGTTCTTGGGTTGCATTCGGGGTCCCGATTATCATCAGCACAAAATTATTCTATTCGAGACATCATAGAAGTGACATGGAGACCAGATTTCTCGGTTATCTCCTACTTTTCTCTTAAGAGAAACTACCCCCCGTTCTCACATATGAGGTAGTCTTGACAGTTCGCCATCCCTCCAGGCACGAATGCGGGAGGGCAATACTCAACCTGCCCATGAAGATAAGAAAAGACACAACTGATCCTAAGGGTCCTTCAGTTTGTCAGGCTCGTGACCCCGAATCAATCAACTACTCACCCTATCAATTCAAGACCACTCCTAAGCAGTCGAGACTAAATAGACGCCTACTCTATCATGCAATTTTCCTCTCGTATTCATCACACAAATGGCAGCATTCACACAAGGTATAAATCGGGTGATCAAGCCTTTAAACACTCCATGTGAAGTTTTAATAAAAACGATAAGCAATTGAATATAACATCAAGAATATATTAAACACACTTAGGCTTCAAATCTGACCTTGCAACCCTTGAATCACCCTTGCTAAGAATTAAAGATTTAGCTACTCATGCTTGGATAAAAATAAATAATAATCAAAGAAAGCATAATAATTAAATTAAAAGATTAAAGGAGGAACACTTGTTTACAAACACCAAATCTGGTTTTAGGCCCAGCAGCCAAGAGTGAAGGAGCTAACAAGAACTAGAAAGAGAAACTAGAGAGAAGTCTAAGAAACTATCTAAAAATCAATGGTAAAAATTACACACTTCAAATTATGCTCTTCCTTGCTTCTATAGTCTCCAATCCGACCAGCCTCCTCATCTTTCCACTCAAGAGAGATTCTCCAGCTAATGAGAGTTGTCTTCCACTTCTAGGGGACAAGAAAAGCACTAAGGATTAAAATAATCCTTTACTTAATTAATACTTTAAGTAGCCCATGATATTCTTGAACCAAAGAAGGTGGGAAACATGAAGTTGAGGGAGAAGGGAATATTAGGAGCTGGTCAGGCACGCCTAGGGACCAGAAGAATATTGAGAATTAAATAATCCTTGGCGCGCGGATTCATGGCAGACTGCCCAGAAATATCTTCGGGGGTCCCGAATCCGATTCGGGACCCTGGCCGTTTTGTGGACAAGTGACTAGTCTTTCGTGCTACTTCTTCCCGTTGGTCTGGTTGGAAGGTTGTAGCCGTTTCGGATTGTCAATCGGCCTGGAGCCGTTTTGGCTGAATCGGACAAGAGCTGATAGTGTCAAATCGGTCAAGAGTCGTTTTAATCAAATCGGACAGAGCCGTTTTAATCAAATCGGACAGAGCCGTTTTAATCAAATCGGACATAGCCGTTTTGCTGAAATCGGACTCTGGACCTCTACTCGGGACCTTGAACACGAAAACTGCACAAAATGCACCAAAAATGAATCTTTTTGCATAAACTCCCTTTTCAAGCCTAAATCTGCAATAGTAATGAGAACAAGGGTAAATTAGCAGAATCATACTCTAAATCAAAGGAATAATGGAGGGAAAATCATGCAAAAAATACACGCTATCAAATATCCCCACACTGCCCAATGTTCGCCCTCGAGCATTCACAAAATTTGAAACAGACCCCAAAACAGAACAGACACACCAAACCACAACACAGAGAATAAGCATGCTTTTCCACATTCGGGATCTCGAATGAAACAGACTCTACCTAGATACACCTGCATCAAATCAGAAGGATGACGACCCTTAAGACAAGACTTTTTCCACATCAGCCTATTAACCAGTAGTCCTCACATGAATAAGTGTTTGCACTCACACTCGTGGGCTAGGTGTTTAAACACTCAAAATGCAGAAAACGCAGCACGAAACCAAGTTTGTATATCAATCCGAGTACATTAGACACATGCATAGGCAATCTAGCAATCAAAAGACTTCGCATCAGGGGCAAGAAGGGGAAACAAGGAAAGGAAATGATAAGATGGAACATAATGAGAAGAAAAATGGAGAAGAGGGAGGGTAAGGAAGTGAAATGAGGAGGTTGTCAACCAACTCAAACCTGGAATGCTCCCTTGGCAGGAAAGAATCGAAATGGTGAGACAATGTTGCTGGAGCGAAAGCTAGACTAGGCTCTTCTTCTTCGAGGGGGATCCTTACTTTCTTCATTCGGGACCTAGGCTCGGAACCTTGAATGGATGCTGGCAGCTGATTTTCCTCTTCTCTATGAAATTTGGTCTCTTCTTTCTCTCTTTTATTTATATTTCTATTTTTCTATTTTTTTTTCATTCATTTTTTTTTATTTTTTACAAGAGAGAGAGAGATCTGAATTGAGGATTGAGACCTTGTTCTTCGAGGCTGGATATTCTGATTTCACTTCCCCACACTAGTGTTTTGCTGTGGATGGGAAGTGAAATTCTTTTCATTCTGGTCTGCCCTTGAATTAGTTATTTTGACTTCGAGGTCTTGAATATATACCAGCATTCGGGGCCTTAAATCTGCGGGATCCCCTCACTTCGCTTTTGCTGCTTCATTTGTCTAGTCTAGCCCTCGATGGTGCTCCCAACAACACTGCTCACCTGCCAAGAGAAAAATCAAAGAAAATTCAAATGGTTAGATTGGAGGGGAAAAGAGGGGATTCGGGGGCTCGAATGAAACAGAACAGAAAAAATAGAGAGAACAATTTGATGCGAAGACTAAATCTTTTTGCTGCTTTCCTATGTCTAATCATGTCTATACCCATGGATATCATGCAAGCTCAGCCAGCACCTAGTCATGCATTCACTCCAGCAATAAATATAGTCATGAAGGCTCAAAATGCTCACAAGGTGTAATTTAGTGACTACTGGTTTCAAGGCCTTGAAGCAGATATAAGGCATAATAGGCATACAAGGAATCATTCGGGACCTTGAATACAGACAGCATTTTCATTCTATGTGCACAAGTCATGTGTGTGTGTTCATCATTGGGATTAAAACTGGGCAGCATGAAAAGATAAAAATCCGAGAATAAAAATAAAAGCAAAGCATGAAAATAAAATAAATAAAGCCGAACACAAAATAAAAATAAAAAAAACTGAATAATAAAACAAAGCAACTAAAAACCTCCCCACACTTAGGCTACACATTGCCCTCAATGTGAGAAGGAAGCAGAGGTAGGTGGAGAAGGTGGTGGCTGGGCAGAGTAGATGAATGAGAAGTGGTAGGTTGGTTTAGTTCTAGGATGTTGCGTGCCATGAGGAAGAAAGAGAGATGGAATTAATTAATTTTGGGGAAAGGAATTAATTAATTTGATGAAGATGGAAGTTGAAAGGAGAGAGGTTGAGTGGGATGGCAGTAGGTGGTGTGCGTGACTTGTGAGTGGGAGTAATGGTGGATAATGGAAACATGGAATGATGGAGAGAAAAGGGGGATTTATTTTATTATTTTTGAATTTTGAATTTTTCTATTTTTTTTTTTTTTTTTTTATTCTCTCCGCCACGTGGCACGCTGTGAGTAGTTGGAAGAACCCATGCTAGCACATGCCTGCACACCTGCGGAAAAGAGAGAAAAAGGCAATTAATTCTAGAAATTAAAAAGATTAAAAAGGAATAAAACCAAAAGGAATTAATTGGGAGAATAAAAAGGAGGGGACAAGAAATTTAAATAAGAGGGAAAGAGAAAAGCAATTTAAAAATGCACCTAGGTAATGTAAAAAGCTGGAAATGCAATATAAAAAGTTGAGTGGACTAGGAATTTGAAATCTGAAAGGAATTAAATAAAGCAAAGGAGAGAGAAAAGGGTCCTGGGAAACCGTGGGTTTCCCCACACTTGGCCTTGAATTAATGTCTAGGCCTAGACAACACTTCTGGATTCTAGGTCCCGAGTGCAGGGTCTTCAACCCTCATCTCTTCGTGGGTCGAGGGCTTGAATCCTTCATAGAAAGGTTTCAGCCTATGACCATTGACCTTAAATGGCGCATCATTGTGCATATTCTGAATTTCAATCGCTCCATGGTTGAAAACGGCGGTGATCTTGTATGGTCCCGTCCATTTGGACTTTAATTTTCCTGAAAAAATTCGCAAACGGGAGTTATACAATAAGACTTTCTGCCCCACAGTAAAGGTCTTGATGATGAGATGCTTGTCGTGTTGGGTTTTGGTTTTGTCTTTATAAATCATGGAATTTTCGTAAGCATCCCCCCGAATTTCTTCAAGCTCTTGAATCTGTAGGGACCGGTCCTTGCCTGCCAAGTTAAGGTCCAAATTAACTTTCTTAATGGCCCAGAATGCCTTGTGTTCGATTTCAACCGGGAGGTGACATGGCTTGCCATAGACTAACCGATATGGTGTCATACCAATCGGGGTCTTGAATGCTGTTCGGTAGGCCCATAATGCATCTCCTAACTTTAGACTCCAATCCTTTCGGGACTGATTGACGGTCTTCTCCAAGATGGCTTTGATTTCCCGATTCGAGACCTCTGCTTGGCCATTCGTTTGGGGGTGATAAGCTGTGGATACTCGATGGGTCACTCCATATTTTTGAAGTAAGGAGGAGACCATTCGGTTGCAGAAATGTGTCCCTCGATCGCTGATGAGAGCAATCGGGGTCCCGAATCGGTTGAAGATATTAGTTCTGAGGAAGTTTGCTACCACTCTTGAATCATCTGTCTTGGTGGCGATGGCTTCAATCCACTTGGAAACATAATCTACTGCAAGTAAGATATATGTGTTCCCGAATGAATTTGGGAAGGGACCCATGAAGTCGATGCCCCAAATATCAAAAATTTCGCAAGCTAGGATGCTGTTCAAGGGCATTTGATTCCTGGCCCCTATGTTTCCCATTGCTTGACATCTAGGGCAAGTGGCACAAAATAGATAGTTGTCCTTGAAGATTGATGGCCAATAGAGACCGGCATTCAAGACCTTGAGTGCGGTTTTCTTGGCACCAAAATGCCCTCCTTCCGTGGTAGAATGGCAGAACTTGAGGATTGATGGGACTTCATCCATCGAAACACAGCGTCTAAGGATCTGATCGGAGCAATATTTCCATAAGTAGGGGCTGTCCCAGACATAGAACCTTGCTTGTCTCCGGATTCTGTTTTGCTGAGCACTCGAGGCCTCGAATGGAAAGGCACCGGTGGCACAAAAATTAGCAATGTCTGTGAACCATGGAAAACTTGCTGCTTCAGCTAGGCATAGATATTCATCTGGAAAGTTGTCTCGGATGGCCACTCGGGCGTCATCTTCTTGGTTCGGGAGTCTGCTTAAGTGGTCCGCAACAGAATTTTCCGTTCCCTTCTTATCTTTGATGACTAGATTGAATTCTTGGAGCAAGAGGATCCATCGGATAAGTCGAGGCTTGGCGTCTGCCTTCTTGAGTAGGCATCGAAGAGCTGAGTGGTCGGAATAAACTATCACTTGGGTACCCAAAAGGTACTGCCGAAACTTGTCAAGGGCATGGACAATGGCCAAAAGCTCTTTCTCCGTCGTGGTGTAGTTTTGTTGTGCGGGATCCAGCAACTTGGATGCATAATAAATAACGTAGGTCTCCTTATCTTTCTTCTGCCCTAGAACAGCTCCTAATGCTTGGTTGCTAGCATCACACATGATTTCGAAAGGGAGTGTCCAGTCGGGGGCTCGAATGATAGGAGCAGAAATAAGCTTGGCCTTCAAGGTCTCGAATGCTGTTTTGCACTCTTCGTCAAATATAAATTCCACATCCTTGTGCAGTAGCCGACACATAGGTTGGGATATCTTGGAGAAATCCTTGATAAACCTCCTATAAAAACCTGCATGGCCAAGAAAAGAGCGCACATCTCGAATATTCGAGGGGTAAGGCAAGGTCTCGATAACTTGAATTTTAGCTTTGTCAACTTCAATGCCTTTACTGGACACAATGTGGCCTAAGATAAGACCTTGATCAACCATAAAATGACATTTTTCAAAATTAAGCACAAGGTTAGTGTCCACACATCTTTGTAAAATTTTTTTCAAATTCGAGAGGCATTCGGAAAAGGAGTTACCATAGACGGTGAAGTCATCCATGAATACCTCGATGCATTCCTCTACAAATTCTGAAAAGATGCTGACCATACATCTCTGAAATGTGGCAGGAGCATTGCATAATCCAAAAGGCATGCGTCTATAGGCAAAGGTCCCGAATGGGCATGTGAAAGTAGTCTTTTCCTGGTCTTCAAGGGCTACTGGAATTTGGTGGAAGCCCGAATACCCATCCAAACAACAATAATGCGTCTTGCCCGCGAGACGCTCTAACATTTGATCTATGAAGGGCAGTGGGAAATGGTCTTTCCGGGTGGCCTCGTTCAAGCGCCTATAATCAATGCATACACGCCAACCATTCTGGATTCGGGAGGGGATTGGCAGACCTTCGGGACCTGGAATGATTGTGATGCCTGTCTTCTTCGGGACCACTTGAACGGGACTGACCCACTTGGAATCAGAAATAGGGTAGATAACTCCTGCATCGAGCAATTTCAGGATCTCTTTCTTGACTACTTCCATCATAGGAGGGTTCAAACGCCTTTGAGGCTGCCGGATAGTCTTGCTATCCTCTTCTAGATGGATTCGATGGGTGCATAGAGATGGGGACAGACCCTTGATGTCTGCAATAGTCCATCCAATGGCTCCTTTAAAATTCTTTAGAAGCTCCACTAATTCAAGCTCTTGAACAGCCTCCAATTTGTTGGAAATGATAACCGGGAGAGATTCCTTTTCCCCTAGATAAGCATACTTTAAATGCGAGGGTAGCTCTTTAAGTTCAAGGTCTGGAGCTTTTATCAAGGAAGGAGTGAGTTTCACATGACCAGGGCATTCGGGAGTCGCATTCGGGGGCTCGACTGCTAGAAAAGGGTTTTCTTCCAGGGCTGCCACTTCTGATCGTAATTCAGTGGGAATGTCAAGGGAGGAGGCCATCTCTTTTAAGGATTCGGTGGTCAGACTCCGGTTAAGAGCCAGCTTCAAGGGCTCGACAGAATTTAGCTCATCAATTTGCTCAATAAAAGGATCGACGGCATCAACAAAATTCACACTTGAAAAGTCAGATGGGTACTTCATTGAGTCCAGCATGTTGAAGCGGATAATTTCTCCATCAAACTCAAGGGATATGGAAGCTTCATAGACATCAATCTTGGCGCGAGCAGTGGCCAAGAATGGGCGTCCCAAGAGTAGATCCGAAGATTTAGTGGTTGCTGGATTTTCCATCGAAAGTACATAGAAGTCTGCTGGAAATAGGAATTCTCCTATTTGGACCAGAACGTCAGTGACTATTCCTTCGGGATGGACAACAGAGCGGTCAGCAAGTTGAATAACCAAGTTGGTCTCCTTCAAGGGCCCGAGTCCAAGACTGTTATAAATAGTCAAGGGCATAACATTGATTCCAGCACCCAAATCACACATTGCCTTTCCAATATCGATGGTTCCAATCTTACAAGGGACAGTAAACATGCCTTGATCCTTACACTTGGTCGGGAGCTTGCGCTGGATATGGGCAGTCAAGTTAGCCCCCACACTTATCCTATTCACTTCGGTGAATTTGTTTTTGTTGGTGCAAAGTTGCTTGAGGAACTTGGTATATCGAGGCATGTTTTTGATGGCCTTGAGTAGAGGAATATTGATAATGACCTTGCTGAAGGTTTCAAAGATGTCCCGATCTTCTTCTTCTTTCTTCTTTTTGAGCAAACGTTGAGGAAACGGGGGCTCGAGTACCTTGGTAATGAACTCTCGAGAGAACTCTTCTTCCACGGGCTGCTTCTGCTTTTTCTTACATCGATCCTTCGTGCTAGTGAAGAAGTGGTCAAGAACAGGGTCATTGAATCGAGACTTCTTTGGTTGTTTAGTGGGCTGAACTAGAGGTGATTGTGCACTGTTGCTACACTCGGGACCTTGAATAACAGTGTCAGCTTCGGGACCTTGAATGGTCTGTGTTGAGTCGGGGTCTGGATTAACTCGAGAGGGTAATTCAAGACCACTTCTAAGGTTCATAGCACATGCCTCATGCTTCGGGTTGGGTTCCGTCTGCCCTGGAAATCTTCCACCATTTTTTATCTCCTTCATTTCAGTCATGAGGGTCCGAAGCATTTTGTTCATTTCTGCTATCTGTTTCATTTCGGGAGAGGGTTCCTCCTTCGGGGGTATGGTGAAATTTTGGTCTTGAGGTGGTTGCCTCTGATATTGATAATTCTGAAAATTCGGCCTAGGCTTGAAGTTTTGCATGTTGAAAGGGGGAGGGTGGTTTCCATAAGGATTCTGTCCGTATTGATGGCTAGGTCCGGCCTGCTGGTTGTTATTCCATCCATAGTTGGGCTGTTTCCAGCCTTGATTTTGGTTCTGACCATACGGGGCCTGGAATCCTCCAGCGGCATTCACGAGCATTTCTTCAGGAATAAATGGGCAAGCATCGGTAGGGTGGTCTGAAAGCTGACAGATTTGGCAGGCCTTGAGCTGGACTGGATGTCCCGAAGCCATGTTCTGCAGCATACCAGTGATGGTTGCTAGTTGGTTCTCCATAGCAGCTGTTCGGGCGTCTTGAACGCTGTCAGAGTTGTTGAGCTGGAGGTTGTTCTTAGCCATGAGCTCGATGGTGTCCTTGGCGGCAGCTGGTGTTAGTCTAGTAATGGATCCACCGGCAGCAGCGTTTAGCAAGGCCTTGTCTCGGCCCTTGAGTCCTTCACAAAAATATTGCATGAGGGCATGCTCGGACAGATTATGCGAGGGGCATAAGGTTTGCATCTTCTTGAAGCGTTCATAGTATTGCTCTAGATTTTCCGTGTCTTTTTGAAAGATAGACACTAGCTGCTTTCGGGTTACCATGGCAATAGAAACTGGATAGTACTTGTCCGTAAAGGCTTTGGACATTTCAGCCCATGAGCTAATGGATTGTGGTTGCAAGTCATAGAACCAGTCGAGAGCATCGTCCTTGAGGGACCACATAAAGGCACGGAGTTTGGCATGCTCGACAGTGACGTTGTGGGGCTTCATGGCATCACAAATGGAATGTAATTGCTGGAGATGACGGTGGGGATTCTCCTTGGCCAGCCCTCGAAAAAGGGGCAGGTGATGCATGATGGCAGATTTGAGTTCCCAGTCATTCGGGACCACTGGCCAGACAATACAACTGGTCGGGGCCTCGGGGGCAGCATTGAACTCATCGATGGTTTGGATTACTGGTGGGATTGGTGGAATATCATTCCCTTCAAGACCGTGATGGTCCATGTTGGGTACTTCTGGAGGAACAGGTGGTGGGTCTTCGGGGTCTCGAGTGTCTTCAAGGGTAAAAAGACGTTCGAGGTCCCGAATACAAGGATTTGAATTTGATCTTTGGGCTTGTTGTCGAAGTCCTCTTTCTGTTCTAGTGAGCTCAAGATCAAGGGGCAGTAGCACTGGTGCCGATCTCCTGGTCATACAAACAAGAAAAATAAATCAGTCTAGAAACAGTCCCCGGCAACGGCGCCAATTTGATCGTCAGTCAAATGATAATTTATAGTGCCTGAAAATATGTGTGCACAATGGATAATGTGTACAGTGGTAGTCAGGGTCGAACACGGGGATTGTGAGAGACTGATTCAAGGTCTTGAGTGAAGTCACAGAACAAAGGCATGAAAAGTAACAATCTGGGGGGTTTTATGCTTGACTGAAACTAATCAGTCAAGAGAGATTCGGGAGCTAACAATTTTATCTAAATAAGCAATGCTCGGGGTCCCGAATGTCACTTTCGGGGTCCCGAATGGTAAAATAAAACAAATCAGCAAATAATTCAAGAGTAATAGAACAGAAGGTGGTAATTGATTAATAGCCAAATTAGTAAATCAGTAAAGGAGACAAGATAATAAAACAGAGGAATAATAAACACAAATAATCAATCAGAGAAGATTCTTAGCAATAGGTGTTCTTGGGTTGCATTCGGGGTCCCGATTATCATCAGCACAAAATTATTCTATTCGAGACATCATAGAAGTGACATGGAGACCAGATTTCTCGGTTATCTCCTACTTTTCTCTTAAGAGAAACTACCCCCCGTTCTCACATATGAGGTAGTCTTGACAGTTCGCCATCCCTCCAGGCACGAATGCGGGAGGGCAATACTCAACCTGCCCATGAAGATAAGAAAAGACACAACTGATCCTAAGGGTCCCTCAGTTTGTCAGGCTCGTGACCCCGAATCAATCAACTACTCACCCTATCAATTCAAGACCACTCCTAAGCAGTCGAGACTAAATAGACGCCTACTCTATCATGCAATTTTCCTCTCGTATTCATCACACAAATGGCAGCATTCACACAAGGTATAAATCGGGTGATCAAGCCTTTAAACACTCCATGTGAAGTTTTAATAAAAACGATAAGCAATTGAATATAACATCAAGAATATATTAAACACACTTAGGCTTCAAATCTGACCTTGCAACCCTTGAATCACCCTTGCTAAGAATTAAAGATTTAGCTACTCATGCTTGGATAAAAATAAATAATAATCAAAGAAAGCATAATAATTAAATTAAAAGATTAAAGGAGGAACACTTGTTTACAAACACCAAATCTGGTTTTAGGCCCAGCAGCCAAGAGTGAAGGAGCTAACAAGAACTAGAAAGAGAAACTAGAGAGAAGTCTAAGAAACTATCTAAAAATCAATGGTAAAAATTACACACTTCAAATTATGCTCTTCCTTGCTTCTATAGTCTCCAATCCGACCAGCCTCCTCATCTTTCCACTCAAGAGAGATTCTCCAGCTAATGAGAGTTGTCTTCCACTTCTAGGGGACAAGAAAAGCACTAAGGATTAAAATAATCCTTTACTTAATTAATACTTTAAGTAGCCCATGATATTCTTGAACCAAAGAAGGTGGGAAACATGAAGTTGAGGGAGAAGGGAATATTAGGAGCTGGTCAGGCACGCCTAGGGACCAGAAGAATATTGAGAATTAAATAATCCTTGGCGCGCGGATTCATGGCAGACTGCCCAGAAATATCTTCGGGGGTCCCGAATCCGATTCGGGACCCTGGCCGTTTTGTGGACAAGTGACTAGTCTTTCGTGCTACTTCTTCCCGTTGGTCTGGTTGGAAGGTTGTAGCCGTTTCGGATTGTCAATCGGCCTGGAGCCGTTTTGGCTGAATCGGACAAGAGCTGATAGTGTCAAATCGGTCAAGAGTCGTTTTAATCAAATCGGACAGAGCCGTTTTAATCAAATCGGACATAGCCGTTTTGCTGAAATCGGACTCGGGACCTCTACTCGGGACCTTGAACACGAAAACTGCACAAAATGCACCAAAAATGAATCTTTTTGCATAAACTCCCTTTTCAAGCCTAAATCTGCAATAGTAATGAGAACAAGGGTAAATTAGCAGAATCATACTCTAAATCAAAGGAATAATGGAGGGAAAATCATGCAAAAAATACACGCTATCAGCAAGCCATGGGTTAAATGTAGGAATATTTGATATTTTTCACATAGGTCATTTGCTCTCTCTTTTTCTATCTGTTGCTGCTTCGCGTTTGCTTCTTTCCTATTTGCAGGACACAGATATGCTTCGTTGGAATCAAATTGGGTCTTTGATAAAGAAATCATTATAAAGCCCTCGCCTTGGATTTTCATCGGAAAAGAACGAATGGAGAACGTTACCACTCCTCAAATTGGGTCTTCGATGAAGAAATCGTTGTAAAGCCCTTATCTTGGATTTTCGAAAAAAAAATCCGATCGACATCGAATGGAGTACATTACCACTCCGAAATCAAATTCTTGTGGCAAATCATGCTCCCTCATGTTCAAATCCATTTCAATCCATACGTACCAACTTTCGGAGAGCGATAGCCTCGTGCGAACCTGCCATCCAACATTTTCCATGTCAACGTTTGGAGAGCGATAACCTCGCACGAACATGCCTTCCAACATTTTTCACGTCAACGTTCGGAGAGCGATAGCCTCGCACGGACCTTCATTCACATTTCCGCAGCAAACGTCCGAAGAGCGATAGCCTTGCACGGACCTTCATTCACATTTCCACATCAACATCCGGAGAGCGATAGCCTCGCACGGACCTTCAACCATATTTTCAGTACCGACATCCGAAGAGCGATAGCCTCGTACGGACCTTCATTCACATTTCCACATCAACATCCGGAGAGCGATAGCCTCGCACGGACATGCTTTCACACTTCAGCACAAACATCCGAAGAGCGATAGCCTCGCACGGACCTTCATTCACATTTCCACATCAACATCCGGAGAGCGATAGCCTCGTACGGACCTTCATTCACACTTCCACGCCAACTTCCGGAGAGCGATAGCCTCGCACGGACATACGTCTACTTTTTTGCAGCAAACGTCCGACAATTGCGGTATCCCCGCTCGGATCTCTTATCTTCATCAACCTCCGACAATTGCGGTATCCCCGCTCGGATCTCTTCTCTTCGCCAACATCCAAATTTTGCGGTATTCCCGCTCGGATCGCATCTCTTCCTCACTATCAAAGACATTTCCCTCAATATCCGACCAAAGCACCAGCGTCCGGAGAGCGATAGCCTCGCACGGACATGCAGTTTCATTTTTCATATCAGAATTTGCAGCTCATCCCACTCCTAGGTAAGTCTCCATCACTTTCAAAGTCGTGGTAGTACTTGGGGCAACCGTCTTTACTGCTAATCAAAAATCCCAGTTACACTGTATTTTTTATCAGACAGTAAAGAGGGGGCAACTGTTGCTACCCGATTTTGACCCATTTTTCATCACATTTACTTATTTTTACGCTTATCGTATTGAATAGCTCGTCTAGATCAAATTTCTGTCGATTCTTGGTCCTAGGCTAGTTTGTTTAAAATTTCTTGTCATTTCGTGCCTTTTTAATTTTTCGTACTTTTAACTGTCTTTTCGCGAACTTCTATCGGTCTCGAGAAAACTTTCTCAGACCATGGATCGAACGCCTAATTTCTTTAATTGACAAATATGTACTATTTTTCTCTTTCATGCCACCTCGTTTAGTTTCGTTCAATTTTTGTCGTAAGGACATTTATTTTGCGCTCAAACGTTTTGACATTTCTGAAAGATAAAATAAAAACGTTAAATCAAACTTCCCGTTTATTTACTGTATATTAGTTTTCTTGCCTTATTTTTCTACATGTCGTGGTTTCCTCGACTCGGGTTTTATTTTCACTTTCGCATGAATTTGCTCGTACCAAAATATCCCGTTCGTGCCCAAAAATAGGATAAATACCACATAAATGCATGTAAATCCTCCACCTCCTCGCCAACTCATTTAGATCACTACAAACTCCCATCTGATCACTCTTGGCCACATGATTTGGCTTGCTCATCACCCAGCCACACAACCACACAACCAACCCCGGCCACACAACCAATCCGGCCAACCCCGACCACACAACCAGCCGACTCCAATTTTTTCCTTTCCCTATAAATAGCTTGCTTCAAGCACCAAGAAAAGGGCACCAAAATCTCCTCTTAACCACCATTGCTAGCACTACCTTCTTGGATAATTTGCTCTCCCGGAACAAGTAAGCTCTCTCTATCTAGTTTCCTTTAATTTTCGTTTTTGTTTATAATGCATGTATAAATTGACAAAACTTGCTTCACATGCTTAGTTTTCGTGTTAGTTAGGCTCTCCTTGCCTCAATTTAATTGTATAATACTTTAGCTAATTAATAGCCATATATGCATGTTAAATAGCTTGAACTTTCCATGTGAAATTGCCACTATTTTGCTTCACCTTTGCTTGCTGTTTTTGGTGCTTTAAGTTACTGTTTTAATACCATAAATATTGGAGCCATTTTGGGTAAGAATGGTGGAAGTGTTGGAGCTTGGTCTTTGACCATGGTGCTAGGCGGGTTGGAGAAGAAGAAGAAGAAGAAGAAGAAGAAGAAGAAGAAGAGGTGAGCGGGAAAGAGGAGAGGAGGAAAGGTGATGGGCTTAGGCTCATTTTTGTTTTAAATTAAAGCCAAGCCCACTTTTTTAATGCCCAAAAATTCAAATTGTGGGGCCCGGCCTAATTATTTTCGTCAATTTTCGTATGAAATTTTCGTATGCTTGTGTGTTTAATTAAATTGTTTGCATGTTATAAATGAGTTGTTAATTTATTTATGCCATGTTTATTTAATTAAATACATGTTGTAATTAATTTTTTTATGCCATGTTTATTTAATTGAATGCTTACATGCTTTAATTAATTTGTTTATACCATGTTTATTTAATTAAATGCATGTTGTAATTAATTTGTTTATGCCATATTTATTTAATTAAATGCATGTTGTAATTAATTTATTTATGCCATGTTTTATTTAATTAAATGCTTGCATGCTTTAATTAATTTGTTTATGCCATGTTTATTTAATTAATTGCCTATTTGTCATAAATTAAATAAATGTTTTGCATGCGCTTTTCTTTTTTATTATTTTCGAAATCTTCGCTAATACTTTCAATTTGCAAGGTAGATCAAGATCACGCAACGCAAGTACGCCCCTTCTTAGTCTCTTTTATTTATTCAATATTTTCCACAAATATTACTTATATACATGATATTTAAAAATGCTAAAAAACTCATAAATTGTGTGCATGATAAAATCAACCCACATGCTTACGTGTTTAAATCACTCGCTTTTATACCATGAAATTAATTGCTTGCATTGATATATAAGCATGGTGGCTTCGATCCCACACTGTTATTTGTATTTCATTAAATTTGTATTTTGCTAGTATTTATCCATGATAGGATCACGTAGTAATTAGGTTAATCATGCATGGCCCGATGATGACAAAGAGGGCTCTCACTCTAGTAAAAGACCCAACGATTAATCAGTCCCGATCAGAAATAACAAAAATACTACAACGATGAATACCTCTGAGGGCCCATGGACAACTGGAAGGTGGCCCAATCTTCGTAACAGGATTTCGTTGACACTTTACTATCGTTTACCTCGTAAATGATTGAAAAGTGGCGCGTTTCCGTGCGCGGGATCGGACGACACTTTCCGGTTACTTACTCGTTTTCATGTTAAAAATTATTTTCCAAACACCTTTTTTCCGGTAACCTTTTTAAGGATGTGACTTGGGTGCCTAACACTTTCCCAAGTCCATAATACGACCTGGAACCTTCGTTCAATGGTTTAGACCACATGTGCCTTAGTTTTATTTATTTATGCCATGACATTAAGTTCCCTAAACCTTAGAAAATAGGGTGGCGACTTCATTGTATTATGCAAGGCATCCATTTATGCTTAGCATCCGTCCCGAACCTTAAACTCGTTTTCAACGAAAAAGGGGGTGCGACAGGGAGAATTCGCCGTCAAAATATGAGAAGAGGCCAAGAGCAATCCGACAAACAGAGTAGCCGACAACAGACCGGCACCCCCCGCGCCCCAGGCAACGACGTTGGTCTTGTAGGAAGGGGTAGGGAAACGCTTACGGTTGACGACGAAGACGTCCCTATCATTAACATCATCGCTGGAGGCACACCCTATCTGGAGGAGTCTGCACAGCTGACACCCGCGGCAGGAGACAAGCGGAAGCGATCAGACGTGTCAAACAAAAGTGAGGCGATAAGCGCCTTAGATCGCATGGTATTGTCCTTTTCTGAAGAGGACGAGAAAGGTGTGGTATATCCACACAACGATGCGTTAGTGGTTACACTCATTATCGCTAGTCATGGAGTTAGAAGAACTCTTGTTGACAATGGAAGCGCAGTGAACCTATTCTCGCTGGAGGCTTACAATCTCATGAAGCGTCCTGACAACGAGCTTACGCCCTGCAAAAAACCCATAATCGGAGTTGACGGAGTCCCCATCCCAGTGACTGGAGTGACCACCTTGCTGGTATACTTCAAGGAGGATACCTCCAAGTGGTCAGAGGAGCTTCTATTCTTGGTCGTGGATCTAAACCTGCCTTATAACGCCATACTGGGACGGCCTTTCCTCAACCATTTCGGAGCGGCGATATCGCAGAAACATCTGAGAATGAAATTCCCTTCCTTGGATGGTGTGGTCTCAATCTGGGGTAATAAGAAGTTAGCGGCCGAATGCTACCTGCTCATGACTCAGAAGAGTTGCGATAGGTACGTGTGCGTAACGGTGGATCCATATGAACAAAGCGATGAGAAACACACTCAGCTTGTGGACAAGATGATTCATATTCCAATTAACGGGGTCGATGGGGCTAGATTCTTGGTTAGCGATAACTTCAGCTCGGAGGAAAACCTCCAGTTAGCCCAGCTATTGAACAAATACAAAGGAGAGTTCGCATGGAAACCAGCCGACATGCCCGGTATCTCGCGAGAGATAGCGGAGCATCGACTTAACGTCAACCCTGACGCAAAGCCATTTCAGCAAAAATGACGTGCCTTATCTACAGAAAAAGCGATAGCTGTCGACAAAGAAGTAGCAAAGCTTCTCGACGCTGGCTTTATTCGAGAAGTACAATATCCTACATGGTTGGTTAACCCAGTCCTGGTTCCCAAGCCTAATGGAGAGTGGTGCATGTGCATCGACTTCACTGACTTGAACGATGCCTGTCCCAAAGATTGTTATCCGCTTCCTCGGATTGATTAGTTAGTCGACCAGGCTGCCGGGTACGCTTATCAGAGCTCGCTAGATGCCAACTCGGGGTACCACCAAATCCCCATGGCCAATGAGGATGAAGAGAAAACTGCTTTCATCACTCCCAAGGCCACCTATTGCTACACGGCGATGCCATTTGGGTTGAAAAATACTGGAGCCACCTTCCAGCGAATGGCGAATCAAGTCTTCGAAAAACAGATTGGGCGAAACGTAGAGGCGTATGTCGATGACATACTGGTCAAAAGCCGAAGCTTCAAAGACCATTTATCCGACCTGGCGGAAATCTTTGAAGTAATGAAATGGTACCTAATAAAGTTTAACCCTCGAAAGTGCATGTTTGCCTTTAAAACAGGCGATTTTTTGGGTTACGTGGTCAGTCAGAAGGGTATCCAACCCAACCCTTCAAAAATCAAAGCCATCCAAGACATGATATCTCCTCGAACCGTGAAGGAGATACAGAAACTAACAGGGTGTGTTATTGCTCTGGGACGGTTTATTTCTAAGTAAGGTGAGAGGTGCCTCCCCTTTTTAAAAGTTATATGCAAGAAAGCCATTTTCGGATGGACGACAGAATGCGAAGAGGCATTTGTAGGCCTGAAGGCCTACCTATCGTCTGACTTGGTGCTGACAAGACCTGAACCTGGCAATATCCTGTATTTATACCTTGGGGTTGCGAACGAAGTGGTCAGTGCGGTCCTTGTGCGAGATGATAATCACACGCACCACCCTGTATACTTCGTAAGTCACATCTTGAAAGATGTCGAGCTGCGATATGCTCGTATAGAGAAAATAGCGTTCGCATTAATACAAGCGACGCGAAAGATGGGCCGATATTTCCATGCTCACACCGTCATTGTGCTTACGGATCAACCTTTAAAGAGGATATTCCAGAAGCTCGAGTCCTCTGGGAGAATGCTGATTTGGGCCATCGAGCTTGAACAATATGGGTTGCACTACAGATCCCGACCATCCGTGAAGGCTCAAATTCTAGCAGACTTTATCGCGGAATGTACCTTTACGCCAGATCCGATGACGGAGTTGACCAAAAAAGAAAAAGAGGAGCTGGACCTCCCATTCCCTGAAACCTACACTGACCTGTGGGTCATCCACGTGGACGGTGCCAAAAATCAAGAGCTTGCCGGAGCCGGAATCTTCATGAGTGGGCCTCACAGCATCCATGTGCGATATGCCATCCGAATCCTGCAGCCGTTATCTAACAACACTGCAGAATACGAAGCGTTATTAGCTGAGCTCAGGATAGGAAAAAACTTCTCCATAAAAGGCATACATGATTTAGGGAGGTTGGGAGACCTACGGTTGAAAATCTGTGAAGACTCCAAACTGATAATAGACCAAGTCTTGGGACACTCTCAAGCTAGAGAGCCCATCATGGTGCAATACCTTGCCAAAGTAAAACGCGAGTTGATGGAAATAAAGAAAAGCGGCATACAAGTCAACTTCGAGCACATTCCTCGAGAGGATAACGCTAAGGCGGATAACCTTGCCAAACTCGCGGCAAACCCGGAAGCGTCCATACCTAAGGGGGTATACTACCGGGAGATACCCGTACCTTCCTTCATGGAAGAACAGGCAACGCTTTGCGTAGAAGAAATTGAAAATGACTGGAGAATTCCCGTCATAAAATACTTGAAACATGACGAGCTACCAGCAGATAACGCTGAGAAAAAGAAAATACTAAAACAAGCGGCACGGTGCACGTACTATAACGGGGAACTAATGCGGAGATGTTTCTCTCACCCAGCTGCCAGGTGCATAATGGAACAAGAGGGTCTTCATACCCTCCGCGAAATCCACGAAGTAAATTGCGGCATGCATGCATCCGGTGGCACCCTAGCTGCGCAGGTCTTTAGATCGGGGTTCTACTGGCCTACTATCCAGAAAGACTGCCATAATTACGTGCGAACTTGCCGAAAGTGTCAGGAATTCTCTAAGATTCCTCGACAACCCGCCACACAAATTTATGACATCATTGCTCCTTGTCCTTTTGTGAAATGGGGTATTGATATCCTAGGACCGTTCCCAAAGGCGAGGTCTCAGTTAAAGTTTGTGGTCGTGGTGGTAGACTACTTTACTAAATGGGCGGAAGCTGAGGCGGTTGCCAACATCACGACTGAGAAAATCTGGCGTTTCTTCAAACATCAAGTTATCATGCGATTCGGCGTACCTCGTGTGCTAGTCAGCGATAACGGAACGCAGTTCACCAGCCAATTCTTCAGAGACCAATGCGTGGAGTTCGGAATCGAGCAGAGGTTCTCTTCTGTAGCTCATCCGCAAACCAATGGTCAGGCAGAGGTGACGAACCGCAGCATCTTTAACGGTGTTAAGAAGAACCTAGAAGGATCTAAAAAGAAATGGGCAGATGAGTTGCCGTATGTGATGTGGGCATACCGCATGACCACAAAAACCAGCACGGGAGAAACACCATTCGCACTGACTTTCGGTACTGAGACCGTCACGCCCATGGAGATTGGTACTATGAGCCTACGAGTAGCCTATTTCAGAGAAGAGCTGAATGAGGAAAGGTTACGAGCTAACCTTGACGCGCTGCCAGAATTGCGAGAGGAAGCTCTTCTGAAAATGTTACATTACAAACAAAAGATGGCGCGTTATCACAATATGCGCGTTAAAGAACGGCTGCTGAAAGCAGGCGACCTGGTACTCAGAGACAAGTGAGCAACTGGTCAGCGCCGGGGAAAGCTCAGCCCGAACTGGGAAGGGCCATACAACTTTAACGGTATTGTCGGGAGGGAAGCGTATCATCTGGAGACACTCGACGGTACCTCCTTACCTAACTCTTGGAATATTGCTCGATTGAAATTATATCATGCTAGACTTTGATTTATCTCTGCACGTTTTACTAACGGCAGCCCTAACCTGTGCTAACGCTCGAATAGTGAGCTTTCTTGTGTTTTGCGGTTATGTGTGTGTGCAGATGATAAAAATGGGTTGCTAGGAGTGAAAAGTCCTATCCTTGTGATGGTCGGTCTTGATCAGATGACTCACTAAGTGAGGGCACGCCCTGGCACACCTAAAATTTAGTACTGGGAGTGAAAAGTCCTATCCTTGTGGTAGCCACGCGTGGGCCATAAGACGAGGCACGTCCCGACACCCCCGGGGGTGAAAAGTCCTTTCCTTTTGGTAAACCGTGCTAATATAGGCGGCCCACTAAGATGAGGCACGCCCCGGGGAAATAGTAACTCTATCTGGGAAGTGAAAATCCTATCCTTATGACCGGACTAATATAGACGGCTCATTAAGTGAGGGCACAATTCCGGGATGCGAGGACAACGCCCGAAAGTGAAAAGTCCTAACCTTGTGACGGCCTGTCCTGATCAGACGGCTCACCAAGAGGAGGCACTTTCCGGCCGATCGTGGTAACGTGGAAACACGAAGAATCGCGAAATCCCAATGAGTAGCCAAATGCGGAATCCCTGGTGAAGTGAGCTGGTTGAGAAAGCGATAACGAGCGACACCGACACCCTAAAATGGTAGCGGATTGGCTCCTACGGGTAACTAGTGTCCGTTATTGCATATCTCTTACTAATAAACATTAATTGAGAGTGTGCAGGATATTTCTGACTAATGGAGATATCAATGCTCGAGATGACGACGAAGTTGTACGACCCGTCAACGAGATTGACGTGAGGCCAATCGCACTGATTTCTACATAATTCGAGGAATATGGCCTAAAGACCCTACTCGTTATCTCTTTTGATCATGGGAATGATACTTCTTTTCTGTGGAATATCATTTCTGATGATGCCGAGCAGTTGGCGAAGCCCGTCAGCATAATCAGGATGATAATGACGCGATGGCCTTGCTAAGTAAAGCTTGAAGAAAAAGAAGTACAGGAAAGGAAATCAACAACAAAGGAATCCAGTATCATAGAAGTACTGTTGTTTAAAACACCAACAAAGGGTTGCAAAAGTATACAAAAAAGATGGACAAAAAGAGGATGATGCTTAATCCTCACAAAAGATGGCGATAATACCCTGCCTACGACTGATTCCCCGAGCTCTCCCACCCCTGGTAGCCTTTTGGCCTGGCTATGCGGAAGCCTTCATCATTGAGATCAGCGGAATTCTGCAAAAAGGCGTCAGAAATGGCGTCACCTTTATAAAATTCTTCTCCATGAACTTCCACGAAATAGTCAGCCATGATGGGAGCAGTCCTTTCCACATACCACTGACACTTGACTGTCGTCTCTCTCTCAAGTGCCGTCTTCTCTTCTGCCAAGGTGGCCCTCTCTTCCGCCAGAGCCGCTTTCTCTCCCTCAAGAGCGACACTCTTCAATTTTTCAGCTGATAGAGTAGCATTAGAATCAGCCAGCTATTGCTTTCCCTCTTTCGCCTCCTCTTTGGCCATTTCCATGGCCCTTATGCATCCTTGTCGCTCTTCCAGCAACCTCTGCTTCTCTTCCTGCTCCTTTGGAAGTTTGTCTGCTGAAGCGGCAAGGGCAGCCGTCTTTTGCGACATGCGCTCTGTATAATGATGAAACCGGATGAGACCGGTAAAGAGATTAGAACGCAGCAAGTCAGCTTGCTCTCTATCCCCCCCAGCAGCAAAAGTGCTTTGTTCTTCGGAAGATGTTAGCATATGAGCGGCTAGGAATGAAGCAATGATAGCAGAGTTATCGCCCCAGAGTTATCAGGAATATGTGCTTTGACGGATGACCTAGAATGGTACTGCAGACCGTGCTGTCCTAATTCGATAGCCCAGATGACCATTCTTCCGGATGCCTCGGGCTTCTTGAAGATTCGACGCAGGGGCTGATTGGTCAATACAATCACCGAGTGGGCATGGAAGTATCGTCCCATCTTCCGGGAGGTCTGTATCAACGCGTAGGCAATCTTCTCGATATGGTTGTACCTCACTTCAGCGTCCTTCAAGATACAACTGATGAAATAGATAGGTTTGTGGAGGTTATCTTCATTCCGTACTAAGACGACACTTACCACCTCCTCCGCAACCCCTAAATATAAGTATAAGGTGTCCCCGGGTTCTGGACGAGTCAGTAGAAGATCAGAAGTGAGATAGTTCTTTAGGTCTGAAAAGGACTTCTCGCATTCTTCCGTCCATCCGAAAAGGGGCGTTCTTCCAGAGCAATTTAAAGAATGGGAGACTCCTCTCCCCTTGTTTGGCAATAAACCTACTTAATACGTTCATTCTTCCCGTTAGCCTCTGTACTTCCGTGGCGTTCCGGGGTGATATCATGTCAAGGATTGCTGATAACAATTGGAATGCTCCTGACGGCAATATTGTAGCCACGGCATCTATCCTTGACGAGTTTCTATACGCTTCCCTGAAAAACCAACCTATCGCCCGGGCCGGCGGAAGTTTCCTAGGATGGTCGACTTCAGCGGGGGGGGATCTCATGCATCTTTACGCGCACGGCGTCATCCCATCCTAAGGGAACGAAGAGGATGTCGCTCCTGATAGGCCTCATGTGATTATCGCCCGCGATGGCTCACCCATTATCGCTGGAGGCGATATCTTCGGACGATGCTTATCGCTGCACCCTTATCGCTGTCAGGTATCGCCAACTTCGGCCTATAAATTCCCCCATCTTTCCAAACAGAAGGTAAGATCTAGATCATCTTGGAGAACCTCTACCATTCTAAAAACTCGAACTGACTTAAGCATCGGAGTGTCTACGCCGGAGTCCCCCTCCGGCGCTTTGCAGGTATCTCCGACGCCGATCGCTTCCCCTCCGACTAGCTGCAGCAGCCGTTTCCGACCAGAAGAGATATCGGATCTTATCAAATGGTGCTTTCATTGAGAGCTTTGGTGTATTAAGTGAGTGTCCTTAATAGCCAAGCTCCGTTTAGTTGGGAGATCGGAACGGTTATGACAGCCAGATCGGAGCAAGACCGGACTACATTTTCTAGTATTCCTTTCTCAACTCGCAGGCGGTTATTTCCTTTTGCTACTGCTGACCTCTCTATGACGACGCAATCGACTATCTCGGGACCTCTGGACCTCTCGGTCGGGATCGCCGGAGGATCTATCTCCTCACAGACGGTCATTTCTTCATCACAGACAGTGGGATCTGATCTTTATACTCCTCTTTTGGAAGGATCTGTGCTTAACAATGAAAATCCCTTTGCTATGGAAATAGCGGCCCTTCGTTCCCGCCTGGAATATTTGACTGAAATGGCCACTAGAGTCACGCCTGGTGCTTCTGGATCTAGCGTTCCTCCTCGCGTCTTGTTCACATCATCTATTGTTGCTGATCGACCTCTGCCCCCGTTGTTTCCAGAGAACCCCCAAGTGCCTTTATCCACAGGAAATCCCCCGGTTGGTCACGTACAGCTCACTCAAGGAGGAGTAGAGGCTTATGTACCGCAAATGCCGCAAAGACTTCTTCTGCAGGAAGACAGGCAGCTTGAGGCGTTAAGGAACCGTTGGGCCGGACGGAGGGAAGGAACAAACAGGAGTTTATCTCCCGTGTACAGTGAAAGATCTAGTAGCAGAAGAAATCGAAGTCGTTCTCCCAGGAGTCGCAGTCGGTCTCCCAGGGGACATCATATACCTGAACCAAGGGAAGGAGGGCGACAAGGAGACATATCTCCCCCACGTCATGCGCGTGAGATTCTTGATGATACCTCAGGTCACCCTTTCAGTCGTCGTGTAAGACGTCACAGGGTCAGCAGGCGAGTGAAGCTTCCCGCTGATACTTATGATGGTACTAAAGATCCTATTTCGCACATCAACAAAGTGAAGGATTTCGTCCAGTTTCAAACCCACAGTGATGCGGCTTTATGTCAGATATTTGTTATGACCTTATCGGGAGTTGCTCGTCTTTGGTTTGAAGGTCTTCCTGGCGGATCCATTAGTAATTTCGCACAGTTGGAATCCAAATTTCGGAGCAGATTTAGTACAGCAATTCCAATTCGGAAATCTGCCGCAGCGTTATTTGACATACAGCGGAAGCCCCAAGAGACATTGAAAGAATTTCTCAGCCGATTCGATCTGGAAATGTCATTAACGCCGGGCGTTACTGTTGATTTCGCCATAGAAGCTCTGAAAAGAAACTGCCATTATGGAAAACTGAAAGATGCATTGATGGTGGATCCTCCAATATCCTTGGACGCACTAAGACTTAAAGCCCATAATTATGCGAAAATGGAAGAAGAAGAAAATAGAAATAGAACATTTGATATGCCGCCTGGGGCACCTCGCATCCCTGCCGCTCCCGCAAATCCTCTGGTTGACGATCATTACACTGATGATTACGCTCGACGGAAAGATTACATCCCAAAGACCTACGATAAGCAAAAAGGAAATTCCTCGAAAGGAAGACAAGGTAGTTCCCCTCGTCAGCGTCAAGGGAACGCTAACAAAAATCGGGCGTATGATCCAGATTTTCCCTCCTTGAATGTACCAAGAGCGGAGATATTGGCGATAGCGGAACAGCGAGATCTTCCTATCCGTTATCCGGCGCCCACGAAACCTGGAGTGCTTTTAGGCAGGAGAGAAAACGCTTACTGTAAATTCCACAAAGCCAGAGGACATTCCACAGAGGCTTGCAGAGAATTAAGGTGGGCGATAGAACGCTTGGTGGAGGAAGGATATCTGGGAGAATTTGCGACTCAAGTAAGGGAAGATGCCCGAAACAATCCGATAAGAAGAGCGGTAGACGAGCGACCAAGACCCTCTCCAGTCCCACAGCCGGATAACGCTCCCAAAGGAAAGGGTGGGGAAACCTTCGCGATAGATGGCGACGACATCCCCATAATCAATATCATAGCAGGAGGGATCCCCTACACAGATGAATCAGAACAGTCGATGGTGGCGAAAGGGGAAAAGCGTACGCGAGACGGCATGACAAAGAAAGGTGGAGCGATAGACATACTTGATCGCATGATCTTATCCTTTTCAGAAGAGGATGAGAAAGGCGTTATCTATCCCCATAATGACGCCTTGGTAGTCACACCTGTCATCGCCAGTCATGGTATAAGAAGGACTCTTGTGGACAACGGGAGTGCCGTGAACCTTTTTTCGCTGGAAGCTTACAATCTCATGAAACGCCCCCACGATGAGTTAACGCCTAGTAAGAGACCCATAGTCGGAGTGGATGGGACCCCTATCCCTGTTACGGGAGTAATCACCCTACCCGTATACTTCCGAGAAGACACTTACAAACGGTCAGAGAATTTGTTGTTCCTTGTTGTGGATCTGAATCTGCCCTATAACGTCATACTCGGACGGCCTTTCCTCAATCGCTTTGGAGCGGTGATATCACAAAAACATCTAAAGATGAAATACCCCTCCTGGGACGGGGTGGTATCGATAAAAGGTGATCAGAAACTGGCGGCAGAATGCTATTCGCTCATGACTCGGACGAGCTGCGATAGATACGTGTGTATAGCGACAGACCCCTACGAGCAGGGTGATGAAAAACGCGCTCAACCCCTTGACAAGATGGTGCCCGTATCAGTGATAGGCAAAGAGGGAGCCAGCTTCCTGGTCAGCGATAAGCTCAGCCCAGCGGAAAATCTTCAACTGGCACGGCTGCTGAACAAATGCCAAGGAAATTTCGCATGGGAGCCCGCCGATATGCCAGGTATATCCCGAGAAATAGCCGAGCACAGGCTTAACGTTGACCCTAACGCCAAGTCAGTTCAGCAAAAACGACGGGAGTTCTCCACCGAAAAAGCGTCGGCTGTGGAAAAGGAGGTTGTGAAGCTCCTTGACGCGAGTTTCATTCGCGAAGTACAATATCCCACTTGGTTAGCCAACCCGGTTCTTGTTCCTAAACCCAATGGAGACTGGCGTATGTGCATTGACTTCACTGATTTGAACGATGCTTGTCCTAAGGATTGCTACCCGCTTCCTCGCATAGATCAGTTGGTTGATCAAACTGCTGGGTACGCATATCTAAGCTCATTGGACGCCAATTCCGGATATCATCAAATCCCTATGGCCCTAGAGGATGAGGAGAAGACCGCCTTCCTTACTCCTAAAGCCACGTATTGTTACACAGCGATGCCATTTGGACTAAAGAACGCGGGGGCCACGTTTCAGCGAATGGCAAATAAGATTTTTGAGGAACAGATAGGGAGAAATGTGGAAGCATATGTTGACGACATACTGGTAAAGAGTGCGAATTTTCATGATCACCTGCAGGATCTAAAGGAAGTTTTTGATGTGATGACAAGGTATCGCATGAAGCTAAACCCCCGGAAGGGCATGTTTGCATTCCAGACGGGTAAGTTCTTGGGCTACGTAGTTAGCCAGAAAGGTATCCAGCCTAATCCATCCAAGGTTAAAGCTATACATGATATGATATCGCCGAGAACCGTTAAGGAAGTGCAAAGGCTAACAGGGCGCGTTATCGCTCTGGGACGATTCGTCTCCAAGCAAGGAGAAAAGTGTCTCCCTTTTTTCAAAGTCATACGACGGAAAGCCACGTTCGGGTGGACCCCAGAATGTGAGCAAGCATTTGTGGACTTAAAGGACTATTTTTCATCTGATTTGTTATTGACAAGGCCCGAGTCCGGCGATACTCTGTACTTGTACTTGGGCGCGGCGGACGAAGTGGTCAGCGCCGTTCTTGTTCGTGACGATAACCGCACTCATCGCCCAGTTTACTTCGTGAGTCATGTCTTAAAGGACGCGGAACAGCGATATGCTCGTATTGAGAAAATAGCGTTCGCCCTTATACAAGCCGCCCGCAAGATGGACCGATACTTCCAGTCTTATCCTATCGTTGTACTTACAGACCAACCCTTGAAGAGGATATTTCGAAAGCCTGAATCTTCAGGAAGAATGCTGATCTGGGCCCTAGAACTTGAACAATATGGTTTGAGATACCAGTCCCGGCCATCCGTAAAGGCTCAGGTCCTTGCTGATTTTATAGCGGAGTGTACTTTCACAGAGGACCCTTTGAGTGGTGTACCGGAAGCGGAATGGAACGATATGGATCTCCCGTTCCCAGAAACTTATACAGATCTTTGGATCGTTCATGTGGACGGAGCCAAAAACCAAGAACTGGCGGGGGTTGGAGTCTTCATAAACGGGCCGCACGATATGCATATACGGTATGCTATTCGAATCTTGCATCCTTTGTCTAATAACGCAGCCGAATATGAGGCGTTGCTAGCTGGACTCAGAATAGGAAGAGAGTTATCTTCAAAGGGAAGGCGCGATACCGGCCAAACAGGAGATCTGCGTCTAAAAATTTGTGGAGACTCCAAACTGATAATTGACCAGGTCTCAGGACACTCTCAGGCTCGAGAACCTATTATGGTGCAATACCTCTCTAAGGTAACGCGAGAACTAGTGGAAATAAAGAAAGAGGGCATGCAAGTCAGCTTCGAGCACGTCCCCCGAGAGGAAAATGCTGAAGCCGATTACCTTGCCAAGCTGGCCGCGAATCCTGAAGCATCTATACCTAAAGATGTGTATTATCGTGAGCTATCGGTGCCGTACTTCATGGAGGAACAAGCCTCTTTGTGTGTGAATGAGCTCGAGAATGATTGGCGGATTCCGGTAATAAAATACCTGATGCACGAAGAGCTGCCCGACGGTAACGCTGAAAAGATGAAAGTGCTAAGACAGGCTGCTCGTTGCACGTACTATAACGGGGATCTAATTCGAAGATGTTTTTCTCACCCCGGCGCCAAATGTATAACCGAACAAGAGGGCCTTCACACCTTACGCGAAATCCACGAAGGGATATGCGGAATGCACGCGTCAGGCGGCACCTTGGCGGCACAAGTTTTCAGATCAGGATTCTACTGGCCCACTATACGAAGGGGTTGCCACGATTATGTACAAGCTTGCCCCAAATGTCAGGAATTCGCTAAAATTCCTCGACGTCCAGCCACGGAAATATCAGAAATCATCGCCCCTTGCCCTTTTGCCAAATGGGGGATTGACATCCTGGGTCTATTTCCAAAGGCAAGGTCCCAACTGAAATTTGTGATAGTGGCTGTGGACTATTTTACGAAGTGGGCGGAAGCTGAAGCGGTTGCCACAATCACGGCAGAAAAAACATGGCGTTTTTTCAAACATCAAGTTATCATGAGATTCGGGGTGCCTCGTATCCTTGTCAGCGATAACGGGACCCAGTTCACCAGCCAATTCTTCAAAGACCAATGCTCAGAATTCGGGATTGAGCAGAGATTCTCTTCCGTGGCTCACCCACAAACCAACGGACAGGCAGAGGTAACTAATAGGAGCATCCTCAGCGGTATTAAGAAAAACCTAGAGGGGTCTAAGAAGAAGTGGGCTGATGAATTGCCATACGTGATGTGGGCATACCGCGTGACCGTAAAAGTTAGCACTGGAGAAACACCTTTTGCGTTGGCTTTTGGAACTGAAGCCGTTATGCCAGTGGAAATTGGGGCCATGAGCCTACGGGTGGCTCACTTTCGTGAGGAACGGAACGAGGAACGGTTACGTGCTAATCTGGACGCGTTACCAGAGGTTCGAGAAGAAGTCCTACTGAAAACGCAACACTACAAAAGAAAAATGGCCCATTATCATAACAGGCAGGTCAAAGAGCGATTGTTGAAAAACGGTGACCTTGTGCTCCGAGACAGGCGAGCAACCGGACAACGTATGGGAAAGCTTAGTCCTAACTGGGAAGGACCGTATCGCGTAACCCACGTTGTCGGAAGAGGGGCCTATCGCCTGGAGACACTTGACGGTACGCCTTTATCCAACTCCTGGAATATCGCTCGTTTGAAGTTATATTATCCTAGAGTTTAATTTTATCTGCACTATTTGGATTATAACGACCCTAACCGTGGCTAACGCTCAATAGGAGAGTTTTCGTGGGTTTGTGGTTGCTTTTGTGCAGATAAAAAGGGGGGTACCCTGGGAGTGAAAAGTCCTATCCTTGTGATGGTCGGTCTTGATCAGATGGCCCACTAAGTGAGGGCACGACCCCAGTGTATCCTTGATTAGCGTCGGATTGAAAGATCCTTGACGCCCCCGGGGGTGAAAAGTCCTATCCTTGTGATGACCGATCTTGATCAGATGGCTCACTAAGTGAGGGCACTGCCCGGTATCTTTGGGAGTGAAAAGTTCTTTAATGATAACCGATCTCGTGGAGACGGTACATCAAGACAAGACACACCCCAAAGAGTTAGAAACTCTGTTTAGAAACAAGAATCCTATCTTAACGGTCGGGCTGGTGCAGCTAAACCATTAAGTAAGGACACGGTTCTAAACGAGAGGACAACGCCTATAAAAGTGAAAATTCCCTAGCCTTGTGATAGCCGTCCAGATCCGACAGCTCACGAGATGAGGCACTTAGAAAGGCCGATCGAGAGATAAGGGAAACGTGAAGGATCGCGTAATTCCAGCTGGTAACCGGATAAGTAACACTTGGCGAAATGTAGAGCTGAGGGAAAACGCGATTCGAAATGGGTTCCGTGATAAAACCTAATGATAGCAGCGAACGGGCTCCTACGGGTAATCACTATCTCTCAAATCTCATTTTGTTACTGATAAATCTACAATTAGAGATGTGCAGAATGCTTCTGAGCAGCGGAAGGAGAGGTGGTCATGATACCGATAGGCTCATCGAAAGGCCAACCCGACATAGATCTTGGTCTTCTTGGTATAAATACCAAGGATCTGCTCAAGAAAGTAAACGCACCGTGCGGATAAGGCAACCTCAGTGACGAGAGAAGTCTCGCGATGAGAAAAATAAAAGAGAAATATCGATAAAGGGATTACCTAGAAATATTAAAGGCATCTCAAGGATTTACAAAGAATCACTGTTCAAAATATTGATGCTGCAAAGACAAAAGACAAAAGCCAAGCGATATGTGATTGCTGGAGGGAACGGCAAAATATCGCGGCAAATCAGCTCTCGGGGACTTGTCGTTTCCAGCCCGCTGCCTTGGCTTGGCGATAGCCTGCCTCGTTGATATGGGCAGAACTCTGTAGAAAGGCTTTCGCGACATCTTCGCCCTTGTACGCATCCACCCCATGAATTTCTTCGAAACACTTAACTAGAACACGGGCGGTCTGTTCAGCATGCCACCAGCCCATATCGACTGACTCTTCCGCCAAAGCTGCCTTCTCCTTTTCTAAAGAGGACTTCTCATTCTCCAAAGCAGTCACTTTGGCCTGTTCCTCTGACAAAGCTGTTTCCAGGGCGGAATGCTGTTTCTGTAAATCGTGGTGAGCCAGCAGTATCTTGGAACGATCTGCCAACACCTTTTTCCTTTCCTCTTGCTCCTTGGACAGCTCCGCCGAAACAGAACGAAGGGAAACAGCCCGATGCTTCATCTCCTCCGCCCAGTAGTGAAATTTCATCATATTGGAGAAAAGGCTAGCACAGAAGGAGTTCACTTGGTCATCTTCCGCCAGGGAAAGGAAAGCTTCCCGTTCTGCAGATGAGGCCAGAATTTGAGAAGCCAGCAGGGCAGAAACCTCATCTGAACCATCGCCCCCGATGGCTGCCAAACCACGGGTACGGAAGTCGAACAACTCAACCTGATGGGTCACTTCGCCGAGCCCGTTTAATGGACAAAGATCCGCCGCAAAATTGAAAGAGGTTCCGGCTTCATTATAGCGTTGCCGCCAAGGAACGCTAGAGGGAACGAAAGCCAGAGGACCAGGGGCGCGAACCTGTGAAGAAGAACTGCCCGGGGGCAGGAAGGTACCATGAGGCTGATAGCCCGAAAGGTCATGAAAGACGTCTTGATAGCCTAAAGAAGAGGAATAATGATGCACAGGCCCGCCAAAGGAACTGGGCGAAGCACCAAAGGGGTCCGCACCGCCTAGGTTCCCCAAATCTTCCACGGAATGTCTACCTGGAGGAACCACTGCGGAATCAGGAACGTTAACGGAACCACCTTCCCCCGCGATGTTAGAGGAGGGTATGTTCTCATCCTTGCCTTCTATCCGGGCCCTCTTCGCAGAACCCCTCAACACATAAGTGAGATTCATATCGCCTGAAGGAGCGGACGCAGTAACTACAACGGCCTCCTGCAAGGAGTACAAATTGAGAAAAGAAAAATAGATCAAATGACGACAGATATTGAGAAAGAAAAAACACGCTTACGGTAGCGGTGTTGAGGGAAGATAGTGCCTCAGAAGAACCCGCAGCGACGGGAGAAGGAGTAAGAGTGGCGATACTCCGTGTTCTTTTCTTCTTTTTTCCTCTGGCAATGGCCTTAGGAGCCTGAGAAGACGAGGGAGCAGCAACGGTCACGATGGGAACACCTTCAGGGATGTCAGTATTCCCTTCGCCAACTGAGGAGGAGGATACTTGAGCGAGATTCGCGGAAGTAGCCGGAAGCTCAGAAGGATTATCAGTGGCCTCTGAATCGAGCTTTTCCTTTTCCTCTCTATTACGAGCTCTCCTTAAGCATCTTCTTACGCTTTCGGGTTTATAGTCAGGATCCGTCGCTGCAAAATCACAAAATAACGTCAACGTTAGTATCAGCGATGAAAGGGAAAGGTAGCGCGATACTCACGTCTAACGCACTCCTGAATGGCCATTCTGCAGGCCGTGAGTCGAATATGAACGCTGATCTCCAGTTGGAGTAAGGTGTTTAACCATCCTTGTTCACGAGCGGGAAGTGTCCCTGGTCGACTCCAAACGCCATCTTGGACGTCCTGGTTGAACCCAGAACGCCACTCGGGACCAGGAGCGTCAGGAAAATTTATCAGAAAGAACTCCTTTTTCCAAGCCTCAATAGAAGACTCAATATGGAGCAACTTCCAAGTAAAAGACTTGAGAGAATCATCGTCAAAGCGAGGCGATATGGTTATCACACCCCGACACTTCATCAATTTAAAAAGGGATCTAAGCAACAAAAGAGAAGGGGAAGTGATCCCCTTATATCTACAGAGTTCCAAGAAAGCATAAACACAACAATATGCATTTGGGGCTAACTGGGCAGGATTGAAATTGCCAGCAATAAGCAAACCCTTGACGAAAGAATCGATAGGGAACCGGAAACCGTAGCGAAACATCTGGGCATATAACACCCTTTGATTGCCGGTCAGAACGCTGTTTAAACGAACCGACCCAGGGGCAACAACAGCTTGGTAACCGTCAGGAATAACGGCACCGTGAGCAGCCAAATGCTCCCGGAGAATGGCCTCCGTGGTAATAACACTGACCGTGGTATCCATTTTCTTCTCATCGATGGATTTCGACTCAGAACGGCGAGTCTTTGCCATGACAGGACTAAGGAAATAGAAATGAAGAAGACGAGGGAAAGGAAGGGAAGTACCTTTGGAAGGAAAGAACTTCGAAAGCCTTGAATGGAGGTGAGAAGGACAAGACGACTGAGAGATAATATGAAAAAGTGGAGTGAAAAAGAAAAGGGAAGAAATAAAGAGGGTTTATAACCCTAGTAATTAAAAGGAAACGACGGATGCTGCAGTCGTTGTGTCGAAGCGGCATGAGGGATAAGACTCAAGCAATGAGTACGACTCTAGAAGAAGCGCGGCAAACGCTTCGATCTGGTTAAAATTTCTAAACACGTTAAGGTGAAGCGGCAGAAGAAACGAACACGTGTGTCGGCACCATCATGACTTTTCCCGCGCATCGACGGAAGGGTCGCGAGCATTAAATGCTCTGAAAAGTAGATGTGACTTTTGATAAAAAGCAAAAGCGATATCGCAAGAAAGGAAATAATGCAAATCGGCGTTGAATAAAAGAACAGTTCTCAAGACAGCAAGAGAGCGAAATAAAATAAGATATCGCCCAAAGAGCAAAGTACCGATATCGCCTCGCGATAGGACGTTATTACAAGACATGGAAAACAAATAGCAATGTTCTTCAATGGATCAATTAAGAGTCATCGCATGCCTCGCCGTCATCATTCCCTTGCTTTTCCCCAGAAGGAGGAAAACTCCATTCGCCTTCACTAAGATCTTTAATTTTTTGAGAGGCGTAATCGGCCAGCATGGATGAATTGACAGCGCCTCGGACATGGAGATCCTTAAACCCTGCGATACAAACCTCGATGGTCTTATTCTTCCACCAGGCTATCCTCGAAGGAACTTTGGCCAAATCGGCATCGCGAGATGACAACTCTTCGCGGAGGAAGACATTCTTTTTATCAGCCACCACCAGTTCCGCCTCCATTAGCTCTGCTCTCGCCTTCCCCTTCGACTTCTCCCGAGAAAGTTCACCGCGACAATCCTCCAACTCCGCCCGAGTTCGTTCTTCCAACTGCGATAGCTCCTTCGCCTTCGCCAAAGCCGCGTCTAATTGTTCCTGCAAATCCGAACAGGGTCGAGTTTTGTTACACTGGCCTTCAAGAAAGTAATGAAATTTCCGAAAGCTGGCCAGCATGTCGTTCATAAGGTGTGACTGTCGTGTCTCGGGAGCATGCTGTAAAAACTCTTCCCTGTCCTTGGAAGAAGTAAACATCTGTCCCACTATGGGACCCACGGGCTCTTCTCGCGATAACGGATCCGATATTCCTAAGGCACGAAGCCCGTCAGTGCCGAAAGAGGACAAATCCAGCTGATATCCAGTAGGGCCCTGGGACCTCTGAGGAGAAAGGTTGGCGATGTAAGGAGGGGAATAATTTTTTGCGCAATCACCAACGCCCGAAATTGAAGACAGAAACAAAAGAGGAGGCTTCCGTGGGAGAAATTCAGGAGGAACGCTTAAACTCGAAACTGGTGGGGTTGTCTCTGGGATAAAAGAACCTATCGGGGAAGCAGGATGGCCCGACGACAAAGGAGAGGTCGCGGCTACCGAGGTCTCATTGTTTTCGATAGAAACGGCGGAAGGCACCCTGATAGCTTTGATATTTTTCACCACTTGCGAAGTACTCGCGGCATGAGAAGCGTTAATATTCTCGGAGGGGGCCGCGTTAACTCCCTTCAAAGGGGGAACTGGGGGTTTAGTTTTCTCTGTGCGAACCTTCTTTACGAGACGCTCCGTCTCTTCTGCAATTTCTTCGCTATCGTCCTCAGCCGATTCCGCCGTGTCATCATTCCTCCTCGACCTAAGTTTCATCCTTTGGGCAATAGTAGCGTGACGTAATTCAGGACCAGTGTCCATGCTCTCGCTATCGCTGTCGATTTTCTCAAACACAGGATCGCCTTGAGCTACCCTCTTGCCACGGGAAGGAAGCCAATTTTCAAGGAAACAAGAAGGTCGAGTGGAGGCTCTGCGAGTTGTGACGGTTTTAGTCCTTCCCCTTCTAGGCGGAATGGGTGGGCGGCGGGAGTTTTTAGGCGGAGGAGAAGGAGGCAGCGACTGGAGAGGTGTTACGTTCAAAGGGGCGTCACCTTCCCCAGAAGAACTACTCTCAGCGTTACCTGCCAACAAAACATATTAGCAAATTAAGAAGAGTGAAGCGATAAAGAAGAAAAAGGAAACTCACCCACAACGCACTCTGACAAGGGCCTGAACCGAGCAAACTCCCGGATACGGAAAGACCCTTCTATTTCTAACAAGGCGCTAACGTTGGAAACATCCTGGCTTGACAGTGCTTCCGGTCTTTTCCAAATGCCACTATTGATTTTTCGATTGAAACCCCCGCGCTAGAGCCGTGACGGCAAACGGAGGGTGAAAAAGCCAGACTTCCAGTCATCTACGTGTTCCTCAAAACCTTGAAAGTTCCGCCAGAACAGTTGCACAACGACATCATCCCATCTGGGGGTAATATCTACCAGGCAGTCGCGACAACTCAAGACAAAGAATGTGCGGAATAGATCAAGCGATGGAGCAAATATACGCTTCATCTCGCACGAACGAAGGAAAGCGTAAATACCACACCAAGAGGGTGGAGTAATCTGGACGGGATTAAGGTCGTAATGATCTAGCAGTTTCAACAGAGAAGTATGGAGTGGGAAACGGAATCCGTAAGTAAACATCTTGAAATAAACTAACCGGAATGTTCCCCACATGGCGTCAGGCAGCCGAGTGTCCTTCAAAGAGACAAAAGGGCGATAGCCCGTGGGAAAAGTAATATCACTCTCCTCTAATTCAACCCTCAAAACCTCATTACAATTGAATATGCTGCGAGTTCGCCTAGCTTCGGGATCTATGGGGTTTTCAGCAGTTGAAGACATAAGGGACAGTAAAAGTAAATCTACGGCGGTAGAAGGAGTAAATACCTGGAGCAAAAAGCCAGTAAGCCGGTCGCCGGCACCAGTGAGCGGTCGCGGAAAAACCTCTCGAAGAAAAGAAGTGCATAAGAGAGAGAAAATGTGCAAAAACTCAAAATATTCGCAGAAGCAGTAAAAGAGAGAGATGATTTCCTTATAAAGGAAAGCCTGAAGAAGAGACAGCCTGTAAAAATGAAACACGTACAGAACAGAAAAAGACACGTGGATAGTCGTTTGTGTCTTCTGAAAGAAGACAGCTACCGATTAGAAGTTGAAGGCAGTTACCCGTAGCGAAAGGGACGCATCCGCGTTAACCCGGAATGCTCAGAAAGAAACAATAAGTAAGCGATGAAAAGCGAAAAGGAAGTAAAACCATCATTCATTATTATGAGAAAGGCCATACGGCATCTACAAAAAGAAGGATTAAGGCCCTACTCATCACTGTCGGACCAAGTAACGCCGTAGCAATAGACTACGTCCTCCTCGTCATCGCCACCCCAGAATGGTGAATCCACAATAACAGGGGGAGAAGACTCACCGACCTCCTTTCCAGCGGCAGAAGTCAACTTGGGTAACTCCTCCTTAACGCCTGGCGATACTGCCCCGGCGGCCGAGCAAGCAGAGGGAGCCCACAGAGGTGATTCCTGCGGAGGGGGAGACGGTTTTTTCTCCTCCCTAGCCAGAGAAGCCAGAGAGTCGAAAAATGACTTAGAGGCCTGGGCAGCCTCCTTCCTTCGTCGTTCAACTTCCTTCCTCCGCCTCTTGCGACATCGCCGGCGGACAACCGGCCTCCAAGGAGGCGATGGGGGAGGATTATCTGTGTCAGGGGTGGTCGGAGGAGTTGGCGGTGAATTCCCCGAAGCCGTACCTAGCAAATAAGAATCAGCCATGAGACTTGCAAAGGACCTATAACAAAGAAAAATGAAGGAGAAAGAAATGGATAAGAATGAAGGAGGAAAAGCCTCATTAAAGAGCCGGGAAAAGAAGAAAAGAGACTCTTCGATCCTCCAACCCGACTCTTGAAGATTGGCACGTGTACAGTCTGGAGTGCAAATATGGATTTGCAGTCACGCCTGTTGAAATCTCGCGCAAATCAAGAATAATTATAATCTCGGTCAATCAGTTGTTATAATGAGGACGGCGCGGAGTTAAGGCAGAACGATCGGCAGAAAAACCGCCCAATAGCAAGACTGTTTTCAGTTGGGCTAAGAATATCCTCTTGGAAAACGACAAAGAGCGCAGTAAAGAAGAAGAACAGTTGCGAGAGGGAATGAGGAAAATACTTTATTTATTACGGCCTAGTGACCGGAAGATACATTGACAAGATAAGGGGAAAAGAGAAAAGGCCCAAAGGGAGCCATCACTATCAGGCGTCAGAACCAGCATCCTCGGGCACCTCAGGAAGGTCCCTCAAGGAATCCATGACCAGGATAAGATCATGGGAAGTAGCTCTCATCCCCTTCAGGCAGCACCCCAACATGTCCTTACGCTGCTGCAGCATGGCAATCACCACCTGAATCCGAGCGATGGAGGCGGACAGCTTTGATACGCTCTCCAAACGACTGAAGTCCTCCAGGGAAATGGCCCCTAGCCGGGAATAAAGCGGAGTCAGCATCCCTTGCAGCTCCAGAATATCCTCAGAAGTCTTGACCAGCATGTTCTCCAGGAAACCGACGTCGCCGTCATTGAGGTTCCTGAGTGAGTGACCCTTGGAGAGAAGAAAATTCTTAGTCAAATTATCCATGATGCTAGCTGATAAAGATGAGGAGAACGTGGGTGGAGAAAGCTCTCCGATTTATAGGCTCCAGTGAAGGGAGGCCTTGGGAAAAAAGATTGAGGTCCTCAAAAGACGAGCCGCCCCGATAACCTCGAGGATTGATAATCGTAAACGAAAGGGACGGGTGACGTTCACGATACAGATACCGGAAGGAGTACGAGGCAGAATCTGAAAAACGTTGAGAGGCACGATATCACTGGTAGCCCTAACGCTAAAACCATAAGGTTACCGGTATCCACAGTGTAAGGCCGCGTTGATGTCGCCGGTGGCCCTGGATGCGTAAAACTGCGATGACATCACAGGCGTCTGGTGGTATGAAGCCGCGATAACCATAAGGTAGCTGATGGTATAAAGCCACGCTGATACTGCTGTTTTCTCGAGCGTAAAAGAAAAACTGGGCACGTGTGACCTTGAACCTCTGTAAGTATAAAGTTTGCTAACTTCTATATAAGTTTCTATCTCCTCTATGCCTTTGCAGAACACTTGGAAGGACGATAGACCCAAAATATATGCCAGCCCATGGTGCGGCCTGGTTGAATATACGCGACGATATCGCAAGCGACCTATCGACGGTCCTTCTATGACTCGAACGAAGCTGAGACTTCATAAGTCCTATTGAAAGGCCAAATGGGCCAGTATCGCTGAATAAAAGTGATGCCTTCAGAATCACGAGCGCCCCAGCGCCCTCCTAGTAGAATTCTTAACGTCCCGAGGAGACGGGTCTTTTTGACAAGAAACAAGGACGAACTTGACCGAGTTAGTGGAAAGTTGTGGATCTAAGCCCTCGTTCCGCATTAGGATTGATCAGCCTTTGAACGATAAAGAAAGCCCAAGCCCTCTGTGGAAATATCGCCTCATGACAGAGCAAAACCCTATCTAAAGATATCAGACATGGATAGCCCTTGGTGAACACTCGGGCTAGTTTTCAGTTGGGCTTATGATAACAATTGGAATGCTCCTGACGGCAATATTGTAGCCACGGCATCTATCCTTGACGAGTTTCTATACGCTTCCCTGAAAAACCAACCTATCGCCCGGGCCGGCGGAAGTTTCCTAGGATGGTCGACTTCAGCGGGGGGGGATCTCATGCATCTTTACGCGCACGGCGTCATCCCATCCTAGGGGAACGAAGAGGATGTCGCTCCTGATAGGCCTTATGTGATTATCGCCCGCGATGGCTCACCCATTATCGCTGGAGGCGATATCTTCGGACGATGCTTATCGCTGCACCCTTATCGCTGTCAGGTATCGCCAACTTCGGCCTATAAATTCCCCCATCTTTCCAAACAGAAGGTAAGATCTAGATCATCTTGGAGAACCTCTACCATTCTAAAAACTCGAACTGACTTAAGCATCGGAGTGTCTACGCCGGAGTCCCCCTCCGGCGCTTTGCAGGTATCTCCGACGCCGATCGCTTCCCCTCCGACTAGCTGCAGCAGCCGTTTCCGACCAGAAGAGATATCGGATCTTATCAATTGCGGTAAGTTTAGTGGGGTTGGGTTGGATCCCTCTTCGGCTGACTATGTATCCCAAGAATTTCCCCGTCTGGAATGCAAACATGCATTTCTTGGGATTGACCTTCATCCCGAATGACCGCATCACTCCGAAAGTTTCTTCTAAGTCGTCGAGGTGATCGGCGAAGCTTTTGCTTTTCACCAGCATGTCGTCCACATACACCTCAAGGTTTTGACCGATTTGATTCTTGAAGATTCTGTTGGCGAACCTCTGAAATGTGGCCCCCGTATTTTTCAAACCGAATGGCATGGCTATGTAACAGTATGTGGCCTCTGGTGTGATAAAAGATGTCTTCTCTTCATCTTCAAGGGCTATGGAGATTTGATGGTACCCTGAGTTTGCGTCTAAGGAACTCAGGTATTCGTACCCTGAGGTCTGATCCACCAGCTATTCTATCCGAGGGAGGGGATAATAGTCTTTCGGTCAGGCTTCGTTTAAAGATGTGAAATCTTTGCACATCCTCCAATCACCGTTGGGCTTTGGGACCACCACTGGGTTAGACAACCAAGGGGGATATTGGACTTGCTGGATGAAGTTTGCTCGTAATAGTCTTGCTACTTCTCGCTCTATGGCAGCTATTTTTTCCTTTGAAAAGGATCGCCTCCTCTGCTGGACGGGTCTTGCCATGGGATTGATATTAAGTCGGTGTTCCACCACCTCCCTCCGAATGCCCGACATATCTGTCAATTTCTATGAGAACTCCCGTTTGCATTTGTTGAGTAGTTTCGACAGTTGTTCTCTCTCCTTTTGGTCAAGTTTCTCGCTAATTAGAAATTTTCTGATAGGCACCCCTTCCACCGGTATGGGGATCATTTGTTCTAAAGGTTGTGTGCGATTTTTGTCTTGTTGATCGAAAGGGTCGGTAGTGATGCAGACGTATTGATCGCACTGACCGGCGGTCATGGTAAAATAGCATTCGGCTGCGGATTTCTGATCGCCTTTGATGGTGACGATTCCCTCCTAGGATGGGAATTTCAATTTCAGATGTTTCTGGGAGATGATCCCTCCGAAGGTGTTTAAGAAGGGTCGACCTAGGATCACGTTGTATGGTAAGTTAAGATCGACCACCATGAATAACTGTCTCTCTGTCCTTCTTGATTCGTCTTCGCGAAAATGAACCGGAAGATAAGTTATTCCTGATATCGGGACTGGTACTCCATCTACCCCTATGATGGGCTTTTGACAAGGTGTTAGTTCTGACTCTGGCCTCCGCATTAGTTCGTATGCTACAAGAGAGAGGATGTTCACTACACTCCCATTGTTGATTAGAGTCCTCTTTACTCTGTGGGCCTCGATGTAGGTCGTTAGTACTAAGTCATCATTCTGGGGGTATGTTACACCTTGCATGTCTTCCTCGGAAAAAGTTATTGTCATCCGGTCTAATGGCCCATAGCTAGATTCTTCTATCGGTGATCCTGCTTTTTTGCGCTTTTCTCCTACCGTTGGCTTCTCAAGACCTTGTGTTCCTCCTGAAATCAAGTTGATCAACAGGCAGCCATCTTGATCAACTCCTAGTGCCTCTTTGCTTTCGTCTCTGGGTACAGTGATTGTATTGACTCCGGTGGCTCTTGTTCTATTTCTGGGCCCCTCATTGTTGTCTGTTGGGGTGCTATGGTCATTTTTTCGAGCTCCAACAGCATATTCCCCTAGGTAGCCATCCATAATGAGTTTTTCTATGGCCGTTTTTAACACTCTACACCCCTCCGTACTGTGACCGTTTGCTTTGTGAAAGCGGCAATACATATCTTCTCGGTCGCCCATGTAAGCCCCTGCTCTATTGTTGGGAAAACAAATCGGTAGACCCTTGCTTTCCACGATGGCCAGAATTTCTGCCCTTGGAACGGTCAGAGGTGTTGTCCTGAAATTGAGATCGGTTAATCTTGCCAATCTAGGATCAACTTTTTTTGCTGTCATTTTCCGAGGAGCAGATTCCACCTGGAACTCGCGGGGAAGGTTTGGTACTGGAGTTGTCTTTCGGGACTCTTACTCTTTCGGTCTTCTTTTCTGATAGTCGGCTTCCTCCATTTTTGAATAATTACGCGCCTTGGCCCTCAAGAGGTCTAGTGTTTTCGGAGGGTCCACCGTGAGTAGATCTTTGAGTTTTTCATAACCACAATTCTTCTTCATGGCTGCCACCGCAAAGTCTATCGTGGTATCAGGAGTTTGACCCAGTTCTAGGTTGAATCGATCTAAGTAAGTCAGGAGGGATTCATCGCGCTTTCGTATAACGTCGAACAAGGCGGCACATGATTTTTTCAACGACATGTAGGTGCTGAATCTTCCAAGGAATTTTTCTTCAAATTGCGCAAAATCATTTACTGACCTTGGTTGCAGGGCTTCGAACTAGGTACTGGCTACTCCCGATAGAGTGAGTATGAATATTTGACATAGGGCTTCGTCCCTTCGTGTCTGGAACGCTACATGATTCTTTACCCGAGTCACATGACTGACGGGGTTCGATAGGCCTGCGTAGACATCCGTCGGTAGTTTCAACCGCCGACTGACTTGATACCTCCGTACCCGAAAGGTTATAGGACTCTTTGGGTTACTATCTTTGTAAATGTGGTGGCGAGACGTCCCTATAGAGTGGGATTTCTCCTGGTGTTCTTGCCTAGGTCGTCTTTCCACTACGGAACGTAGTCGAGTTGGCGACCTCTCTCGACTCCTCCGGTGTTCTCGCCTAGTTGCCTGAGATTTTTCATCATTGTGGGCGTCATGCTGGCTTTCTACCATGTTGTCCAAGTATCCCTCTTGGGCTCTGGGGTTTATCCCGCCGGTTAGCGCATGATGGGCGTGCTGATGCTGGCTCCCTGCTGGTGCTATACTGATAACATGGGAGGGTACCAGATGGTATTGTCCTAAAGGTGGAATTCCCGTCGGGAATACTGGAGGTGGGACAGGTTGTAGGGTGGGTATAGGACCCATTGTCGATGGCATGCCGGCAGAGAGGATATTCATAAGGTAGTTCACTTTTTGCTGTAGGATTAGGTTTGATTCTGGTGGTGGGTAGGCGAGATTCGGCATGGGTGCCATAATGTTAGGGAGACTGCTGTTTAGGTTAGGATAACAGTTCGGAGGGTAGCCTAAGGGGGCCCATGCGTTGCTTAGACATGAATTGGGCATTTGTAGGGATGGAAAGGTAATTTCCGGGCTAGAAAAGTCGAGCCGACGATTGGCCGAGGCTGCCACGTGGGTGCGGCTGGGTCCAGGGGGAGGAATCTGATGGTTTCCTGGGATGGAGCTAGTTCTAGCAGGGGTTGCCAGGGGTGCGGTGGTGAGGAGATGGCGCGACACCAGAAATACTTCAAAAGCGTTGGCAGGCGAGACCGTAGGAATGTCTTGGTTGGAAGCCATCCGAGAAAACCGAGGGAGCTTGGATTTTTGAGGCCTGCTCACTCAAAAGGGATCCAGACTCTCAACGAGAGCACCAAATGATAGTCTGTGATGGGGGATGGGTGTGTTCCGGTCAGAGAGCGCTGAAGTGAGACCTGTGGTACCTGCAATGCACCGGAGGCTGGCTCCGGCGTAGAGTCTCCGAAGAGTAAGTTAGTATGGAAGTATGTGTATGGGGGAAGGGTTCAGTCTCTTTACCTCATTCCTCTGTGTTGTATTTATAGGCACATTCTCATGTGAGGTTATCGGGACACGTGGTGCCCAATGGTTGCGTTATCGTTCTTCTCGGGAGATGACTTTGCTCACGCCGTTAGCTGGTTTTGGAGGACCCCATCGGTAGTAATATCTTTCGGGTTCTTTCTATGTATTATCAGTGACAAATATAGACATGGATGTTCCAATGGGTGAGCTTCACCCTACAACTAATATGCTAGATGTTTTTCTCACACTCTCTAAGTTCCTCAGTTTTATTACAATTAGTAGAGTCCATTCAACATCTCTTTCGTTTACAACGGAAAGCCAGTGTGACTCATGTTTTTAGAGTAACTGATGATATGACTAATTTAGCGTTCCATCTCTCTTATACATGATTAGAGCTCGTTCCGCTAAATGTTTATATTGAGATATCACTTACTCTTCTTACACTAGAAGAGTGCCGGTTTAGTTCTTTGTTTGTTGCTGATATAAAATTAAATTAATTTATTCCATCAAATCCCAAATTTAAGAAATACATTCTATAAACGCACACTAGCAAATACTAGCAACATTGAATGTAAATATTCCTTTTCTCGGAAAAAGGAAAATCATGTAGTATTGCAGATGAAACGACGTCGTGACTCAGAGCCATAAATACGGCGCCAATTGGCAGGTGGAGGTTGAGTGCCGACATTTTCTGTTTTCCGTGCCTGCACCGACGTTACTTACCGGCCTGGGTTGCGTTTTTGGAGCTTAGCATTATTTCTCTCTACTACTCTAGTCTCACTACCTAGTGGTGGAGAGGAGAGAGAGACTGCGTCGAGATTTGAAGAAGAAGAGGATGAAATGAAACAATAAAACAGCAAACATATATAAATAAAAAACACATCAAACAAAACCAAGAAAAAGTAGTACTTTGTTTCAGATGTTCTTGTATTTACAGACCAATGATGTAATAACATACCCAATTGTAAAGTTTTCCCCTTTACCTCTTTTCAATCACGGATCTGCGATTACCTTTCTCACTGGTATGTTTTCGTACCTGTCATCATTCTTATCGCTAGTTTCTTGCAGTTGTATGCTGTGTTTGGGACTTACTTAGTTCCCTCATTGATTCTACTGTTTGTTTCCTTTCGTGGTTTCTTGAAATGGGTTTTAGTCTTTTCTGCTTAATAACACTGGAATCTGTAGCCTTGCTTTCTTTACTGGATGGTGTTTAGTTGTTGCTTATCCCTTCTTTGTTGGATGTGTCTAATTCGATTTTGATTCGTGTTATTTTGATAGAATTCATGATTGAATTGTAAGATCTAATTGGGTCTTTTAATGGTGTTACTTTTTTTTCCTGATCATTCTGTAATGGCAGATTGGCCTTTTTGTTTTGATCATGCTGAAGCAATCACCTAATAGAATCCAGAGGTCAAAAGGTTATAAAGTAAAGCATGTTGTTCAGGTTTTTGTTGTTCTTGTCATTGTCTTCTGGTTGATTAACCAACTCAAGCATTCCTATTACAACAAGAAGAAATTTGAGGTTGTTAACAATGGAAGCGAAGCATCTGAAAACGTGTGGAACGACAGTGATGAAATGATAAAACTTGGGAGGAAAGGTTTACATCCGCGAGTCGAGGGGACGGTTATGGACAGTGCGAGTGTAGAACTAGATAGAGGAGAATTGGAAAAGGAGATTGAAGAAATTAAACCTGAAGAAGTCGATGATGATGGTAGTAGTAGAGGTGGAGGAGATGATGAAATCGATTCGCATGATCAAGAGGAAGTTGCGGAGGAAGCAGAGGATCTCATTGATGATGTAGATGATAGGGAAAGAGAAGAGGGAGGAGGAGAGGAGCTAGAGAGTGATGATAATAAACTTGAGGCCGAAAGCTCCATGGATGATCAGTCAGAAGATGGAAGGAAAGATGAAAGTTCTATGATGCAGAACAAACAATCTACCGGCATGAATTCGGAATTGGAGGTCTCAGGGAGGTGAAGGTGGTAGAGGATGTGAGCAATTGTACATACACTTTAGTTTTAGCCTATGCTTTTTAATTTCATTAGTACCCAGATGGGTTTTATCAAACTTTAGCCATTACTAAGAAATAAATGTTCAAAAGAAAGAAAGATTGCAGTCGAACAGTATCTCAACTTGCAGGCAACCTCAAGAAAAAGACTAGATGATCCACTCGCTATTGTCATTTCACAACTTTCACCAATTTTAACAATAGAATTATGCTCAACAAGCAACCACAGAAAAATAATGTAAGGCTGGCAAAAATTTAAGATCCAATGTCAGGCTTTAAACTGCTTAAAACAGGATCTCAACGACTGGTCGTTTACCCAGCAGAACAAACCATTAGCCCTTCGTACGCAAGCGACACGGGAAATCTAAATCAGAAGCTTGACGCTGGTAAGTGGTAACTAAGACCCATCATGATTGGCAAGAAAGAAGCAGCACATGGTAACAGTTGCATCTCGCAATTATCCCATTCCATTCTCATGAATGCTTAAGATTGTTTTTCGTGTGTGCATTCCACAGCAGTAGCATCCACACTATTGAGGTACATGATAAAGGAACAGACAGACAAACAAAACAAAGGAAAAATAGTGATTCTCTTGAAGTTTTATAATCATCCACTCTCAAAAAGAAAACCTAAAAGTGTGAAATAGCATATTCTGCATCGAAAGTAGGATATCGAGATGATACAAAATCTGCAACCAAAGTATTGATGAATTTTATTGGAGATTCATTGCCAACACAAATGACCTATTACAGCAAAACACCCTCAAAATAGGCTAGCAAATGGGACAAGGCTGGCTTTGCTCCACACACAAGGGGAAAAAAAGAACTTTAAAACAAAAGCCTGAGAAACCAGTTGATTAAGAAAGCTTTAAATGAAATAGGACAAAAAACCTAACAACTTTAAGCCAATATCAATGCGAAAAATAGAAGAATCATAATCATATCAAGTAAGAAACAGCAGTACCTGCAAATATGCCCACCATTGTTAAATTACCGATAGCCGTCGTCTGATACACTAAGTATTCCGTCAAAAAGTGTCCGAAGGCATAGATGAATGATAAAAATGTAGCCAAATAAAGCGGTTTGTTATCAAGGTTGAACGCACAAAGAAAGCAAATAGTGCAAGTCAAAAGCGTCCAAACTCCAAATGTCCTTCCATGAACTTCAGTCACTGTATAAAAGTTACACAGGGAGAAAGAAAAAACTAACAATCAGGAAAGTAAGTGCAATACAGAGACTAATTTTTCAATAAATAAGTCAAGAAAGCATAATGCAAATAAAACTTTGACACGAGAAATAAATACATCTACTTTCTATCTGACTTTGTATTCTAACTTAGTACAGTTGGAGAGTCCCTGGTTTGTTCAGATGAAATGAACGTCTCATTATATCTGTGACCATGATTTACGCTTCTACATTAACTTTACATTTTGAGGCTATGATTTTAGGTTGACAAACAAAGGTTAAGGAATAGGATTCCCCTCCTTCTACCCTCTTTATCTCCCCAACAAAATGCTGAATCGACATAACAGTTTAGCTAACAGTCAAACAATTAGATCACACATTTTTCTTTTCGTTATACGATTAAAAGCAAAAGGGGTGTAAATTTTGGGACGAGTAGATGCGCAGTGAACCGAAATGCACATATTTTTACAACTGCTATCTTAAAAGCCACCAAAATCAACTAAGCTTTTTTCCCAATCAAAGTCTATTTCACTTGTCAAATACTCCCTCCATCCCAATTTATTAGACGTTTTAGCCCAATTTTGATGTTCCTTTTTAACTGACGTCCTTAGCTACCGTGTCTGTTATTCTGATGTTTTGACAAAAATGACCTTAAACATGTGAGTCGCTTTGTGCTTGAGCTTCGCGTCATACGGTGGCAAAATAGGTATACGGAAAATGAAAGGGCGGGATTTGAAAATGTGGGGGAGACATAGAGTTGAAGGGTTCAGAAGTCACTGACACCCATTTTTCTCTCTTTCTTCATCTTCCCCATCTTTCCTCTTATGGTTTTCTTCTCCAAAACGAAACAAATAAATTCGTAAAAAATGGAGGGTGTTTGTTTTGAAGATTCTCAGCCCGATAGTTATGTGGAATTTGATGAGAGTGACAATATGTTTGTCCCGGATTCATTGGAGGTTGACGGTGACAAAATGGACATGACCGACGATATTCCGGCAACGGCTAAGAGAGGGGTAAACGAAGAAATCGAGGGGGCTAAGCAAACGAGTGGACAGAAGAATAGGCTTAGTCTAGAATATAAAAATCTTCTGTTGAGGGTTAGGGTTTTTGTGGATAAAGTGTTGGCTGAAATGAAGGAAAAAAACCCATTTGGATGTCCATTTTAACGAAGTTCCAGCAATCGACGTATCTCCCAATGACAACCATGATGCGAATGAAGACAAAGGTTTCAATCTGAACTTTTAGTTTACTTTTATGTAAATTGGTCGTTTCTGTACACATTTGGATTTGGTGTTTTGGAGTTGAATTAGTGTGAATGGTTTTTTTTTTTGTAGTATAACCATAGTTATCAGAACCGGACCGGATAGTGAACCGGAAATGAAAATTTGGTGTTCAACAGGGTTAAACCGGGTTCGATCGGATAGTAGATGCTGGTCCGTTTTGAACCGTTCACACATTGAACCGTTAAATCTTAGATAATTGAACCAGATTAAACCGGAGTGAACCGACTGGTTTTTACTGTAGCATTTTATAATATATCAAAATTTATTATAAAAATTGAAAAAGAAGTAAAACGGCGCCGTTTTGCTTTGGCTCTGATATGGGCCCTTGGGTTTTGTCAAAACGGCGTCATTTTGGGCCCATGGGCCGTGTCAAAACGGCGTCATTTTGACACATCATCAAATCAGCCAGTTTGATAAAAAACCGGTCGGGTCACCAGTTCGCTAAAAACCGGCCGGGTCGACCGGTCCGACCCGGGTCAATGACAAATCCTGTCCGATAGCTGAATCGGACCGGAATGGTGAAAAAGCCCGGTTGAAATTGATGTTAATGGGTCGTTTCTGTTGAAATCTTCATCTATTCTTTTTGTAGTATAACTGATGAATCTGTACATATTATGTTCTTGTTGCAATCTTCATCTTTTTTTGTATAGCCAAGTAAATGCAAGTAATCCTTAATCTAACAGTACGGATTTGTGATGTGAACCTGGGTCGTTGTTGTTGTTGCTTTTGCTGTTGTTGTCTTGTTCATGATTATTCTATCAGGTAGCAGATTAACACAGGAATGGAAAAAATGCTCAGAGGTAGAGTTGGACTTTTCAATTACTGGATTTGAGAAGAAAACTAGTAACATGTTTGTGTCATAGGTAGCACATATTGTGTTCTTGTTGCAATCTTCATCTTTTTTTGCCTGAAGTAAAAATGGTGATCATGATTCATTTATTAATTGGATAATTACTTTTTTGGCTGGAGGTGACGTGGTTGGGAGTCACACTGCGCAGGAAATCTAGCAAGTGGAAGCAAGGATTGAACAGACAAATCAAGACATTGAAAGGCTGCAAAAAGATGTAGCACGGCTGCAACAGTATGTAGCACGGTTGAGGATGATTAAGCATCAAGCACATGAGCATACATTGCTGATCCTTGATGTTCCAAAAGACTATTAAGTCTATGCGCTTAATATTTGTATCTTTGTGGGTGTGGTTTTGTTTTATTATGGAACAATGTAATTTCTATTTATTCAACTTAGACGAATTTGGTTTGGATTTTTGTTAATCTACTATCGTTGTGATGTGTACTAAATTGAGGGTATTGTTTTCTTTGGATCTATTTTGATTTGTGTATGTTTCATGCAATTGGAAACAGGATTTTGTGCACAAAATTGTTGTCACTTAGAAACAGGGGAAAATGCACAAAACATATTTGCATTTGAAACACAACTTTGGCAGCATGATCACTAATACAGTACAAATCGAATTGATTTAAATTGCTAACATAAAAGGAAGGGATTATGCACAAAACATCTTCATTTACTTTCTGAAATACATCGAACTGTCTGAATTTACATATCAACTAAATCCAAAAACATCCATGATCTGATTTTACATATTCCTACCAAATACAGAGCTAAACCCAACTGTTAAACAACATATCCCTAATCTGCACAAAAATCTGTCCATCCAAGACAACAAATTGTTCAAAAATTCCACCAACAACCAAAAAGATGCCCACACTTAAGTTCTCCAAGCTGTCCAAGAACACATCAAGGATTGTGAACAGTATATATCCAAGTAAATATCCTGCAAAACAAACAAAAGTGTGTAAGATTGAGTATTGAATTATTAGAGAAAACAATGAAGTTAGACATTACCTTATGAGTTTAAATAGACTATTGGATAAGAGCATTAGCGTAAATTTGTGATGAGCAACACAATGATGATGGTAAAGCACCCTGTCTCTGTAATCGATCGTTGCCTATGTGTGGAATCTTGTAATTATTTGAGCCATAAAATTTCAAAATTTCAATCATACATGCCTGTAAGGTTAAGAAAACATTGTTGCATTTGTGATCTTCAAAATCAAAGTAAGCCTGCTCAACTGCCGCGATTAAGGCCCCTAATGATTTTGCACACTCCTTACTCTGTAGTGACTGAATAGCTCGAAAAAAACCAAGATCCAACACATTTAAATCCGGACTGTTAGGTGGTTGAAAAACCAGAGAAACCGTCATTCCACTATGCTGAACTGCATACAAAAATTCATCATCATCAGTTTGAATATGCGTTTTTGCGTTGTCCTACTGAATAAAAATTTCATCATTGATACTCTCCCTAGGCCACTTCTCTGCTATGGCCGGCAAAACTTTATTTGCCATAAGTTCTCTAATTACACCTCTTATTATATTAACAATTGGTTTGATCTCAACTGTACCACGAGGCATGTTCTGACTCGATCTTAATGCAACTACCGATTAAACTAATGGGAAAACCCCAATCTTTCTATCAAAAGTGCATAAGCCATCGGAGTCATACCTTGGCCTTGCAACAGCAGCTAAGAACATTACCTTAGGTATGAAATGAGAAGATTTAATGTTTCTTACTAGATCAGTTTCGTCATGCAACAGGTAGTATGTCTGTGTTTTCTTCGTCAAGTAGAACCATTTCTCATCAATATGCATTGTATTCTCCATCCGGTTGAATGTTGGAGCATTAGGTATAGATGACGGATCCAAACTGGAGAGACAATGTTGTATTCTGACAGTTTGATTTTCTGGTGTCAAACAAGGTTTAACTGCATTCGTGTGACGCCTAATTGCTCCTTCTTTCAATTTTCTATACAAATACATCTTAGACACACCAAGTGAATAAGCAAGAGATCGTAATGTAGTCCTCTCACTCAAATGAATACTTCTAATAGCTTCCAAATCAAACTCAACTCTTTTTCGACCACAATTCTTCACTCTACCATTAGCATGAACTTTATTACCTGTATCCCGAGCACGTTTCCAAATTCTCTGAATTGTGCGAATCTCCACTCCGAATGTCACTGCAACATCTTTCGTTGATCCTCTCTTCAACACCCCATTTGCGCTTTTTGACAACAACATCTGCAATGCCTCACGGCGCTCTTACGTCGTTAGTTCTTTCCTATGATCTGAGAAAACAAATTTAGTACATCATCATTGGTCATTCCATAATTGGATTGAAGACTAATTACCAATTTCGTAAAAAAATTAATACCTCGGCGACATGTCTGATTTAAGTCTGGGATGACCAGTTCTTGCTGAACCTCGTCGTCGTTGGTTTCAGTTGGTAATTGGGCCGCTCGTATCCCGGACTCATCCTCTGAAAAATCTTCAATCCCAGACCAATCATTGAGAGGAGATTCAGGTTCGATTGAGTAGCTAATTGGGAAATTAGTTAGGAGCTCATTTAGATCGATAGGTGAAGTCGACATTGATCGACGGAGAAATTGATGACAATTTTGAGAAATTGAAAACGATGAGGTTTAAACTTGGTTGAAATTGGAGGCAAACAATAAATAATTCAAACATATACGAGATGGGTAAACTTTTGATTGAATAGTGAAAGGAGGGAAACATTTTGAATTTCATTAATTCAAAAGAGAACAGTAAATCTTGATTGAAATTTTGGGGGAATTGTGGCGGGTTAGGGTTAGGATTAGGTTTCTGTTTTGTTGAAATTTGCATTTGGATTTTGGGTGAAACAGAGGAAAGAGACAGAGAAAAGGAAGGAAAGAAATAAAGGTGAAAGTGGAGTATAGAGAAAAGGAATGAAGGAAATGAATAAAAAATATTAAACAATCACGTGGGTCCCACAGACACACACTGGTGACTGGTGACTGGCTGCCAACGCATCAGACGCCTTAAACGGCGTGAAGTCACCCAAAATGTCTAATAAATTGGGACGGAGGGAGTACTATTAAGTTAACAGAAAACAACAACAAAGCATTCATTTTCCAAACAAACGAAGGAAAAAGAAAGCAACTGTAACATTGGCATGATGAAACTTCGCACTCCAGCAACAATCAACCAACTCGTATCCTCCCCCTTTCACTCCTGATACAATCTTTCACTTGAAACACACAATTCCCTTTTCCCTAATCCATGCACTCAAAGGAGATTGATGGTCCAAATCTAGGGGACAAGCCAACATAGCACTTGCTAACCAAATTAAAATGTATCTTACTTATTTATTTTTTTCTCTCTAAATCATCAAAATGGAGGAACCAAAGCATTGGAAACTCCACATGAGATCTGGTTTTGAGCAAAGAGAAAGAGACGACTGGTGGTATTGGAGAAGACACCAAGTCGGAGAGCCCAGATGTTGAAGAACCCGAACCAAACTGAAGCTAATCGGAGCGAACCCACAAACATTAGCCACCATCCTAAGGCCTTCATTTTTATTTTTTTCCTCTTGGCGACTCAAAGATTGGTAGGAGTCTAAGGGCCTGTTTGGCGTTCCGGTTCTGGTTGGAAAAGTGTTGTGGGAAAAGTGCTGTGGTAAAATCACTTCTGGGAAAAGTAGTATGTTATTTGGTAAATATTTTTTAAAAGTGCTGAGATACCAGAAATTATTTTTGGTGTTTGGTAAACGCTGCGGTTAAAACTATAGTTTGAATGTAAAATGACTATAAAGAGCACAGTTCATTTCAAGTATTATATAACATTTAAATCAATCTATTTCTTTAAACAAATAATTAACAATTTATTTATAACATTAAAAAAAACTTCATTAGTAGAAGAAAGAAAATAATAAATATTGAAAACTATTTTAAAGTTTTACATGTATAAATCACAATTACCTATTCATCATTAAACTATTAGCTATTGAATCACGAACTACATTCATGGGTGATAATACATAATAATGCTATGAGGGTATTTTAGTATTTTACTCCACTAAATATCTAGAGGGGCCTTATTGTACGTACCCCAATAAATATCTGCAGGGACCTTATTGTATCTTGGCCATATCATCTCCTATAAAAGGAGGGCCAAAGGCAACAGGAAAGGGAGGACACGCGCACACTCGTCGTTACTCTGTCCATACTTACTCTAAACAAATATACTCTTATTTTCCACGTCAATCTAACTTGACCGTCGGAGGCTCTACGCCGGGGGGCACCCCTCCGGCTATTTTCAGGTACCACATGGCAAAGTAGAACCAGATCTCGGTCAACCCATCAATCCTACTTTCATCTCAGCACATCCTTGGTGAAATTACCTTCACCCCCTACACAGAGTTATCATTTGGTGCTCTCGTTGAGAGTTTGGGTTCTTAAGTAAGTCTACCCTGAGATCCAAGCTCACCTACCTCGCCATCAGAAAATATCATACAAAATAACATCCAACCAAAATTCCAAACATAGCAAAATCTAACTCCACGAGCGAAACCTCTAAAAAAAGAAAAAGAAAATAATATATTACCGTTGTCTGCTGGAAAAGGCACGCAGTTGTGTTGTTCGATGGTCAGATGCCCGTGACACCGGAAGAGGGTTCATACCCGATAGCTTATTTGTCGCGATTGCCGATAGCTTATTTTTCCGTTGGCTCGGCGATAACTTGTTTGCTTGCCACCGATTGATGTGCATCCGCACGTGGCTGTTATTGTGCCAAAGATGGTTGTTGCTGGTAGGTGATGAAGATGATGGCGGCGGCTGTGGCCGAAGCTGTGGCCATGGCAGAGGCAGTGGAGGTGGAGCTCCCTGGCTTCTCTTGGCTGTGGCGGTGATTTTCATGCATTTAGTGGTAAAACCCATCTGATCCTCTTGGGAAAGGGAGTAGGAATATTTAATGTGGGATCTTGATAATGGCTATTTGCATAAGATGATGAAAATGAATTGATGGTGAGATCATGATAAAGATCCATGCGAGATGGTGATGCACCTGATGTGGGGCGGTGATGAGGATGACTAAGGATTGGGAGAATGAGCCTTGATCCAAGAAGCCCAGCTGCCCAAAAGCCTCTGCCTCTTTCAAACGGCCAGCTGCCCATCGTACGCTTTACATATATATTTATTATATATCCATTATCTGCAAGCCATAGTGAGGCTGCAACAAGCAAACCAGAAAAGGTTGCACACCGCCTCCTAGTACCAGCAAACCACAACCCATTCTCTTCCGCGATTAACAAGCAAACGGCCAACATGCTATCGGTCTCCATCAAACGGCCAGCAAGTTATCAGCAAGCCAACGGGAAGCAACTATCCAACGGGAAACGAACCGACAGGAAACGACACTCAGGCAGCAACAAGCTAATGGTACCAACACTGCTATTGGTAACAAGCTATTAGAACACAGTAGCTATCGGGAATCACCTTACCGGATCCCACATCTCAAACGGGAACATCAGACGGGTGTGCATCAATATTATTTGTATCATTCGGCACCATCAATAGCATGCTAGCAGACAAGCTCCCAGGCAGCGACAAGGCTAACGGGATGCAGGCTAACGGTACCAACACTGCTACTGGTAACAACAAGCTATCGGGAATTACCTTACCGGCTCCCACACCTCAAACGGGACAGCCCATCAAACGGGAAGCATACAAACGGGAGGCAAGCTATTGGAACATACCCAGAATACCCTCCACTGTCACCATGTGATCATCATCCCCCCTATCGGACCACGTTGCTGGAAAGAAGGAGCTGAACAACAACAAGAGCCAAGTGCACAGAATCCTTCTCCAACTCAAAATTGAAACCCGTTATGCAGAAGCTGAGGATACGTGTTAAAGCACTATGAAAGGAGCATCACGCCTCAAAAATCCTTCACCGTTTGTTCAAACGGGCGACAGGAATCCCATCTCTGTTTTCTTAAACGGATGAATAGAGAGAGCTTGCATTGTCAGCTGACCGTATCCTGTTCGATCTACAATGGCCTGACGGTACGCGTTAAGTTTCAAAAAGCCTTCACCGTTTGTTCAAACGGGCGACTTGGCATCCCATCTCCGTTTTGATGAAAACGGGCGAATGGAGAGAGCTTGCGTTGTCAGCTGACCGTATTCCGTTGGGTCTATCGGCTACGATACGCATTAAGACCAACAAATAGCCTTCACCGTTTGTTCAAACGGGCGACTTGGCATCCCATCTCCGTTTTGATGAAAATGAGCGAATGGAGAGAGCTTGCGTTGTCAGCTAACCGTATTCCATTGGGTCTATCGGCCACGATACGCGTTAACATAGACCTGTACACAAAATCCCATCCCTATTTTCACAAACAGACGGATGGAGAGAGCTATTTTGTCAGCTGACGGTATTCCGTTGGGTCTACAATGGCCTGACAATACTCGTTAATACATGGAAAAATTGCAAAATTCAAACGGAAAGAAAATTTATTCATGAGGGAGCCATACGGCATCTGCATAATAGAAAAGGAAAGGCAACTGCTCCCTACTCATCATCAGATTGCGGAATGACACCCAAGGTACGGGCAAAATCATATCTTTCTCATGTGTGCTCATAATTTTCTTTATGATAGCTCGATTTGAAGAAAATTGAAAGGGCTACAATTCTTATACAGAAGTCTAAGTGATATTTTCAGGTTATCTAGGCCTTATGGAGCCTCAAAGTTACGCCACAGGTTTGGGCAACTAGTTTCTTTTCTCTTGGCAGTTATATCGTGCTTCGGGAAAAAAATCATATCTTCTTCATATGTGATCCGAATTTTCTTGTTGATAGCTCGATTTGAAGAAAATTCAAAGGCCTAAAATTCTTATGCAGAAGTTTAAGTGATATTTTCAGGTTATCCGGGCCTTCTGAAGCCCCAAATTGACGCCACTGGTTTGGGCAGATTGTTTCTTTTCTCTTGGCAGTTGTATTGAGTTTCGGGGAAAAATTCATATCTTTCTCATATGTGCTCAGATTTTCCTTCATGATAGCTCGATTCGAAGATAATCTAAAGCGCTACAACTCTTGTGAATAAATCTAAGTGATATTCCGAGGTTATCTGTGAGCTCTTAAGCCTCAAAGTTACGTAACAAAAAGGTCTTTCGGCCAGCAACTCTTTCGGCCAACAGGTCTTTTCACCAGCAAATCTATCGGCCAGAAGGTCTTTTGGCCAACTCTAATGGCCAGGTCTTTCGGCCACCATATTGTTTCCTTTCTCTTGGCAGTTGTATTGAGTTTCGGGGAAAAATTCGTATCTTTGTCATACGCGCTCGGAATTTTCTTATTGATAGCTCGATTTGAAGAAAATTGAAAGGCCTACAACTCTTAAGCTTGAAAGTGACGCAACAGTCAAACGGATTTATCAGTCAAACGGATTTCAGACCAACGGATTGGTCAAACGAATTTCTCAGTCAAACGGATTTATCAGTCCAACGGATTTTAGGTCAAACGGATTTCAGACCAATGGATTGGTCAAACGGATTTCAGACCAACGGATTGGTCAAACGGGTTGGTTAAACGGATTTATCAGTCCAATGGATTTCAGACCAACGGATTGGTCAAACATATTTCTCAGTCAAACGGATTTATTAGTCCAACGGATTTCAGGTCAAACGGGTTGGTCAAACGAATTTCAGACCAACGGATCGGTCAAACAGATTGGTCAAACGGGTATTATTTATGCTTATAAAGTGACGAGCAAATTATTTCATCATTTACCAGTACTAACAGTCATGCTTTGCCATTTAAAATCTCGTAAATTTCCCTATCATTTTTATGACTGCTTCTATTGGAAGCCTTGACTTACTTCTCCTTAGGCATCGGAAATGGAGCCCTTGGTAAACACTCGGGCTGGGTTTTTGTTAGGCATGATAATACATAATAATGCTATGAGGGTATTTTAGTATTTTACTCCACTAAATATCTAGAGGGGGGCTTATTGTACTTACCCCAATAAATATCTGTAGGGACCTTATTGTATCTTAGCCATATCATCTCCTATAAAATGAGGGCTAAAGGCAGCAGGAAAGGGGGGACACGCGTACACTCGTCGTTACTCTGTCCATACTTACTCTAAACAAATATACTCTTATTTTCCACGTCAATCTAACTTGACCGTCGGAGGCTCTACGCCGGGGGGCACCCCTCCGGCTATTTTCAGGTACCACATGGCAAAGCAGAACCAGATCTCGGTCAACCCATCAATCCTACTTTCATCTCAGCACATCCTTGGTGAAATTACCTTCACCCCTACACAGAATTATCAATGGGTAACATTTCATTATTATTTCCTTCATTTTGTATACTTCCTTCACCCATATGCATCGCATCTTGTGAAACTCCCTCCGTATCCGGAAAAATATCATCTGGCACAAAATCAGGATTTTCATCCAATGCAGTAAAAGCAAGATCATTTAGAGATTTGCTTCGTATAAAATTGTGCAAAACCATAGAAGAGATTACAATTTTAACTTACGTTGGAAATGGATACGAAGGCATGTCACGTAATTTTAACTTGCGTTGGAAATGAAATTGACAGGGAATTAAAATCTTGAACTCATAATTCTAGAAATCTTAGCTTTTCTACATTTTCTAAGTTCCCATCAAAAGCAAAAGGTTCATTATGTCAAAACCATTCAATCAAGAGTCAAAATCTTCATAAGGAGTAAACAAACAGCAAGAGAGCTTACATTATTCATCACTCACCCTCTAACACTTTATGTGGTTGCCCACGTAATAAAAAACAAGGTGGGATTAGAATCAAGTATTCCATAGGAACCTACGCCAAACAAGTACATTAAAGTGGTTTAAACCACTTTGGCTTTTCTTTGATATCAAACAAAGACACAACAAGAACACCTAAGATCCAAACTCTCTGTTTTCCCTTTCACACATATCCGTACCAATCAGAAAACAATCACTGCTTTACAACCACCATAATCAGCTAAAATTAAAACAAATAATCAAGAAAACTTCCAAGCAAACATGCAAGTAATTTCAAACCAGCAAAATCCTAAGATCCAGAGAAAAAAAAACCATTCACACACATCAACGCAAGTTACCTCGAAGCTAAAAGAAAATATCAGACCCTATCTTAAAATGCATGCAGATCTTAAAGCATGTTTCTTTTAGTACTAGAACCCAAAACGTAAGAGAAGAAGCTCACCTTTATGTCAGTATATATTTTGGGTCCTCAAAAGATAAAAGAATGAATCGTATCTGTTTATCTGGTTGTCTGTCTGACAAAAGACAGAAAAAAAATTATCTTACAAGTGAGAACACTAATGACTTGTGATCTCGCTACCTGCAATTGCATACTATAAAAAAGCATCAAAACTCAACAACCAGATCATCATTCGATTAAAACGCAAATGTTAGGGTTAGGTTGTTTACCGTAAATTATTATTAAAAAAGAAAGGATAAAATAAACAGGACATTGAAGAAGAAGAAGAAGAAGAAGAGAAGAGAAAGAAAACCTACTATTGCTACTGCTGTGGCGACGGAGAATCGGTGCGGCGGAGATTGTGAGGAAACCGGAGCGGATTGAGGATGAGGAACACAAGAGGTGCGCGTTGAACGTAAGGAGAATGGAGAAGGTTGAATGAATTTATAGCTGGTTTAATTGTAATTAACAAAAATTACCCTTTACATTTTTATCCAAAATGTTATAATTCGAAAAAATTGTGTTAAATGGAAAGAATAATAATTTGGTTTTGAGTCACGAGAAATATCATTTTCCTTAAGACAATATTTGCCCCCACTCGTATCGAGTTTGCTAATAGGTTCACAGCAAATTGCCTCCCAGGATATAACAAAACCAATGAATTCTGCAGATAGCAATTCTGAAGAATTCTGAATTTCTTGAATGATTCGAATGAATCAATTTACTGATTTTGCGTTCTATATATAGATTACGAAAGGTCTGAAAAGAAGAGTTATAACTCTTCGGTTCAAACCGTTACGTCCGTTCCAACTGTTGTGTCTGTTCCAACCGTTGTGTCCGTTCCAACCATTGTGTTCGTTCCAACCATTGCATCCATTCCAACCATTGTGTTCGTTCCAACCGTTGCATCCATTCCAAACGAAAGGAAATGGCTGTTGGAACTCTTCGGTTCAAACGAAAAGAAATGGTTGTTGGAAGAGATATTACCGTTGGCGTGTGATAATCTACGATTTGGGGGGTAACCCCTTTGAGGTAATTTGTGTTTGTTGCTTGTCCTTCAAGTCCGCTCCGTGTTACCGGCAATGCGCCGGAGGAGGTCTCCGGCGTAAACTCTCCGATGGTCAAGTCAGTATGTTGTGCAAGTAGTAAAAGCTTAAGGATAGCAACTGCTAGTATGTGTGTGTGTGTGTACGTGCGTAATACCTTGCCTTACTCTGCTATTTATAAGCCATACCTGACGACTGTTACACTAGCATCAATGTAGCAATCAACGCCATTAAAGAAGGTAATAACTCAGTCTGCAACGTGCGTAACAGTCCACTCACGACCATTACGAGCCATTAACTGATGTCATTATAGCAACCGGTACTTAGATACCGTTAGACCGTACGGGTCCCAGATATCGCATCCTACCGGTACCCAGTTGGCTTAGTTACCGTTAACCTTATGAGTGCCAAGTATCCCATTCTACCGGTTCCGATGACCAACTCATCTTGGCTACGCCCACGTGGTCATACAACCAGTCACTAACCAGAGTCAAAAGACTTCTTTACCCTTGCGACTTATCTATGTATTATCAGAAGCCCAAATGAAAACGAGCCCGAGTGTTTACCAAGGGCTATCAATCCCACAGACCTCTAATCACTTTAATATAAACCTTAAGATTTGAAATTTAAGGTTACCTTATACATAATACCGAATACGCATATTTTGAGTTCTCCGTTTCTTACTAGTACCGGATTTTGCAACTTTTCGACTTCGTCGAAACTCCCGCCAAAACCGAAAAGTCAAAATTAATGATGATTTTCCTCAGTCGCTGACGTGGCTCGCTTCTATCCGCACATCGTCCCACGCACCGTTTCTTGATTCCTCTTCCCAATACGACGATTCACCCTCCACGCCAACTCAAGGGTCACGTCCCCCCGATTTCTTTCATAATTGCTCCCCACATTGCTCACCTCTTTCCTTAAAAACAATCTTGTCCCATTTGGCTTCTCTTTACACTCTTCTTTCCAGAAAACCCTAGTCTGCGATTTGCTCTTCTCCAAGGACTTCCTCACCGCGTCGTCGCTTCTCCTGCAACTCTAAGGTATACCATCTCCTTTTTTCTTCCTCTTTATTTTCCTTTTTCATCCATGGCTGGTCGTGCTCGCTCCATTGCCAAGGCCGTAGAAAAAATGAACCATGTCCCCTCCATAATTACCAAAGAGGAGACCCTAACTTCCATTCTTAAGAGCCTGAAAGTGCGCTTCCCTGACGGCTGCCACGCCCACCTCGCTGGTCCACAACTCAGGATGACCAGCGTGATGTCTGGAACCCGCCGGATCCTATACACCCAAATGTTTTCATATAGGTTTTACCTTCCTGTTGAGAAAATGGTGGAAGACCTCTTGTCTTACTGCTAACTCAATCCGGTTCAGATAACACCACCCTCTTGGAGCTGCATTTATGCTTTCATCCGGATCTGCAGAATTTATGGCGTCGAACCGTCTCTTCGACTATTCCGCCATTTCTTTATACTGTACTACCGTAAAGGAGTGGTTGGCTTTGGCCCCAGATGGTACACAGATGAGATTTTTTCATTTCTCTGAAATTTCCAGAAGATTGAAGATTCGGTCAAAACCTGGAAAGCAAACGTTTTTGTCATCGAGTTCAAGGAAACCACTTGGAGACCCGATTTCAATTTTACTATCTCCGAAAATGACTGGAGGCTCCCCCGCAATCTCGATGATTCGGAGAAAAAGGACATAGCTAAGCTTGTTGTCGTACGAACTCCGTTTCACGTCAAAAAGCTGGCTACCGGTGTCCCCCTCAAAAACTACAGCGAGGGTGAGCCCCAAGATTTCTCTTTGTTATATTCTTTTTTCTGACCCTTATATTCTCTTTCTACCTTTTCTTGCAGACGTCCCCCCAGGCTGGAAGCCAACATGTATGAAACGGCGAGAAAAGAAAAGGGTCGCTGCTCAACCTCCTATTCCGAAAAGAAGAAGAACCGGAACAACCAGATCTGGCCGGATCACCGTTAGCATTACCCGACCGTCTACCGAAATTGCCCCTGATCCTATCGACATTGACATCGACCAGGTTTCAGACAGGGATATTGCTGAAGCTATTGACCCGTTAGTTGCTAAGGAGATTGCCGCTAGTACCGACCAAACTCTTCCTCAAATCTCTGTTACTGTTGAGGATTCCTCTACCGAAGACGATATGCCTCTTCAATCATGCGTTGCAATGACCAAACGTGCCAAGAGGAAACTAGCACGGGATGGTCCTTCCCGAGAGGCATTGAAGCTCCATGCTTCCGGCCAAGACAGATTCCCTAAGGATGGGGAAACAGACAATCTCCACTCTTCTCCGCCACGCGCAGCAGAGCCGGAGACCACTATCTCTACTAACCCTCCTCTGGAGTCTCCTCTGGACACCTCTGCTCCTACTTTGGACAACACCTCTCTGGGTGTTATTCAAGAAGACCTTCCTTCCTCTTCTCCCACTCAGGTCGTTGCTACCGTCACCGCTCCAGAAAACACAACAACGGCTATGTCAACCTCCTCAACCAACATCTCTGACCCCAACGCTCAGGATCCCTTCGAGCTAAATCCTCTCCTCTCCAAGCGGCATTCCAAAAAATCCGCTCCTTCTGCCAGTAACTCGGGTGACCGTGTTCTTGAACTTCTTCCTGGTACCACTGCTCCTCTATTTTCAATAAACGACGTCAAGGTGCCTCCTGCTCCAGATCTCCATGTCACAGTTTATGATCCCAAATCCCCTGACATTCCCCTAGGCAAGATAGACTTTTGGAATTTTTCCCATAACAGCTGTCGCGCTCTTGGGATACCATATCCCAGCTACCGCGACGTTCAAATGGGTCGATTAATGTCCTAGATGATGACCTGTGAAGCTGACAGAGCAAACTACCAAAAAGCCCCTCTCAGTGCGCAACTGGACTACTTCCATAGCACTGCCTACACCATGATGGCCACTGCTCAGTATTTGTATGAAACGGTTGCCAACCGGAACAACACCCAAGTGGGTTTTCTTGACCGGATGCACGAAGATGTCGTTTCCCTAAGGGACAAGCTTTCCAAAGCCTCCGATCTTCAGCAAAAGGTGAATCAAACCATATCTCAACTCATGACCGAGCTAGAAGAGTCGAAGAAAAAGGAGGAGACTTTGACCACTTCTGTCCAAAGGCTGACTGACGAGGTCAACCTAAAAAATGCGACGGTATCCTCGCTGCAGGAACAGCTTAACCTCTAGAAAGAATCCATGGAATGGGAACTGGACCTACGTCGGCAGGACTTGTTTTCTACCCAGAAGGACTTGGCGGAGAAACAAGCGCTTTTGGATGTTGTCCCTACCCGTATCAAAAATTGGAGGAATGCCACTGCCCGTGCCGTTATCACAGGTTGCGTGGATTACTACGGCCCCAAGAACTTTGACGCCATCAAGGATGGGAATTACGCCGATCTTCGATGCCAAGCTCTTACAGAGGAAGGCGTCAATGCTCCTCCGGCCGACGAGGACAGCTTAGGGGATGATGATGATGACGCGCAAAATCAGAATACCGTCTTATCAAAATACCAGAAGTTGTTCCAGATACCGTCACTACCATACAGTCATCTTATCGAAAGATGAAGATGGATCCTCATGAGACCTTCATGCACAATCAGACTACCTTCATGCAAAATGGACAATGCTACCGTCTTCTCAAAAGACCGGTAGCACCCCCAAGTACCGTCACTACCATACAATCATCTTAGCAAAGATGAAGATGGATCCTCATGCGGCTTTTAAAATGGACCATGCTACCGTCTTCTCAAAAGACCGGTAGCACCCCCAAGTACCGTCACTACCATACAATCATCTTAGCAAATATGAAGATGGATCCTCATGCGGCTTTTAAAATGGACCATGCTACCGTCTTCTCAAAAGACCAGTAGCACCCCCAAGTACCGTCACTACCATACAATCATCTTAGCAAAGATGAAGATGGATCCTCATGCGGCTTTTATTCTCAAAAGACCGGTAGCACCCCCAAGTAGGGGTGGGCACATTTTCGAGATTCCCGAAATTCGAATTTTCCGACCCGAATTTTTCGAATTTCTGTTCGGGTATTTCGGGTATCGGAAAATTCGGGTTCGGGTAAGGCATACCCGAAATTATTTCGGGTTCGGGATTGGAACAGATTTGGGGAAATTCGGAAACCCGAATTTTCCGAATTTCCCATACTTTACTTAGTTTCCACATTTGGATTTTGCCATTTTGGACCACAAACAAACAACACAACAGACACGACTTTCACTCTCCTCTCTCTCTCTCTCTCTCACCAGTCTCACACACTCACTCTCCTCTCTCGATCGACATCGGCCAGCCACCGACGACACCCATCACCTCCCTAACCCCCAAAATCTCTCCTCGTCGTCCACCCATCACTTCCGTGCTCCGCTCGCCTCCTCTGTCGACTGTCCCGGACCTCCCGGTTTTAGATCTGCTCCGCTCGCCTCCTCTATGGGTTGCATCACGTATGCCTCCGTTATTAGAATTGGGAATCAGGTTCTGCAATGCTTTAATTTTCTCATTAATCCTACTCCTCCTCCTCTGCTCCCCAGAAAAGAAAACAACCCATCACTTGATTACTAAACTCATTAATGTAATTGAAACATTAATTAATTGTTGGATGAGATATGTGTGTTGCCTTGAGTTAATTTGTTGGTTGCGATTTGATTTGAAATTTGTTGGTTGCGATTTGATTTGGGATTTGATTAATTGGGGTTTTGATCAAATGGGTTTGAATTTCGGGAAATTCGGATATACCCGAATTTCCGAAATTCAAATTCGGGTTCGGGATTTTTTCTGGGTATTTCGGAATCCCGATACCCGAAATTTTTATTTCGGGTATTTCCGAAATACCCGAATGCCCACCCCTACCCCCAAGTACCGTCACTACCATACAATCATCTTAGCAAAGATGAAGATGGATCCTCATGCGGCTTTTAAAATGGACCATGCTACCGTCTTCTCAAAAGACCGGTAATGGCGCAAGGTTCCTTCACTGCCCTGCTACCGTTCTTGGAAATGGAATGAGACGGATCCTAGCAGCATCTCTGCGTACCGTCTCCCACAATCTGCACAAGTAAATAGCTCGAATATACACATATTTTTTAACATGGTTCAGCCAGAAATGCCTACGTCCACGGTGTTATTTATTTATGCAGAAAGTACAAACAACACATTCGCCCTTGGATGATACAACTTTAAATTAACAATGTTCCAAGAGTTAGGCAACGGAGTACCATCCTCTTCTTCAAGATGATACGCGCCCCTACCGACAACTCGCGTTACCCGATACGGTCCATCCAATTAGGACTTAACTTTCTCATTTCCTGCCCTGCCGTTTGTCTATTGCGCAGAACCAGATCACCCACCTTCAACAACTGTTCCCTTACTTTTCGGTTGTGATATTTTGCCATCTTGCGCTTATAATGCAGGTTCTTCAAGAACGCCTGCTCACGAAGTTCTGGTAACAAGTCAAGCTGCGCTTGTAGTAATTCCTGATTTCACTCCTCCTCGAAGTGCTCAACCCGCAAACTGATAACCCCTAACTCTACCAGAGTCACCGCCTCGGTTCCATAAGTCAGGGCAAACGGTGTCTCTCCTGTACTCGTTTTCTCTGTCATCCGGTAAGCCCACATGACGTTTGGCAATTCATCAACCCGCTTTCTGCGAGCTCCTTCCAAGTTCTTCATGATTCCACCTAAGATTGTTCGATTTGTTACCTCCGTTTGACCGTTTGTCTGCGGATGTGCCACCGACGTGAACCTCTGCTCAATGGCCAACGATTAGCATTTTTCTTGAAAATATCTACTCTTAAACTGAGTACCGTTATCACTGATTAGAATTTGAGGGATGCCAAACCGGTAGATGACCTGAGTTAAAAAGAAGCATCATGCCATTTCGGTCGTGATCCTTGCTAACGGCCTTGCCTCAGCCCACTTAGTGAAGTAATCCACTGCGACTATCACATATTCCAGCTGGGATCGAGCCTTAGGAAACGACCCCAAAATGTCAATTCCCCACTGAGCAAACGGGCACGGACTGATCAAAGCCATTATGTCGGTTGCTGGCTGGCGTGGAATCCTCGCAAACTCCTGGCATTTTTTACACGTTCGCACAAATTGGTCACAATCTCCTCATATTGTAGGCCAATAGAACCCCAACCGCAGTACCTACGCTTCCATGGTTCCCCCAGACACGTGCATCCCATAAATGCCCTCATGAATCTCCCAGAGCACATAATGACCTTCCATCTCAGAGATACATTTAGCCTCTGGATGAGAAAAACAACGACGGACAAGTTCTTCATCGTACAAAGAGCACCTATCTGCCCGTTTCAATATTTTCTTTGCCTCTTGTTGATCTTTCGGTAGCCTTCCATGCTTAAGGTAACTTATGACCGGTACTCGCCAGTCATTCTCACTCATTGCGACACATAGAGACAATTGTTCCTCCATGAATGAGGGTATCGAGATCTCTTCTACCGTAACATCTTTAGGCATAACTGCTACCGGGTCAGCAGCTAACTTTGCAATCTCATCCGCTTCTGAATTCTCCTCTCGCGGAACATGCTCGATTTCTACTCGCATTCCCATCTCCTTAACCGTTGCTAACTCTTTCTGCACCTTCTCCAAGTACCGGATCATCATGGGATTCTTAGCGTGAGAAGCACCGTTAACCTGGTCGGCTATCAGCTTAGGATCCCCATGAATCTTCAAACAGAGATCACTTATTTCCCCATGATCATGAACTCCTTTGGTACTCAATTCCTTCCCAATGTGCAGTCCAGTTAACAACGCCTCATACTCGGCCGCGTTGTTAGACAACGGCTTCAGGATCCGCAAGGCGTATCTCATCTTAATTCTGTCTGGTTTGGAGATGACAATACCAGCACCTGTTGATTCCTGATTCTTCGCTCCATCAACATGAATTGTCCACGTGTCTCCATACGCTTCCGGTAGCGGTAAAAAGTTGTCGATGGTTCCACCTTCCTCCATCTAGGGTGTGTCCGGAAAAGTACATTCGGCCACGAAATCAGCTAAGGCTTAAGCCTTAATGGATGGCCGCGTCTAGTAACGCAACTCGTATTGCTCCAATTCAAAAGCCCAAATAACCATCCTACCGGATATTTTAGGCTTTTTGAATATTCGCTTCAAAGGCATATTCGTAAGCACAATGACCAAGTACGCTTGAAAGTACCGGTTCATTTTCCTTGTCGCTTGCACCAAAGCATAAGCTACCTTCTCTATTCGGCCATATCTTAACTCAGCGTCTTTCAAAATTCTACTTACAAAGCAGACGGGGTGATGGATTCCTTCATCATCACTCACAAGTACCGCGCTGACGACCTCCTCTACTACTCCCAAATATAAATATAGAGTATCCCCCTCTTTTGGCAATGTGAGCAGCAAATCTGACGCTAGATACTCTTTTAAGTCAGCGAAAGCTTTCTCACACTCCTCCATCTAACCAAACGGGGCCCTCTTTCTGATCAGCTTAAAGAAAGGCAAACACCTCTCACCTTGCTTAGATATAAATCGACTCAACGCGATGATCCTCCCAGCAAGCCTCTGCACTTCCTTTATATTGCGAGGTGATATTATATCATGAATCGCGCGCAGTTTCGAAGGGTTTGGCTGGATACCCTTCCGGCTAACAACATAGCCCAGAAATTTACCCTTTTGAAACGCGAACATGCACTTCTTAGGATTAACTTTCATCCCATACCGATTCATAACCTCGAACGCCTCTTGTAAGTCAGCCAAGTGTGCCTCAAAACTCTTACTCTTTATCAGCATGTCATCCACATATACTTCCATGTTCCGCCCAATTTGTGCTTCAAAAATCTTGTTAGTCGTTCTCTGAAAAGTCGCACCAGCATTCTTCAGCCCAAATGGCATGGCCGTATAACAATAAGTCACTTTCGGAGTTATGAAAGTTGTTTTCTCTTCATCCTCTACCGCCATTGGAATCTGGTGGTTCCCGGAATTAGCATCTAGCGAACTTAAGTACTCATACCCCGCTGTTTGATCTACTAATTGCTCGATCCGAGGAAGTGGATAGCAGTCTTTTGGGCAAGCTTCATTCAAGTCTGTGAAATCAATGCACATTCTCCACTCCCCATTAGGCTTAGGTACAACCACCGGATTAGCCAACCAAGGCGGATACTGCACTTCTCTTATGAAACCTGCCTTGAGGAGTTTGGTCACCTCCTTCTCGATGTCATCTGCTTTTTCCTTCGAGAAGGATCGCCTTTTTTGTTGCACCAACTTCGCTGCCGGATCTACATTCAAACTGTGCTCTGTCGTTTCTCTAGGGATGCCAGGCATATCCGAGGATGTCCAAGCAAAACTTCCCGCACACTTCCCCAACAGTTGCACTAGTTGAGATTGTTCTTCCAATGTTAGCTTTTCGCTAATCAGAAAATGACCGCCCTTTACCCCCTCAACGGGAACCGGTACCATTTTCTCTAATGGTTGTGTCCTCCTCTCATCCGGCTGGTCAAACGGATCAGAAGTCACATAGACATATTGATTAGTGGCTCCACTAGTCATGACAAGATAACATTCTGCGGCCAACCTTTGATCTCCCCTGATGGTGACAACTCCATCCCATGAAGGATACTTCAGCTTCAAATGTCGTTGGGATATGATCGCTCCAAACGCATTGAGAAATGGCAAGCCTAAGATCCCGTTGTATGGTAGATTGAGATCTACTACCATAAACAATTGTTCCACAGTCCTCATTTCGCTGTCCTCTAAAAAGAACACCGAAAAGTGTGTTACTCCTACTACGGGAATAGGAATCCCGTCAACCCCTATGATGGGTTTAGGGCACGAGATTAACTCGATTCTGGGGCGGCCCATCGCCTTGTATGCTTTGTATGACAGAAGGTTGACGACACTACCATTATCAACCAGAGTCCTTGCGACCCGGTAACCCCCCACAACCGTTGTCGTAACCATAGCATCATTCTGTGGGTACACGACCCCAATCTCATCTTCCTCTGAGAATGAAATCACCATGCGATCTAGCACGTCGAAACCCATACCTTCTTTCAGGGACTCCTCTCTCTTCCTTTTTTCTCCGGCCAAAGATCCATCATCATCCTTTGCCATAGCACTAGTAGATCCTTTCAAGCTCTCAGCTCCTCCAGCTATTAAAGAGATTAAAGAAAAATCCCCAATGGCTGCGGCAGCGACCTCCTTGGATTTATCCTTTCGTCGGTCGATAACGGGCATCTCCGTGGATTCCCTATTAGCTGTTTCTTCCCAATTCGACTCCTGTCGCGGCTCAGTTCCCTGACGGTGAATTTGGATTGCAGTTTCTCCCCAATATCCATCTTCAGTTAACCTCTCGATCGCCAATTTCAATGCTTGACATCGTTCAGTATCATGCCCGGTAGCTTTGTGGAAACGGCAATAATGATCCTTCTGTCCTCCCAAGTTCATTCCTGGTCTATGAACCGGGTTCTTAATTGGCAATCCTTTCCGCTCAATGATAGCCAATATCTCAGCCCTAGGCAGTAACAATGACGAGGATCCCCGTTCCGTTTTACTCCCTGCCTTATTCGAGGAATGCTCTTTACGAGCCTTCTCCTCACTTTTTTTCACCGGAGGTGACGCTTCCCGTTTCCTCCTTTGGTAGTCCGCCTCCTCAATCCTGGAGAAATTGCTCGCCCGGATGTGCAAGAGATCTAACGTTGTTGGTGGATCAACCAACAGTATGTCTTCCAACTTGTCGTAACTGCAGTTCCGTTTCATTGCCTCTACTGCGATTTCCACTGTGACGTCAGTCATCACAGCCATCTCCATATTGAACCACTCTAAGTAAGCCTTCAAAGACTCCCCCTTCTTCCTCCTTATATCAAACAAATCCACCGAGGATTTTTTAAGGGGAATCGAGGTGCTAAACCTGCTACGGAACCGTTCTTCTAACGTGGCAAAAGAATCAACAGATCCAGTCGTCAACCCTTCAAACTATTTCCTGGCCGCCCCAGTGAGCGTGATGACGAAAAGTTGGCACAGAACCTCATCCCTTCGTGTCTGAATCTTCACGAAGTCTTTTACTCTGTTAAGGTGAGTGACGGGATCCCTTATCCAGTCGTACTGCTCCGTGGGCAGTTTGATCCTTCGACTAACCTGATGCTGACGGATCCTGCTGCTCAACGGATGCCTGGGGTCATCGTCTTGTTCCCTTTGTCGTGCCGAGGTGGCCGAGGGAGAACCTCGACATGGCTCTCTTCCATGTCTACTGTGTTGACCACGCACGGAGCGGTTTTCGCGTGGTGACCTGTCCTGACTCTGCCTGTCCTCTGACTCCCTGGCCCTTCGATGAGACCGACTTCTTGCAAGGCTACGCTCTACCCTCTGGTCATCCTCCTTCTCAAAATTTTCCATATATCCCTCCTCCCTTCGCGGGACCACTTCCGATTGCACCCTCTGATGGACAGGTTGGCTTTTTCCAATTTCTGGGACAAACGGTGGTGGTGGAGGAAGCGACTGCGACACCTGCGGCAATGAGGCGAACGGATTCAATGTGACTTGAGGTGTCGAGAGATTCGGCAACGAGTGGGGGTATGCCACTGACTGTCCAGCCAAGTTTGATAACAACAACATCATCTTATCCATCCTCTAGTGTAACACAACTGCAGAATCCGCCGTTGCTGATAATGGCCCCCCTAAGACACTCGATCTAGGCAAGAGGGAATTGGACGTATTCGTATTGTTTCCCGGTGTGTGGAGAAAATCCAAATGCCTGAAAAGTGGCTGATTGTTGCCTACATTGGGCAGAGTTAACGATTGTGTCTGTCTAGAAATTTCCTGACTCGACACCACCGGAACATGGGTGGATCCAGAAACCTGATGTTCTGAAGTCATTTCTGGTGAGTGTCAGAAAATTCTATAGTTATGCGGAAAATGAGAGCTTGGATGGTCAAGGCTGCCTCACTCAATGATCCAATGCTCTCAACGATCCAATGCTCTCAACGAAAGCACCAAATGATAATCTACGATTAGGGGGGTAACCCCTTTGAGGTAATTTGTGTTTGTTGCTTGTCCTTCAAGTCCGCTCCGTGTTACCTGCAATGCGCCGGAGGAAGTCTCCGGCGTAAACTCTCCGACGGTCAAGTCAGTATGCTGTGCAAGTAGTAAAAGCTTAAGGATAGCAACTGCTAGTATGCGTGTGTGTGTACGTGCGTAATACCTTGCCTTACTCTGTTATTTATAAGCCATACCTGACGACCGTTACACTGGCATCAATGTAGCAATCAATGCCATTAAATAAGATAATAACTCAGTCTGCAACGTGCATAACGGTCCACTCACGACCGTTACGAGCCATTAACTGATGTCATTATAGCAACCGGTACTTAGATACCGTTAGACCGTACGGGTCCCAGATATCGCATCCTACCGGTACCCAGTTAGCTTAGTTACCGTTAACCTTATGAGTGCCAAATATCCCATTCTACCGGTTCCGATGACCAACTCATCTTGGGTACGCCCACATGGTCATACAACCAGTCACTAACCAGAGTCAAAAGACTTCTTTACCCTTGCGACTTATCTATGTATTATCAGCGCGTTTCCAATACCCATTACAACACACAAACACTTATATAATATACTATAAATCCATCGCTTCCCCAAACCAATGGTTTTGGGCTGGTGCATTTTGCTCCTTCTCAAAACTAATGGTTTTAAACATGAGCTTTTCTACAAGCCCAGTTCATAAGATTTTACCAAACAAGCTATAAGAGATGGTGAGGAATAAGGATTCTGTTAATGGGCTACTACTAACAGCTAATTTGGTAATTTAAAATTTTAAAAGATTCCAGTTAAGTAGAGCCTTTCTTCATTTCTTTTAACTTTTTCTTAACTTCTTTTCAAGAGTTTGTTTATTTATTTTAGTTTAGTGATTAAAAAAAAGAACATAAGAATCTAATTTTAGGAATGTTCGGGTGGTTCATGTGTATGTCAAGTTAATTCGGTCGCTGATAGTTTAGCCAACACGGCTTTTGATCTCTAATGTACTAGTTCCGGTTTCATACCGCCCCTATTTATGGTGCTTCACATTCTCGCTTTGTCCGGAAAAAAAAATTATAAATTTTAACTTAAAATGTAGTTTGGCGAGAATAAACAAAAAATCATTTCAAAGGTAAAACAGATAAAAAAGAAAACCAAACAAATTATACAAAAATAATTGACAGGCCTTTGGATTTTATTTTTATTCTTGAAAAAAAAATGAATGGACCAAATATAAATTTTAAAAAAGAGTATACAAACAAAAAATTCACGACAGAAAAGGCCTTGGATGGCACAATCGCTCGTCACAGGCCTATTAACCAATTCCATCCTTAGTTCCTTACACAGTAGCGCCTACCGATGCAAATTAGCGAGCGAGCTGCTTGAGGTTCAGTTTTAAAAAAGTTTATTATAGCCTGTTCGATGAAGTTCGTGAACCAGATTTAAGTTTATTTATAAGGCTTATTCTTCTGATGATTCGAGCTCAAATCTTACAAAGTTCATTAGACTCATGAGTTTGAAGCTCATTTATAGGTTTGAGACTTTGGAGTTAAACTTATTAGTTGTCTCTAATAAAGGTCACTAAAGTTTAATAATTTTATTATATAAAACTCTAATACACATGCAAAAAATATTTTATACATATTTTATTGCACTGTTATGATTGTTTTGATGTTCTGGTATACATAAACAGTAGTTAACACTTTTAATTAAGTTACCAATAATTTGCCCCTATTTATATAAAAAAAGCTTTTTTAATTTTTATATTATATTTTTTTTTTGTTATATCAATATTTAATTAAGTTTAATGAGCTAAACCACATTTAGGTTTGTTTAGTAAATAAATAAGTAAGACTCGACTCAAACCTAATTTTAAAGAAAAATAAATGAGGGAAGTCTAAGTTTTATTGTTTAGACTCGTAACAAACTTGAGCCAAACTTAGTCCTCTAATAATACAAGAAGCCAAACCAGAGCCCACTTAAATTCAGCTCTGCTTGGCTTATTTGCAGCCTACTATCGCCAAGACAGAAAGTGAACCAGTAATTAAGCCATTTATTATAATAAACATAAAAAAAAAACTTGTAATTTAGCCAGCCCAAGCAGCACAAGAAATTTGAATCGGAAGCTTTGATATTATAGTAGTAGCAGTAACTAGCAAGAGAAATTCAAGAATCCATCATGATTGGCCAGAGAGAAGGACACAGTATTACGCGACGATGGTTTCGACTCTCAAGAACGTTTGAAGATGGCCTGATTAGAACGAGCAGTCGAAGAAGAAAAGCTAAACAAGTGATTTTGAAAATGGCTGAACATCCACTGCCGACTGGCGTGTGCATTCCACAGCAGTAGCATCCACACTATTGATGTCCTGATTAGAACAAACAGACGCCAAAAGAAAAGTCCGATGATTTTACTGTCGAATGATCATCCACTCCCAACAAACTGAAAAAAAACTAAGAAAACTAACAATGTGAACTAGAAATTAAGATCAAGAGAGAATGCCAAATCTGCAACAACAGATTCTGTTATTCGTTAACCAACATTCGTGGCTACATCAAGAACACCCCACAACAAGACAGGCTAGGCAAGCAGGTCTAAGGCAGTTGTAAATGATACTTCAATAACCGGCCTAGAGAGGGGTGAATAGGCTCTTAAAAATCTGCACACAAGAGAAGAGTAGAATAGCAAACACAAGATGTATAGTGGTTCCAATTCACAACTGAATTGTACTCCACTACCTAAGAGTCCTCCTCTTAGGATTTTCGAATGCAACACTTGCTATTCACTTGAGCTTTTACGGGTTCAGCTCACAACCTTACAATTGGTTTTACCGGGCTCACCAACAACCTAAGTAGTTTTCCAAGGCTCAAGTACAACCTATGGTTTTTCCAGGGCTCAACCACAGACCTAAGTTCTCTTTCAATGGGATGAGAACACTATTCTTAACCCAAAAGTGTTAGGTACACTTTTCAAACCTTAACAATGATTTTGTATAGATATGCAACAAACAATTGGTGTACAAAATAGATAATTGTATGATTAAATTCAACACCAATAAATGAAAATTTTACCTCAGGAAGAAAGCTTTGAAAGAACTCACAAAATGACACAAGACAAGAATGAAATCTTTGAAGACAGCTTGTGTAAGATAATTTCAGATTTTGGGAGTTTGTAAATGATGATTTGTATGTAAGAGCTTTCTTGTTGTTTCTTGTTGTTGTCTAACTCATCTAGGATGAGTATTTATAGCTTAGAGAGAGTGGAGGTTCAGACAAGAAAGTATGGAGCCAAAAGTAACCGTTTTTAGTGGACAAAAGAGCTGTTTGAAAAACTAGCCATTATGGCTTCAGAGGCAAAAGGCTATGGCGTTTTGACCAAAACGCTATGGCGTTTTGCCTCTAGAAATTTGCCAATTTTTCCAGTAGCAAAACGCTATGGCGTTTTGAAAAACACTCTTTACGAAAACTCGAATAACTTTTGACTGAAAAATCATTTTTGCGTAAAACTTTTTGCCACATTTTCTTGAGGTATAATTGAACATAAATCAAGTGTAGAATTGAATCATACTAACATGATTAAAGTCCTAACGTACACTTGATCTTCTAGCTTGCGATATCTTGATTTGTTGCCTCTTATTTGTTCAATCGCAAACTACACACACTTTAACTTCAAATTGCATTAGTATTATTAATTAGTTTGTGTGTCTTAAATCATCAAAACAAGAGTGAGTAGCCCTTGGGCTAACAATCTCCCCCTTTTTGATGATGATAACCACAAACTAATATCAAAACATATTTGAACTAGCAATTGAAATTGAAGTTAAATGGAGTAAACTTACATCTCCTATCTTTGCCAAATTTAATGCCCCCCTGTATAAAACGTTAGTGCACATAGAGCATAGCAAAGATTCAAAGTTTTGCTCCCCCTAAATCTTACCTTTCTCCTATCTCCCCATTTGTCAAAAACATTGGAGTTAAACTTTCATTTCGGAGAGGGTGAGTTTCAATATCCCACTCTTTCAAATCCCACACTTAATACCATGCTCCCCGTTAACTTATTCTCCCCCTTTGTCATTAGCAAAAAGGGTAAATCAAAGAAGGCCAATTAAGACCATACAAGGAGTAATAAGAGAGCAAGCAAAGATCAAATACAACACACCAAACGATTATCCAATCAAAAGTAAATGAGAAAATAAATAGATGATAACCGAAAACTTACTCAAATGGATTGCAAATACCGATTTCATGTCTTAGTTCCACAAAACGTTCTTTGGCAAGAGCTTTGGTAAAAATATTTGCAAGCTGATTGTTAGTACCAACAAATTCAAGCATAATATCCCCTTTAGCCAAATGATCACGAATAAAATGATGTTTTATATCAATATGCTTAGTTCGTGAGTGGCAAATAGGATTCTTGGTCAAATTAATAGCACTTAGATTATCACAAAAGATAGGAATTTTACAAAACTTAAGAGTAAAATCTTCTAAGGTTTGTTTCATCCATAAAATTTGAGCAACACAAGATCCGGCAGCAATATATTCAGCTTCCGTAGTGGAAATTGCAACCGAATTTTGTTTCTTACTTGACCAAGAAACCATAGCTTGTCCTAAAAATTGACATGTACCACTAGTGCTTTTCCTATCGGTTTTAGAACCGGCAAAATCCGAATCGGTATAACCGATTAAATCAATGCTAGACCCTTTTGGGTACCAAAGACCTAATTTAGATGTACCTTTCAAATATTTGAAAATTCTTTTCAAATATTTGAAAATTCTTTTCAAAGCAATCAAGTGAGATTCTTTAGGACAAGATTGAAAACGAGCAAATAGACAAACACTAAACATTATATCCGGTCTACTTGCCATTAAATATAAAAGACTTCCTATCATACCTCGATATAGAGTAATATCTACATCTTTACCATCTTCATCTTTGTCGAGGTTGACGGTTGGACTAAGGGGAATAGGACTCTCCTTGACATCTTTGTATCCATATTTGTTTAGGAGATCCTTGATGTATTTTGCTTGATTGATGAAGATACCCTCTTTAGTTTGTCGAATTTGGAGTCCAAGAAAGAATGTCAATTCTCCCATCATGCTCATTTCGAACTCACTATACATACACTTTTCAAATTCCTTGCACAAAGAATCGTTAGTAGCACCAAATATGATATCGTCAACGTAAATTTGCACAATTAACATATACTTACCATCATGTTTAGTGAAGAGTGTGGAATCAATCTTTCCCATTTTAAAACCATTTTTCAATAAAAATTGACTTAAACGATCATACCAAGCTCTAGGAGCTTGTTTAAGACCATATAAAGCCTTTTCCAATTTAAACACATGGTTAGGAAATTTATGATCTTCAAAACCGGGAGGTTGTTTAACATACACTTCTTCCATGATGTAACCATTCAAAAAATCACTTTTTACATCCATTTGAAATAAACTTATGTTCTTAAAACATGCAAAAGCTAATAACATGCGAATGACTTCAAGTCTAGCAACCGGGGCAAATGTTTCATCAAAATCAATACCTTCTTGTTGGTTATACCATTGGGCCACCAATCTAGCTTTATTTCTAATAACATTTCCCGATTCATCAAGTTTGTTTCGAAAAACCCACTTGGTGCCAATGATAGTATGGTTGCTAGGCCTAGGAACTAATTTCCAAACACAATTTCGCTCAAATTGATTTAGTTCCTCTTGCATGGCAATCATCCAATATTCATCATGAGAGGCATCATCAAATTTCTTAGGTTCAAATTGAGACACAAAAACATGATGATCATTTAAATTTCTAAGGGAAGAGCGAGTGACAATACCTCGGCGATTACCTATTATTTGTTCTTGTGGATGGGCATTCATGATTTTCCAAGGTCTTGAATTGGAGGGGCCTTAACTATTGTTGTTGACTTCAACATTTGCATCAACAAGGACCTCTTCTTCCGTTCCTTTCTCCTCTTGAATTTCTAGAGAGTCTAGTGAAGGAGGATTGACTTGAAGACTTCCAAAATCTTCCTCTACATCAATATCTATCCTTTTCACACTTTCAAAAGGGTTAGTCTCATCAAATGCAATGTGCATGGATTCCTCTACAACTAGAGTTCTTTTATTATACACTCTATAAGCTTTGCTAGAAGTAGAGTAGCCAAGAAAAATACCTCCATCCGACTTTGCATCAAATTTTCCCAAATTGTCTTTGATATTTAAAATAAAACATTTACACCCAAAGACTCTAAGATGTGCAATGGTGGGTTTTCTATCATGCCATAATTCATAACAAGTCTTATTTAAAAGAGGACGAATTAAAACACGATTTAAAACATAGCATGCGGTACTAACGGCTTCGGCCCAAAAATATTTTGGCAAAGAATGTTCATTCAAAAGAGTCCTAGCCGCTTCTTGCAAAGATCTATTTTTCCTCTCAACTACCCCATTTTGTTGAGGAGTGCAAGGACATGAAAAATTATGATCAATACCATTTTCATTGCAAAAATCTTGAAACATGCCATTTTCAAATTCACCACCATGATCACTTCTTATTTTGAAAATTTTGAAACCTTTTTCATTTTGAATTTTATAGCAAAGTCTTTTGAAGTTATCACATGCATCATGCTTATGGGACAAAAATAAAACCCATGTAAATCTAGAATAGTCATCCACAATTACAAAACAATACTTCTTACCACCCAAGCTAGCTGTCCTTATTGGTACAAAAAGGTCAAGGTGAAGAAGCTGAAGTGGCCTTGAAGTAGACACGGTTTTTATGGACTTGAATGAGCTCTTGATTTGCTTTCCATATTGACACGCATCACACAAGCCTTCCATCTCATACTTCAATGTAGGTAATCCTCGTACAAGCTCCTTCCTAGATAGCTTTGCAATATGATTCATTCCTACATAAACAAGTCTCCTATGCCATATTGAAGAATTATCTACTAAAGCACTTAAACACGTATGATCATTGTTAGAAATATCATTCAAATCAATCATGTAAATATTCCCAACTCTATTACCAATAAAAACAAGTGATTGTGTGTGTTGGTTCCTAACTTCATAATGAGTGGAAGTAAAAATGACAAATAAATCTCTATCACACAATTGACTTATGCTCAAAAGATTAAATTTTAAGCCTTGAACAAACAACACATTTTCAATAGAAGGTGAGTGACCAACTTTACCGATGCCCAAAACCTTGCGTTTTTGGTTACCCAAACGTCACGCCTCCTTTGTCTTTCTTCTCCAAATGGGTGAATTTTGACTTGTCACCCGTCATATGTCGTGAACACCCACTATCCAAATACCATTTTGCTTCATTGGGTTTCCGGCATTCCTATAAAAACAAATTAGTTAGTTCTAGGAACCCAAACATGTTTGGGTCCTCTCTCAATTGCAAATGTACCCTTTGGTACCCAAATTTGTTTCCAATTAACAAATCCTCTACGAATGTAGCAAAAGTAAGATAAGTGACCAAATTTTCTGCAATAGCTACATTTGTAAATAGGTTTAGCATGTGAAGATTTGTTTAGAACTTTAGATGAACTAGCATGATCATTAGAAGAATTTGCTTTGACAAAAACAGTTTTACCATTGTTCATGCTTGTGGAAGACTTAAAACCAATGCCATGCATATTTCCAACTTTCCTTTGATCATTCATGCATTTATGATGGCTATCATTACTTTGCATATATTTGGCTAATGTGTTTTCAAGAGTTTTAACTTTTTCTTCTAAGATTAAGATTTCTTTCGAAGAGTTTTTACACAACTCACATTTACCATTTTCCTCTTTAAGCTTGCCACAAGCAATATCAAGCAATTTATTCTTATTAGTCAAGTCTTTGTTCAGCTCTTCTAGATCACTAATATCCTTTTTAAGGATTTCTAACTCTTTAACAAATTTAGCATTTTTCTTAATAGAAATATCAAAGCGTTCAGCTAATTCATTAAAAAGTTCATGCAATTCATCATAATCACGTTCATCAATAGAAGAATTGCAAGAGCTTACCTCATCATCGCTTTGAGCCATAAGGCACAAATTTGCTACTTCATCTCCGGATGAAGATTCCGATGAATCACTACTTGATGTTTCATCCTCATCACTCCAAGTGGAGGTTGCTTTAAATGCTCTCCTATGATGTTTCTTTCTATCCTTCTTGTTCTTTGAGCTGTGTTTCTCATATCTCTTCTTCTTTTCAAGTCTAGGACATTCACTTTTAATATGTCCTGGTTTGTCACACTCAAAGCACACAACATCAGAATTAGACTTGAATTTAGAATGGTTAGAAGACTCACCTTGAAATTTATTCTTCTTGGAATTTTTTTTCCAATGATTATGGAGTCTTCTTGTGAAGAGGGCAAGTGACTCATCATCTTCTTCAGCCAGCTTGCTTGCAAGGGCAATGCTCTTCTTTTCCTTTGTATTTCCCTCTTCTAAATTATACAAACCCAACTCATGCTCAAAAGCTGTGAGAGAACTTACAAGTTGAGTGTATGAGGGTTTCACTTCCTTTTGCTTGATGGTGGTTTTGATTGCTACCCACTTGCTTGGAAGAATGCTTAGAAGTTTCCTAACCATCTCTGAATCGCTTTGAGTTAATCCGAGATTATCCATGGCACTGCACAGATTTTGCAATCTTGTGCTGAGATCATAGATAGACTCTCCTTGCATCATCTTGAATAATTCATATTCAGTTTTGAGCTGGTCCAACCGGAGATCACGAACTTGAGCAGTACCCTCATGCGCCATCTCCAAGGTGTCCCAAATTTGTTTTGCTGTTTTGCAAGAGCTGATGCGATTAAACTCACCAAAAGAGATGGAGACTTGAAGAGCATACATGACTTTAGCTTCCATGGTTTTCCTTGTCCTCTGTGCATTAGTCCAGCGCTCAAAGTCAAGAATCCTTGTGGTTCCATCTACACCGGAAGGTTCAGTTGGAGCCACAAAACCTTTCTCAACGCAATCCCATATTTCACAGTTGAGGGAAGTGATGAACGCCTTCATCTTTATCTTCCAATAAAGATAGTTGTTGCCATCAAGGTAAGGTGGTTGATTGAATGTACCTCTATCTTGAGTGCTGGAAATTCCTCCTCTATTCATTTGAATCTTTCACTTGAGGTGGTTAAACCCTTATTCCAAGTGACCTTGCTCCCCTACCAATTGATACTTCAATAACCGACCTAGAAGGGGGGTGAATAGGCTTTTAATAATCTGCACACAAGAGAAGAGTAGAATAGCAAACACAAGATGTATAGTGGTTCCAATTCACAACTGAATTGTACTCCACTACCTAAGAGTCCTCCTCTTAGGATTTTCGAATGCAACACTTGCTATTCACTTGAGCTTTTACGGGTTCAACTCACAACCTTACAATTGGTTTTACCGGGCTCACCAACAACCTAAGTAGTTTTCCAAGGCTCAACTACAACCTATGGTTTTTTCAGGGCTCAACCACAAATCTAAGTTCTCTTTCAATAGGATGAGAACACTATCCTTAACCCAAAAGTGTTAGGTACACTTTTCAAACCTTAACAATGATTTTGTATAGATATGCAACAAACAATTGGTGTACAAAATAGATAATTGTATGATTAAATTCAACACCAATAAATGAACAATTTACCTCAGGAAGAAAGCTTTGAAAGAACTCACAAAATGACACAAGACAAGAATGAAATCTTTGAAGACAGCTTGTGTAAGAGAATTTCAGATTTTGGGAGTTTGTAAATGATGATTTGTATGTAAGAGCTTTCTTGTTGTTTCTTGTTGTTGTCTAACTCATCTAGGATGAGTATTTATAGCTTAGAGAGAGTGGAGGTTCAGACAAGAAAGTATGGAGCCAAAAGTAACCATTTTTAGTGGACAAAAGAGTTGTTTGAAAAACTAGCGGTTATGGCTTCAGAGGCAAAACGCTATGGCGTTTTGCCTCTGGAAATTTGCCAATTTTTCTAGTAGCAAAACGCTATGGCGTTTTGAAAAACACTCTTTACAAAAACTCGAATAACTTTTGACTGAAAAATCATTTTTGCGTAAAACTTTTTGCCACATTTTCTTGAGGTATAATTGAACATAAATCAAGTGTAGAATTGAATCATACTAACATGATTAAAGTCCTAACGTACACTTGATCTTCTAGCTTGCGATATCTTGATTTGTTGCCTCTTATTTGTTCAATCGCAAACTACACACACTTTAACTTCAAATTGCATTAGTATTATTAATTAGTTTGTGTGTCTTAAATCATCAAAATAAGAGTGAGTAGCCCTTGGGCTAACAGTAAATACAGTCCTTAAGATCATTTTTAATTAGAACCACATGTTAAACCTCAAATGAACAATGATAAAAGACCTGGCAACTTTAACACGACAATTCTGATGCCAAAAATGGCGTAAAAGCATAACATGTCTAGAAAGAAACACCCGTAACTGCAAAAAAAAACCACCCTTTCCAGATCGCCAATACCCATAGTCTGATATACCAAGTATTCAATCAGGAAATACCCCAAGGCATAGATGAAAGACAAAAACGTAGCCAGATAAAGTGGACCATTATCAAGGTTGAATGCACAAAGAAAGCAAAGAGTGCAACTCAAAAGGGTCCAAACTCCAAATGTCCTTCCATGAACTTCAGTCACTATATACAGAGGGAGAAAATAAAAACTTTAAAATTAAAAATCCAAGTAAAATATCAATTTCCAACAAATAATTCAAAAAGGTGTTGAAATTAAATTTTGATTTTGGAGGAAATAGATGCATCTACTTTCCACCGAAGTTAGTGTATTTGGTACTAGTATAACTCTATTGGAAGTCCTTGTCCAGATGAACACGGGTGACTTTTCATTTTAAATATTGACTTAAAATATAAGTGGAATAAGCTATTCGTGCTAAGGACTGATAACCAAGTTGAAAGCTAAACACATGAAAATAAGGAAGTTCCCAATATTGTAGGTGCTAATTTCAGTAAAAGATAGAGCAGCTGTTGATTCAGCATAATTTCTGGACAACTTCATCTCAGTTAGTTTATTTGCCAGGCTCTTCGAACTTCAACTTGAAGTTCCCTACAAAAGGTATAATTGAACGGAAACAAAGTCCTAGAAGTAGCAAAGAACATTTTCCTTTATTCTGCCAACCAAACACTGAATTTAGATAGAAGTTCAACTAAAAATGAAGCAATAGCATCATTACACATCCTTTCCTCTTTGCTTTCCGGATTCACAGCATGTCGAACTGCAATCTTAAAATCACTCCAAAATCAAGTAACACATTTCCCAACCACAGTAACTTTCACAGAATCATATAAGCAGAATAGAACTATGTCAATTATTTAGTAGACAACCGCCAACCATTTGGCACATGGTGAAAACTTCAAAATCCAGTAAAAACCAACCAACGTTACTCTGTCCCCCTTTCACTCCACTCCTAACATAATCCCTCTCGAGACACACAAATTCCTCACGATATGCACCCAAAAAGATATATGCTCAAAATCTTACGGACAGATCGCCATATCACATGCTAACCAAATTAATTGAATCATGACAAATTGTCGAATTATTTTACATTGGATGAATCAAACTAAGATTGGGTAACGAGAGCAACAAACGAAGTAAGGAAGCTTACCGGTGGCATTGGAGAAGACGCCACGCCGAAGAGACCGAGGATTCAAGAATCTGATCCGAACTGAAGCTAATCGAAGCAGACCCACAAGCATCAGTCACCATCCCAACACCTACATTCTTCTTCTTCTTCTTCTCGGCGATTCAAACTTTGAAGACGGTGTTGGCGCGGAGGATCTTTTGTAATGTCCATTGGCGGCCAATAGATTATTTTTACGAAAACTTCACCACAATAATACAAGCATTACAATACATAGCTAGAAATACTGGCATCTTTTTTTTCCATTTCCAAAGGAACAAATGAGGAAGACAAACAGACTATACAGATGAGTAATAAATGGGCTTTACTGTTCAGTGTTAATACGCAAAATCAATCAACTATCTTAATACTTAAGTTATCACCACTTTCATCCCTAAGGTTGAGTGTTCCCACTTTAGACCCATTAGCTTGGGTAATGTTATCTTCAAGCTAGTTACTAAGGTCATAGCAAACAGATTGAAACTCTTTTTATCTGATATTATATCTGAAAATCATAGTGCTTTTATCCCGAATAGATTGATTACTGACAATGCTTGTGTAGCGCAAGAGGATTTTCATGCCATGCAGACTAGAAGATCGGTCGAGGTTTAATGAGTCTCAAACTCGATATGAGTAAAGCTTATGATAGAGTTGAGTGAAACTTTCTGGATCGAATTCTACACAAGTTAGGATTCCATGATAGCTGGGTAGACTTGGTGATGAGATGTGTCTCCACGGTGTCGTATTCAGTTCTGGTGGAGGGCAACTCAGGTCTGTCCTTTTGACCTAAGAGGGGTCTTAGGTAGGGAGATCCTCTCTCTCCTTACCTTTTTATCCTTTGTACAAAAGGTCTCTCGGCTATGCTACACGAGGCCAATCAACGCCAGCTGATCCATGGTGTTTCGGTTTGTCAAGGAGGTCCCCCTATTAGCCACATGTTCTATGCCAATGATAGCCTGATCTTTGCTAGAGCTAACCCTAGTGAAGCTGCAGTAATTATAGGAATTCTAGCCAAATATGAGTAAGCATTGGGTCAAAAGATTAACTTGGAGAAATCGGAAGTGGTGTTTAGTAGAAATGTTAGCACTGGAAATAGAGAGGCGATTCAACGTAGACTCGGCATTAGAATGGTGAGTCATCACTCGAGGTATTTGGGTCTTCCGATGGGTTTCGGTTGGTCAAAAAAGGCTTTATTTAGCTCCGTCCGTGACCATCTGTGCAAACTCCTAAACAGGTGGAAAGAGAAAACTTTATCCCAGGCAGGGAAGGAGGTGCTTATTAAATCTATTGCGCAATCTATCCCAACTTACCTTATGAGTTGTTTTGAGATCCCTCGGGGGTGCCTGCGATGAGATGGAGAGTGCAATGAGACAATACTGGTGGGGAGGAAGTGAAGATCACCATAAGGTTAGTTGGGTTTCGTGGAACAAACTTTGTAAAGCTAAGCAGGAGGGCGGTTTGGGGTTCCGCAAATTGAGGAAATTTAACCTCGCGCTTTTGGCCAAGCAAGGTTGGGGTATTATTCAGCATCCAAACTCTCTCCTAGCTAGGGTGTTGAAGGCCAGATATTTTCCTTCGGGTAGCTTCCCTGATGCCCTGATAGGCTCTCGTCCTAGTTATCTTTGGAGGAGTTTCTTGGTTGGACGTGACGCACTTGCAAAATGGTGCATTTGGTAGGTGGGGAATGGTGAACGAATCTGTATCTGGGACGACCCATGGATTCCGTCCTCCTTATCTAGTTTAGCTCATTCCCCGATCTCTCTCCTCCAAGCAGATGCAACAGTCAATTATCTGATGGAACCCTAAATGGGTAAGTGGAATGCTCAGTTGGTGCACCAGATTTTCAATCCCGCAGAATGCGATGCCGGTTAGTCTTTTTCGTCCCCCTAATAGGATCGTTTGGCGGTTTTCGACCTCGGGGAAGTTTACAGTAAGGAGTTGCTATCACTCCCTTCTGTCTAAGTCATCTAATACTGGTCACCAGACAACCAATGATTTTTGGTGGTTAGCTCTGTGGAAACTATAGATTCCACCCAAGTTTAAAAATTTTGTCTAGCGGTTGGTTCATAATGGACTCCCGACGAAGGAGAACCTGTTCATTAGAGGCATTATTGGAGAGGACTCCTGCTCGTTATGTCATGGGCCGACTGAGTCTATCGATCATCTTTTCTTGCATTGTCCGATCTCACTCAACCTCTGGAATTTGAGTCACATTCCCCTTGGGTGTCAGTTCTCTCCGAATGCACTGCCAATTAATTGGCTTAGTTATTTTAGGAACACAATTTCACTTTTGGTACTAGAAGAGGTGATCTCTATTCTTTGGGTTGTTTGGAATTCTAGGAATGACTTGGTGTTCAAATCGATGGTTATGTCTCCGCAGGAGGTCCTTTTCCGTGGCGCTCGGTTACTAGGGGACTACAGAGAAGTAAATGAGAGAATTGGAGATAAGAACAACTCTGTCTCTTTGGCTTCTGCGTCTGACTGGTGCCACCTAGGTGATGGGATCGTTTGTCTCAATACTGATGCGGCTATTGGACCCTCTCGGACTGGTTTGGGTTTCATTGCCCGCGAGAGTGACGGAAGTTGCCTTTTTTTTTGCCACGAGTGCGCCTTTTTCTGTATGGACATTGTTGTGGGTGAAGGGTTAGCTGTGCGCAGAGTTCTAGAGCTTGCTAGGGATCGTGGCTACAGGCGGTTACAGATCCAATCTGATTGTTTACAATTGATCGAAGTTATTAATACTGAGTCTCAGTCCTTCTCTAGCTTGGGGGTGATCGTTGCAGATATCTCTCGCCTTGCTTTGCATTTCAATTCCTGCGCTTTTATTCATGTCAGAAGAACTATTAATGTTCAAGCTCATGCCCTTGCTAGAAGAGCTTATGTAATAGGCTTGTCTGAATCTTGGGACGGTTTATGTTTTGAACATCTCGATTGTTACATTAATCTCTGGTAATGAAAAAGCATTAAATTTTAAAAAAAAAATTTATCACCACTAATTTAATTTTAATGGCGTGTTAATCTAATTCTAATGACAAGTCTTCATCTTTCGGTAGGAATTTTTTATTTTGTTTTTGGCTAACGGAGCAGGAGCAACCCGAGGTATTACCTAGAATAGGAGATGCCTAAAATATTATCGGATAGCCAATAAGCCATAACCTTAGGAATACAATCAAGAACATAAAATCCCGGTTAAAAAGAGTATGAGTGGTGAGATAGGAAATTGACCGTAAAATTAGCTTCTTAATAAATATGTACTAATGTCGACCTCCAATGAATCCATAAGTAAGCGAATGTGATGCACAAAAGCCCAACAATCTGCAAACAATACATATCTCCTCTAAATTATTTAAACGGTCGTCGTATTATCACATTCTATAAATAACTAGTATATTTGATAATTTTGTGTAAGGGGTGAAGGTAATTTCACGAAGGATGTGCTGGTGGTGAAAGTAGGATTGATGGGTTGACCGAGATCTGGTTCTGCTTTGCCATGTGGTACCTGAAAATAGCCGGAGGGGTGCCCCCCCGGCGTAGAGCCTCCGACAGTCAAGTTAGATTGACGTGGAAAATAAGAGTATGTTTGTATAGAGTAAGCATGGACAGAGTAACGGCGAGTGTGCGTGTATCCCCCCTCTTGCTGCCTTTGGCCCTCCTTTTATAGGAGGTGATATGGCCAAGATACAAAAAGGTCCCTATAGATATTTATTGGGGTAAAGTACAATAAGACCCCTCTAGATATTTATTGGAGTAAAGTACTAAAATACCCTACTAGCATTATTATGTATTATCATGCCTAACAAAAACCCAGCCCGAGTGTTTACTAAGGGCTTCATTTCCGATGCCTGAGGAGAAATAAGTCAAGGCTTCCAAAGAAGCAGTCATAAAAATGATAAGGCAATTTATGAGTTTTTAAGTGGCAAAGCATGATTGTTAGTACTGGTAAAGGATGAAATAATTTGCTCGTCACTTTATAAGCATAAATAATACCCGTTTGACCAATCCGTTGGTCTGAAATCCGTTTGACGGAGAAATCCGTTTGACCAATCCGTTGGTCTGAAATCCGTTTGACCAATCCGTTTGTCTGAAATTCATTTTACTGAGAAACCCGTTTGACCAATCTGTTTGACCAATCCGTTGGTTTGAAATCCGTTTGACGGAGAAATCCGTTTGACCAATCCGTTTGACCAATTCGTTGGTCTGAAATCCGTTTGACTGATCCGTTGGTCTGAAATCCATTTGACTGAGAAATCTGTTTAACTGTTGCGTCACTTTGAGGCTCAAGAGCACCCAGATAACCTCGGAATCTCACTTAACTTTCTTCATAAGAATTGTATCTCTCTCAATTTTCTTCAATCGAGCTATAAAAAATAAAATTCGGATCATATATGAAGAAGATATGATTTTTTTCCCGAAGCACGATATAGCTGTCAAGAGAAAAGAAACTATTTGCCCAAACTAGTGGCGTAACTTTGAGGCTCCATAAGGCCTAGATAACCTCGGAATCTTACTTAACTTTCTTCATAAGAATTGTAGCTCTCTCAATTTTCTTCAAATAGAGCTATCATAAAGGAAATTATGAGTACACAAGAAAAAGATATGAATTTTGCCCGTACATTGGATGACATTCCGCGATCTGATGACGAGTACATAGCAATTGCCTTTCCTTTTTCTTTCGTGTAGACGCTGTATGGCCTTTGCTTTAATGAACTCGATTTCCGATTGATTTTAATTATTTTTCCATGTGTAAACGCGTATCCTCAGGCCGTTAGAGACCTAATGGCATACCGTCACCTGACAAAGCAGCTCTATCCATTCATCTGTTTGGAAAAACAGAGATAGGATTTTTGTGTACAGGTATGTGTTAACGCGTATTGTCAGGCCGTTAGAGACTCAATCGGAATACGGTCAGCTGACAGTGCAAGCTCTCTCCATTCATCCATTTCATAAAACAGAGATGGGATTCCAGTCGCCCGTTTGAACAAACGGTGAAGGATATTTGGAACTTAACGCATATCGCGGCTGTTAGAGACCCAACGGAATACGGTCAGCTAACAACGCAAGCTCTCTCCATTCATCCATTTTCACAAAACAGATATGGGATTCCAGTCGCCCGTTTGAACAAACGGGGAAGGATATTTGAAACTTAATGCATATCGTCGGGCCATTAGAGACCCAACGGAATACGGTCAGCTGACAACGTAAGCTCTCTCCATTCATCCATTTCAGAAAACAAAGATGGGGTTCCAGTCGCCCGTTTGAGCAAACGGTGAAGGATTTTTGAGGCATGATGCTCCTTTCATAATGCTTTAACGCGTATCCTCAGCTTCTGCATAACGGGTTTCAATTTTGAGTTGGAGCAGGATTTTGTGCACTTAGCTCTTGTTATTGTTCATCTCCTTCTTTCCAGCAACGTGCTCCGATAGAGGGGATGATGATCACACGGTGACAATGGGGGGTATTCTGGGTATGTTCCGATAGCTAGCCAAACCGATAGCTTGCCTCCCATTTATATGCTTCCTGTTGGGTTGCTGATATCTTGCTGGCCGTTTGATGGAGGCCGACAACATGTTGGCCGAAAGACATGGCCGTTAGAGGTGGCCGAAAGAGATGTCTGCCGAAAGGACCTAGCTGATAGAGCTGCGGGCCGAAAGGCCTAGCTGATAGAGCTGCTGGTCGAAAGGAATGGCCGATAGAGCTGTTGGCCGAAAGATCTGTCTGCTGAAAGGACCTAGCCGATAGACCTGCTGGCCGAAAGACCTATCTGCCGAAAGGACCTGGCCGATAGACTTGCTGGCCGAAAGAGTTGTCTGCCGAAAGGACCTAGCCGATAGAGCTGCTGGCCGAAAGACCTGTTTGCCGAAAGGACCTGGCCGATAGACTTGGCCGATAGGAATTGAGCTGGATGTCATTTTTGTGGGATATTTTTCTCATGGCGAGGGAGGTGAGCTTGGATCTCAGGGTAGACTTACTTAAGAATCCAAACTCTCAACGAGACCAAATGATAATTTTGTGTAGGGGGTGAACGTAATTTCACCAAGGATGTGCTGGTGGTGAAAGCAGGATTGATGGGTTGACCGAGATCTGGTTCTGCTTTGCCATGTGGTACCTAAAAATAACCGGAGGGGTGGCCCCCCGGTGTAGAGTCTCCGACGGTCAAGTTAGATTGACGTGGAAAATAAGAGTATGTTTGTATAGAGTAAACATGGACAGAGTAACGGCGAGTGTGCGCGTATCCCCCCTCTTGCTGCCTTTGGCCCTCCTTTTATAGGAGGTGATATGGCTAAGATACAAAAAGGTCCCTATAGATATTTATTGGGGTAAAGTACAATAAGACCCCTCTAGATATTTATTGGAGTAAAGTGCTAAAATACCCTCCTAGTATTATTATGTATTATCAATATCCATGATTTTTAGCCAAATTGATACCATGCCATATTCTCCACAATTCCCCACGCATAATATTACAAATACCGAGGTTGGCCTCAAAACCACCAAGCCATTGGCCTTGATCATCCCTTAGTAGTCGTCCTTGCCATTCTTAATGGATGCATCAATATTCAGTTTAGTGTAACCAATAGGAGGGTGTTGCCACTGCACATGACGAGGAGAGTGTGGATGGATGGCCGTTCTCTCCGCTATGGCCAGGTCCATAAGATGAGCCATTCGTGTTACCTCTCCTAACATCCATATCACTAGCTTATGTTCCTCGTTGAAAATTGCATTGTTACGTCTCTTCTAGAGTTGCCAGCAACTTTTACCAAATAAAATATCCCATCGCAAGCTTCACACTTTTATGGTGGTGCGCTTCAAATTATCAAGCACCCAATCACCAACAAACAAAAATGGATTTAAAGAACTCATTAAAAAGATCAGTCAGGAGGATCGAGTGCCAGAGTTTGATAGCTGGATCACAATCTTGCAAATTATGCAGGCTAGTGTCAACGCAACTTCCACAAATATTGCATTTCGCACAATTTGTTAGGTGTCTTCTGGTTCGTTCTTCATTTGTCATGACTCCTTGATTAAGAAAACCCCAAAGGAATAAGCAAACTCGTTGAGATCCCGACCATAACCATATAGTTTTCCAGGTGTTACCCAAATTGCCTTCTGATAATACATAATCAGACTTCGGGGGCATCACAGACCTTTCCTCCCATCCAAACCTGGCCAGCACACTTCTCGGGGCTAACGGACACCCAACGCGTCTGGGCGCGACACGTGTCCCATTAACGGACACGGCTCTCTGGCGACACGTGTCCCACCGACTTGGATGAGGGAAGCCTATAAATACCCCCCCATCCCTCACTCACGGGAGGTAAGCTGAACACTGCACTACTCACTAAAGTCCTACATTACTCATACTACCCGTACTAACTTGACCGTCGGAGCCTCTACGCCGGAGGCCCCCTCCGGTGCTTTTTCAGGTACCTCGCCGCAAGCAGATCCACCCTACCCAACGCAATTACCAAAGAACCCTCACCCCGTCTCACAGACTATCATATTGGTGCTCTCGTTGAGAGCCTGAGATCGTTAAGTGAGTCTACCTTGAGATCCAGGCTCATCCACCCCAACACCGAACAACACACTCCGCGCAATGACATCCCCCCGGAACCCTCAACCCTTTGCGCCTTTCGAAGAAACGGAGACACCTCTCCACGATTTTTACACAAATCCACCCCGTGCCCCATGGTCGGAAATCCACCAAGCACCCCCAAGGGCCCCAACGGCGCCTCTAGGCCGCCGACTAGATTTCTCTGCTGATCAAGGAATGGGTCGACCAATAGCGATGAACGATAGGTTCGAGGCCAACAACTCGCCCCCTCCAGCGGCTTACCAATGGAATAACCCCTTCACCGGCGTAGGGACCAACGCTCCTGCCGCGGGGGTACCCAGAGTTGGCGCTCCCAACCCCATCCTTCCCTAATCCGAGACAGCCCTCCTACACTAAAGGATGGACCAGATCTTGGCCATACTGGCCGCAGGGATCCCCCAACGGGCGAACCCCCTAGGACCCCCTATTCCCCCGGTACCGCAGCCTTTCCCCGCAGACTCGCACTCCTTTGCTGACCCTCAGCCGGTGACCCCCATGCCCCACCCTCACGGGCTGACGGAAGAATATGTGCCCCCAACGTTTCCTCCGTTTGCGCAGAGATGTTATCCCGACAGCCTGTTCGGCGAGTACGACCCGTACAACCAACGTCATGCGGCCTACCAGCCCTCTTGGGAACCTAACCTAGGAGGGTACGAAGGGCAGAGGAGCCGACAGCTCGGTCCGGAGCACCACCAGGACCACAAAGAACGATACCCTGCGGGCGTAAAGGAAGAACGCCCCCGATCCGTGTCATCCAGGGGCCGGAAGGAACGGGACGGAAATTCGAAAAGCCCCTTAACCCATCGGGTCCGCAAGCATAAGGTCGACCGACGGACCAAGATACCAGCGGACGTCTACGTCGGCCTGACTAACCCCGTTATCCATCTAACGCGAGTAAAAAACCAAGTGGCCTTCTAGACCTCAAGGGACGAGGCGTTGTGCCAAATCTTCGTGCTTTCCCTAGCCGGGATAGCCAGCACGTGGTATGTGGCGCTACCACCAGGCTCGATCGACAGCTTCGCAAAATTATAGAGGAAATTCCTGAGCCGATTCAGCAAGGCGATTCCTCTGAAGAAAACCTCCGCGGCACTCTTTGACGTCATTCGGGGAGAGGACGAATCCCTTAAGGCATACCTCGAACGATTCAACGCCGAGCTTGGCCAAACGACCGACGCCACCGTCGACTTCGCGACAGAAGCATTAAGGAGGAACTGCGAGTATAACAAGCTTGGGGATCTACTCACCACCGACCCCCCACCAACCTTAGACCTTTTGCGAGCCAAGGCGAACAAATACATCAAGATGGAGGAGGAAGATTTTCTGAGGGGACAAGGCTGCGACACCTCCTCCCAACCAACGGCACAAGAGACAGCTACTCCAGCGGAAAAAGCAAGGGAATATCCGGCCGCGGGATATAAGACCCGAAGGGTCGAAACACGGCAGAGGAGACACACGGGCAGGGAGAGGAACCTCCAGCCCGGTAGACAGACGTATACAACACACAACACCAGTTTCTCGTTAGGACGGAGCGCGAAAATCCTAACCGTCATCGAGAGCAAAGGCATCCCCATCCGGTACCCTTACACTAGACTCGGCGATGTCGTCGGGGGCAACCGAGGCCTCTATTGTCGCTTTCACAAAGCAAACGGCCATGATACCGAAGGATGCCGATCCTTGAAATCGGTCATCGAACGACTGATAGAGGGAGGCCACTTACCAGAATACGACCCACGCCCACAGCCGGCCAACGGCACGCCCGCCTTAGGGCCAGGCCGCAGCGAAAGGCAAATCGCTACCGGCCCGAACGCCATTTCAGTACCCCGTCCGAAGACAAGAGAGGTACTGCTGACCACCGAGAATGGGGACAACATGATTAATTTCATTGCAGGCGGGGCCGTAGATCCTCCCAAAAACCCCGTGGGCGACAAACGAAAATGCCCGCTACCAACGGTCGACGATAGCGGTTTCGACTTCCTGGACCGAATGGCGTTATCTTTCTCCGAGGAGGACTGCCGAGGAGTAAGGTACCCGCAGAATGACACCCTTGTGATCACGATGTTCATTGAAGACTTCGGGGTAAGAAGAACCCTTGTGGACAACGGAAGCGCTGTCAACCTGCTCTCTTTAGGGGCATACGAGATCATGAAGTGACCAGAATCGGAATTAGCGCCCTGCCAGAAACCCATCATCGGAGTTGACGGGGTCGCTATTCTTATAGTAGGAGTCACCTTCCTATCGGTGCGCTTCCGAGAAGATACCTCACGAAGGTCGGAACTGCAACTGTTCATGATAATCGACCTCAACCTACCCTACAACGCCATCCTTGGGTGCCCATTCCTGAATACTTTCGGTGTCGTTATCTCCCAACGGCACCTAAAAATGAAGTTCCCTTCATGGGATGGCGTCGTCACCATCGGAGGCGACCAGAAGATAGCCGCCGAATGCTACCTCACCATGATAGGCGGGGAGTGCAACGAATATGTTTGTATAGCGAACGACCCCCTGGAAGCTGAGGACGACGAGAGGTGAACCCAACCGCTGGAAAATATGATATCAGCACTAGTTGAAGGGATGCCCGATGAACACTTCTTGATTAGCGAAAGGCTAAGTCCAACGGAACAACAACTGCTGGCCCGATTGTTAAACAAATGCAAAGGGGAGTTCGCGTGGACAACCACTATCATGCCCGGAATATCCAGGGAAGTGGCCGAACACCGGTTGAATGTGAACCCGGAGGCCAAAGCAGTGCAACAGAAGCGCAGAGCCTTTTCCAGAGAAAAGGCCGACGCCATAGAAAAAGAAGTAACCCGACTCCTACGGGCAAATTTTATCAGGGAAGTTCAATACCCGCCTTGGCTGGCTAACCCGGTGGTGGTCCCCAAAGCAAACGGAGAGTGGAGAATGTGCATCGACTTCACCTCCCTTAATGAGGCTTGCCCGAAAGACTGCTTCCCTCTACCCCAAATCGAACAATTGGTAGACCGAACGGCCGGCTACGAATTCCTGAGCTCCCTGGACGCAAATTCTGGGTACCACCAAATCCCGATGGCCGTGGAAGATGAGGAGAAAATGGCTTTCGTAACACCAACCGGAACATACTGTTACCGCGTCATGCCCTTCGGCTTGAAAAACGCAGGGGCAACCTTCCAGCGAACGGCCAACAAAATCTTCAAGGACCAATTGGGTCGAAATCTCGAGGTATATGTCGATGACATGCTGGTGAAAAGCAAGAGCTTTGAGAACCACCTGATCGACCTAGCGGAAACCTTCCAAACCATGCACGCGTACGGCATGAAACTTAACCCGAACAAATGCATGTTCACTTTCCAGACGGGAAAATTCCTGGGATACGTCGTCAGCCGGGAAGGGATCCTACCCAACCCCGTTAAACTAAAAGCCATCCATGACATGATATCCCCCCGGAATATCAACGAAGTCCAGCGACTCACGGGTAGAGCGATAGCCCCAAGTCGTTTCATCGCCAAGCAAGGCGAACGATGCCTCCCCTTCTTCAAACTCATTCGAAAGAAAGCCCTATTTGGATGGACCGAAGATTACGAAAATGCCTTCTCATATTTGAAAGACTATCTAAGATCCAACCTACTGCTCAAACGGCCAGAGCAGGGTGATGTCCTATTCCTGTACCTCGGGGCAGCCGATGAGGCAATCAGCGTCGTTCTGGTACGAGATGAAGCAGGCATCCACAAGCCTATATACTTCATCAGCAAAATTTTAAAAGACGCAGAACTGCGATACAGCCGAGTGGAGAAGATAGCCCTCGCTCTGATACAAGCAACCCGGAAGATGACGCGCTACTTCTAGGCGCATTCGGTCATCGCCCTAACGGACCAACCGTTACGAAAAATCTTCAAGAAACAGGAAACTTCAGGCCGAATTGTCATCTGGGGTGTCGAGCTAGAGCAACACGGCCTCCAGTACCAATCGAGGCCATCGATCAAAGCACAACCATTGGCCGACTTCATCGCCGAATGCACGTTCTCGGGAGAGCCGTCCCGTGACCCGAAAATGACTAACCTAGAAGACACGGACCCACCCTACCCCATAGAGGGAGACAGATGGGCCATCTTCGTCGACGGAGCTAAAAACCTTAACTCGGTCGGGGCAGGCATCATTGCTTCTGGACCCGAAGGGCTCAAACTGCGCTATGCCTTGAGGATTTCAAAGCCGCTGTCAAACAACGCAGTGGAATACGAGGCGCTCTTAGCTGGCCTGCGTATCGGGAAGGGCCTAGCGGCAAGACGCGAGCAGAACAAAACTGAAGAGCCGCATCTAGAGTTGTACGGCGACTCAAAACTAATAGTTGATCAGGTCAACGGCCAGGCCCAGGTAAAGGACCCCACAATGATCCGATACCTCGCAAAAGCCAAGAAAGAACTAGCATCTATCGAGGAACAGGGCATTCGGGTAAACATCAAACACATCCCGAGGGAAGAAAACACCAAAGCCGATGAGATCGCAAAACTGGCCGCAGACCCTAACGCCACCATTCCAAAGGACGTTATGATGGAGGAAATCCTAATCCCCTCATTCATGGAGGAACAACTCACCTTGTGCATAGAAGAGAACAAAAACGACTAGCGTACGCCCGTCATCAAATATCTCAAACACAACACTTTGCCAACTGACCCCTCGGCAAAAATGAAAATCCTCAAACGAGCAGCAAGATGCTCCATGTTCGACGGAGAACTCATCCGTCGATGTTTCTCACACCCAGCAGCCAAATGCCTATCGCAAGAAGAGGGCCACTATACCCTACGGGAAATCCATAAGGGCATCTGCGGCATGCACGCCTCCGGAGGGACCATGGCAGCACAGGTCCTCCGTAATGGATTCTACTGGCCAACGATCAGAAGGGACTGCGACCTCTTCGTTAGGACCTACCAAAAGTGCCAAGAATTTGGAAGAATCCCACGGCAACCGGCAACGGAAATATAAGCAATAGTCAGCCCCTGCCCATTTGCTCAGTGGGGAATCGACATCATGGGACCTTTCCCGGAGGCCCACCCACAGTTAAAGTACGTCATCCTAGCGGTGGGCTACTTCACCAAATGGTCGGAAGCGGAGGCCATCCCAAAAATCACAGCAGAAAAATCGTGGGAATTTTTCAAAAATCAAGTGATCCTACGCTTCGGGATCCCGAGAGTCCTAATCAGCGACAACGGCACGCAGTTCACTAGCGGCTACTTTAAAAACCATTGCGATGAATTTGGGATTGAGCAAAGGTTCTCCTCCGTAGCCCATCCCCAGACCAACGGACAAACAGAAGTCACCAACAGAACCATATTAGGCGGAATAAAAAGAAACTTGGAAGGAGCACGCACGAAATGGGCAGATGAGCTACCATACGTCATGTGGGCCTACCGAATGACAATCAAGGTCAGCACGGGAGAAACCCCCTTCGCCCTAACCTACGGTACCGAGGCCGTGACTCCGGTAGAAATCGGGGCCCTTAGCCTCCGTATTGACTACTTCAATACGGAGCAGAATGAAGACAGGCTAAGGGAACGGCTTGACCTACTACCAGAACTACATGAGCAAACCTTGCTGAAAACACTACTCTACAAGAGGAAGATGGCCAAATATCATAATCAAAGGGTCAAAGAACGGCTGCTAAAGGCAAACGACCTGGTACTGCGTAACAAGGAAGCCACCGGCCCAATAATAAAAAAGCTCTGCCCTAACTGGGACGGGCATTTCCGGATTGTCCGAGTAATCGGCAAAGGTGCCTATTGTCGCGCCCCACGAAAATTAACAGAGGAATGCTAATTCACGAGTGTGCAACGAAATTCGGGACCTTACAATGCTCAGCGTAGATGGACGCCTCGCAGCATGCAATGAAGTCGCCACCCTAATTTGGTTGCTAGGCTTAGGGAACCCTAATCGTCATGGCATAGGAAATATAATAAGTAAAAAAACTAAAGGCACAAAAAAGGGGTCTGGACCCCAGACAAAGGTTCGGGGTCGTGTTATGGTCTCGGGAAGGTGTTAGGCACCCGAGACACATCCGAAAACGGTTACCGGTTGATGAGAGAGGTGTTTAAAAAGGTGTTTGGGAAATACGTTTTGAAAAAGGGGGCCCTCAGAGGAATCGTCACTTTAGTCTTTATTATGATCGTGATGGGACTGAATTTTCCGTAAGACTGAATGAGCGCCCTCTTTTTTCATCATCGGGCCATGCATGATTAGATTAATTACTACGTGATCCTAACATGGATTGCTAACAGAGTGCCAATTTAAATGATTGATTTTAAAGTGAAAAACTGAAGTGGGATCGAAAGCCCCCATGTACATGCAGTCAATACAAGCGAGAATTTAAAATCATATGAACATGGCATTTTAAGCAACTCTTTAAACACGTTGTTCATGTGGGTTGATTTTAATTCTAGTAGTTCTATATATCATGCATGCAGTTGATATTTGCGAAAAGCATCGAATAAATAAAAGGGACTTGTGAGGCGTACTTTCGAGCGAAGCTTGAAATTAACCTACAAAACGAGAGTGTTAGTGATGGCTTGAGAAATAACTAGGCAATTCTATGAGTGCGAAAATTTAAATGACAGTCGATTGCACACGTAAAATGATGGATTCTACGCATACGAAAGTGAGATGCTGAGTTTGATAAAATGATGACAGTTGATTGTATGCGAAAAATGATGGATTTTACGCATACGAGATTTAAATGCTGAGTTGATTGCATGCAAAAAATGATTGATTTTAAGCACACGAGAATTTAAATGCTGTGTTGATTGCATGCGAAAAATGATTGATTTTACGCATACGAGAATTTAAATGCTAGGTTGATTGCATGCGAAAAATGAAGGATTTTACGCATACGAAAATGAAATGCTGTTTTGATTTGCATGCGAAAAATGATTGATTTTACGCATACGAGAATTTAAATGCTAGGTTGATTGCATGCGAAAAATGATGGATTTTACGCATACGAAAATGAAATGCTGTTTTGATTTGCATGCAAAAAATGATGGATTTTACGCATACGAGAATTTAAGTGCTAGGTTGATTGCATGCGAAAAATGATGGATTTTACGCATACGAAAATGAAATGCTGTTTTGATTTGCATGCGAAAAATGATTGATTTTACGCATACGAGAATTTAAATGCTAGGTTGATTGCATGCGAAAAATGATGGATTTTACGCATACGAAAATGAAATGCTGTTTTGATTTGCATGCGAAAAATGATGGATTTTACGCATACGAGAATTTAAGTGCTAGGTTGATTGCATGCGAAAAATGATGGATTTTACGCATACGAAAATGAAATGTTGTTTTGATAAGTGCAGAAAAATTAAATGCTATTGGCGATTTACAGGGAAGAAAAAAAGTTTAATGATTTGCAGAAAATAAAACAGGTTGATAATGCAGGGAATAAACAGTTGGATATTTGCGGAAAATAAACAGTTGATATTGCTACCGACCATGTAGGCGGTATTGAATTTAAATTGCTGAAAGTAAATTGCTGAAATTTAAAGTGCGGAAAAGTAAAGTGCGGAAAAGTAAACAGTTGATAATTTGCGGAAGGATTTCCAGCAGTGTGCGAAAAATTAAAGCAGTTGAATGTTTACGAAAATTAAAATGCGACCGACCATGTAGGCGGTATTGAATTTAAATTGCTGAAAGTAAATTGCTGGAATTTAAAGTGCGGAAAATTAAGCAGTTGATAAGTGCGACCGACCATGTAGGCGGTATTGAATTTAAATTGCTGAAAGTAAATTGCATAATTAAAGTGCGGAAAAGTAAACAGTTGATAAGTGCGACCGACCATGTAGGCGGTATTGAATTTAAATTGCTGAAAGTAAATTGCAGAATTAAAGTGCGGAAAAGTAAACAGTTGATAAGTGCGACCGACCATGTAGGCGGTATTGAATTTAAATTGCTGAAAGTAAATTGCAGAATTAAAGTGCAGAAAATTAAACAGTTGATAATTTGCGGAAGGATTTCCAGCAGTTTGCGAAAAATTAAAACAGTTGATATTTACGAGAATTAAAATGCGACCGACCATATAGGCGGTAATTTAAATAACTGAAATTAAATATTGTGAGAATAAATATTGCGATAAGAAAGAAGCAATTCGGATATAAAATAATTAAATAACAAGTTGTCGCAAGAACGAGCATACGAAAACATATGAACACGGAAATGACGCATGTGAGCATTTAAATCATGTATAAGCATTTAAAGCATGGTATACGACTATTTAATTTCGTGCATAAATATTTAATCATGGTATATAAATATTTAAGCAAAGCGAAATAATAAACGAGTATTTAAATTTAAACAAGTAAATAATGATTAATTAAATATGGCATACGAATTAACTTAACATTACATACGAGCATTAGATAAAATAACGTAAAAAAAATGACTCGAATGCTTGACGAAAATTATTTGGGCCGAGCCCGCATGCATGACTTAAATCAAATTGGGCTAGGAATGAATCCTAGCCCATGACACAATTAAAGGCAAGATGGGCTTGGCTTAAGCCAAGGCCCATCAGCCTTTTTTCCAAGAGGGACGGGCTTGGCCCGTCCCCATCATCTTCTCCCTCGCAAGAACAGCATGGCTGTTCTTGCTTCACACGTCGCCGGCGCTACTGCCGGCGACTCATACAACAAAACCAGGCGACCAATTCGCCTGGTTTTTGACCTAAAAGGAAGGTCTCCCTCCCAGCAGCACAAACAAATGATTACAGCAAGAAAACAGAAACAATAACAGCAGGATTTTGGAGGAAAAAGGAATGATGCATTTTTACGTTAATTAGCGAAATAATTAAACTAAGCTACGGTAGTTCAAACGAATGCTAGTAGAGTGAAATTAGGTTGAAACTCAGGCAATTAGAACACGTTTGAGCAGTTAAATGGTCATCGAAGTCAAGAACAACAATTAGAGAGAGAAACCGTAAGAGAGAGAGAAGCTTACCGTGATCGTTGCTGCTGCCAACGGACGAACGAACGGGAGTGAGGCTTGAGGGTGCTTGAATTGGTCCAGAAAATGGAGAGGGAGTAGAGCTTTTTTTGTGCAAGATTTCAGACCGTTTGCGCGAAGGAACAGGGTGGGTTTTATAGGCCGCAAACGCGTGGCGTTTGGCCGAGGGGGCTGCGCGTAGTGGCCGGACGTCGAGGTGGCAAGGCTACGGGGCTAGCCGTGATGATGGCGGAGGGACAGGAGCTACGGGAGCAGTTGGCTTGGGCGTGGGCTGCTCCGCTGCGTGCTGATCGCCACTGTGCATGTGCATTATGCACATTAAATTGTCAACCGTTGATCTGGTTGACTTTCCTTGGTTGACCAGATCAACGGTTGAGATCAAGGGCCATTAAGTCTCATTTAAATGGCCTCGAGCCGAGACTCGCGGGCAAACGTACTGACTTTTTGAGCCGAAGGTACTGGCGCGTAGAGAAAAATATGACGGTTTTAGCCGTCTACAGTGAATCATGAAAATTTTCCGTTTAACGCGTTTATTTCCTCGTTCAAAGACGCGGAACGCGGGAACGGAAAAAATAAAGCGTTACACCGAAAATTGCGCGAAACGCTGTAGACCATTGCGAGCAGAAAAAAATCTAGCAACTAGTTGATGGAAAACATTTTGAAGTCAAGCTGTTGTCCGAGCGAACTTACTCGGGTCCAATAAAAGCTCGACCGTAAATAATAATAAAAAATAAAAATACTAAAAAAATGTGCTAAAATATTAAAAATCCTAAAAATCATGAGATGACCTAAAACGAAGAAACGACTCGCAAACGACTGCCGGATAGTAAAAAATGTGAGTTTTAAGGCTAAAAATACTAATGATAATAATGACGAAAATACTTGACGAAAAATTAAAAGCGCGATTTTCGAAAGCTGACGAAGCTAACGATGTTGCTAAAATGCGAGGAAAACCCTAAAAATGCTAGCGATAGTAAACTAACTACAGATGACTGTAAATTAAGTAAAAATGATGGTAAATTAAATAAATGACAGAAATGCTAAAATTAAGTAAAAATGGCGTCAAAATTCGGGTATCAACACCTATCAGCTAGAAGAGCTTAACGGTATGCCTCTACCTAACTCCTGGAATATAGCCCACCTAAAGCTATATCACCCAAGAGCAGATGTATTGCTTATCAACTCTACATAAATAAAAATAGCATCATGGACGTAGGCTTTTCAAATGCCAAACCACGTTAAAAAATACAATTGTCAAGAACGCACTATGAAAGGGATATCCCGAGGGCATCCCATCTCCGTTTAAAGGTAAACGGGCGTATGGAGAGAGCTTGCGTTGTCAGTTGGCCGTATCTCGTTGGTCCGTCGACCACGATACGTGTTAAGATTCCAACTAGCCTTCACCGTTTGTTCAAACGGGCGACTTGGCATCCCATCTCCGTTAAAAGGTAAACGGGCGTATGTAGAGAGCTTGCGTTGTCAGCTGGCCGTATCTCGTTGGTCCGTCGACCACGATACGCGTTAAGATTCCAACTAGCCTTCACCGTTTGTTCAAACGGGTGACTTGGCATTCCATCTCCGTTTAAAGGTAAACGGGCGTATGGAGAGAGCTTGCGTTGTCAGCTGGCCGTATCTCGTTGGTCCGTCGACCACGATACGTGTTAAGATTCCAACTAGCTTTCACCGTTTGTTCAAACGGGCGACTTGGCATCCCATCTCCGTTTAAAGGTAAACGGGCGTATGGAGAGAGCTTGCGTTGTCAGCTGGTCGTATCTCGTTGGTCCGTCGACCACGATACGTGTTAAGATTCCAACTAGCCTTCACTGTTTGTTCAAACGGGCGACTTGGCATCCCATCTCCGTTTAAAGGTAAACGGGCGTATGGAGAGAGCTTGCGTTGTCAGCTGGCCGTATCTCGTTGGTCCGTCGACCACGATACGTGTTAAGATTCCAACTAGCCTTCACCGTTTGTTCAAATGGGCGACTTGGCATCCCATCTCCGTTTAAAGGTAAACGGGCGTATGGAGAGAGCTTGCGTTGTCAGCTGGCCGTATCTCGTTGGTCCGTCGACCACAATACGCGTTAAGATTCCAACTAGCCTTCACCGTTTGTTCAAACGAGCGACTTGGCATCCCATCTCCGTTTAAAGGTAAACGGGCGTATGGAGAGAGCTTGCGTTGTCAGCTGGTCGTATCTCGTTGGTCTGTCGACCACGATACGCGTTAAGATTCCAACTAGCCTTCACCGTTTGTTCAAACGGGCGACTTGGCATCCCATCTCCGTTTAAAGGTAAACGGGCATATGGAGAGAGCTTGCGTTGTCAGCTGGCCGTATCTCGTTGGTCCGTCGACCACGATACGTGCTAAGATTCCAACTAGCCTTCACCGTTTGTTCAAACGGGCGACTTGGCATCCCATCTCCGTTTAAAGGTAAACGGGCGTATGGAGAGAGCTTGCGTGGTCAGCTGGCCGTATCTCGTTGGTCTGTCGACCACGATACGTGTTAAGATTCCAACTAGCCTTCACCGTTTGTTCAAACGGGCGACTTGGCATCCCATCTCCGTTTAAAGGTAAACAGGCGTATGGAGAGAGCTTGCGTTGTCAGCTGGCCGTATCTCGTTGGTCCGTCGACCACGATACGTGTTAAGATTCCAACTAGCCTTCACCGTTTGTTCAAATGGGCGACTTGGCATCCCATCTCCGTTTAAAGGTAAACGGGCGTATGGAGAGAGCTTGCATTGTCAGCTGGCCGTATCTCGTTGGTCCGTCGACCACGATACGCGTTAACACAGACCTGTACTCGAACCTATCCCTGTTCCCACAAACAGACGGACGAAGGGAACTGTCCCATCAGCCGACAGCACACCAAAGGTTTATGCCGGCCGAACAATACTCATCAATATATGAAGAAATTCAGAAGTCCAAACAAGAAAGCATATTTTTATTCATAAAAGAGGGGGCCATACGGCATCTACAAACTATTCATCATTACCAGGGAGAAGGGGAATATCCAGCAAGGTGCGAGAAACATCCCCAATCTCACCAGGAATGGGCGACAGAACGCGCAGAAAGCTCTCGAGGAAAACCTTTTTGCTCCGAAGCATGTTAAGGGAGACCTCCACATGGAGAAGGGCGCTGCCTACGGTGTCCACCACTTTGAAATCCTCCGGCAGGGCCAGCCCCTTCTTGGCAAGCAACGGATCCGCAATCCCCTCCAAACCACGGATCTCCTCTTCCGTGGCCTCAATCATCTCACGGATGGCAAGAGAATCCCGAAGGGAATTTTTCTTCACCTTGGAGAGAAAAAACAAAAACTGCCCTAGAGTTTGTTCGTCCATAACGACAAGGAACGAGAAAGACTAGAAGAAAGAAAAGAGGTCTAGCCTGACCAAACAAGACACAGCCTATTTATAAAAGGCCCGGCAATCAATGACACGGTTACTAAGGCACCTTAAAAGACGCGACCGTCATTAAAAAGACCTGGGGAACGCACGACACTCCCCAGAAAAGACGCAACCAGCACAGAGAGTAATTAGCATTTATGGAAAGGCTGCGAAAAGCCAGAAAGTCATCGGAACAACGATACGGCTAACGGCTAGAGGGAAACAATGCAAGCATAACGGGTTTTCAACACAATAGAAAGCTCAAGCGAAAGAAACACTCCTTTATTATAAGGCCATACGGCATCTACAGACAGGAAAGCAAAGGTAGTTAGCCAGAGAAACCATCGTCATCCCCATCATCATGAGGAGGCGAAGAGGGTATCCCCTCGATGGCAGCGGCAACTAGGGTCAAGTCGGAAGCCACTCCCCTCATCCCCTCCAAACAACACTGCCACATAGCCTTCTGATTCTTTAGAGCGGCCATGGCTACTTGAGTGTGAGACACCGACACCGCAGCCCCCGAAACCACCGTGAGGGCGTCAAAGTCCGTCTCCTCAATGGTATCCCGGAGACCCACCAAGGGACGAAGCGCCCTATCCAGCTCATCAATATCCTCAGTGATCCGCACCAACATACGCCTCACAACGGAGAGGTCCCCCACAACGCGACCCTTCACACCAGTGGCCTTCGCCCGCAAATAGCTCTTGGTCAGTTCATCCATGATCACCAGAGAAAAGAAGAAAGGTAGAAAGGAACAAGGAGCAAAAAGGGAGGCAACTGGAAGAAAGGGAGAGAAAAAACCCATTTATAAACACTCAAGGACCGCCTCGAAAAATGGGCCCAACGGTAATATTCGTAAACGGTCAGAAGATCAACCATCGGGGGAATGACCAAGGGACCGCCCCCGATGCTAGCTAACCCTTCGGGTATAGCAGGCCTAAGCGCCAACGGCTCGAAAACTTCACAACCCCTTTTCAGCGGGGCGAACGGCCAAAAAAGGCCATCAGTCCCACTCACAATTAGGAGACAGCTCCTCAAACGGAACGGGCAGATATCGGACTAAGCTCTTGGTAAACACTCGGGCTCGTCGTCGTTCATGCATAATAATACATAATCAGACTTCGGGGGCATCACAGACCTTTCCTCCCATCCAAACCGGGCCAGCACCCTTCTCGGGGCCAACGGCCACCTTCAGGGCTAACGGACACCCAACGCGTCTGGGCGCGACACGTGTCCCATTAACGGACACGGCTCCCTGGCGACACGTGTCCCACCGACTTGGATGAGGGAAGCCTATAAATACCCCCCCATCCCCCACTCACGGGAGGTAAGCTGAACACTGCACTACTCACTAAAGTCCTGCATTACTCATACTACCCGTACTAACTTGACCGTCGGAGCCTCTATGCCGGAGGCCCCCTCCGGTGCTTTTTCAGGTACCTCGCCGCAAGCAGATCCACCCTACCCAACGCAATTACCAAAGAACCCTCACCCCGTCTCACAGACTATCACCTTCAATGTTGTGCATCAACGAAGAGTATGTTGTCTTAACCGTGAAGACACCAGAGGGTGAACGATCCTAAAGAACAGTGTCTTCGCCCAAGACCGTGGTTGGTGGTAGTACAACAACAACAAGATTTGAGACTTCGCATGGCAGAAGATGAGCAAACGTATCCTAATTCCATCCCCCATTGCCATTAACAAAATAGCTAACATTTTCCCCCATACTCTCTTCAGGAATCTGATTAGGGGTAATCGAGGTCAGGCACCCACTTATCCAGCCAAAACCGAACTATGTAATCATTCTCCACGGACCAGACACAAAGCTCCTTAACAGTATCACAATGGGAAATCATGTACCTCTATAAGCTCGAGCAAGTGGACCGCGTATGTAACTTCGCATTAACACTGATAATAATTGAAACTGGGTGAGGGTTTCTCTATCATATGGTACTTGGACCAGACCGGGTTCGAGTCTCATTGCTCCGTGTATGGTCGATTCATTGGTCCTTCTCGTTCTGTCCGATGGTACCTAAAAAGTACGCCGGGGTTGCCCCAGCGTATACACTCAAACGATCAAGTCAATCGGCAGTCATTACGAGTATATATCTAATATATTGTTCGTACCTACCTTAACGTACTTACAATGACGCCATTATAATTAATATGGCCATATTTACTATTCACTATAACTATCATAGTGTAAGTACAGTAATTAATAAGTTAGTACATACCCGTTACTTGCATGTTTACCCGTTACTTTGCTTATGCATGTCATTACCCCTAGCTTGCCTGCCGTTACCGTGTTGTCCGGTACCATGCATACCCCTACCGTGCTATCCGTTTCTTGTATACCGTTACCATGTGCATGGTAACGGGTCTTGATATTGCAGTCCCTCCTTTGACTAGATGATCATGGTGTGGCAGTGATGGCGATGCAATGGCTAGAGAGGTGATGGGCCTCAAAGCCCATATTGGCCAAGGGAGCCTCCTTGCCAAGCCATTTCTTGCCAAACCGGTAGCTGCCAAGTCACCTTGTTAGCATGATCCGTTACTATGCCGTCCTTGCCATAACTTGCAAGCCGTTGGCTAATGTTGGTGGGTTGCCACCACAGTTGTAAGTGGATATGGTAACCACATGATGATGATGATATAAGATGATGATGTAATTCATCCATGGAGAGAGCTGGTGGGTCCGAGATCAAAGAAAAAATATCCCCTTGTGTTGTTGCTCATCCTTTCCTTTTATAGTAGGTCAAGCCTAGTGATAATACAGAATGACCTCTTGATATTTATTATTGTAACGTATAAAACTGTCATCCTGGTATTAATTACTGAAACGTACAAAACTGTCACTCTGATATTTATTAGTATTATCAGAAATCCAACCGAAAATGAGCCCGAGTGTTTACCAAGGGCTTCATTCCCGGTATATAATAAAATTAACTTGTCGTTAAAAAATATAATGCTAGTGCACATAAACATCCATATTTGATGTGCATAGTGCAAATAAGTATATAAACTTGCTCTCAAGCAGTTACCATCTTACTATTCGTCCGTTTGATGGAGCGACTAGCTTTTGGATTTATTTGTAAAACCTTCGTTTGCACAGCCTGTAAGAACTGAGAAAAGCAAGTCTCTTTCTTTCCATTTGCAAAACTCTATTTGCTCAACCTGTAAAAATAGGAAAAAAACAAGTCTTCTTCTCACTTTTTTCCGTTTGCAGAGACAATAAACCGTACCACCGTCTTATCGAAAGACCGGAATGGGTTTTAAAAGTATCAAAGAACCGTCACTACCATACAGTCATCTTATCGAAAGATGAAGATGGATCCTCATGAGGTCTTTAGAATAAACCGTACCACCGTCTTATCGAAAGACCGGAATGAGTTTTAAAAGTATCAAAGAACCGTCACTACCATACAATCATCTTATCGAAAGATGAAGATGGATCCTCATGAGGTCTTTAGAATAAACCGTACCACTGTTGATAATATATAAAACGATAAGACTCCTCGAGAACCGTTGTTGATGACGTATCCTCAAGATTGGACCTTGTTTGACCTGCAAAGCGCCGGAGGGAGCCTCCGGCGTAGACTCTCTGACGGTCAAGTTAGTAATCTGTTTGGGTATAGTAACAACTCTGTAAATCAGTATGTGTGCCCGTACCTTTCTTCTCCTTTCTTCAGGATATTTATAGACGTACATACCTGACCGTTACGGGTAAATTAATGTTGTCCCTGCATTAATAATCTGTTATTAATGCTCATTAGTGACCTGCGCGGCTCTTCACTACGTAACGTCCGCACAATAATGGTGTCGTAGCCATTACACATCATAAAGAAGGAGTTTATTACAGGTACCGGTAACTTTAAGAGTTACCAGTTACAGCCCTTGCGCTGTTACCATAACACCCTTCTCTTTATGCTCTATCACCCTTGTGGGTAACGGCTATACCGGTGATCTTTATCCCCGGTATCCTTCCTTGGATACCGGTCTTCTAGTGAGGTAACGGTTCTTTTATGTAGATACCGGTCACCCCTATTTATTGATATCGATTCGTCCTCTTGACAGTCATTCCATCCACGTGGCCGTGTGCTGACCAGTCAAGCTTCTAACAAAGACTAAAATACCCTTGTGCTTTCCTTATAAGTTATCAGAAGCCCAAACGAAAATGAGCCCGAGTGTTCACCAAGGGCTTAATTACATACCCGGGTATTATATCCCGTTATTGTCATTGTATTCCGGTAATGCCTACACGCATGCCTCGTGCGAGTTTAAACATGTCGAACATCCCGCCACAACCACAAAGTCAACAACAATGATGACCCCTACAGTAGCCTACGTGGCACATGTTTACCTGTAAAAGGTGGACGTCTCATTTAAGGGCTCGCGCCTTTTCTCCTCAAAACGACAGTTCACTGACGCGCGTGCACCTCAAACACACCTCTTCGATTTCCACAAAATCATTTGAAGTGACACAACTCACGCCCTTTCCTTACAAATAACGATTTGATTTCCTTTTTTCTTCTTCTTTTACTTCTAAATTGCTCAAGAAAACCCTAATTTCTTTTCTCGCTTATCTCTCCACAAATTCCATCGCCACGCCACTTCTTCCATTATCGCAGGTACAACATCCTTTCTCTTCCCTATTTTCATACTCCCCTTCTTTACCCATGGCTCCTCGCGCCCGCCCTATTGCCAAAGCCATTGAGGATATGGACATTATTCCATCTTTGATCTAGAGAAAAGAAACTTTGGATGTCATCCTTGCTAGCATGAAGGCGAAAATTCCCGATGATTGCCACACCCAGGTCGCCAGTTCTGACCTCCGGATTAATAGCGCGATATCCGGCAAGTGCCGCATTCTGTATACTAAGATGTTCTCTTATGGGTTTCAATTGCCTCCTCCTGCCCTGGTGTTAGGCCTACTCAAATGGGACGCTCTTAATCCAGCACAAATAACTCCCCCATCCTAGACCTGCATCGCCTCCTTTATCCGGATCTGCCGGATGTACGCGGTCAGGCCAACCCTCAGGCTCTTCCGTCACTTCTTTACACTTTACAACCGCAAGGGAGTTATTGGTTTCGGTCCTAGATGGCACACAGACGAGATCTTTCCTTTCCTCCGGAATTTCCAGAAGATTGAGGAATCGGTTAAACACTGGAAGGAAAATTTCTTTGTAATTGACCTACCGGAAGCTTGGTGGCGGCCCGACTTCAACTATGCCCTTGTTGATAATGACTGGACGCTTCCCCGGAATCTTTCCGATGATGAAAAGAAAGATATTGCCAAGCTCGTTGCTGTGCAAACCCCGTTTCATGTCAAAAATTGGCTATCGGTGTCCCACTCAAAGATTGTGGAGAAAGTGAGCATCTAGGATACAAATTAGTCACATATTTTTTCCTTTGATCCTTATATTCTTCTTTTGTTTTCCTGTAGAGGTCCCTCCAGGTTGGAAGCCAACGTGCATGCGACGCTGGGAAAAAAGGAAAGCCGCTGCTCAGCCCCCCACTCCAATCATCCCTAAAAAGAAACGAGGCTCCGCTTCCGGTTCTGGTAGGATTACCGTTTCTATCCCTCAGCCGTTAGCCCAAGCTGCTTCTGTTTCTGCGTCTTCAAACCCAGAATTAGCCCGTGTCGCTCTTGAGATTGACCAAGTTACCGACCGGGAGATCACTGAAGACATAGATCCTCAAGTAGCTACTGAAATTACTGCCGGTGCTGATCAAAGGGTCTCCATTGCTGCTACCGCCACTGAAGAGTCCACCAGTGGTAAATGAATGCCTCTCCACTCTCTAAGTTCCCTGGGGAAACGTTACAAAAGAAAGGCGCTACGAAAATTATCTGAGCAGAAAGCTCGCCATCTTCGCATCTCTGACGAGACTTCACCTATTAGAGAGGACGAGGCTAACGCTCCTTCCCCCTCACGCGATGTCGTGGTCATTCATGATCCCGCTACCCCTGGTGAAGTTCCAGTCACTACTCCACATATTGCTATATCTTCTGCTCAACCAAACACTATTGAGGAGATTGACTCTGAGAGAACTCCTACTCCTCAATCAGCCCGGATTCCAGATTCATCTTTGGTGGAAGAGGTCAGAGTTGAGGAGAACACTCTTACTGCCCATGCTCTCGATATGGAGCTCATTCCTCCACCTGCTCCCAACGCCAAACTCAGTGAGGTTTCCGGGAAAGATGTCGGTACTACTTTTGATGCCTCCAGTCTTCCTTCTCTTCATTTGCTGCCTGGAGACAAACTTTCTCCATTTCCAGTTTCAGATGTCACTCTGCCTCTCCCTCCTGCCCTTTCCGTAAGGCTATCAGGTGAGGGTTCCAGCAATGCTCCCCTTGGTGAGCTTAGCCTCTGCAACTTTAGCTATGAGAGCTGCCAGGCCCTTGGGATGCCCAAACCCTGCTCTCAAGATATTCAGATGGGTTGTTTGATTTCTGAAATCATGACTTCCGATGCCGATCGAGTTGAATTTCAAAAGGTAGCCCTCAGTTCTCAATTGGATTACTGCCGTAGTCTCTCGTACACCCAGATGGCTTATCTCCAGTACACCCATGAAACCATTACGCAAATAATCAATGCCCAAGTGAGCTTTCTTGACAAGTTGTGCGCTGACAAGAGCTCTTTACAGGGTGAACTCTCAAATGCCACAGAGCTGCAACAGAAAACTGATGAAACGGTAATTCTTCTCCAAACAGAGCTGGCTGAGGCAAAAAAGAGAGAGGACACTCTGGCAGCTGCTGTGCAAGCTTTGACTGATTCTGTTGCAGAGAAGGAACAACTTGCCACTTCTCTCCGGGAAGAGTTTACCGTTCATAAGGTGTCCATGGAGCAGGAGCTGTTTTTGGCTAACCAGGACCTAGCTGCAGCACAACAACGTCTGGCAGAGCAGCAGGTGGAGCTTGACGCCGTCCCTAGCCAGATCGAGAAGTGGAGGAAGGCCACGGCTAAGGCTGTTATTACGGGATGCATAGATTATTATGGCCCTAAGAACTTTTGTCCTGTTCGAGCTGGTCATTATGGTGACATTCGGATAGCAGCGTTGAGGGAGGAAGACTTTGATCAAGTGAGCAGTGATGAAGATTCTAGCAAAGCTTACGATGATGAGGATGCTCTCATTGACGGTAATGACATTGACACTGCTAATACAGATGTTGCTCCCGGGAACCAATCATCTCCTCCAGCCATATGAAGACTCTTCCTTCCCTTGGGGTATTTTATTTTTTGTAATAGATAGGACCTTTATGTGCACTCAGCACTTTGTTGAACGATTTATGTACACTTAGTACTTTTTATTCCCAAAACTTGTTTTTCCCGTTATTTGCATTTTCCTTACTTTATTTTAAATCTTTGTGCATTTTGTATTCCTGAGGGGCCCAAACGACAAACGAGCCTGAATGCTTACCGAAGGCTTCCTTTCTCATTCCTTGACATGCTCTTCCGTCTGCCAAAAACTCTTACTAGCATGGCGTAGGTAAATGGTTTCCCCTTGACATGTATGTCATCTTGGCAATATTGATGCCATCAAGACACATGCCTCCTTTATCGATGTATGTCAGAATTCCATCCGCGAAGCGCTTACCGGTGCTTATGCCGTAAAGACTAAAAAACGCCTTACCGGTACTCATGCTGGTAAGACTTTAAGTATTACTTTACCAATACTCTCGTTGGTAAAGTGTGATTTTTGGACCACTGATACTCATGTCAGTGATGTCGCTTACCGGTACTCATGCCGGTAAGACTTAAGTAGTACTTTACCAATACTCTCGTTGGTAAAGTGAGGTTTTTGGACCACTGATACTCAAGTCAGTGATGTCGCTTACCGGTACTCATGCCGGTAAGACTTTAAGTATTACTTTACCAATACTCTCGTTGGTAAAGTGAGATTTTTGGACCATTGATACTCATGTTAGTGATGCCGCTTACCGGTACTCATGCCGGTAAGACTTAAGTAGTATTTTACCAATACTCTCGTTGGTAAAGTGAGGTTTTTGGACCACTGATACTCAAGTTAGTGATGTCGCTTACCGGTACTCATGCCGGTAAGACTTAAGTAGTACTTTACCAATACTCTCGTTGGTAAAGTGAGGTTTTTGGACCACTGATACTCATGTCAGTGATGTCACTTACCGGTACTCATGCCGGTAAGACTTAAGTATTACTTTACCAATACTCTCGTTGGTAAAGTGTGATTTTTGGACCACTGATACTCATGTCAGTGATGTCGCTTACCGGTACTCATGCCGGTAAGACTTAAGTATTACTTTACCAATACTCTCGTTGGTAAAGTGTGATTTTTGGACCACTGATACTCATGCCGGTATTTGCATACCGTCTTCTCATTTTTCATGGTCAGTGTCATGTTAGAATCTGAATAGAAAAAAGAACACTGGCATATTTTTTTAACGTGGTTCGGCCAATAATGCCTATGTCCACGGTGTTATTTATTTATTTATCATTTACAAATAACACCTCTACCCTCGGGTGATACAATTTTAAATTAACAATATTCCAAGAATTGGGTAAAGGAGTACCGTCCATTCTCTCCAAGTGATACGCCCCTTTCCCGATAACTCTTGTTACCCGATAAGGTTCATCCCAATTTGGACTCAACTTCCGCATCTCCTGTCCTGCAACTCGTCTGTTACGAAGCACTAAATTACCCACCTTAAGCAACCTTTCTTTGACCCTCCGATTATGATACTTTGCCATCTTGCGCTTATACTGTAGATTTTTTGCAAATGCTCGCTCACGGAGTTCCGGTAGTAGGTCGAGTTGGGTTTGTAGAGACTGACAATTTTGTTCTTCTTCAAAATATTGTATCCTTAGACTAATAGCCCCGAGTTCTACCGGTGTTACCGCTTCAGTGTCGTATGTCATCGCAAATGGTGTCTCCCCCGTGCTTGTTTTTTCAGTCATCCGGTAAGCCCACATGACGTTAGGCAGCTCATCTACCCACTTCTTGCTAGCTCCCTCTAAGTTCTTCTTGATTCCACTAAGTATGGTACGGTTAGTGACTTCCGTTTGACCATTTGTCTGAGGGTGCGCAACGGATGTGAACCGTTGCTCAATCGCTAAGGACTGACACTTCCTTCGAAAATAAGCGCTTGTAAACTGAGCTTGATCACATTGCATTTCATCATGTTTTATTGTCCATTTACTAGTTATTTTGGACAGTAAATCTACTGATATATCCCTTTATTTCCCACATCTTATCAGGTCTGGTTTGGAACCAGCATTGAGGAATTTGTGCAGAAGAGAGCTGGAGCTGACTACTCGAGTCTAGGCCTGGGTCTTGACCTAGACATGTTCGTATCTGACGCAGTGCGCATACCAGAATCGTCTTGGCCTAGACTTCGGCCAAGACTCCTTCGCGATCAGACAGTAGTTTGAAGCGTTTGAACCACTTTCAGAGTTTGACTCTTACAGCTGGCACGTAGCAGCTGTCCTGCAATTTTAGAGGGATCTGAAGACAATCTTATGTAGAATCCCGCATGGGATCTCCCTCTTTATTTAAATTGCGATTTAGTTTCCCTTTTTAAGAACAATTAATTGTAATAATCTTTTAGGAGATCTTTTAGGAGATTATTTAGGAGATTATTTAGGAGATTATTTAGGAGATTGAGTTGGAGAAGGACAGAGGAGTTTTAGCTTACTTATAGCTGAACTCGTCCTCCCCTTCCTCTCGCTCTCTCTACGCTCTCTCCTTCTTCCCCAATTCGACACTTTTATACTATTACTCCGGATTCAATTCTTTGAATCTCGGATTTAATTTATTTATGCAATCAAGTATTCTTATTATTCATTCATGAGTATGAGTAGCTAAACACTTGTTCTTGGTAAGGGTTGATGAGCTTAAGTTCTTAGTGCAATCGTGAGACATCAACCGTTCTTCACAATCTCTTTCTTTGTATTTATTTATTCTTGAACTTAATCTATCGCTTACTCACTAGAGCCAAGGCTTGATCATCCTTGTTCTCTAGGAGAGAAGAGTTGTAACCAGTCTAGAAGGAGAGGGAGTACCCGCCGGCTAGACGGAGTAGGTGACTAGTCTCGAGCCAGACTAGAAGGATAGGTAAAATAGGTCGAGACCAGATTGACAACCTAGGACCTTGACCTAGGTACTGTCTTCCCCTGCGCCATTGAAGCGGTGAGCAACCATTCAAGACAGCAGTCAACCAGATAAACCCTTTAACCAACAAGGTGTCCCTTGGCTAGGATTATCAGGAGAGGGAGTACCCGCCAGGTAGTTTGAAGAGGAGGGAAGACAGGAGTGAAAAGGAGTTCCTCCACTCTATAGCAGTACTATGAAGAAGAGATGAACATACTTCGGTCAATGATCGAAGCATAAGAACGGAAGCTCTTATATCACCCTTACCAGGAATTCTTTCTTTTCTGATATTTCACTATCTTGACCCCTGTCTTGGCCTAGACTCTGCCCAAGACTGTTTTGAATTATTTTATTTCTTTTTGTTTTGTCTTTCAGTTTCAGATTCCACCAAACCCAAACTCAGTGACGAGGAAGTCAAACTCAAGAACTACGTTTCCTAGAGGTCTCTGTGGACGATCCTCTTACCATCATCTACAAGCTATTGTAGACAGTGATAAGTTGTATTTCTACCCCCAATTCCATAACTATTTCACTACTATATTTGACGTGTTCGACGCGCGGTCAAATTTTGGCGCCGTTGCGGGGGATCTCTAACGGTATTTGTAGTTTTTGTTTTATTTTGTTTTTGATAGTTGATGACCAGGTCCTCTTGCAGAGAAGAAGATTTGCTACCATATAATCCGAATCTCACTAAGGCCGAAGCACAACTCAGGAAAATAGCTCGAAAGAGGAAAATCCCGGAAGAAAGTGAATCGGGAACCTCTAGTTCCGAAACAGATTTTAGTCTAGACCACAGTCTTGGCCTAGACTCCGGCCAAGACATGGAAGAAAATCGACAAGAACCGACGATGAGGGAGCTAAACAAGACAGCGGAGCAGGAAACCTTCTCCGCTCTGCCAACAGTGGCAAATGACTGGTCTATAAAGACCAATATGGTGGCCAACCTTCCTAAGTTCTTTGGCCATTCAAATGAAAACCCATTCAAGCATCTGAGGAACCTACACGTTCAATGTGACATGATGAAACCAGCTACTGTGAATATGGAAAGAGCAAAGTTGAAAGCTTTTCCATGCTCTCTTGAGGGGGCTGCCCAAAATTGGTTCTACGGTCTACCTCACAACACGGTCAACACTTGGGCCGAGATGTCCACTTTGTTCCTCAACAAGTACTGGAATGCAACAAAAGCGGGGGTGGCTAGAAAGAACATGGCTGCCATCCAGCAAAGGAACGATGAGGGTCTAAGTGAATATCATCAATAGTTTAGGGAGTTACAAGAAGTATGCCCTACACACGGAGTTGCGGATCAAACAATGATCCAGTACTTTTATGACGGGATGCTTCCAGCCACCAAAGAAAAAGTTGATTCAGCCGCTGGTGGAGCGTTGCAAGACTTGACAGTTACAAGAGCCAAGATGCTACTTCAGACCATGGCAGACAATTGCCAGAATAATATCACTTCAGACAGAAATTCTATTCCTATTCCTTCAAGTCTTAATGTTATTTCTATTGAACAAAAGCTTAATGACTTAACTGATATGGTTAAAAATCTTTCTATTAACTTTTCAAGTGCAATGCCCACAGGAGTTCAGAATCAAAAGCAGGTAGCTTCAGTGTGTGGGATATGCCAGCAGCAGGATCATCAAACCAACAATTGTTATATGGTGCAACACTCTCCGGATGATATGACTCAGGTTAACGCAGCATACGCACATAACCAAGGGAGCATGCAGAACTACCCTCAGGGAAGTAACGAGTACTCATGGAGAGGCCACCCAAACTTCAGATGGAGCGATCCAGTCCCTCCACAACAGAATCTAGGCCGAGCTCCTGGCCAAGCCCCAGTACCTCAGCTGCCACCAGCACCTCAACCTTTGCAGATTACAGGTCCATCTATAGAAGACACTCTTAAAAGTTTTATGCAAACAACCCAAACTGGTTTGGTAGAGATGCAGAAAAATTTTATGCAGTCACAGATAGAGATGCAGAAGAGTTTTATGCAATCACAGGCGGAGATGCAGAAGCAAATCAATCAGATGGCTAACCAAGGCAGATTGCCTTCTACCACGGTGAACAATCCAGCGCATAATGTTAGTGCCATGTGCCTAAGGAGTGGAGTTGTGTTACTAGAGAGAGAGGGGGCGAAAACAGACAAGGAATTGAAAAAGATTCAGTCGCAAGAGCTAGAAGATGATAAGGCAGAAGCAGTCTTGGCCAAACCTCAGGCCAAGCCTGCAGTTATCCCGGAACCAGAAAAGGCCGAACCTGTCTTGGCCAAGACTCGGGCCGAGACTGACCAGAAAGAGGAAGTGATCGAAATTCCTCCACCGTTTCCTCCTAGACCCTCAAAAGAGAAGAAGCAAGATGAAGCAAGGGACTTTATGATTTTTTTTGGAAAAATAGTTGTTAATATGCCTATGTTAGACTTAATTGCCAAAGTTCCCTCTTATGCTAAACTTCTTAAAGAATTTTGCACTAACAAAAAGAAAGTTGCAGGTGTAGAGAGGGTGAATTTAGTTCATACAGTGCAGCAACTTCCAGAGAAGTGCAAGGATCAAGGAACTTTCACCATTCCGTGTCAAATAGGAAATAAGACGATCGAAAAGGCCCTTTGTGATTTAGGAGCTGGCATCAACGTCATGTCATTGAGTGAATTCGAGACCTTGAAGATAGGTACAATGAAGGAAACTGACTTGGTGATTCAGCTGGCTGACAGATCGTTCATCCGACCCAAGGGAGTCGTGACAGATGTCTTGGTAATGGTAAACGATTTTATATACCCAGTGGATTTTTACATTGTTGAAATGAATGTTCAATTGCCTTCTTGCACCACTGACATCTTATTAGGAAGACCATTTCTAAGGACATCGAAGGCTAAGATTGACTGCTATGAAGGGAGTATAATCCTAGAATTCTTTGGGAAGACTATGAAATTCAGCATTACCGAAGCATTGCAGCATCCTGATGATTTACATTGTGTGAATTTTCTTGATGTTTTAGATCCAATTACTAATAAAATGGCTGATATTTATGATCCCTTTGAGTGTGTGCTGAATAGGGAAACAAAGACTCCAGCAGGATTGGAGGACAGAACAGGAGATCAGAAGGAACTCCCAGAAGTTTTGGCCAGTTTGGCCGATCCAGAAAAAACAGACTCGATCTTGGCCAAGACACAGGCCAAGACCGCCAAACCGAAGAAAAAAACAGTAAGTTGCCAATTCGTGCAGTCTACGGTTCCTAAATTCCTACCTTCTGTTGTGCAGACACCACAACTGGAGTTGAAGGCTTTGCAAGACCCACCCATTACAGATCCAGCAGCAGCAGCTGATCTTGGCCAAGACACAGGCCAAGACTGCGGCCAAGATCCCTTATCCAGTCTCTACCAAAAAACGGACTTCAGCAGCACTCCACTCGCTCAACAACAACAGTCCATCCTGGAACATCCTGGCCAACCACCGGACCAAGAACCTCCTGCTCCAAGAGATCCAAAGCCGAAGGACCCTTCAGCCCCTGATCTAGGCCAAGCTTCTGGCCAAGATCCCCAGACCCCAGCAACATGAGTTGCTTCTGCCCCCAGGTCGTTTCTGTCCTTTCTTTTCTTTTTCCGTTGTGTCTTTTATTTTTGTCTCTCCACAATGAGGACATTGTGTCTTTTAAGTGTGGGGAGGGTGTTAGTATGTCTTGTGTTTTTTGTGAATATTGATTGTTTTTTTTTGTTTTTTTGTGAACATTGAGTCAATTTTGTGTGTTTTAAATTTTTTATTTTTAAGTCAGTTTGTCCAGCATAGAGTCTGTCAATTGCATGATTTTTATTGGTATTTTTATGCATGTTTTGAGTCTGTTTTGTGAGTACACATCCGAATCCCTGTTTTCTTGCTCAGATTGTTTAGTCTTTCGGTGGAACTACATGTAGACACTTTTCTAGGAGATACAATGCTTTAGTAACAGGGAAGCGAATGAGCGTAAATGATCAATGCCTAAGGGGCATATTATCTGATGTTTCCCAAACATTAGCCATCCATATGGTCGTAAGGACACTTAGCTAGGACCTTAACTCTTATTAGGATGATGGGGTTTGCTGCCATGATTTGAGTGTGTTGTTCTATCTGTCTGTAGTGTGAGACAAATAAAGGTGTTGGAACGTCATAGGACAGACATAGTAAAGGTGGAAGTCCCCGCTGAAAAGGACAAGCTCTGTCTATGTGCCGTGTCTATAATAAGGACACATGATTTGTCAGAAAAAAAATTGCTAAGACATAAAAGAAAATAAAAAGAAGAAAAAAATATCTGTCAAAGTGATTTAAATGGCACCAGTCTTTAGGCACTTTTGGATAGACGACACTTGGTGGGACCAAATCTTTGGTGAACTCTATTGCCCTATACTTTATCAATCTAATCTAGTAGGGTGTCTTGATACCATGTGGAAGGGGTATGTTTAGGGTAATGACTATTCCTTGTTATTCTAGCATTGGGTATCCTAGTGAAGTGTCTTGGCAGATCCAGTGAAGGGGTAAGCAATCTGAAATTGAGAAAGTCCGGGGGGTTCATGATGTCTGTTTTGTTTGTTGTGTTTCTATTTTTATTTGTGAGTCTTTGAGTCTGTATGCTTGGGGGCAAGCATGGTTTAAGTGTGGGGAGTTTGATCACATTGCATTTCATCATGTTTTATTGTCCATTTACTAGTTATTTTGGACAGTAAATCTACTGATATATCCCTTTATTTCCCACATCTTATCAGGTCTGGTTTGGAACCAGCATTGAGGAATTTGTGCAGAAGAGAGCTGGAGCTGACTACTCGAGTATAGGCCTGGGTCTTGGCCTAGACATGTTCGTATCTGACGCAGTGCGCATACCAGAATCGTCTTGGCCTAGACTTCGGCCAAGACTCCTTTGCGATCAGACAGTAGTTTGAAGCGTTTGAACCACTTTCAGAGTTTGACTCTTACAGCTGGCACGTAGCAGTTGTTCTGCAATTTTAGAGGGATCTGAAGACAATCTTATGTAGAATCCCGCATGGGATCTCCCTCTTTATTTAAATTGCGATTTAGTTTCCCTTTTTAAGAACAATTAATTGTAATAATCTTTTAGGAGATCTTTTAGGAGATTATTTAGGAGATTATTTAGGAGATTGAGTTGGAGAAGGACAGAGGAGTTTTAGCTTACTTATAGCTGAACTCGTCCTCCCCTTCCTCTCGCTCTCTCTACGCTCTCTCCTTCTTCCCTAATTAGACACTTTTATACTATTGCTCCGGATTCAATTCTTTGAATCTCGGATTTAATTTATTTATGCAATCAAGTATTCTTATTATTCATTCATGAGTATGAGTAGCTAAACACTTGTTCTTGGTAAGGGTTGATGAGCTTAAGTTCTTAGTGCAATCGTGAGACATCAACCGTTCTTCACAATCTCTTTCTTTGTATTTATTTATTCTTGAACTTAATCTATCGCTTACTCACTAGAGCCAAGGCTTGATCATCCTTGTTCTCTAGGAGAGAAGAGTTGTAACCAGTCTAGAAGGAGAGGGAGTACCCGCCGGCTAGACGGAGTAGGTGACTAGTCTCGAGCCAGACTAGAAGGATAGGTAAAATAGGTCGAGACCAGATTGACAACCTAGGACCTTGACCTAGGTACTGTCTTCCCCTGCGCCATTGAAGCGGTGAGCAACCATTCAAGACAGCAGTCAACCGGATAAACCCTTTAACCAGCAAGGTGTCCCTTGGCTAGGATTATCAGGAGAGGGAGTACCCGCCAGGTAGTTTGAAGAGGAGGGAAGACAGGAGTGAAAATGAGTTCCTCCACTCTATAGCAGTACTATGAAGAAGAGATGAACATACTTCGGTCAATGATCGAAGCATAAGAACGGAAGCTCTTATATCACCCTTACCAGGAATTCTTTCTTTTCTGATATTTCACTATCTTGACCCCTGTCTTGGCCTAGACTCTGCCCAAGACTGTTTTGAATTATTTTATTTCTTTTTGTTTTGTCTTTCAGTTTCAGATTCCACCAAACCCAAACTCAGTGACGAGGAAGTCAAACTCAAGAACTACATTTCCTAGAGGTCTCTGTGGACGATCCTCTTACCATCATCTACAAGCTATTGTAGACAGTGATAAGTTGTATTTCTAGCCCCAATTCCATAACTATTTCACTACTATATTTGACGTGTTCGACGCGCGGTCAGAGCTCCATTGTCACTTACCAAGATTCTGGGAATGCCAAACCGGTAAATTACCTGAGATTGGAAAAAATGCCATGCCTTCTCTGCTGTAATCTTTGGGACCGCCTTAGCCTCAGCCCACTTAGTAAAATAATCCACTACAACAATTACAAAGCTAAGCTGCGAGCGAGCTTCCGGGAAGGGCCCTAAGATATCAATCCCCCATTGAGCAAATGGGCATGGGCTAAGCATTGTCGTTATATCCGTTGCCGGTTGCCGAGGTATCCTTGCATACTCTTGACAGGATTTACAGGTTCACACCAATTGATCACAATCTCCCCTGATTGTAGGCCAGTAAAATCCCATTCGCAAGACTTGTGCAGCCATGGTTCCTCCCGCAACGTGCATTCCACAAATTCCTTCATGAATCTCGTGAAGCACATATCGGCCTTCTGCTTCAGAAATGCATTTGGCCGCAGGGTGAGAGAAGCATCGTCGAATGAGCTCCCCGTCATATAAGGAGCACTTATCTGCCCTTTTAAGAATTCTCATTTTCTCCTTTATGTCCTCCGGTAATATTCCATGTTTAAGGTAATTAATTACCAGTAGTCTCCAATCGTCTTCCGTTTCATTTAAACATAGGACCGATTGCTCTTCCATGAATGAGGGTGTTATGATTTCCTCTATGAACACATCTTTAGGCATAACAGCCGTTGGATCAGCGGCTAATTTGGCAATTTCATCTGCCTCTGAGTTTTCTTCTCGAGGGACCTGCTCAATCTCTACCTGTATTCCTTGACCCTTCACACTGGCTAACTCCTGTTGCACCTTTTCCAGATATCGGATCATCATGGGGTTCTGGGCTTGAGACAAGTCGTTAACTTGATCAACAATTAACTTGGAATCCCCATGAATCACCAAGCGTAGCTTACTTGAATCCTTGCTTATGCGGGTGTCTCCTGTACTTAACTCTTTCCCAATACGGAGTCCTGTTAGCAGCTCCTCGTACTCTGCTACATTGTTAGATAGTGGTTTCAAGATTCGGAGCGCGTATCTCATCTTACTTCCGTCTGGACCGGAGATGATAATACCGGCTCCTGCAAATTCCTGGTTCTTTGCTCCATCAACATGAATTATCCATGTTTCCCTGTAAGCTTCCGGTTTCTGCAAGTTACTATCACAGACTGCATCATCTTCGGCTCCTTGTGAATCTGTGAATGTACATTCTGCTATAAAATTAGCTAAAATCTGAGCTTTGATTGACGGGCGTGCCTGGTACTGCAGCCCATATTGCTCCAATTCGATGGCCCAGATAACCATTCTCCCTAAAGTTTCGGGTTTTTTGAATATCCGTCTTAACGATTGGTCCGTTAATACAATTACTGGATATGCTTGGAAGTACCTCGGCATCTTTCTACTAGCCTGTATTAGGGCATAGGCAACCTTTTCCACTTTACCATACCGGAGTTCTGCGTCTTTCAAAATTCGGCTAATAAAGCAAACGGGTCTGTGAAGACCGTCCTCGTCTCGTACCAACACAACACTCACAACTTCTTTAGCGATTCCCAGATATAGATACAAGGTATCCCCCTCTACCGGGCGCGTTAATAATAAATCTGATGACAAGTATTCTTTCATTTTGATAAAAGTTTGCTCGCATTCCTCAGTCCAGCCGAATGGAGCTTTCTTCCTGATCAATTTAAAGAAGGGAAGACATCTCTCTCCCTGTTTTGTTATGAAACTGCTTAACGCGTTAAGCCTCCCGGTAAGTCGCTGAACCTCTTTGACGTTACGGGGTGATATCATGCTATGCACCGCCTGAAGCTTTGAGGGGTTGGGCTGAATTCCTCTTCTGCTGACAATATACCCCAAGAATTTTCCAGTTTGGAACGCAAACATGCATTTCTTAGGGTTGACCTTCATTCCATATCGGCGCATGACCGTAAAAGCTTCTTCTAGATCGAGCAAGTGTGCTTCAAAACTTTTACTTTTTATCAACATGTCGTCAACACATACTTCCATGTTCCGACCAATCTGTCCCTCAAAGATCTTGTTGGCCGTTCTTTGAAAGGTTGCTCCGGCGTTCTTCAATCCAAACGGCATTGCTTTGTAGCAATATGTAGCCTTTGGGGTTATGAAGGCTGTTTTTTCTTCGTCTTCAATTGCCATAGGGATCTGATGATAACCAGAATTGGCTTCCAATGAGCTCAAGTATTAATAGCCCGCTGTTTGGTCGACTAGCTGTTCTATCCTGGGAAGCGGATAACAGTCCTTTGGACAAGCTTCATTTAAGTCTGTGAAATCTATGCACATTCTCCAGTCCCCGTTAGGTTTAGGAACCACTACCGGATTTGCCAACCAAGGCGGATATTGCACTTCCCGAATGAAGCCTGCTTTCAGTAACTTGGCCACCTCTTTCTCAATGGCGTCAGCCTTTTCCTTTGAAAATGAGCGTCATTTTTGCTGTACCGATTTAAACGTTGGATCTATGTTCAAACGGTGTTCTGCCACTTCCCTGGGGATTCCCGGCATGTCTGATGAAACCCAAGCAAACTCCCTCGCACACTTCTGCAATAAGTGGCTTAACTGGGCCTGCTCTTCCGCGCTTAATTTCTCACTGACTAAGAAATTTTCTCCTTTTTTACCCTCCACCGGTACTGGAACCATCTTTTCCATTGGTTGGGCCCTCCTCTCATCTTGGCCATCAAAAGAATCGGTCGCTACATATACGTACCGATCGCATGCCCCGCTGGTCATAACCATGTAACACTCTGCTGCCAACTTCTGGTCACCCTTGACGGTGACAACTCTATCCCAAGAAGGATATTCGATCCTCAAATGGCGCTGCGAAATTACAGCCCCAAAGGCATTCAAAAACGGTCGTCCCAAAATGCCGTTGTAGGGTAAATTAAGGTCAACGATCATAAATAACTGCTGAGTTGTTCTCTTCCCGTTATCCTCCAAAAAGAAAATAGGAAAGAAGGTTATCCCCACGACTGGTATTGGGACCCCATATACTCCAATGATGGGTTTTCCGCACGAGATTAGCTCCTTTTCTGAGCGATTCATCAGTTTATACGCCTTGTATGACAAAAGATTAACGGCACTTCCATTATCTATCAAAGTTCTAGCAACCCGGTAGCCTCCAAACACCATTGTTACTACCATTGCATCATTCTAAGGATAAATGATTCCCTTCTCGTCTTCTTCTGAGAACGAAATAATCATTCTATCCAGGACACTAATGCCCATGTCTTCCCTTAACGGATTCTCTCGTTTCCTCTTTTCTCCGACCGAAGATATATCCGGGTTCTCCACCGACGTACTAGAGGATCCTTCCATGTTATCAGCGCCTCCTGCTATCAATGATATTAAAGGGAAATCCCCCATGGCTGCAGTCATGACCTCCTTGGCCTTATCTGTACGTTTGTCCCTCAAAGGGACTTCATTAGAACCGGTGGCAACCTCACTGGCTCGGAAATTGTGTGGCTTCTTGTTAAACTCCTTCTGTCGCCCATGAGCTACCATCTCTCCTAAATACCCGTCTTCAATTAGGCGCTCAATTGTCGCCTTTAGCATTTTGCAATCCTCCGTGTCATGACCTTCTGTTTTGTGAAAACGGCAAAACTGGTCCTTTCGTTTGCCCATCGTGATTCCTAGCTTGTTTGTAGGATAATGGATGGGGTATCCTTTGCACTCAATGATGGCTAGTATCTCCGCTCTGGGTAACAGTAGCGACGAAAATCCACGTTCCGTCTTACCCCGAAAGCGGGAGCCTGATTTATCCTTTCCGTTATACTCTTTCGAACTCTTTTCTTCAGCCCATTTTGACGGGATCGCCTCAGCCCGTTTTCTTCTCTGGTAATCTGCTTCTTCCATTCTTCTATAATTATTGGCTCGAATGCGCAGGAGGTCTAGAGTTGGTGGTGGATCGACCAGTAATGTGTCTTCCAACTTATCGTAATTGCAATTCCGCTTCATTGCTTCTACAGCGATCTCTACCATTACATCTGTCATGACAGCCATCTCTAGGTTGAACCTTTCTAAGTATGCCCTTAAAGATTCTTCAGGTTTCCGTTTGATGTCGAATAGATCTTCCAAAGACTTTTTGAGAGGGATGGAAATGCTGAATCTGCTCCGAAACCGCTCTGTCATATGAGAAAAGGTGTCTATGGAGCCTGCCGGTAGCCCCTCAAACCATTCCCTCGCAGCTCCTGTAAGTGTGAGGATAAAGAGCTGGCATAGGGCTTCATCTCTCCGTGTCTGGATTTTCACGAAGTCTTTCACCCTGTTCAAATAGGCGATGGGATCTTTCGTTCCATCGTATTGCTCAGTTGGAATTTTGATCCTCCTGCTGACTTGATAACGATGCACCCGGTAACTTAAAGGGTGGTTGGGTCATCGTCTCGCTCCTTTTTCCATTCTGTAGATATCGAGCGATCTTCACCTTTGTGGCTAACCGACCGCTGAGGTTCCGGGGACCTGTTTCTCTTACCCGTTGATTTTCTTCTGCCATGATGAGACTGACTGCGATGGGCGTTGCATTCCTTTTCCTGACCACTCCCCCTGTCCGAATTTTCCATGTGTCCCTCTTCTTCCCTCCTGGGAATTACCACTAACGGTATCCTTCGGGGAATAGGTTGACTTTCAGCCACTTCTGGGATGCGCGGCGAGGGCTAAGGCGGTACTGACGCTTGAGGCAATGGTTGAGATGCAACGAGGGTTGTCGTGGAAACCGGCAAAGCGCGAGGGTATACCGCTGGCTGCCCAGCCAGGTTTGCTAGAAGCGACATCATCTCATCCATCCTGCGATGTAGCACGGCGATGGTTTCTACCGTTGGTGGTAGCAGTGTTGTTGTCATGCTGGGGCTCGGAAGTGATGTGTTAGGCGTGCTCGAGTCACCTCTTGGGGTCCGGAGGAAATCCAAATGATGAAAAAGGGGGTTGGATCCTATATTCAACGGAGTCGTCAACGTAGGAAACGTAGACAATCATTGCGTGGGGGCTCTTGAGGCGCCTAGAGACGCCATGACCTGCTGTTCAGAAGTCATTTTTTGTCACAGCTACCTTAAGTAAATGAAGTTATAAAGATTAGGAAGAGTTTGGATTATTAGGGTATTTCACTTCACAATCCAAAGGCTCTCAATGAAAGCACCAAATGATAATATATAAAATGATAAGACTCCTCGAGAACCGCTATTGATGACGTATCCTCAAGATTGGACCTTGTTTGACCTGCAAAGCGTCGGAGGGAGCCTCCGGCGTAGACTCTCCGACGGTCAAGTTAGTAATCTGTTTGGGTATAGTAACAGCTCTGTAAATCAGTATGTGTGCCCGTACCTTTCTTCTCCTTTCTTTAGGATATTTATAGACGTACATACCTGACCGTTACGGGTAAATTAATGTTATCCCTGCATTAATAATCTGTTATTAATGCTCATTAGTGACCTGCGCGGCTCTTCACTACCTAACGTCTGCACAATAATGGTGTCGTAGCCATTACACATCATAAAGAAGGAGTTTATTACAGGTACCGGTTACAGCCCTTGCGCTGTTACCATAACACCCTTCTCTTTATGCTCTATCACCCTTGTGGGTAACGGCTATACCGGTGATCTTTATCCCCGGTATCCTTCCTTGGATACCGGTCTTCTAGTGAGGTAACGGTTCTTTTATGTAGATACTGGTCACCCCTATTTATTGATATCGATTTGTCCTCTTGACAGTCATTCCATCCACATGGTCGTGTGCTGACCAGTCAAGCTTCTGACAAAGACTAAAATACCTTTCTGCTTTCCTTATAAGTTATCAGAGACAGACTAAAATAACCTGTAAAAATAGAAAAAAACAAGTCTTCTTCTCTTTTTTTCCGTTTGCAGAGACAATAAACCGTACCACCGTCTTATCGAAAGACCGGAATGGGTTTTAAAAGTATCAAAGAACCGTCACTACCATACAGTCATCTTATCGAAAGATGAAGATGGATCCTCATGAGGTCTTTAGAATAAACCGTACCACCGTCTTATCGAAAGACCGGAATGGGTTTTAAAAGTATCAAAGAACCGTCACTACCGTACAATCATCTTATCGAAAGATGAAGATGGATCCTCATGAGGTCTTTAGAATAAACCGTACCACCGTCTTATCGAAAGACCGAAATGGGTTTTAAAAGTATCAAAGAACCGTCACTATACAGTCATCTAATCGAAAGATGAAGATGGATTCTCATGAGGTCTTCTCTTGAAAATTCTTCCATCCGCAGATACAATAAACTGTACCACCGTCTTATCGAAAGACCAGAATGGGTTTAAAAGTATCAAAGAACCGTCACTACCATATAGTTATCTTATCGAAAGATGAAGATGGATTCTCATGAGGTCTTCTCTTGAAAATTCTTCTGTGCGCAGATACAATAAACCGTACCACCGTCTTATCGAAAGACCAGAATGGGTTTAAAAGTATCAAAGAACCGTCAGTACCATACAGTCACCTTATCGAAAGATGAAGATGGATCCTCATGAGGTCTTCCTTTGTAAGAAATCTAGATTTCTGGAAACAATCACAGAAAACAAAACAGTTATGCAATTAACTGTTCTTAGAATATGTATTTGGTGGGCACAAAATATTATATGCCAATGATTACAGAATGGAAATATGTATGTCAAAGCAAAGTAGCTTGTATTTTTCCACCTTTCCCAAACTTATGGCGTCACTTTGAGACTCAATAACTCTTCTATAACTTCAGTATTTCATTTAAATGTATTCATAAGAATTGTAGCCCCTTAAATTATCTTCAAATCGAGCTATCATACATAAAATTTTGGGTGCCTATGAAAAAGATATGATTTTTCCCGTGAAATTCAATGTAACTGCCCAGCAATACACTTTTCTCAAGACCTAATTTTCTGAATCTGTTTTCACCTTATTCCAGTACTGTCTATCCGGATGAGTACCATTCATCATACAGTAGCAAACTTTGGTTAAGTACAGTTTATATCACAAATAATAAACCTTGAGTTCGGTGGGCGAGAAATTTCTTCACACTGACAATGATTGGGTAGCTATTCACCCGATAACTACGATTCTGAAAACCGTTCATATGGGGTAGATATTCACCCAATATATAACGTTCTGAATTAATATTCATCTGGGGTAGATATTCACTCGTTGTATGCATTAGTGATGAATAGTAATTACACTCCTCAAATCAAGTCAGTATGCTATGCAAGTGTTAAGAGCTTAAGGATAATAACAGCCTGTCTGTCCATGCGTGTGTGTGTACGTGTCTATTACCTTGCCTTACTGTGCTATTTATAAGCCATACCTGACGACCGTTACCATGGCATCAATATAGCAATCAATCGCCATTAAAGGGTGTAGTAACTCAGTCTGCAACGTGCGTAACGGTCCTCTCATGACCGTTACGAGCCAGTAACTGATGTCATTATAGCGACTGGTACCCCGATACCGTTAGCCCCTGACTATAGATCTTCTGAGCATCCCTTATCCCATTCTACCGGCTCCTAACGGCGAGACACCGTTAGTCTTTATGACTGCCCGATAGTCCTTTCTACCGATAGCCTTTATCAACTTATCTTAACTGTGCCCACGGGATCAGTCAACCGGTCAATCCTCCTTAGGGGAAAGACCCCTTTACCCTTGGGATTTATCCATGTGTTATCAGAAGCCCAAACGAAAACGAGCCCGAGTGTTCACCAAGGGTTGTCTCATCTACTGCATCCCCATCCCAATATTCTAACTTCTAGATCTTGTCTTCTATAGCTACCGCAAACATGGTACCGGGCACGTGTATTAATTTCCTTTTTAAGAGTGGTGCCGATTTTGCAGCTTTTCAACTTCCTCTTCCGGGTTTGCAGCTTTTCGACTTCGTCTTCCGGGTTTGCAGCTTTTCGACTTGGTCGAAACTCCTGCCAAAACGAAAAGTCAAATGTAATAATGACTTTCCTCAGTTGGTGACGTAACCTACTTGACCTACGCGACCCTCTACACATCGTTTCACGTTTCCTCTTCCCAATACGACGATTCATCACTCGAACCCCCCAAAGGTCGCGTCCCCCTGATTTTCTCCCGATTGCTTCCCTTTTTCCATAAAAGCATTCTTTTCTCATTTTAATTTCTTTTTACCTTTCTAAAACACTAGAAAACCCTAAGTTGCCAGTCGCTCTTCTTCAAGGATTTCCTCGCCGTGCCGCCGCTTCTTCTGCATTCCAAGGTATACCATCCTCTCTTTCCTTCCTTTTTACTCTCATATTCACCCATGGCTAGTCGTGTACGCTCCACTGCTCAAGCTATAGAAAAGATGGAACTCATCCCCTCCGTCATTACCAAAGAGACAACCCTAACATCCATTCTCAAAAGCCTGAAAGTTCAACTCCCTGACGGTTGCCACGCTCAAGTTGCCGGTCCAAACCTTAGGATGACCAGTACAACGTCGGGAACCTACCGCATAATGTACACTAAAATGTTTTCTTATGGGTTCTATTTTACCGTTGAAAAAATGGTGGAAGACCTCTTGAAATATAGCCAACTTAACCCAATTCAGATAACCCCTCCTTCCTGGAGCTGTATCTATGCCTTCATTTGGATCTGCAGAATCTATGGGGTAGAACCCTCTCTTCGACTCTTCCGCCACTTCTTTGCCATGAACTGCCGCAAAGGAGTGATCGGCTTCAGCCCCAGATGGTTCACGGACTCAATCTTCCCATTTCTCCGAAATTTCCAGAAAATCGAAGATTCCGTAAAAGGATGGAAAGAAAACTTTTTTGTCATGGAATTCAAGGAAACCATGTGGAGGCCTGATTTTAACTTTACTATTGCCGAAAATGATTGGAAGCTCCCCGGTAATCTTGCTAAAGACGAAACAAATAATATTGCCAAACTTGTTGCCGTGCAAACTCCGTTTCACGTCAAAAAGTTGGCTACCGGTGTCCCTCTCAAAGACTGCCGTGAGGGTGAGCCCCCAGGATTTCTCCCTGTTATACTTCTTTTTCTGACCCTTATATTTTCCTTTGTGCTCTCTAGCAGATGTTCCCCCGGGCTGGAAACCCACGTGCATGAAACGACGAGAAAAGACAGGAGTCGTAGCTCGACCTCGCATTCCGAAATGAAAAAGAACTAGAGCTACCGGCTCCGGAAGGATTACCGTTAGATTCCTCGTCCTTCACCCCAAGCTGCCTCTGCTTCTAACGACCCTACCGACACCGACATCGATCAAGTTTCCGACAGAGATATCGCGGAAGCTATTGACCCACTAGTGGCTAAGGAAGTTGCAGCTAGTGCAGACCAATCCATTCCCCCCATCGTTGTTACCGTTGCCGACTGCTCTACTGAAGACGATATGCCTCTTCAATCCTGCGTCGGCTTTGCCCAAGCTGCTAAGAGAAACTGGCAAAGAAAGGTCTTTCCAAAAAGAGACGAATGCCTCATGCTTCCGGAGAAGATCATCTTCCTAAAGACACAGCAATAATCAATCTCCATCCTTCTTCTCCACGCGTGCCAGAACCGGAAACTACTCCTTCCATTAACGCTCATTTGGAATCTCCCCCGAATACTTCTACCGCCCCTCTAGACAATACTTCTCTAGATGCGACTCGTGAAGATCCTCTTCCTTCTTCTTCAACTCCCGCAGCTGCCACCATCAACGCCCCTGAAAATGTTGCAACCGTCATGTCAACATCTTCCACCAGCCTCCTTGCACTAGAAGCCCAAGACCCTTTTGAACTAGAGCCTCTTCTTCGCAAGCGGCGCTCGAAGAGGTCAACGCCTTCTGATGGTAACTTGGGTGACCGCGTTCTTGGGTTTTCTCCCGGTACCTCTGCTCCTACCTTCACCAAGGACGATTTCAGAGTGCTTCCTCCGCCCAATCTCCAAGTTACCGTTTGTGACCCTTAATTCCCTGACACTCCCCTGGTCAAGATAAACTTGCGGAACCTTGCCCAGAGCAGTTGCCTTGCTCTTGGGGTATCCGAACCCAGCTACCGGGATGTCCAAATGGGTCGTCTGATGTCTGAAATGATGACCTACGAGGTCGACAGAGCCAACTACCAAAAGGCCCCTTTTAGTGCCCAATTGGACTACTTCCGCAGCACCGCCTATACCATGATGGCCATTGCCCAATATCTGTACGAGACGGTCGCCAGCCGGAACAACAAACAAGTGGACTACCTTGACCAACTGCACGTAGACATCACATCCTTAAGGAAAAAGCTTTCCAAGGCCACTGTCCTTCAACAAAAAGCTAACGACACCATCAGCCAGCTCATGGCAGAACTAGAGGAATCGAAGAAAAAAGAAACAACCCTCGCCACCTCTGCCCAAGAGTTGACTGATGACATCAAGCTGAAGAATGAAACGGTGTCTACCCTGCAAGAACAACTCACTCTTCAAAAAGAGTCCATGGAGCGAGAACTGGACTTACGCCGCCAAGAGTTGTTCACTCTTCAAAAGGATGTGACAGAAAAATAAATGCTTCTAGATGCTGTCCCTACTCGTACAGAGAATTGGAGAAACGCCACTGCCCGTGCGGTCATTACCGGTTGCGTGGATTACTATGGTCCTATCAATTTTGACGCTATCAAGGCCGGGGAATATACTGACTCCAGGTGCCGGGCACTTACTGAAGAAATCGTCAATGCTCCTCTCGATGATGAAAACGACTTTGCGGATTCTGATGACGCAGAAGACGACGTCGAGGTGGGCAATGATGATGAAGATTATGACGGCACAGAGACCGGTCTTGTTGAAGGTGCTGAAACAACTAATGAGGCTGGTAACCCGAGTGCAACTAATGGTGTCGGCAACCCCAGTGAAAACGACAATGCCGTGGACGAAGATCAACAACCTCCCCAAACCTCTTGACTTCCTTTTACTTTTCTAGTTTTCAGTAGGATTTTTGTAGCTACCTATGTTACCGGATGTATTAAACTTTCTCTTATTATAACTTTGCATCGTTACTCCCTTGCTTTCATTCCGTTATACTTTAATTTCTTCTGGCAGAATCTCCCTTACATTTTTAACTCAAAACGATTGTGCCTGCTTCCCTGCACACTCTGCTCATTTTTCTTTCCGTGCACAAAACTCCGTTTGCACCACCTGAAAAACAGAAAAAAGAACAACTTCTTTCTTTCCATGTGCCAAACTCCGTTTGCACCAACTACTTTGCCTGTTAGCAGAAAATAACCGTATTGCCATCTCACCGTTTTAAAATGGATCATGTTACCCGAAGCCTAAACGAAAACGAGCCCGAACGGGGTTCTCATGAGGCTTTTTATTTTTACAATGGACAATGTTACCGTCTTCTCAAAAGACCGGTAACACCCCCACGGACCATCACTACCATACACTCATCTTAACCAAGATAACGATGGATCCTCATGAGGCTTTTTATTTTTACAATGGACCGTGTTACCGTCTTCTCAAAAGACCGGTAACACCCCCAAGGACCGTCACTACCATGTACTCATCTTAACAAAGATGAAGATGGATCCTCATGAGGCTTTTTGTTTTTACAATGGACCATGTTACCGTCTTCTCAAAAGACCGGTAACACCCCCAAGGACCGTCACTACCATACACTCATCTTAACCAAGATAACGATGGATCCTCATGAGGCTTTTTATTTTTACAATGGACTGAGTTACCGTCTTCTCAAAAGACCAGTAACACCCCCAAGGACCGTCACTACCATACACTCATCTTAACCAAGATAACGATGGATCCTCATGAGGCTTTTTATCCTATTACCGTCTTCTCAAAAGACCGGTAATATCATCATCGTTGTAACCAGAATGAGACAGATCCTAGCAGCCTCACTGCGTACTGCCTCCTATCCTGCACAAAATAAATAACCCATATACAAGCATATTTTTTAACGTGGTTCAGCCAAAAATGCCTATGTCCACGGTGTTACTTATTTATTCAGAAAGTACAAACAACACATCCGCTCTTGGATGATATAATTTTAAGTTAACAATGTTCCAAGAGTTGGGTAACGGGGTACCGTCTTCTTCTTCAAGATGATATGCGCCCCTACCCACCACTCGTGTGACCCGGTACGGCCCATCCCAATTAGGACTCAATTTTCTCATTTCCTGTCCTGCTGCGCAGAACCAGATCGCCCACTTTCAGCAACCGCCCCTTCACTTTTCGGTTGTGATATTTCGCCATCTTGCGCTTATACTGCAGGTTCTTCAGGAACGCCTGCTCGCGAAGTTCCGGTAGCAAATCAAGTTGTGCTTGTAGCAATTCCTGATTTCGCTCCTCCTCAAAATGTTCTACTCGCAAACTAATGACTCCCAACTCTACCGGAGTCACTGCCTAGGTTCCATAGGTCAACGCGAATGGTGTTTCTCCTGTGCTCGTTTTCTCTGTCAACCGGTAAGCCCACATGACATTTGGCAACTTATCCACCCACCTTCTACGTGCACCCTCCAAGTTCTTCTTGATTCCACTCAGGATTGTTCTGTTTGTCACTTCGGTTTGACCGTTTGTCTGCGGGTGTGCCACCGACGTAAACCTCTGTTCAATAGCCAACGACTGACATTTTTCTTGAAAATACTTACTTTTGAACTGGGTACTGTTATCACTGATAAGAATTCGAGGAATTCTAAACCGATAGATGACTTGAGTCAAAAAGAAGCGCCATGCCATTTCGGCCGTTATTCTTGCTAACGGCCTCGCTTCAGCCCACTTAGTGAAGTAGTCTACCGCGACTATCACATACTCCAACTGAGATCGGGATTTCAGAAACGGTCCCAAAATATCAATCCCCCACTGAGCAAACGGACACAGATTGATTAACCCCGTTATTTCTGCCGTTGGTTGTCTTGGAATTCTCGCAAACTCCTGACACTTTTTACATGTGCGCACAAATTGGTCACAGTCTCCTCTTATCGTAGGCCAATAGAACCCCAGTCGTAATACCTGCGCTGCCATGGTTCCTCCTGACACGTGCATCCCACAAATGCCTTCATGAATTTCCCTTAGCACGTATTGCACTTCATCTTCCGAGATACACTTGGCCGCGGGATGAGTAAAACAACGACGAATGAGGTCATCATTATACAGAGAACATCTATCTGCCCGTTTCAATATTTTATTTGCTTCCTTTCGATCCTCCGGTAACCTCCCATGCCTAAGGTAGTCAATAACCGGTACTCGCCAATCGCTTTCACCCGTTGCAACACACAAGGATAACTGTTCCTCCATGAATGATGGTGTCAATATTTCTTCTATCAAGACATCCTTTGGCATGACTGCTACCGGATCAGCAGCTAACTTTGCAATCTCATCTGCCTCTGAATTCTCCTCTCGCGGGAGATGCTCGATGTCAACCCGTATCCCCATCTCCTTGACTATTGTCAACTCTTTCTGCACCTTTTCTAGGTACCGGATCATCATGGGGTTTTTAGCCTGAGAAACACCATTAACCTGGTCCGGTACCAGCTTAGAATCCCCGTGGATTCTTAAACGGAGATCGCCACTTTCCTCCTGATCATGATCTCCTCTGGTACTCAATTCCTTCCCAATGCGCAACCCCATAAGCAACGCCTCATACTCAGCTGCGTTGTTAGAGAGTGGTTTCAAAATTCTCAGGGCATATCTCATCTTGACCCCATCTGGTCCAGTGATGATAATGCCTGCTCCTGCCGACTCCTGATTTTTTCCCCCATTGATGTGAATAGTCCACGTGTCTCCATGTGTCTCCGTTTGCAAAGAAAGGTCTTCAACCGTTGCCCCATGCTCTATCAAGGATGTCTCTGGGAAAGTGCACTCAGCCACAAAGTCAGCTAAAGCCTGAGCCTTGATTGACGGGCGTGTTTGGTAATGCAAACCGTATTGCTCCAATTCAAAAGCCCATATAACCATTTTGCCGGATATCTCGGGTTTCTTGAGTATTCGCTTCAGAGGCATGTTCGTCAATACAATGACCAAATATGCCTGAAAATACCGGTTCATTTTCCTTGTTGCCTGCACCAAAGCATATACTACCTTCTCTACTCGTCCATACCTCAGCTCCGCGTCTTTCAGGATTCTACTTACGAAACAAACGGGTCGATGGATTCCTTCATCGTCATGCACAAGTACCGCGCTAACGACCTCTTCAGCCACTCCCAAATATAAATACAACGTATCCCCCTCTTTTGGCCAGGTGAGCAATAGGTCTGACGATAGATACTCCTTTAGCTCAATGAAAGCCTTCTCACATTCCTCCGTCCAACCAAACGGGGCCTTTTTTCTGATCAGTTTGAAAAAAGACAAACACCTCTCACCCTGCTTGGATATAAACCGACTCAACGCAATAACCCTTCCGGTAAGCCTCTGCACCTCCTTTACGTTACGGGGTGATATCATATCATGAACCGCGCGCAGTTTCGAAGGATTCGGCTGAATATCCTTCCGGCTAACCACGTAGCCTAGAAATTTACCCGTTTGAAAAGCGAACAGGCATTTTTTGGGGTTAACTTTCATTCCATATCGGTTCATAACCTCAAATGCTTCTTTCAAGTCTGCCAAGTGCGCCTCAAAACTTCTACTCTTTATCAGCATGTCATCAACGTATACCTCCATGTTTTTCCCAATTTGGGTTTCGAAAATTTTGTTCGCTGTTCTTTGAAAAGTTGCTCCAGCGTTCTTCAACCCAAATGGCATGGCTATGTAACAGTATGTCGCTTTCGGGGTTATAAAAGTTGTTTTCTCTTCATCCTCCACTGCCATCGGAATCTGGTGGTAACCAGAATTGGCGTCTAGCGAACTTAAGTACTCATACCCCGCCGTTTGATCTACCAACTGCTCGATCTGAGGAAGTGGATAGCAATCTTTCGGGCAGGCTTCATTCAAGTCAGTAAAGTCAATACACATTCTCCACTCCCCGTTAGGCTTGGGTACAACTACCGAATTGGCCAACCAATAAGGGTACTGGACTTCTCTAATGAAGCCTGCCTTGAGGAGTTTGGCCACCTCCTTCTCAATAGTGTCTGCCTTTTCTTTCGAGAAAGATCGCCATTTTTGCTGCACCGGCTTCGCAGTCGGGTCTACATTCAAACGGTGCTCTGCCGTTTCTCTAGAAATGCCCGGCATATCTACCGACGTCCATGCAAAGATCCCAGCACACTTCTCCAATAGCTGTCCTAGCTGCGCCCGCTCTTCTGGCGTTAATTTTTCACTAACCAAGCAATGACCACCAGTGTCCCCCCAACGGGTACCGACACCATTTTCTCTACCGGCTGGGCTCTCCTCTCATCTGGCTGATCAAACGGGTCTGAGGCGACACAAACATAACGATCAGTGGCCCCACTGGTCATTACCAGGTAACATTCTGCGGCCAACTTTTGATCTCCCCTGATAGTAACAACCCCAACCCACGAAGGATACTTCAGCTTCAAGTGGCGCTGGGATATGACTGCCCCAAATGTATTGAGAAATGGTCGGCCCAAGATCTCGTTGTACGGTAGATTGAGGTCTACTATCATGAACAACTGCTCCATAGTCCTCATTCCCGTATCCTCCAAAAAGAACACAGAAAAATACGTTATTCCTACCACAGGAATAGGGATCCCGTCAACTCTGATGATAGGCTTGGGACACGATATCAATTCAGATTCAGGGCGGCCCATCGCCTTGTATACCTTGTACGACAAAAGGTTGACGGCACTGCCGTTATCAACTAGAGTTCTTGCGACACGGTAACCTCCTACAACTGTTGTCGTCACCATAGCGTCATTTTGAGGGTATACGACCCCCATCTCATCCTCCTCTGAGAACAAAATCACCATACGATCTAGCATGTCAAAACCCATACCTTCCTTCAAAGACTCCACTCTCTTCCTTTTTTCTCCCACCAAGGATTCCTCGTCTCCCTTTGTCGTAGTACTAGTGGATCATTTCACACTCTCGGCTCCACCCGCTATTAAAGAGATTAACAGGAAATCCCCCATTGTTGCCGTGGCAACCTCCTTGGACTTGTCCTTTCGCCGGTCGGTAATGGGTATCTCCGTAGACTCCCTATTCCTCGTTTCCTCCCTATCGGTTTCATGTCGCCTTTCTGTTTCATGACGACGTCCTTGGGTTGTTGTTTCTCCCCAATAGCCTTCTTCCGTCAGTCTCTCAATCGCTAGTTTTAACGCCTGGCATCGCTCAGTGTCATGCCCGTTTGCTTTATGGAAACGGCAATACTGATCCTTCCGTCTTCCCAAGTCCATTCCAGGCCTATGAATTGGGTACTTGATTGGTAATCCCCTCCGCTCAATAATAGCCAGTATCTCAGCCCTGGGTAGTGAAGATCCCTGCTCCGTTTTGCCCCCTGACTTCTTTGAGGAGTATTCTTTACGAGACTTTTCCTCACTCTTTTTTACCGGAGGTGACACTTCTCTGTCCCGCTTCTTCCTCTGGTAATCGGCTTCTTCCATCCTGGTAAAATTGTTTACCCGGATTCGTAACAGGTCTAATGTTGTCAGGGGATCGACCAATAGCGTGTCCTCCAGCTTGTCATAGCTACAGTTCCTCTTCATTGCTTCCACCGCAATTTCAACGGTGACGTCCGTCATTACAGCCATTTCTACATTGAACCGCTCTAAGTAAGCCGTCAAGGATTCGCCCTTCTTCCTCCTTATATCAAATAAATCCGCCGAAGATTTCTTAAGGGGAATCGAGTACTGAACCGGCTACGGAATCGCTCCTCCAAGGCGGCAAAAGTGTCTATGGATCCCGCTGTCAATCCTTCAAACCATTTCCTGGCCGCTCCCGTCAGTGTGAGGACGAAAAGCTGACACAAAGCTTCATTTCTTCGAGTCTGAATTTTCACGAAATCCTTCACTCGGCTTAGGTGAGTAACGGGATCCTTTGTCCCATTATACTGCTCTGTGGGCAGTTTAATCCTTCGGCTTACTTGATGTTGTCGAACCCGGTGGCTCAATGGATGCCTAGGATCATCCTTCTTTTCTCTCCGCCGAGCCGAGGTGGCGGACGGAGAACCTCAACGTGGTTCACTTTCCTGCTTACTGCGAGGACCTCGCACGGACCGATTTTCCGGTGGCGACTGGTCCCGACTTCGCCTATCCTCTGACTCTCTGGCCCTTCGATGTGACCGGCTTCTTGCCAAGCTATGCCCCATCCCCGGATCATCTTCCCTTTCGAAATTTTCCATGAGTCCTTCTTCTCTTCTTGGAACCACTTCCGACCGCACCCTTTGGGGGACAGGCTGGCTCCTTTCCATTTCAGGACCAAAAGGCGGCGACGGAGGCAGAGGTTGCGACACTTGAGGTAGCGAGGCGAACGGATTCAGAGTGACTTGTGGTGTTGAGAAATCCGGCAATGGGTGAGAATAAGTCCTTGGCTGCCTAGCTAGGCTCGACAACAGCAACATCATCTCATCCATTCTATGGTGTAATACGGCTATAGAACCTTCCGCTGGCGACACCGGGCCCCTTGAAGTGCCTGACCCAGGCGTCTGGAAATTTGAAGTGTTCGTGTTGTTTCCTGGTGTCTGGAGAAAATCCAAATGCCTGTAAAGTGGTTGACTGTTGCCCATATTGGGCAAAGTTAACGATTGCGACATTCCCAGAATTTCCTGACCAGAAATGGGAGGACAGTTGGTGGTTCCAGAAACTTGGGGTTCTGAAGTCATTTCGAGTCAGTGCCAGGAAATTCCCTGAATATATGAATAGGTGAGCTTGGATGATCGAGGTCTTCTCACTCAATGATCTAATGCTCTCAATAAAAGCACAAAATGATAATATGTGATTAGGGGTATGCCCTTTTAGGTAATGACGCCACTGTCTTTCCTTCAAGTCTGCTCCGTTTTTCCTGCAAGGCGCCGGAGGAGGTCTCCGGCGTAAACTCTCCGACGATCAAGTCAGTATGCTATGTAAGTGTTAAGAGCTTAAGGATAATAACAACCTGTCTGTCCATGCGTGTGTGTGTGTACGTGTCTATTACCTTGCCTTACTGTGCTATTTATAAGCCATACCTGACGACCGTTACCATGACATCAATATAGCAATCAATCGCCATTAAAGGGTGTAGTAACTCAGTCTGCAACGTGCGTAACGGTCCTCTCATGACCGTTACGAGCCAGTAACTGATGTCATTATAGCGACCGGTACCCCGATACCGTTAGCCCCTGACTATAGATCTTCTGAGCATCCGTTATCCCATTCTACCGGCTCCTAACGGCGAGACACCGTTAGTCTTTATGACTGCCCGGTAGTCCTTTCTACCGATAGCCTTTATCAACTTATCTTAACTGTGCCCACGGGATCAGTTAACCGGTCAATCCTCCTTAGGGGAAAGACCCCTTTACCCTTGGGATTTATCCATGTGTTATCACTAAGTACCATATTCCTAAGGGTGTTTGATAATACTAATAAATATTAGAGTGGCAGTTTTGTACGTTTCAGTAATTAATACCAGGATGGCAATTTTATACGTTACAATAATAAATATCAAGAGGTCATTTCTGTATTACCACTTGGCTTGACCTACTATAAAAGGAAAAGATGAGCAGCAGCACAGGGGGGATATTTTTTCTCTGATCTCGGACCCACCAGCTCTCTCCATGGATGAATTACATCATCATCTTATATCATCATCATCATGTGGTTACCATATCCACTTACAACTGTGGTGGCAGCCCACCAACATTAGCCAACGGCTTGCAAGTTATGGCAAGGACGGCATAGTTACGGGTCATGCTAACAAGGTGACTTGGCAGCTACCGGTTTGGCAAGAAATGGCTTGGCAAGGAGGCTCCCTTGGCCAATTTAGGCTTTGAGGCCCATCACCTCTCTAGCAACTGCATCGCCATCACTGCCACACCATGATCATCTAGTCAAAGGAGGGACTGCAATATCAAGACCCGTTACCATGCACATGGTAACGGTATACAAGAAACGGACAGCACGGTAGCCGTATGCATGGTACCGGACAACACGGTAACGGCAGGCAAGCTAGGGGTAACGGCATGAATAAGCAAAGTAACGGGTAAGCATGCAATTAACGGGTATGTACCGACTTATTAATTACTGTACTTACAATATGATAGTTATAGTGAACAGTAAATATGGCCATATTAATTATAATGGCGTCATTGTAAGTACCTTTGAATAATCTGTTGCCCATATTGAATCACACTCCTCAAATCAAGATCCAAAATGAATCGCCTGATTAGAAATCAGACCGATGACTCCTTTCCTGAAGCACTTCAAGATCTGCAAGAAGGCCTTCCGGCAACACGTGCTCGCACTAGAGCTGGAAGGGTCCAGTTGGTGTCACCATTGAAGCAATTTTCCCGTAGGGAAAAACCAAGAAGAAAGGTTGTCAAAGAGATCCAAACCAGATCTGATGGCTCTTACTACTCGAGTAGAGAGTCCGATGTCGGAGTTGCTTCTGAAAATACTCTAACTAGGAGATGGGTAGACTACAACTCTGACTCCTCCGAATCCTTTGCTGCGGTGATGGCCATCGACGCTTCCCAAGATACTGAGACTCGCTTTCAAGAGATGTCCTTAGCAATTGAAAATTTGACAAAAGCTATGGCAGAGAAAGATGCCCAAATAACTTTCTTGACAGCTAAGTTGGCAAGTCAACCAGGTTCATCAAATAATCCAAACTCTAGCGGAGGGTCTACTAGTGATGAGAATGCTGAGCGAGAACGACAGATGAAAAACCATGAAGACTTCACCACGGTGAATAATCTTAATGACAACAACAACAACACCGCGACACCTGTCGCAAATCTGACAGTTCAACAACTGCAGATGATGATTGCTGACACTATTCATACTCAATATGGAGGAGCTTCGCAATCCTCTCTCGGGTACGCAAAGCCTTACTCAAGGCGTATAGATGAACTATTACTGCCTGTGGGGTATCAACCTCCAAAATTCCAACAGTTCGAAGGGAAAGGGAACCCTAAACAACACATCGCTCACTTCATAGAGACTTGCAACAACGCAGGAACTTATGGAGATATGATGGTAAAATAATTTGTTCGATCACTGAAAGGCGTGGCCTTTGAATGATACACTGATATCAGGCCTGAGTCTATTGATAGTTGGGACCAGTTGGAAAGAGACTTCCTAACTCGCTTTTACAGCACTCGGCGGATTGTTGGCCTACCTGAATTGGCTGGAACAAAACAAAGAAAAGATGAACCTGTCACTGAGTTCATCGAAAGATGGAGGAACTTGGTCCTTAATTGCAAAGAAAGGATCAGTGAGTCATCTTCAATCGATATGTGTGTCCAAGGCATACATTGGGGACTGCTCTACAACTTGCAGGCGAACATGCCACGCACATTTGAGGAGCTCGCAACTAGGACTCATGATCTGGAAATTCAAATCCAAAGGCATAGGAGTTACTTGCCAAATGACTCTCATGAAAAGGAAGAAGTAAGGAAAGACCCGAAGACCAGTGAAAGGGAGGAAAGCATGGTAGTTACCACGGCACCTACGAAAACATCCTTCAAAGAGATCCACAGAAAAGAAGAGGCAAAGCAGGTCAAGACTGAGTACAAGCCTTTCAAAGCTCAAAGAAGGACCCTGAAGGAACGCGAAGAAAAAGGATATCCCTTCTTAGACTCGGAAGTCTCTGACATCCTGGACCAACTTCTTGAACAAAAGTTGATCGAGCTTCCGCCATCAAAGCGCCCAGAAGAAGTGAACCAGATCGAAAACCCCAGGTATTGCAAATATCACCGGATCATCAGTCATCCGGTAGATGAGTGTTTTGTCCTTAAAGACCTCATCATTCGTTTGGACAAGGAAGGAAAAATAAAACTCGATGATGAAGATGTCGTAGATGCTAATTACATCACAACCATTGCAAAGAACGATGCTACACCAACTAAGATCGCATTTGGGTCATTTGATCCTATTCCATTGTCGCAAGCTTTGGATCAGAACCCAGTCGCCACTCAGCCAACGGTTCTAACAACTGAATTACCGAAGGGGGCAGTCCCCGTAGAATTCAGCACTGATGGAGAGGTCAAGGTCATCTATGCCTACCCTGGGATGCCAAAGATAGGAAACCCTTATGGGCCAAACTTGTATGAGTTGATGACTGACGACTTGGACGTTTGGGAAACAAGCTCTGAGTCCGAAGATGAAATTAATGACGGATGGTCAACCTTCAGAAGGAAGAAGAATAAAAAAGTTCTTCCAAAAAGAAAGTCATCCTCAAAATACCCTCATGGCGTCTCTAGGCAAGATTGTGACGTTCAGCCAGAAGGGTGGGGTCTTCTAGGTAAGCCATCAAAGACCTCCCATGAAGCTGAGACTGTTGATAAGCCTCGCAAGGGAAAGGCTTCGATACATGCGCCGACAAAGCTTGAACGAACGCCTTGTAAGGCTCACATTCATCCAACGTCTAGAAAAGGGGGGCACCACGCTCTCGAATGCTCAACACCGAGATCTTTGTCTCAATCAAAAGGGACAACGACTTGTGAAGAGTATGTCCCAGAAGAACAATCTCCTAAAGATTGCGTAGCAGTCTACATGGTTAGTGTGGAGCGAGCTGAAGGATTTGACCACAAAGATGCTAATGTTGATTTAATTGATGCCATAACATCCTACCAGCAGCTCCTCGGAAGGATTTGGTTACATGAAAGTGAAGTTATCCCTTTAAACTGGCACCAATGCCTCAAATTCATTCGTAATGGAGAGGTAAAGTGCGCTAAGGGAGAACCAAATCCATTTGACAAAGAGGAATCATATTTCGCGGATGCAAAATTCTTCTCTGAAGAAAAGATTCCTTAGGAAGCCTTTCCCATCTTCGCACCAGAATGTAAGAGGAATGAAGAAAGCTCCTCTTCCGCCACAAGGGCAACACCTGTGTTCATAAAGGCTTCACTTTCCAAAACCGCCATCATTGAAGGAGTAGAGGTCTTAAAGAAGAGTATGACTCTCCCCATTCCCATGATTTCAACACAAGTCCCAAGACCATCCAAGCTAGAAACTCCCCAGGAGTCAAAATCCGAAGATATAAAAAGCGAAGGATCAAAAGGACGCAGCCGATGATGGTATGACCTAAAAGTCGAAAGACTCTTCGAGAATGCTGGGTACAGAAAAAGTGAACCTCGCAAACTTGGTGACTTGGATGTGGTCCTTTCTAACGGAAAATAATCTACAGAAAGGCAAAGGTTCGGGCTCGGTTTTCTACAAGATCCTCTAGCCAAGATCAAAGTCAAAAAGGCCTCCGCGAACCCAATTATGATACAAATACGCGAAATTGACAAAGAGACCTCTAAGGAGGAGAAGCTCTCTTTATTCAGCCGTATCCAAGGAGAAGCGACTAAGGTCTCTATTTTTGACAGGTTAGGAGACAAAGCTTCCTTGGAGCCTAAACTTCTGACACCACCACAAAAGAAGTCCATCTTCACACGACTAGGACCTAATGTCCTAAACCAAAAAGGAAAGTCCAAAAGGCAGAAGCAAAAGAGAAAAAATATTGCACGACGATTCTTCTACAACGCTAAAGACATGGAGGTTGAGAATGCTAATTGTGCTTCTGTTGAGGAAGTGTTAGATGAAGATGAACTAGAGCTAGCTCCGCCAACATTCGAGGAAAGGGGGCAATCCACAATTGATAAATTGGAAAAAGTCAACGGATTACACATCGGACCTATCAACGGAAGGGTCTTGAAGCACTTCTATGCCTAAAAATCATCGCCGCTACTCCTTGCTGCAAGAGGGTAAACTGCAAAGCCAAACAAACAAAATAAAAGAAGAAAAAATACTCCTGGCCCGCAAGAGTATAAACTGTGTACGACCAAAATAAAAGAAAAATAAAACAAAATAAAACAATTGAACTACGTCATGACTTGATCCTTCTTCTTTGAAGGTACGTAGGCAACTTGACATATTTCAAGTGCAGTCACAAAAAAAAAAATCATCACATGACTCCTGACCCGCAAGAGTATAAACTATGTACGGCAAAAAGAAAACAAAATCATTGTACTACTCCTGGCCCGCAAGAGTATAAACTGTGTAAGGCTAAATAAATGAGTAAAATAAATATATTTTCGGAGCTAATCAGTCAAGGAAAAGTAAAATTTCTTTGCCACAATTGAATGAATCATCATCATATCAGTTCAAGCTCAAGCAAAAAAGAAAACAAAGAGACAAAGAATAAAAGCATTCATTCCATGCGTGGGAAAAGTATACAAAAAAAAAGGGACTACACTAGAGACGCCACTATGTCTTCCAAATCTGCCATCTGAAGAAGAGTACGCATAAGTTCTTCTCTCTCACGGTCAATCACTTCAACTTCAGCTGAAATGGTGGTCTCTTTCCTTTTCCATTCTTCTTGTTCCGCAGAAAGCTTCCAGATGTTCTCGTCGGTGTCTTGAAGATCATCTTGCAATTTGTCAATCTTGGAGGCTAACCTACCCTTCTCCTCTTGCAACTGGCTAATCTTTAAGTCCAAGTCTTTAATTTCTACTTCTGAACTCAATAAAGTATCCTGAAGGGAAGAACTCCACATCTGATGGGCGTCAAGCTTCAACTTCGACGTATCAATTCGCTCGGGTGGAAGGACTTGTGCCTTTCTCTCTCCTTGTTAGGTAAAAGTCAACGCGAGTCAGAAATTCCTCGACCTTCAACTTCAATGGAGCGGCGTCAGACGTAAATATGTCCTTGATGACCTCCTGAAGAATAGAAGATGCCTCTAAGCTCGAAGCTTTTATTCCGAAGACACCTCTAACTTCGAAGCCTTCGTTCCGAAGGCGCTTCTGAGTCCAAAGCAGGCACTCCCGAAGGCCTTGAAGATAAGAGATCTCTTCTTGAGCGACAAGTGGCGATCCCCGTCTACAACGCTTCGCCTTGATCCTCTCAGAAAATCTCGGGACACGGAATATAGTTTTCAATGTTGCAAAAGGAAGGAATAAGCAAGGTGGAGCGAAATCCTAAAGCCTTTACATCAATTAGGTGGGATACAATGCTTAAAAAGCACTGATCCAGACCCTCGATGGAGCTTATATTAGGATCCTCCGTTGAAGCAAGGTGGAGCGAAATCTTGAAGCCTCTACATCAATTAGGTGAGATGCAGTCCTTAAAAAGGACCGATCTAGACCCTCGATGTGGTTGATCCTGGAACTGATGGGGAGAGATCTTGAAGCTTCTACATCAATTAGGTGAGATGCACTCCTTAAAAAGGACCGATCTAGACCCTCGATGTGGTTGATCCTGGAACTGATGGGGCGAGATCCTTAACCTTCTACATCAATTAGGTGGGATACAGTCCTTGAAAAGGACTGATCCAGACCCTCGATGAGGTTCACATCGGTGTTGGTGGGGCAGGATCCTGAAGCCTTTACATCAATTAGGTGGGATACATTGCTTAAAAAGCACTGATCCAGACCCTCGATGGAGCTTATATTAGGATCCTTCGTTGACCGACTCACTATGGCGAACTTCAATATTCCTTTCCCTCCGGATTGCGAACGATGCTTCACTTCGGTTTACTGGAAATAAAGAAATCGTTCTCTTTGCTCTTGACTTGAGCTCTCGTCGATCCAGTTCATATCAAGAGATTGCAACGAAGTGACACCAGCGGATCACGACGAGGATGACATCATCTGAAGAAAAAAAAGAGATTAATTTCAAATTTCAAAAAAAAAAACAATTGTGGCATGATATGAAAATTGGGCCCAATAGCAACGTCTCCCTCCTATTTAACTTAGCCAACTTTACTCATCTCATGCCTTAATGAACAAGAGAAAAAAGTAAAGAAGGCAAAATACAAAAGCAACGAAGGAAGATGGCCGGAATCTTCTAGCAGTGATTGTCGACGTGTCGGAGATCGGAACGACTCTGTTCCAGTTGCATCCGATTTGTCTCATCATGATGCTCGTTTTGGTCCTGACGGAGGCCGGAACACAGGCTGGACGCTCCTCCACGCGCCGGAACAGTGGCTGAATGCTCCGGTGAGTGTAAAAATGGCCAGAATCTTCAAACAGCGATTGCCGATGCATCCGAGATCGGAATGACTCCGTTCAAGTTGCATCCGACTCGCCTCATCCTGACGCTCATTTTGGTCCTAACAGCAGGCAGAACAAAGGCTGCACGCTATTACACGAGCCGAAACAGTGGCTGGACGCTCCCGGCGAGTGTAAAAATGGCCGAAATCTTCAAAAAGCGATTGCCAATGCATCCGAGATCGGAATGACTCCGTTCAAGTTTCATCCGACTCGTCTCATCCTAATGCTCATTTTGTTCCTAATGGCGGGCAGAACTCAGGCTTGACGCTCGTTCACGCGCCGAAACAGTATGTGGACGCTCCAGGCGAGTGTAAAAATGGCCGGAATCTTCAAACAGCGATTGCCGACGCATCCGAGATCAGAATGGCTCTGTTCAAGTTGTGTTCAACTCGTCTCTTCCTAACACTCGTTTTGGTTCTAGTGGTGAGAAAAACGGGTCAGATTTGTAAAAAAAAAGTGAAATATAAATCCAAGCCTGCACAATTAATTCTATGAATGAAAAAAAGAGCACATAAACAATGGAGTATGAAAAAAAAAACAATCAAAAGTCAAAGCGTTATCTTTCTTCTCTCCCGGATAGCAGCAACAAGAAGGGAAAAAAAACCAATTGAAGAAGATCAACAATTGCATCTATTTGTAAGGGAAAAAATTCTCCTCAGTTAAGAAAATAAATTTTGCCCAATTATGAAGAAAATTTTCTCAATTAAAGAGAGAGATCTTGCTCAATTAAGGGAAAAAACTCAATTATAAAGGAAAAATCTGCAATTAAGGAAAATGATTCTGCTCAATCAAGAAGAAAATATGCTCAATTAAGGAAAGACAACCTACTCAATCAAGAAGAAATTCTCCTCAATGAAGATGAAGATTTTGCTCAAACAGAAGGAAAAAAATTTGATCGATTAAGAGGAAAAAATTCTGATCGATTAGATAAAAAAGAAAAAAAAAAGAGGAAAAAATTTTGATCGATTAGATAAAAAAGAAAAAAAAAATGAGGAAAAAATTTATCCAAGGTCGCCGCCACACATGATCAATTCGACGAAATCCATGATATGCAGGAACAAACTCCAAGACCATGGATTCCTTGGCACAAGTTTTTTTTTTTTTTTTAAAAAATGTACATTCGATGGCAAGTTTCTCCGAAGTCAAGATTGGTCCGTGATAAATTTGGCCCTACAATCAAACATGATTTCAAGTTCAGTCCTCAACGCAAATTAAAACTCACTCAAGAAAGAGTTCAAGATTAATTTACTTCATCAAGTAAAGTAATCTTGAGGGGGCATTGTAGACATCAAAATTTTGGCTCGTCTTAAAATATTCGGCCCAGTTTATAAAAAAGGCCACGAAGCCCATTCACCGAAATTCATGAAGCTTATTTGGTTGAAACCCACCAGCAAGCTCATATTTGAAGGGAATAAAACTCATCTAATATTTTATTAATTTGATTAAATGTCAAATTAATTGATATTCAATTATTAATTAATATGTAAATTAATTAATAACGATGGTTACAAATTGGACCAATGAGATGAAGACACATGTCATCTTTCCAATTCCAAAATCACCCTTATGAGCCTATAAATAGAGGCCTCCTTAGAAGGTGAAAGGAGAAGATTTCTTGGAGGGAAGAAGTGCTGCGAAGATCAAGAACTGAAGCAGATCGTCTTCAAGAAAGAAGGAGAAGCCACAAGCTGATTTAAGGTCGGTTCTCTCTCAACTACATCAAATCAAATCAAGAAGAAGCCACAAGCTGATTCAAGGCCGGTTTCTTCTCAAATCAACCGCGGATTACAAGCTGGTTCAAGGCCAATCCGTCAACCATTCAACTCAAGTTCAAATCCAAATCCGGAGTGAAGACTGATTCATTAATCAGAGGAATCAAGAGAAGAAGAACCACTATTATTCTACATTCAACATTTGTAATTTAACACGTGTAATTTTCTCCTGTCACGGAAAAATTTGTGTGTACACGCATCATTAAGGCTCTTCATGTGACGCAAACCTAGACCACCTCAAGCTTTGGATGTCTTACCTTACGCCACGCTATCAAGGGAAGCCTATTCGAGTCTGAATTACCGGTCCAAATGAAATGCCTCATCTCTTTCTCCATACCCATTCAAGTCTTGTTTAGTAGTAACTAAGTTAGAATAATGATGACGAGATTAAAATTTCATTTCTTTGTTGTGTAAATATAAATGATAAGACGAGGTAGTAGAATTAGATATGTCAATATCTTATAGTGTTCATTTTACACTACATTCTTATTGATTTATACTAATTTTTCAAATAAGTGGTGACAGATTATTATTATTAAAATGATATCAATACAGTAGAAACTCGATAAATTAATACTCGATTATTTAATAAACTCTCTAAGATAATATTTTTGGCCGGTCCCGACTCGGGGATAGGGTGCTAAATTAATAATTCGCTAAAATTATAAGATAATACATTTTTGATAATTTCTTTAGACCCCATATAAAATATAAATTAATAATTCCTTATATATAGCATATTACATGAATGATTTATGAAGGTTTCTTGAAAAATGACTCAATTGTCTTTTGTTTTTTGTTGAAATCAATTTCCCCTTGAATGTCGTCTCTAATTTGTTTGTGTTAACCTACAGTATTTTGATCTTGTTTATATAGAAAATATTTTTAATGTCCATAAAGTGATACATTGAACACAAGAAGCATAATAAGGTGGGAGATTGAAGGTTTCTTTCAAATTGGGCCCTTCATTTGATATACAGTACATGCATTGTATACAATAATTACAGTAAGTGGAAGCTTGAAAGGTGTTTGTAAACTAAGTATTTTACTATAAATTAATAAAATATAAATTAATATATAAATTAATAATTAATAATTTATCGATTAATTAATAACTTTTTTAATTAATAAATTTTGGTCGTCCCAAGTGTATTATTTTATAGAGTTTCTACTGTAGTTGTAATTAATCATTTTCTCTTTGACCATATAGTTTAATTAAATTGAGAGTTAGTTATAGGTTGTTTGAAGGTTTAAATCATTTATTGGCACCTGCACTTCATTTGACTGACTCATTTGGTACCTCCTTTGGTCAAACGGTTTAAAATGTACCTCCACTTGAAAGAAATGACTCATTTGGCACCTACCCTTGACGTCGTCCGTTCTTCACCGTTAAATGCTGACGTGGCATGACATGTCATCATGTTGATGACGTGGCATGCCACATCTGAAAATTAATAAAAATAATATAATTAATTTTAAAAATTCAGAAAAAATAATATAATTAATTATAAAAATTCAGAAAAATAATGTAATTAATTTTAAAAATTAAGAAATTTAATTTAATTGATTATTAAAATTATACAAATACTTTAATTAATTTTAAAAATTAAGAAAAATAATATAATTAATTTTAAAAATTCAGAAAAATAATGTAATTAATTTTAAAAATTCAAAAAAAAACTTTAATTAATTTTAAAATTTTAAAATCTAGAAAAATACAGTGATTAATTTTAAAAACACATAAATGTGAAGGTCTACCTAAGAAATGTGAAGGCAAACCCAAGCATAAACTAAATATGAAGATCTACCTAGGAATTAATAATTTTCACGACTAGAGGCTGGAAACCCAAGCATAAACTAAATATGGCGCCACAACAGATTTGGCGCCAAAATCAGAGTGGGAACACCATCCCCCACTGCCGATTCGGCAAACCCAAGCATAAACTAAATATGAAGATCTATCCAGGAAATTAAAAATTAATTACAATATTTTTTTGGATTTTTAAAATTAATTTTCTTAATTTTTAAAATTAATTACAGTATTTTTATAGATTTTTAAAATTAATTACATTATTTTCTGAATTTTTAAATAAATTATATTAATTTTCTGAATTTTTAAAATTAATTAAAGTATTTTTATAATTTTATAATTAATTAAATTAACTTTCTTAATTTTTAAAATTAATTAAATATTTTCCTGAATTTTAAAATTAATTACATTATTTTCTGAATTTTTAAATAAATTATATTATTTTTCCTAATTTTTAAAATTAATTAAAGTGTTTTTATAATTTTTAAAATTATTAAATTAACTTTCTTAATTTTTAAAATTAATTACATTATTTTTCTAAATTTTTATAATTAATTATATTATTTTCTGAATTTTTAAAATTAATTATATTATTTTTATGAATTTTTAAAAATTAATTATATTAATTTTCAGATATGGCATGCCAGGTCATCAACATGATGACATGTCATGCCACGTCAGCATTTAACGGTGAAGGACGGACGGCGTCAAGGGCAGGTGCCAAATGAGTCATTTCTTTTAAGTGGAGGTGTCTTTTAAACCGTTTGACCAAAGGAGATATCAAATGAGTCAGTCAAATGAAGTGGAGGTGCCAATAAATGATTTAAACCTTGTTCGAATGGGGAAGTCATTAGTGGTCCCCAACAACAGGAGCTCAGCTGGACCTACGCCCCAGTACGCAGGGCCCACACCACCAAACTCACGTACTCCATCCCCATTACCCTTACCACACATTTCTTATTTCCTGTATTATTTTGAGTTTATTTATAGAAATAATAAATATGGAAGCCGCTAGTCTCACGTGGCCATAGGATCCAATGTTGTTTTGGGTATAACTGCAGGAAAGCCTTCGTTCTTTCTTTTTTTACCCATTTTAGAGCACTTTATATTAAATGAATAATTAATGGCAATAACAATGTCCATAAGTCATACCAAACCATGATTCCATTCCATGCCAAGAATTTTAACTCCAAAACCCATACATTACAGCTGTCATCCACAATTCCCATAAATAAACTATTTATTTCCATGTCAGCAATAAGATCAATTTTTTTTGCTAAAAAAAACTGGAAAAAAAAGGATTCGATGTTGCAATTGACAGATGCCAACCAATAACGGACAAATCCTCGAGATTACATACAGTACATAAATCCTCAGGACTTAAAATTCAAATTTCAAAGGGAAAAAGCTAAAAAAAAAAAAGGCTACCACAAGCCACACAAGTAAAAAAAACAAAGCGTGCCTGCCAGCTTGCCCATCTCTCTCTCTGACTGTACACAATTTCATTTTTCTTTCCGGGGTTAGTAAGAGTAACCACTAATTACTATAAAAAAAACTCCTAACTCTTCCCAGCTGCGATGGAATTAAAAAAATCCATACACACAACCAAAACACAAACGACAGCGCATCAAAAAAATAAATGAAAAAAAATAAAGCGCATGCCAGATCAGCCAAGCGAATCCCTGTCTCGGCACAGCTCTTTTCTGAGCCGTTGAGAGAAAAGCTTGCAAGCATCCATACTCAAATCAACGGCAGCAGCTAGCGCCACGAAAGCAGCCGCATCCTCGCTGCAGCTCACGTGCTGCACACTCACCTCCACGCTAGGCTTACTGCACTTCCCTTCTCCTCCCACGCTTCCCGACATCACAAACCCTCTGTACACGCAATACGGCCACAACCCGTACCCGAAATCACCGCTCCCCCTCGGGCTACACGCCGGCGACGCCCCGTTCGCCGGAGTCACCCTCCCGTTTGTTGATGTACCTGTACCTCCCAAGTCAATTACAAACTTCCCGCCTTTGCTCGTGCTCAGCGTGCTCTCCGCCAACACAACCCCTGCGGCGGCGGAGTCTGGGCTTAATTCGAACCGGTAGCCGAGCCCGTCTGAGGCGCCGCGCTCGCGCCAAGCCTCGAGGCGACCCCAGGGCTTCCACGTGTTGTCGCCGGGCCGGAGGATTAGCCAGGAACCAGGATTTGAACGGCTGACTCGGTCTGAGCCAGGTGAAGCCACGAATGGAGTCACCATCGAAGCCATGGCTACCGGCGAGCCGGATAGGTCGTGGACGGTTATTGACCAGCCTTTTCGTTCTTTCAACGGTCTCTCTCTTTCGCTGCCGAATGAGCTAAGCCAGCCACGAGAACCAGTAGGCTCTACTGATCTGAAATTAACAACAACAATTAGGGGGAAATTAGAAACCTAAATTAATCAGCAGTATTAGAGATAAATACTACTTAGTTGATAACTCAACATCGCGCCTTTCACTTTCGAAACAGTAAAGATAACGATTAATTGAAGTAACTGCCGTACAGCTACTAATTCCTTTTATGGAGTAATTTTTAACAGCCAAAAAAACAATTTCAATTTCCTAATTTTATAATGAAACCCTAACTGACCTGGATCGTTGATTCCGGTCGCCGGTGTTTCTCAAGCTGAATTTGCAAGTGAAGACCGGTTGTCTGATATTGCCTTGAATCTGGAAGATTTGTGGGCTGCATTCCGGTTCACCGTCGAACTGGAAGACGAACCTTGGATCGGGTTCTGCCTTGACATTCAGGTGGAATTGAGCGGAAGAACCTTTTCTCGTTTCTTTTCCAACAGAGATCCATCCATTATGGAACACGCAGGCCTTTGATTCCATTCCCGTGAGATCCAACGGCACAGAAACTTTCCCTAGCAACCTGCCGGAGCTCACGCCGCAGGTGGTGCCATGACGGCCGGTATAGATCTCGATTTTGAGCTGTAGCTTCCCGGAAAAGATGGACTTGGTGACGAGACGGTCAAGATCGGCCTTACTAAGGTGGAAAGTAGCGGCGGCGAGTCCCTGTTCAGCGAAACTGTTGCTCTCCGGCGGAATGTAGGGAACGACGGCGGTTTGGAGGGGGAAGTTTTTTAGCTTAATCTTGCAAAAACATGGCGAGGAAGAAGGATGGACGCCGGAACGCGCCGGTTTGGAAGCAACAGGAATCTTGAGCGCCAAGTTGCCGACAGTTAACCTAACGAAAGGGCAAGGATCCATTATGAGAGGGGGTGAGGTTTGGTGTATGGTTTTGGTTTTAGTGGGTTAGGGTTTTGGAGGTTGTTAGAAAACAGGGGAGGAACAGAGAGATAAGAGAGGAGAAAGAAGGTTAAGAAGCAAGAACAGTCTGGAAAACATGGGTGGGTGTTGTGTTGGGGTGCGCAATGCGCTTAACAGAACTGGAACAGTGACAGTATTATCACCAAAACAAACAGTGTCGCTATTACTGATAAACATTTGTTGCTTCCTTCACCATCACCACGATTAATGCTTCCAAAAAAATATCAGTAACTGATAATTAGGTATTTTCTCTCTCTAGGTGGCGGCAATTGGGCAGTGGGGATAGAGAAGGAGAACGAGGAGGAGGAGGAGGAGGAGGAGAGGGAAGGTTTTTTTTGTGTGTGTAATGGTTGCTTGCTTGCGAACAGTCTGTGGATTACAGCTGGGTACAGGCTGGCGATTAATGCCAGGCGGACCGAAGTTGACGCTATCCTCTTTATCAGGTCCTTCTCTGTAATATATAAATGAGTTAAGTCATTTTTTGGCACCTGCATTTGATTTGACTGACTCATTTGGCACCTCCTTTAGTCAAACGGTTTAAAAGGCACCTTCACTTGAAAGAAATGACTCATTTGGCACGTGTCATTGACGTCGTCCGCCCTCCACCGTTAAATGCTGACGTGGCATGACACGTCATCAACATGATGACGTGGCATGCCACATCTGAAAAATAATATAATTAATTTTAAAAAATTCATAAAAATAATATAATTAATTTTAAAAATTCAAAAAAATAATATAATTAATTAAAAAAATTCAGAAAAATAATGTAATTAATTATAAAAATTAAGAAATTTAATTTAATTAATTATAAAAATTAAGAAATTTAATTTAATTAATTATAAAAATTATAAAAATACTTTAATTAATTTTAAAAATTAAGAAAAATAATGTAATTAATTTTAAAAATTCAGAAAAATAATATTATTAATTTTAAAAATTTAGAAAAATAATGTAACTAATTTTAAAAATTCAAAAAATACTTTAATTAACTTTAAAAATTTAGAAAAATAATATAATTAATTTTTAAAATCTAGAAAAATACTGTGATCAATTTTAAAAACGCAGAAATGTAATTAATTTTCACGACCAGTGGCTGGAAACGCCGGAACCGGAGTGGGAACACCATCCCCCACTGCCGATTCGGCAAACCCAAGCATAAACTAAATATGAAGATCTACCCAGGAAATTAATAATTTTCACGACTAGCGGCTGGAAACCCAAGCCCGCTGGAGCTCCTACCATAACCGGCAACCACAATACTCTCTACCGTTGCAGCAGATCTGGTGCACCACCACCACACCACTGCAACAACAGATTTGCCGCCAAAATCGGAGTGGGAACACCATCCCCCACTGCCGATTCGGCAAACCCAAGCATAAACTAAATATGAAGATCTACCTAGGAAATTAAAAATTAATTACAATATTTTTTTGGATTTTTAAAATTAATTTAATTAATTTTCTTAATTTTTAAAATTAATTTAATTAATTTTCTTAATTTTTAAAATTAATTGCAGTATTTTTTCTAAAATTTTAAAATTAATTAAATTATTTTTATGTATTTTTAAAATTAATTACATTATTTTTATGAATTTTTAAAATTAATTATATTATTTTTCTGAATTTTTAAAACTATTTACATTATTTTTCTGAATTTTTAAAATTAATTAAAGTATTTTTATAATTTTTATAATTAATTAAATTAAATTTCTTAATTTTTAAAATTAATTACATTATTTTTTTGAATTTTTAAAGTTAATTATATTATTTTTCTGAATTTTTTAAATTAATTATATTATTTTTATGAATTTTTAAAAATTAATTATATTATTTTTCAGATGTGGCATGCCACGTCATCATGTTGATGACGTGTCATGCCACGTGGCATGCAAGGTCAGCATTTAACGGTGGAGGATGGACGGCGTCAATGGCAGGTGCCAAATGAGTCATTTCTTTCAAGTGGAGGTGCCTTTTAAACCGTTTGACCAAAGGAGGTGCCAAATGAATCAGTCAAATCAAGTGCAGGTATCAAAAAATGACTTAACCCATATATAAATATATGGATTATTATCAATTTCTTTAATGTTATTGGGCTGACTAACTGAATGTGGGCTCCATTTTCTTGTTGTGTGACGAATCTACCCTTGTCGATGCGAGGCCCATGGCCCATAGGATTTAGGTGGGGTGCGTCTGTACGCTTTAGGGGTATTTCTGTGAAATTGGTTTTTTGAAATAATATTAAATTATGGGATTATTAATTTTTTAACAATCTGATGTGTAACACGGGCGTACAGTTATTACGTGTGTATGGTTGCTTGCTCCACACGTGGGTGCTGTGTAATACAGAGAGATGGTAGGGTAGTGGGGCCTACTGTTTTTAGTTTTTATTTTTTATTTTATTTTTTTTAAATGATGCGATTGGCTTAATTTATGGCCGTTTGATGTGATATGTTTTACGGGTCGTAGGATAAGAATCATCGATGGGATGGATTTGGACATTTGGACCCGAGCCGAGGCTCAGATCCGGAGAGAATTTTAGAGTCTGTTTGGCGTTTCAGTTCAACTTGAAAATGGTCAGTGGGAAAAAATTCAGTGGGAAAATGACTTTTGGGAAACGGAGTGTGTTGTTTGGTAAAAAAATTTAAAAGAGCTGTGAGATACCTGAGGTGTTTAGTAAACAGTTTTTCAAAACTATGGTTTGGATGTAAAATGACCATAAAGGGTATAAAATTCATTTTTTAAAAATTAATAAAAATAGGAAAAGTGGATCTAGAATTACTTATCTTGAAATAGAGATTATATTATGATAGTTTTTAATTTATTTTGTTCATTATATAGAGTAAGAGAATTGAATTAACTTAAAAAGGAAAAAAAAAGATGAGAGAGAGAGCCAAATTGGCTCTCCATTTGGCTGCTGTAGCAAAATGCTCCGGCCTCAAAATCGGCCAAATGAGGAGAAATCTACTCCTCCATTTTGGCTCCAGCCTCAAGAAGACCAGTTGAGTAGGTGTTACCAAACACCTACTCCTCCATTTTGGGTTGGGGAATGGCCAATTGGCCACTGAACCCCAACCCCAAACACCACCTTAAGGTGAGGCAGACAATTTATCGGTGTTTGAGATATGGAGGAGTCATGTTTTTAAACGGTGGATTTGTAGATTTGTACTCTTTCCGGGTCAAATTAAATGACGTTTTAGAATAGTAAAAATTCGTACAATAATAATTTTTTATTTTATTTTATTTCACATTATTTCATTTTTAGTCTTAATTTTCATTCAAATTAACACACCATCATCAAATTAGGTTGATAAATAAAATAAAAATTTGTCATTTGTACAAAATATATGTTTCGAAAAAAATAAAATGATAAGTATTATAAATAGTAAGAATACGTAAGAAAGAGTCATTTAATTTGGCCCGGAGGGAGTAGTAAGTTGTAGTAGTGAAAATGTTAGATGTTGTAAATTGGGGATACACTAGTATTTGTTTAATTTTTTGCTAATGTGATTTATTTATTATATTCTTTTTTTTAATAAAGATATTAATATATTTTAATATATATTTGATGTTGAGTTTAAAATTACACTATTTTAGTTAATTTTCTTCCTCCACTTTAGAGCCCAACTTTCTAACTCAACCTCCATGTTTTTTGACCAGCACACGAAATAGGTTACACCATACAACCGCCGAGAGACAATTGTTGGGTTTGAATTTTGAATCTAAAGGGCAAGAAAGTAAATGCAACAATAAGAGGATCTGGGAAGGACGCGAGTGTCAATTAATCGACACACAAAAAATGAGCCAAAATGTCAATTAAAAAATAATGGAGAAAGTATACAGCAAAAGGTTAGGAGGAACAATGATTGACACTGTTCCTTTAGGTTTATGTTTTTTTTAACAATATGTGTTTGTTAAATTAGCCCCTTAGTTCGTAAAAAAATTCTTTCAAATTTCTATATATGATTAATTTAGTTTTCGTATTCATAAAAAAATTATTGGCACTATTCTTTTCGGTTTCTGTTTTTATTTAAACAATAGTTGTTTGTTAACTTAGTTGCTTAGTTTGTAAAAAAAATCTTATCAAACTCCTATATGATTAATTTAATCTTCGTGTTCGTAAAAGACATTCAATTGAACCCTTACATAATTAATTTAGTCTATATATTCGTAATTTTTTTCAATTAAGTTTTTAATAATGAATATAATCTTCTATGTTCGTTAAAAAAACTCAATAAGACTCAAGTTCGTGTATAAAGAAATATTTTATTTATTTATTGGTAAAACTGAATTCAGTCACATGTTATTTTAAAACTTTTTCATCAGACTTTGTGCAGTTAAAGTTATTGTGTGCATATATATTTTGGGCAATTATTACTTAAAACATTTTTTTGGTGTATATAAAAGTAATTATGCTTCCAAATTGGAGTAGCTAACAACCATCTTTTTTTTAATTTGGAATGAGGTCAGTTGTTCATCCAGCCAAAATAAGCAAGTGAGCACAAATTGTTATCCCATATATATAATAGTTTTAAAAATTGAACTGGATAGCGAATTGGAAACGGAAATTTCATAGTCCAATCGGGTTCGATTGAATTGATTCATTAGACTGTTTTGAATCGTTCACATATCGAACCGTTCAATCTTAAATAATTGAACCGAATTGAACCGGCTGGTTCAATGACACCTATCAATTTTTCCATATTTAAAAAAAAAGATTTAAACTCAAAATAATGTCATTTTGTTTGGGTGACATTGACCCAATCGGGTCAATAGAGGGTCGATCGGGTCGCCGATTTTATAAAAACTGACCGAATCGACCAATTTTTTCGGTTCGTATGCAGGTCCGGTCAGATAGTTGAATCGAACCAAAAATCTGAAATTTCACAATTGAGCCGGCCAGATCGAACGGTCCGGTCCAATTTTTAAAACTATGATCTTTACTAATAATAAAATATCAGTAAAAATTCGAATTTCATATCATTTATAAAAATAAAATAAAAAAATAAAAACTCTGCACGATAACTGAATAGAATCATTCAATGCATCAAATCCATATTCATTGTATGGAATTGTATCCCACTTTGTCCAGCCAGGGTATCTGCCTCACATCAAGGATACTTGCCTAATTTCATGAATTCATTATACTAATTCATTCTAACCAGTACCTTCCCATCTTCTTGTCCATTTCTTTTTTTCCTGTTTGGTTATCCTCTAAACTAAAATTAATCTGTACAAATTATGTAGGGTTCTAGAGTATGGTGAACGTAAAATTCTCCACACTTTTAAAACTCAAAACATTGGTTAAAAGTGAACAATTGTCTTTACACTTAAAATACCAAATACATAAAATAACACAAATAAAATAAATTAAGTTAAGATCTCCATACCAATAAATGTATCCATATTCCATACTCGATACTCCATACCCCCATATATTTTTCTGTACTAATTTTCTTTGGTTTTCACACCCCCACTCCCCAATGTTCTCTCAATCAAATTGGGTCCCATATGGGCCAAACTCACCGAAGCCCAACAACCTTTAGTGTAGGTCCAAAGAAGATTGAAGCCCATATCTGCCTTAAGGATATGGAAATTCCAATCCGAAACGGAGGGTCCTGAACAGACCATATCTCTCGGTCTCTTTTCTGCTTCTCAAAACAAAAAGTAAAAAGAGAATTGAAACAATCCCAACGCCTACAAGATGTCCATCTCCTCTATTTTTGGTTCTCCAATCCTCTTGACGCCTAGACCTTCTTCATTTGCGCCTGTCAATGTGGAAATTAAGTGTAACCCAGTGATCGGCACCCGCTACGGTGGCTGTACCGGCGGAGGCGGTGGGTTGAAGATAGAATGCTCCTCCAGACCGACGAAGAAGGCGACGGCGCATCACAGAAAGACCAGACCGAGAAAGACGCAGCCGTGGGACATCAAGCGCAAACCAACCGTATACGATCCTCTTCCTCCTATGCCTCCTGATTTTACTCTTGTATCCTCTGCCGCTGAAGAAGGAGAGGTTGATAGCGGTGGTGCTGAAGCTCCTCCGGTTGCGGTTACTTAGTTGAATGTTTTGTGGTTCATCTCGTGTTTTGTTGCTATTGTTGGAGGTTTTGTGTTGGCTTTTCTGGGTTTTATATACTCAAGTGATGTTTTATTCATTGCAAGAATTTCCGTGAACATTTTTGAACATTTCATTTCTGAACAGAAGAGCCGTTTTCTTTTTTAAGTAGTGTTCGATCGATTCAATATTATTCGATATACTTTTAGCGGGTTTTTTTATAGATAAAGTAACATCAACACGAGGATATGATTCTTAGGCTGGAAAATTCATGTCGCCAGTGCTTAATTCCAAAACTGGAAAACAATTCCAGCTAACGCCATGTCTATGCTTCGTATGAAAATAGGGAGTGCAGAGTCTCAATTTTCGAGTCTCGCTATGAAATCCCGAAAGCCATGATATATAAAACCTGTCTCATGAGTGGAGCCAGAAAAAAGAATTCTTAGGCAAGCTTTCAGTAACCAGAATAAGGTTACATGCACAAGCAACAAAGGCAGGGGAGATTGTATCTTATCCCAAAATGAAATGGGACACTTTTACTTTCAGGAAAACATGAAATCTGTTTTATTCAATACAGAGCGCAACAAAAAGTCCGGGGAGATTGTATCTTATCCCAAAATGAAATGTCTATACAGATTGGGCGAGGCCAAACCAAACGAACCTTTGGAACAACATAAATTAGGGCAAGACAACACAGGAATTTGAGCAAAACCAGCTGAACGTGATGGAGCTCTGTACATGGTTGACCCTTCCATTGCAGAGGAATTCCTACGAGGCAATAGTCAGTAATTACAGGAGTTGAAGGTCAGAATCTTTCTGCACTTTGCACGTTACCCCCTCTCCCATGAGCCAGGAGGAGTCATGTTGTGCTATACATGGTGCCGCCAAAGAAAAGCACAAGCCTTCATCAGCAACTTCTTGTTGTGCTGTCCTCCTCATAAATGAGTTGATACCATTTGTTCTGTAACCTTATCGTGCTTGCAGCGGTTTCTAGCAGGATTTTCTCTTGTATTTACTTTGCACCAAACTCAAAAGAAAATCCGTAAATATATGTTCGTACTCTGGCATTTTACCATATCCTGCTCACATTTAAGACAAGATTCAAATATCAGTTGATAGGACATCAAGAGTGCCCACAACAAGTGAATCATAAACCTATGGAGGATAATTTGCATCATAAAGTTCAAATGGCAAGTTTTACAGTCTAGGAACGAGTTCTTTAATATCATATAATAGATGAACAAGGCCAGATGCAAAGTAAGGTTCATTTTTGTTTTTAACTTGCCTGGGAAGTAGTTAATGTCAATAACATAATATTGATCCTTGGTCTCATGCTCTCTTATGATATCTAAATTGAACAGTCGGAGACCCTGCAGATAGTAATTATTAACATGGGTTATTACACAGCAACATTAACAAGATGGAACTCACTAAACAGCTAAGGAAATAAGGAAATTACCATCCGTCGTCGCAGTTCCTTTGCTAGCTTCTCCAGCAATGGCCATGGTGGAAGCTCTGCAGAGAGTTGATAACCACATCAGAGTTTAGAAGACGTTAGCTTACAGCCATGATATTTTGTTTTTGAACAGCCATGACCTTGTCATATTTTGTGAAGTGCTAGTTTAATATCAATGCCAGAGCTGAAGCAGAGATTGCTTAACTGTAGTTAAAACCACAAGGGGGCAGACCCGACAGACCAACAAAATGCACTGGAATGGCCCTCCCCACTGCCTAGCACCTAAGATAATATAAACCTGGCAATCAGTTAATTCGCAGAGACCTAAGAAACTGCCAGGGAATAGCTGTGCATGCTCAAAGACATACACCTGATTGGAGGAAGAGGCACCGGCTTCAAAATTTAAGATATTATACAACTCCTACAGTGCTACCCACACAGTTATTGGCTTTATTTGCTCCTAGAGAAGCGACTCATTAGGAGCTTTTATGATACCATGGATGTTTCAGAAGCTGATGATGAACAAAAAAGAAACAAGCCAAAAGAAAAAATAATCTCAGATCACCTACCAGCAACATGAGGATCCAAATCCGCATCATCTGCAGAAGCAGCAGCACAAGAAACCCGGGGAAAGCGAAACACACCAGCAATTTTAGAGAGTTCCCGTTTACAGACATCGGGTAAAGAGAACCGTCTGACCACCTTTATGGACTCCCCAACAATATAAACTTTGAAGAGAACACCTCCTACAGAAATGAAAACATTGACAGTTACACATTCGTGCCATAGCCATGACTAAAATCAGCATGAAACTATAACCCCAACTGCATACCATGGTTAACAAATTCCTGAAGTACGAGAGGAGGTTCAAGTTTTTGAAGTGAGTGTTGGTCATAGGCAAGTGATAATTCATGTGACTTTGCACTACCATCAGCAACCAGTGGTTTCGCAACTGAAAGGACAGAGTAACAAAACATAAGATGAGTTCGAACAAGTAATGGGGAAGAAAACAAATCTATAACCACTTTTGGTTTGATTTCAGGAAAAAAGATTCCCAAATTACAATTATAGCAACACAATGGGACATGCATTGTGGTAGCCAAATAAGTTTCCACCTAAACAGAGACCTGACCAACAAGAGATAAATGTGAGCAAAGAGATGAATACCAAGGGGCAGCAGCAGCCCAGCCTTTGTGACTGCATCTGAGATGGATGAGGCGTCCTTTTTAATAACTAATTGCCTAGGTATATCGACTTTCCCTGCATCATAAAACATCAATGGATTACTTTCATCAGCTTCAATGAGGATAAAGCTGGGCAGCACTCATCTTATATAGACCTCATAAGGAAAGAGGAGTTGATCAGTGAATTTCAAACCGGAAATTTATTTTATTTTATTTTGAATCCTTAAAGGCTAAGACCATAACATAATAAATTACCGTAGGAATTAGACAAATTCATATCAGCGACACACTGGAGCATGGACTGGCGATCATATAAATGCTTAATTGCATCAGGAGGATCAAGAACAGTGACTTCTGGATGTGCCCTCCTGTACTCCTGAAATTCAGGCAAATAAGCTGGGGTTACAGGTCAGAGCAGACAAGATCGAACCTCGCTTAAAAAGAAAATCACTACTAACTCAGATGATTGTGCTAGTTCAACATTGAAAATTTGATAACTGAATTTTGAAGATCAAATAATGTTGTTATTGTGGAATGGAAGAAAGGGCAGGAATTAACATTGAATTTACAATTGTAGCTACCAGTGATTGCCCTACGATAGATTTATAGAATGGACAGGAATGAATATTCAACAAACTAATTCAGCTTGACATTATTTCCAACTGATAGCATTCCCTGTTTTTTCATTAACATGCAATTTATAAGTAAAAAAGAAAGTGCCTTTTCACAACTAAGAAAGAGTAAAGGTTAGACCAGATGAATCAAAAACAGGAGATGGTAACAGTTCCAATCCACCACTTCCATTTCCCATCATGGTACAAAATAACAACTACCAGAACCGGAGAGACATAGTTTTGGAAATGATAGTGCGGAATTCTTGCAAGATTGTGTCATAACCATATCCAAGAAGCCTACCCTAGAAGATGAAGTGGAACCAGGACTAGATGAAGAGGTGTTTTGAACTAAAGGGCTGGCTATGCCATTAGACATTCAGCTGATAGATGGGTGTAACACAGTAAGAAGAAACACTGTTGCAAATAATGCTTAGAAAAACCTCACAGTAACTTCAACTATCAAGTCATGATTTATGGAGGAAAGAGCAAGTACTCTGCAAAGTTTGTCAGACAGGAATGAGTTTAAACATTTTAAACTCAGTGACAAACAGTCCTCTCATTTTTCAAGACATCTTATGACACAACATGCATGTCATCAAATAACGTCATGTTACTCATCTGCTTTTAAAGTCTTAGGAAGTTCTTAAAAGGACAATAAAGAGATAAGAGCGATAACACCAAAGTACAGACCTCCAGAATCTGGTTCCATTCTTTACCCTTCAGCTGCATCAAAAGATTAAAAGTATAGTGAGTCAGATGGTTGTTATTTATTTCAATCAACAAACACGTTTTCCTTTAACCAATTCAAAAAGAAAAGAAAAAAACTAACCTTATGCAACACAATATCAAAAGGGCCTTGATCGGAAAGAGGCCGGTTTTGATCAATTTCCACAAACAGGATGCCCTTATTCCTACACCACACCAACAATTCACACATTTAATAGCCACAACGGCAGAAACAATGACAACAAACAGACTAAATTCAGTTTCTTACATGAACTTTAAGTTCGAAATGATAAATTTAGCAAGTTTCGGGCACAGAAGCAATTACACAAATTATCAACGACTTCGAAAGCGGCAAAGATTAGAGTATTAAACAAATGAAACAAAAAAATATCTTTGACTCATTTAACTATTTAAGTGTTATGAGCGGTAGCTATTCCGTGTGATTTAATTTTCCTAGCTAATTGAAAACGGCAATTATGGCAGAATATTCCAGAATAAGCAGTAGCTTCACACCCACAGGAGAAAAAAAAATCTTTGCCAAGAAAATCAAGCGAAGAACGGGCAAATTACTCCCCAGAACAAATCTGTGGCCAGAAACACCTCGATCCAGAACAAATCAACAACAAAAATTGAATCGATTACTATCTCGAATATTCTCTTTTTAAATAGTTTACCTAGCTAAGCCTTTGAGCTTGGGTTGCAGGAAGCTTTTTATTTTCTTGGAAGTGAGAGCATAACCGACGACAACGAGTTTGGGTTGGAGAGGGAAAGAAGGGACCTCATCTTTTATCTCATCATCTTTCATCTCTCCATTCTTGTTGGGTACAACCATAACCTAATTTGCTTCGGGATTTCAATTACAAGGCGGAGACGGTGGCTGAAGGAGGAGGGAGGAGGTAGTTAGAGAGAGTGATTAAAAACAGGGAGAGAGCGGCGAGAAATGAGTAGTGTTGTTGAAGAAAGGCGAGAGTGGGAAAAAGGGAGGCGAGAAGAGAGGGAAGTCAGTTTAAAGAGATGCAGAAGATCACGACGGAGGAGGAGGAGGAGGAGGAGGCGGAGGAAATGTGAGATCGAGAAATACGTGTGAGTAGGTGCGAGCGTGCGGATTAGAAGGGAAAATCGGAGGAGGAGAAATGGATGGGTGTTGGTGCGATTCTATATATAGATCTATCTGCCACGTAGCGGAGGCTTTCCATTTTTTTTATCATTTTTGCGTTACTTGCTTAATGTATTTCTTTTCTGTTAATAATAATTAATACTATAATTAATTTCTTTAACAAAAATTAATTATTCTCTTGCACTATTGCAAAAATACAAAATGAACCGTTTTAGGCACTTGTTAGTTTTTTATTTTGGTTCGAAACTAGCCACTAGTAAGTAATCTGATTATTATACTATGTGTCGACTGTTTTAGATTCGAATTGGACAAAATTTTAAAAAGTTGTAAAAACCTTCTCAAAAATTTTAACATAGCAATATATCAACTCCAATCTTATCCTCCTAGAATATTTTAATTTTATTTTGTTTTAATTAATCAGTTAATTATTTTTTCCGAGAAACTCCCTTGGTGTGACCATATAAATTTAATTCAAATAAATAAACAATCAATTGATTGAATATGTTGTGGTATAAAGCCAGCGCGTAGGGTGATGGTGGTTGTGGTATAAACTATAAAGACAACGCGTAAAGAAAGATGGCTTATCCTGTTGTGCTAAATTGATTTCGTTTTCCACGGGCCGATACTTGTGTTGAGCGGAAGGTATCGAGTCAATAAATAGCCGATAGGCTGTGGGCTCGAGCCTTGTGTTGAACCGAAGGTATCGAAACAGTATATAGTTAATAGGCTGTGGGCTGGTTCGAGGTATCCATAGATCTACCCGGTAGCAATATTTTAGGATTTTTTTATGTGAGTCGTATTCATATTTTTTTTGTCTTACACGTGAAGTAGACATATGTGGCCGGAGGGGAAGCTGCTATTTTTCAATCGATCTCAAGTCAATCAAAACCTTTGCACATACCAATTTGGTTAGGTTTACATATCCGAATAAGTGGGCGTATTTTTGTATTCAACCAGATGGCGGCAACGCAGCAGCTGACCATTTCGATTAACGAACTTTTTTTTTTTTTTTCTCTTTCTTTGCTACAACAAGGGGAGACCCTAAACTTAAAGGCTATAGCAATATTTAATAAAATAATTATTTTTTTTAAAAGTTGAGATTTATTAAACATAAAAAAACTTGGGGGTCGAAGTGAGGGGTAGAGCTAGACTATAAAAATGTAGGGTCCATATTTTACTATATAGAAAAATTGCATTATATATTTCTTTATTTTCTTATTTTCTAATATAAAAAAATGGCATGTGTAGAATATTTTGAAACCAATTTAGAAAATTATTAAAGTTAATAAAACATGTTTAGAAAGTTTTGATTTATTTTTCATTAATATTAGAAATTATTTAACTTTAATTTTAAATTATTTCTAAACCAGTTAGATTTTACGGGCAAAATATAGAATTTTGGATAAATGAAAGTATGATTAGTTAAAAAAATAAAAAATTTAAGGACTATATTAGGAATTTTTTAAATTTTAGGGGGCTAAATATATAATTTTTCACAAATAATGTAGGTTTTAAAAAAAATTAAAAGACTAAAATGGGTATTTTGAAAAATTAAAGAGGCTGAGGCCACCCTGGTCCTCTGCTGCCTCTGCCTCTGCCCTTGTCAACACAAAAAGTGTAACGAAAAAAACCTAATTTCGATCTTGAAAAAGGCAAAATCAGAACACAAATCATTTTTGTAACTATTTAAGATCGACCTCGAAAAACATATATATCATCGAGACTAACCTCCCACTCGAAGGGATACAAGCACGACGAAGCAACCTCTTGGCAATAAAAACAACCAACAAACGAGTACCCTGGATGGAGTAATATACCCGAGTGGGCAAGACTTGAACCATATAAAAAATAATATTTCTATACAATTATTTAGAATCTTGTTATTTATGTACGATCCTCGCCTACTCGTTATAAAAAAGATACGATCCCCAGCTCAAGGTCAGGTGGCCAGACGATCGGTTTAATTATGTACTTAATAAACTATCCGACAATAAATTAATGGCCTGACTATATAATATATATATACTTATGGTAATAAAATTAGTTGTATAGTACAAGATGATAATGTTCTGGTGAGGTGATCTTACGTGTCTTTTACCGTTCATGCAGAAACTAATTCCAAAAACTAATCTTGTCTTCGACATAGTAGGTTTTAATAAGAACTAAAAAACTGATAAGTACTGTTTAATTATAAATGTCTAATTCATGCACCAGAAAAATGGTACTTGGAAGGATAGGCATTAACGAGTGATGATGATGTGTCTAGATATTTATTTTAACCAAATTGCCAATATATATAATAAAGTTTCTCAATTTTGTTTTTAGTTACATGTCTGAAAAATTAAAATATTGACAAGTGTCTTGAAATTTATTATTAGTAGAGGTTTGGATGGACTCGATGGGATTAGGTTTGGAAAAGATATGGACGGATTAACCAACCAAAGATCATTAGATCAAGTTGATGATTATTAAATTTTGGGATTCCAAGCCTCCAACAGTAAGTAACATCTTGTTCCCAATCCCATGTGCTTTACATGGAAAGGGAGATAGCACCACAACCTTATTCTAATACTACTAATACCACTCGTTTTCCGCACCCAAATCATCTTTATCAATCTAGTTGTGCCATTTGTAAGTAGACCGGCTGAACCTGCGAACTGTTCATAGTGTCGGTACAAGCCTGCACTAAAAGTTCAGAACTTGGGCTTCTAGAGAAAGTTAGGCCTGGGCATAGAAAAAATAGACACGTGTAAAACCCGATCGAGTTTTAAAATATTGAGCACGAGTTCGATCCGATTCGTTTATTTAGCAGGTCTATTCATAAGATATACTATTAGCTATGACCACTAAGTCACAAATATATCTCCTAAACTTATTAATTTACTTATGATCTCTCTTAGTTGCTCGAGTTTAGTAAGTTTAGGAGTATGTTTTTGACTAAGTGACAACAGCTGGCTAGTTTGTATGAAAAGTACTCATCGGTTATACTCTTTTCGAGTCCAATCTGATGGAATAACCGGAGGAGGGGAAATGATAAAGCTGATGGAATTTGGAATTTGCAACGTGAACAAATATAATCCACACATGCGGGAAATGCTCGGTTGAGAAATTTCATGTTTTGGTCGTGAATCGTCATTTTCTTTCCATGTCCATGCTACAGTAGCATTGCATCGATAATGTAGCGCAACAGCAGGGAAGTGGATTAAATCATGAAACATTATTACACTTCCACCAATTATGAGCAACAGAAGTGGCAAACACTTGGGGCCAAAGCATGGGGTTGTCATGGATTGAGACAATTTCCAAACCTTTGTGGGCTAAAATCCAAGAAAAAACAAAACAAAAATATACATATTTGTGGTGAAATCACTGCTCTCAAGTCATGCAGCTACAAATGCAAATAATCATTAAGATGTTCTGTTCAAAGTTCAAACAGTCCAATTTGATCGATCTTTTGCTGCGTTAGTGTCACATGGCTGTGTCGAATCTAATGCACAGCCAACCATCTGGACTAGATAGTGATCAAGGCTATTAACTATAAACAATGAGAAACATTACACAATCCAAATACACATAATACCTGACCCGATAAGTTTAGAGAGATATGTAGTTCATAGCTTATTCATGATTTCATTTCAGGCGTCGAATACCTGCGTAGATACAAAAAAACTATTTATCAACGATGTGGGATATGTGTAAAGCTTGTTCTAAGTTTTTATTTTGTTCCTTTTTTCTTCTGAAAGCTACTTCAGAGGTGATTGATGGTTGGCAAGTAAGAATCATGGGGTAACCTATGCTCCCCAATTTGTGGTCCAGTTTCTTTTCATATATTTCTTTCGGATCCAACATAAGAAAAGCGAGATTTTTGGAGATAAGACTCCCTAATCCTGCAATGTGAACAAAACTCATCAGATGGAGATAGATTTGGCCCTACCCCAATATTCAGAATATGATAAATATGCATACTTCTGCCCTTGACAATTGCTAACCCTGAATATTTAGAATACTCTCTTTCAATAAAACAGATCGGTTCGGATGATAATGAGACAGAGTCTTTTCATTCTTTACTTTGTAGAATCGTAGCATAAATCCTATGGGGCAAATAAATTCAATTTTCATTTAGTACGTAGGATGATAATGCCTAGCTTGTTCGGCTAAGGCTGACCATTAAACTCGATTTCAAAGTCTAATGACTCGTCAGGAATCACTCACTACCAGCAAGTTATCTGTGGATGGCTTTTCTTTTTGGAGAGCGACTACGGGTAGATAGCACAAGATATTTTAACATATTGTCAGCGAGATCTGTATTCACTGGCTGCAACTAGTTAACAGATATACTAGATGACCATTGGCAGCGATTTACTCAGGAGATTCTTTTGCTATCATAATACCAAATGCATTCCATCAACAGTTTTGTTACTAAAAAGACTAACAGAAAGACGAACATAGAGTAACTGACCGAGTTGCAAGCACTGCTGAAACCCCTTGCGTGGGTGCTTTCCCCTCCCTTAAAAAGATAAAACAGCAGTATCGCCTGAAAAAATGAACTCGATTAATCAAGATAAAAGTAGCACTCTCATTCATTACTGGTAATATTAGAACCTTACCCAATAAGTCACCAAATAGTAAATGAAAAAACTGAACGTCCTTCATGGTTATGACTTTTGTCCGGAAACAATCATCTCATCCCAGCAACTAACGCAGTTATCCTTTCTTTTGGTGTTTCACGTCTACAAAGAAAGGAAACTGATTGTTCCACACCAAAGTGGCTCGTACTTACAGTTCAGATGTTCCGCCAAGATGCAGCACTTGTTTGCAAACAATATCCATTCAATTAAAGTCATCTTAAAAGAGAAAAGTATCAGATGAATTATTTATTAACTGAAAGAGAACAAAACCATAATTGGTATGGAATAAGGGAAAAAACAACAGCAATCACAATAGAACCTTTCAAGGCCACTAGTCTCATTTACCAATGGAAACCAGCATCACATGCCGGCACCTGCCTTCTATCATTTCATCGGCAACCCAATCAGCAATTAATACATCGCGCTGAATGAAATGATCCATATCAGGAAATCAAGCTTATCCAATCTACAAACCCATCTCCAGAACTTGGGAAGAAAGTAAGGATTGCTCATATGTAAAAGGTAAAAAAAACAACTTCCAATATTGTTCTCAGAATAAGTTAATTCCCCATGGATGATGCATGAAGTATCAAACTAACAACCATTTTTTTAGTAAAAACTAACAGCCATTAGTCACAATACTAGTGTTATTAAGCATATCAACTGGCCTTTTATGCAAGAACAAACAACCCTGATGCTAAACAAGCAGAACAAAGCACCCATGAAATAGTAAAAAAATGACTATGCAAATGAGCCATATCTAAAGTAGCCAAAACAATAGCATTTAACTACTAATCTAGAGACTACAAAAGATCATTGACAGCTCAATTTATTAAATAGCCTTGGATGGTATTTCCTGAAGATATCAAAAGAACTAAAAAGAAGCTAGACCTGCAGATGTAAATTCTACATAAATCTAGATCTTCATCAAGACATAGTAGTGCCCTTTCAGTATCTAAAATTTAATATTCACAAAATAGAGTCCTGGAACCTTGTTTTCCTATAAGAATTGATCACATTATAACTGGTTTTCAGCACATATTTCATTTTAGAATGCTAAGATGACATTGTTTTTTAGCATTTCCAAGGGGATTCAGTATGTTCCCCCCTTTTAATAGGGCTTCTGTTGCCAAGATAATAGCACCTATTCTAAGGTTCTAAGGGAGGTAATATTATGAAAAGATCTATAGTTGTTTGAAACTTGGATATCTTCAGGATGTCCTACGTACTGGAGCAATAAATATGATCTATAGGATTCAAAAACCACAACACTTGCAAAGTTCAAGACCCAAACAATGGAACCTTATTCAGTCACATGCACCATTTGAAATATCTCCAGTAGTTTTCGTAATCCCGTTCTGCTTTCATGTAAAACTTCCTAAACAAGAATATGAATAATACAGCACTAGAACAGCACACCTCTAGATGTTAATAGAATTCTAAAAAAGCAAAAGATTCCACCATCTAGGTAACCATGCGGTTAATTACTGGGTGTATAATCTCCTTGTGCTCCCCTAGACTCTCAGCTTCTCCCTTCTAGACCAATCTCTCACATCTTCCAACGCTCAGTATAGTTGATCACATTACCAGATGCATAATAATAATCTTAAAATGAAAGTAAGAGCAACAAGATATGTAGGATGCCAGTCCAGTATTCCTGCTACTTAAGCAGAGAAAGAAGGGCATAGATTCAATCCAAATTCAAAGAGTTCATATCCTCCTCTTTGTTTTCTCAAACTCTTATGCAAACATATCCAGTTACAATATTTTTAAATTTTTAGTTTTCTTACTTTTTGCATGTACTTCCAAGAACACCAAAAGTAGCAATAGGATAGTTATTATTCACACAATACCATATCACATAAAAGATAGATTTCACAAACCCATGATTTTAGGAAACCATAATGAATGAATTTAAATAATTTTCCACAAACAGTACCAACAGCATAAAAAGACAATAAAAGCTTCAACTTTAAAACAGCCTGCTAAGATATGCTTAGCATTTAAATGGGACACTAAGAAATTGGACAGTTAAGACCTAAACACTCAAGACCAAGGAAGAGCCATCTCGTACAAATAGAAATAAAATAACTTAATCATGGCAGCATTTCCAAGACAGGGTGTAGTAAGCTACTGTTTCCCACTTAACATAGCTCCAAAAATCCAACAAATAAATAAAGTAATACTATAAAGAACAATAGAAACCAAACAATTTCTACAAACTAAACAATATGATATTGACAATGAACTATCACAAAGCATTCGATGGTAAAAATCCATTTTATAGGTTGACTAAAAGAATCCATTTTTTTAATAATGAAACATGCTGGCTGCGTTAGAGCTATGCGCCAAGAGTGTGCCAATAATAATTATAAGAAAACCGTTTTCATTTCCCATTTTTTTCCAATTGGAGATAGCATAACAATGATAATGCACGTACATAGCAAACATTATAGACATCAGAAAAAGCTACCTATAATTGAAAACTTTACTGAACACACCAGTAGGACCAGCTACAAAAAATCCACTTTCAACTACGGGATCAAGTAACTGTTCTAACAACAATTTTTTCACAGCCCTGAATTTTTTATAGCTGTAACTGGAAGTATGCACATCAGTAAACCCAAAGGAGTTTTCTGATGCAGTTAAATAAGTTGAAGTATGGCAAAGAGAGTAATTTTCACAAAAGGAGAGTGAGGAGATACATGTGAAACTATACAAAAACAGCAAATAGCTAAATGAACCAATAACAAGATGCAACTTACCCACTGTTTAGCCAAAAGAAGGGACATGGAAGGATTGCCATCCTTACATTTTGCCATAATGAATATCCACAATTACCATTGGGATGGACATTAGTTTGTCATAATTGTTATAATAATCATGGTGAGAGATCAAAGCTCAAAAGTTTAAGTTCTTGTTTGTACTTATATTGCAGTGTCTTGAATATTATTGATGGCAATGTAGATTTGTTTTGGATAAGAAAGCAACAGCTACTGACTAAAAGTGCCACCCATGTACCTTAAACAAAAATACACCGACGAGAAGTGAGCAAACAGACTCAATAGCATCTCTCACACGTTGATGAGCATAAAGGAGCAACACGCATGCAATAGACAGCCATACTCGGAAGATTCCATGCATGCATTCTTGCACGCTGACTTCGCACGTTGCATGAAATAAATTCACAAATGAAGTAGTTAACAAACGGAATAGTTAGTGGTGGGGTTACTGATTTACCATCAAAACAAAAAGGTTCCCAAGAAAGAGAGGCAATCTCAAGCGCAATCATGCATCCATACACAATTCAAGCAACAAAACATGCTAATCAATGGCAACTTCACAATAATATTAGCATTGCCATGGACGAGACGATAAATGTTAGAAACCTAAATTTGACCAGGATTCAAGAGAGAATCAATAACAATATGCAAGCTCCAATAAGAAAAACTGTAAATTAAATTCTGTGGTCCCATTTAATTGTAACTTTAAACTAATTCCTGTGGTTTCATCAAATAGTAACTTTTAAAAAAATCATGTGGTTTCTTTCCTCTTGCTAATGGAGAACCTAATTGTGAAACAACATTACATGGGTCTATCATTATGAAAACTGTGTATAAAGTACTGCTGATTTATCCAGACGAAATAAAAACCAGGAAAACCTCATCCTTGCGCACGAATCTCCTTAATTGTAGATACCAGAATCTCGTCCCCAATAACTTCCTGTATTTGCCTTATAAAATTGTTCTTTGCCAGCCTACCAGCCTGTATAAAGTACACAAATTTTCTTTTAACTCATACAAGATGATATTATACTATATTGATAAAAATAAATAATAAATAAAGAGATTACTTACCAGGAATGCATCATGTAGAGTCACGGCTTCCTGAAATTTATCAGGAGGTAGTAAACCTCTAATCTTGGAAAGCAACCACACAACTGAATACTTGCAAGTAGGCAATGCTCTCACTTGACCTAACCAATACATAATTAGCAAAATTGCAGTCCAAAACCAACCACAACCCAAGGGTAAGAGACAACTTATAACATTTACCTTGCCCATTATTAGATCTGAAGCTCACAACAGCCTCTGGGAGAATATTACAATTCACAATGTTTGGCCAAACAACATAACACCGGGGATTATTAGGATCATCGCAATCAGTATCAAAATCACGGGTAGATGGATGATACTGCTGCGATCCAGCTTCCACTTTCTCCACGTTACCTAATATAACACTACACATTATCATATGCTTTTCGCCATTATCGTCCGCCTCCACATACCTTGCTCTACAAACACAGCCCAGCCAATCATAAAAAGTACACACAAAACCAGAACTCAACAGAAGTTCATATGTGGACACATTTACAGTTTCACATTACATGATAGTGTTACCTTAAATGAGGCAGTTTCATAGGGGTGAGATGAACACCAACCCCATAAGATTCAGCTCCACGAACCTTGTCAGGCACACCAAACCCATGTAATAAAACGCTCTCAACTGCTTTTGCTGACCCACCATACCAAGCACACTGAACATTAGCAGCTCCACGCACAACATTAACAATCCATATCTGCTTGGAGAAAACATCATGGCGAGCCTTCGCTAAAGACCCACTCTGCAAACATTGATGAATTGCAGTGATCTCCACAGACGGATCAACTTTTTTCATCTCAACCAAAAATCGCCCCTTAATCAATGAATAAGCGCTATCACCTTCTTGTAATAAACATGCATCCGGCCACCTAGATGTCGCATTTTTGACACCATCATCACAACTGAGCACAAAGGGCTGCCGTTTCATCAGCGAACTCTCATCACACACACCTTCACGTTTTCGCTTTACTGAAACCTCAATTTCAATTTTCGGATTTGAACACTCAGAAATAGAGCCACAATTCTCGGTACACACGTTTTCTCCTCTCACACTGTTATTATTATCCTTATTAATTTTACTAAAATTATCAACGAATGTTCTGGGGAAGAAGCATCTCCCATTTTCGTCGATCCAAGCAATGGATCTTTGACTTCCGGAGTCAAAGTCAATCTGCAACATGCGAATGAAATCAAACAGGTACCGTTTCCTCTCCGCGTCATCGGTGCCACCAAATTCAATGTCAACCATGGGCATGCGGTTAGCAAAAGCGAGCTTGACATAATCCACCATGAAGTTCGAGAAATCCACCCACTCGCCATCGCCAGAGCTATCTGCCACACTGTGGAAGTACATGAAGCGACCCGGCACTCCACTCTTGCCGAAGCTCCTGCCGTTCTGCAGCATCAGCCGAGACAAGCAGCAGCCGCCGCCGAAGGATTGAGTAGGATTTTGGGATGGCGGTGATGCCGATGAGGAGGATGTTGCTGCTGCTTTGGATTTTGATTGTGTAGGAGCCCTAACGGCAGCGGATTCCACCTTGTTCTTATTCTCCGCAAAACAAGCCATTTGAATGTTTTACTTTTAATCTGCCTTTTTAATTTCCAGAAGAATAACAAGGAGAATCAGGGAGAAAACTGCCACTGAAGGTGACAGTTTATATATAGTGGCGGTATAATTTCTATTTGACTAAACTACCCTTGTATATTTTATTTCTTAGTACGTTAATGATGGTGGGAAATGTTCGCAAGTATTAAGGGTGTTTTGGGAGGATGGTTTTTGGTCGGCGAGTGGGTTAGGATGTAGCTACTTGTGGGTCAAGTTGGAGAGGGTTGAATGACCGCCACATGGCATTGGGCTCTGATTTTCTTCAGTCTGAAACGGTCGTGACCACATTCTTTTGCCATCAAAACTGGCTTTGGTTTGGTGGGATAGGATAGCCAACCAGATAACTCTGAAAGGAATATTTTTTGCTATACTTGGAAAATTAAAACGACCAGACAGCTTGTCTTCCTTTTCAGTTCTTTTCCTTTCTTTTTTCCTTTTCTTTTCTCGTCTGTACTCACCCTTCTCGTCACCATCCCTATCTTCTCAACTACTACCACTAGTTTTACGTTCACTACTGGATGCAAATGAATCGAGACGAGTAAAGCAAAGCAAATATGAGCTTTAATGAGCTCGAGCCGAGAGCTTTAATGAGCTCATATTTTGATTTGTCGATTTTTAATAAGATTTAAATTTGAACTAAATACGTGATAAATCTAAACATTGAAATTAAAACATGATTTGTTTATTTTTCTCAAAGCTCATACTTAATTTGAACTTAACTCAAAATTTAATAAATGAGTTTCTAATTGGGACTTCACTCTTTAAGGTTAATTAAATTTAGTATGCTTATTTATCAAATCGAGCTTATCTATTACGTTATATCAAGCTCAACTTGTTAATCTTTTTAGTTGTAATAAAATTTATAGATTTATAAATATACTTATTTTATCTTTATATTAAGTCGGCTTTTCGGCTTTTATTCTCTATCTCAGCATCTAATGATTCTATGTATAAGAATCTTACCTAAAGAGTTAGAGTACTAAATTAGTTAGTAACGACCGTATATTGTTGCTATATCGCTTTAACATATACTCCCTTCGTTTTTTATTAATAGATGCTATGCCCACAAGCGCGATTATTAAAACCAACTGCTTCCCGCGTGAGCTAGCCTAACATTCGTCTGACGCATGGGCCAGCGTCGTCGTTTTTGAAATTCAAATCAAATTTTGAATTTTTGAAACCCACCCCATTCCAAAAAAATTCAATCTCTCCTCACCCTCGTCTCTTCCTCCAACTCTCTATGCTCTCCAACCCTAAACCTTAGATCCCGCTCAAATTTGGGCATTTTCATTGACTAGAAAATTTGGCCAAATTCAAATTACATTTCCTTCCCCTCATTTTCGATTATTTATTACACACGGGTTTCTTCTTCCACATCTCCCTCCTCCGTTTCAATTCAACAATAGTAACAGTGGTCATCTCTCTGAAAATCTGGGATGTCGTCTCCCATAGCCGACTTAAACCATGTTTCAGGATCTTCTCCAAAAGGCAGGCTAGCCCCAACTATCCCAATTAGGAACCCTGAATCCTCTGAAGCCAACTGTCCTGGCCTTGAGCAGTTTTTTTCTACCCTCTCCGGCGACGATGAACAACCACAGCAGCGGAACATCTTAGACATCAATGACCGACGAGGTACTTAAACACTTTATCCAACTGTCCTATTTAATTTATTTTCAATAATTTTCGCCTTTAATTTGAGTGTTTAGTGATGACATTTGGTTAGCTCACCGAAAGGAGCTATCGAACGATGAACGTCTGGTTGTCTATGCAATGCTGCTGGAGAGGAGTGAAGATGGCAAGTTGAAAGCAACAACAACGAGGGAGGTATTAGAACCGTTTGGTGTGGGCATCCGCACAATATAGAGGATCTGAAAACGGGTAAGAGATTCAAGTCAGCACCAATATGCTAATGGTAGAGTCCAGAATTATAGTAGGAAAAGGGTTGATTTCAATATGGAGAGAATCGAAGACATTCCACTGAGGAAGAGAACAACATTGAGGTCTCTGGCAACAACTTTGGGAGTTAGTAAATCGTATTACCTTTGAAGGTGGGATTACCTTCAAAGGTAATACAACTTTACCTTCTGCATGATGAAGTAAAAACAATAAAAAAATCCAACTTTATTCCTAAGTTGATGTTCTTAGTTGTTGTTGCTAGGCCAAGGTATGATTGTAATGGCTCTTGTAAGTTTTATGACAAGATTGAAGTTTTTTCATTAGTTCGTAGTGTTGTTGCGGATAGGTCAAGTCAGAATAGGCCTCGAGGTACACTCGAGCTAAAACCATTTTCTAAAATTAGCAGGACAACAATTAGGGAGTTTATGATTGAGAGGGTGTTACCTGTCATTGCAAGAAAGTGGCCTAGGGACATCATTATAGAACACATTTTCATTCAACAAGACAATGCCCCAACTCATATAGCCACTGATGATGTTGATTTTTTGAATGCAGTTGAGTTAAGTGGAATGAATGTGACTCTCACATGTCAGCCTTATAACTCTCCTGATTTAAATGTGTTAGACCTAGGATCTCTTAGAGCAATCCAGTCACTGTAGAGTAAGGATTGCTCTAGAACTATGCCTGCACTGGTTGCTGTTGTTCAACAAGCATTCTATATTTTCTCTAGCAGGAAAGCAAATCATGTCTTCATTACTCTGCAATCATGCATGATTGAAGTACTGAAATATGGAGGCAACAACACCTACATAATTCCTCACTTGAAGAAAAAGCAGTTGGAGAGGATGGGAACTATTCCACTAACTTTGAAGTGCAGTGCAGAGATTTATGGTCATACATTACAAGAAGTTTCTCATCAATGAAATTGGTAATTTTCTGCCTCTTTTTGTACTTCCATTACTTAGAATGCAAGTATTAATGTAACTATAATCTGTGCAGGTTTGAAGTTTTAACATCATTCTAGGCAGAGAGGTTTTTTTGTCACCAAGGTAAGTTTTTTTGATACACTGACATTGTGGGAAAATATCAATTGGTAATGTGGACATTATTCTTCATTGGTTGTACTTTAATTATTACTGCTTGAGGTATCCATAACCACTGTTCTGGTATGAGAATTACATGTCCACAATGCTAATTGCTAACCTAACATTTTAGTACAAATATGCGCATATAGTGCATATTTCTAGGACCTACTTTTGTATAGGAAATTATTGTACATTTTGGTGTAGCACAGTTTGCATACTTTACATTTTTTATTGGGTTACAGGGTAAACATAGCACATGTTGTGTTATACAGATAAGAAATAGTTTTGGTATAAAAAATGGTGTAAACTAATGTAATTAATCCGTCTCTCACTCTCCTCTATTTTTATTGATAATTTGTCTCTCCTTCTCCTCTGTCCGTTAATTTTTGAATTTGTGACTATTATATTGAACCGTTGTGATAGATATTACCATTACTAATGATGTAATTAATGAATGGTAATCTCAATTGATAAGAGGCAACGGTTGTACTGGTTTGGTCAAAATCCTAATTCACCTAATCTTGCTGCCGTGTGAGGAGAAAAATGTGGGATTCTCCTTCTGAAATAAATCTTTTTTTTTTGAATAGTTTCCATTTCCAAGACAACATCAGCCTCATTAACTTTATTTCCCTTGCAGGTGCATAGACTCCTGCCGATTTATCAACCAATCAAAGTGAAGAGGAAGTTTCCAGAGCCAAAGTCCTCTAGAGCCAAAGTCCTATAAGAAAGAGGTAGCACAATTTTTAGAGAACACACCAAAGCTAACTTTCCTCTGTTCTTATCTTCTCTGTTTCTCCTTCTTCTCTATTTTTTTCAGGCTTTCAGATGGATCCAAGGGAGGGCAGGCATATTCTCTAGGAGACTGGGGAGATTGGAGGAGGCCTAAACAGGGAAGAGGTTGAGTTGCAGAGGTAGTTCAATAAATTACTGGAAGACATTAGCGCCCTCAAGGAGCTGGTTGCCAGACTGAAGGACATGAGGGATGATATCATAGAGGAGGATCCACAGGAGGGGGATATGTTCCTTACAATAGGCAACACCCTCATCCCCTTGAAGAAGGCCATTACTCACCTGAAGACGCAGAAGTGCATGGTGGAGCTGGCCACCAACAACCTCACTGAAGCTACCAGATAGCTTTGTTGCTACCTGATTTTTGATTTTTCATCAAAGTATTTTCCGCATTTCTCATCATTAATTTTCTAAAATCACACTCTCGTTTATTTTCGTCCAACTGATGTTTATTTTTACGCTACGTGTCATTTAAGTTTTATTCCATACCTTTTTTATATTTTTATCACTTTTTCCTATTCGAACTTGTATCGGTTCCTAGTAGAGTTCTCGAAACCGATGGTCGAAAAATTTCGCTCAGTAGCCACTTATTTTTTATTATTTTTCTAACTTGCGCTTCGTGCAATTTTAATTTTAGCATTTTCTTTTCTGTTCGAACGTTTGTCACTTTTTAGCGAATTTTTATCGGACGACATAGCGAACTTTTTGTCGCTCCCTGTATGATAATTATCTTAGTTTATTTTATTCTACGTCCTAGCGTTTTCTGTTCAAGGCTTTAGCAAAATTTCTTGTACTATAAGCTCGAACTAAAAATATTATGTTCGTATGGCATTAATGTGCATTAATGCATTTCTGCACACCTTCACTATTCTCTCCTTGCTGCCCACGAACCTCAAACCGCCTTACTATTCCTCCCTTACACCTCACCTCTTTTCCTTGCCCATCACTCAAATTTCTTCTATATATACCCTATTTTCCTCTCAATTTCTCACGTTTCTTGCTCTCACTGGGCAAAAGCAAGGCAAGCAATTTCTCATCCCTTTCATTTTTCTCTAATTCATTTAATTTATGTGTTTGCTTGCTCTAATCTTCCTTTTCTTCCTTGTTTTTCGTTTATCTGCTCCTTTTTTTGGGTTTTTTGGGTTTTTTTTTCCTCGCTTGCTTGCTGCTGCCATCGGAGAAGGGCTGCTGTCGTTGCTACTGCTGTTGTGTTGCTGTCACCGGAGCTGCAGCTGGTCGCTGGTCGGAGTTGCTGGAAGAAGAAACTGTCGCTGCCTCACCAAAGCCACCGCTGTGCAGCCTCGCTGTTCGTCGCCGCCTCGCCGGGCTGCCGCTGCGCTGCCATGCCTCGCTTCGCCGCTGTTGTGCTGCTCCGTGGTCGTGCTCTGCTGCGCTGCCACTGTTTCTGGTTTGGGCTAAAGGAAGAAGACGACGTGAAGGGAGATGATGAATAGGATGCTTGGCCTCATTTTTAATTAGTTATGGGCTTGGCACAAGCCAAGCCCAAATGGGAAAGGAAAGAAGAGAAGATGGGCTGGTCATTTTAAATGATCATGAGCCAAGCCCAAACAGAAATAAAGAGGGCAGAGGCCTTGGCCCTTGGCCCAGTCGTGGGCCCAAATTTCTAGGCCCAGTGGGCCTAGTCCAATTTTTCAGCCCATTTAGTTTTCGTACTGATTTTTCCTCTGCTTGTACTGTTTATTTATTTTCGCACTCGTACTGTTTATTTATTTTTGTATGCTTGCATGTTTAATTATTTTCGTATGCTTTGCATGTCTAGGTAACTATCGTACTTGCGTTTGCTTGTTCAAATTAATTATCTTCACTCGCACACAATAATCGTCAAATGCTTATCGTTCATCAATCATCCTCTTCAATTTCGATCAAAGGGTAAATCAACTGATGCCCTTCACAAGTAAACGTTTCTTACTCTTTTATTTATTTCACACTTTTCGCATATATGTTCGTATGCATGATATTTAAAAATTAAAATTTAATTTATCTATTGGGCATGATCACATAAATTAGGACTTTTTTTATTTTTCAAGCATGATTTAAACACCTCGTTTATCCGGTAACCTTTTTAGGATGTGACTCGGGTGCCTAACACCTTCCCGAGTCCATAATACGACTCTGAACCGCTGTTCTCGGGTTCAGACCCACTTTGCCTTAACTTTTTATTTTTATGTCATGACTTTAGGTTCCCTAAACCTAAAAACAAAATAGGGTGGCGACTTCATATACATTATGTGAGATGAGTCTGATTTTATCTCACATCCAATCCCAAACCCGTGTCGCATTAGGAAAAATCCAAAAGGGGGTGTGGCAAGCTTGACAAGTTTGGTAACAAGGTGGCTGGCATCCTAAAGGCCTAACTTCATTTGGTCATGTTCTTTTTGTCTTTAGGCTCCCCCTCCGTCTTCATGTCAATCCCCTTCTCTGTTTTTTCTTTTTTCCTTTCTATCATTAATATAAACAGTTTCTGTACTTTCAGTCTTAAACTTAATTTACTTTTGAACCATTTCATTTTCTTGCAAAGTTTCCTTGCAATTCCAAGCAAGTCTAATCTCATCTTCAACATTCAAAGTTGGTAAATTTTTTGTTGTTTTTGTCCATTAACATAAGCTGCAACCAAGAAAACAACAATATCCTAACTGCAACAACCTCTAACAGGATAGGAGAACAAGAACCTAACTGATTCTTTTTCAAGAACATCTAACACAAACTTGTTGATACTTGCAAGAAGAGCTTAAGCTTTTCATCAAAAGTTGTATTAGCTGCAGAATTAACAATTATGTCCATTTCGCTTGAGATTACATCAACTAAACCTTCTTCTATCCCAAGATTGGATTCTAGGTTGGAGGACATGGTCAAATAGAGAAATCTACCTACAATTAGCCAATACATACACTAAATAACCCTGGCAGGGGTTGAGTTACAAAACCCATCAAAATCACACAAAATGTTAACCATGTTCAACAGACAAAGAACACATCTAATGGAAATCAGGAAGAAGCAATCGCAACATCACAATAAACTCTCTTTCTCGGGTTGGATTATCAAACTTACACTTTCCTTCAGCTGGCAACTTGTTCAGATCAAAGTCCCTAGCTTCACTTATCTGTGGAGGTTGCTCATTCAAATCGAAATACAACCCTCCATGAGCAATCCCAGAAACAGAGGCACAATCATCAATAGATGCTTTCTCATTTAAATCAATATGGAGATGGGGCTTTTCAGGAGGAACCATTGACACTTTTTGTACACAATCACTGGCCCCAATAATGGCTATGCCTCCGTCAAATACAAGGCCACATTCCACTTCATCATCCACAACTTTCAATGGCGAAACCTCTTCTTCTCCTCCTGCCTCTTCCACACAATCTTCTTTATCAAATGTGTCCTCCACAATTTCATCCTTCTCACATTCTACACTTGTAGCAGAAACATCAGTCACATAAGCCCATTGCTCTTCCACAACATCAATGGAATCCTTAACGAACATGTTGGCCGAATTATCAAATTGATAAACGTTGTCAAACTGTGAGTCGTCGAAATAAACACCCGCAACACTCTCATTCATCTTTGAAATAATTTTGATTCTTCTTTAAGTTTTGTTTTTAGTAATGACAGATGATGAAGGGGGAAATCTTATCAATTTTGCTGTCAATGATTTGTCCTCTGTTTCGCACCTTCCCCAAAAATTTTGTTCCCTCCAAATTTTCGGCTTTTGATTTTCCCTCTTATTTTTGTCTAATCACTTGCATGACGCGTAGTCTAAACCGAATGATATGTCGTTTGAAATGGAAATTTTGGAAGAAAAAAAAGGAAGCGTCAATTAATCATGGACAACGATTTACGACCCAAACGTCTATTAAAAAAGGATAGAGAGAGTACTAGGTAGACATCCTCCGTTTCGTCGCGAGCAGCAGTCGCAACACAACTAAATTGATGGAATATATATAAAACAAAATTTTGTTTCTATAGGGTAACAAAACTGAAAATCTTTGCATAAAATAATGTATATTTCAATATGCATAAAGGGCTTAAAGCATTGTTTAGCAAAATAGCATTTGAGAGGAGGTTAATGGGAAGTTATCTCGAGTTCCATGAACCAATCTTTGTAGAATTAGGAATCATGACCTCGTTCTCAGCAGGACACTTCTTTCGCACAGTTAAAATCAAGACCCACATATCTATTATTGTTGCCAAATGAATGAAGGTGGACTCAGCATCCGACCACCACGGTCTCCTCTGCTGCCAAATCCCCGGCAGATTTCACACTCGCCATCTACTTGAAGTGCTCTGTCTGACATGAAGGGATATAGTTCACCATTGGCGACCCAATTTCTTTCCCATCCCATGGTTTCTCCAAGACCCAAATCCATGACAGAATCAAAAGCTAAGAGAACATACTTGCTTCATTGCTTGCACATCGGATGAAGAATAAATATGATGGAAACTCAGTTCTTCTCGTGGCTCAATGGAATCTTCGGAGATCTAGAACACGTACAAAAACTTCAGAATTAGTAAATGAACTTACTAATTAATTCACTTAATTCCAATCCCTTCAAGCAAACTTTATCCCAGTTAAAAGAAAAGCAAATTTACACATGCATGTTATCTAGTACCTATAAACTCATAGTCTCCAATAAATTTTCCTTATGTTGCTAGTATCTCCAAAGCCCTCTGTATTAAAACCAAATATGCAAAATTTCATTATACGTAGCCTATAGAAAAAAGAGGGTTAAAATACAGGAATATCAAACCAAAAGTCTTTAGAATTTTTTATGAGAAAAAGAATTGTCACTTCTCACATTTAATCTACACACCACATGGAACAAATTTCAAAGAGGTGTGTAGGAGAGTTAATCAGCTCATCCAAAATTTCAAAAGTAATTATGGCAACAACCTCATCACTTACATGCAAGGGATTGTCTGGTTGCATTCTGAATGCTTAGAATGATCTGCCAAAATTGAAGTTGCAAAGATGCAATCACAACTAACAGTAGTTCAATCATGGGTAAACTAATGTGGTCATTAATAGTGGTAAAGCAAATAGAAAATAACCTGGTTAGTCAAGCTGAAATATTCTATCTTTGGTAGAAGAAAAGAAAGGTCATTACTGAAGTAAGATATCCATTAAATCTCAATGCTGGAAACACTTAATTTACATGTTAAGATCTCAAACAGATTGACAACTTTTTAATCTAAACTTTATCCTATATGCATCACAAAGCATGGGCACAATTAGTTATCTAAATAGGTGAAAATAGACAAACTTCACATTGACAATGAATATCTAAATATAATAGGACATTTACTGTTGATGCAGTATATGCAATTGCCAACTCCCAACTTATGCAATAACAAAAATTACTACTTGTAGGAGAAAGAAATTATTGAAATTAACTGCAGAAGTAGATCAAAGAGTTTATAGGGAAACTTACAAATCCAAATGCTTGCAGATTTAGTAGTTGAGGCCACCATTAAACCTTGTTTGGTTGAATTTGTCTACATGGTGTAAAATGAGTATGAAGAAAAAAGAATGACATGAAAAATTCAGTCTGTTTTATATATCAAACAATAATAGAAACATTAACAATGCAGATTGACATAAGACATTTATATAGTTGTGCGTGAGTGGTGTAATTGTATCGAAACAATCAAGTACACCCACACTATTGTAAAACACATCATATTGACTATATTTTTTTTATTTCTAAATGCAACCAAAGAACTACCATCATCAATTTACCTAAAAGTTATTAAATGTCCAGAATGTACATGATTATCCAAAACATTACAACAAGAAAGCATAAAAATTCAAGAACAAATGGAGTGCAAAAAGTACCAATGGTTTACACTGCACATAGCAAATGAAATTCCAGAAACAACCCCAGGTGAAGACAACAGAAAAACCATACATTTTGAAATTGAAAGACAACAATTAGGAGATGAGAAAAAAACATAATCATTGTACTTTGAAAAATAGATGTTAGTATACTCGTAAGTTATTCACCGCTAAATGCCAAAACACTAAGTGTTATAATGTTCGTGGAACTTAATTCTATCTAGCCTAAGCTAATCCAGCAACTTAATCCTAACAAATTAGCTTTCACAACAAAAGCTAAAATCGGGAAAAAAAATGCATACCCCAAAAATTAAGGAAACTTACGAAAAATAATGAAAGAGAACATTATGATTCTTCTTCCCACTTTCTGGAATATCCATCAAACATATACAAAAATAAATTGCAAAAACTATTAATCACAAAACCTAAAATATCATACCTGATGCATCGCTTACACTACGGATCTTCCTTTCTCTTGTTGTCCTCCATTCTCGACAAAGTAGCAACATAATGGAAGGACCTCGTTCTTCTCGTGAGTCAAGTGTTGGTATGCACTACTTCTTCTGTTGCCATCGTAGTCATGAGGTAGTGGTGCATGTGTGCAACCACATCTACCATACCCACTCATTAGAGACTATTATCAAACACCTGCAGTGCTTGAAAAAATCTGAAATATATAAAACAGTACACAACACCTTAAACTCCCCAATTCTATTTGAATAGAATTATAGGCATCTTACTTGCAATCTCTCTCAAAAAACTAACTAAGCAGACCTACCAAAAATAAATTGAAAAACATATTCGGATTAGAATTTGATTTTGCATAGTAAAAAAATAAAGAAAAATTTGCCATGGAGGAGAAGAGTGGTCCCAATCCTTTCTTAACTACCTTTTACCTACTCAAGCATAAACCTTTGCAGCTTCGGCAATTCCTCAAGCAACTTTTCGTTCATCCAATTTTTTGCACCCATCGAACTGCACCCGCCAGCCCCTCTTCTCCGCAGCCAACTCTCATTTTGCAAATTACTCATCTGATTAAAATAAGATGCATCTAGCACGGATGATTTAATGAGTGTTATTTTGATCTACAAATTCATCATGTGCAACAAGTCAAGTCATGTATCAAAATCTCACCTAAAGGGTTAGTATCGAATTAATTACCAACAAGTGTTATTGCTAGCATAATTTCTCTGCCTTATGACACTTGGATAACATATAATTATATCAATTATATTTGCATTAGGTTCTCTAAACTAAATGATTTCAACCTATAAAATCTTTAGTAAAAATGAATCATGTTTGTAATATAATTTCTCTCTAAATATAAAATATTTAGAAAATTATAACTAAATTATTAATATATACTTTCTCCGAATTTAATTATTTAATATTTAAAAAAATAGCATGAGAAATAAAAAAATAAACAATGATACCAAAAAGCTAACCAAAACACTTTCTTCCTTTTCTCTTCCTCTCTCTCACGATTTCCAATAAAAAAGCTGAATTTTGGTATTAATTTAAGTAAGAAATCAATTAAGTGAAATCAAAATTTACTCTCTCAAACCTCAAATAAAAAAGAACAAAGGAAGTGACTCGTATAAAAAAATAATGGTGAGAGCATGAGAGGTTTGGAGTTCAACGTTAAAAGAAAATGTTATTGGTTACAACATTTTTTGCACAGTAAAAGTAAAAAGTAAAAATTGTGCAAAAAATGTTGGCTTAGTGACCTTACGGGTCCTATGTTTGTCCAACTTGACCTCTAATGTCCTTATGTTTATAATTGCATCCTACATGTTCTTATGTTTGTACAACTTGACCTTAGGGTCCCTGCTGTCAAAATTTTAAAAAATTCTATTTTTTAAAATTTTCAAAAATAATTTCACTCTATTATATACTCCCTCCGGACCGCAATAATCGACATTTTTCTACGGAATGTTACTGTACACTTTATTTGACTTTTTAGTGTTTACTTTACTGAATGTTACTATTTCAGGAAGTCAATTAATATGGTCCAGAGGGAGTACGTGTTAATTAATAACATTAAAAAAAAACATTGCTGACATAGACTAATTATATTTAAAAAATATTTTTGTTCCATCAAGTAGGCCAGCAACTAGGGCCCATTAAATAGCTACGTAAACAAATAATCAAACTAAACGGCAGAACCCAACAGAGGGTCTTTGGCACGATCATCATCATTATCACCAATTAATTCTTCATGATTTGATCATTCTCTTTCATTGCGATGGATGTATAAGAAGGTACACTATGCGATGTAGTCAAAATACAACATCTTAGCCCGCATAATATATAACCATTAATATTGAAAATAGATTTTCAATCCCAATCATTACCAGATTTAATGAAATAATCACGACGACAATCTAATACACCATAAGTGATGTGAATCCTCGCATAAACTCTAGTGCATCGCATGGGCATGACATTCGAGCCAAGGATGCGAGCTCAAGGTAAAGACGAACACGCGAGGCTGGCACAACTCATTCACAGAGTCGAGGCACGCGTAGAGGAGGCTATGCTGCGGGGGAGAGAGTCTTGGCGCAAGGCACGACCCAAAGGCGCACAACGCGCACCGTATGCGTCTGCGAGATTGACCCCCGAGCCACCTTAGACATACGACAGATTGTACGAGCCCTAGATAAAATACAAGAACATTTAGGATGTCAGGGAGTTTCTGTCCAAATTTTAGGCCAAACGCACGAGTCATTTGCGAGTTGGCCCATGGAGACATTATGACAGTCGGAGTTCTACTCGGACTAGGATTCTCAGATGCGTCCGTCAACACCAGTGACCATTCTTCAGACCAATCAGGACCGAACCAGGGAGAGGTACTTGGTTTACTATATTTTGGGATGTTGGCGAGCATGAGGACAAGTTTCAGCCGATTTGGACGAGCCATTTGAAAGTTGGCCCAAATGGACATTTTGACGCGCAATGTGAACGCATGGCCAATCCCGACGTGGAGATAGCGACCCATCTTGGAGTCCATTCATGCGATTATGATTCTGAAGCTTCTGGAACATAATTAAGTATTTATTATTTAGTTTATTAAGTTATTAGAGTTATTTATTAGATAGAACTTCTATTCCTACTCATATTAGAACTTAGAGTTATAGTTTAAGTGTACTAGGCGCTTTGCCTATATATTGGGCCGATTGTGCTCATTGTAAAAAATAGTTTTTTATCAATTAAATTCAGAGAGAATTTTCTCAATTGTTCACGTGTGAGCCTTGTTACTATTCGAGTCCGAACGCTTGAATAATTGGCAAGTAAAAATTGAGAGTTCGAACTCCCATTGTGTCGTTTCACCTAGGTTGGTAATCACAGGTTGAATACAGGGTTAGAGATCCGGAAAAAAAACCTCACTTGTTACATTTAGGTTGGCTAGTATAAGTTATTAGCAGGGTTAAACTTCTAAGTTGAGTTATTTTATTCCGCATTCCAAATCCAATCCTTCAAACTAGATCAAAAAGTACTCGTTACGCATCCTACACAACTAGGATCGTATCAATAAACAAAATTGCTCGTTAACATCCATAACACATCAACAACGCCGCACTGAAACCCATCCACCTTCATTAGATAACTACTCCTTCTACAAGTATCAATTCCTCATCTCGATTCCACCGCCACAACCACAGGCGCTAGTATAGCCTAGTGATTGAGGTTCAAGCACACCTGAATGAAAATCACAATGATGAAAACAACGAGCGTAGAGATTAGATTGGCGAGAACAATCAGGGTAGTGATCTCGACGAGATGCAACGCTTGGAATAAGAAATATATGATGAATCCAGAAACGAGATAGATGACGGATACGAGAACCTGATCTAAGGAGAGAGTGATGAGGAGAGGGATGAAATTGAAAGTTGATGACTTGATCGTTGCGGTGAGGGTCGGGGGTTTGTTGCAGAACCCATGGTAGAGGTTGCGGGTATGGATCCGGTGGCGAGAAGAAAGTAAAGGAATGTTATGATGCCTGCTATTGAGCTCATATGGGCTTAGACCCATTTCCTTTATATTAATTAAGTAATTATTCAGGCTCATGTTGTTTGATTTTTTCTCTTAAACGGTTTATATATTCGTATGCTTATCAAAAAAATACATAATTAATTCTCTTTTCACCTCTAACGTCTCTCTCTTCCCTCTTCTTCCTCCTCCCATCTAAATCTTCCTCTCGATCATCCCAATGACGCCACTCTCTTCCTTCTAATCTCCGTCGTCTCCTACTTCTTGATAGGAGGTTTGGATATTAGGGAGGATAATTTGGTAAGGAATGGAGTTGTTTAGTGGGCCCCACTTATTAGAAGAAAAATATTTTTTAAATATGGTTAGTCTATGTAATCAAGCCACGTCAACAAAAAAAAGTTGATGTTGCTAATTGTCACGTATGATAATAAGGCAAGAAAATTATTTTGGAATTTTTTAAAAATAGGAAATTATTTAATTTTGATCATATTAATCCTAGAGTCAAGTTGTACTAACACATGCAGTTATAAACATAAGATACAGTGTAGAAAACCACATCAAAAAAGCGGATTTGGCTTCTCTAATGTTCCCTGTAATATGACTAGTCATGTTACAGGAATCTGAACCGTCCAATAAAACTGGACGGATGAGATTAAAAGTTAAAATTTTTGCTGACGTGGCTAACAGCGGATTTACAAACCACCGTTAACTTTTGTTTTTGTACAATGATTTTTTTAAATTATTTGCCCCTCCCCCTTTGTCTTCCTCACTCTCCATCTCCTTCTCCCACACAACAACAAACAATAATTGATCCAAGCCGACGTTGCTGACCATAGTGACAACAAACAATCCTCCTCCTCCGACGCCACTGTAGACCTTTGTTGCAACTTGCACATCGCCTCCTCCTTCTCTGGTGAATTAGTCAGCGGTGATGGCACAGGTGCGTTGCCATTCAATAGTTGGTATAATTAGTTTAATTTTGTGGATATGATTATTGTTTGATGAATTGAAGTATAAAGCCGGGTGTCTATGTGAACCAACAGTAGAGACAAGAACTTCTCAAGTATGCATCGCGGGTATTTGATGAAAGTCTTGAAAAAAAAAGATTTATTTTTTGTCTTCTCTACCATATAGATATGTAATTTTTTTCAAGTTGCACATGAGCTCGAGATATCTGCTCCCATTCAAACATTCTATACAAACTTGTGTCCTCAAAGTGAACATACACTGTGATGGATGTAAGCAGAAAGTTAAGAAATTACTGTAGAGGATTGAAGGTGAAAATCCCCACTTCACTACTTTGTTCCCTTTACTTTTCACATTATTATATTCTCTATTTTCTCTTGGTGTTCAAATTTGGACAGTGTGGCTTGCTCTCATTCCCTCTTTGTTTATCTGATAAGTTTCCCATTTTCCTAGAAATGACAAAAAAAAATTCTCTTATGATTTTATATATAATTCCTTTCCACTCTCATTTTTGAATCTTTCTTGAAGAATTGAAGCATGGCATTTCCTTTTTTCATCTTAGTGATATATTTATGATTGTACTTTAGTTGATGGTTGTACTATTTTTCCTTAGAAGTGTATTGCAGTACTGTAATAATGTCTCAAGTTTAGCCTTTTTTTCTATTTTGGTTGGATAAAATGTGGTAGAAATTTCAGTTTTTGTGCATTTCCTTCTCTAGTAGTAGAATTCAATGTAATGATTGATTTATCCTCACATTTCCTTCTATAGTGTGGAAAATCCATAGTTAAGTTGACTTGAATTATGTCCCCCCCCTAATCCATACTCTTACAAGGGTTTCTTCTTTTGTGTTTTGTCTATTTTATACTAACAATTGCTCTGTTTTCTCCTACAGGTGTTTACCAAGTAATCATAGATGCAGAGCAATAAAAGGTAACAGTATCAGGAAGTGTAGATTCTGCAACTTTGATTAAGAAATTAGTCAAAGCTGGTAAACATGCTTAACTCTAACCAAAAGCAGAAGAACAGCTGCACATGAGCTCGAGATATCTGCTCGAGAAATCATGAAGAATGGTTGAATCTTGGTTTCATTTCAAAAATGGAAGGCTCGTTACTGCAAGCTGCATATTTTTTTCAAGCTGCACATGAGCACAAGATATAAGCTCCCATTCAAACCTTCTTGCAATAACTGATACTTGGATTTCATTTTGTTTTTAATTAGTCAAGCTGACAATTGCTATTTGAGTCCAAGAAATGGAAGACAGATGGGCAAGGACTAGTCATAGTTTTTCAATTCCACTTGCCATAGTTAGAGATAAACTCCTTTCATTTGTATGGTAGTAATTTTGTTGCTTGAGCTATCTGTTAATATCAAAATGCAACTTTTTGTTCATAAATCAAAACACTCGCAATAATAGTTGGGAGCCATGAAAGTTTCACAATCTGAAAATTGAGGTTTGGATTCTAGTTTTCATCTATTGTAGTGGTAAATTATCACAATCATGAACAGATACAAATCTCCCTCATTATGAGGTGATGCTGAAGTTTCGATTTATGTTACAGTATTGAGACTAGAATTGGTAGATAAGAAACAGCAAAATCTCTCAAGTTAACTTGAATTTCACCAACTCTATAAAAGAAATAGTACAAGTTTCTAAAAGAGACTTAATCATACCCTTTTATTAAAAAATAAGATAAAAAAGTAAACTCGTATCATATTTATTTTCTGAAGCTTGCAATTAGTTGTTCAAAATTTGATTTAATATTAAAAAATATAAGAATAATTTTAAAGTTCATGCTATTAAATTTGGATGAATCCATAAATCAAATCTTTAACAGTCAATCAATAACATAACATTGCACCAATGCACTTAATTATGTTCCATATGCAGTCAAGTAATTCTCTGTGTACTTTCATCAATGTTTATGAAATGGGTTGGTTCACCATTTATGCCCTGGAAATAAACATAAAAAATTTAATCAATATTAAATTATATATGTAAACAGTAAAAAATATTAACTTATTTATTTGTTTTTCAAAACTTACATTATTGTAGCTTGAAGCTTGAGAGGACGAACCAAAATTATATGGATTCTCGATTGGTCCAATACTGCTCATAGCCTGAATATAGTTTAAATTAGTAATGTGTCTCTAAGAATTTAATAGGACAAAGCACCAATTGATCCATTGCGAATTATTTACCATCAATAATGCACTATGAGTATTTGGCACTTCTTCAACTTGAATTGAACTCATGAATGTCATAGCATTAGAGGCTTCAATAATCTGGGAAAAAAATACCACATTAATGTAGTTCGATTCAGAAAAAGAAGAAGATTATGAACAAAACAAGTACCTCCAATGATTGACTCTCTGGAATAATTTTCTTCTTTTTTCTTGTAATCTTTGGTTGTTTTTCCACCCAACCATTTGGCCTTTTTTCACATTTTTTCCAGTTCTCTTCTTCAAACCTCTTATATTTCGAGCCAACAATTCTTTAGGTAAGTTCCCATCGGCATTTAAATGACTATTATTGGCATCCATTTCATTAAAATCAGAAGGAACACGACTTGTATAAGTGTTTTTAATTTCTTGGCTTGTATTCTAAATGAATTTATTTAACAATTCATAGGCCTCCTCATTTTCAGATGCTCGAGAGGCTAACTTGATCAATTTAGGACATAAATACTTATAACGTCTAGAGGCTTCCAATTTAACATCAGCAGATACTTCTTCCCTAAGTGCATCTTGTACACTTACATTCTTAGCTCCTCTTGTCCATCTCTTTAGAATGTAAATGTCGGGAACAAGTTTTATATCCATCACATCAAGAACCTTCAAAGCATGAGAGCATAAGATGCCAAATGTATCAAACTTTTTGCAACTGAAAGAAATAGTTTTTTCATGTGCATCACCAATTACTCTATACTCTCCACCCTTTTCATACATAGCAACTATGAACTCACAAATTTGATCGCTCTCCTGACGATATTTTATGACAGCTGCTAAAGATAAATCATACTCCTCCTGAAATAGTTCAAACACCGTTGGAGTATAAATATGTCCCATTTGTTTTAACAAAGGTGAGTAACGCATTTTAAATCTTGGTAATTTTTGCCTCGAGTTGTACTCAGCTTTCAACTCGTTGTATCTCTTATCTTCCACAACTCTTTCAAAGTTCTTAAAGAATTGGATAATGTCTAAGTCTGATTTCAAATGATCTTTTAAATCTCCATTAAAACTTTTACTGAGTTGTGTACTCCGCATACCTAAAGTATAGGCATTTTTCATGTAACACTCTTAGCCCACTGTTCTTTCCTCTCATATATGTGATGCAACCAGCTATTTTGTTGAACTTTGTAACTAATGAGCATCGTTTCCCATGCTTCTTGGAATTAATTTTCTTCCTCATAATGATACATGCATCTATTAAAATCCTTGAGCAAATGAGATCCTTCTTTCAGTAAATTTCCTAAATGCTTTATAGCATTTTGCATGATATGCTAAGAACATAACCCATGGTATGTCTCTGACATTACTTTACTGAGTGCACTAGCCATTGCAAGATCAGTAAAAATAGATCTTGGCATTTTCCCTTTGTGTGCTTCCAAAAAAGTTTTAAATAGCCACTCAAAAGATGCACTAGTTTCATCATAAAGAAGTACAACTCCAAAAATTATGATTGCTCTATGATGATTAAATCCAAGAAATACACCCAGATGTCTAAAATCTGTATTTGTGATGTATGTCGTGTCAAAAGTAATCACATCACCAAAATATGCATAGTCCATAATCATTCTTGCATCAACCCAAAAAATATTTGTAATTTGTTCATCATCATCTAATTGTTTAGCATGATAAAATGATAGATTAGATAAAGTTTATTGTTGAAAGTACCTCAATATACTCCCTGCTTATCCATACTTCAAGTCTCTTTGCCTTTTAATTTGAAGGTAATTCTTTTGATCTTGTAGAGTGTAGCCGACACTTTCTTTCCCTCCATCTTGTCTACTCATAAATTCAAATGATGCTTTCAATCTAATCCCAGGGTCATCGGCCAAATCAATCTCTGTTGCTTGGATATTTGATATCTTCCTTTGTGATGTCATCATATGGACAGTTTCTGCAAGATGGAGCATATGGTTGTGCTCAACAATTAAATCATGCACTTTATATCTTCATATTTCTTGGTTGAACACGAGTCCCATACGAACCAGAAAATTCGTCCTAGTCTCAGCACGAGAACATTTAGTTAGCTGATCACGTTTATCTTCTCTTCTACAACCCTCTTTGTTACAAACAAATCTAATTAATGTGATCCTCCCATCTTTTTTACTCTTATTATAATAGACTTTTCGAATATCAAAACCAACTCGTCCACCATAAGTTCTCCAAAATTCTCATCCTTCTTCAATTGTTTCAAATTCCATATCTAATTGAGGCATCCCATTGAAATTTCTAGTTTCTTCTTGGCTGTAAATAATGTGTACTCAAATTATTAAAGTAGTAAAAATTAGAAACACTGATAAATTAATAATTAAACGAAGAAGAGAAAAAGATATCTTGTTGCTTATAGTACTGCTTATATGTATATACTAATTAGTTTTTACCAATCATGGCAGTACATGTATATACTAATTTTGACAGCACATGTATAAACTAATTAATTGAATAATACCTGGTAAAAGCATACAAAGGATTAATAAAACAATAGGCTGATTTTTTCTTAATTAAACAATAGGCTGAGCACATCGAAATTCAAATAAGTAAAGAACAAAAAAGGAGTAACATTTACCAGGTTGCTTCTACCGGATGACCTTCTTGTAAAAGAGGTTCTCCTAAATCTCCTTCCATCTCTACAATGTGGTTTAGCTGGTGAAAGGAGAAGGAAAAAAAGAGACAGAGTTATAGCTAAAATTGTGTCATGCACCGAACCAATAGTCAGAAGAAAGGATGAAGCAAGAACCAAAAATGGTTTCTACAATTCAAAGTTGAACACAAGTGCCTAACAGTATGTTGTTGCACCATTAGAGGGCCTATGGCCTTGAGTTTCCACACTGTCAGCATACAAACACAAGTGCCTAACAGTATCATACTTGTGTGTAAGAGAGAAGCATGGAACAGAGGATAAAAAGTTATCAACTCCAAATATGGTTGAATGTTGTCCATGAGGATATGTTGAACCACAAAAATGAGGATGGAGCATAACCATTATCCATTATTAGTACAACATGAATGATGTTTACCAAGGTCAACATTCCCTTCCTCCCTTTCCTCAGCACGTTGATTATGTGGCTGGAAATTCAGGAGTAACCATTGATAGAACAAGGTATAGACCATGTACTAACATCTTTCAATCTTGTAGTGGCAGCCTTGTGACCATCAGATTATCAAATTAATAAAGGCTTGTACATTAATCAGAACATACATGCAGTCATATCCTGTCACTACAAAACATGTTCATAGAATCCCATGCAAATGATTTAATAAATATAGAATCTAAGGCAAAGTAATGCAATAATCATGTTATACATGTTGGGTAACAAATTGGAGATGGTATAGCTGGCTTCAGACTTCAATTGATCAAAAAATAATCATATCCACAAAATTCAACTAATTATACCAACTATTGAATGGCAACGTACCTGCGTCACCGCTGACTGATTCGCCAGAGAAAGGAGGAGGCGATGCGCGAGTCGCAATGAAGGTCTGTTGTGGCGCCGGAGGAGGAGGTTTGTTTGTTGTCACTATGGTCAGCAACGTCGACTTGGATCAATTATTGTTTGTTGTTATGTGGGAGAAGGAGATGGAGAGTGAGAAAGACGAAAGGGGAGAGACAGAGCAGGAGAATGAGATGGAGAGTTAGGAAGACGAAGGGGGAGGGGCAGGGGCAAAATAATGTTTAAAAAAAATCAATTAACAAAAATAGTTAACGGTGGTTTGTAAGTCCATCGTTAGCCACGTCAGTAAAATTTTGAACTTTTAATCTCATCCGTCCAATTTTACTGGACAGTTCAGATTCCTATAACCAAGAAACATTAAAGGAGCCAAATAATCAAACTAAACGACAAAACCCAATAGAGAGTCTTTGGCATGATCATCATCATTATCACCAAATAATTCTTGGGGTAATAGTTATTAGCCTCCCTGTACTATTTTTTTAAACAAAAACTTCCCCTGGACTAAAAAAATTCAAATCCGGGTACCATGTACTAATGGTCAACGAGATCCAGGTCCTCGCCGTCAGTCAAATTTAACATTCTGTTAGGGTTACCTGCTACCATAGTTTTCAGAACCGGACCGGACAGCGAACCGTTTTCGCCAATTTGGTGGTTCAACCGGGTTGAACCGGGTTCGACCGGATTGTAGATGCCGGTCCGTCCGGAACCGTTTACACATTAAACCGGTAAATTTTAGACGAAAAAACCGGATTGAACCGGCTGGTTTTTACTGTAGCATTTTATAATATATCAAAAAATATTATTAAAATTGAAAAAGTCCAAAAATGGCGTCGTTTTGGTTGCCTCTCTGATGGGCTGGCCCATGCCTGTAATGGGCCGGCCCATCAAAAAAAATTTTTTTTTAAAAAAAAAACCAAACCAAAACGGCATCGTTTTGGTTTGGCTCATCAAACCGGCCGGTTACGTAAAAACCTCCCGGTTTGTCCGGTCCAACCCGGGTCAGAAGGCAATCCGGTCCGAAAAGCGAATCGGACCGGAAATGTGAAAATGGCCGGTTGAACCGGACGGACCGGCCGGTCCGGTCCGGTTCTAAAAACAAGACCTGCTACAATAGGTTTTTTTTTTTAAACCATGTAATTATGTAAAAAAAAATTAAAAATTAAAAAAACTCTCTCTTTCTAATTTTCTTATTCCAAAATTTCTCTCTTCCTTATTTTCTTATGCCAAAAATTTAATTATTCCATTTCCCATTTTTCAATCCACTTTTTCAATCCACAAACCTAACTTCATCTTCTTCATCTCCCATTTTTCAATTTTCTATTTTTCAATCCACAAACCTAACTTCATCTGCTTCATTTCCCTACTCTACATGCCCATAAATCAAAAACCCACCTTCTTAATTCCCTCCTCCTGTCACCGGATTCCACCCAAATTCCACTATCATTGCCACCACTTCTAGATCCCGCCATCATCATCTTTCCACTAGCCGGAGCTCCACCTCGCCAACTACCAGATCCAGGATCCCGGATCTACATTTCCAGTCACGGCTTCTATTCCCTCCGCTGCCGCAACCTCCTCGCCAAGACCAGCGAGACTGCGAAGCTCCGTTCAATTGACAATACACCCACTAGGAAAAGGAGGAGAATGAGAGATCCGATGCAAGACTATGTTGTTTCTAACCCTAGCCCTTGCGTCCTGGTCAAAGATCTGTGTACGAGACGGGTTTTCTCTCCTGGGTGCCAGCTGAGTATTGACGGAGATGAAGAGAAAGAGAGGGGTTCTGCAAAAGGCAATCAAAGATTTGATGATTGGTTGGGTAATTTCGGTGACAAGGCGGGAGAAAAGGGAGATGTCTTGGAATCGGAGGATGTGAAAGTTGATAGTGTTGATTTGGTTGTGGATTTGAATGAGGAGTCTCCACAAGCAACACCGCCGGATGCTGAGATCTTTGGTTACAGAGATGAAGATGGGGGCAGTAAAGTGGAATGCGTCACTGAGAAGAAGACGGAGAATAAGAAGGATGAGGACCTTCTAGATTGCTCCGACAGGAAAAAGGCAAACAATTCAGGAATGAAATTGGCAAGTTCCTCTGTGCATATTTGCAATCCTCAATTTTTTAGAGCTTGTGGATATTTGTTCTTTTTAATTGTTGATGAGGTTTTTGTAGTACATTTATTCTGTTTGTTCCTGTATGCTGATATAAGAAATGGTTTGGATTTGTGCACTAGATTGCTAGCCCGCCATCTCGAGTTAAACTATTCAAAACTCCAGGATCATTCAGCTATAAAATAATGCTGCCCTTTTTTATGGATATGGCTAAGGATGATTCTTGTAACTCCTCTCCAGTTCCAGGTACTTTTCGTAGAATAGTCTGTTGCTGCATGATTAATGAAGCTTAGAATGTTACTCCCTCCGGTCTCCAAAATATGTCGTTTTAGCATTTGCTTTTATTGTTTCGGAACGTATCTTAAGACGGCCGAAATAGTCACTATTTGAGACAATTTTGCCCCGAATTTTTTCTCGGAAGTACGTTAAGGATTAACGTACGTTCGAAAAAAAGTACGAAATTTTTTGGGGTCAAATAGTGCCTCATCCGGCCTCCTCGATATGCGTTCTCTATTGAATATTGGGATGCGAGGAAGACATTTATTGGAGACCAGAGGGAGTAATAAATATGATATAAGGCTAATGTTGGAATTGCTCTCATCAGGAGCTCAGAAGAAGGATAAATGCAATGTGGGGAACCAACAAATCTCTGTCAGCAAATGTATAACAAATAATTCTTCCCTGGATGATTGCGCTTGTGTTTCTAGAACCCATTCACAAGATGTACCTGTTTCTAGCGATGAGCCATTTGATGGTAATTTGTCGGATGTAGCACCTGTCGAGCAGTTGAACGATTCATCAATGATATTCTGCTCACCTAATGATACCTGTTATTTTATTTGAAAATGGAAAAGAAAGTAAGAAATAAAAAAGGAAATGGAAAATAATGGAAAATAAAAAGAAAGAAAGGAAAAAAAAGAGAAAAAACAGAAAAGAGAGAGAAAACGAAAGAGAAAGAAATTAAGGTTTTAAATTTTTTATTACTTTTAATTTTTTTCTGTTCTTTTAAATTAATATAATATTTTTCTTAATTTTACATTCTTTACTTATCTTTTAAATTTTTGTATATTTTTTGGAATTTTAATTTTTTTCTGATTTTTTAAATTAATTATATTATTTTTTTAGATTTTTAAATTAATTATATTATTTAATGGATAATGGAATTATGGTAAATAAGTAGTAATTGGCAACAATAGGTAGAAAGTAACAGAACGTTAGGTTGACTAACGACAAGGGACCTGGATCTCGTTGACCGTTTGTACATAATACCCGGATTTGAATTTTTTTAGTCCATGGGAGGTTTTTGTTTAAAAAAATAGTACAGGGGGCGTAATAACTATTACCCCATAATTCTTCATGATTTGATCATTCTCTTTCATTGTGATGGATGTATAAGAAGGTACACTAGGCGATGTAGCCAAAATACAACATCATTACCCCGCATAATATATAACCATTAATATTGAAAATAGATTTCCAATCCCAATCATTACCAGATTTAATGAAATAATTACGACGGCAATATGATACACTATAAACAAAATTGCTCGTTAACATCCATAACATATCAACAACGCCGCACTGAAACCCATCCACCTTCATTAGATGACTACTCCTTCTGCAAGCATCAATTCCTCATCTTGATTCCACCGCCACAACCACATGCGCTAATATAGCCTAGTGATTGAGGTTCAAGCGCACCAGAATGACAATCGCAACGATGAAAACAACGAGCGTAGAGATTAGATTGGCGAGAACAATCAGGGTAGTGATCCCGGCGAGATGAAACGCTTGGAATAAGAAATATATGATGAATCCGGAAATGAGATAGATGACGGATACGTGTCACAGTCCTCGAAGGGTTCCAAAGCCTTGACACACAAGAACAGGAAGGAAGGAAGAACAAAAGGTGAAAATAGAGCAGTAAGGAAGGAACCTTAGTTGATCAACAATGGAAGAAAAACAGAAAGTGTGGGAAGATGAATGTTGCAACGGAAGTGAGGTGGGGAAGAACGTAGAGAGGAACAATTGCGATAGAGTAAAGAACATAATTCATTGAATAAGTGAAATACAAACAGAATTTGATTACAAATCGTAAGAGCTAGTTTATTCTCTATTGTTTCTTCCTTTTATACTCAACCCTTCTCTAACGAACTAACTAACTTGAAGTATTTAACTAACAGCTAGCTAACAACTAACTACTTCAAGAACTGTCACTAACTGACTACCACAACTTGGCCACTTGCCAACTTGACGGTAACCAACTTGCCAGCTGAGCAAGTTGTTACTCCTTTCCCGCGCTTCTCTTCTTCAGCCTTGATCTTCAGGTTGTCTTCCCTCTTTATTGTCCACATGTGATTGTGTTAACGGCTATGACAATACCCTCCCGTTGAAATTCCTTGCCCACAAGGAACCTGAAAAAGGATAGGTGGTCTGAAGATGATCAATCCATTCCCAAGAGGGAGGTAGATTGGTTGTTGGCGTCCAGGCAACCTTAAGTTGAGTGGCAGCCACACCTTGTCTCTTCTGGATACGTGAGCCTAATATTGCCACAGGCTCAATGACAATGGGGGAAGTATCAGACAAGTGGGAAGAGTGAAAGGGTTTTAACTATCTGACATGGATTACATTGTGAATCAAACTGGAAGAAGGAAGGTCCAGTTTGTAAGCCACTAAACCAATTCGATCAAGAATTTTGAAAGGGCCAAAGAACTTAGGAGAGAGTTTGTGATTGCCACTGGAGGCCACTGAAAGCTACCTATAAGAATGGAGTTTAAGGAGAACGTGATCTCCATTAGAAAAAATCCTCTCTAACCTTTTCTTATCTGCAAAATGCTTCATTCTCACCCTGGCAGAGTGCAAGTGACCCTTAAGTTGGTTGAGAGTCTGTTCCTTCTCCATCAATAACTTGTTCACATCATGATCATTGGAGTCATGTGGTATGTAGGGAATGCTCAAAGGAGGATCAACACCAAATAGGGCTTTGAAAGGAGTGGTGTGCAAAGATTCATGGTAAGAAGTGTTATACCAGAACTGAGCAAGAGGAAGGAATTCATACCATTTGTGAGGTTGAGAAGAGCAAAAACACCTCAGATATTGCTCTAGACATTGGTTCACCCTTTCTATTTGACCATCAGCTTGAAGGTGATAAGAGCTGTTGTGCTTGAGTTCTATTCCTTGCAGTTTAAATAAGTCTAGCCAAAACTTGCTTAAAAAAATAGGATCCCTATCAGTGACTAAGGAATTGGGAGTGCCATGAATACTAATCACCCTCTCTAAGAATAATTTGGCCACTGAGGAAGCTGAGTAGGGGTGTTTGAGGCCTAAGAAATGACTGAACTTGGTAAATATGTCAACTACCACCAAGACAACAGAAAAGCCTTGGGATTTGGGAAGGTCCTCAATGAAGTCCATTGTCAAGTCAGTGAAAAATCCATTAGGAAGGGGTAAAGGTTGCAACAGTCCTGGCCTACGAATGTGTTCAGGTTTATGCCTCTGGCATATATCACACTCCCTCACATAATTTCTGACCATCTTCCTCAAACCATGCCAAAAGAACAGAGAAGAGACTCTCTTTGTTGTAGCCTGCATTTCAGAATGCCCCCCTAAAGGTGTTGCATGAAATAAATTAATGATTTTCCTTTGAAGCACAAGATCATGGCCAACCACCAGCTTGCCCTTCCTTCTCAAGGAATTACCTTGCAAGGTATAGTAAGGGTGTGAATCTGGTCTGCAAGTAATCTCATAAATCAACCTCTGAATGTGAGCATCGAAACTCCAAGAATCTTGAACCTCAGCAAGTAATGTAGGGTCAATAGTGGAATAGAGAATAGAGTTCAAGTGACCACAATGAGCTTGAGAGAGAGCATCAGCAACTTCATTGTTCTTGCCTGGTTTGTATTGAACTTCATAATCATATTGCTAAAGTTTGACTGCCATGAGAATTGAGCTTCCGTAGACAGCTTCTGATTGAGGAGGTATTTTAAGCTGTGATGATCAGTATATATAATGAAATGCATGTCTCCCAAATAATACTGTCAATGCTTGACAGCAAAGAGCACTGCAAGCAATTCCCTTTCATAAACTAACTTCACTTGATGTCTAGGAGCTAAGTCTTTACTGATGTAAGCTATAGGGTGTTTATCTTGCAAGAGAACAGCCCCAATACGTTCACCTAATGCATCGGTTTCAATTACAAACACTTTAGAAAAAATAGGTAGTGCTAGAATAGGAGAAGTGATCAGACTCTATTTGAGCCTCTAGAATGCAATTTCAGCTAAGTCACACTAGACAAAGTTGTCCTTTTTCAAAAGCTCAGTTAGGGGTTTATCTATTGAAGCATATCCTTGGATAAATCTTCGATAATATCCAGTAAGTCCAAGGAATCCTCTAACGTGTTTGACTGATTTCAGTGGTGGCCAATCTTGCACAACCTTGATTTTCTCAAGGTCAGTTCTCACCCCATCACCTGAAATGATGTGTCCTAGGTAGGCAACACTCTCTATGGCAAAAGAACACTTTGATTACTTTAAGTACAAACCTGCTTTCGAAGCAACTCAAAAGTGTGCCTTAAGTGTTCCATATGAGCTTCCAAAAACTTACTGTAGATCAATATGTCATCAAAGAAAACTAGTATGTATTTCCTCAAGCAATCATGGAATACATGGTTCATTAAGGCCTGAAATGTAGAGGGAGCATTGCATAAACCAAATGGCATTACCTTGTATTGGTAATGGCCCTAGTGAGTTTTGAAGGCTGTCTTGTAAGCATCTTCAGGCTTGAGTAAGACTTGGTGGTAGTCAGCCATCAAATCCAGCTTGGAGAAGATAACAGACCCTCCTAACTCATCTAACAGTTCTTCGATCACTGGGATTGGAAACCTATTTTTGACAGTTTGTTGGTTTAAGGATTTGAAGTCAACACATATCCTCCTGCCCCCATCCTTCTTCTTGACTAACAAGATAGGAGCAGCATAAGGGCTCTGGCTCTTTTCAATGAACCCAGTCCTCAACAATTCAGCAATCTGTTTCTCCACCTTATCCTTTTGCTGCTTAGACAGCTTATAAGGCTTAAGGTTGACTAGTTGAGCTCCAGGCTGCAAGGGAATGACGTGATCATAAGGTCTTGAGGGAGGTAGCTTCGTAGGCTCTTCAAACAGATCCTTGAAGAGTTGTAATAACTGATCAAAACCAGCTGGAAGTGAGTTAGAAGCTGTAGAAATCTCCATCAAGGTTGCAGTGGAGTAAACCTGAGTTGTAGCTATCTTTTTGGGATCTGATAATAATTTAAACATTGTGCCCTCATTGATCCACTTAACAGACAGCTTTGTCCCTCCTCTCAACACAATCTCCTTGTCATTTCTGTAAAAAGTCATCACCATTCTTCTGAAATCCCATAAGACTGGTCCTAAAGTCTCTAACCAATCCATTCTCAATATCATGTCATAGTGTATCAGTGGTAGAATCAAGGCAGAAACTTCAAACCACTTACCTTGGATACACCATTTGATGTTGATACAAGCTTCAGTGGTGGTCAAAGCCTCTCCATTGGCCATAGTGATCTTAACAGGGGCTATGGGAGATATTGGAAATCCCAGACTTATTGTAGTGTCTCTAAAGGCCAGGTTATGTGAGCTACATGTGTCAATGAGAGTATGTACTAGTTGTCGGTGCATCTGTAAGCCTATCCTCATAGCCTTGGCACCTCTCTTCTTGATGTCATGTATGGCATACAAGGAGACAGTGGGTTCTTCCATCACCTGGGTATCCTCCTCTTGCTATTTCTCATCTTCAAACCCATAATCAGAAGCATCTTGCTCCTCATCTTCTATTACAACTAAGAAGAATTGCCTTGTCTGACCCCTATGACCCCTGAAAAACTTTTCACCACAGTACTTGCACAACCCTGCCACCATCCTCTCCTTCATAGTTTTTTTCATCCAAGGTCTGAAAATGGGGGGTTGGTGGTTCTGGTGTTTGGTTTTTGGGCTTTGTGTGTGGCCTGGTAGGGCTGATTGTAAGGGGAGATTAAGGTTCTGAGTTAGTTTGTTGGTTTAAAGTGATTAGAAGGGCTCTGGTATGATTTTTGGTAGGTAGGGGCAGTGGCGGATCCAGGATTCATTTCCGGGGAGGGCTGGAGTTCGGGGGTTCGGGGGCATGACGGGTGCGTCGCATGTCCCGCATAAAATAAAAATACAACTCAGTGCTATGCTACAAATTAATGCAGATAGTGGTGAGAGGATCGATCCCACAAGGACAAGCTCGTCTAATTCTTGTAGTTCCTGCAAATAACCAAGCAAAAGAAACCAAGTTTTGGGGTGAAATAACAATTAAACGAAAATACAGTGGATTTAAGATCAGTTGCAAACAATAAAAACAGCTTTAAAACGGAGAGAATTACAGTGGAGAAAATATTCCGGGTAGAGATCATTGCGAGATGGCATTGGTAAGTTGTTGATCATTGACAAAATACATTTTTGAAATGGTTTTCATAGAAGAAGTTGTGGAACCAGCTCACACTAGATTCCCAACCTGCTACAAAAGTATTTAATAGAATCACTTCATTTTAAACACCCTAATCTTCCTAAGCTCATCCTAAGACTCTTGATCCGCCACTTTGCTTGGCTATGCAGAGCCTTCGACAAAGGGATCAGAATACTTAAGGAAGAGCTCAAGAGATTGATTAAAAACAGTGAGGTCCCTCTCCTAGACAAGGGAGTACTATCATCATCCACAAGTCTGGTCTAGTCTGGCACTTGACCCAGCTGTCACCTAGGTCGGCCCTTCTCAAGGCCTTGGGATGGGATGACCGCCTAATTCAACTCCTTCTTTCAGCATAGACCAAGTACATGCCCCTCATACCCTGCTGAATCGTCTACTGCTGTTCTCTAAGAGTGATTTAATCACAAGAGAACTGACTCCACTTGCCCGAATTAAATTCAAGGTGATCAAGCTCAAAAATTAATAAAGACAAGTTTAAAATTAAAATAAGAAGGTTTGAAATATGAAATTCATTTCTATGAAGCTTTAAACAAGTCTCACAATCAACATACCAGCCAATCTCTTGATCCCTACCAGGAACTTAGAGTTTAGTTACAATACATAATCAAAATAAACAAAAGGAGTTCAAATCCGAAATTGCAAGGAAAGCTGAAAAATCTGGAAAAAGGTTGGAAAATGCTGATTTTCTCTCTACTGTTCTCCCTCTCTTTTTTCTACGGTCTGGTTCTTCCTCCTCTCAAAATATACTTCAGAGGTCCAGCCTTCACCATAAAATAATTGCAGCATGTGCTGCCATACCAGGCTGGTGCTGGGCACTACCTTACTTTAGGAGAGAATAATCTTGAATAAAACAAGGGGAATGTTTCATCATTCTTCCATTGATGTCCCCTTGTGCCTCTGCAAGGTGGAAGAGAGAATCCAGGCACTAATACTCGTGCTCAAGTCCTCCAGGTTCCAGGCTGGTCAAACTAGCACTCACAAATAAAATACAAAAGTACGCTCAGTGCTGTCCAGGCTGGAACTCTGACAGGTCGCTTCATGTCAAGGCCTCGAGAAGAGCTGGAATCGGCAGATTGGTGCAATGGCCCTGGGACGAAGAGACCAAACTCGGGAGGCAGCAGGCTGAAATCAAAATTCCAACTCTGATTGATTGTTTTTGGCTCTGATCTTCAAGCTTTTCGTTCCTTTTCCTCAATTAACGATTATTAAGCCTGAAAAGCAAAATAGGAAGGAAACAAGCTCAAAGTAGCATAATTATCATCTCAATTAATAATAAAAGAGAAGATAAAACATTGAAAATAAACCATCAATCATATTCCCCCACACTTAATCCATGCTTGCCCTCAAGCATGAACTAAGAACACACAAAATACACCCCCTGTATAGAAAATCAATCCTTGGACTGGACTCAAGTAAAAACTTCAAAAATCAACTCATTCAAGCAATGCTCAAACACTCTAAACACCACAAATGTGCAAATATTCATATAGTGGTATGATAGCATGCTGTTCAACCTGGAAATACAGGCTTAGAACTTCTGACTTCTCTTCCTTCGACTCAATCCATACACTAGCTGCGACACTCATGCAATAAATATAAGAATTAATAAAAACACAAACAGCAAAATTAAAGAACACCACCAATCTTTCCTCTTTTAATTCTTCCTTCACCATCTTTCTTTTATTTAGGCCTTCGGCCTCTTATACCTCCTTTTATTTCTTTTTCTTTTTTCTTTTTTTTTTTTTTTTTCTTTTTCTTTTCTTCCTTCTTTTTCTCTTTTTTTTTCTTTTTTTTTTTTTTCTTTCTTGCAACACTTCTTTTATTTTCCCATGAATTTCACTTCTTTCCACATTCCAAAATAGAAAACGCATGCAGACATGGTCTTCCACCAAAGGTGCTATGATCGGTCCAAAATAAGGAGTTAGCACACAACCGACCGGAAGTTTCTCCAAATAGGGATGATGGTGCCGAACCACCAACATCGTGCAATCCAGGAGGGCATGGTGAGAGACCAGCACACAAGAAAATTTAAATAGTACTCATGCAAACAGAAATTAAAAACTTGCAGCAGTGTAGAGGATAGGATCTTCATCCCTAGGCCTAGGGATGAGAAGACAGTGCAATTCTAGCAAAGTATTTCCTAGGACAGCAGTACTCATCATACATCTATGTGAATAAATATACAAATTGTAATGTCACAAGTGTTTATCATTGTAAGACAGAGTTGATTGATCAAGTATTCACATAAGTTTAGTTTTTGGGATTTCATTCCATACAAAAAGGTGTGGAAAACAACAAAAATGAAAAATTACGCATGCAAGAATAGAAACAAGCAATTGCACAAACACAATTAATTGAAATAAACATGCAGCAGAGGGATAAAATCAAAATGCACACAAATCACACAAAAATAAACACGAAAGTGTCTCCCCCACACTTATTGGACACATTGTCCTCAATGTGAAAGAAACCAAGCAAACGAAAACACAAAACAATTAAAACAAAATTAATAAAAGAAGAGAAAGGGAGAATAAAACCGGGGTGGTGTTGCTCCAGCTGGAAATGGAAGATTCAAAAATCTGGGTTTGTGCCTGAAATTCGAAATCTGTCCCATCTCGAGGCCTCGGGATGAAGCAGACTGGAAATGCTGAAAGCTGCAAGTCTTGCTGCAATGGAATGGCTTGAAATGGCGTGGGTTGCCTCCCACGTAGCGTCCCTGTTTGCAGTCTTGGACTCGACTGAATGATCTTTCACGTAGTATCATCATTGAGGTTCTTCAAGCGTGGTGCTCTCCACGGTGTAGTTTTGGAATCCCTCATAAAAAGGTTTGAGACGATGCCCATTAACCTTGAAAATGTTCTGATCCTCCTGGTTTTGAATTTCAACAGCACCATTGGGGTACACATTCGTAATTACATAAGGACCAGTCCAGCGACTCTTCAATTTTCCAGCTAGGAGGCGAAATCTTGAGCTGAAAAGTAGCACCTTCTGCCCAACTGTCAAGGCCTTGAGACGAATGGACCTGTCGTGGTACATTTTGGCCCTAGCCTTGATAATTGCAGAATTTTCATAGGCATCATTTCTCAACTCTTCCAACTCCTGAACTTGCAATTTTCTGTGGGATCCAGCTTCTAAAATGTTCATATTGCATTTTTTAATAGCCCAATAGGCTTGGTGCTGAATTTCCACGGGTAAATGGCATGATTTGCCATAAACCAACTTGTAAGGAGTTGTCCCGATAGAGGTTTTGAATGCTGTTCTATACGCCCATAGCGCATCATCTAGTCTCTGACTCCAATCTCCTCGATCTGGTCTGACCGTCTTGCTCAAGATGGATTTTACTTCTCTATTTGACAATTCAGCCAATCCGTTTGTTTGAGGATGATAGGCAGTGGACACACGGTGTGTGATGTTGTACTTGGCGAAGAGAGTTGTCACAACCCTGTTACAGAAGTGGCTGCCTCTGTCACTGATGATCACTCGTGGCACTCCAAATCTGTTAAGGATTTGTGATTTGAAGAATGAAACAACGGTCTTTGCATCATCAGCCCTTGTAGCCTTCGCTTCTACCCATTTAGATAGGTAGTCTACTGCCAAAATGATGTAGAAGTTGCCTCCTGAATTGGGGAATGGACCCATGAAGTCTATCCCCCAAACATCAAAAATCTCACAAACAAAAATTGGGGTTAAAGGCATCTGATCTCTAGAGGAAATATTACCCGATTTTTGACATTCTACACAAGTTTTGCAAAATTCAAATGAATCCTTAAATAAATTCGGCCAGAAAAAACCTGATTCGAGAACCTTATGAGCTGTTCTCTTAAATCCGAAGTGTCCTCCACAAGCATAAGCATGGCAAAAATTTAGAATTGAAGGAACTTCACTCTCAAGCACACATTTTCGAAGGATTTTATCGTTTCCGACATGCCAAAGGTATGGGTCGTCCCATATGTACTTCCTGGAGTCTCTCCTAATCTTTTCCTTCTCGTGTGCAAGGTAGTGACCATGGAAATTACCCGTTGCAAGGTAATTGACAATATCAGAAAACCATGGTCTCTTCTCGAGGCCTAGAAACAAGCGCTCATCTGGGAATTCTTCCTTGACTGGGTCTGATTTGGTGTCAACCAAAATCCTGCTCAAGTGATCAGCCACCACGTTTTCCTTGCCCTTTTTGTCTTTGATCTCAAGATCAAACTCCTGCAACAGTAGTATCCATCGAATCAATCTTGGCTTTGCTTCCTTCTTTGCTAAAAGATACTTCAAGGCTGCATGGTCAGAATAAATTATGACTTTAGTGCCAAGAAGATAAGAACGAAATTTATCTAAAGCAAAGACAATTGAAAACAATTCTTTTTCCGTGGTGGTGTAGTTTCTTTGGGCTTCATCAAGCATCCTAGAGGCGTAATAAATCACATGTGGGCTCTTGTCAAATTTCTGTCCAAGAACAACCCCCACAGCTGCATCACTTGCATCACACATGAGTTCAAATGGTTTTGTCCAGTCGGGTGCTTGAATCACTGGTGCTGTCACTAGCTTCTGTTTCAAGAGGTCAAACGCCTCTTTGCATTGCTCATTGAAGTCGAATTTTGCATCCTTTTGCAGCAGCCTACACATAGGCTCCGCAACCTTTGAAAAATCCTTGATAAAACGTCTATAAAAACCTGCAAGGCCTAGAAATGAACGGACATCTCGTACACAAGATGGGTAAGGCAATGAATCAATCACATCAATTTTAGCTTTGTCCACTTCTATACCTTTCTTTGAAATAATATGGCCTAGAATTAATCCTTGATTTACCATAAAATGGCATTTCTCATAATTTAAAACCAAATCAGTTTCCATGCATCTAATCAAGACTTTTCTCAAGTTTTCCAAGCACTCATCAAATGAATTTCCATAAACAGTAAAATCGTCCATGAAAACTTCAATCCCTTTCTCTACAAAATCAGAAAATATACTTACCATACACCTCTGAAAAGTAGCAGGTGCATTACACAAACCAAATGGCATCCTCTTGTATGCAAATGTGCCAAAGGGGCAAGTAAAGGTTGTCTTTTCTTGGTCTTCAATGGCAACGGGGATTTGATGGAATCCTGAAAATCCATCGAGACAACAATAGTGTGATTTACCTGCCAACCTTTCGAGCATCTGGTCAATAAATGGAAGGGGAAAATGATCCTTCCGAGTAGCATTGTTCAGTCTCCTATAGTCTATGCATACTCTCCATGAATTTTGCTCTCTCATGGGCACCAATTCGCCTTCATTGTTGGTCACCACTGTAATTCCTGATTTTTTAGGAACGACCTGCACAGGACTGACCCAAGAAGAGTCAGAAATAGGATAGATTACACCTGCAGCAAGGAGTTTAAGAATTTCCTTTTTCACGACTTCCATCATTGGAGGATTAAGCCTTCTTTGTGGTTGTCTCACGGTTTTGCTGTGCTCTTCTAGGTGTATTCTGTGGGTGCAAATGGCAGGTGATATTCCCTTGATGTCAGCTATGGTCCAACCGATTACTCCCTTGAATTCTTTCAAGATGTTCAGAAGTCTTTCTTCTTGCGCGTTGGTCAGCTTGCTGGAAATTATTACTGGTAGGCTCTTCTCGAGGCCTAGAAACGAGTACTTCAGGTGCTCAGGTAATGTTTTGAGTTCCAAGTCGGGTGCCTGCAAAATTGAAGGCTGAAGTTTAGTGACTTGGTCTGTTGATTCTAAAGCTTGCACATCACCTGCAGTAGTGTCTGAAACGTCCAGCTCCTTGACAAAATTGAGGATTTCGGGTTTAATTGGTAGCTCATCTTGCAATCTCTCCACCTCTTCATTAGACAAACCCTTACTAAGAACAAACTCAAGTGGATCAGAATTATTAATTTCAGAAATGTCATCAACCAAGGGATCAATAACATCTAAAAAATTAACACAGTGTATATCTTCAGGGTATTTCATTGCTTCATACATATTAAATTTAATCAATTCCTCACCAAATTCAAGCGTTAAACACCCATCATACACATCAATTTTAGCACGGGCTGTTCTTAAAAAAGGTCTACCAAGAATCACATCAGTAGTCCTAGTAACATCTTCCTTTTGCATGTCAACAATATAGAAATCTACTGGAAAAACAAAATCTCTAACCTGCACCAAGACATCCTCTACTACTCCAACGGGGTAGACAATGGATCTATCAGCAAGTTGTATAACAACTCTAGTTTCCTTAAGATTTCCAATATTCAAAGTTTCAAAAATGGAAAGAGACATGACATTTATACCTGCTCCAAGGTCGCACAATGCTTTCTCTACTTCCTTGCTCCCGATTTTACAAGGTATCACAAAGGTACCCTGATCTTTGCATTTTGTAGGAAGCTCTTTTTGCAAAATAGCAGAAACATTTTCATTAAAATTCACTGTTTCTATGCCTGCTAGTTTCTTCTTGTTAGTACATAAATCCTTTAAGAATTTAGCATATTTAGGAACCTGAGATATCATATCTAGCAATGGCACATTAATAGCAACTTTTCTAAAAACTTCAAGAATCTTTTGCTCATCCTTCTCCTTCTTGGCTTTTGAAGGCCTTTCCGGAAATGGAAAAGGTGTTACCTGAGGGTTTGAAGTTTCTTCCTGTGCTTCTGGAGTTGGAATGGATGTTTCACCTTCTGGGGTAGATGATTCTGCTACTGGAATGGCTGATTCTTGAGGCATTTCTGTTTCAGATTCTGGTGGCTGTTCTGGTCGGTTCGTCTCGAGGCCTTGAGACGAACTGCCCCTCGGTGGCAAATCTTTTCCACTTCGTAAAGTCATGGCATTGAGATGTTTGGGATTTTCTACTGTGTTCGAAGGTAACTGGCCTGAGGTGTTTTGGTGGCTCATGGTGAACTGTGCCATCTGTTTTTGGAGGTCAGCTATCGCTCCTTGGGTAGTTTGTATAAATGGTTGAAGGATTTGTTTTAGTGTTTCTTCAAGTGGTGGTGGAGGTGGTGCAGTAAGTTGCAATGGTTGTTGAGGTGCTGGCAACTGTGGATGTTGTGGTTGAGTTGGGGTCTGATTTGTTTGGTAGTTTTGCTGGTTTTGTTGAGGTCTAGACTTGAAATTCCTCCACTCAAACGGAGGTTGTTGCTGATTTGGTCCCCACCCATAGTGAGGGTAGTTTTTCCATCCTTGGTTACTGGTGTTGGAGTATGAATTTCCTTGCTGTGGTATGGCGGAATTGACTTGCTCAGTAGGGTCTGCAATGAGCGGACAATCATGTGTCATATGCCCTATTTGACAACAAACTCCACAAGGTATAACTTGCTGAGGTGGAATTTGCTGAATTTGAGCTATGGTAGCTGGGAAATTTTTCAAAAAACTAGAGACTTCTTCCATGTGTCTCTCAAGAGCAGCCACGTTCAAGTTATGAGCAGTAGAGGTACGATCATAGGTTCCGTTTTGTTGGCAATTATCCGCCAAAGTTTGAATAAGGGTCCTTGCTCGACTTGGTGTCAAGTCCAACAATGCTCCTCCAGCAGCAGAATCGAGCTTCTCTTTATCCTTAATACACATCCCATCATAGAAATATTGTATGAGTGATTGCTCTGCCACGCCATGGGTAGGACAGACCTCTTGGAGGTCTTTAAACCTCTGATGGTATTCGCCAAAAGACTCATCTCCTTGTTGCTGAATAGCAACAAGACTCTTCCTAGCTGCTCCTGCTTTGGTGGCTGACCAATATTTCTTAAGAAAAGTGGCAGCCATTTCAGCCCAAGTATTTATGGAGTTGTGTGGAAGACTGAAAAACCAATTCTTTGCTGAGTCCTCTAAAGACCATGGAAAAGCTCTCAATTTAGCTCGTTCAAGGCTCACTCCAGTGGGTTTAAGTGCATCACATTCGAATTGAAATTTCTGGAGGTGTTTGTAGGGATTTTCGGATGCATGTCCTCTGAATTTGCTGAGGTTGTGCATGACATTTGACTTCACGGCCCAGTCATTGGGTACTGGACGGTAGTTAATACACAGGAAAGACTCCTGTTCAGCTCCTTGATTGAGCTCTCGAAGGGTAGGTTCAGGTGGATTGGCCATCTCTGGTTCAGGTTCAGCGTCAGATTCTGGTTGATCCGTCCCGAGGTCTCGGGATGAGCTGACCTCTGCTTCTGAATCTGATCCGGACAAGGTAAATTCACTGAATTTTCGTTTTGATATTCTGATTGCTGTTTCTGTTCTGGAAATCTCTGGAATGTAGGGTAGTGGTTGTGAACTAGATGACCTGGTCATGAACAAGAAAATCAAAAATTAGAACACGTTGTCCCCGGCAACGGCGCCAATTTATGACGGGTGCGTCGCATGTCCCGCATAAAATAAAAATACAACTCAGTGCTATGCTACAAATTAATGCAGATAGTGGTGAGAGGATCGATCCCACAAGGACAAGCTCGTCTAATTCTTGTAGTTCCTGCAAATAACCAAGCAAAAGAAACCAAGTTTTGGGGTGAAATAACAATTAAACGAAAATACAGTGGATTTAAGATCAGTTGCAAACAATAAAAACAGCTTTAAAACGGAGAGAATTACAGTGGAGAAAATATTCCGGGTAGAGATCATTGCGAGATGGCATTGGTAAGTTGTTGATCATTGACAAAATACATTTTTGAAATGGTTTTCATAGAAGAAGTTGTGGAACCAGCTCACACTAGATTCCCAACCTGCTACAAAAGTATTTAATAGAATCACTTCATTTTAAACACCCTAATCTTCCTAAGCTCATCCTAAGACTCTTGATCCGCCACTTTGCTTGGCTATGCAGAGCCTTCGACAAAGGGATCAGAATACTTAAGGAAGAGCTCAAGAGATTGATTAAAAACAGTGAGGTCCCTCTCCTAGACAAGGGAGTACTATCATCATCCACAAGTCTGGTCTAGTCTGGCACTTGACCCAGCTGTCACCTAGGTCGGCCCTTCTCAAGGCCTTGGGATGGGATGACCGCCTAATTCAACTCCTTCTTTCAGCATAGACCAAGTACATGCCCCTCATACCCTGCTGAATCGTCTACTGCTGTTCTCTAAGAGTGATTTAATCACAAGAGAACTGACTCCACTTGCCCGAATTAAATTCAAGGTGATCAAGCTCAAAAATTAATAAAGACAAGTTTAAAATTAAAATAAGAAGGTTTGAAATATGAAATTCATTTCTATGAAGCTTTAAACAAGTCTCACAATCAACATACCAGCCAATCTCTTGATCCCTACCAGGAACTTAGAGTTTAGTTACAATACATAATCAAAATAAACAAAAGGAGTTCAAATCCGAAATTGCAAGGAAAGCTGAAAAATCTGGAAAAAGGTTGGAAAATGCTGATTTTCTCTCTACTGTTCTCCCTCTCTTTTTTCTACGGTCTGGTTCTTCCTCCTCTCAAAATATACTTCAGAGGTCCAGCCTTCACCATAAAATAATTGCAGCATGTGCTGCCATACCAGGCTGGTGCTGGGCACTACCTTACTTTAGGAGAGAATAATCTTGAATAAAACAAGGGGAATGTTTCATCATTCTTCCATTGATGTCCCCTTGTGCCTCTGCAAGGTGGAAGAGAGAATCCAGGCACTAATACTCGTGCTCAAGTCCTCCAGGTTCCAGGCTGGTCAAACCAGCACTCACAAATAAAATACAAAAGTACGCTCAGTGCTGTCCAGGCTGGAACTCTGACAGGTCGCTTCATGTCAAGGCCTCGAGAAGAGCTGGAATCGGCAGATTGGTGCAATGGCCCTGGGACGAAGAGACCAAACTCGGGAGGCAGCAGGCTGAAATCAAAATTCCAACTCTGATTGATTGTTTTTGGCTCTGATCTTCAAGCTTTTCGTTCCTTTTCCTCAATTAACGATTATTAAGCCTGAAAAGCAAAATAGGAAGGAAACAAGCTCAAAGTAGCATAATTATCATCTCAATTAATAATAAAAGAGAAGATAAAACATTGAAAATAAACCATCAATCAGGGCAGCGCCCCCGAAAATTTTTTTTTTGAGTATTTTAAAAGGAAGACAAACGAGCTGAATGAAAAATTGAAAAAATACTTAAGAGTATTTGTATCCGTCACTAAATAACAAATAATTTAATTGATAAACTTAACTAAAAGATAAATAAGAAGACAATATAGAAAAAAATTAATTATACATTAAAATTCATACAATATACGTACTATTTACAATTGTTCTCTACGAGTTTTCATTTTTTGATATCCTTGTATGATTCTCTCATTCTCTACACTATCAAAAAATTCTTTTTCAACATAAGTAATCAAACAATCATAATTTGTTTAGTATACGTTAGAATTTCTACATTTATTTAAAGTCAAAATTAATATTTTAATAAATTTTCAATTACAATTAATTTATACGTAATATGTATATCTAATTATTTTCCTTCATTTTGGTTTTTGACTTGGTGTGGGTTGACTGTGCGTGGCAGCGTGTGGGATTTGGGTTTTGACTTGGTGTGAGTTGGGTGTGTGGGTTGGGGAGTGTAAGGCCCAAGCAGCCTAATTAAAAAAAATTCTCATCCAGCCCAGGGTAGGCGCAAGCCTACTCTCGCCTGGGCTGGATCCGCCACTGGGTAGGGGTGTTAGTTATGGTGCTAGGGTAGCTGAATTTGTTGGCAGTAAGGTTCGAGTTTGATGGATTTGGTGTGGTTTCAGGTACTGCCATGGTTCTGAAGGTAGGTAAGGCCACTTTTGTAGAGAGAGCTAACTCTACAACATCCTCAAAGGATTGGGGTTTAAACATTCTTACTAAGTGTGCCAATTTTGGCTTTAAACCAGCTAAGAACAGACTTTTCCCATATGCATCTCCAACTTCTATCCCATCATAAAGGGAATTGAATTGATTGACATATGTCTCAACGTCAGTTACCTACTTCAAGTTGGAGATTTCAGCCATTGGATCATCTGCTCTCTTGGGAGAGAATTTGGTGACTATGCTTCTCACAAAATTTGCCCAAGTCCAAATCTCATTCTGTTTGGTCTTCATCTTCACCTTGAACCATTTTAGTGCATCTCCAAACAGGTGGTGTGATGCTACCTCTACCCTGTGATGAAGAGGGGTTCTCATACTATGGAAATAGTTATTAGCTTGAAAAATCCGATCATGTACTTCTGCTGCATGAAACTAGGGAAATTCCAGCACTGTGGGTTTTGGATTGGCTTGAAAAGTGGATTCTTGATGTTGCTGGATGGAGATTTCAGGGGTTGGTCCACGTATCCCCTGCTGTTGAATGAGAGCAATAATATCCTGAAGGGATCTCCTTATTTCCTCCTAGATGGATCTCCTCATTTCCTCCATAGATTGCTCAAGTTGAGTCATTCTAATCTCCATGGAAGGCACAGTGCCTTCCTTTTCTGTCAAGCCAGTGAACCCCCCACCAGCAGAATTCATGATGGGATGGTGACTTCTCAGCATGATCAATCACAAGGAAGCAAAAAAGAGCTCCGCTACCAATTGTCATAAGCTTGGAAGGGTTCCAAAGCCTTGACACACAAGAACAGGAAGAAAGGAAGAACAAAAGGTGAAAATAGAGCAGTAAGGAAGGAACCTTAGTTGATCAACAATGGAAGAAAAACAAAGAGTGAGGGAAGATGAATGTTGCAATGGAAGTGAGGTGGGGAAGAACGTAGATAGGAACAATTGAGATAGAGTAAAGAACATAATTCATTGAATTCAACATGTTGTACTACTATTCATTGAATAAGCGAAATACAAACAAAATTTGATTACAAATCATAAGAGCTAGTATATTCTCTATTGTTTCTTCCTTTTATACTCAACCTGATAACAATTGATGAAACACCAAGGGTACATTCATCTTCTCACCCAAAGTCAAAGCCGGATCCCTGTAGACCTTGACTGCGACGGCACCCGGCTACCGCCCGCGTTAGGCCGAGGAATCCTGGGATGGTCGACATCAGCGGGGAGGGGGGGGGACCCACATGGTGTCATCCTATCCCAGGCGACCCCGATAACATCTCACTGGCGATATCCCATCGGCGATATCCAATCTGGCTGATGCATGATGACGTCATCTTGGGCGTTATCTTCCCTCGATAACGCCCACCCCTAGGGTAACATCCTTTCTTTTGCCTATAAATACCCCTCATTTCTAGATCAAAGGTAAGACGAAATTACTACTCAAATCTCTGCCAAATTTCACAGCCATACTAACTTAAGCATCGGAGTGTCTACGCCGGAGTCCCCCCCCTCCGGCGCTTTGCAGGTACGACGGACTGCCGTTACAGTGACTTCAGACGGCCATAATCTCTACCCCCGCTTCCCCAGAAGTCCGAATCTTATCAAATTGGTACTTTCATTGAGAGCTTTGGTTTTAATTAAGTGAGCGTCCTTAATAGCCAAGCTCTATTCTTCTGAAAATTGGAAGATTATGGCTTCTGATTCAGATCCGTCGTTGTCTCAGTCCTCTAGCCTTCCATTTGATACCCGCATGTGACTTTTCCCTTTCGCCACCTCTGATGCTTCTACCGCGACACAAGAAATTCCCCCAGGAATGTCGGATCTCTCCTTTGAACAAACAACGGGAACATTTGTGTCCCAGCCGTATACTCCTTTATCCCAGATAGTGGGGCCCAGTCATTCTGCTCTTCACTCAAGGGGATCCGTGATAGACAGCGAGAATAATCCTTTCGCGAACTAAATCTCAGCCCTTCGTGCCCAATTGGACCACTTAACAGAATTGGCTACCAGATTCACGCCTACTGTTCCTGGATCGGGCGTCCCATCTCAGTTCGTTTTTACTCCACCTATTATCACAGAGCGACTGTTGTCATCCCCGTCGCACGCGAATATCTCTCTGACATTGCCTACGCTGAATGCGCTAGTCAGTCTTGTACAATTTGCTCATAGGACAGTGGAGCCGTACGTGCCGCAGACGCCTTTACTTCCTATTTCCCGAGAGGAACTGCAATGGCGTGACGAGGACAGAGGTCATTGGGACGGTAGGAGGGATGAAAATGATAGAGGCATATCTCCTGGAGGAGTGAGACATCCAGCAGTAGGAGGCATCGAACTCGCTCGCCAAGGAGTCCCAACCCGTCTCCAATGCGACATCATGATAGAAATTCGCGAGATCGTAGGCGTCATTTGGAGGTATCCCCACCTCGGTATGCACGTGAGATTCTTGATGATACTTCTGGCCATCCCTTTAGCGCACGTATAAGGCGTCACAGAGTCAACCGACATGTAAAACTTCCCTCAGAATCTTATGACGGCACTAGAGATCCTATTTCTCACCTTAACAAGGTGAAGGACTTTGTACAATTCCAGACCCACAATGACGCTGCCCTGTGTCAGATATTTGTAATGACCCTGTCAGGGGTGCGCGCTTATGGTTCGAAGGTCTTCCGGGTGGGTCTATTGACAACTTTTCACAGCTATAATCTAAATTCAGGAGTCGATTCAGTACCACGGTCCCTATCAGGAAGTCTGCTGCTACCTTGTTTGACCTACACAGAAAACCTCAGGAATCCTTGAGGAGTTTCCTCCATTACTTCGACACCGAGATGTCGCTAACGCTAGGTGTAATAGTCAATTTTGCCATAGAAGCCTTAAAGCGAAACTGTTGCTATGGAAAACTCCGAGATGCTTTAATGGTTGACCCTCCAGCAACCTTAGATGCGTTAAGGCTAAAAGCCCACAACTATGCGAGGATGGAAGAGGAAGAGAATAGGGACATGATTCGAAACATGCCGCCAGTCATGCCTCTAATCCATAACGCTCCCATTTCAACCACTTCTGAAGATCGGTTCATCGATGATTACGCTCAGCGAAAGGATCACATTCCCAAGACCTCTAATACGAGAAGAGGCAACTCCTCAAAGGGAAAGTCTGGTGACTCCTTAGAGCAGCGGCAGTGTGATCCCCCTAAGGGACGAGTTTATGACTCAGATCTCCCTTCCCTCATCTTGCCCAGAGCAGAAATACTAACAATAGTGGAACAGCGGAACCTGCCCATCCGTTATCCAGCCCCTGTGAGATCGGGGGTGACCTTGGGAAGAAGAGAAAACGCTTATTGCAAATTTCACAAAGCTAAGGGACATTCTACGGAGGTGTGTAGAGAACTCAAATTGGCGATAGAGCGCCTGGTCAAAGAAGGTTATCTGGGAGAATTCGCCGTCAAAACGCGAGAAGAGGCTAAGAGTAACCCAACAAACAGAGTAGCCGACGACCGACCAACACCTTCCCGCGTCCTAGGCAACGAGGCAGGTCTCGCAGGGAGAGACAGGGAAACACTCACGATTGATGACGAAGACGTCCTGTCGCACCCCTTTTTTGGATTTTTATTCCTAATGTGACGCGGGTTTGGGACTAGAATGTGAGACGAAATTGGACTCATCTCACATGATGTAATGAAGTCACCACCCTAATTTTTCCTTAGGTTTAGTGAACCTAAAGTCATGCATAAAAAAATAAAATCCAAGGTAAAAGGATCTGAACCCGAGAACTGTGGTTCGGGGTCGTATTATGGACTCGGGAAGGTGTTAGGCACCCGAATCACATCCTAAAAATGGTTACCGGAAAAGAGGTTTAAAAATTCATGTTTGAAAAATAAAGTCCTAAATTAGTTATCATGCTCAATGGATAAATTAAATTTAATAATTTTTAATATCTTGCATACGAGCGTAAATACAAAAAAACGTGAATAAATAAAAGGTATGAAACGTTTACTTGATTAAAGGGTATGGGCAATTTACCCCTTTTTTTACCGGAGTTATCGGCACGAAGAACGTTGAATGATTAAATATTTGACAATTGCTGCACGTGAGTGAAAATGATTAATTTAGTAATTAAGCGCAAAGGAGCATGCAAAAATAATTGACTAAAAGGTACGAGCATACTAATAACCGGAATCAAAAATATCGCAAGCAAGCGAAGTAATATTTTTTGACGATTAAACGTAGGCAGAATAATTAAACAGGCAAAAACATACGAAAATAAATAAACATGCAGACATACGAAAATAATAATTAAACATGCGAGCATACGAAAATAAATAAACAGTACAAGTATGCAAAAATTTAAATAAACAGTACAAGTGTGCAGAAATTTAAATAAACAGTACAAGCATACGAAAAATTAAATAATGCGAGTGCGAAAATAAATAAACAGTACAAATGTGCGAAAAATAAATAGTGCAAGTGCGAAATAAGTAAACAGTACAAATGTGCGAAAATAACGTTACGAAAAATAAATGCGGTGGATCAAAATAAATTGGACTAGGCTCACTGGGCCTAGAAATTGGGCCCACTAATTGGGCCCAAGCCTTTCTAAGGGCCAAGCCCTTTCTTTTCTTGTATTTGGGCTTGGCATAGGCCAAGCCCATAATTAATTAAAAGGCATGGCCGGCCTTCTTTCTTTCCTTTCTCATTTGGGCTTGGCTATAGCCAATTAAAATGAGGCTTTGGCCTCCCTCCTGTTCATCATCTCCCTCACGCCCTTCTTCTCCCTTTAGACACAAGCTGAACCAGCAGCCATAGCGCCTTGGCTCCGGCGACAGGAGCTGCTCCGGCGATGGCAGGCGAGCAGCGGCAGCACATGTGGCAGCGGCGGTGGAGTGACGCGGCAGTGGCGGTGTAGCGGCAGACCAGCAGCGGACGTCATCTTCCTCCGTTCGTCCACGTCGCTCCGGCGAGCAAGAGCAGCAAGCAACTGGCGACAGCGGCGTGACAGGCGAGTAGCGACGAGCAAGGCAGCGGCTCGGTGGTGACGAGCGACAGCAGCAGCCCAGCAACGGTGAGTCGAGGGGAGGCGGTGGTCAAGCGAAGCTCGGCAGCGACGACGCAGCGGTCAGGCGAAGCACGGCGGCGAGGTACAGTAGCTGCGTGCGGCGGCAAAGCAGCAGCTTGGTGGCGGACAGTGGCAGTGCAGCGGCGGTGGAGGGCAGTGGTGAGGATGGCTACGTTTTTTCTTTCTTTCCTCTCTCTCCTCTCTCTTTCCCTCTCTCTCTCTCATCTGCCTCAAAACGTTACCCATGCTATAAATAGCATGGATGAGTGGAAGAGATGGTGAGCTGGCCTTTGAGAACAGTAAGGCGGTTTGGGGAAGGATCGAGAGAGAGCTGATAAGGATGCTGTCATTCAATCGAAGGAAAGGTGGCAGAAATTAATGCAAATTAGTGCATACGAGCGAAATATTTTTAGCTCGTATCTATGGTACAAGAAAATTTTACTAAACCTTGAACAGAAAATGCTAAAACGTAAAATCAAATAAACTAAGATGATTAGCATTCAGGGAGCGACAAAAAGTTTGCTATCTTGATAAAATTCGCTAAAAAGTAACAAACGTTCGAACAGAAAAGAAATGCTAAAAATACAAATTAAACAAAATGCCATGAGATGGCGCGAGTTAAAATAACAATTAAAAATAAATAGCTAATGAACGAAAATATTCGACCATTGGTTTCGAGAATTAGACTCGAAACCGACACGGGGTCGAACGGGAAAAGTGATAAAAATACGAAAAAAGTATGAAATAAAATTTAAATGACATAAAGCGTAAAAATAAACATCAGATTGACGTAAATAAATGGAAGTATGATTTTAGAAAATTGATGCTTGAAATGGAAAAATATTTGATGATGAAAAAGTAAAAGTCAAAAAATCGGGTAGCAACAGTTGCCCCCTCTTTACTGTCTTATCAAAAATCTGATGTAATCGAGATTTTTGATGAGCAGTAAAGATGGTTGCTACCGAACCAGCATTGGTTTTGAAAAATGAAAAATGTAAATGACTTGTCCCTGATAATGGGGTAAAAGGTAAATTGCAGAAATGTAAATTTGCAGGAAAGTAAGTTTGCAGGAAAGTAAATTTGCAGGAAGGAAAGTAAATTTGCAGAAAAGGTAAACTTGAGATCCGAACGGGGACACCGCAACTCTCGGATCTCTATGCACGAAATGAAAGTTGACATCTGAACGGGGACACCGCAACTCTCAGACGTCGATGCAGAAAACGTAAATTTGAATGATACGCTGGAAATTTTAAAAGGATGTAGTGCATAAATTTTAACGCAAGTTAAAGGAATGTGAATGCAAACAGAAAGTAATTTGGGAAAAGTAAAGTGCGTGCGGAAAGTAAAGTGCGAAAATGTAATTTGACGTTCGAACGGGGATACCGCAATTCTCAGACGTCGATGCGGAAAATGTAAATTTGAGATCCGAACGGGGACACCGCAAGTCTCGGACCTCTGTGCCGAAAACGTAAATCAGGCAAGGCGAGGGTAGCACTCGCAGTCCATACCTTGGTGCAGAAAAGTAAATGAGGCAGGGCGAGGGTAGTACTCGCAGTCCATACCTTGGTGCAGAAAAGTAAATGAGGCAGGGCGAGGGTAGTACTCGCAGTCCATACCTTTGTGCAGAAAAGTAAAGTGCGTGGGGACAAGACACATGTTGTGGGGACGAACCGCTTACAACATGGTTGACATGACATCACGTGGGGACGAACCGCTTACGTGACTTAGAAAGACGCATGTTGTGGGGACGAACCGCTTACAACATTAAAACGACACATGTTGTGGGGACGAACCGCTTACAACATGGTTGACATGACATCACGTGGGGACGAACCGCTTACGTGACTTAGAAAGACGCATGTTGTGGGGACGAACCGCTTACAACATTCAAACGACACATGTTGTGGGGACGAACCGCTTACAACATGGTTGACATGACATCACGTGGGGACGAACCGCTTACGTGACTTAGAAAGACGCATGTTGTGGGGACGAACCGATCACAACGTTTAAAAAGACATGATGTGAGGGACGTGACCTTTCACACCTTTGAAAAGACAAGTACTAAAGTCGCTCTGGGAGGAGGGAGAATTCATGCAAAATAGTAAATAAAGTCGCTCTGGGAGGAGGAGAAATTCATGCAAAACAGTAGATAAAGTCGCTCTGGGAGGAGGAGAAAATCATGCAGGAAAATAAAGTCGCTCTGGGAGGAGGGGAATTTATGCGGGAAAAGTAAATAAAGTCGCTCTGGGAGGAGGAGAAATTCATGCAGGAAAAGTAAATAAAGATTAGGACATACCTTTGCTCTGACGTGGGTTGATTATAACGTACCTTTGCTTTGATGTTGGGGATATGTGGTCTTCTCTGACAGTGAGATCTGCTAATCTTCTCTCAGATAATGAGGAAGATGTCACTCTGATAGTTTGAGGAAGATAGTCACCTCTGGACAGTGAGGAAGATAGTCACCTCTAGACAGTTTGAGGAAGATAGTCACCTCTGGACAGTTTGAGGAAGATAGTCACCTCTGGACAGTGAGGAAGATCGTCACCTCTGGACAGTTTGAGGAAGATAGTCACCTCTGGACAGTGAGGAAGATCGTCACCTCTGGACAGTGAGGAAGATCGTCACCTCTGGACAGTTTGAGGAAGATAGTCACCTCTGGACATTGAGGAAGATAGTCACCTCTGGACATTTTGAGGAAGATAGTCACCTCTGGACAGTGAGGAAGATAGTCACCTCTGGACAGTGAGGAAGATAGTCACCTCTGGACATTGAGGAAGATAGTCACCTCTGGACATTTTGAGGAATTCTCGAATATGAGAGTGGGTGACCAAGTCACCGCACGACAACTGGGAATTGGACGACCAAGTCGTCACACTAACGTGGGTAACCAAATTACCGCACGACAAGACTGGGAAGAACAGCCACATGAAATTTGGAGGGGTGGGGTTTTGAACCGCTACACTAAATTTTGAGAGGTGGGGCTTTGAAATTTTAAAAGGTGGGGTTTTGAACCACCACACAAAAGTTTGAAAAGTTTGAGAGGTGGGGTTTTGAACCGCCACACAAAAGTTTGAGGAGTGGTAACGTACTCCATTCGGGTGTTTATTGGATGGATTTGTTGCGCGGAGGTTGACCACAGGGTGAGATTCCACTGACGCGTATCTGTATTCTGCAAATAGGGAGGAAACAAACACGAAGCAGCAATGGGTTGAAAAAGAGAAAGCAATTGATAACTGGAAACAATGAAATCAAATCATGTATGTTGTATAGGAAAGTATTCCCACACTACCCTAAAGTTTGCCCCCAGCGTTTTATCAAGGTGAAAACAACTTCCCTATCAAGAGGAGGTTCAACAAGTTTATGCATTTCTGGAGAACATGTCATCCAGTTTCCAGTATACAAGTGTGCTTGATACAAGCCTAGAAAGGGTCTGCATCTTGCCCAGGAGATAACGACCTCAAGGACAAAACTTTCCCACATCATGTAGACATAAGCAATCCTCACCAGATATTGGTGTTTGCGCTCACACTCAGAAACAGGGCTACGTGTTTACACTCATAAAAATGCAACAAACATAGCACAAAGTCAGATTTGCAATGTCAATCCGAGTGAATAAACTTCAAATGAAGATGCACATGCATGGTCCTTCAAATAATCGAGAGGACTTTGTGTAGATAGAAAGGAGAAGAAAGAAAGGATTTGTTTAAAAAGAAAGTGCCTTTTGGGAAAGGGTTTTAATGAGCGATGCTCAACTAAGGTTGCTGGCCGGAGGTAAGGTACACGAATTCTTTAGTCTTTGTTGGGGATGCTCCTTCTTGGAGATTACCATTTGTTGTTGACGAGGTGCACCGGTTTCTGAATCCTTGCAGGGAATGATCTCTTTTACTTTTGAGATCGTTTGTCGTTGACGAAGCGTCAGTTTTTGAGTTTTCATTGGAATGATCTCTTCTTGGTTTTGAGACCATTTTGTTGACTTTCGACCATTTTTGTACTTGCATCTGCTTTTCGCTGATTGTGTTCTTTGAACACTTTTTTTCTTCTTTTTTTTTGTTTGTTTTTTCTTTTCTTTTTTCTTTTTTTTTTTCTTTTTTTTTTTTTTTTTTTTTTTCAAGCAAAAGCAAGTATAAGTTTCGTTTTGTCTTTGGCGGGGCCTTCAAGTCTTGATTTTTGGGCCTCTTTCGGCATTGACCATCAACAATCTTCGGAGATTTTAGAATCCCTCTTACGCAACCCAAGGTCGATGTGTACCTATCTTTAGTTAACAACCTCAGTTGGGCACTGCTTATTATTTAGAGAAGTTTGAATGGATGCGAGAGATTTTACAAGCGACTTAGAAATGAATCGAATAGAAAGTAAAGGCAAGTGTTTGAAGACAAAGAAATGAGAAGACCAAGGAAAGGTGGAAGCAAAGAGCAAAGTCCCCTGTCATCTTACTGCTATCCCATGTCTAATGGTGCATGTACCCAGGATATTATGCAAATCCAACTAGCACTTAGTCAGGCATTTACACACATGAAAGACATAAGGCGTGGAGGCCCAAAATGCTCACAGGGATGCGTTTGTGATTGCTTACATTTAAGCATGCGGCAGATATAAGAGCCAGCAGGCGAGATCATGCATGTCGTACAATTTCAAATGGATGCACAAGTTATCCATGATGTAGTAACATGTTGAACATGCTCAATTTAGGGAAGGTTTGAAAAATTCGAGGGTAGTGTGGATTTTATTCAAAGAATTTCTTTTACAATTACAACAAATCTTAATAATGTTAGAAATTTTATAGACAAAAGGTGAGGGTATGACCACTCATAGAAATTTATGAATAATTAAAAAGAATTGCCCCTAATTCGGGAATGAATGCAGAATGTTTGTATGATTAAAAAGCCTGAGAAGAAAAGTGAACTTCTCTGGATATGTGCAGCAAAAGCGCTGAGGTTGGCGTAAGGCGTTGCTGCAGAACTATGAATGCAAACCCCACTCGGATGTTGTTGTCCACTGGGATGTTCGTATAGGCATGTAGATTGAGACCAAGGTGGGGACATCGTAAAATTCAGACTCTGATGAAGGAACGTAAAGAGGATAATGGAGTGGTCGCCGCAAAGGATGAAAATAGGGGAACTGAGCCGCCGCAATGGATGAGAGTGGAATGTTTCCAAAAGGTTTCCCCCCAGCCTAGAATGCATAATGGACTCCCTGATGCGTGCGGCAGGGCATTAAGGGCACACAGGATGGTCGTTCAAGATCTGATAAGAGGAGGACTCCTTTATTTCACTGAGCATTATGCAAATAATCATGGTATGCTTCGAGTTCCTGCAAAAATAAGGGAGAAGCAATGGGTAGGATTGAAGAATGATTTAGGAAAATGGACAACGCAATCAATAGGTTTTAAGCTCTCCCTTTTCTAGTAAGGCTTTATGCAGGGACTCCCAGTATGATTCGGATTCTTGGACGTCAAGACTCCCTAACGCTTCGTTGATGCCCACTTGAATGTCTTGGACGTTGCGGCTTATTTGGATGTAGATGTTGATGTCGTAATGGCTCCACTTGAATGCATTATATAGCAAGGGAGAAACTCCCTTAACATTCTTTCGCTCTTTGACTGCCCAAGGAGAATCTTCTAGGCTGACAATGAAACCCTTCAGAAACAGATTCTCTATTTTTAGGAAATGATGCAATAAGTTGAAGAATCTTGAGAACTTCTTCAAACTCTAAAGAAAATTTCTAGATCAATCGGAATAGTTTGCCAAAGCAGCCTGGAAATTCAAGTTGCCATCGGGGAATCAGTCTCGTGATTTTGATCTAACTCCATTGGATAATAGTATGGCTGCAAATATTCCTAATAGTCCCATTACAGCCAGTCACAACATCTCGAAGAATGGCCATTAAGTTCTTGAATAGTGTTGTAGGTGTAAATGACCTTGTAGATGACCGGGCAACAACTCATTGCTGGGAGATGGAGGTGCAATCTCTTGACACTGGTTGTTTGCAACTGCCAGATGTTCTGCAAAAAGATCAACTTATTGTAGCAACGGAAGAACCATCTTGAAATCTTTCCTGATTCGCTCATTGTCTGCTCTAGACGAGGAGACATCCTTTGCGTTGGGGATGACCGATTGCCAATGCTTTGTCCGAGAAGTATGACTTGAACACCATTTGGGGTGGTGGAAGAGAATTTTTGTTTTGATCAGTCGTCATTGGGAGAAGCTAGCCAGTCATTTCTTTTTAGAGAGAAGCTTCAACACTTCAGTTTTTTTTTTGCAGCGGGGGATTGCGGATGAAGTCACCCTTGAAACCAACATCTCATGGCTCACAAATTAGAGGATTGATCTTCACAGTATCATCATCGCGTGCGAGCACGGAGAGAGTTTGCAGAGAATGGAGGTGTTGACCAAATTCAAAGCATGAATGATTTGACCCTAGTTGAGCTTAGAATTTGAATTTGCAGTCGAGAGCAAGATGGTCGTAAATGTTGTTGTAGCACCGAGTCGGAATGCATAAAGTATGTGGATTGGGACCCTGGAGGGCACACATCTATCATTTCTATGTTTCTTCCCCAAGATGAGAAACCATTGGCATATGGGATTTGGTGACAGTAATATCTTGAGGGTGAGGATTCCCGAGGAGGATCGCTCGAAAGTTGATAGGAGGAGGGCTCCTGTGCACCTGCTACAACGATGATCTGAAGGCCAGGTAGGATAGACGTAACGAGCTTTTTGTGATGAATAACCACTCCATATGCCTTGCCCCCCGATAAAAATGTGCTTAATCTTTGCTGCTCTGTGGCACCTTCTTCTGGTCGTAATTCCAATTGCTTGCCCCCCAGTTTACAAGTCTTATTGCACCTGAAATAAAAAGGGAATGAAATAGTAAGTCTGGAGGGAAGGATATCCCAAAATTCAGAATTAAAAATTAAAATTGACAATAATAGAGATATTTGAGAAGAATATGTGGGTTGGCTCCCACAGAGCACCCTTGTTTATAGTCGTGGGCTCGACTAATGTACAAAAATATTGGAGATATTCCTGCTGAAGGAATAAGCTGAATGGATCCATCGTGGGATTGGAGAGCATTCATTCAAAAGTTAGTGGTCGGGTAGAGTCCTTCGACTAGCCCTTCTAAAGAGATCCATCCGCTCTTTGAGTAAGTGATCAACCTCCCTTTTAAGGGCAAAATAGTCTTCCTTTATGGCCCTGAGTTTCATCATGGTACTCACATCTTATATTAAGATCGTACCATTGTGGATAGGGAGGTCGTATAGGTTGGGAGTGGCCGCGATTTGCTATGCCGCCAAGAGATGCTCGTAGATTTCCCCTGCGGAGAGAGGGAGAGGTAACACTGGTTCCCGGTAGTGACTATTTTAGTTTCTCGGTTGACTTGATGGGCCAAACGGTTTTCGTCGTGCAGGCCGCCGCATATGCAGTGAAGGGCACTTGTAGCTAACGTCTTCTTTACTAGGGGGTGCACTTTGAGGTGTTGTTTCTGCTACAGAACAACAAATCGCTTCCCAACCTGGTTCTCTGTTCGGTCCTCATGTCAGAAGGGCTACCATAAGAGAGATGCAGCTGAATCTGATGGCCCTAGGAGACTGGACTTTTGGCAGTTTATGCCTCTTGAGTTGAATGGAGTGGCCCCGAGACGGGTGGAGATATTGAGCGGGTCTCCTTCTTATCGAGATCGAGCGTGGGTTTAGCTAGAGGAGGCCCAATGAGTGTGTCACCTTGTCTGGTGATGCCAACTTCAAAGGTCGGGACCGCCGACGTGACGAACTGAAGGGGATTTGTATTAAGGATAAAGGTTGTCATGAACCAGGGGATGATGAGGGCATGGAAGCAACAACGACCGCAGATGAAGCAGATGGCTTCCCCTTTTGAGCAAAACAGGGGTAAAAATCAGGCGAAAAATCAATTGTTGCCTCTTCTCATTCTTTTTCAGCTTGTTCAGCTCTTGTCATAGCAACCCGAGCCTATTCTTCCAATTCAGTTATTTTTGCTTTCAATGCCTCCTCCGCTCTACCATGCTCTGTCATCTTCCGTGTTTGCAGTCTAGCCGTGCGACTCATGCGAGGAATAGTGTACTTTTAGGAGTAACGTTTTCCCTGAAAAATAGGCAGGTGAAATAATTATAAGTTTAAGCAATGATTGTTTGCAAAATATCATCCCGAGGTCTTCACGCTGCGAGAGAAAGAGAGGGTAAGTACAATAACAACGATAATATAGGCATCATGAAAAAATCACAAACATAGAGAATTATGGAAATAATTGAGGTAAAATTATAAACATCGGAAAATCGCGAAAGAATTTGCATGTGAAAAATTGCGGAATTTTTTTTTTACGTACATGGAAAAAATTATGGAAGAATTTATGCATATGGAAAATTTTGGAAGTCAATGTGAAAAATTGGGGGAAAAGTGGTACCCGTGGAGCAATTTACGGAGAAATTGCACACGTGGGAAATATTACGGAAGTTATTGCACACGTGGAATTTGTTTTTGGAGAAATGTGACTCATGTGAAAAGACTGCGAAAATATTTAATACACGTGGAAAAATTGTGGAGAAATTTGACACGTGGAAAAATTGTGGAGAAATTTGGAAGCGTGAAAAATTGTACACGTGAAAGATTGCGGAAAAATTTATGGATATTGAGAAATTGTGAAGAAAATTGTAAACATGGAGATATCGCAAAAAACCTTACAAATATGGAGAAATTACGAAAAAATTGTAAATGTGACAAATTCACGGAAAAATTTGCCAATATGGACATTTTACGGAAAAAATTCCAACGTGGAAAGCTTGTGGAAAAAGATTTCCAATATGGAAATTCACGGAAAAATTTATAAATGTGGAGAAATTGCGAAATCAGTGGTAAAATGTGTAAAAATTTGAGAAATCATTTATAAAATGGGAAAAATTTGAGAAATCAGTTGTGAAAATGAAACACAGACACAATATACGCATTTCAATATGATGCATATGCTGGGGTGACACCAATTATTTCTAACTGGTTGGAAGGCTCCCGGACGATACCATGGAAGTGGTCCCTCAGTAAATGGATACGTGATTGCCTGTCAAACCATCAAACGTTCTAGGCGTTCACCCATTTAGGGGTTCGAATCCGAGTTTGGGGTTCGTGAAAACTACCCAGGACATGTGTCTGCATCTCCTTCGGTCACGGGTTCATTCACCCCTTGCTCTTTTTCCACTATTTCCTCGGGAATCAATGGGCCTTTCCCTTTGGCCAGCATTTGCTTCTCAACTTCTTCTGAAATGTAGCATCTCCCGGTGCGAGTCATGCCCCCAATGTTAAAGGTTTCGGCCGCTGATGTAGCGAAGGGAGGAGTTGCGACGACCGTGTATCCATAGTCAAATAGGACGGCATGCAAGTCTTTGCTAGGAGTGTTCTGAGCGAACTTGAAGACTAGCTTGAAGGGCGTTGCGACGGGTACCTCGGCTTGAGTTATACACTTGAAGGTATATGGGGCGGGAGGTCCATCCCCCACGACACCGATTTCCTCTACCTCTGGGGTTTTCCTCCCAACTTGAATAACCCCAAAACTCACAAGTTGTTTCAATTTTTCCGCAAAAAGACCACAATCCTGGGTTCCATGGTCTCTTGCTTGATGACAAAACAAACAAACGCTCAAACCCTCCTGTGAGCGCGGTATGTAACCACATTTGACTAGTGCGGCGAAGAGCCTTTCCCGAGGCAACTCCAAGATGAGAGGGAAGGGATCCTTAACCTTTTCCAAGGAGATGACGCTCACCCCTCCGCTTCTTTGGGCGTGATTTGGGAGAGGGTTGGTGGTGATGTTAGGCCCTTTGGCCACTCCTTCGAAAGAGACCCATCCACTTTTGATTAGTTGTTGCACCTTCATCTTGAAGGCATAGCAATTATCCATTGTGTGACCTGGAGCCTCTGCATTGTATTCGCACTTTGCGCTGGGGTCATACCACTTGGGGTAAGGAGGTAGTACGGGTTGGGGAGGAATTGGCACAATTTGTCCAGCGGCTAAGAGGTGTTTGTAAATTTCCCCTGCGGGAAGAGGAAGGGGTGGTGGTGGTTCCCGCTGGAAACGGTTAGCTTGAGTTGTTTGGTTGCTAGGGTTCTTTGGCGGGTTATATGGTCTAGGTTGTGCGGGTTGTGGCATTTGTGGTGCGGGATATGGATAAGGTGGGAATGGCGCGGGGTATTGCGGAGCCACATTAGCAATGGGCATTGGTGGAGGGAAAAATGGTGATTGATATGGTGATGGCGCAGGGTATGGTGGTGGTGCAAAGGGTTGCCGATAGTTGGGCTGGTGAGATACAAAGCCGACCTCCTTTTTCACAAGAGGCACTTTCTTGGGTGTTGCTTCAGGAGCGACGATTCTCCCTGTCTTGATCCCCTGCTCAACTCTTTCCGCTATCAGGACCATGTCGAAAAAACTATTCGACGGATTAGAGATGAGGTATGTGTAGTAAAGGGCTTTGAAGGTGTTCACAAAGATGGCTATGAGCTCTTTGTAGCTTAGTGGTGGAGAAATCCTAGCCGCTAGCTCCCTCCATCTTTGAGCGTAGGTCTTCACTGTTTCGCCAACTTTCTTTTCTAGATCCTGAAGATCGGAGCGGTCTGGTGCCACCTCCATGTTGAACTTGTATTGCTTAAAGAAAGCATCAGATAGATCCCTCCAAGTCTTAATCTTAGCTCGGTCTAACCCCATGTACCAAGTCAAAGCATGCTTGGCCAAACTCTCTCTGAACAGATGGATCAGAAGAGGCTCATTGTGTATCATTTCGGTCATCTTATTGCAATAGGCCTTAAGGTGAGTCTTTGGGCACTCGACCCCAGTGTACTTCTCGAAATCCGAAACTTTGTACTTAGGAGGCATCACAATCCCTGGGACCATGCACATGTCTGCTGGGCCCATAGGGTCAAAGGGGTCCGTTCCTTTAATGACTCTGAGCCTTTCTTCTAGTAGGCTTAATCTATCGATATTCGGCCTCTCCATGACGACCATGCTAGGACCAAGGGGTAGTAGGGGTTCTGATGTGAATGGTGGTTGCGTCGGATTGACGAAAGGAGGACGAATTCCCGTAGGATCGGGGATCATGCCTTGAGTATAGTGGCCCTGAGGAGGGCAACGGCTTTGGGATTCCTGATGAATCTGATTTTTACCAGGGTCCAAAGTGAGGTTGACCAAGGAATGCTGCAGAGCTGCAGTAACTTCTTCACCTGTGTTGACTACAGGATTCGTGGTGATAGGTCTGGCGAACGGATCAATCCACTTCCATTGACCCGTGGGCATAACAAATGATTGGGGTCCCGTGGGTCCAGCGATGGTGGATGAAGAAGGTCCCATCATTTGAGTAGGATCAAAACCGGGTGGGAACTCTAAGGTGGCTTCATCTCGCTCTTTTTCGGCCTGAGCGACCCTCTCTGTGGTAACCCTGACTTGCTCTTCTAACTCCGCTACTCTAGCAGCCAATATCTCTTCTGTCTTCGCTTGTTCAGCCATCTTTCGCGCTTGAAGTCTAGTCACGGGGAGCCTAGGGGGAGTAATTTTTCTTCGAGGAGTTATCGTTAACCTGAAAAAGCGGAAAAGGGGCAATAAAAAGGTTCGTATCGGTGATGCGATCCCGAGGCCTCCACGCTGCTTATTCACTCTTCCGGCCACAATTTCACTTAATGCTTTTAGGACGAATGCGAAGATGACTTCGGTGAAGATACGAAGGAAGCTTTTATTCATTCCAACGACGCGACGTGATCTTGGAGGTCATCAACGGAACCCTCGAAACAAACCCGCGCGAGTAGCTAATGTTTATCATGCTTGGAACTTTTCTTTCTTGACGAGCTGATGAGTCTATTCTTTATTTTAGGCGATCATGTTGGGAGGTTCTGGATATTTGAAAGACGGAAGTCATGCCTATGACGATCCTAGATGACAAAACTCGGTTGGAAGGCGCCTTCAGTAATATTCATAGTAGCTCTTTCTTGCATACTGACATTCCATTTTAGGGGGGGGGCGCTTTTTAGCCATTTATGCGTCCAAGTTGGTCAAAACAAAAGGGTGTGTGATTGCAACCGAGCACAACCGCTGACCCTTGCATTTTTTTGTGAGAGACGCGCTGCCCCTAAAAATCTGAACTTTTGGCATGGGCACATTTCAACTTCTTGCCAACGTCTTTTGTGTTTTGGCTGAGTGGAAATTTTGGGCCTATCGCGTCTGTATTAGCCAAGGTAAAAGATTGTGCGGCCGAGACTGAGAAAACTGTCCTCCTTACGCACAAATTATTTGCGAGCGATGTGCTGCTCGGAAAAATCTCATTTTTGGCATGGGAAATTTTCAATGCGTTATGGACATCTTTCGTGTTTTGGCCAAAGGGAAATTCCTAGCCGATTGTGTTGATATTGGCCAAAACAAAAAAACGCGCAGCTGAGACCGAGTAGAGCAGCCATCTTCATGTCTAAATTATTTGCGAGAGACGTGTCGCCCCGAATGCTCTGAAATTTGGTGTGCGCACACTTCAATGTGTTGTGAATATCTTTCATGTTTTAGTCGAACGGAAATTCTGAGCCCATTGCATCGATATCGGGCAAAACAAAAGAGCGTGCGGCAGGGCAATATTTGAGAAAAGGAATTTGAAGGGATCTGGAGCCGAAGCTAGCGGTATGCCGCCAAGGGCCAGGCGTCATACCGCCAGAGATGGCTTTTCGTGGGCCTTGATTTTGGCTGAGGTGCACTGCTCCAAAAATTCTGAAATTTGGTAGGGACACACTTCAATGTGTTATGAACATCTTTCGTGTTTTGGACAAACGGAAATTATGAGCTAAAATATCTCCATTTTGGTTACGACAAAAGATTGCGCGGCTGAGGCTGAGAAAACTATCCTCCTTATGTCCAAATTATTTGAGAGAGATGCGCTACTCAGAAAAATCTCATTTTTGGTATGGAAAATATTCAATGTGTTATGAACATCTTTCGTGTTTTGGCTAAGTGGAAATTCCTAGCAGATTGTGTTGATATTGGTCAAAACAAAAGAACGCGCAGCTGAGACCGAGTAGAGCAGCCATCCTCACGTCTAAATTATTTGTGAGAGATGTGTCGCCCCGAATGCTCTGAAATCTGGCATGAGTGAACTTCAACATGTTGGGAACATCTTTCGTGTTTTCGCCGAGAGGAAATTCTGAGTAAATTACATTGATATTGGCCAAAAACAAAAAATCGCGCGGCTGAGCGGATGGTTTTTGGAGGACAAAAAATGATTTTGATGGGATTTGGAGCGAAGCTAGCGGCATGCCGCTAAGGGCCAGGCGGCATGCCGCTAGAGACAGGCTTGAGAGCCGATTGCGGCCTCCTTGGATGGAGCTACGCTGCTCCGAAAAAACTGCAATTTGGTATGGATGAACTTCAACCTATTGGGAACATCTTTCGTGTTTTGGACAAGTGGAAATTCCGAGTAAATCATTTTGATATTGGCCAAAACAAAAGAACACGCAACTGGGACCGAGGAGGGCTACTGTCCTTGCGCTTTGATTTTTTTTTTGAAGGATTGGCTGCCCAGAACTTCCTGAAATTTGGCATGGGTAAGGTTAAATATGTTATGAACGTCTTTCGTGTTTTGGACGAATGGAAAATCCGAGCCAATGGTGTCGATTTTGGCCAAAACAAAATGGTATGCAGCTGAGACCGAGAAGGAGCGACTGTCCTTGCGCTTCGAAAATATTTTTGTGAAAGATTGACTGCCCAGAACTTTATGAAGTTTGGTGGGGGTGTATTTATATGTGTGATGAACATCTTTCCCGTTTTGGCCAAGTGAATATTTGGAGTAAATTGCCTTGATATTGGCCAAGGCAAAAGAGGGTGCGGCTGGCCGAAAAGAAGCAGTCATCTTTGCGTTCTGAATTTTTTTACGAGCAATGTGTCACCCAGAACTTTCTGAAAATTGGTGAGGGATAACTTCCATGTGTTATGGACATCTTTCGTGTTTTGGCCAAGTGAAAATTTGGAGTAAATTGCCTCGATATTGGCCAAAACAAAACAGCGCGCAGCTGAGACCGAGAAGAAACAACTATTCTTGCATTCTTTATTTTGGTGCTTTCGTTTCAAGGATTAACCCTCTTTTTTTTTTCTTGGCTCTATGTGTGGTGTTGGGTCTCTCCTTTTTTGGGGGGACTCGACCGTAGGTAATAGCCGTTGGATATCATTTTTGGATGTGTGAAAGGAAAAATACGTTTCATATTTATCCGCATAATACGAACCATGTCATTGATTTTTTTCAAAAAAGGTACAACCATTATAAGTTGGATTACCTATCTACCAAAAGGCTAGTAGACTGAAGTCTTGGAACATGGTTACATGGGCAAAAAAGAAAGATCTAAGTAGTCGATGCACGCTCTCTTTTTTTGAAGACGCTAACCTCGGAAATCGGGATCTGCTTGCTCATTACAAAAGAAATTCCACGATGCAAGCTCTCCCTTTTGCATCATTACTTTGGCTTCCAAAGCCGCCACCCGCGCTCGTAGTGCTCAATTTTCCTTGTCTTTCTTGTTGGCGTGAGTGGTCAAAATTTTCATCACCGAATCTTTTTCTTTGATTATGGCACTTGATGCCTCCTTCTTGCGGACTTCGCTACCCAGACGCTCCTTGAAGTCATCAACGCCAACTTATGATTTGCCATGTGTATGCGGATGTTATCTCTGTTGCGCCTTTGTAGCCCGTGCACCTCGAGCTCTAGGTCTATTTGTTTTGCTGCCAAATCCTCTCTTTCCCGCACCACTTGATCCCGTTCTTCCCTCATCGTCCGCAATTGCTCAAACAATTGGGCGTGCGCTATGTAGCTGGCCTCTCCCCAGATGTGAGATTCGCCTTCCTCCTCCATGGGCTTCTTATTCACGGGATGAGGTAAGATATTGCCGTTAATTCGGTTTACCCTCCATTGTATGTATTCTTGGGTTGGCTGGGCAGGGACCACTTGTCCTTCCAGGCAATATGGATCCTCTCATTCGCTTGCATATGGGCGAAGGGTAAGAGTTTCCGTTGAGTGCAAGAGACTTGATTCCGTCATTCCGAAGGTTGCGGGGACTATTTGTATGATGCAAAATTGTCTCAAGACGAGAGCGGGGCAATAGGGTACGACCCTTACGCCAATCAAAGGAACCCAAAGCAACCATCCACAACTCACTATAGGATTGACGCCACGCAACCACTTGGCATGCTGATTGACCTCTTCATCAGAAAGGTCCAAGAACCTATCAACCCAAATGTGCTTGTCCTCCAATTTCCACTTGTCTTTGGCGACCTCCTGACCCATTCCCTTAATGACTCTTCCCAAAGGATCCGAACCCATGTAGCTTGGTGAAAACAGAGATTGGTCTGGTGTTTGCTTGAAATGACTGATCAGCCAAACCGTCAAGAGTTGGAGACAACAAGAAAGCTTCCCCCCTCCGGTCCGTCTGCAAAAGTCTAAGGCGCCGAAGGTTTCGGCTAAGATAGTCGTCGTAGGGTTGACCTCATTCCTTGCTATTTCGCAAAACACATTAGCTGCTTCGATGTCAATACAATCCTTTATTTTGGGAAACAAAATCAAACCGGTGATGGCGAAAGCCAAGATCCTCAACCGTACTCCCCATTGGGATGAGTGGAACTTGCTCACGATATTTGACAAAAACCAAACGGGTTTCTTGTCTTTCCAGCGAGATGGGATCGCCACTATGGCATTCATCTTTATCTTAACGTTGGCAGGCTCCATGAGAACGTTACAATAAATATTCGATATTGGGGGAGCAAAACCAAGTAGGGCGGCGTACTCTTCTAAGGTGGGGGTTAGGTCCAACCCTTGGTCAAAGGAGAAACAACGGTAATAAGGGTCCCAAAACCTTAGAGCAGCTCGGATGCAGCTTAGATCGACCTTCACATCCATGAGTAATGCAAGTTTCCCATAATCACATCTGAATTGTGCTTCTTCTTCCGTGCTCAGTTCATTCCTTAGTTTTCTGAGTTCTGAAACATCACACTCTGTCATCTCTGCTCTAATCTTGGTCGTAACATCGAGAATAAAACCCGGTTTCAACATATCACCTCGTGCCAACTGATCCTTGAAACTTAGACTCCCAAAAGCATCAAGTGAAATCCTCGCGGGTGGTGCCATTTGAGTGAATAAACAGTGCGGGGTTTTTTCGGAAAAAAAATCCTGTAATTTAAAAGATGAAATGTGAGGAAAATAAAGATGAAATCGTAGCATATAAATAAATGGTATCAAAGAAAAATGCACGAACATGATGAATGTGCTGGTGTGACTCCAACTACTTCTAACTGGCTGAAAAGTTTCCCGAATGTTACCCTAAAAGGGGTCCCCCATAAATGGATACGACAGCGTTGACCGAATCATGACAAGGATCTTGGGCGCTCAATCCATTTAGGGGTTTAACATCTGAGTTAGGGTTCATGAAAGCATACTGGGACACAGGTCCGCAGGGCTTCACTAATACCTTCCTAATCCTATTGGGTATTATAGTCGGCGATAAGCATTATGCATGAGATGCATATGAACAATTTATTAAAGCCAATAGTATATAACAATCACGAAAACAATTTATTTAAAGCAAGTAAATAATAAAAAAGCAAACACCATAAAACCGACTTCGACCCTACTAGTCCCTAGTGAAGTCGCCAAACTGTGGCACCCCCTTTTTCGTTGAAAATGAGTTTAAGGTTCGGGACGGATGCTAAGCATAAATGGATGCTTCGCATAATGCAATGAAGACGCCACCCTAATTTCTAAGGTTTAGGGAACCTAAGCGTCATGGCATGAAAAAATAAAAACTAAGGCACATGTGGTCTAAACCAAAGAATGAAGGTTCGAGGTCGTATTATAGACTTGGGAAGGTGTTAGGCACCCAAGTCACATCCTTAAAAGGTTACCGGTAAAAAGGTGTTTGAAAACAGTTTTGATATACAAAGATTTGTTTAATGATCGAAGCATGTCAACCACTTCTTCCCACGAACTCAAGTCACTTTCCAATCATTTACATAGGCCAATGATTGAATCATGTCAACAGAGTCCGCTTACCGAATTGGGACACTTTCCGATTATTTAAACATTTTTTACGTGATTTGGCCCTCAAAGGCGACGTTACATCTTAGCATTCGGGACTTGCTATTTCCGTTTGGGTTCGAGGGATAGGGTTACCATTTTGTCTCGATGCTAGAGCGGACGTTCCCCCCTTATCATTGGGCCATGCATGACTTAGTTACTAAGTGATCTATTATGGTTGAAACTAGCAAAGTACATTTTTATGAATGCACGTAGGTTGGTATGGCCTTTGGAGCCATCATGCGTATCATTTAACAAAGAAACAATTGATCTCATGGTATAAAAGACAAGTGTTATAAACATGGTATACATGTGAGATTGATTTTATTTGTTTTAGCAATTATATATGTCATGCATACGCGTAAGGTGGTTCTAACGCTTACTAGGGAGTCATGCATTCGGTTCGGTTTTTAGCATTCATACAAGGGGAAGTTTTAAGGTAAACTTACCTTTCGGATGAACCCCAATCGATCCATCTCTTCAAAACCACGATTAACGACAATTGACATAAATACGTAGATATAAACAAGCATACACGATTTTTAACTACTTAGCTAATTATTACAAACCACAATTCAAAATAATGACTATTTATCTAATTATTACAAATTGGAGGTCGGAATAACTATCTAAGCTAATTATTACAACAAGTGAAATAACTAATTAATTATTACAACAAGTGAAATAAGCAATTAATTATTACCACAAGTTTAGCAATTAATTATTACAACAAGTTTTAGCAAACATATATTATCACATACACGCAAAAACAATTAACGATCATTCATTATGTAAGAATGCGTGGACATAATGCAATTCTAATGGGCCGGGATAGGCCCATTCTTGGATTTCGAGTTTTTTGGGCAAAATGCATGCAAATAATATTACGGAAAATATCAAATTAAATAAAAAGAGATGAAACGTACTTTTGCGCAAAGGTTTAAAGTTTTAACCTACAAAGTGAGAGTGTTAGCGAAGGTTTGAAAATAAATTAATAATAGAGAGCGCATGCAATATCTATTTAATTTGACGAATAAATATTTTAATAAACATGATAAACAAATAAACATTTTATTTCATGTCAAATAAATAAATAATTGAACACAAGAAGCAAGTAAACAATTAATTAGACATGGCAAGCAAGTAATCAATTAGTTCATTTATTTCATATGAGCAATTCATAATTATTTAAACATGGCATAATTAATATTCGATTTATTTATAACATGCAAGCATATTAATCATTTCACAATAATTTAAATGTGGCATGTGGTATTATTATTATGTGAACATACGAGTATTTCATATGACTCGAATAATGCATAAAAAAGCATACAAATGATCTATACGATTTAAATATATCATTTGACATACGAATATTTTAATATCATTTAAGCACCAAAAAATAATCATACGAATGTTTTACGCAATTTAACATGTTATAAAAGTATACGAACATTTTAATTAATTTGAACATATTATAAGAGCATACGAACATTTTACACAATTTTTACGAAAATAAGTGGGTCCCACATTTGAATTTTGGACATTAAAAAATGGGCTTGGCCTAAGCCAAGCCCAAGTTTTAATTTAAATCAATGACAAGATGGGCTTTAGACATGTTTAAAAAGAAAGAAAATGGGAACAGATGGGCTTGGCTTAAGCCAAGGCCCATCTGCATTAAAATAGCCAAAGAGAGAGGGACGGGCTTGGCCCGTCACCTTTCTTTTGCAAGAACAGCAGCCACGGTTGCACTGTTCTTCTTCTTCAACGTCGCCGGCGCCACTGTCGGCGACAAGGGTGGCCACTCCGGCCACCAAACCACCCCGAAATGGACTCAAAAAATCCCTCAATATAGCAGCAGCTCAAGCAAGTGATCACAGCAAGAAATTTAAGCCAAAGCAATGGCGTTCTTTTAACATGAAATAATAAGCTATTTAATATGCATATATGGATATTAATTAGCCTAGACATCATACAATCAAATTGAGGCAAGGGAAATGTAATTAGCATATAAACTAAGCATGTGAGTCAAGTTTAAGCAATTAAATCATGCATTATATACAAAAATGAAAATTAAAGAGAGTTTAGAGGGAGAAAGCTTACTTTCCAGGAGAGCTCTTTTGCCAAGAAGGATGAGCAAGAAGATGGAGATTAAGAGGAGATTTTTTGGGGCCCTCTTCTTGTTGCATGAAGGTGTGTATTTATAGGGTTGAGGTTGAGTCGGTTTGGAGGTGGTTTGTGGCTGAAAATGGCGCATGGTTCGGGGGTGAGCTGGAGAGTGAACAGTGAACGGAGTGGAGGCCAAGTTTGGGCTTTGTGTGGCCAAGGATTGCTGATGGGAGGTTTGTGATGATCACAGTAGAGTCGGCGAGCTAGCTAGGAAGAAATGTGAGGTAAATTTGGATATTTCATGCATTAATTGTCATTAATGCATTAATTTGGATACGAACGGGATATTTGGGTACGAGCGAATTCGTACGAAAGTGAAAATAAATCCGAGCCGAGGAAACCACAACGTGTAGAAAAATAAGACAAGAAAACTAGTGTACAGTAAATAAACGAGAAGTTTGAGTCAACGTATTTATTTTCTCTTTCGAAAATGTCAAAACGTTTGAACGCAAAATAAATGTCCTTACGACAAAAATTGAACGAAACTGAACGAGGTGACGTGAAAGAGAAAAATAGTACGTAATTATCAATTAAAGAAATTACGCGTTCGAGCTACGGTCTGAGAAAACTTACTCGGGACCGAGAAAAGTTCGCGTGAAGACAGTTGAAAATACGAAAAACTAAAAAGGCCCGAAATGACACGGAATTTTTAAACAAATTAGCCTAGGACCAAGAATCGACAAAAATTTGACCTAGACGAGCTATTAAATGTGGTAAACATAAAAATACATAAATGCGTTGATGAAAAACCGAAAAATACGGTTTAGTCGAAAATACGAGAAAAATACGAAAAATTCAAAAGACGTGAAATGACGTGAAATATTAAAACAAATAGTCCACGATCAAAAATCGATAGAAATTTGACGTAAACGGGCTATTAATGCGACATGCAATAAAACGAAAAAATTGTGACGTAAGTCAAAATTCGGGTAGCAACACGTGTGAAAAAACTCAGAAGGATATTTATGTCTAAGAATTTATATCTTCTGGAGGAGGCAGTTACTGATAATCAGTTGCAAGCGGTTACATCGAAGCAACAGTTAGTTTCTCAGCGATAGCCATCTGTCAGAAGAGGAGCTAACACCTGAGCGTGCAAGACTAAAAAAGCAAAAGCATCATTTCATTTAATAATAGCCATACGGCATCTACAGAGGGGTTGCCGGGGGCGGAATCAATCATCGTCAGGCTAATAAGAGGACCAGTAACAGTATTCCTCATTTGAGGGCGGAAGCTCCTCATCAGCAAAAGGAGGCGATTTGTCAGCCTTTCGCTCCGGACTCAGCATTAACGGTTTGGATTCCCCCTGTGTAGCGGAGGATGCCGCCTTTGTAGCGGTATCGCTCGGAGGAACCTCCTCTTCAAACCAGTCAGCGGGAGGAAACAATTCTTTGCCCTTACAAGACGGAGAGGCTGAAAAAGAAGAAAACCAGCCAGTGGTCTTAGAATTTGCCCTCTTCTTCGACCTCTTCCGACCTCTACGACGGGGCAATCGCCTCTTCCGGCACGGCGGCGAAGGAGGATTGTCAGAATTCGGTGTAGTTGGAGGGGTCGGACGAGATTCTCGCTCATCGGAGACCTGATCATATGAATCAGCCATGAGAGACGAAAATCAGTAGCAGCGGGAAAATACAAAGAAGAAGATGAACAGGAAAAAGGAGAAGAACTCCCCATAAATAGTTAAAGTGGTGAGACTCTTCAAATTTTTCACAAGTGAGAGAAGGATAATTTAATGCATCTCGAGAAGATCAACCATAATGGCAAAATCAAATTCTTTGATCACGCCTGTTGGGATTTCTCGATAATCAAAAAACACCAAAAAATCGCCCAATCAGTTAATGCTAAAGAAGCGGCGCATGATTAGTACAGAATGGTTCGCCAGAACAACAGTCGCCACCTGGCAGAAAAAGAAGAATAAATGCTGCAGAAGTTTGGCCAATGGCAGACTCGTTTTCAGTTGGGCTGGCACGACCCTCGACCGAAGCAAGGGCTAACGCCCTCAAGAAGGAAAGAAATCGCAAGCCCAATATCGGAAAGAAGTTTTATTATGGCCTAACGGCCTAGATATACATCCGCATACATAATACATATAGAGAGAGGAAAAACAAAAAACAAGGCACAACGGCAAGCCTTCAAGCCCGAGACCCAGCATCATTGTCATCATCCACCAGCAGAGTGGGGATATCCCTCAAGGCCTCCACCATAGAGGTCAGCTCAGAAGAGGTGCTTCTCATGCTTTTAAGGCAGCAGTTCAGTAGATCCTTCCTCTGCTGCAACATGGCGATAGCTACCTCGATGCGGCAAGCGGCAATGGCCAACTTGGAGACATTCCCAATGGGATTGAAGTCCTCCATGGTAGCAGCCCCGATCCTGGACTGAATGGGGGTCATCATTCCCCGAAGCTCCAGCATGTCTTCACCAGTCTTCGTCAACATGTTCTCCAGGAAGCTGACGTCACCCTCAGTGAGATTTTTTAGGGTTAAGGCTTTGGAAATCAGAAAGTTTCTAGTGAGATCGTCCATGAAGAAATGATAAATGAGAAGCAGAGAGAGTGTGGAGAATCTACACCGAAAAAAGGATCGCATTTATAGATCCAAAGTAGTAGCCGCTCACCAAGACGCGCGCCTCAAAAATCGAGTCGTCCCGTTATCCTGAAGCAGCCGTAGGGAAAGGCTAACCCGGAACTCCTGATGAACACCCGAGATACTCAAGTAGAGTACGGATTGAAGTTCAAAAGAACGTAAGACCTCGCAATTTGTAGGTGGCCCACAGCATAAAGTCGCGTCAATATTACAGGTAGCTCCGAGCAACGTAAAACCGCGTCAATATTGCCGGTAGCTACTACGTAAGACCGCACAAATTGTAGGTAGTTCATGACGTAAGACCACGTCAATATTGCAGGCGGCTTACAGCAAGGTCGGATCCAACGAGCTTGGATGGAAAAGGTGGCATCAACTACTCCCCGACATGTGCGAGTGAAAGCCTCTAAGGGTAATTAACGTCTATCGTTGCATGATATTTTCACTAACGTGACAAAGCCACATTTGAGAAAGTGCAGGAAAAATGAGGAAATATCGCCTTCAGAACGATATTCGGAGAGCCTCATCCCCGTCAACTTGGTCAGCGCCCTCACTGCGACCAATAGTTATTGCAAGCGATCGGTTCCCGTTATCCGCTTCGCTATCATGTATCCGGTACAAAGGAACTAAAAAAGGAGTCAGAGAAACTCGGAGATTCTGACGAATCTGACGCTGCGCAAAGGGAGTAACGTTTCTCCAGAAGCCAGGAAAGGAAGCCCTTGGTGAACACTCGGGCTCGTTTTCAGTTGGGCTTATGATAACAATTGATGAAACACCAAGGGTACATTCGTCTTCTCACCCAAAGTCAAAGCCGGATCCATGTAGACCTTGACTGGCGACGGCACCCGGCTACCGCCCGCGTTAGGCCGAGGAATCCTGGGATGGTCGACATCAGCGGGGGGGACCCACACGGTGTCATCCTATCCCAGGCGACCCCGATAACATCTCACTGGCGATATCCAATCCGGCTAACGCATGATGACGTCATCTTGGGCGTTATCTTCCCTCGATAACGCCCGCCCCTAGGGTAACATCCTTTCTTTTGCCTATAAACACCCCTCATTTCTAGATCAAAGGTAAGACGAAATTACTACTCAAATCTCTGCCAAATTTCACAGCCATACTAACTTAAGCATCGGAGTGTCTACGCCGGAGTCCCCCCCCCTCCGGCGCTTTGCAGGTACGACGGACTGCCGCTATAGTGACTTCAGACGGCCATAATCTCTACCCCCGCTTCCCCAGAAGTCTAAATATTATCACAACCCTTCTCTAACGAACTAACTAACTTGAAGGATTTAACTAACAGCTAGCTAACAACTAACTACTTCAAGAACTGTCACTAACTGACTACCATAACTTGGCCACTTGCCAACTTGACAGTAACTAACTTGCCAGCTGAGCAAGTTGTTACTCCTTTCCCGCGCTTCTCTTCTTCAACCTTGATCTTCAGGTTGTCTTCCCTCTTCATTGTCCACGTGTGATTATGTTAACGGTTGTGACAATACGAGAACCTGATCTGAGGAGAGAGTGATGAAAGGGAAGAAATTGAAAGTTGATGACTTAATCGTTGCGGTGAGGGTTGGGGGTTTGTTGCAGAAGCCATAGTAGAGGTTGCAGGTATGGATCCGGTGGCGAGAAGAAAGTAGAGGAATGTTATGATGCCTGCTATTGAGCTCATACGGGCTTAGACCCATTTCCTTTATATTAATTAAGTAATTATTCAGGCTCATGTTGTTTGATTTCTTCCCTTAAACGGTTATATATTTGTATGCTTATCAAAAAAATACATAATTAATTCTCTTTTCACCTTTAACGTCTCTTTCTCTTGTCTTCTTCCTCCTCTCCCTCACTATGCTGCAACAGTCCACTCCATTCCTTACCAAATTATCCTCCCTAATATCCAAACCTTCTAACAAGAAGTAGGAGACGACAAAGATTAGAAGGAAGAGAGTGGCATCGTTGGGATGATCGAGGGGAAGATTTAGATAGGAGGAGGAAGAAGAGGGGAGCAACTGTTTAGTAGGCCTCACTTGTTAGAAGAAAAATATTTTTTAAAATATGGTTCGTCCATGTAATCAAGCCACGTCAACAAAAAAAAACTTGATGTTGTTAATTGGCACATATGATAATAGGGTAAGAAAATTATTTTGGAATTTTTAAAAAATAGGAAATTATTTAATTTTGATCACATTGATCCTAGAGTGAAGTTGTACTAACATATGTAGTTATAAACATAAGAATCCAGAAGGTCATTAATTAAAAATGGGAAAAAGGGTAAAATTCACTCTTGCATTTGTATTATATGTCAGGATAAACTACTACATTTGTAATTGAGTTAAATAAGTCACTGCATTTGTATCATATATCAAGATAAGCCACTGCATTTGTATCATATCTCAGGATAAGCCATTACATTTGTAATTGAACCAAATAAGCCACTACATTTATCCATTTGATCTACATTAACCACTCCTTCCTAAAAATAGTTATACTTTGTTTGAATACATCATAAGACTATGCTTACATGGTATTTTTTTTAAATGACATGGCATAAAAACCATTCTCAACACTCATTTTTGCAATTGAAAATAAAAAGTTGGATCAAAATATTCAAAAATAAAAAATCGAGCAAGATCAAAATATTCCCTTTTCTAGCGATAAAACATCGAGTAAGATCAAAATAATAAACCACTATTTTTTTGCACTCAATTTTATTTATTTAGTTAGTTTTTCTTACATGTTGATTTTTTATTTTTTTATTTTAAAATTTAATTTCTAAGTCAGCATAACCGCTGTTTTTTTTTTAGATGTCAAACAAAATATAACTATTTTTAGAAAAGAGTGGCTAATGTAGATCAAGTGGATAAATGCAGTGGCTTATTTGGCTCAATTACAAATGTAGTGGTTTATCCTGACATATGATACAAATGCAGTGGCTTATTTGATTCAATTACAAATGTAGTGGTTTATTTGGTTCAATTACAAATGTAGTACTCCCTCCGGTACGTTTTATATGACGTTTTAGCATTTACTTTTACTGTTCCGGAACGTATCTTAAGACGACCGGAACAGTCACTATTTGAGACAATTTTGCCCCGAATTTTTTCTCGGAAGTACGTTAAGGATTAACGTACGTTCGAAAAAAAGTACGGAATTTTTTGGGGTCAAATAGTGCCCCATCCGGCTTCCTCGATATGCGTTCCCTACTGAATATTGGGATGCGAGGAAGTCATATAATTCGTGCCAGAGGGAGTAGTTTATTTGGTTCAATTACAAATATAATGACTTATCCTGACATATGATACAAATATAGGGATGAATTTTACCATTTTCTTAAAAATGTAATAAAAAAAAGGAGTAAAAAAAACACCTTAATTTTATACGGTGTAGAAAACCACATCAAAAAAGCGTTCACCTTCTTCCAGTTTTGGAGGGAGACACGGGTTCGTTCATGGTCACCAACTCACCATAAAACCTAATTACTGTAGTGACGTCTTCTCCGGCGAGAATTGACCGGCGAAAAGAAAATCTCGTTTGGTTACCAGCTACCACCAAATCGCCATAACCTGTAATACAACGCTGTTTCTTTTTTCTTTTCGTTTTTATGTTTACTTATAATTGTAAGAGTAATCATTTTATTTACAAAATTGTCACTATTTATTTACAAAATTGTAAGCCTAGACACTTGAAAATTCCTAAAAAATAGCGTGGGCTTGACAATTCCTACAAACTGTTACTAGTTCTTTTTCCTTCTCGTTTTCTTTTCTCTGCAGCCAAACAGACAATTGAATTTCTCCTTTACTGATTAGGTTTTTTATTTGATTAAATCAAATAGTCCGCGGATATGGCGAGTGCATTTACGCCGTCTAAGAGGTCACACGATCGTAGCCCGGCGGAGTCGAACGGTAGACCGAAGTGGCAAAAGACGGGTAGCCTAAATCCCTTCGGTAATGTAGTTTTCCGAATACTGTGCCCGACTTCCAAAGCTGGCGGCCTTATTGGAAAAGGTGGGGCAGTCATCTCCCAAATTCGGCAAGAAACTGGTGCCAAAATTAGGGTTGAGGAAATCGTCGCAGGGTGTGATGAGAGGGTAGTTGTTATTGGGGGTACAGATAAAGAAGTGGAAGTTAGTGCTGAAGTGAATAAAGAGGATGGTGATAAAGAAGGGAGTGTGCCTCAAGAGGAAAAAGTGGATCGTGCTGAGGGTGATGAAGAGAAGGGGAATGATAATGCGGAGGTTGCTAAGGAAACTATCTCATCACTGAAGAAAGCCTTGTTACTTGTTTTCGAAAGGATGTTGGAAGCAGAACCAGAGGTGGAAGAAGAGGAAGGAGATAATGACAAGACCGTGACCAGCTTTGTTGCGAGGTTTCTTGTGGGTTCTAGTCAAGTTGGATGCCTTTTAGGAAAGGTTGGGGGTGTAATAAAGCAAATCTCGGCAGATAGCGGTGCACAAATACATGTTCTTCCTAAGAATAAACTTCCCAAATGTGCGTCGAATTCTGACGAGCTAGTTCAGGTAATTGGTTTATTTCATCATGTTTTGATGATTAGATGCTCTCGTTGACCATGACCAATGAGCCTAGCTATCTACCGCTTTTAACCTCTATTATGTTTTAAGTAGCTCGAAGCTTAAGTAGTGCTACATTGTATAACTAGTGAACCCTAATGGCTACCTTTTAGGAGGTCTATTGAGATGGTTACGTTGTTTTAAATATCCAGTATAAGCATGGCTTGGCTGTTCATATCCATTTGTATTGGGCTTTTACACATCTTGTTTAGTTGCAGTGCAGATATTTTCGCCTTGTGAATACTTTCTAAAGGGGACATAAATCTTTTTTTCCTTGGGTTGTTGATACTAGATGGTTGTTTGCTAGGTAGGCAGTGAATACAGTGATGCAAGATGTCACATTTTACCCTTTGAAGTTAATCTTTTTTCCTCGTCTCCTTGTCGGCTGTTGGATTGCCACACAGTATATGATTGATATAATGATAATGGTCTAGATAAATATTGTAGTCTTCTAAATATATGATTCTCCTTAACTTCTTCTGGCATGATATTATGGTTTTCCTAACCTAGCTCAGAGGTTATATTGCTTCTGATTAAAGATAATGTTGGGGTTTGTTGCGGCTATGAGGGGTGCTAACACACATGCACGCTCACACCCTTGTGTGTGGGAGGTAAGGAGAATCTTCAACCTAGGAACACAATTTGAAACATTCTCCTCGTATAGTTGAGGGCCAAGCTTTGTGGTTTTCATTTTGTATGAATATATTTCTGCATAAGTGGGTAGTCACTTCACAGCTAACTGTTGTTACACTCACCCTGTATCTACTTCTTGTACAATTGTCTTGTGTGTTGACCATAAGAGTGCTACCTTAGGACTACTTACAACAATTCATCAACATTGTCCCTCTTGTTGTCTTTGAGAAATGAAATTGTGAATTTCTGAAAGTTGTTTGGTGTGCATTCTTGTCGCTTCATATAATCATTATGTCAAACGTTGTGTGCAGATCTCAGGAGAGGCTGGGAGGTAAGGAGAATCTTCAACCTAGGAATACGATTTGAAACATTCTCCTCATGTAGTTGCGGGTCAAACTGTGTGGTTTTCATGTTGTATGAATGTATTTCTGCATAAGTGGGTAGTCACTTCATAACTAACTGTTGTTAGGTTCCACTCACTCTGTATCTACTTCGTGTACAATTGTCTTGTGTGTTGACAATAAGAGTGCTACCTTAGGAGTACCTTCAACAATTCATCAACATTGTCCCTCTTGTCGTCTTTGAGAAATGAAATTGTGAATATCTGAAAGTTGTTTGGTGTGCATTCTTGCCGCTTCGTATAAGTCTTATGTCAAACGTTGTGTGCAGATCTCAGGAGAGGTTGGTGCAGTTTGGAAAGCTCTTCAATCAGTTTCTCAACAACTTTTGGACAATCCATCTAGGGATCTTGACTCTTTACCTGCCAATTCTGTGGGGCCTTCATCTAATCCACCAGCACATAAACCTTTTACTTCTCGAGGAACTCCTTATGTTGCTGGACCTCGAGATCTTCGAGAAAATGGTATGCCAGGTCCAATGAAGGCTTCTCCAGGCCTATTAACTTATCGTTTACTTTGTCACAATGAAAGGGTAGGAGGTGTCATCGGAAAGGGAGGAACTATAATAAGGGCCCTTAAGCAAGAAACAGGTTGTGACATAAAAGTTATGGAAGGAGTTTCTGGTTCAGATGACCGCATTATTGTAATTTCTGGCCCAGCGGTATGGTTTGGCTCTCCTATCCATCTCACACCAGATTTTTTATTTTTTTTATGAACCATCTCCAATCAAATAAGTGCCAATATTTAGTGCTTTTTTTCTTTAAATAAGTTACTCGGATTCCTGACTTCGAACCGGTCATTGCAGCATCCAGATGATAGGATGTCTGCTCCACAAGATGCGGTTCTTCGTGTACAAACAAGGATAGCTCGTGCTATACCTGATGCCAATGAGAACGGTGTGATGGCACGACTTCTTGTGTCCTCCAATCAAATTGGCTGTCTCCTTGGTAAGGGTGGAGGTATCATGGTGGAAATGAGAAATTCATCTGGAGCACATATTCGTATACTAGGGAAGGATCAAATTCCGAAATGTGCTTCAGAAAATGAAGAAGTGATTCAGGTGTGCTTTTGTCTTTCTTTTCTCTTGGCCTGCTTTGTCATTCTAAATTCACCTAGTCGCTTCTCCTTCTGGATATTGTTTATACGAAATTTTCATAATACCTCTATGTTTGAGGTGACAAATAGATGTATTTTTAGTTTTTTACCTTGTTCTACCAAGCTTATTTTGTTGGGTGTACTTATCTTGTGTGATTTTGCTTTGGATAGATAAATGGAGAGTATGAAGCACTTCAGGAGGCACTGGTGCAGGTAACCACGAGGTTGCAGCATCATTTTTTCCGTGATGCATTCCCTTCTCTGGACCACCGTCCACATCCTGCCTTTCGTGATCAAGTGCCTCCCTTTCCAATACATATGGGAAGGAGAGAAATGTCACCACCATTTCATTCATTTCAAAATTTTGATGGCATGGGTCCACCTCCACATGTTGGTTTCCATCCTCGTGATGATCATCTTCCCTTCATGCACAATATTCATAGGTCAGGCATGCCCTTGCACATGTCTGAAAGAAACTTTTGGGGCCACCAGGTATGCTTTTCCCTCTAAGCCTGATGTTTCAGTAATGCATTTTCTCAAAGCAATTGATATGGCCTAAAGTTATTGGCATTCCCATTTGGCCGCTTAGATTGCGATATATCCTTCTCTGGTTTGGGCATGGTTCTGGAATTTCAAAGAAAAAAGAAAATAAATACAAGTCATAAGAATACAGCTAGAGTTTTATGAAGTAGCTTGTGCTCCAACTGTATCTTATTTGTGACATCACTTCACATTCTTGAGCTTGGTTGTAGGGGTTCATTGAAGGTGGTGCCCCAATTGGTTTGCCAGACTTTTTAGCTCCTCCCCCAAGAAGAATTTCAGGTTTTGGGTGCGTATATTGCTGTCCCCCTCTCCTCTCTTGAAATTTCTGTTGTTATTTGCTCCATTGCTTCACAAGGTATCACTATGATTATCTACTTGTCACACATGCAGGATAAACCATCCAGCTGTTATTACAAGTACTACTGTGGAAGTTATTGTTCCTCGTTCTCTTGTTCCTGTAATTGTTGGAGAAGATGGTGCATGTTTGAAACAAATTCGTCAGGTATATTCTAGTATCCTCTACTGTATCTGATAATTTTTTATGATAGGTCCTGTAATCGTGCACTTGTCAATTTCTCTTATGTATAATTTTCCCATGATCTTTAACCTTTATGATTTGACAAACTCTGTTCCAGATTTCTGATGCCAAAATTACAATTACTGAGTCAAAGGCAGGAGCCATGGAAACTGTCATTATTATAGCCGGGACTCCAGAACAGACCCATGCAGCACAGAGCCTTATTCAAGCTTTTGTAATGAGTGAAAAGGAGGCAACTTGAACTCATTGATGCAGCGACATTTCTACCCTGAGAAGTATGGATTTGATATTAACTTTAATATTCTCATGCTCAGTTAGTTAGAAGTCATTATTGTTTCTTTTGCTTACTTTTAATTAGCAGAACTTACCATTTGCTGCTTAAACATTATATCGCTAAAGATCACCAAGATTGGAAACAAATACTTAATTCAGCAGCTTGAGTACGATGAAACCCTTCTGATCTTCCCCAGACATAGATATCATGCTCTGACTACGTATCGTATTAGTTCTATCTCATATGAAGAAATAACATAAGATATCATCAATTATACCTAAATTCACTAGAGTTGTCAACTAACTGTCTTACTCATCTCTGTGGATAATGGATATCTAGTAACTAGAACTCAAACTTTTCATTCCTGCTGAACCACCCCCCTTGGATCAGTACGAGCTCACTAGAGCATTGTACGGTATTTATTATATGAACTTGTAAGATCTTTATCATGTATGAAGGAACTCCCTGTACTAATTTTCTTGTACCTGTTAGATTGATCTATGTACTTAAAATTCCAAATTATTTGATGAATACCTGATCACAACACTGTACTTTAAGGTAGTGCTGTCACACTTCTTAAGGTTGTAAACATTCTCATTGATTGGCTTGTACTTGCAACTCTTATCCCGTTTCTTCATTTACACATAAGGCTACCTGATAATTGGTTTTTTTCCCCAACTTAAAGTTTTAAAAATGTAAAAAAATATAAGTAAAAGGATAGGGTTCATCACTGCCCAGCCACTGAGAATGAAACAAATTATGGGTTGCCACTTAGACATTCCTTTTAGGCGTTTTTACTTTTTTAATTTCTTGTAGCTATTTGTTTCCTTCATTCTGTACTCGTAATTAGGGAGTTCTGGTGGACATTGAGACTCAGAAGTTGTATAGTACCACTTAGAGAGAGTCTCAATCCGAATAAGCGGTATCTTAGCTCATGCTAAGCAATTTTAGACTAATTTAGGGTTTAATCATAAAATGAACAAGGATTGAAGTACTGAAAAGTAAAAACAGTAGAGTAACTATCTGTTTCTTTCTCTACAAGCTAGCGCTGTTGCCTTTATTTCGTTGAGAAACGTTTGAATTTTAAATTACTGTGCACGTAAATTTTGGAGGATTTGATGTTGCATCTGTAACCAGCTGAGACTGTTATTTCTTCTTAGTCAGATGATGGTGATGCTCATTGTCTTTCCCTGACGTAATTGTGTAGTTCTTACCACAGAGGCATGCAACATGAAAAGGGTTGTTGGCAAAATGGAGACAACACAACAGGCTTCTTTTAATTGATTTGAGAGAGTACTCGAAAACTGGCATTGTTGGACGCCAATGGAACAGAAATACAGACTCAGACTGGATAAAAAGTTCGTTCTCACAAATGTCAGATTCTGCTGACTAAAGAGGCTGTTATAATGATGAAACTTATTGTTCTTTGAAGGGCTTGTATGTCCTGACTGACTTGATCAGACCCTCGACCGATGCAGCTGCAGCGACCAGCGATACTATCAGGCAGACAAAACTCAATATCTTCAGCCATATCCAGGTAACAGAGTACTTTGGCATTTTGGTTCGCGCCATGTACATCTCTATGGGGAAATAAACTGTCAATGGCCAGAATGAGGCTGCCCCGAGGAGACCCACAAAGTTGTTGAAGAAGGGAAAGATCATGGCCACAACTGCTGTTATTATGACATAGACTGTTCTCCAAACTAGCCTGAATGAGTTGAGGTTGTACACTCCGCAAAATGGAATGTTTAGGGAATGGTCTTTTGTTATGAACTGGCTCTCGGGCCACCGTTCATGGCAACTTTTCTCCACAAAACCGAAGATTGGCTGGCAGAAGACCTGGGAAATGTGAATCGTGTGTTAACAACTAGAAATTGTGAATTAGCATGTAATTATGCGCACAAAGATGGTCCGGTCCAGGCTATACCTGGTAGGCTCCAACAAGGTGGACAACAATGCACACATTAGCGAAATCGACTAGCCAATAAGGTTCGTAGAATCCAAAACCAGTGAGGAAGTTGCCTGGTGCTTTATTTCCAAAAGCTGCATAACCAAGGCAACCGCAAAGGACGTAGAAAATGGAGGTTGTTGATATGCCAACAGAGGAAGCCTTCTTCATAGCTTTGTTCTCTGGTGGACTAGCTTTCAGTGTATCCTGCAGGAAGCATAGAAAGCAATTGACCACGGTTAGAAGATAAGAAGATTCGAACACGAGACTTTTTATAATTTGCAGGAAGCACTATCTGGAGGTGGTGATTTCCTACAACCTAGTTGGATCAAGATTTGCCAAGAGTAGGTAGAACCATTTGGGCCTAACACTTCTTTTTCTAGAATCCTCATTGATTTGGTGGGCCGAAACTGGAACTTGCGGTCCAGTCCACCCATTGGTAGTGGTCCGAAAAGAATCTTTCCTACACAACAAGTACACATTCCTACTCCTATACTCCTAGACCCTAGTCTTGCGAGAGTAATGGGTCAGTAGTTTTCCTTTCCGAAGTCAACTTTGCAAGCAAAGGCAGGAATCTACGGCATCTCTTGTTAGGACAGGTCCCTGTCGGGACCGTGTGGACAAGCAATGAGACGACTCCAAATCAATCAGGATATGCAATCAACTTGCAATATTGCACGAGACTAATGGGACAACAGAAAAGGCAGGCAGGGACATCTCCCATTTGTTCAAGGATTCGAACACGCACACCACAACCTATACTCGGTATCCTCATTACGACAACCTCATCTTTTATATAGTTTGTAATATCATATTACGACTGTAAAAAAATGATATTATGTTGGACGAACTGAGTTCATCGTGGTTGATATTTTTCCTACCGACGGGGTAGATGTATATGTAATAAGAAATTTGAGAGTGCGTATCCCCGACATTAAACGTGGCACACATTTCTAGTACCTTTCCTGGCATCGCATTAGTATTGATAATTCACAAATAAATAATTTAATAAATATATACACATAAAGATCGGTCCAGACGGTCAAAAAAAATCAGCCCTTGTGCTTGTGCACATGCATCTTTGCCTTTACATATGGGCAGGGGGGGGGGGGGGGTTAACTTTGAGTGTGTCTATATGATTGTAATACAATGAAAAAGAATAATTTTAAAAAAAAAGTTTGTGGGTGTGTTGCATTTGATACCGCTTTTATTATTATTTTGATTGATGGTTAAAGATGGTCAGTGGAATCTACGGATTTGAGTTCTTTTAATTAAAATTACTCGTTTATTTTTTGTGCTTTAATAATAGTTTATAGTAGATATTTTTTTCATATATACGATGATTAAAATTGCGATCTTTCGATTAAAAGATATGAGTATCAAATCATGTTCGGAGGAAGGCAAAAAGAAGAAGAGAGGGATTATGAGAAACATGCCTGAATTTCAACGAGGACGGTAGAGTAAGCATAGGCGAAAGCAATGTCGCCTAAGGCCTGAAATGTTTTCCACACCTTCTCTGACGCCGACACGTCTACTCCAATTGTCGTTCCTGTCAAGCTTGTCCTTACTGCTGGCCCGCCTTCATTTTTCATTCCCCAAAAGAAAAAACTCAATTATTGCTATAATTAATTCATAATAATTACTACTACTGATGATAATTATCATCATATTAACATTGATTTATCCATTTACTTACTTATTATTCTTGCGACCGACAAGCTAAGACCAATTCCAGAATAAGCGAACGACATGACGGCTGCCACGATTGACAGCCATGATAGCTTGTGAAAGTTTGGTATTTGGCTCAACAAGATTTGGAAGACAGCAAAGATGATCATAAAGGGATAGCTTGATGTCTCGCATGCTGCTTCGTGCCCTTGCTTGTGGAAACAATTTGACCTCTTCACAGCACTAAAAAACCCCAAATTAAAAAATTAAAAACAGTAGTATAAATATTACGTCAACTCACACCTTACGTGCAGCTAAAAGAATCAACTACTTTTAAGAAAGATAACATAAATAATGAGTTAGGTATGAACCGCGAGCTGATGCCTACATACTAGCTACAAGTTTTCTCTTGTTTCAACCGGTTAGTGAATAAAGGTATATATCAAAATTGAACACGTTTTTTCACTTAACACTAAAATAATAATAATAACAAAAAATTGAAACTTACACCATACTGATAGAAGCAGTGATGGTGTAACCGATGGTAATTCCAATCAAATTCGCATACTGAGCAATTCCACATAGCATAACTTTCCTCCCTCCTGTTATATAATAATTAATTAATTAATTATTCTTTACAACTAAAAATAATAATTAAATTGAAAGTTGTTTATTTATTAGAACAAATTAGTTTTTTTATAAAAAAATTTGGAAGGATCCAGACCTAAGTTGGCACGAACGGCGTCCATGTAAGTGTAGTTACGCTTGCCGGTGACGGGATCGGGCGATCTGTAAGAATCGGCGAGAAGAGCGGAGGTGAAAAAGGTAATGAACGAAAAGGCCACAAGAACAAGGGGCCCAACAAGCCAGCCCAACTGCGCCATGGCCCACGCCAGCGACAACACTCCCGATCCTATCACGGCCGTTATGATGTGCGCACTCGCCGTTATCCATGTCCCTGTAAAAAAAAATCATTTTTCCCAAATCAATTCACCAACCACAAAAGATTTCATTTTAAAAAATTAATTAATTAATTAAACCGCACCAAACAGCTATTCCTTTTTCTTCTTTCTTTTTTCAAATCTGAGATAGAATAGATATGTTGGGTGATATTTACGGTTCACGAAACTAATTCACTGTTTCATACTATTATGATGTTTTATCATAAAAAAGAGATGAAAAGATATATAGATATACCTGTTCTTGTAGCTCGACCATCATCGTCATGAAGTTGGTCCTTGGCGATTCCACCACTTTCGATGTACATGGTGTTATCAGGCTGCATCTCTTTTTTTTTCTTCTTTTCTTTTTTGGGTTTTTTTTGCTGAATTAATAGAAATGGATAGATAAATATTGGATGGGAAGGTACAGTTATGGAAAGAGAAGGAATAGAACAGAACAGAAAATAATGAAGGAGGACTGAGAGGAGAAGAGAACAAGAGTCGATAATTATAATGGGGATATGGTCATGACTTTGCTAATTAAGTCAAACGACAGTGTTTTGTTAGTATCAACAAATTCTTCTTTCCTGGAGAGAAATGGAATTGTAATTTGGTAGAGATGAACCGAGGGGGGAAATATATAGAGTAACAGCTGCTAGGGTAGTGGATATATATGGGTTTCAAAAATATTGCACTACTGATGGTAGAGACGAATTTGCAGGTGGCCCCAATAACAAGATTTTATAAACTTTCTTTCTTCTTCTTTTCTTTTTTTTCTCTCTTAAAGAAAGAAATTTATTAAAAAAATAGTGTTTTTTATTTTTTTATAAATAGAGATGAAATTTAAATAAATGTTTGAATTCCTACCGATACATTTATTACCAGCAAAATAACTAATGAATTACACGTTAATTACCTATTTGTGTTTGGATTTGGGCCATTGTTTTCTAAATTAAGATTGAGTTTGTGATAACCATCCATTGTGGTTTATGGAAATCTATGGTTTTGTGGAGTGGAACCATTAAACCAAAAGAGTGAGTGGTCTTCCTCACTTTTTTTCTATAAAAAATATTGATTAGATCCTTAACGTATTCTTAAGTTTAATAAAAATTCTAACACTATATTTTTTTTTAGTTAAGGTTCATGTCTTGTAAAAAAATCTACGTGACGGTGCATTCCATTATCTTTTATTTTTTTTTTTAATATTATCTAATAATTATCATATTTTTTTATATATAAAACAGAGCAATGTATCATTAATCTTCATAGACACGTTTATTTAGTGTTAGTTTTTTTTTTAAATTAATTGGTCACTTTAGAAAAAGGGAAAGAAAAAAAAGCTCCTCTAGTGTGTCAAGTTGTTTGGTTTCTAGAGTTTTACACGTGACACTGAATAATTGGATGATAGACACACGTTCTCGGATTTGCATTTCCAGATTGCACGCGTGCATTCGATTTACTACCATTGATGGCATCGAGGCGATCAATTGATCTGGATTCTACTACTGCTTTTTTTGTAATGGATTTCCTTTATTTATATATATATATATATATATATATATATATATATATATATATATATATATATATATATATTTCATCCAGCTTATTGGTTGATTAGTATGGATTCGATGTAGATCCTTTTTGGAGGTAGACTCTATGGAGTGGTTTTAAAATAATTAATGTTGATGTGTTATGAAATTTTCCAATAAATTTGAAGCTTGATCTTGTTCGAAAATTGAAAGTGTGATTAAAATTTGATATTTGGTAAGGTCTATTTAATTTGACAACATGGGAGTCAAGCCCGAAGCCCAACCATGGTATGAACCTATTGTAATTTTAGATTTGCTATATATATATATATATAGATGATTTGGAAAATTTGAGTTAATCATTCTGATTGTATATTCTCTTTTTTCATCATATTTGAACTTTTTATTGTCTTGTTCGTAAACTAGACCACATTAAAAAATTAGTATTCTTTACTTTTTATTTATTACGCTTATTTATAATTGATTACACACTATTACAATAGTTGCACTCTCAAGTTTCGAATGCGAGACATTGGTTGCGTTAGAAAAGTTCTAACCCCTTAGGTTTGTGTGAAACTTTGTTGTAAACAGGTCCACGGATCGGTTCAGTCCACTTCCTGGACAAACCTATAGCATACCCGATTATTACGGTTCTATAAAATATGGAACCGAACTTGGAACGAAATTAACGCTCCAGTTTCAGTTTGATTTCATTTATTTTGATCTTGTTCCGGTTCTAACCTATTGTTATAAATATTATTAATTAATATTATAAATATTAGTATTATGAATATTTTTTCTACTATTATAAATATTATTTTGTATATGAAAAAAATATAAATAATAAAATATAGGTACATGGTTTGGTTTCCCAGTTCCAATTCTACTTATCAGATTTCACTTTTTCAGAGCTGATTTGGACCGAATTTTTTAGTTTAATATTTTTTAGCACCGAAATTGGAACGATTTTTAATCCAAACCAGTTCATTTCAAAAATTGTTAGTTGTAGTTTAGTTTTCGGTTCAAACCTATTCTTGGATACCCCAAATTGTAAGGGTTTATCTCTAAAACAATATGTTATTACTTTGTATTCTAATTACCACGTTTGTTATGGGTATTGATAATATGTGATTAGGGGTATGCCCTTTTAGGTAATTGCGTTACTGTCTGTCCTTCAAGTCCGCTCCGAGTTTCCTGCAAGGCGCCGGAGGAGGTCTCCAGCGTAAACTCTCCGACGATCAAGTCAGTATGCTATGCAAGTGTTAAGAGCTTGAGGATAATAACAGCCTGTCTGTCTATGCGTGTGTGTGTACGTGTGTATTACCTTGCCTTACTGTGCTATTTATAAGCCATACCTGACGACCGTTACCATGGCATCAATATAGCAATCAATCGCCATTAAAGGGTGTAATAACTCAGCCTGCAACGTGCGTAACGGTCCTCTCATGACCGTTACGAGCCAGTAACTGATGTCATTGTAGCGACTGGTACCCAAATACCGTTAGCCCCTGGCTATAGATCTTCTGAGCATCCGTTATCTCATTCTACCGGCTCCTAACGGCGAGACACCGTTAGTCTTTATGACTGCCCGGTAGTCCTTTCTACCGATAGCCTTTATCAACTTATCTTAACTGTGCCCACGTGATCAGTCAACCGGTCAATCCTCCCTAGGAAAAAGACCCCTTTACCCTTGGGATTTATCCATGTGTTATCAGAAGCCCAAACGAAAACGAGCCCGAGTGTTCACCAAGGGTTGTCTCCTCTACTGCATCCACATCCCAATATTCTAACTTCTAGATCTTGTCTTCTATAACTACCGCAAACATGGTACCGGGCGCGTGTATTAATTTCCTGTTTCAGAGTGGTGCCGATTTTGCAGCTTTTCAACTTCCTCTTCCGGGTTTGCAACTTTTTGACTTCGTCGAAACTCCCGCCAAAATGAAAAGTCAAATGTAATAATGACTTTCCTCAGTTGATGACGTAACCTACTCGACTTACGCGACCCTCTACACATCGTTTCACGTTTCCTCTTCCCAATACGACGATTCATCACTCGAATCACCCCAAAGGTCGCGTCCCCCTGATTTTCTCCCGATTGCTTCCCTCTTTCCATAAAAGTATTCTTTTCTCATTTTAATTTCTTTTTACCTTTCTAAAGCATTAAAAAACCCTAAGTTGCCAGTCGCTCTTCTTCAAGGACTTCCTCGCCGCTGTCGCTTCTTCTGCATTCCAAGGTATACCATCCTCTCTTTCCTTCCTTTTTACTCTCATTTTCATCCATGGCTAGTCGTGTACGCTCCACTGCTCAAGCTATAGAAAAGATGGAACTTATCCCCTCCGTCATTACCAAAGAGACAACCCTAACAGCCATTCTCAAAAGCCTGAAAGTTCAACTCCCTGACGGCTGCCACGCTCATATTGCCGGTCCAAACCTTAGGATGACCAGTACAACGTCTGGAACCTACCGCATAATGTACACTAAGATGTTTTCCTATGGGTTCTATTTTCCCGTTGAAAAAATAGAGGAAGACCTCTTGAAATATAGCCAACTTAACCCAGTTCAGATAACCCCTCCTTCCTGGAGCTGTATTTATGCCTTCATCCGGATCTGCAGAATCTATGGGGTAGAACCCTCTGTTCGACTCTTCCGCCACTTCTTTGCCATGCACTGCCGCAAAGGAGTGATCGACTTCAGCCCCAGATGGTTCACGAACTCAATCTTCCCATTTCTCCGAAATTTCCAGAAAATCGAAGATTCAGTAAAAGGATGGAAAGAAAACTTTTTTGTCATGGAATTCAAGGAAACCATGTGGAGGCCTGATTTTAACTTTACTATTGCCGAAAATGATTGGAGGCTCCCCGGCAATCTTGATGAAGACGAAACAAAGAATATTGCCAAACTTGTTGCCGTGCAAACTCCGTTTCACGTCAAAAAGTTGGCTACCAGTGTCCCTCTCAAAGACTGCCGTGAGGGTGAGCCCCCAGGATTTCTCCCTGTTATACTTCTTTTTCTGACCCTTATATTTTCCTTTGTGCTCTCTGGCAGATGTTCCCCCGGGCTGGAAACCCACGTGCATGAAACGACGAGAAAAGACAGGAGTCGTAGCTCGACCTCGCATTCTGAAAAGAAAAAGAACTGGAGCTACCGGCTCCGGAAGGATTACCGTTAGCACTCCTCATCCTTCACCCCAAGTTGCCTCTGCTTCTAACGACCCTACCGACACCGACATCGATCAAGTTTCTGACAGAGATATCGCGGAAGTTATTGATCCACTAGTGGCTAAGGAAGTTGGAGCTAGTGCAGACCAATCCATTCCCTCCATCGTTGTTACCATTGCAGACTACTCTACTGAAGACGATATGCCTCTTCAATCCTGCGTCAGCTTTGCCCAAGCCGCTAAGAAGAAAATGGCAAAGAAATGTCCTTCCAAAAAGAGACGAAGGCCTCATGCTTCCGGCGAAGATCATCTTCCTAAAGACACAGCAATAATCAATCTCCATCCTTCTTCTCCACGCGTGCCAGAACCGGAAACTACTCCTTCCGTTAACGCTCCTTTGGAACCTCCCCCGAATGCTTCTACCGCCCCTCTAGACAATACTTCTCTAGATGCGACTCGTGAAGATCCTCTTCCTTCTTCTTCAACTCCCGCAGCTGCCACCATCAACGCCCCTGAAAATGCTGCAACCGTCATGTCAACATCTTCCACCAGCCTCCTTGCACCTAATGCCCAAGACCCTTTTGAACTAGAGCCTCTTCTTCGCAAGCGGCGCTCGAAGAGGTCAGCGCCTTCTGATGGTAACTTGGGTGACCGCGTTCTTGGGTTTTCTCCCGGTACCTCTGCTCCTACCTTCACCGTAGACGATTTCAGAGTGCTTCCTCCGCCCAATCTCCAAGTTACCGTTTATGACCCTCAATTCCCTGACACTCCCTTGGGCAAGATAGACTTGCGAAACTTTTCCCAGAGCAGTTGCCTTGCTCTTAGGGTATCCGAACCCGGCTACCGGGATGTCCAAATGGGTCGTCTGATGTCTGAAATGATGACCTGCGAAGTCGACAGAGCCAACTACCAAAAGGCCCCTTTTAGTGCCCAATTGGACTACTTCCGCAGCACCGCCTATACCATGATGGCCACTGCCCAATATCTGTACGAGACGGTCGCCAGCCGGAACAACAAACAAGTGGACTACCTTGACCAACTGCACGCAGACGTCATATCCTTAAGGGAAAAGCTTTCCAAGGCCACTGTCCTTCAACAAAAAGCTAACGACACCATCAGCCAGCTCATGGCAGAACTAGAGGAATCGATGAAAAAAGAAACAACCCTCGCCACCTCTGTCCAAGAGTTGACTGATGACATCAAGCTGAAGAATGAAACGGTGTCTACCCTGCAAGAACAACTCACTCTTCAAAAAGAGTCCATGGAGCGAGAACTGGACTTACGCCGTCAAGAGTTGTTCACTCTTCAAAAGGATGTGACGGAAAAACAAGCGCTTCTAAATGCCGTCCCTACTCGTATAGAGAATTGGAGAAACGCCACTGCCCATGCGTTCATTACCGGTTGCGTGGATTACTATGGTCCTATCAATTTTGACGCTATCAGGGCCGGGGAATAAGCAGACACCAGGTGCCGGGCACTTACTGAAGAAATAGTCAATGCTCCTCTCGACGATGAAGACGACTTAGGGGATTCTGATGACGCAGAAGACGACGTCGAGGTGGGCAATGATGATGAAGATTATGACGGCACCGAGGCCGGTCCTGTTGAAGGTGCTGAAACAACTAATGATGCTGGTAACCCAAGTGTAACTGATGGTGCCGGCAACCCCAGTGCAGACGACAATGCCGTGGATGAAGATCAACAACCTCCCCAAACGTCTTGACTTCCTTTTACTTCTCTATTTTTCAGTAGGATTTTTTGTAGCTACTTATGCTACCGGATGTATTAAACTTTCTCTTATTATAACTTTGTATTGTTACTCCCTTGCTTTCATTCCGTTATACTTTACTTTCTTCTAGCAGAATCTCCCTTACATTTTTGACTCAAAACAATTGTGCCTACTTCCCTGCACAATCTGCTCATTTTTCTTTCCGTGTGCGAAACTCCGTTTGCACCACCTACAAAAACAGAAAAAAGAACAAATTCTTTCTTTTCGTGTGCAAAACTCCGTTTGCACCAACTACTTTGACCGTCAACAGAAAATGACCGTATTGCCATCTCACCATTTTAAAATGGACCATGTTATCCGAAGCCCAAAAGAAAACGAGCCTGAACGGGGTTCTCATGAGGCTTTTTATTTTTACAATGGACAATGTTACCGTCTTCTCAAAAGACCGGTAACACGCCCAAAGACCGTCACTACCATACACTCATCCTAACCAAGATGACGATGGATCCTCATGAGGCTTTTTATTTTTACAATGGACTGTGTTACCGTCTTCTCAAAAGACCGGTAACACCCCCAAGGACCGTCACTACCATACACTCATCTTAACCAAGATGACGATGGATCCTCATGAGACTTTTTATTTTTACAATGGATCGTGTTACCGTCTTCTCAAAAGACCGGTAACACCCCCAAGGACCGTCACTACCATACACTCATCTTAACCAAGATGACGATGGATCCTCATGAGGCTTTTTATTTTTACAATGGACCATTTTACCGTCTTCTCAAAAGACCGGTAACACCCCCAAAGACCGTCACTACCATACACTCATCTTTAACAAGATGACGATGGATCCTCATGAGGCTTTTTATCCTATTACCGTCTTCTCAAAAGACCGGTAATATCGTCATCGTTGTAACCAGAATGAGACAGATCCTAGCAGCCTCACTACATACTGCCCCCTATCCTGCACAAAATAAATAACTCATATACACGTATATTTTTTAACGTGGTTCAGCCAAAAATGCGTACGTCCACGGTGTTACTCATTTATTCAGAAAGTACAAACAACACATCCGCCCTTGGATGATATAATTTTAAGTTGACAATGTTCCAGGAGTTGGGTAACGGGGTACCGTCTTCTTCTTCAAGATGATATGCGCCCCTACCCACACCTCGTGTGACCCGGTACGGCCCATCCCAATTAGGACTCAATTTTCTCATTTCCTGTCCCGCTGCGCAGAACCAGATCACCCACCTTCAGCAACCGCTCCTTCACTTTTCGGTTGTGATATTTCGCCATCTTGCGCATATAATGCAGGTTCTTCAGGAACGCCTGCTCTCGAAGTTCCGGTAATAAATCAAGTTGTGCTTGTAGCAATTCCTGATTTCGCTCCTCCTCAAAATGTTCTACTCGCAAACTAATGACTCCCAACTCTACCGGAGTCACTGCCTCGGTTCCATAGGTCAACGCGAATGGTGTCTCTCCTGTGCTCGTTTTCTCTGTCATCCGGTAAGCCCACATGACGTTTGGCAACTCATCCACCCACCTTCTACGTGCACCCTCCAAGTTCTTATTGATTCCACTCAAGATTATTCTGTTTGTCACTTCGGTTTGACCGTTTGTCTGCGGGTATGCCACTGACGTAAACCTCTGTTCAATAGCCAAGGACTGACATTTTTCTTGAAAGTACTTGCTTTTGAACTGAGTACCGTTATCACTGATGAGAATTCGAGGAATTCCAAACAGGTAGATGACTTGAGTCAAAAAGAAGCGCCATGCCATTTCGGCCGTTATTCTTGCTAACGGCCTCGCTTCAGCCCACTTAGTGAAGTAGTCTACCGCGACTACCACATACTCCAACTGAGATCGGGATTTCGGAAACGGTCCCAATATATCAATTCCCCACTGAGCAAACGAACACGGACTAATTAACCCCGTTATATCTGCCGCTGGTTGTCTTGAAATTCTCGCAAACTCCTGACACTTTTTACATGTGCGCACAAATTGGTCACAGTCTCCTCTTATCGTAGGCCAATAGAACCCCAGTCGTAATACCTGTGCTGTCATGGTTCCTCCTGACACATGCATCCCACAAATGCCTTCATGAATTTCCCTTAGCACGTATTGACCTTCTTCTTCCTAGATACACTTGGTCGCGGGATGAGTAAAACAACGACGAATGAGCTCATCGTTATACAGAGAACATCTATCTGCCCGTTTCAATATTTTCTTTGCTTCCTTTCGATCCTCCGGTAACCTACCATGCTTAAGGTAATCAATAACCGGTACTCGCCAATCGCTTCCACCCGTTGCAACACACAAGGATAACTGTTCCTCCATGAACGATGGTGTCAATATTTCCTCTATCAAGACATCCTTTGGCATGACTGCTACCGGATCAGCAGCTAACTTTGCAATTTCATCTGCCTCTGAATTCTCCTCTCGCGGGAGATGCTCGATGTCAACCTGTATCCCCATCTCCTTGACTACTGTCAACTCTTTCTGCACCTTTTCTAAGTACCGGATCATCATGGGGTTTTTAGCCTGAGAAACACCATTAACCTGGTCCGCTACCAGCTTAGAATCCTCATGGATTCTCAAATAGAGATCGCCACTTTCCTCCTGATCATGAACTCCTCTGGTACTCAATTCCTTCCCAATGCGCAACCCCGTAAGCAACGCCTCATACTCGGCTGCGTTGTTAGAGAGTGGTTTCAAAATTCTCAAGGCATATCTCATCTTGACCCCATCTGGTCCAGTGATGATAATGCCTTCTCCTGCCGACTCCTGATTTTTTCCCCATCGACATGAATAGTCCACGTGTCTCCATATGTCTCCGTTTGCAGAGAAAGGTCGTCAACCGTTGCCCCTTACTCTATCAGGGACGTCTCAGGAAACGTGCACTCAGCCACAAAGTCAGCTAAAGCCTGAGCCTTGATTGACGGGCGTGTTTGGTAACGCAAACCGTATTGCTCCAATTCAAAAGCCTATATAACCATTCTACCGGATATTTTGGATTTCTTGAGTATTCGCTTCAGAGGCATGTTCGTCAATACAATGACCAAATATGCCTGAAAATACCGGTTCATTTTCCTTGTTGCCTGTACCAAAGCATATACTACCTTCTCTATTCGGCCATACCTCAGCTCCGCGTCTTTCAGGATTCTACTCACGAAACAAACGGGTCGATGGATTTCTTCGTCGTCACGCACAAGTATCGCGCTAACGACCTCCTCAGCCACTCCCAAATATAAATACAACGTATCCCCCTCTTTTGGCCAGGTGAGCAATAGATCTAACGATAGATACTCCTTTAACTCAACGAAAGCCTCCTCACATTCCTCCGTCCAACCAAACGGGGCCTTCTTTCTGATCAATTTGAAAAAAGGCAAACACCTCTCACCCTGCTTGGATATGAACCGACTCAACGCGATAACCCTTCCGGTAAGTCTTTGCACCTCTTTTATGTTACGGGGTGATATCATATCATGAACCGCGCGCAGTTTCGAAGGATTCGGCTGAATACCCTTCTGGCTAACGACGTAGCCCAGAAATTTACCCGTTTGAAAAGCGAACAGGCACTTTTTGGGGTTAACTTTCATCCCATACCGGTTCATAACCTCAATGCTTCTCGCAAGTCTGCCAAATGCGCCTCAAAACTTCTACTCTTTATCAGCATGTCATCAACGTATACCTCCATGTTTTTCCAGATTTGGGCTTCAAAAATTTTGTTCACTGTCCTCTGAAAAGTTGCTCCAGCATTCTTTAACCCAAATGGCATGGTTGTGTAACAGTAGCTCGCTTTCGGGGTTATGAAAGTTGTTTTCTCTTCGTCCTCCACTGCCATCGGAATCTGGTGGTAACCAGAATTGGCGTCTAGCGAACTTAAGTACTCATACCCCGTCGTTTGGTCTACCAAATGCTCGATTCGAGGAAGTGGATAGCAGTCTTTCGGGCATGCTTCATTCAAGTCCGTAAAGTCAATACACATTCTCCACTCCCCGTTAGGCTTGGGTACAACTACCGGATTGGCCAACCAATGAGGGTACTGGACTTCTCTAATGAAGCCTGCCTTGAGGAGTTTGGCCACCTCCTTCTCGATAGCGTCTGCCTTTTCTTTCGAGAAAGATCGTCGTTTTTGCTGTACCGGCTTCGCAGTCGGGTCTACATTCAAATGGTGCTCTGCCGTTTCTCTAGGAATGCCCGGCATATCTGCCGACGTCCATGCAAAGCTCCCAACACATTTCTCTAATAGTTGTCCTAGCTGCGCCCGCTCTTCCGGCGTTAATTTTTCACTAACCAAGCAATGACCACCCAGTGTCCCCCCAACGGGTACCGGCACCATTTTCTCTACCGGTTGGGCTCTCCTCTCATCTGGCTGATCAAACGGGTCTGAGGCTACACAAACATAATGATCAATGGCCCCACTGGTCATTACTAGGTAACATTCTGCGGCCAACTTTTGATCTCCCCTGATAGTAACAACCCCATCCTACGAAGGATACTTCAGCTTCAAGTGGCGCTGGGATATGACCGCCCCAAACGCATTGAGAAATGGCCGGCCCAAGATCCCGTTGTACGGTAGATTGAGGTCTACTATCATGAACAACTGCTCCACAGTCCTCATTCCCGTATCCTCCAAAAAGAACACAGAAAAATATGTTATCCCTACTACAGGAATAGGGATCCCGTCAACTCCGATGATAGGCTTGGGACACGATATCAACTCAGATTCAGGGCGCCCCATCGCCTTGTATGCCTTGTACGATAAAAGGTTGACGGCACTGCCATTAGAGTGAGTTCTCGCGACACGGTAACCTCCTACGACCGTTGTCGTCACCATAGCGTCATTCTGAGGGTATACGACCCCCATCTCATCCTCCTCTGAGAACGAAATCACCATACAATCCAGCATGTCAAAACCCATACCTTCCTTCAAAGACTCCACTCTCTTCCTTTCTTCTCCCACCAAGGATTCCTCGTCTCCCTTTGTCGTAGTACTAGTGGATCCTTTCACGCTCTCGGCTCCACCCGTTATTAAAGAGATTAACGGGAAATCCCCCATTGTTGCCATGGCAACCTCCTTGGACTTGTCCTTTCGCCGGTCGGTAACGGGTATCTCCGTAGACTCCCTATTCCTCGTTTCCTCCCTATCGGTTTCATGTCGCCTTTCTGTTTCATGATGACGTCCTTGGGTTGCTGTTTCTCCCCAATAGCCTTCTTCCGTCAGTCTCTCAATTGCTAGTTTTAACGCCTGGCATCGCTCAGTGTCATGCCCGTTTGCTTTATGGAAACGGCAATACTGATCCTTCCGTCTTCCCAAGTCCATTCCAGGTCTATGAATTGGGTACTTGATTGGAAATCCCTTACGCTCAATGATAGCCAGTATCTCAGCCCTGGGTAGTGACAGTGACGAAGATCCCCGCTCCGTTTTGCCCCCTGACTTCTTTGAGGAGTATTCTTTACGAGACTTTTCCTCATTCTTTTTTACCGGAGGTGACACTTCTCTGTCCCGCTTCTTCCTCTGGTAATCGGCTTCTTCCATCCTGGCAAAATTATTTGCCCGGATTCGTAACAGGTCTAATGTTGCCGATGGATCGACCAATAGTGTGTCCTCCAGCTTGTCATAGCTACAGTTCCTCTTCATTGCTTCCACCGCAATTTCCACGGTGACGTCCATCATTACAGTCATTTCTACATTGAACCGCTCTAAGTAAGCCTTCAAGGATTCGCCCTTCTTCCTCCTTATATCAAATAAATCCGCAGAAGATTTCTTAAGGGGAATCGACGTACTGAACCGGCTACAGAATCGCTCCTCCAAGGCGGCAAAAGTGTCTATGGATCCAGCTGTCAATCCTTCAAACCATTTCCTGGCCGCTCCCGTGAGTGTGAGGATGAAAAGCTGACACAAAGCTTCATCTCTTCGAGTCTGAATCTTCACGAAATCCTTCACTCGGCTTAGGTGAGTAACGGGATCCTTTGTACCATCATACTGCTCCGTGGGCAGTTTAATCCTTCGGCTTACTTGATGTTGTCGCACCCGGTGGCTCAATGGATGCCTAGGATCATCGTCCTTCTCTCTCCGCCGAGCCGAGGTGGCGGACGGAGAACCTCGACGTGGTTCCCTTTCCTGCTTACTGCGAGGACCTCGTACGGACCGATTTTCAGGTGGCGACCGGTCCCGACTCCCCCTATCCTCTGACTCTCTGGCCCTTCGATGTGACCGACTTCTTGCCAAGCTATGCTTCATCCCCGGGTCATCTTCCCTTTTGAAATTTTCCATGAGTCCTTCTTCTCTTCTTGGAACCACTTCCGACCGCACTCTCTGGGGGACAGGCTGGCTCCTTCCCATTTCAGGACCAAAAAGCGGCGGCGGAGGCAGAGGTTGCGACACTTGAGGTAGCGAGGAGAATGGATTCAGAGTGACTTGTGGTGTTGAGAAATTCGGCAATGGGTGAGAATAATTCCTTGGCTACCCAGCTAGGCTCGACAACAGCAACATCATCTCATCCATTCTATGGTGTAATACGGCTACAGAACCTTCCGCTGGCGACACCGGACCCCTTGAAGTGCCTGACCCAGGCGTCTGGAAATTTGAAGTGTTCGTGTTGTTTCCTGGCGTCTGTAGAAAATCCAAATGCCTGTAAAGTGGTTGACTGCTGCCCATATTGGGCAAAGTTAACGATTGCGACAGTCCCAGAATTTCCTGACCAGAAATGGGAGGACAGTTGGTGGTTCCAGAAACTTGGGGTTCTTAAGTCATTTCGAGTCAGTGCCAGGAAATTCCGTGAATATATGAATAGGTGAGCTTGGATGATCAAGGTCTTCTCACTCAATGATCCAATGCTCTCAATGAAAGCACCAAATGATAATATGTGATTAGGGGTATGCCCTTTTAGGTAATTGCGTCACTGTCTGTCCTTCAAGTCCGCTCCGAGTTTCCTGCAAGGCGCCGGAGGAGGTCTCCGGCATAAACTCTCCGACGATCAAGTCAGTATGCTATGCAAGTGTTAAGAGCTTAAGGATAATAACAGCCTGTCTGTCTATGCGTGTGTGTGTACGTGTGTATTACCTTGCCTTACTGTGCTATTTATAAGCCATACCTGACGACCGTTACCATGGCATCAATATAGCAATCAATCGTCATTAAAGGGTGTAATAACTCAGCCTGCAACGTGCGTAACGGTCCTCTCATGACCGTTACGAGCCAGTAACTGATGCCATTATAGCGACCGGTACCCAGATACCGTTAGCCCCTGGCTATAAATCTTCTGAGCATCCGTTATCTCATTCTACCGGCTCATAACGGCGAGACACCGTTAGTCTTTATGACTGCCCGATAGTCCTTTCTACCGATAGCCTTTATCAACTTATCTTAACTGTGCTCACGTGATCAGTCAACCGGTCAATCCCCCTAGGGAAAAGACCCCTTTACCCTTGGGATTTATCCATGTGTTATCAGGTATTTTATTTAAAAATATCATTGGAAAATAATGCTAGTTTTTCTTATTATTTTATTATTTTGGGACCAATCTTGACCGAATTATGATAAGAAGTTCTGAATTCCAATACATCGCATCGCATCGCATCTCATCTTATAAAGTTCAAATTTATATGGTTTTCTTCTTTCCTTGGTACAACTTTTGGGAATTTATTAATAATGCAATGTTTATCGAACTGAGACGTGAAACTTTGTAATAAATAACAGATTCCTTCCTCATCATCATTTAATATTCCGTTTTTTCTTCTTTTTTTGAGGCGGCTCTTACGTATTCCATTCTATGTGTACTTAGGAACAAACACGTTAACCTGTTTATTCGTAATTCTGATATGAAACTCGAACATAATATTTTATTTTTTAACTCATTTGCCTGTAACTCTGATATGAGACTCGAACATAATATTTTATTTTTTATTGTTATTTTATCACTAATAGATAATTATCCGCTATAATTTTCATAAATTGTCAGATGCATAAAAAAATAATTGAACATATACAGAATCCATAACATAATATTACGTGTCATACATTTCTCATTTATAAAAAGATATGTAAATACTCGTACGTAGGCATCAAATTAATGAGAGAGGCTTGTTACGAATATGTGCTATTAATTAACATCATATTTTTGACTTCTTTGAATAAGACGGATATGTGAGCATAATAAATTAATAATATTGTATTTGTTGCATTAATTAATGCCTCAAAATGGTAACACCTCTGCTCATGGACTTTGGTCCCAACTAGACGGGTCCTAATTTCAGGACACTCATCACAAAATGACAATACGGTACATTATCGTTATGGACTTATACCTAACAATTTTTTTAAGGTCCCCCTAACTACCACTTCTTCTTCTTAAGGAATGAGCCACTCCGAAGGACACCCTAACCTAAGTTCTTGTTATTGATTTTTCTTTTAAGTCTTAAATCCTTTTTTAATGGTTATTAAGGTTTAATTTACGAAAAGAAAAAAATCGTGGCCGTTTGATAACTTCTGTTAGACTTAAGTCAACGAAAATGGAAACCAGCTGTAGCCTATGAATAATATGTATCACGGGCCGCCGCGTACAGTGTTGACTTCTTGGACCGTCCTTAGAAACTTTCATTTTCTTCAACCATTTCTGTTTTAAAATCATACTTTACCATTTTTTTCAACTACGGACCATAATTAAATAATGAGAATGGAGGTAACGAATGAAAATGAATAAGTATGATTATATTATTTGATAATTTATATATAATTTTATTGAATAAAATATAAATATTAAATTTCATATAAAATGTCAATAAAATAATGTTTAAAAATCATTAAGTATTTTATTTAACAATTAATTATAAACCAAGAAGAAAATATCAATAATGAAGTTTAGGGGGTGTGTGTCAAAAAGGAAGCTCCTCGTGAATTAAAATAATTAGTAACGTTTACAACGAAACACCAAACATTTTTTTTAAAAGCTAATTGAATTATTAAAAAATAAAAAAGAAGTCGCGGTTCAAGCAGGGACAGTACAGATAGAAAATAAATGATATTTATATAGTGACATAAATTATAATTTAAAAAAACAAAATATGTATTTATAGTATAAAACAACTATACGATTGATTCTTATTCTATTCTTTATTATATTCGGGGAGGGTCAAGCTTTGAATAGCTTTGAATATATGAGAAATTAGCAGTCCTAGAAGTAAACGACCACTCTCTACTCTTGACTTGTGCTACCGAATAGTGGTGTCCTTTCCGTGTGGCATTTGGTTTGATTTTCTAGCTATCCTGTAGTAGTACTTTTCATGTGTTATGTTATGTCCGATTATTTTTCTTCATTATAATTCTTCTTCCTTTCACAACACTACCTAACTCTTACTTACAAGTTTGCATACATCATCGTCCATACAGTCCAGCTGGACCAAGGACCGGAACACCGGAGGAATGAGATCCCAAACGACGTCGTTCGGCACTCACCCGAAATATCATATATAGCAATCCTCTTTTCAACATTGAATTATATATATCTAAAGTATGAGGTACACTTTTTTCCCAGGCAGATTGCTTGATTAAAATTAATTTTATTTATGATTAAAATTAATTTTATTTATATATATCAGGTCATTTAAGAGTAAAATGCTCGTAAATATTTTAATTCTAATTTTATACATAATTAAGGTGAGACTAATATTAAACTTTTTTATAAATATTTAATGAGAGTGTTGAATTAATTATACGATTCAAACTAATTTGTGGTTAATTAAATGACTAATTATTGTGTGCGAGACAAATGGTACTATGTGTAATCCCATCGTATATAAATTATTGGGGCAGTTGGTTTAGCAAAGGAAACTTGAACATGAACACATGCTAGGGTTTGGCTTGGCTCCAAATTGATATCCATCTGGCACAAATTAATTAATTAAGGGCACAGAGGGACAAGAAACCCCATATGTTAAGGGTATGTGTGACCTACGCAGGGGATAGATTCGATGGCGGAAATGTAACATGACAACTAACATTAAATGCATTCAGCTCTCACTCTCAGCGCACTCAGCAGTCGGTAACTCGGTGCCCATCAATCGCAATTTTCAATTTTTGCATGAAAAAAACAATCTTAGTGTCCTAATTAATATCATAATTCATCACCAAGTAATACACACGATCAAACGTGTAAATTGAAAAATAAAAATAAATAAATATAGTTTTACGTTTCTCGGTAGTGATTTTTATTCCACAACAAGAAATAATATAAAAAACAATTTAGAGAAAACTAATTGTAACGAAAATTTTAAAATATTACTCTTTCTGCGGCAAAATAAATGATTTTTTGAGATAGTAAAAATTCGTAAAAAAATGATCTTTGATCTTATTTTATTTCACATTGTTTCACTTTCACTCCTAATTTCCACTCAAATTACCACATCATTATCAAATTGGGTTGATGCATAAAAAAAATTGTCATTTGCACAAAATATATGATTCGGAAAAGATAAATGTCTCTGTTCACAACAGAAAAACTCACTTCTGATGAATTGTATAATAATTGGAATTTTAACAATGAACAAAAATAAGAAAAAATCATTTATTTTGCACTAGAAGGAGTATTATAAATGCATCAACGCTATTCATGTAATATAAACCTAAACCTTTATAATTTTAGATTTATAAACTATTTTTGGTCAATATTCAACAACAAGTTAATGCTTCAAAGTCTTAGTCACTAGTAGCATCTTTTTTACAAACATCTTTTTTTATGGCTACGTACAAATGCAAGGGACGGAGCGGGACCCTTTAAATTTTTCTTCTCCTTTCTTGAATCGGACTGTGACCTCAAACATTTGAGGTCACAATTTTTTCTCACCTCAAACAACACTATACGTTGCAAAATTACATAAGACACATAACTTATATTCTTAACATTTTTCTCATACATTTTGAAAGGGACCACAATGCCAATTTGTGCCATCTTTTTCATCATTTTATGTCATATAAGTATTCATCATTGGAGTTAATTTCTATTTTTCTACGTTATAAACTGATGGTTAAAATTGCTGGAAAACATTTAAGTGTATTTTTTATTCCAAAAAATAGTTTTGACCATTGAATCTCATAACTTAATCCCAAATAAACTCTCTAAATTTCTAGCCAACCTAACTGAATTATTGTACCTTGCATATCATTATTCACCGAAGAAAGGTTAAAAAAGGTGAAAACCCTTTGTTACTCTGTGTGCACTTCATGTCTTCTTTATGTCATACATAGTCAAGTCTTGATGTTTTGGCTGTACATGCACAAGATAAAGAGCATAAGCTTGCTGCGAATATGATTGATTGTTGGTTCTGAGTACTAGTGGATGAGAAGCAAAATAATTGTTCTCTTTGAATTAATCTAAATAAATGGAAATTTTAATATTTTAATAGATTATTTTTTTCTTTATATTAGTTTTCTCCTTTTGCTTAAAAATCCATTTATATATTTTTTTAAATTGGTCATAATATTATTTTATCATTATAATACGAGCGATCGAATTCATAATTTTAAATCATAAAAACGACATACACTAACTCTTCATTTTTAAACATCAGTTTATATTAAGCTTATATAATTCAACGTTTTTTTATTAAAAAGTTTTGATTGTTTTTAAGTCAAAGTCCTTTCTCTAAAGTTCCTTGTTCAAAATACTTTCCACAAGTCCAAGTAAACCAACCAAAAAAATTATATACAAGTAATTCTTATATCAGAGAAATATTGAAGTTCAAACTATTCGGCAAGAAAGCAGTTAGATATATTGCGTATGGCTTGGACTTTTGTGTATTCCATCAACTTTTTTTTTTCCTTTTCGATAGACGGGGAAAGACTCAATCACGAGACTCAATTAATATTTTGAAATGAACTAAATATTTATTGACAGTTTCTTTATAATTTGTTGTTTTTAATTAAAAAATTGAATGTTGGTTATAGGATTCCTAAAACTAAACTATGTTAGGAATAATTATCTTAGAATTGTCTGATAATATTTAAATGAGATTGGTTTTTAAGTGGGGTACTGAAAATATTGGAAAAAATTAATATACTGCAAAAATATAAAAAAAATAAAGTTTCGGATGATAATTTGGTGGGTATGGGTATGTTAAAACGGGTATGGACGGATATGGGTAAATACCCAACTCATACCCGCAACTAAATATCCACTATTACCCATACCCAATATGTCGAATATCCAATTGGGTATGTAAATATAATGGATATCCAATAGTTTATGAACAATATAAAATCCATTTATAAAAGATTAAGAAAAATATAAAAAATGGATATGTAATTACACATCTTGAGGTGAAGATTATGTTTTTGTAATTTTTAATTTATTTTGTTCAAAGTATTAAGGAAGAAGATTGAGTTTTTATTGTGAAAGAAAAATTAAAAAGATGAGAGAGAAGAGAAAGGAGAGAGACAACACCGTTGCAGGAAAGAAAAAAAAATTCCTGTGAAGTTAAAAAAAATGCGAGTATTGTGCGGGTATCATATCCAATAATACCCAAACTATATCCGTTTAAGCGAATAATTACCCGCTCAAGTGGGTATGGTTATGGGCGGGTATGCGGGTATGGGTATCCATTGCCATCCTTAGTTGAATGGTTTCCATGGATTAAACTCTTAAATTGGGCCAAACTAGGAACATCAGTCAAAGCCCAGCTCAATACTAGAGATTCAAATACAGGCTTCGGCCCAAACAAAATCTCTTTATTCGTTGGATTCTTGGATCTCTTGATTCTCACTCTATCCGACGTCGTTTTTCGTTTATCATTTTGCTTACGTAAGCACGGATTCTCGAGGACCTGAAAAAAAACAGATAAGAACGCGCCCAAAAAAAGAAAGAAAAACAGATAAGAACAGATTTAGCTTTGTCGAAGGAATACTGAAACGTTTTTGACTGATGATCAGTGATACAGAGTAGCGTTTCCTGATACAATTCGGTAGGATGATGGATAATTTCTCTCTTCCTCATGACTCGCTTTTCCTTGGATTCGACTGCTCTACCCAGTAAGTCTCTCTTCTCGCCTCCCTCTCTTAGCAAATTAAAGTAATAGCTAAATCAAACTCTAGATCATTGTTTAGCTATGGCGTCTTCTCTTAACTGTCAGTATTCGTGATATTGATTTTTTCAGGGATTAGAGACTTATAATTATGTTTGTTGATGATTTCTTGAGCGAAACTTTGGTTGATTGAAACTTTTATACTTTGGTTTATGTCAAGGTCCTTGAAGGCAACTGTTTTAGACTCCAATCTGAAAATTGCCTGCTCAGAGCAGATTAATTTTGATTCTGATTTGCCTCATTACAACACTAGAGATGGGGTCTATAGAGATCCTAGTGAGAATGGGAGGATTGTTTCACCAACTTTGATGTGGGTGGAAGCTCTTGATCTTGTACTAGATAAGCTGTCGAAGTCGGGTTTGGATTTTGGGAAGATTTCTGCTGTTTCTGGGAGTGGGCAGCAGCATGGTAGTGTTTATTGGAAGAAAGGAAGTTCTGCGATTTTGTCATCGTTGGACCCGGAGAAGCCGTTGGTAGGTCAGTTGGAGGGTGCATTTTCTGTTGTGGAATCGCCAATTTGGATGGACAGCAGCACGACTACGCAGTGTAGAGAAATAGAGAGTGCTGTAGGTGGACCATTGGATTTGTCCCGGATAACTGGATCACGCGCACATGAAAGATACACAGGTCCACAGATTAGGAAGATCTTTCAGACACGGCCAGAAATTTATGATAACACTGAGCGAATTTCCCTCATTAGCACATTTATGGCATCTCTTCTTATTGGAATGTACGCCTGTATTGATCACACTGATGGTGCTGGGATGAACTTGATGGACATTAAGCAAAGAGCGTGGTCTCCAATAGCTTTAGAGGTTTATTCTCTGCTTTTAGCTGCTTCTTTATGACCGCTTGAATAAATTTCTGCTATTCTTGCAGTTGATAGTTTTTTTATGTTGTCAAAATAGGCCACAGCTCCAGGTTTAGTGGAAAAACTAGGAAAGTTGGCCCCTGCCTTTTCTGTTGCCAGCTGTATTGCTCCCTACTTTGTGCAGAGGTTAGTAGCATAATTTATATGATCATCTTATGTATCTGCTTTCCATCATCATCTTTTGGTTAGTATGATTGGCTAAAAAAAAAGAGTTGTTGTGCCATTGCCAGTCTTATGGTGATTTCAACTTGATGCTTGATTCGGTTAATTTAGATTTAACACTGGGAAACTTATCAATTTCCATGCAGGTATAATTTTTGTAAGAATTGTTTAGTTGTTCAGTGGACTGGAGACAACCCCAACAGTTTAGCAGGTCAATTCGTACTTCATGCATAATTCTACCATAGTATTGCTTAACACATGGAGGAATCATTTTATGTTGTAGTTTCAGAATTAAGTTACACAAAACAAAAAGTTTTGTTCCTTTGTACATTTTGTAGCAGTTCTTAATCAGAAGCACTTAAACCTGCAGGTTTAACCCTTAGCACTCCTGGGGAAGTGGCAATTAGTCTTGGAACCAGTGATACTGTGAGTTAGAATATTGACTGCATGTTTTTGACAATACCTTGAAAGTTAATTAGTTTATTTTTCATTCTATAAGCTTGTTTCAAGAATGCTTTTCACAATCATTTTATAGTAACTTGATAACTTCCCTCTCGGAAGTTCGAGTACCATCAATGTAGTCATCCTTGTTGGGAGGGAAATCATCTTACTCATGCCCACTTCACATGTTGTGACATGAGTCGAGCAAACTACTGTGCGTATCTGTACATGAATTAAATTGAGCGTTTTTCGAAACTAATTTAACTGTATTCTTCTACTGGTGATACAGGTTTTTTTCGAAACTAATTTAACTGTATTCTTCTACTGGTGATGCAGGTTTTTGGGGTTGCCAGTGATCCTCAACCTAGTTTAGAAGGGCATATTTTCCCTAATCCTGTGGATACAGAAACTTACATGGTAATGTTAGTCTACAAAAATGGGTCTCTGACTCGAGAAGGTACTAATCGCACTCCTTTGCTTACCAGCAATGCCAGATGATAGTTCCTGATACCGCAACAATGTTGATTTAGATGTGCGCAATCGCTATGCTGGGAAATCTTGGCAAGTGTTTAATAAGTTCCTTGAGGAAACGCCTCCTTTGAATGGTTTGTGTCTGTACTCACTAATTACACTTTCCAATACTAGCCATTTTCTGTGTCCCTCATTTTGTCTCCGCAATAGGTGGGAAGATGGGTTTCTACTACAAAGACCATGAAATTCTTCCACCACTACCAGGTTGGTTGTTGCATGTTTTTTCGCCTCATTATGTTTATATATTGTCAAGTTTGAAAACCTTTTCTCCTTTCCATTTTTGCTAGCCTCTATTTTACAGAACATATATATTTAAAGCGGTGGGAGACTATTTACAGATTTCCACCTAATTAGTACATGGCATACCGGTGTAATAGATAACTTACACATAACTCACATGAAATTTATTAGAAAATGAGATGATTTGATTTCAAATCCAATGTTTAGTAGATAAGTGACTAAGATTTAAACTCTAGTTAAACCCTAGTAAATCACCTCTTTGTTTTTTATCAGAAAGTAAATCTCACCAAAATAGATCAAATTTGTGTGAAAAATTTGTAGAGATTTTACCTAAAATATTAAAATTACAAACATAACCTTTATTATATTGACAAGTAAAATAAAATAAATTAATAAAGTAAATAAAACATATATATTGAAGGGGATTTTAATCTAATCATATAACCCATCATTTATACATACTACATGGGTGATCACTCACCTCTTATGTTTTTTTTTCCTCAAAACAAAAAAGTATAATAAGAAAAGAATAGATACTTTAGAAATTGGCAAATTATTTTTTGAAGTAATTTGTTGCACCGTTCAAGTCTTACACGAATTTTTTGTTTGTTACACATAAGTAGTAAAATTAAAAACCCGATTGTTACAAAATGTCAAAGGTAATAACTAAAGAAAGAAAATTATTGTTTAATCAGCATTGATATTGGTGATGGTTTGTTTCGTTAAGAGGACTTTATGCTACAAGAATCAATTGTTTCAAGTATAGCTATTACCTTAGAATTTTGACACCTTTTTTAATTAGAGAAATATTGCTAGTAACCTCAATTTGAGATGATTTTTAATTCTTTTAAAAATTAAACAAAAATAATCACGGTGTACATATTTGGTGTAGTAGAGTTTGACAATATAAGACATTTTAATTTGGGATATTTTAGTCAAATGGTTATATATGAATTTATTTATATTATATTTAAAGATATTCCAAACAATTTAAATGAAATAAAATTCATTTTTTCTTTTGAAAATCCAACCAATTCATTGTGAAATGATTCTCTCTACTAATTAAGTTGAAATGAATATTTTTCCAATGATTAGTTCCAAGCAGGGTGTATAGGAATCTCGTTTCGGAAAAAACATTTAGTATAACTGATGGGATTGAATACCCGTTAATAATACTATGTTTAACAGTGGAAAAATTCTCAGTACTGCCTTTCTTCCGGTAGTTTTACTTGTTCCTATTCTAATCTGCATGATTAACTAACTATTACTTATGCATCCAGTTGGCTTCCATCGCTATATTCTTCACAATTTCATTGGGGATACCATAAAGGGAGTGAGCGAAGAGGAAGTAGTGGAATTTGATCCTCCTTCAGAGGTGAGTGCTAAGGGGCGATTTGCATATGTGCTGACATTGTAATTCGAGACTCCTTTCTGAATGTAGTTTCTTCTGCAGGTTAGAGCACTGATTGAGGGACAGTTCCTCTCAATGCGAGCTCACAGTGAAAGATTTGGCATGCCTTCCCCTCCTAAACGAATAATTGCTACTGGTGGAGCATCTGCTAATCAGAGCATTTTGAACTCAATAGCATCAATATTTGGTTGTGATGTCTATACAGTCCAAAAACCTGGTATACTTGCTGTTTTCGTTAGGCTTGTTCCCGACACTAGTGCTTTTTTTTCGTTTCTTGACTACAATCCTGGTCCTCACTGGAAAAAAACTTGCGTTTGTGTTCGCCAGATTCTGCCTCCCTGGGAGCTGCATTGAGGGCTGCTCATGGCTGGCTGTGTAGTGAAAAGGGGAGCTTTGTGCCTATTTCAGACTTGTACAAGGACAAGTTAGAGAAGTCATCACTCCTCTGCAAACTTTCAGCTGATGCTGGAAATCAAGAAGTGGTTTCCAAATATGCATTGTTGATGAAGAAGAGAGTGGAAATAGAAAATCGCCTCGTTCAAAAGCTGGGACGCTGGTAAAGTAAGAAAAACAGGCTATGCCTTGTAGAAGCAACTGAATTGTAACTTGGAGTGTAATCCTGTGCCTTTTGTATTATACAATTTCTGCACATCAATGTGGCAGGCCAGAACGAAGAGTATTCTGCTGATAATTTTATGAAGTTTAATGGTGACAAAAATAAAGAAATGCTATTTATGCAGGCGGTTGTCAATTACTACTAATTATCTATCATGTACCAGATTAACGACACTCTCGACTCAAATCCAACACAAGAAAAAAACCGAACAACAAAATAACCAGCAGCATTAAGGACTCTTCATAACAGCAAACTTCAATCCAGAATTTCTTTATTTGAAAATGGTCACACAGTGACCGCCATAGCCATAGGTAAAGAAAAGTACAGAACATCCAGAAACAAAGCACAAACATCACACTCATAGGTTTGCAACAGACAACTAAATCCATCCCACTCTTTACTCTTTACTCTTTACTCATAGTCATCCCCACCATCATCCCCTTCATTAGACTCAAGCCCAACCTCCTCATAATCCTTCTCAAGGGCAGCGAGATCCTCACGAGCCTCTGAGAACTCACCTTCCTCCATACCCTCACCAACATACCAATGCACAAAAGCACGCTTTGCATACATGAGATCAAACTTGTGGTCAATGCGGGAGAAGACTTCAGCAACACTGGTGGAATTGGAAATCATGCACACAGCCCTCTGCACCTTGGCAAGGTCACCTCCTGGAACAACAGTTGGTGGCTGGTAGTTGATACCGCACTTGAACCCAGTTGGGCACCAATCAACAAACTGGATTGTTCGCTTGGTCTTGATGGTGGCCACAGCAGCATTCACATCCTTAGGCACAACATCACCACGGTACATGAGGCAGCAAGCCATGTACTTGCCATGGCGAGGATCACACTTGGCCATCATGGATGAGGGCTCAAAAGCACTGTTAGTGATCTCAGCGACTGAAAGTTGCTCATGGTATGCCTTCTCGGCCGAGATCACAGGTGCATAGGATGAAAGCATGAAATGAATTCTGGGGTAAGGAACCAGATTGGTCTGGAACTCAGTCACATCCACATTAAGAGCACCATCAAACCTCAAAGATGCAGTGAGGGATGAAATGACCTAAAACACACAATTCAGAAAATTCCCACATCAACACTAATCAATCCACATTACACTAAAACGACACTAACAATCAATCACATAACTTCAAATTTCAAAACCAACAATACCTGAGAAACAAGACGGTTCAGATTGGTATAAGTAGGACGCTCAATGTCAAGGGAGCGTCTGCAGATGTCATAGATGGCTTCATTATCAAGGAGGACAGAAACATCAGTGTGCTCAAGGAGTGAATGTGTGGAAAGGACACTGTTGTATGGCTCCACAACAGATGTGGAAACCTGAGGTGAAGGGTACACAGTGAAACCGAGCTTTGATTTCTTTCCATAATCAACCGACAAACGCTCCAACAAAAGTGATCCAAGACCCGATCCTGTACCACCACCCACAGCATTGAACACCAAAAACCCTTGGAGCCCGGTGCAGTTATCAGCGAGCTTCCGGATCCGATCCAAACAGAGATCCACAATTTCCTTCCCAACTACGGTAACAAAATTCAAAAATAAGCCACAACAATAAATGAATGCTCGACAGAATTCAATGTAAAATGGAAGAAAAACAATGAGGTCGAGGGATTTTTGTAATTACTTGTGTAATGACCGCGAGCGAAGTTATTGGCGGCGTCTTCCTTGCCGCTGATGAGCTGCTCAGGGTGGAAGAGTTGGCGGTAAGTTCCGGTTCTGACCTCATCGATGACGGTAGGTTCAAGATCTACAAAAATGGCACGGGGAACGTGCTTCCCAGCACCAGTTTCGCTGAAAAAGGTGTTGAAAGCATCGTCTCCTCCTCCAACAGTCTTATCGCTCGGCATCTGTCCATCAGGCTGAGAACCAAAGCAACAAAATCAATAAAAAATGTTATTAGATCCAGAGCCAAATCTTGTAGATCTACGAACAGAAAACACAAAATGTGGAATATATTACCTGAATGCCATGCTCGAGGCAGTAAAGTTCCCAGCAGGCATTGCCAACCTGAATACCGGCTTGACCGATGTGGATTGAAATGCACTCCCTCATATTGAAAATCTAGGATTGAAAGTAGGAAATCTGAAGAGAAAAAAAAGAAAAACGGAGGAGCGGAGGCTAGGATCGGCGTTTATCAAGACGCCGTTCAAAAAATGAGTAAGTGATTTTCTTGAGTTGTGGAGATGGCGTTTTATACACAGAGAGGCAACGGTTTATTTTTGGATATTTTTTTAAATCATAACTAGGGTTTGTTGGCTAACCTTGGTTAAAGAGGATGACAGCGAATAATTGTGCGCGACAGGTTGGCCGGCCTAACCATAGTTACCGTTTAATTAACCATGATTAACTTAATAGTAAGATGGTTTGTAACTTTGTATTGTATTCTTGCCCGCTCGCCTAGAAATTTTGATTTTGGGATGTAACGAAATTACGTTGATGCCATTATTGTTCCGTGGATCGGTTGCTGGGCCTTGAGAAGATATGGATTAAGTTGGAAACATTTTTACTTTTTTAATTTCTACCACAAATTATCTAAACGGTTAAAATTTAAAACATTATTTGCAAATTACCCTAGCTTTCGATCTTATCAACCCATTATGTGGCTGTTTGGGGTTTGGGGTTGGGTACCCAACCCAACATTTGCCAACCCAAAATGAAATTTTGGTGTTTGTTAAATACCATTCCCGAAATGAAAAAGTGGGTTTTTGGGTGGGGAAATGAGAAAAGTAGGGGGTGCGGAAATAAAACTCCATTTGGCCTTCTCTCTCCTTTTTTTTTTCTTTTTCATTTCATTTTAATTTTTTTACGTTATATAACCAACAAAATAAATTAAAAACTAGCCCAATAAAATCTCTATTTCAAGATAAGTAATTCTAGATCCATTTTTCCTATTTTTATTAATTTTTTGAAAATGGGTTTAAGTTGCCAATGTGATTCACGCTAGGCACTTTTTCCTTTGCGTGATCACGCCAAGCCCTTAGCGTGATCACGCCAAGCCTTAGCGTGATCACGTCAAGGATTTTTCTTTCCTACAACAAAATTGTAAAAAATCTAAAAAAAATGTAAAAATTCACGAAAAAATGTAATTAACCTAAAAATCAAGAAACATTGTAAAAAATTCCAAGAATTTACAAAAAAATTGATTTAATTATGGACAGAAGGGGCTTTTTGCCCGAAAACAATAGTCTAGGGGGGTGAATTTCAAAAAATGAAGTTGAGGGGAGGTTTTTGATTTTCGACGATAGTTCAGGGGTGGTAAAAACTATTTCCCCTATATAAAATCGTGATTTCCTTCTTCTTCTTCACTTTTTTCAGAAATTTCTCTCTCCTCCAACCCGACCCTTTCACCTCCAAAATCGATTTTCTTCTTCGAATCTCCCCCAAATCTTCTCCGAATCCTCTCAAATTTTAACCACACCTTCCCTACATCCATTCCAACAAAACCCATCAATTTATTTCGACATCCATCCGTAAAATCACTCTCAATTTATTTCGGCACAATGTCTTATTTATGGTATATAGATCAATTTTATTAGATATTAGATTATAAATAAATTGATTAAAAATATTTATAAAGATAAAAAAATTAAAAAAATTCAAACACTTAAAATGAATTATGCCCTTTATGGTCATTTTACATCCAAATCATAGTTTTGGAAAACTGGACTACCAAACAGCACCCTCCATTTCCCAGATATCGTTTTCCCACTGAATTTTTACAATTTTACCAAACAGCACCCTCCATTTCCCAAATGTTGTTTTCCCACTGAACATTCCCTCACTGACCATTTCCCCACTAACTGGACTGCCAAACAGAGCCTATACTAGTTGGTTTCGTTTCACCTCATTTATATTTAAAATCTTTTTAGGAGATATTTACTTCCCGAGTACCGTTTCGACTTAATTATATTTTTTTATTACTTTACTCTTAATTTCATCCGATATATTAAAAAAAAGAAACTGGAATTTTTTTATTTTCAATCTTGAAGTAGTAAAACAGTAGTATTGTTATGTTATTATTTTATTTGTGAATATAAAATAAGGAGTATAGGTGAATGTTTTGGTGGAGACTGGGGATTTAACAAGTAGTCAACTCATTAATTATTTAAATTTTTAATTTTATCCGTCCAATTTTATTAAATGGTTCAGATTTTTCTAACATAACTAATCATATTATAAAAAAAATTAGAAGAGTCAAATTAGTGGGGGAGGCCAGATTTTTCTAACATGACTAATCATATTATAAAAAAAATTAGAAGAGTCAAATTAGCGGGGGAGGCCAGCGATCAATTCGGAGTAGAGAGTAAGTTTCTGTCAATGGGCCCATTGTCAAGTACAAATGATTAATCATTTGGCCCAACAAGGCGCAACCCATCTGTTCATATCTGCGAAGTGATGAAGACCGTCATAGAAAATGAGAGAGAAAGGAGGAGACACAATGCATCATTGTCATACCTAAAATACATAATTGACGTTTTGTTTTCTGTTACATTTGTAAAAAAAAAACCATAAATTTGTATAATAACATATGGTCACAGATTTTTTAAATAGAAAATCATTATTTATTTTTTAAAATCAAGCAAATTATTGTCAGGACTGCAACGTTTTACCTCTTGCACTGCTGCACACAAGCAAGAGAAGCAATGGTGCTGCCTGCTGCATTTTTTATTGAAGATCATGGAAAGGAACAATAACTACAATGCGAAAAGAAACAATGCCATTAAAATTTGCAAGAGCAAGAGCAAGGAAGTAGAAAAAAAAGGAAAAGAAAGACACCTTTCAAAATTAAATATGAGATATATAGCTAAGACCTAATGCAGTGTGGAAGGAGATTACTCAAGTAACGCATATATAAAAATTACGAGCTGATACGGTAAGCTACACGATCGGAGAATGTTTATCACTTTCTGGAAAACAAGACTACATGCCAAACCAGAGCAAGGTAAGCATATCATTTGGAACAAAGATCCAAGAAAATTCACCCATCATCGAAAAATATGGCATTGCACAAGAAATGTAATCACATAAGAACTGTTCCTTTGCATTTTAACTCTCATCTTAATTTGTGAGATAACTCAGAAGCATGGTAGAACTGTTCACTATACATTAGTCAAGAATTATATCACAGAAACACGAAAATTAGCAGGAAACCAAGAAGCATAGAATGCTCTGCCTGAAATTCATTAGCACAGAGGAGAGATATCCACAACAGACGCAGAATAGAAATGTGGTTCATGATTTTAGGGTTCTATCGACAACCTTCAAAGAACATTAATATGAAGAGTAGATACTTTAAGAAAAAGGGAAGTGTCATTGGGGTTTACTATACCTGTTACGAGACAGAGACATCATATCTTCCAAGTAATTAGATACAACACACAGAAAATCAAAACAACGACCCAATTACTGTCTTTTAATCACATAAGTGATTTCTACCTGCAGAGATGGGTTTGTAAACACATAAGGACACCAAGCTGCATATTTCATTTCAATTGTAAAATGCGAGAGGACACTAAACTTTCCACAGTAACAGAAAATTGTCTAACAAGTAATACCAGCTACTGAACTAGTACAATCCGATCGTAATACCACTACTATTCCATGAGTTGCACTGTTTACTGAACTTTTGTAGGTATTCATGGAAGATCCATATGACAAAAAGATAATCAAATATCAAACAAGCAAGAGAATGAATGAAACACATTGCACAGATAAGAAATTTCTAAATTTCCAAGAAGTTGGTACAGGGAACAAACTGAAGATAACAATTGAATTATATAATCAGGAACAACAAGCAATTCTCAAGATTGCATTTGGAAGGTTCATGCATCATCTTCTTCCAGGATCAAGCTACTAGCCAGAATTGGAGAATGAGAGGCACACATTAGAATAGATCCAAATGGATAATGCATTAGCAATCCCAGCTTAAAGCTAATAGTAAGAAATTGTATGGATGACAAGTATCTTAAGCAAGACAAATCTAAGTAAAAAGATCAGAGAAAAAAAAATGGCTACCCCACCACATCTTCCACATGGTATTCTCAATCATAGATGAAAGTGAAACCAAGTGAGGCACACAAAACCCACATGCACTAATTTCGGATGCCGCAAAAGGAAATCTGAATAGTTTTATCCCTAAAGCTTTTACTTTAATCTCTCAAAAGCTCCAAAGGCCAACCACATTAGTTTCAATGAAAAAATTAAACAACAACAACCAAAAGAGCAAAGCTCACCGACATTGCAATGATTTCTTCATCTAATGGAAAATAATTACTGGAAAGACGACAATAATAAATGGGGAAAAGAGGGAAAAAGAAAAGAATATTGAGTAAATTTGCCATTACATTTGGTAAGCTAAAACCAATGCAAAAACTGAGGAAAAGCATAAACATTTCGGCTTTACTGTTGTTCCAGAAAAGAACCTTTCTTTTTCCCATCTAGTATATTATAAAAATTGGGTACAAAACATTTCGGCTTACAAAGTACAAACAATGTAAAAAATTACCAAAATGATTTCATCTCCTCACACCCACTACGATCTCTTCCTCCTCCGATCCAGCAGTAAACAAAAAATTGAAAACAACAACAGGAACAACAGTAAAAGTCTAAAAGAGAGGTACTGTAATTTTGTTAAAGAAAGAAAAGAAAAAGAACTGTGTACGATAATATTTTGATATTTTTGCCTGGCTCCATCCTGTCTGCCTCTTAGCGCCTACATTGTTACTGGGTCTCTCTTCTTTTCCTCCCTCATCTCCTTTTTATCTACTAAAACACTAAAACTTACCTTGGATTCGCATGGGCTACCTCATGGTGATGACCAAGAGCAGCCTGGTAATTGAACGAAAAGGAAGAGAAGAAAAGCAAGCCATTAGCAGCCATTGCAGAACAATGGTGAATCATCAGCCTTCTTTGCAGAACAGAAACACCATCCATCTTCTTATAGCAACCTTGAGTTCTTCTTTGGGTAAGAGAAAAAGAAATACTAAATGGGTTTGTTTGGATTTTCAGTTAAAAGGAAGAAAGGGAAGAGCTTGATTTGGCAGGCATTTTGGGTAGTTTTTGCATTTGGGGTTTATGGATTGTAGGGGTGAGGTCGGTGAAAAGCCATTTTCAACTTTTCCTATTTGTTTCTTCTCTTTCCCTTTCTTCTTTGTTCTTTCCCTTTTCCCTCTGCTAGCCAACACTCGCCGTTTTGTCTCAGCTATCTACCCCTCTCTCTCTCTCTTTCTCTCCCTCTCTCCCAATGCTAGTAAAAAGTCTACATCTAGTTCTCGACCCTTTTGTTGTGTTATGTTTTGTTTTGTTTTAATTTAATACAATAACTAATTAATTTATTAACATTGGTTATGATTGAGTTATAATTCGAATATTATATTCGAGTCTAAAAATAGAAAAAATTGTGTTGAGTTGCATGTTAGAAGGCCTACTATTTTAATTTAATACAGTAAATTAATTTACTAACATCAGTTGTGGACTGATGTGAATTGGGGTGACGGTCTAAACTTGAGCATTTGAAACGCTCGTGAAGATATTCTCGCCTTGTGAAAAGTAGATTGCACCATCACGGCATACTTCGGCACTTGCGCGCTCATGTGTAGGATTACAGGCTCTCCATTTGAGCCATATTGAAACACAAACCAAGAAGTATGTAAGTGTCTTATATTCATACTTAAAGTCTCATTAATTTAGAAGTTAATTATATTTGATCGAGATTAGTTTTCTATTGAAACGTTAATTAGAGAGGATAGTTGGAGAAAAAAATAAAATATTATTATTATTTTATATTTGTTTACGTGGCATTGGTAGTGTGGGAGAGATAGGGTGACGTGTGGGTGGTTATTGGGAGTTACAGCCTACGGCTACAAGCTACAGTTGTGTTTTGTTGGACTTTAAGGTGACGTAAGATGTGTGGCAGGCCAAAGTATAAGTAATTACAAATAAGGTAATTGGGGAGGGACGGGACGAGGGAAGGGTACCTGCGTAACTGCGTCTCTAAGTCTAACTTTCTCCCTCTTTGTTTTTTCATTACAAATAAATTTGTTGGACTAATTTGTTTCTACTTTCTCCTTTGTTTTGAATTTGAAAACTCTTTATTAGTTCATTGGATTCTAGGATTATGATGATTAACGTGTTTTTATAACTCAGTTGGTCCATTTAATTTTTTTATAATTTTGAACTCCCTCCGTCCCTAAAAGTATGTTATTTTAGCGTTTTCTTCTGTACTTGGAAAAAGATGTCGTTTTCTTTTTCCAATGCAATTTTGTTACCCTCTTTCCAACCCTGCACTCATTTCCCAATTTCCTCTCTTTCTTATCATCGTCTTCACCGTCTCTTTTTTTCTTTCTTTTTCTTTTTTTTCTGTTTTTTTTCCTTTTTGTTTCCAATAAATTCGAGAGAGATGAGAAAGATCTAATACTCTTCACCGCCTTCACCGTCTCTCTCTTTTTGTATGGGTGGTGTCGGCGGTAGTGATAGGTGGCAGTGGGTATGTCGGTGATAAAAGAGATGAGTTTTGTATTGAGATTGAGGGAGTGGGTAATTCGACGACAGATGGTGATGGGTGGCAAATCGAACCGAGACGGAAATGTGTTCACCGGCGATTGGGGTTTGTATTGGTTTTGGGGGTTGATGATGACCAAGTTATTGGGAAGTTGCAAAGTATTAGGTTTTCTACATACAAAAATAAAGGCAAAGATGTGGTCTTTTTGTTTGTTGGTGGTGTTGCTGCTGTTGGGAAGGAAGCAGAGGAGAAGCAATAAAAGAAACCCAATTGTAGAGGGGCATGCTGGTCATTACACATGACAAATAGGGCTGTCTTAATCTTTGTGCCTATGGCTAGAACGACGTGCTTTTAGGGACGGAGTGAGTAAATCAACAAATTAAAAAATATCAAAGTACTTTTTTCAGATGGTCGCTGGAGTTAGTCTTTTTTGGTTTTCTACCTAGAGGATGACATGGTTACCTCCATTACTAATTGTTGCCCTCCAAGTCAGCCATTAAGGATGGATGAACGGTATTCATGATTCTCTTTAAAGAGTGAATTTACTGTAAATTCGGCATATCTTTTCCTAATTGGGTACATTAAGGGTCTTGTTGATCGTTTTTCGAACCTAGCATGAAATAGGGTCAGTTCACAAAGGATGAATTTGTTCTTATGGTTGATCTGTCATCAAAAGATTTTGACCAATCTCGAACAATACATGCGTCATCTAGCGGAGAGCGCCTTATGCCCCTACTGCGGGATGGTTGACAAGTCGATGGACCATCAACTTTGAGGTTGTGCAACAACTCGATCGCTTTGGCGAACTCTTGTAGCTCATGCGGATTGGGATTGGTTCTTTAATATTCCCTTTCTCGACAGGTTGGCATTGAACTTGTAAGGAAATTTTCTGACCAACCCGGTTGATGATTGGAGTCTCCTTTTCTGGTTCACCTATTGGCGGGTTTGGAAGTGGAGAAATGAGATGGCTTTCAGCAATAAATCGGTCTTGTTAGAGTCTAAAGTTGTTGTTGTAAGTGATCTTGTTAACGCAAACAAGTCTCCTAAGGCCGAGCAGTTACAAGGTGTTTCTTAAGGTGAGTGAAAATAAGTGGCGATTAGGTGGACTGTTGCAGCTGCTAGTATGATGACTTTAAACACGGACGGTACATGTCAGTCCTCTATTCAACGCGCGACAACATAAAGGTATTTTAGGAATGAGGTGGGCTAATGGTTAGGTGGTTTTGCTATCAAATTGGGGTCGTGTTCGACTTATCTAGCTGAACTCTGGGGTGTTTATCATGGTCTTTGATAGGCTTTGGGTAGAGGCTGGCGTTGGGTGGAAATTCAGATTGACAATGCAAGTGTTGTGCATGCTTTGAACCAAGAGCACTCCCGGTTGTAGATATGGACTTGATTCGCCGTATAAAGGATATACTCAAGAGTGAGGGTTGTTCTTTTAGTATAATTCATGTCTTTCGAGAAGTCAACTATTGCACATGAAATTGTCATTCTAGCTTTTGCCCAAGTTAGTGATTATTAGTGGTTGACGATTGTGCCTTATTGTATTACCACATTGATTAGTGATGACACTTGTGGTTTATTTACCTTTTGTAATATAAGGTTTTAAGCCTCATTTCCCAAAAAAATAAAGTATTTTGAGTATTTTTTGTAATACTTTTGTAATTTAATTTTTTTGGCCTAAATTTTTATTAAAAAAAAAACAGCATAATAGAGGTAACAAATGAATATAGAAATCAACATTAGTTGTAGTGAAGTGGTAAAAAATTCGTCTATACTTAACCAAGATTTTGAGTTCAAGTATTGAGAACGAAAAAAATTAAACTTAAAGAATCATTTTTCTTTGGGAACCTGACAATATGCAAATAAAATTAATCATTGGGAAAAACCTCGAGAAACAAAGTAATAATAATAATAATAATGCATAGAATTTGAAATTTTGGGACAAACATAACAAGCAAAAGCTTATAAAAAAAACATAGCGAGCTAAAGAGACAAGTAGTGTACTCTTCTTCTATCCAGTTATAGACCACCCCTACATCAAAGATCTAAAGGATTCACACTCATTTTGGTTCTTGAATTATTTAAATCCCCTATGTACCAATTATATTGTCAATGACTTTGGAAGCAATGGCATTGGCTTTACAAAAATAGAAATGTGCACATTGTTGACTCTATATCATTCCATTTATGACTCATATGAATAGCATTATAAAATTTATAGTTTAGTTTGAGTGCCTTTCAGGTTGTAATGAGCATATGATCCAGTTCAACTATTTCCTTTTAATTCAATTAGGTTTTAATATAAACCTTAACTCTTTTTCCCATAATTTTTTCCAACTAAATCATTCAACTTGCGATAAAATTTTCACTATTTGTTCTAGTGTATTTACACGTAATACTACTTACTCAGTTCTATATTATTTAAAAGTGTTCGACTTTAAATAATTAAGAAAAATACTATAATTACATTTTTAATTTATAACAAAAGTAACCGTAACAATAGTTGAAGGATAATATTGAAAAATCCACAACTCAAAATTTAATCAAATAAATATTTTAGAGTTCATTTGAGATTATTTAACACATACTCCCTCCGTCCCCCTATTACTTGTCGTTTACTGTTCATGCACGTGTCCCTAGGCGGCCCGGATGACTCACTATTTGACCCCAAAAAAATTTGAATTTTTTCTCGGACGTACGTTAAAAATTAACGTACGCTCGAAAAAAAGTACGAAATTTTTTGGAGTCAAATAGTGCGTCATCCGGGCCGCCTAGGGACCCGTGCATGAACAGTAAACGACAAGTAATAGGGGGACGGAGGGAGTACTATCCAATAAGCAAAACTATTTCTACCAAAAACATCAATTTATATATTTCTAGCAGAAACCGATTTAGAAATTAAATCTTAAGTAAAAATAATCAGAAAATAATAAAAAAGAGACCTTTAGTACAAAGAGATGGATACATGGAAAAGAAGGGAAATAAAACACATGCATTCAATTATTTACCTGTGAAAGGTCCAAAAGAAGAGGCAGCATGGTAAAAAAAGGTTAGGTAGCTATATTTTGCCCAGTAAATGACTGTCTACAGTGAAAACAGCAACCAGCTCATCTCCACCAAATTCAAAAATTACTACTTGATCGATAGATAGAGAAATACTAGCTGATCCTATTTCCATTTTAAAAATTGGGTGCTTGTAAATGTGTCGGCAACCTCTTCTTCTTCTTCTTCTTCTTCCTCTATTGTAGCTGTTAATGCTATGTAACAGAGATTGATTGCCTACTTCAAACCAAGATTTGTGGCAGTAATGTACAGTAGTATTATTGTTAACACTCAATTACTAACATTTACTATCCTATTCCTCTCTATGTAATAAAAGCAGCAGCATTAAAACCCTCTTTTAATTGCATTAATTGGTTCTGGTATATACTATCCAACATATATATACCTAATTTCGTAAAATGTAAAATGTCCAAGTGGTATTTCAGTGATTTTACTACATGTTTTCATGCATTTTCGAATAGTATTTCTATTGATTTCAGTGTGAATTCCATGATTATTCAGGAAACAGATCCAGAGAGCAGATGAGCAAAAATGAGCAGAATTGAGTCAAATCTGGACAAGATAGAAGCAGACGTCTTTCTTAGCTAGTAGTTTTTTGGTCAAGACGAGCAACCTGACAGAATCTTATCATCAGACAGACACCTCTCTTGATCACTTTCTTGGTCACTTTCTTGGTCATCCCTTTAACCAAGAGAATGTCATATGGGTGAGCAACGATATTGGCAGAAGACTCCTATAGCGATGCCAATGGTTGATTTTATCCACAAGAGTGTTGGAGTTGTGACCAACCTCCTTTATCTCGGCCCTGAAGACTTCTATTTTGAGAGGAAAAGTGATTAGATACAATTTAGAGTTTAATTCGGATTTAATTATTTATTTTCTTTTAGAAAATATTATTGGCAGAGGAGGTAATATATATATGTTGTCTAGATTTTTGAGAGGTCTCTCTCTCTCGACTTCACCCCATACTTGGTTCTTTCTTTTCTTTGTGAATTAAATTCATCTTGCTCCTTCGTAATCGAAGGATTTCTTTTAATATAATATATCTTTTGTTTGTTTCTAATATGAGCATGAGTAGGTAAGAAAATCGTTCTTAGTAGAGGCGTTTAAAGCATGAATATGAGCTGCATAAGATCTAATTAATCTTATTAATTTTTAAATCTGCATTTAACTAATCTCATAATAACTTTACTGTATTTTCTGATTAATTTTTGATCTGACCAATCTAGGATTAATTGGCTTATCACAACAGTCATTCCTCTTGGCCATGGTGTTGACCAAGAGGATCGAAGTAGACACCTAGCGCTGATGGATCTACCGCGAACTAGCTCGGAGTACCGGTAGGGTGAAAGGTTAACCTGATTTAGTCCCGATTGACGACCGAGGAGACTAGGTTTGGAGTTGTCTTCCCCTAATCGATCATCACCCAACTTAGTAAACCTTTTAACCAACAAGGTACTAGTTGGTTAGGCATCATCTCTAAGCGTACCTGAGACGGTGTTGATACAGGAGGGAAGCAAAGGTCATAAGCGTACCTTAATCCTTTAACAACTATGTAGATTAAAGATGAATACCCCTGCGTCAATGATTGCAACTCATATCTCATCTCTTGCTGGCCTCTACTAGGAATTTCCCTCATATTTGATAGTTTTGTCTTAATCTGAGTCTTGACCAAGAATCTCATCCTTGACCCAGATTATTTACGTGCTCTATTTATTTTCCAGTTTTTAGTTTAGATGAAAACCCCCAATTTCATCTAAGTGTTACTCCTGATCTTTACAAGTCTTCACGAAAATCGTATCAATATTCCCTATAGATCAAACCTCTTATTTACTATTTACAATTAAATTTATTTTTAGTAATAAATTGTAATTTATAATTATTTTTGACGAATTCAACACTTATCATGCTCATTTTGATCCATTCCAATTCTTAAAACCAAACTGCAATATTATTTTTCTTTAAATTTGATAAACGCTTCTTTTTATTTTATAAAAAATATCATTATATTACAATGGGTACGAAATTGAATTTTTACTAATATTTTATTATGAGTAAATAATCAATAAATTATATGCAGTTACGTGGGAAAGAGAACATCCTAAAAATGACTAAAAAAAGAAAAAAGAAAAGAGAAAAAAAGAACACCTATTAACGACCGAGGACACTCAAGTCAAGTGATAGAAAGCGAAAGAAAGGGACATTTCGTGCAAGGCATATATACCCGGCTTGAAGCCGAAGTACAAGTCAAATCCTACATTTATGGGTTCAGGCCCATAAGCAGAAGGCCAGCAGCTAACATCTTTGTGGACTTGCTTTCGTGGGCATCTTTTTAGGCTTTTCAAAGTGTTTTGTTTTTTTTATACACCAAGTATCTTTTTTCAGTTCTTACTAATCTAGACTCCTATCATGAGAATCCTTTGTAGGTTTTTGTTCAGCTCATTATAAGTTTGAGTATTTTAAAATAATTGTTTTCCTCTAAGGCTGAAAATTGAGATTTTAAAAGAAGTCAGTGGAACCCTCGTCTAGACGAAAAACTGAAAATCTGAGTAGTAGTAGTGGTAGTGTAGTACTACTGTATTGCGTATATAGGCAAGAGGCTAGCTGGTTCATTAATTAGGGTAGTGTTGCTGGAAAGTGGCAACTGTAGGAGGAAGAGGGGTGTAATTGTAAATCGAAGTATCATAAATGGCCTAAAAAGGCTGTTCTTTCTGCATTAAACGTCACGGTTTTGGGTAACATAAATGAGAGGAGACCTTTTTTGGGGACATAGATCCATCCTTCAGCGGCAAAAGTCTTGGAAAACAATAGCGACGTGTGACCCGACAAACAAGTCTTCCCACCAATCACCACCCATCCTTCCAACATTTTCTGTTTTCCGTCTTTTTCTTTTCTTTTCTTTTCCATTTTCGTGTTTAACAGGAAGCCGTAAGAAAACCCATATCCCAACCCAAAACTTAAACTACAGTAAATATGTCACCATTAATAGTTAGTATTTGAACCGAACGAATCGCTCTTAAGTTAATAATTTAATGGTTAAAATTTAAGCGTTGGGTCAATATAATACTCTAAATTTAATGATCTGGTTTATCGGGCTAATTGGATCAGTTTAAGCTCTAAATTTGATCAAGTTTATTGTTTTTTGGATTTGGTTTTATTTCTAACCAGAATTGCTGAACTGGACCAAATTAATAACTTAGTCACTAATTTCCTAGTCAGACCAGTCTAATTTTGATAGCGACGCTTCCACTGTGAGCATAATTAGATTAGACATAAAACTTCGACCAAAAAGACAACTATCCACAGTAGTGAGTGTCAAATTTAGAGTGTTATTCACTTTTTCTCCTGCCACATCAGCTTAACACCCAACCAAATTAGTATCAAATAACACCCACTTCTCAAGCTGAGTATTTTTTAGAGTGTTATTTACTTCCTCTCTCTTTCACATCATTTAATCATATACCCCACCATATTTTTCATTTCTTTTTCTTATTAAATTTATAATTACTATAATAATTATTTTTTATAATATAAAAAATAATATTTTTTTAATATAAATTAATTAAATTTCATATTTCAAAAAATCTATACTTTTTTAATACAATAAATAATATAATATTTTTTTTAAATAACATACGATTGTATTTATCAATCAGTAAATCAAATATATATAGATTATTGCAAACGACTTCTCACAAGCTCTATTTATAGATCTCAAAAAATAAAAATAATGGTATATTTTTTTAAATTATTTTGAGTAATTATTATAAAAAAACATTTAAAAAAGAAGAAAATGAAAAAAAAAATGTAAAAAACTCTAATTTTTTATTTAGTGTCCAAATAATATAAATCTAGTCTCAATTTATATATCTCAAAAAATTATAAATAATGGTATATTTTTTATAAAATTATTTTCAGTATTTATTATAAAAAAATTAATTTAAAAATGAGGGGGGAAAAATCAAAATTTGGTGGCCAATGGCAAGCTAATTTTTTTTTAATAAAATAAACCGACAATGTGTCAGAAAAATCCAGTACCAACTCCTACGCGGCAATTGGTCCCTGAATGATCCATTGCTGCACAAGAAAGTTCCCAAAAATTCCTTCAATGATACATTGCTGTGGATGGTGGATTTGTGTTCATTTAAAACAAAACTACAGAAGAACTAAGGAAATATTAGAAGAAATTAGGCTAAAATTTTACCCAAGAAAAAAAATTAGGCTAAAAAAATAAGGAAAAAGATTGACAATTTTGATCAAATTGACTGTTTTTTTGGATCGGTTAAACGTCCATGGTCTGTTTGCCTTTCCTCCAAATTTGTCTTGATTTGTTGAGCCAAGAGCCAACCCATAGTTAGATAAGGTATGTTTGCCTTAACATTTAAATATATTCGATATGATTCTTAACGTTTTATCACGATGTTCAAATCAGTCCTTCCGTCAATATACTGACTAATTCCGTTAATTTTATTTTTTAACAAATAAAATTAAAATAAATAAAATAAAATAGGAAATTTATGGCACTGTTTTTTTGGTGCTCGAAAACTTATGACACCAAAAAAATAAAAAATTGTGCGCCAAATAATATTAATAAAAAATAGTAAAAGAAATATAATAAATTCTTAAAAGACATACATAGTACTACTTGATCTCTTTCTAGTTTCAAAAATCATTAATACTACTTTGCTATTATCATCATTATGAATGTAATATTATTTCCTATTTGTATACATATTACTATGTTTTTATGTATGTGTAAAAATTAAACTATGTTTCATCTCTAACTATGGATATCACGAAGAAAATAATTTCTCAAAAAAAAGAAACACAGATTATTTTTCTATACACATTTATATTAGAATTTATACATTAAAGAACTACCTGTATAGATCTTACTAGAAAGAGTTAAAATTAAACGTATGGTTTTTAAAAAAAAAAAATCTAAAAAAAAAGTTAAATAAGACGGTGACAATAAGAAAAAATGAAGTAAAATTCTAATATATCGAGTATGTATTTTGATTCTAGTCATTGGTGTATATTCATCTTGATTTATATTATTATTTTTATTTAATTATTTAATTTCATTTGTTAAAAAAATATTTAAAAAATAAAACTAACGGAGTTAGTCAATATATTGACGGAATAACTAATTTGAACATCGTGATAAAACGTTAAGGACCACATCGAACATGTTTAAACGTTAAAGACTAATAAAAATATTTTGGCAAACGTTAGAGACCACCGGATGTATTAATCCAATATTACAGCATATCCACACTTGTTTTTTTTTTCTTTTCCCGGTCATTCCTTTATATGAAAGTCATATTATTAAAAAAAAGAAGTCGTTATCAATTATTATTTATTTATTTTTTATCATGAATTATTGGCGCTGATCGATACCTCAACTAATTACAAAGATAAATGCTGCTCGAATGCACATGTGCACAATGTATGGACATTTTAGCTGCACATCTGGAAGGAGATGACTGTGAGCGAATCTTCTTTTCCATGTCTCACACCTGGAATATGGATTTTTTTTAAAAATATAAATGAACGTCGGAAGAAAATGGCAGTTCAAAGATTGGGCCGGGCCGGGCCAGGACGGGCCTGGCCTGGCCCGGTATCTTATTCTTATCGCCTAGATATATGGGCTTACTAATGATGGAAGTTATTTCGTTATTTAACAGACTGATTATGACAAATGACTATTCTTAACGAGGTCTAGAAAATAAATATAATGGCATAATATTAAATCCAAGCTGGCTTGAAGAAAAATATAAGATGATCTGTGCTTGATTGAAAAATTAGCAGCATCTTGGACCAAATCCCTTTTTTATATGTTTTTTGTGTAGTCGTTGCTGTAGGGTGTTGACACAACAGCAGAGTTATTTCGTATGTGTTCAATTATCCCTAACTTTTTTATATTTTATTTCTTCAGTTACGACTTATCAATGATACAACTTGAACAGATTCACAGCATTCAGATACTAAAAAAAACATCTGCATCAAAGGATTCAAAACCCCACAATTCAATGAAACCCGATAGAATTATACTGCCAATTCATTAGAGTTGTAAACTCAACCTGTTACGTTGTGACTAATTTTATTCGTATTTATCTTAAAATTTAATAAAGTTTTTGTTTGATGGGATGAAAAAAGAGCCTATTATTTCATACTTTAGTGGTATCTTATAATGCAAAAAAGATCCTTTGGCTCATGCACACAAAACAACTACATACTTCTAGCTAACATATTTTACAACCGATCTCACCTCTAATATGATACATCATTATACAAACTTCCCACCAAAATTTGTTTATTTCTTTTTTTTTGGGTGAAAATTGAGCACTAATCTTAATCTCCAACCTTTGATTTGGAAAATTAAGTCTTAAGTATAAGCATTGAACATCTCCTTATCTTTCACTTCCTTCTTGGTATCAGAACCTTCTTTACTGATAACAATGTTGACCAATTTACAAGGCTCAGCTTCTTCTAGCATTTGGACTACACTTCTCATGGTTGGTCTTTTCTTTGGAGTTCTAGCAGTGCAGAGAATTGCAATCCTCAAAACCTTGATCGCATCTTCTTTCAAAGACTCTGGGATTCTTGAATCCACTATGCTAAAAACACTCTCTTTAGTCTTCAATTTGCTGCTAATCCAATCCACAATATCTTTGTTGTCCCCGAATTCCGGCTCGATCGGCCTCTTACCACTCACCAATTCCATCAGTACCACCCCAAAACTGTACACGTCACTCTTCTCATCCACCCTGTACGTGTATCCATACTCTGCAAATGTTAACAACAACAAAATTGATTAGCAAAACATTAATTGAAAGATCAAAACACGTGGAGTGAATAGTTCATTTGCTTACCAGGAGCTATGTAACCAAGAGTTCCCGCGACGACTTGGGTGGAGTCCTTCCCACTGTTGGCTTGAACAATCTTTGCGAGCCCGAAATCCGCAATCCTAGGCTTTAAGAACTCATCTAGCAGTATGTTACTAGACTTGACATCGCGGTGGATTATCGGTCTGCTGCACCCATGATGCAGATACTCCAACCCCTTTGCAGCACCAACAGCAATCTCATGCCTTGTTTGCCAATCAAGCTCCATCTTGTGAGAGGAATGCAGGCGGTCCCACAAGCTCCCGTTCGGCAAATACTCGTACACCAGCAGGCTCGAGTCATCACTTGTAATGCTGCAATATAGCTTCACCACACTGACATGCCTTATTGAGCTCAAGGTCTGCACTTCTGCATCGAATTCTTTCGATACTTCACCGCGTCTGCCAAGGATTGGCGTTGTGCTCCTGTGGTTTTTCCGACGAGTAGAATCGGTGTTCCAGATATGTTTCACAGCGAGTTCTTTACCATTGGCAACTGCCACTTTATACACGGACCCGGAACCTCCTTTCCCTATTAGATTCTCTTCCTTAATTGAATCAAGAATGTCATCTTCACTAAAGCTCAACACATGATAGGACTTCACATCCCAAGATTCTTCCTTTAGGGAACGCTCATGGTACTTTTCTGACTTCTTTAACTTCAAGTAGCATGCGAACGAGACAAGCAAGATCAAGGCACCCACAGCCAAGCAGAGAATGATTGTATTAGTCTCTTTGGACATCCCGGATTTCAGCGAGCATCGCGGGAAAAAGCTGATTGTTTGGCTGCAAAGGCCAGAATTTCCAACGAAACTACCATTGTAAGCTTCAATTGACAGAGATTGAGGCACTGGACCGGATAATCTATTGTGGGATAGATCAAGAAGGCTTAGTCTCAATGTTGACAAGGTATCTGGAATTTGGCCCGAAAGCTTATTCGCTGCTAAATTCAGAGAATTCAGAGAAGGCAGAGAACCTAGAGAGGCTGGAATTTCACCTGATAACGAATTATTGGCCATGTTTATCGAACTGAGAGAGCCACAAGACCCTATTGACTCCGGTATCGAACCGGAGAACATGTTGTTTTGCAAATCTAAGTTGTCCATGTACTTCAATTCCCCAATTGTCTTAGGAAGCTCTCCAGAAAACTGGTTGTCGTTCAAGTTGATAGCTACGAGGGAGGTAGCTTGCGAAATTTCTTCCGGCAATTCGCCTGACAAGCGATTGTTTCCGAGGAACAACTGTGAAAGAGACTTGGCTTTTCCTATATCAGAAGCAACCGGACCCTGAATTTGATTGAACTCAATATCAATGATATTCACCTGGGGCAAACCCCAAATTCCGGCAGGAACAGCGCCCGAAAGCGAATTCTTGCTGACTCTAAACCTCTTTAAGGTTGTACAGTTGACATAACTGCTCGGGATTTCGCCGGAAAAGTTGTTTTGAAGCATCAAAAGCCCTCTCATAGTACCTTGCTTGCACATATCTGGTGGAATTGGTCCGGACATAAAATTCTCTGATACATCAATGAAATCGAATTTCGCCCAGGAACCAATTTGGGGAGGCAGAGGGCCAGTTAACTTGTTGGTGTAAAGTGAGACATTCACCAGTTTCTTGAATCCACCAATCTCGGCCGGAATTTCACCCGAAAAGTTGTTCATAAACCCTTGCAAAGATACCAGATTGGTCAAGAATCTCAATTCAGACAAGTCCCCTTCTAGATGATTCATTGACACATCGAAATTCTCCAACTTGGTCAGATTCCGCAACCCAGATGGCAATTTTCCGGTGAAGCTATTGTTGAAGAGCTCAAGTTGCCATAGGTTTTGAAGATTTCCTATCCGGGAAGGAATCTCTCCGATCAAGAAGTTAGCTGAGAGTTCTAAATTTATAAGGTCAACAAGATCTCCAATTGATTCTGGGACAGTGCCTTCCAAACCGCAATTAGTTAAGTAGAGCCAATTCAGCTTCTTTAGCTTAACAATTTCGATAGGAAAAGGACTTCTGTCGAAAGGGTTGTCGCCTAAACTCAGGCTGACAAGATTTGTCATGCTTGCGAGTGATTTCCAGGGGAAAACGCCTGCGAATCCGCTCTGGTTCAAATGCAAGTGCTGCAATTGAGCAAGAGCGGATATGTCTGGAAACGATCCTGAAAACAAATTGTTGCCCAGATCAAGATACTGAAGATTGGTACAGTTGTTCAAATCATCGGAGATGAGACCATGTAAGGAGTTGTAACCGAGGGAAAGCCTGTCTAAAGATTGGAGCTTGCAGATTGAATCGAACGGAAGAACTCCGGCCAATTTCTGATTGGAAAGCTCGATTTCTTTAACTGAATTGTCGGAATTGCAAGTGATTCCGGAGAATTCGCAAATGGGTCGTGAAGAATCCCATGATTTGAAGACTTCTGTGTCTGGTTCTTGAATAAGTGCAGTTTTGAGATTGAGGAGTAACTGAAGCTCGTCTGATTTGGAGACAGAGGAGAAACAGAGGAAGCAGAGGAAAAACAGAGGAGGGAAGAGTAGAGAGGAGGCGACCGACATGTCGGTCAAAGGGGGGGGGGGGGGGGGGGGGGTTTGAGATATGGTTTTTTGAGGCGGTGGAGTTTGACGAGAGAAGAATGAGAGGAAGGAAGAGTAGGAAACTGCCATTTTAAGGCGGCGAAGCGGACACAACACAGTGACCTGTGTCCATTTTGGTAATAATAGTTATTTATTTATGGACTGTTCTTTATTAATATCTTATATCTTAACTAATTAGTCTATTGCTTAGTTCCATGAATTTATTTATGTCTGTCTTGGAAGGAAAGCTTACAACAAATTTAGATAAGGTTTCTCTCTTCCTAACGTAGGATACTTTAGGGAGAAAATGGATGAAATGGTGTATATATTAAAGTAAATGGTAAGGAAAATAAAGTAAAAAATAATCTTTTTTCTTTGTTGTTTTAGATTGAAAAAAATAGGTAACATACTTGATTTTTGTTTTTTTTATCCGTTCCGTCAGTTAGAGGAAAGTTTTTTCAACCTTCCATTTTTTGCCGATTGTGGATGAATCTGAACCCCCAACATTGTGGGTCGTAGCCACGTGTTCTTTTCTTTTTTGGTATATGAATCACGAAGTAGGTGTTAAATTTAATACTTCTCTCCTTCCACTTCAACTTAACACCCAATCAAATCATTAAATAACACCTACTTTTCTTTTAACTTCACACCAGGGTATTTTTTTAGGGTGTTATTCACTTTTTTTTCCTTCCACATCATTAATCATATACCCCACCATATTTTTCATTTCTTTTTCTTATAAAATTTATAATTACTATAATAATTATTTTTTATAATATAATAAATAATATATTTATAATATAAATTAATTAAATTTCATAATTTTTTTTCAGATTTCAAAAAATTTATACTTTTTAATATAATAAATAATATAATATTTTTTAAAAATAACATACGATCACTCAGTAAATTAAACATATATAAATTATTGCAAACGAACAAGAAAATACACACTAAATATTGGTAAACTTGAGAAATAATTTTTTTTAAATCTAATCGAGGGTTGTTCCAAATTTATTCCAAATGTGCTCGACGAGATCCTTTTTCAACTGAATATATTATGCTCTATCACGTAGCTCGGCTCTTGTATGAATATATGATTCAGATCGGCCTTGGACATGCACTTCATATTGAGGCAGCACTTGCGTTTGGACATTGAACAAGGAGCTAGACTCGGGACTATCCGACTGATCGAAGTCGCTATTTTTCCAATTTCGTAAATATGTATCTCGTTCATCCTCCACAATCATGTTATGTAAAATAATGCACGCCCTTATTATTTTACCTAAGAAATCGATATCCCACATCCTGGCTGGTTGGCGAATAATGGAAAAGCGTGCTTGGAGTACCCCGAATGCACGTTCCACATCCTTCCTACATGATTCTTGTTGTTTGGCAAATAAAACTCTGATTTTTTTTAGTGTCCAAATAATACAAACCTAGTCTCTATTTATAGATCTCAAAAAATATAAAATAATGGTATATTGTTTTTTAAATTATTTTGAGTAATTATTATAAAAAAAACATTTAAAAAATGAGCGGAAAAAAAACGGACCAATGACAGCCCTGTAAGCACACACGTGGCGGGCTGTTATTGGTCAATGTTTTTATTTTTTATTTTAAAAATAAAAAATAATGGCGGGTCCCACAGTCAGAAAAATCTGGGTATCAAAATTTGATACCCTCTCTTTCCTTCTAGATTTTTAACACCTCAATAATACCCTGCTGCAGCCAATAATTTTCTAAATAATACCTTGCTGTGGATGGTCTAAGCATAGTAACTAATTAATATATTAACAAGTAAAGAGTTAAAAACATTTTACCAAAAGAAAGAGAGTTAAAAACAAATAATTGCTAGTTGAGCCGGTAACGTTTTATTTAAAGTTGAAAATTGAAATGCTAAATTACTCACTCCAAACCAGTAAAACAAAATTAAAGGTGGTTAAAGTTTAGTATGCATCTGTACCTTGTATTTATAATGGAAGTTGAATCTTTTATTTAAAAAAAAACAATCAGAACAAGCGTATTTAAGGTAATATCACAGAATATCCACCTCATTAATCGCATCTTTTATTTTCGGATTGTGAGAGATATTTCCTCAATAAAGAAAGTAGACCATTCTATACATAGTTTTAAAAATCGGATCGATTCGACGATCGGACTGGAAAAATCATTACCCGAAGAGATTTTCGGTTCAGTTCAGCTATCTGACCGGACTTGTAAATCAAACCGAAAAAACTCAGCCAGTTTTCACAAAACCGGTGACCCGGTCAACCCGCTATCGACCCGACTGGGTCGATGTCAAACCAAAGCGACGTGTTTTTTTATTTTTTTATTTTTTTCAATATGGAAAATTTGATAGGTTGACCCATTACAGGCATGAGCCGACCCATTATAGATACCGGTTCAATTATTTAAGATTGAACGGTTCTATATGTGAACGATCCAACAGGTCAATCCGGTCGAACCCCGATTGAACCCGGTTCAAATTGGTGCAACGAATCACTCCGGGTCAGTTTTTAAAACTATTGTTCTATATTGTGGTAAAGATTGAAGGTTATCTGAAAGCATATTTTGTAAAATTCGTTCCACTCTTAGTCGTTCTTTTTATCAAAATTTTAACCTAACGAAATTGTGTACCTTAAAAATGAAACTATCTTAGCTACATCATTCTGAAAAAGGTTATTAAATCCCCTCTGTACATTGCAACAATTAATTTTTACCAGTTTTGTTGATAGTCATGTTAGTGTAGTGCTCCCATTTCCGTCGCTAGTGGCACAAAAGCCATAATGCAATGCAATGCAACGTGCATTCTTTATCCATGCCACTCACCGTGAAAGCACTTATCTTTTTAAGAAATGGTTACATGAGCATAGGTCAGTGCTAGGCATAGTAAGTAACTGGCGTGAGTGTTTATAATTCTCGTTTTTAAATAAAATGTTTTGATTTAGTGATGTAAAAATCAATACACATGTCATAATATCTAATGGAGATGAAAAATTTACTATTTATTCTAAATAGTAAGTATTGATTTAATAAATTAAAAAATATACGTAATTCGTACAGAAAAAAATAGGAATATAAAATAGCTTACAAATTCTTCAAAAAAAAAAAAGCATGTTGATGTAAGAATTTACTATTTAGTGTCAATTGATTATTTTAGCTAACTTATTTTTGTGTGCTTTCTTTTAGCTAAATTGTTGCCAATTTCCTTAACACTATGTTTAGTTGGAAGGAAGAAAAATGGGTGGAAAAAGAGTGGAAAATGAAAGGAAAGAAAATGGAAGGAAACCAATAACTGGAACATGGTGCCAGCTGGACCTGGTAATTTTGTTTTCCAGTCAGTCTTGGGACGACCAAGAGACAAGAGTGAGCAGAAGGTCAACCGGTCAACCACCAATAGAAACAAGAAGAACGGTTGCAATATAAAATGCTACAGACACCTAGGTGCATGTGCTCTTTCTTATCCTAAAACAAATGATTGCCGCATAAGACAAAACGGAATGGATGGAAAATTATTCTCTCCAATAGCCTCAAGTTAAATACTACCTCTGTCCTCAAATAACTGTCGCTTTGAAACAGTAACAAAAAGTAGCTCAAACACTAAAAAATCAAGTAATGTGTACAGTAACAAAAAATATCAAAACGACATCTATTTCAGGACGGAGATAGTAGTAAATAATTTTGTTGTGTTTTACAGGGAACTTCTCATACTTTTTAAATTTACTTTTGATAATAATATTATTTTCACTAATTATTTTTCCTGAAAATAATTATTTTTTTAGTAAAATTAAATAAAAAATTTATCTAAAAAATAATAAAAATTTATTTAAATTAAAAAAAAACTCCAAAACATGATTTAATTATTTAAGACGGATAATATATTATATGTGGTAGAACTTTGAATGAAATGGAAGATTTCATGTAAAATTGTTTATGGTTGATAGGTGGTTAGTTTTTTAAACTCACATATTATCTCATTTTTTATATGCTCCTAACTAGCATTGTGGGCCTTAATTTTTTTAAGAAAAAAATAGTAAAATTAATCACAAGTTTGTATCCAATATTCAAATAATATTTCTGATAGTTGTCGAAACCATCAAAACTAAAATAGTATAATTCACCATATAATAATCAATCAAGACGGTAACAAGTGGTAAAAGAATCGCTCCATAGAGATTTTAGGGTAATTCTAATTTCTCAAAATAACCAATTATGTGAGATGGTAAAAACCAATCAAAAGGGGGTGGTTTGTTGCAACTAATTACTAAACAAAAGAAAACAAAAACAGTAAACGAAAGATGATGATTTAAACTCAGTGGATGGAGAATTCCCAATAAAAACTCATTATAGACCATGGTTCATACAATTGATCATCGATGCAATTATTTTCAAAACAAATTTTCATAGGAAGACTATAGAAATCAGGTACACTTACATTTCCTGTTCTCCTCCTACTCAAGATTCCTAAAGAGACACTCTATTAAGAACCCCTAATCTTCTTAACAATCCTAAAAGACACTCTATAGGATTTAATTAAGTGATTGACAAAAATGCAAGGAGAGAGTCGACTCTACTCCTATAAACCAAATTTTACTCTTTTTCTAATTAACCCGCAAGCTAATCAGTCGCCTTCAGATTTCTATCAACAATATAAACTCCAACGTTTCTAGGAAACACTGTATCTATTCAGGTCCTAATCTAAGTTGATCAGACTTAAACGAAATATGAATAAATTAGTCATTAAATTAAAAAGAGTAAAAATACGAAATTGGAGTTTATAAAGCGTTGTTTTGATCTCACAATCGATGAACCATGACCCTAGAGTCTTTACCAAGAATAAAGACTCTAGCCTATAACAAACATAATGAAATCAGATGATTAAAAGTGCATAAATTGAATTAAAATTAAAAGAAGAATAAAAATAGAGTAGCTCGCAACAATGACGAAAAGTGAAAAACGAGGAAGAAGAGAGCCTTGCCTTCTACCAAGCGGTCTACTTAAATAATCAACCTAATTGTTCAAATCTCTTAAACAAACTAGATAAGGATAATGCATATTTGTTTTTAAAATTCAAATAGGAGTCCACTCTAAAAAAAAGTTCTAACTGGAGTCTGTTTCTTCAATGAAAAATCTTCCTAGTGACAAAAAGCTCAGCACGCGTTTTCACAAGCGGCCCAGACCCAAGTCCAGCTCTTTGACTAGTCTCGTTGACTTTCTGGTTCTCCAAAGCAGCTTTTGCCTGGAACATCCCAGGCCTGGGAAAGAGATCACTTCGTCTTTTTGCCTTCCACCAAATTTGTGATCTAAATAGGATTTTTCAGTTCTTTTTCTTTAATTAGGTTCTGCAATCTATTTTCTGCAAAAAGAAGTAGAAAGCACCCATAATCAATAGTATCATCATCCAAATCAGCAAGAAAAGATGATGAATATTAGCACTCTTAGCATTTAATCAATCTCATATTTAAATTTTATTCAATATGAACTCTAAGTTTGTTAATTTGTTCAAAATGAACCTTAATTTTAAAATTGCCTTAAATCATGTTTGACAACTTCATATGAGGTCTTAGCATTTAGTTGACGTGTAAATAATAAACTTGGGGTTGATTTTACTGTTTTTTTTTAATAGGTATAATATATGTGGTATATTAATTTTAAATAAGATAATGTAATTATGATTTAAAATATAGTTATTATATTGATTGTTAATATTTTACAAATATGAGACTAAATTAATTATTTAGAGATTTAATTGTAAAAATGAATATTTGGACCCACGTTATGAGTCCTAGTTTAATTGATTTTTTTACGAATACGGAAACTAAACTAATAAAAAATATTAGAATGAGTAATTGTGTATACTTTGAAAAACATGAAATTTCATAACTATACGAGCTCGATTAAATTTTTTACGAATACAAAGACTAAACTTATTATTTACAAATTTGATAAAAAAAAATTTACGAATACACGGACAAAATTAATCAACTAGAGATATATTTAATGCCTTCACTGTTCAAATGCCCATTGGGGCATAGAAGTGTAATGTCTTCTAGTTTGTTTTATAAAAGAAAATATCAATATTCTTTGATAAATAAAGAATTTATTATAATAAAATCATTTCTCTCATTCTTTTTATATTTATAAAATTAATAATTAGATAGTTCAAATTCGACATAATTTTTTATATTTTTGTATAATTAAAATGTTACTAAATTACAAGATCATTCGCTGCAAATTCATCATGATAATTCTTTAATAGATATCATGATCGTCAATTGAAACGTGGAAGTAATACAAATAATTTCTTTTTGGTCACTACAACCAGCTGGGTTAAAAAGGGAAGCGGAGGGGAAATGGGGAAACGGGTATGGAAATAGCAAATTATCAAGATGGTGGCAGTGTAGTAATTATAAAAAGTGGAGAGGTCAACTTTCAAGCCGCCCTCATTGACTTTATCGTGCATAATAATCACGAGGTTAATGTTAAGGCCCAATGGGTCCAGCCTCTTTCCTCCACCCGTTCATGCGTGTGGATCTCGTTTTTGTCATACTGACAAAATCTTTGTATGAAGTGACAACGAGCGAAACAGATGCCATCATCAATACTCCCTCCAATTTTTTTAATTTAGGCACGCATATTAAAAAAATCGGATAACTCACTATTTAACCCAATAAAATTCTGTATTTTTTTTCGAACGCTAAAGAGAAAAAATTCAGGACAAAATTGTCTCAAATAATGAGTCATCCGGCCTCCTTAATATACATGCTCAAAGTCAAAGCGTCAGTTAAAAAAAACTGGAGAGAGTATCCTTTTATAATAAACAAAACAAAACAAAATAAAATAAAAAGAATGTACCAAAAATTAAAAAATAGAAAAAGAAAAAGAAAAAAAAGGGAAGAAATTGAAGATGTGATTTATCTGTTTTTGCAATCTTTTCTGGTGGTGGGTTCTGCTTCTAGATAAGAGCTAAAACAAAGTGGGCTGGGATTCTTTTTTCTCTTTTATTTTATCCGTAGTAGTCAAAAGCCTATATATTGCTTGGCACATAATTATTGGCTGACCATAAATTTAAAAAAAATAATGTGGTGTTCTAATTTTTTTCAGGACTAAATTAATTCACACTTTATAGTGTTAATTCCCGTAAACTAGCCTCAATGTTACCCTCGTAGATTTTAAAACAATTAGGCTACGTTTCATAACGGAATTAATTCTGTTTGGAGTTATTTCTGTTTTTCAAAATTTTCCATCTGGAGTTATTTCCGGAATTATTTCTGTTTTCCAAAATTCTGTTTCACAACTACAGTATGTTTTCTGTTTTCCAGCCTTCATTTTCCAACCTTAGAAAACACAAAATCGTATTCACCTAACAACTATTTCTTACTTTTTTGAAGAAAAAAAACTACTACTATTATTAAATCAATTTTATTTTAATTAAAAAATAATGCTAATGTTATTTTTTTTTTAAGATTAATAAACTAAATAGTAGCTCATTTTAAGTTTATTAAAGATCAAATATAAGTATGGTAAACATATTTATGTTTAGATTAAAAAGCACAAGCCATTTAAGGGTTGTTTAATTTTTAGAAATTTTTTTTAAAATTGGAAATATTTCCAAAATCTGTTTCACGGCAATATTTTCCCAAATGGAAAATTTTCAGAAATTTTTTCAGTTCTCCAATTACTATTTAGTTTTCCAGAATTAACACTACAAATTTGGAAAATTCTAGAAACGCCATTTTTGAAGTTTTTCAAAAAAAAAATTCCAATTTTTTTTATTTTTTTTAGCTCAACCGATCCATATTGTTCATCATCATCACTAGTAGAACTATCACTGCTTGAATTGATAACAGAAGTACTAGAACAATTCTGGAAATATTGGGACATTTCACTTGCATTATTAAACAATTATGTTGTATTAGTTATACAATTACAAAATTAGCTAAATTGACATGTTAATAATAAAATTAATTGACAATAATACTTAACATAAATGTCATAGAATTGTACCAACATACATAACAACCAAATCATAAATATTTTAAAACAACCTCCATAGAAAACTCATAAAACAAGTCTACAGGATTTTAAAACAAGCCACTATCATTCTAAAGCCCTCAACAAGGACTTCCTTCTCATAACGGACATCTTCATGAACGCATTCCTCCAATGTTTTTCTTTGAACTGCACAAGTGCATTGTTATAAGAGGCCTTCGAAATATTATCTAAACTCTCTAACTCATCCATGCACGCATTAAGAGAGTATTTATCTCGCGATGGGCCTGTAACTTCAGACTGCTCTCCTCTACACTTATTTTTTTTCTCTTTAAAATAATCAGCCCTCGCACTAGCAGATGATGCCATAGCCTCCATATAAGGGTCCCACTGTTTAGAAACTCCTTTCTTACAACGCCTACTACCTGCATCATTCTCCGCAGCACGTTTTCCTTTTGAGCTCCCACCACCAGACCTGTCAACTTCCATTTCATTATCATCTTCAGGTACATTAACACCATACTTCAGAAAGTCTTCTTCATTCTGGCGTTCTTCATCTGAGCTCGGCGGCAATTGCGAAGAAGCATGATGGAGTTGTCCAGTAGCGATAGATCTGTTAAACACTTGACCAAGGAGCTCATAGTTCTGACAACCTTTATTTTTTAATGTCTTGTAGATCTTATTTTTCTGCAAAGAAAATAAACAACATTGAATTTAATCAAAATATGTAAGGAAATTTATGATATGAATTACTAAAAAAACATGTAAGGAAACGCACCATGTTTATTTGCCACACAGCTTCAGGTGCATACACAGTGTTTAAACTTGATTGGTAGGTGACTCCTGTATGCTCTAGCAAATCTGAAAATTGGCGATGTTTTTGTCGCAGTCGATTGTATTTGCCTAACAACTTGACTGGTCCAAATCGTTCACCGGAAGCTAAGTATAATTCGTTATCCATGTCTCCCCAATCTGTAGCTTTAAAACTAGGAGTACCATTTTGATCTACCTTAACTCTCTCGTACAATATTTCTAAAAATTTCAATTCAGTTCCATCGGACCATTTACCATCATCTTCTCCGTCATTTCTTCTTCCCATCTAAAAATCCTCAAAATTTCAGAAGCACTCAAATGACCCACATGAAAAAATTAAATCCCGGTAGGACAACATAAAAACCAATTTATACAATCAATCTAAAACAGCTAACTCAAACCATCATACTATTAATAAATGACAATATTTAAATTGACACAAATGTGTTAATGTTAAAACTTAATTAATTACCATAAGCAAATACAGGGGACAAATGATAATCTTAAATTGACACAAATCAACCAACCAAGTTGGAAATTACAGTAAAGTTTAAATAAAATCTAGAAAAATAACAAAAATAATCGTCATGTTCTTCAATTTTTATATTTCTTTAAAAATTATATCAATTCACTCTTGGATTTCCTCTGTAGGTTTGCAGGGAAAAGTCCATCGTGCCGCGGACACGGGAAAACGTGCTTCATTTAGATGGGTAAATCTACATGAAAGCATTTAATAGTGTTTTGAATTTAGAGTGTAAGCTGACTTCCTGAGTAATACTTTAACTGAATGACCACAATCTGCTTGGTGGCAAGTTTACATGACTTGAAGGCCATGTTATGACCATGACAATTGATATGGGTTGTCGGGTTAGTTAAAATTGTAAACTGTGGGGTCTTCTTCTGCAATAATTTATGTAGATGGTACATAATACATGAGCATGCAAATAGTGCTGATTGGGGACGAATAAGTAGTCATTTTATTGGGCTGTTATCCTTTTAACTGGGTTGGTCTATAAAAAATGACTTTTGATGAAACTTAACTAAGTATTAACAGTAACAGCAAACGATGTCAAAATATAAAAACGAACCCAGATAACTGACCGTAATGACAAGGCGAGAAGAACCCAGGTGGCGACGAGGTCAGAGGTGGCCGGAGTGGACTACACGCGCCGGCGGAGACGTTGGCTGCGCGTGGGGGATCGTTGCAGGTCGGAATGTCGCGCTTCCACTTGCTCCCGACTCGACTCGTCGTTGCGCTCCTTCCTGTGCCGGCGGTGAGAACAGAAGACTCCGGAAAGTGGTCGGAGGAGAAAACAGAAAAATTTGGATTTGGTTAAGGGTTTGGGAAGAAAGTGGATACGAAGTGAAAGAAAGTAGACGAGCTTTTTACTAGATGTAAATAATAATTGAACTTGTAACAGCTCTTGTCAAAAGTTGATGCATCCGGTTGAAATGCAAAGAATGTATATTATATTATAAATACAAAGATGAGTTGTTTACTACTTGTAAATAATTGTACTCGTTTGTGAAAAAGGATTCTCTTTATTGGAGACTGAGCAATGCAGTAAATATTGTCATGTATGCAATAATTCAATTGCTCTTTCTTTCATGACAATAGTGAGCAATGTAGTAACTATTTTGTCACTATGTAATAATTCAATTGCTCTTTCTTTCACGACAATAGTGAGCAATGCAGTAACTATTTTGTCTATGTAATAATTCAATTGCTCTACTCTTTCAATTGCTTTGCTCTTTCATAACTCAATTATTTGATATTAAAAGTGAGAATAAATTAAGGAGTGAGTGAATCCTATGTGTATATATTAATTTTAATTTTTTTAGACGACAAATTATTAAATATATTTGTTACATATAATTGTAACTTTAGTATGAACTCATTTAATTGATTTTTTAAAATTAAAAGTGAATTCATATTTATTAATTTGCAAAATCAAAATGAGGAAAGTGACCGAATATAAAACTACTATTCTACGTAATAATTTGTCAAGCTCCTTAACTTCATACTTATTTTCTTAATAAAAAACCCGAAGAGAAAAGGTTATGACTTAGTCAAATCATAATTAATTAAGCCATTGGTGCGCCACGTGCCATAAAATTTCTTATAACACGGTTGGTTATTAAATTTTACTCATATTATTTTAATTAGGAGTATTAGTTAGTTAAATATCAATTATGAAGTATTTTTATTACAATTTGTATCGATCTACATATTAACTATCAAAATTATGAGGGTAGATATTGTCTAAAATAATATTATTTTTTTTAGATTAACAATATGAATTTATTGAATTAGAGTAATAAAAAAAATTGAAAAATATTTTCCAAATGGACATATTTCCGAAAATTTTCCAAAATGGAAAATTTTAACTGTGAAACAGATTTTGGAAATAATTCCAGTTTTGAAAAATTTTCAGAAAATTCTCCGTAACTAAACAGCACCTTACTACTTCACAACTTGGACACTAAACTTTATAGTATTGATGTAATTCCTATAACAATTCTTTTACGGGCCTATGTTTTTAGATACTAATCTTTGGCCTATACTAATCTTTGATTAGGCCACTTGGATAAGAATCAATTTTATTCACTTCAGGTTAAACTCATTAATGAGTATGTAAATAATTGAACTTTTATCTTCGATAATCTCTCATACTTGATCGGACGAGGATTTCTAGTTAATACTAGTGTCAATACATGGTCCGGTAATACCTCTATTAAAATTTATTTCAATTTTTTTCCTTAATGTTACCTTTGACTCCCCCGTCACACAAAAATGTCAGTAGGTTTAAAATAAGAACATTTATATATAAGGATGAATGTTTTAGTCATTTGATAGAATTTTAATGTTGTGATAATTCTTAATGATAAAATTTTAAGTGATTAAATGGTTAAAACTTTCAATTGTATATACAAATATTATTATCATAGACAAATCCAAAAATGACTCCTTATATTTGGATTATACATATAAAATGTCGCGAAAAAATACAAAATTGCAATTAATAGTACTTTATATTTTGTGTTTACATATTCAAAGTGCTAATTAGTAAAAAGAAATACTTATTTATTTATTTTCAGTAATTAATGTTTTTTTTAAATTTCTATAAATTATATTAAAGAATCATTTTTTATGTAAAGGGTAAACACAAAAACAACATGTTACACATTAATATAAAAAGTCTTTGGTAAAAAACTTATGGTCAATTATAAACGCCTAGTAAACGGTAGTTGTGTTTATTTTTCCACAATTACCTTTATTTTCTTGTACAATACACCCGTTGACTGTTGGTCAAATCAGGAAGACTGAGAAAATACACGCGCAAGCGGAAGTGCAAGTTCCAAAATTATTTGACTATTGGTCAAATTATTTACCGAGTGAATTCCCGACGAAACTTGTTAACAATACATTATTTTACCCGAGCAATGTAATAACTGATATTTTTAGCAGTATTATCAGAACCGGATCGGACAAGCCGGTCCAGTCGGTTTAAAGGTGAAATTTTAAATTTTTGGTTCGATTCAACTATCTGATCGGATACGCATGTGAACCAAGTTCAACCGGTCGAATTGGACGATTTTTATACAGCCAGCGACCCGGATTGAACCGACTAGTTCAATGCTTCTTCTCCAAAACGACGTCGTTTTGGTATTTTTTTTTTTGAAATTTTGATGGGTCGGCCCATTACAGACATGGGTTGGCCCATTGCAGACATTGACCCAGCCGGTTCAATCCTGTTCAATTATCTAAGATTGAACGGTTCAATGCGTGAACGGTTCAAAACGGTCCAATGGGTCAATCGGTCGAACCCGGTTAAACCCAGTCAAACAAAAAAAAATCATTTCCTGTTTGTTGTCTTGTTCGGTTCTGATAACATTGATTTTTAGTGCCGATCATATTTAAATATATTAATTTCTTGTGAAAATGAAAAAAATTAGATTTTTTTTATTTGCACTAAAAGAGTTATTCTTCTTTGTACTCCTTTCGGACATTGCTCAGTAAAATTAGTAAACTGGACTGTCCTTTGCTTTAACAACTCACAACTATTGCATCAAAGATAAAGCTATTGGTCGTTAACTACAATTAGTTGCAATTTTTTTAATTAGTGAAACATGGGAATCAATTAGAGGCTTAGAAGTAGACATAACTGAGTAGACAGGATACACTACGTAGGTGAAAACGACCCGTAGGAGAAAAAGACCCAAAAATATAATTCTAGCAAGGAAAGGAGTAGATAAGTTTTATATACAAGAAAATATCCTGTTTACGTTTAATGATCAAATTATGGTCGGCTTAAGATAAAACAATTAATTATATTAGAAAAAAATGGTAAAATTCATTATTAACCGCTGCTACATAAAAATTATAATATTTTATTTGTCACTTCGTAAAAAATAAGAGAGATTCGGTTGTATTTTGCTTGAAAAATAAAGGAGGAGATTACCTTATTCAAAGCTTAATTTTTTTTTGGGAGGAAGAAATAACTATGACAGTTTTCTATTTTAAAAATATAATTATTTTCAGTTGTAGATAAATTTGTAAGATGTCAAAAAAGATATTACTTTTTTTAAAAAGCAATATCAATATTGACTACGTGGATCAATGCAATGATTTTTTTTTACTCAATTCCAATTATAGTGGTTTATCTTGACTTGTATTATAAATGCAAAGATTTTTTTTACCATTTTCCTATTATATTATAATCATATTATTCTCTCTTTTATAACTTTTGACTGTGTATCACTCTTGAGTCTTGATAGTTTTTTAACTTTTTACTAAACCACTCGGTTGGTCTACTGGCAACAAGTTAAGATAAGGATCTAAAAAGAATTAGTGGATTTTTTAAATAAAAGGAAGGTTAGTGGTCGGAAAATTGTTCAAATTGATGAATAATAATGCATTTTTGTTGCGCATCGTTGTAAGATTTGATGCTGGAAAAAAGTGACAAATATGAACAAAAACCTGGAATATTCCAGCAAAGCACAAAGTAATTCCATTGTTGTGCATCTCCGACGCAAAGAGGAAACAAAACAAAAAAAAGAGAGAGAGAGGACGTAAGCACCAAACTACAAAGATCGCACTTTAAAGTTGAAAAAAGCTTTGTCTGTTCAAAGGCAGACATGGCTGTTCATGATCCACTCATTCATAGCCTTCAAAAGTTCAAATGATTTTGCACTTACAACCTCACAACACTCGGATCAAACCGCTTGATCAGTCAACCCTCCTCTTCAACGATGTGGATTAAACGGGTAATGAATGCCGGATTTGATCATATTTTTGTGGTTTTAATACAGTCCATTAATAATAATGTACGGTTCAATTTTAGATCTTTTTGGGTGTCCTCTCTATCTTTTCAGTAAGAGACAATTCAAATATTATCGAGTTCTATAAAAAAGTGACTCTCCTAATCACTAACATTATTTTTTTCATTTTAAAACTCAAACATAAAATCTCGTTTATAAGTAGTTAAATATTATGAAAATTAGTCTGCATTGTTTAATCTTGACATCCAACAATTTGTGATATCCATTTGAACAACTAGCACTAGAATTGATAGAAACTTGACCCGACTCGTGAACCCGATTCACGACAATTGTATTGGGTCGGGTGCGAGTTACATATTTTACTCTTATAAAAAATGGGGTTCCTGACTTATATATGATCAATAATCATGGATTTTTAGTATTTGGTCCCATTACTTTCTGTTTGTCGCATTTAACGTGCTCAAGATATACACATAAATCTTATAGTGCAGCTTGGGTCACAACTCACAATCCCATCACTAAATGGATTGCGCTTTTATTTAATGACATTTCCACTCAATCCCCCACTCTGGTCTTCAAAGAAGTTTGACTGCCTAATCTTTATGAGTTTTTTCCAAGTTTTTACTCTCTCCTTTGTTCAAATCTCCACTTTCTAACTCAATAATGGAGCTTTCATTATTTGTTTTGTTTCAAGTGAAAGTTCGAACATCATGTATGAATAAATTTTTTATTTTTTAATGAAATAATCCCGTATAAACAAAAAATCTTAAGTATGAATGAATTGAGGGAGTGTTTGGTATCAAATCATGTATGAGTTCAGTTCATTTCATTAATAGAATTCAATTACAATTTTATTAATGAATAAATTTTAGTGATTGTTATAACAATATAAAATTGAAAGAATTCAATTGAATTGAAATGAATACATTGTTTGGTATGACTAAGATTTTATTTTACTTATTTGACCATTATACTCTTAAATTAAAATTTATCCATAAAATATTTTTTTTTATAAAATTATGGGTTGAGTCATGGGGGTGTAAATGGGGTGATGAATAAAATCATGGACACCACCATGAACATTTTCTGCCATTAAAGCTCGAATTTGAAAAATCGTCACCAATATTGAAGTCGGCAAAGCGTTCCTATTCCTTTTTATTATTTTTTTCGGCCCAACCCTTCTCTTTCCTTCCTTTTTTATTCTTTTCTTTTTTCCTTGGGTTGGGCCGAAGCCCAACCTTTCTCCTCTTTTCTTTCGTTCCCTTCTTTCTTTTTTTCCTTCTTTTTGTTCTTTTTCAACCACATCACTCTCTCTTTTTCCCTCTTTCCTTTTTTTCTGTTTTTCTTTCTTCCTTCTCTCTTCTGCTTTTTCTTTTCTTTATTTGGCAGCGCTAATACGATGGTGAGAATCGGAGGAAATAAAAATCAGGTGGTCGAAGTTGGCGAAGATTGAGGAAATGGTAGTGTTGGTCGGTGGCGATTGAGGAGAGTGAGAGTGATGGTGTGTTGATTCGGTGATTTGTTGACTGGATTTGGATTTTGATTTGGTCAGATTAGAATAGATTGGGTCGGATTTTGTTTTGGTCGGATTAGAGATGGTTTTGACTTGGTGGAGCGGCTGAGGTTTGGTTGGCCGGCGGGTTGATGATTCGCGTGGTGGTGGTGGTGGTGATTGATGACGGTGATTTGGTTAATTGTTGGCTGGTGGGCAGTAGAGGAGAGTGAGATATTGGCCGGCGGATCGCGGTAGAAGAGATGAATTTTGATTTAATTTGTTTGGTAGAGGCTGGTGACGGGATAAGCTCCGACGATAGCCTTCGAATCAACGAGGAGAAATTAATATAATTAGTTCAAGGGCTTTTAATTAATTATTAAAAAACTAAATAAATTCGTCAACAATCACATCTATTTTGTCATGACTTTTATCCAATATTAATTTTAATGGTTCAATTCTTACAACACCCCATTAGAGATGCATGAACTTCTCACGCAAAAAATGCTCTAGCCAGACTCTTAGGCCCAAATAAAGAAGGTGCGAACAACGTTGATTTTGATTTTTGAACGGTCTTCTGTTTCAACTTGGGCCGAGCTCCAGTTCTCTGGCCCAACAATCTCCTCTGGTTAGTAGAATCTGCATATAGCCCATTCCATTTTTTGAGGTTATAACATAAGCCCAAATGCTATCCACTTTGGTGGCCCAGGTGATAAAAATAAGTCTAACAAGTCATAGATTACTGTCGCGTTCCATGGCCCATTAGAATTTGCAAAAGAAAAAAGAGAAAAAATAAAAGCGGCCCAGGTCATTAAACTTGAAGTAGAAATCATCATTTTTTGTTTTTGTTTGAAAACCCTCACCATTTCAAAAAAATAAAAGCGACTCAGGAGTACAATTTATTACTATTAGTGTTGATCCTGTAATTAAGCGATGCAAAATTATAAAAAAAGCATTCTATTAACTTAAAAAACAATGCAATAATGTGGGAGAGCTATTTATTTTTCTGAGCCGATAATACTCGAACATAATTAATATTTTTTACTCCCTCCGTTTACTTTTAATTGTCACTTTCCTAGTTTTTCTACTATTTGGAGTACTTGTCATTTTATCTTTTTCGAAACATATATTTTGTGCAAATGATAATGTTTTTTTTTGTTGAATCAACCCAATTTGATGATGGTGTGATAATTTGAGTGGAAATTAGAAAAGAAAATGAAATAATGAGGAATAAAATAAGTCCGTAAATCAATGACTTATGCTTTTCTATTATTTCAGAAAATTATTTAAAAGTAAATGGAGGGAGTATTATTTTAGTATGATGTAGCGCAGGCCAGGAGGATTATGACATCTGTTTAGTCGGAGGAGTATCTTTTTTTCCGCATCTTACGTGACGATCTCGTTTTGGTGCAACGACTCCTTTTTGACGAGACGAACCACTAGACTAGGCACTAGCTAACATCATTCTCTGCCTGTCAATAAACCAAAGGCGCAAAGCAACATAAACTATACGTGGTGGAACCAAACTATTTTTTAATTACTAATTCCTTAGACGGTACATTAATGAAAAAAATTTAAAAATTATCATCATACCAAATCAATGATTCATTTTCAATTTATACCATACGTGAAACAATATAATTCTATAAAAACTCCACCAACATAACCTTGTAGGGAAAAATCCAAATGAGGTGGGAACTATAACAGTTTTTTAGAGAAAATAATAATAATAATAACTCGTAAAAAAAAACAGTTACATTAAAATATATGGATAGTCTCTCTATCAAACAAAATGCAAAATGCAAAATAAAAAAAATAAAAAAATCATGGTTATACAACGTATATCACATTCATTCAGACCATCTAACTTTATTAAAAGTCAATTTCGAACAACGTAAGTTAAAATGTAGCTAAGAAAATTTGAATTGAAAACGTTACCTTCTTTATTTTATAAAAAATCCCACTAAATTATAAACTCATTGATATTGACATTACGTTCCGTAAATATCATTATTTATTTATTGTTATTTAAAAAAAAAGGTTCATCGATACTTAATAAAGGAAACAAGCAATCATTTAATTACATATATTATTCTTGAATATAAATAATGCCTATACCACTCAACAGCCTAACTCATGAAAAGTCCAAAAGTTAATGGGCTATTATTTTTTGTGTAATTGTTTAAGCCTTATTATTATTATTATTATTACTAACATAAAAAAAACGAGTCCCCAAATGTCTCGCGCCTAAAAAAACCATCATCTCATCTATCATGCTCATAATAATAACAATCTTATTTTTTTCATGATTACATACACACTTGATAATATTTATATATTTTTCAAAATGTTGATTTTAATTTATAAAAATCAACTACTTTTTTTCTTCTCTAATAATAATCCATCAACCCCAAAGGATTTAGTCATAAAATATACTCCTTTCGTCCTTTAATAATTGACGTTTTGACTTTGGACACGCATATTAAAGAGATTGGATGACTCACTATTTGAGACAATTTTACTCTGAATTTTTTCTCGTACTTAAAGCATACCATTCATGTAATTCGAAAAATAAATCAGGACAAAATTGTCTAAAATAGTAAATTATTCAATTTTTTTAATATACGTACTCAAAATTAAAGCGTCAGTTATAAAATGAATATGTGTAATGAATTTTTCTGTAAATTTTCCAATAAAAGAGGCACCCCCGTCTATGGGCTGTTGGGCTGACTTGCCGCGGTTGGGCGTTTCCGTAATTACACTTGACCCAAAATTCAAAAAGAAACAGAAAAAGAAGGTTAACAACAATTTCACAGAAGTACCCTTCACCTCCCCCATATCCCCGCCTTTGTCCACATCAGGGTCATCCGTAAATAAATGTAATGGATAGGGCATTATCTTAATTAAAGAAAAAAGTCATCGAAACGCCATCTTTGTTTGGTGTTTGCTTCATCAGCATCAGCTCACTCACATTTCCCCAGACCTGAAAAAAACAGTTACAGCGAGGGAAAAACACCACACCAAAGAAAATTCCCAACCCTTAAAAGACGCATAAATGCACACACCTTTTTCACTTTCGAAGCTAGATTTCTAATTTCTTGAGGCGGGATGGCAATCCCCGAACCGGAGCATCATAATCGGCGCCGCGCTCGACCGGCGGCTCACCCGACGGCGGTTCGGAGGGTTCCGTTAAGCCAGCTACTGCGCGTAACGTCAATCGCGTGCGGAATACAGTTCGGTTGGGCTTTACAGCTCTCGCTGTTAACTCCTTATGTGCAGGAGCTGGGCATACCGCACGCCTGGGCCAGCATCATATGGCTCTGTGGGCCGCTATCGGGCCTGTTCGTGCAGCCTCTAGTGGGCCTCATGAGCGACCGCTGCACCAGCCGCTTCGGCCGCCGAAAGCCGTTCATCGTCGCCGGCGCGGCGTTGATCGCGTTCTCCGTGCTCATCATAGGTCACTCCGCTGACATCGGGTGGTTGCTCGGCGACAGGGGGAAGAGCCGGCCGCGAGCTATCGGAGTTTTTGTTTTCGGGTTTTGGATACTTGACGTCGCCAATAATATGACTCAAGGACCTTGCAGAGCTCTCCTCGCTGATCTAACTGGTAATTAGCTCTAAATCGTTTGAGCTTCTATTTCTATTTCATTTTCAATTTTAGTTCTAATTTTGTTGGTAGGATCATGAACTCGCACTTTTTTTTCCCTTTTCGACAACTCTTTAGTTTGCTGACTATTTTAGCGTTTTTTTTTATAAAAAAATTTGTTTATTAGGATTTTTGCTTTATAGTGAAAATACGAGTCTCTCTGTTTAGTTGAGCATCTTGTATTTTTGTTGTGTGCGTAAAGTGTAAATAGCCTAAGATGAACATAATAATACTAACTACTACAATAAAAAAAGGTCATTATTAGTTTTAATTATTCTTATTGCTATTTGTTTAACGATGATGCCTATTTTATTTTGTATTGCCGTCCAGCTGTGCTTCACGGAAACCTCTTAAGCGTCTATGATAATCTTTTTGATTTAATGTCCTAGGCCAACAATGTCTCTGTCAAACGATTCTTGGTGTGGCCTTTTCCTTTTTCCGCCCCTTTCGGTTAGAAACTAAGAATTGTTGGTAATGGCGGTATTGGGGGCCAGATGTTGTCTCTATCAAGGAGGGTTAGGTCTGGGTTAGGGTGAAATTATCTACGCTGAACCTTCCTTTGTGTTGTTTTTGTTATTTATTTAAAAAAAATCAAGGCAGCGTAAAAAAAAGTGATTGTTTTCTACATTGTGTTATTTGAAATATTATAGATGCCTTTGTGAAGCTGGGACCTATGGTCAACTTGGCACACAATCTGACTTTTTTTTTTTTTTTTTTTTGGGTATGAATATGAACTTGGTCAATGAGAATTGGAAAACCAACATATTTCGCATTGTATGTTTATATTGCAAGTATTTAGGGAATGAGATCATTTTTATTTGTTTTATGGATGAATCAATACCGAGTCATTTTATTTTAAAACTATTTTCTCTTTTGTTATTCTATTTGAGTGCGAGTTAGATTTTCTGCTAAGATTGGGTGATCTATTTTTTTTTCTTCCTTTTTTCAATGGGGCTGTATCATCTTGGATTTACGTTTCAAAGTTTTGTGTGGAGGTCTTATGTTGGTGTGAGTTCTAGAGTTTTTTCTTTTGTTATTATAGTTCTTATTATCTTTCTTCTATTAGACAGCTGTCCATGATATATAATTTAGTAAAAATTTTGGATCATAAAAAAAAAGTAATTATAAATTTTAAGTGGTTTTGTACATCATTTGCCTAGTAAAAAATAACACATTCATTGCAGTAATGTAGTATTTGTTTCAATGTTCTCTTTTGTTTGATAGATGCCATGTTTCGATTTCTGGATTGCAAAATCTCTATCAGTGACAATACTTAGAGAGAGAGCGTGGCCAGGAATTTTGCATTTTGGGATAAAAAGTGTGACAAGTTTAGCAAGCCATGCTATATATAAAATCTCTAGTAACATTATACGCAGTTCACAATGTTCTTTTGTTACGATTGGGCAACTTTCCTTGTTCTCTCTCGCGAACCACTTGTAATTACCCGTGGCTGCACATGCTATATATAAAAATATGATAAACTAGCAAAAAGAGCATCAGCAACTTGACATGCCTTCTTGTAAATTTCTGTGCGTTTAGGAACGGATCACCGAAGGACTCGCGTGGCGAATGCATATTTCTCGCTATTCATGGCTGTTGGTAATGTTCTTGGCTATGCCACTGGCTCATATAGTGGTTGGTTCAAGATTTTTCCTTTTACTGTCACCTCTGCTTGTAATGTTGACTGTGCCAATCTCAAGTCTGCTTTCTATCTTGATATCATCTGTATGGCAATCACTTCATATATAAGCATCTCAGGAGCTCGAGAACCGCCTCAGGGTTTATCTGCCAGAAATGCGCCTGTAACTGACGAAGTGGTGGGAGGATCAAGCCAGGCACAAGAGGCGTTCCTTTGGGAGCTATTTGGCACCTTTAAATTTTTTCCCTGGCCTGTATGGATAGTATTGTTTGTTACAGCTCTAAATTGGATTGGTTGGTTTCCATTTATTCTCTTTGACACTGACTGGATGGGTCGAGAAATATATGGTGGTGAACCAAATAAAGGACAGAATTACACTACTGGAGTCAGGATGGGAGCAGTTGGTCTAATGTTGAACTCGGTTGTTCTTGGAGTAACATCAGTACTCATGGAGAAACTATGTAGGAAGTGGGGAACTGGTTTCATATGGGGGATTTCAAATATCCTTATGTCTCTCTGCTTTCTTGGGATGATCATCATCTCCTATGTGGCAAACCATCTTGGCTACAAGGGTCAAGATCTACCACCCGCTGGCGTTGTAGTTGTTGCACTTGTTATTTTCACAATTCTTGGTGTTCCATTGGCGGTAAGTTGCTAAGTCCTCACTATAAAACCCAAGATTTTTCTACTATATTTTCTCTTCTAATGACTGTTTACATGTCATGAATGCAGAACAAAATGCAGAATCTTCAATTTTCTGTGCTCTCTCTTTAATTTGGTTTTTCTTTTTTGATTTCCTTGGCTAAAGCCTAGTATGAACCACCTATTATCGTCTGTCAAATGTGTTGTTTTGCTACAGCAGGCCTTGTAGGGAAAATCAAAAGTAGTTGTTAAAATGCACTATATCTTCTTGTGATTTTATGTCCATCAAAGTACTTCCGTTGCTTTATAGATGAAGGGAAACTAATTTCACTGTATCTTCTTGTAGATCACATACAGTGTCCCATATGCTTTGGTTTCTGCACATATCGAGTCTTTGGGACTCGGCCAAGGTAAGCCTTTTCTGCTTCTTTGTTAATCTTTTAGAAAATTTGAAGGAAATTATATATCGTTCCACTCAACTATTTCGGTGGCCATGACGTTGTCTTTAAGCATATGTATGTTTTTCAATGAACGGCCAGACATCACCTAAACTTCAGGGGTTAGTTTCTTTAATGTCTTCTTGGAGGGCTATTCATACCTTCACGTGGCTTGCCAATTCAACTAACACAAAAGGATTTAAAAGTGAAAAAGAAAATTTAGAGGACCACATTGTGACCAATTAGTCGAGTGACTCATTTCTAGTTTCCCTCAAATTTTTATATGGACATGACTGGAATTGTTTCCTTGATATTTTGTTGTTGCAGGGTTATCAATGGGCGTTCTGAATTTGGCAATTGTGATTCCACAGGTTTCTCTCAGCTCTTAGTCATTCCTTTTCCTGTTTGTACTCATTTATTCTCTTTTACATGATTATTTCTTGCACGTACGAAACTAGGGAAAGTGGCTCACATCGAAGGTCATTCTTTTGATGAGCATAGCTCCACACTTGTTTGCTAGTTTATGGTTGGTTGGAATAATTTGCACATCTTCTGTGAACTAGAAGCTTCATCTAAATTTCTCGTTGCCATCCAGTGGAGTGGCAGTGCCAGTTTAGATCCACTGTAAATAATTAGCTAACAATTTTTTTATTTTATAATGATAATTATGACAGTTCGCTTATCATCTGAACGTAGTCTTAAGAAACATGTTCCACTAAAGAAATTTAGAAGCTTCACCAGGAGTCTTCACGTTCCTGATAGAGTAATTGGCCCCCTTGATGAAATCACCTGAAACTGATGGATCCTTACTAACAGGGTTTATTTGCTACTTCTTACAGATGATTATCAGATAAAAATAGTACATCCATTTATTTTGTTCCTCATTCCCCTCAATATGGAAACTTGAACAAAGATCTTTGAATGCTTCACTTTTCTATTCTCACATTTAGTTAAAATGTAGATCCACTCTACATTTGTGCACGGGAACTAGTTGTTCCACTTGCTCTGGTTGCGACTGTTTATTTTCAGCCTGAACATGCATGATTTCTTGCATATTATGAATGACGAAAGTAGCCATAATAAAGACTTTAACTTCATTTATCCGGTTATTTAGTAGCAAAACATTGTCTATTAATGAGATAGAATCTGTCTTGGGATGGTAGGGGGAGTGGGGATGGGTGTGATGCTTCATTTTACTTCCTTTGGTATCCGTGTATTGACGTTTAGTTGCAGTGGGCAACTCATCTATGCTATAGCAGATTCTCTGCAAAGCCCAAATAACACGGCCATTCCCATTGCATGGGAATATACTTTTCATTCCTCATTAAAAGTGGTATCACTATATATCTCACCACCTTAGCATTTTTACTACATTAGAAACAAGAACTATTAGCTTAAGTTCTTACGTAGAGAGCAAAGAGATACTCTTATGGGTTAAGAACACACAATTATCATAATAACCCTCTTCCAAACCAACTGAAAGGAAATATAACTGAAGTGATGGGATTACGTCTTATAAAGTTTTTTTTTTCTTAAAAAAAGTCTAGATCCTTTGTTTTAGTTTTGTTAATCTCGTGCTCCCACTCACTCAAGTTTGTTCTTCTGGTTTTGTTATATTTTTCTGTCATGAAAAAATCTATTTAGGAATCCCAATTGTTCAAATTAACAGGAAAACTGACCTTTTGGCTTCCTTTCTGTTAGTTTTTAATCAATCAAGTTATTTTAGTATAACGATGAAGAAAAATGATGGCTAAGTGAAAATACTAGCATAACTGGGAGGCTATTAGTACCAGTTTTACAATTAGTCCGAGTTGAAATCTGAGTTGGCTTTTCTGAATCGTAATACCAAAACACTGATTTTAGGTAAGGAAATTGGAATCAATAAACCATATTAATTCCAGATATTTCATTGCGTTGTAGTCTTTTTCTTATTCTGTACTTGCATTCTTCCCTCCTCTCTCTCCCCTACCCCATCACTTTCTCTGTACTTCCCTTGTAACCTATATCTTGCGAACACTGGATTACAGCATTCTAGTAAATAAGGTGTCAGGATTATTGTTTTATAAGCAGAATGAACGGAAGGTTGATTGACATGTAAATCCGTTAACAAACATGTAAATCTTATATTTATTGCTTCAATCCCATTGTAGAAAACAATTTTGGACCACTTCTCTTTCATTTTCCTTTTTTATTTTCAACTTGATGAAATGAGTGCTTTCACTGCCAGCGTGCTGGCAATATTATCCTTTCTGAATCCATATCTATTGTTGTAATAGAGAACCTAATGTACTTCCAGTTCATTTAAAGCAAGAAGGGATGTCCTCTACCAAATAAGGAAGCTTTATCGAATAGTGGGCAACCATAAGTCATAATTGCTACTCTTCCTGAAACTTTTGGAAACCTGTGAAACTTTATGAAACTGTTTTGCAGTTTGAGTGCATGAATTTAACTACGGCTAAATTTTACATCGATTGTAATTCCCATGCATTGATGGCCTAGCCTTTAACACCTGGCATATTACAGGGATTATGAATGGGTAAATTTAACACTCTTCAGAATAAATTCAAAGCTGCCTGGATGCCTGTGACCACAATAATTCGTCCAGTGAAAAGTTGGTCCTCTATTTGTTTTGTTTCAATTGGTTAGTTTTGTACCTATACTTTGCTTCAATGAGTTGTCCTGGATCCCTTGCTTATCACTGAATTTATCTCTTAGTCCAAAATCAACAAATGAGCACCAATACTATTCCATCCGATGTATGGAGAGGTGAGAGTTAACAAAGTAAAATGGTACTTCAGCAAGATTAGATGGAATAGCAGCTAGGAGAACTAAACAAATTGAAAACAAATGAACTTGGATATAAATATGTTTATTAAGATATATATTGCGTCTATGAGGAATGCGCTACTACAATGTCCTCCTTCAGAGATAAATGCTTCCGATTCATAAAATTGCTTGTCGAACTGTCTTTTTTTCTTCTACACTGCTAAAATGATTTTTATCTTTAGTAATTCCACGACTGAATTCCCTAGTGTGTGGAGTGAAAGAAAATCCTGTAGAACATTTTGTTACTATGCCATTGCTTCCCTTTTGACTGTTACATGCTCTGAAACTCTTCGTGTTAAAAATAGATTGTGGTCTCCGTTGGAAGTGGACCGTGGGATCAGCTATTTGGTGGAGGGAATTCCCCAGCCATTGCTGTTGGAGCATTTGCAGCGTTTGCTGCTGGAACTATAGCTATCTTGGGCATTCCTCGAACTGGTGCTCAGAGGCCTAGAGTCCTCCCATGAGGTATCATATTGTACCTTTTTTTTCTTTCCAAAGATGGTGATATATAACACAATGGCATTGGGTAGCCCAAACTTGTAAGTAGATTCTGTATTGGTTAGTGTAGGCATTTCTTTGTATACACGATGTTCGTCTTACCCATAGTTTTGCTTCATTGCTTTGCTTCTATGATACAAACTATCATAAATGCTGGTTGCAATTTCTTCCCATTCCATATCACCATCAGTACATAGTATCTGAGATGATGTGAGCAGAAAGTTCTTTGATTTTGCAAATTACAAGCATGAGTTTGTAGAAAATATGACCTACCATGGAAGGTTTTGAAGCTTTGAGAGTGCGGTAAATTTTTGTTGACGCATATCGAAAAAGTTGGTTCGCATAGTAAAAAGAGCAGAGAAATCATATCTATCAACGTATGGTGATGAGTGAGACAAGGTAGCTAGATTGAGGGAAGAATCTCTTCAAATGAGAATCGGCCCATTTTGTATGATGGAGTGTCTTACTACGTCATGGCCAACCACGATAAGTTGCTGGTGAATGGTATTATTCCCATGGCCATGGGGAAATATTATTATCAGTTTGTTGTTGATTGGCCATGGGCGGTGGTCCAGGCATGGTTCATTTGGAATCTCATGCATTTTGCACCCGAATTTGCTATTTGAATGTGGCGAATTGTGCTTGGTGGCCAACAGTTAGTATGTGAGTTGGGCTGATTGAAACCCTGATGGAGACATGTCTTTTGTGCCCTTTTCTTTTTTTCGAAAAAAGTTGTTTATCTTTGTGAGAAAGCTTGATTGATTTTTATGGGAGGTATCCATCCATTATGATGAGAATTCATTTATTTTTTTATTTTTATTGGTTGTCTGAACATTGGAATAAATTCTTGCGTTTATTGCTGCAGTTTTATTACAGTATCTATGAAAGTCTGTTTTGCTATTAATGCTCCCAAGGAAATGCTTTCTGCTAGATATTAGTATTTTGCACCAACTGTTGAAGCTAATTTATCATTTTTGTCATAAGATCTTAAACAAAGCATCCATTGCAGAAGCAGAAGGATTCATGAAGAAACCGGTACGGTCATGACAACAGTATGATTGTTCTGCTTATACTCAGATGCTCGGTATAATGCGTGCATGCCCACCTTTAAATTGTTTTTGTTTTGGTGGACAAAAAGGAGAAGAAGATGAGGGAATATAATGCAGTAACTATGATGGGAGATGCAAATAGCAGGGAATGCATTTTTTTCTCTCTATCAGGTTAAGTCACATCCAGCTAAAATACTTGATCATTAGCATATTGTTGACGTGTGGTTAGCGTAGAAACGAGATGATGGTGTTGGTAATGGTAATGGTGTGTGTCCCCTTTTATTCTGTCTAATTAGTGGACTTAGTTCGGAAATTATTAAGCATATATCAAAGCTTTTTCAGGAAAAAAAGGAAGAGGCAGGATGGGTATCTATGGGATTGTTCGAGTTTCTAGACTGAGTATAATCTTTTTTATTGACGTCAAATCCTGAAAGGTCTGGTTGCTGTTGCATATCCTTTTCTCTCCCCCCATTGAAACTTGCGATTGGTATTGCGTTTAGTAGTAGTTTTTTTTTGCTGTTTTTATTATGCCATCAACGGAAAAATCTGTGACATTGAAAACTACATGAGCAACTTGGTGTAAAAATTGAATTTGTCTTTCAGAAAGGAAAAAAGAAGAAGAAATGAATTTCTAATTGACAATGTCGTCAGTATACAGGATGGCATGGCATCAGCATGTGAATTTAAAAAACTTTAAGCCTGTCGATTTCTTCTGTAAATTAACTAGAGCAATCTGGTGGGGTGGGGTGGGATGGGATCAAGAATGTTGTGTGTTTATGAAAGTCCCAATTTTGAGAATTAGGATGCTAAATTCGAGATTTGGCATTTTTTGTTCTTTCCATCCAATGGTTTTATTATTACTTGTAATTCTTCCTCAGAGCTGATGAGTGCATGTTTTTTTTTCCCCGTCTTTACACCAAGTTTTTTGTCCTCTGCTTCCATCCCACGACACGTTCCGCTCATCTACAGCAGCTTATTGAGCTGGAGACACATGGAACCTGACATGGGTGGGTATGGATTTCAGAGAAGTAATATCTTATTGTTACACGCAATGAAACAAATTGCAAATTACTAACACTCTCTGATTTCTTGAAGCCTGAAGCTGCTGATCAGGACAAGATCAGAATGAATGCTGTAAAAAAAAAAAAAAACTTTTGTTTGTTTGAAGAAGAAGGTGAGGTGAAGTGATGAATGATGAATGATGATGGTTGAATTGAATTGAATGAATATGGTAGAGGTCTGATTGATCTGCTAGACTGCTACTGCTTTTCTTTGTGGAATTGTGCAGAGGCAGAGACACAGGCAGGCAGCACAGCAGTAGTAAGGTAAGGGTTGGTTTCCTTCCTACAGAGAGACAGATTGAGGAGTGTTGTGAGAAAAGGGATACAATACAAAATCAAAATACAGGGGGGGAAATTAAATGGATGCAATTGGGGCACGTAATTGTCTCGCAGTGTCTCCTTTCTACCATCTGCCGGGTTCCCTCCATGTACTGTCATCCCCCATTAATACCAATACCACCTTTGTGGTCCCTTTTTCATGCCACACCCAAAATACCTACTACCTCCCCCACACATACATATCCACCACCTCCACCACTAAAATCATAACTTAATTTACTACTCCTAATAATTAATACCATTAGTAAAGTATAGCATATAGTATAGTATAGCATTAATTTATTGATCTAGATCACAAGATAAAAAGTGAAAATACATATCCAAATCCAATAGATTTGATACCTTTTTTTTTTCATTCATTAATTGGTTGAACCCCAAGTTAGCTACAAACAAAGAATGATCTTGTTCCCCTAGTTCCGTAGTATGGCAGATCATATCTATCGGCTCTCTTGCTACTGGTTACGTAATTAATTGTTCATCTACTATTGTATTAATAAGGTACCATCCGTAGTGGGTACTCGGGTTAGCGTTACCTTTTGTATATTAAAAAAAGAAGAAAAAGAAAAAAGATCTCTACCCATTGGTGTGTATTCAAGTCTTTTTTAAGCCTCTTTTTCCAGCATATTCCTGATGTCTTAAACCGGCCACCCAGTACACCCATTCCCTGCAGGATGCATCAAAGTTTGGGCGAAATCTTTTTATTACTACTAATGTAGTAGTAGCAGTAGCAGTAGCAGTAATTAACCTCTTTCATTGTAGTTACTGTCAATGTCTTGATTAATTATGTTTCGCGGACCTAAAAGTGAAATTAAACTAATAAAAATGGATGGATTTTGGATAGGATTGGTGTGCATCTTTTAAGTAACAATCTCATCTGTGTATCTTTTTCCACTTTCTGGAGGAGAAACTAGTCCACAAGTTAGTGTTTTTGTACCACCACCATTCTACCATTACTAACTAGTAGCTACAATTACCATTTTATTTGCCTCTATCGATCACACCACAACACAACACAACAATGTGTCTGTCAATAATCACCATAAATGTCTTTTTCTTTTGCTCAAAACAAACAAGTCTTTCAAGAAAGAGGCCAGAACAGATGGGACCTTGACACAGAAATTCACATAAACTCATTAGGGCTTGTTTTATTACCTCTAAAAAAGAGGCAAAGAATGAAGGCAAATGTTTTTGTGTTTTTTGTGGTGGTGCGCTACTGCTGCTGCTACCGCTGCTCCTCAATGCGGTTGCAGACAACAAATAAAGAATCATGTTTTGGATTTTGGATTTTGGATTTTGGATATTGGGCTTCTTTTTTATTTTACCACATGGCTTGTAGTTTTGCCAAGAAAGAATGGAGCATGCACCACTGCCTGCCTTAGAATACGGTGAACATATTTCTCTGCACAACCACAAAAGCTATAGCAGCCATATTTTGCCATTAAAATAATATTTAATAAAAAACAATTCACTTCAAAAATTTAAAATAAATAAATAAATATATACCCCTGTCACTTCACAACTAGCAAAGAATTTTGCTTCTCCATCCCATTCCACTTGGCAGTCCAAAGATAAACTTCTTTATCCCTTCCACATGCAAAAATACAATTCAACAAGAAGCAACATTTTATTTATTTATTAATATAAGGAGGTGTTTTATATTCATTTTTAAGTGAGACTAATTCACTCATCCTAATATTAGTGTCGAAAGTCGACTTAAATGATAACTTAATAAATATTTTAAAGCTGCTATTGCTAATTTAAGGTTAAAATACGAAACCAAAACTGAAGTGCAATTTATTTTAAAGCATTATCCACTAAAACCTAAGACTTAAACATAAAGTTTGATTTAATTCAAAGTTAATCCATGATTAGCATTAACAAATGATCTTCCTATCATATTTACCGAATAACACAACTTAAAAGCGAAGTATGGCGGTCAAAAACAAATAAACCCACTAATCAAAATCACCCACCCAACCCAAGATTTCACCGCCACCATCTTAATTTGTTAAAAGATAAGACCTCTAGCTACTGCCGCTAGCTTCCATTCTCTCTTTCTAACACTAAACAACATGATAAGAGTTGAGAGCTTGAGATAGAGAGATAGAGAGATACATAGAGAGAAAATAAAATCCAAAAGAGAACCCAAAAGAGCAAAGAGGTTGCCCCCCACAAATACAATTCCTTTCCTCCTTCCTCTCTCAAGCATTTGATCTCTTTAGCATTTCTTTTTCGCTTTTTTTTCACACCATTCTCTTCAAAATCTTCATTTGACACGTTTACCTTGGAACCAAACAGGGACCCAATCCCTTGGACTATATATATACCCACCACCTCCTTCTTACCTCTTCAATTTGTGCATCCACATTTCAAAGAGATTTTTTTATATAAAAAAACAAAAACCTTTCATTGGCTAATTCCAAACAAAACCTATCTATTAATTTATTTGTTTATTTTCAAAAAAAAAAAAAAATCCATCTTTTATCCCACCAACCAACAAAAAAAGAAGTGAAAAGCTTGTAGCTTAGCAAGAGATATGTGTAACAAAGAGCCATCTTCCCCATCCTCAATCCTCAATCTCAAAACCCATTTCACTACTAAACCCAACAAAACCATGGATCTTAATTACACTACTTCTACTCCTGATCAAGAACCACTACACAGATGGCCAACCCCATCTGAGGTAATTCCTTTCTTTTCTTTTCTTTTCTTTTTTAAGTAAATAAATACAACCCATATCTTTCCTTTCACATCACAAACCTAATTAACCCACTGATTAATTAATATTATTCCTTTTCTCTCCCTAAAAAAATTTAAAAAAAAAAATAACAACTATTAATTAATTAATGCCTGACTCATGATTTCATCATCATCTATCAACAGGTAGTTGAAGAAATCAAGGCCTTAGGGAAGATCTCAGGCCCAACCGCAATGACCGGTCTGATTCTATACTCGAGAGCCATGATTTCCATGCTTTTCCTTGGTTACCTCGGGGAGCTTGAGCTCGCCGGCGGCTCTCTCTCCATCGGTTTCGCAAACATCACCGGCTACTCCGTCATCTCCGGTTTAGCCATGGGAATGGAACCCATCTGCGGCCAAGCTTACGGCGCTAAACAATTCAAACTCCTCGGCCTAACCCTTCAAAGAACCGTCCTCCTCCTCCTCTCCATTTCCATACCCATCTCCTTCCTCTGGCTCAACATGAAACAAATCCTCGTCTGGTCCGGCCAAGATCAAGAAATCTCCTCCACCGCTCAAACTTTCATCCTCTTCTCCATCCCTGACCTCTTCTTCCTCTCCCTCCTCCACCCGCTTCGCATCTATCTTCGCACCCAGAACATCACATTGCCCTTAACTTACTCCTCCGCCATCTCCGTCATACTCCACGTCCCACTCAACTACCTCCTCGTCTTCCATTTCAAACTAGGCGTGGCTGGAGTTGCAATCGCTATGGTCTGGACCAACCTCAACCTATTCCTCTTCCTCTCCTCCTTCGTCTACTTCTCCGGAGTCTATAAGGACTCCTGGGTCGCTCCGAGCATCGATTGTATCAAAGGATGGTCTTGCTTGCTAAGCCTCGCGGTGCCCACTTGCATATCTGTTTGTTTAGAATGGTGGTGGTACGAATTCATGATATTGTTGTGCGGACTTTTAGTCAACCCGAAAGCCACAGTTGCTTCCATGGGAATCTTGATCCAGACCACATCTTTAGTCTATGTCTTCCCATCTTCTTTAAGCCTGGGTGTCTCGACTCGAGTTGGGAACGAACTTGGGGCTAATCGGCCTGCCAGAGCGCGGATTTGTATGATTGTCTCTCTAAACATCGCGGTGGGTTTAGGCCTACTCGCGATGCTGTTCACCACACTAATGAGGGATCAATGGGGAAGATTCTTCACCTCCGATAGCGAGATTCTGGAACTGACCTCGCTGGCATTGCCCATCGTTGGGCTCTGCGAGCTGGGGAACTGTCCTCAGACAACTGGGTGTGGGGTCCTGAGAGGGAGCGCGAGGCCTACCATTGGGGCGAACATCAATTTGGGTTCTTTCTATCTTGTAGGGATGCCGGTGGCGATTGTGATCGGTTTTGTGTTCAATGTTGGATTTGCTGGGTTGTGGGTTGGGTTGCTTGCTGCTCAAGCTACATGCGCATTGCTCATGATTTATGTGCTCTCAACAACAGATTGGGAGGTTCAAGTACAGAGAGCAAGAGAGCTAACACGTTCAACAACTTCTTCTCCAGCAACAGCAATATTACCAATCTCTTCAAAATCAGACGACATAAATAATTCTAATTCTATAGTTAAGGAAGCTAATAGCAACAAGAAGATATCGATGATCAAGAATGAGACAATAATATCGTGCATTGATGATGAGGTTGATCAGAGGTCAACTTCAGAAGAAACAGACCCACTATTGATATCTACAACACAAGCTGTGTATTAATTAGCTAGAGTTTCACTACTACGACTACTCCTCCAATTCCAATTTCCACCATTTTTGCCCCCCACTTTTGAGGAGAGACTTTTTTATATTGTCAATTCTTATTTCCTCTATCTCCATACCCTACCTGCTGCTGCTGCTAGTGCTACTACTACTACCCTAATTAGCTACCTCCTCCTCCTTCCTGTAGCCATGAAGAAATTGTACTTACAAGAATTATATATATAAAATTTAACCTTTTCTTTTCTTGATTTGCCTTTTCCATTCTTGTTAATATGTGCCAATAATTATATAACATAGAAGTTTAAAAAAAAATAACTTAACTGGTAAATGGATATAGTTTGATATAGTTCGATCTGTGATGAGCTGATGAATGAAATTTTTAGATTTTATGTAACTTTTCTCGGCGTCATGAGAATGAGAGAAAAAAGTTGCTGTGTGTGGGTTGGTTGTTGTTGAAGCGTGTGGGATAAATGTTAAAAAAATGATAAATTTTTTATTTATTTTCTGCCGTACTTTCTCGTTCTTCCTACCATAAACGGCAAAAGCAACATTGACTATCAAAAATGGAAAAAAGGGTAAAATTCCCTGTAAACTTTTGCAAAAGTACCCCGTTTCCTATACTTTGATGCTCGCAACTCCATCATACATTTAGGGTCTGTTTGGCAATTTAGTGGAGAAATAGTCAATGGGAAAATGTTCAGTGGGAAAATAATATTTCGGAAACGGAGGGTGCTGTTTGGTAAATTTTTTTAAAAGTTCAGTGGGGAAACCAAAAGCTGTTTTTGGTGTTTGGTAAAAACTGGTTGTAAAACTATAGTTGGAATGTAAAATGACCGTAAAGGGCACAATTCATTTCAAGTGTTATAATTAATTTGTAGTATCTTTATACATGTTTATAATCAATTTATTTATAATCTAACATCTACCAAATATTTATCTAATATCATAAATAAATAAAACTTATTTAAATCATAAATAAATTAAAATTTATTAATACCATAAAAAAATTGAGTTTTTAATACCATAATTAAATAAAGGATATTTATCTAATATAATAGAAAAATAAAATATATTGTTATCTAATATGAACTTATTGTTATTATTATTATTACAAAAATAAGAAAAAAAGTTGACGAAACAAAGCAACGAAAAGTGCTGTCCAAAGAAGCGTCAAAACGCTGATAAAACAGACGCGAAACTGGACGGAATAACGAGCTTAATGACCATCCAAACGAGCTCGAAAATCAGCCACAATCAAGCATGAAAATAGCCATAAATAAGCATGAAAACGCAGCCACAAAAAGTATGAAAAACCCAACCATTCAAGCCTATTTTGGAACAACATTTCAGCAGCAAATACACCTCAATTTGACAGCATTTCGGTGACATAAATTAGCAACGAAACAAGCTACGATTGGACACTAAAAGGGGTGCATTTGGACAGCTAAAAGAGCTACAAAATGGACAGCAAAACATGCGTGAATTGGCAGCAAAATGGGCATCAAATTGACAGCTAGAATGAGCTTAATATTGACAGCAAAACATGCATAATTTGGCAGCAAAACGGACACTATTTCGTCATCAAAACGAACTCCCAATTGACCGCAAAAATAGCATAAAAATGGAAGCAATTATTAGTGCGAAATTGACAGCAAAATGAGCAAAGATTGACAGCAAAGTGGCGTGGTTTTGGCAGTAGCACAAGCACCCATTTCGACAACAAAATCAACAGCCTTTCGGCAACAAAAACGGACACTAAATGAGCAACGATTCGTCAACGAATTGACAGCATTATAAACACCAAATTGGCAGCACATAAACACACATTTTGACAGCTAGAATGAGCTGAATTCAACACTTAAATGGGCATTATTTCGGCAACAAAAGGCAAGCTAGCATTCATCAACCAAAACAGCCCTAATTGAACACAAAAATTGGCCACAAATTAGATCATACAAACTAATTTGACAGCAAACAGACAACATTTTGACAGCAAATAGAGCACTATTATGACAGCAAAGTAAGCATACATTTGACAGCGAAAATGGTCATTATTTCGGCAACAAAGTGAGTTAACATTCAGCAACAAAACGAACTATAATTGAATACAAAATTAGATTGTCTTCGAGCTGAGTTTAACTCAATAGCAAATCAACGATAACTAAAAATAAGAAAGAAATAAATAAAATTTCTCAATCTTCTAAAATAATTACAACAATAATAGTCAGAAACATAAAAGAAAGATCACACACCAGTAGAAGTAGGATCTGTTGGTTGCTAATTAGGAAATTTATTTCTTATTTAAACGGGGAGGAAATCTGGGATTAATTGCAGTAGTGATGTGCAAAGGGGTTAATTCATAAAACTGTGTGTCGGTTTCTCCTAATAAATTCAGATGAATTGCATCTATAAATTCTCAGACCTAAGAATCGAAAAAATATTAAATACATTTGAATACAAGTTTTGGCTGCAGCGTTCATCACCAAGGCCTTAAGAAGAAGAGATTTCTTTCTCTTGAGCTAGATGGAGAGTAAGAACTAAAACCTTCTTCCAGGAGTTATTTCAGCATGTGTGATCAATTCTTACGATACCGTGAATCGCGATGGAGAAGAAGGCCGGAGACGAGAGAGGAGTCGGACGGAGCCAATTGAGGAGAAGGAGAGGTGCTGTCGGAGGAGAATGAGTAGAGAGGTGCCGTGGGAGGAGAACGACAATGAGGAGAGAAAACCCTAGAAAATTTAGAAGAGAACGAGAATGAGGAGTTCTTGATTTTTTTTGAAAATTATATACCAGGTAGCATCGTAATTAAACAAGAATAGAAAGGGTATTTTTGTCCAAAAAAATGCTCACCCTCCATCCCGCAATCTGAAAAAATCCTGGTTGCTCCACCGGTCCAATTTGGGCCATTCCCAAAATGGAGAAAATGCTGGTTTTGGAGTCCAACATTTCCAATTTCATCTCCAAAACTGGTGTTTACTAAACACATTTTTTTCAATTTCAGTCTGGGAATGCTGGTTTCGGTACCGAAACCAGACTCCCAAACAACACCTAAGTGTACACTAGGCTGCCTATAATCTTCACTATCAATTGCTTTGATGAAATAAAAGTGTATACAATTTTTATTTTATTTTTACATCACATGTCCAAGTTATCGAGGAGTTGATTTAGAACCCTAAACTCACGTTAACATTTTAAAATTTCGTATTAGAGGCCTGAGTAGTGATTTTAGGCGTATTCGAGCTTTAATACTATAGAGGGTCTATTTGGGATTGATTTCCAAATAAATTCTGCTTTATGCTATAACTGATCTAATGGTCAAAACTGTTTCGGGTAGAATTTTTAAATTTGATACTTCTGTCAGAAGCGATTTTGACTCTCAGATCAAATTTTAAAGGAAGTAAAATCTGCTAAACAACTATTCCAAACGGATCTAGATTAGTTTGGCTTAAAAAAAAACATGAGACCAAATTATATATATATTTATATATATAATATGAATCATTTGTCCAAAAGACTTCCTACATTTCATAGAAAATGTCGTTTTAGCATTTTACACGCGCGAATGGACGAAGATAGTGATTTTTTTTTGTCTATAATATTTTTCAAATTTTTAAGAGTTTTAATTAGGAGTGTGCAGTGTTAGTAAAGTTAATATATTTTTTTTCTAAATGAATATTAAACGACATTTAATTTTAAAAAATCCTATTTTTCCTAAAATGATACTCCATTTATTATTTAACAGAGAGAATTTTTTTTTTTTTACGTAAAACTTGACTTTTGTATTGGTACAAAATCTTCAGCCGACAACAAACAACCAATTAGCTACATTTTTTTTGACAGATATATTGATTTATGTGGTGCATAGTTCTCTTATTAAAAGAAATAAATAAGAAAAAAAATATCTATGGGGTACATGAAATATATATAATATAATATTAATATATAGGGTTATTGAGGAGCATTTATATATGTTTCTTTGATTTAAAACATTCCGTTTGGATGCAAAGTTACAAATGATGTTACGGATTCTTTGGTATTATCGGAAATTATATTTTCCTTTTTTGAAGAGTGTCACGTAGTTGTGGTTCAAAGCCAAAGGGCCGTTCTTTTAGACCTTCTCCTCCGTCTCCGCTTTTCACTATTTTGCCAACATGCCCGACAATGGAAAAAATATGTTATCCATTATTCTCAATTCACTTCTCATCAATTCTCCCCGCTTTTTATTCCCTCCATTATATTCTAATTAAATATTCAAATTTAGATTTATAAAAGAAAACTTAAACGGATCCATAAACCTATCACTAATCATTAAATTCAATGTTTATACGTATTGACGATAAGTTGAGACAATACTCATAAACTTAAATTGAAATCGGTTTAGTAAGTTTAAATGACGATATTCAAACGAAATCAATATCTAAGGGCAAAACGGGAACATTCGAAAGGTCCGAGAAAAGGGTATATAAAAAAGATGGAAGTGATAATGGTGATGTATAGCCGTGGCAGTGGCAGTGGCAGTGGAGAAGAGAAGTGTCTACCATCTAGTGAAAGATATTGATGTGTGGGGATGCCCTGCTTCAAAAACTGAAGAAACAAAATCCAGCTCCCCACCACTTCCATATATGTACATAAAACAAATACACTCACATAAGAGAATTTATTTTCCACTGAAAAAAAGGGCCAATTTAATTTAATTATATATATATATATATATATATATATATATATATATATATATATATATATATATATATTCATCTGATCTAGCTACATATTTATAAAAAAAAGACAAATACGTACGGTTCCTAACATAATATATTTATAATTGTTCTTGCTACTCTCCGTGCTTGGCCCTTCTGGTGGCGCTAAGTGCTTCTGATGTGGGTTGTGTGAGCTTAGGTTTCTTTCTTCTGTATTGTTCTTGCTGGTTGTGTGGTTTCATGTTTTTGGTTTGGTTTTTGAGCCTCTTTAGGCAGGCTCTAGTTCTGGTTTTCTGTTCTCTTGTCATGTTCTTCATGACCTTTCTTTAATAAATCCTCTGCTTATTAAAAAAAAAAATATATTTATAATTGTATATTCATATGAAATTCATATATATTCATAAATAAACTAATGTAAAGAAAGAAAAGGGCTACAACGTGGGGATGGTCCATCAAATTGCAGCTTCTGAGTGGTGCACGTTGGACTCTCTATTCCACTTCGATCTCATACTCACTTTTCCTTATCTTCTTGCTCTTCAATTTTTAAAATAAAATATCAATGTATTGCATATATATATCCCATCTCTATCTATATAGCAGCAATCCTCGTATATGTCCATAACCATGTAGTTGTGGCAAGGAACTGTCTTTGCATATTGTGTGGTGTGGCAAACATTTTGCATATCTACCCTTCCAATTTTCCAAACATCGATCACACAACCTTCACTTATATATGTCATGTTTTATTTATTTATTTGTGTCTACATTACATAATGAACCATTAACTTTCAGACTAATCAAACCACTAACTTTCAGACTAACGAGTGAACATAATGTATATATTGGAGTCATCTGATTCTAAAATGTATGTTTAATAAGTGTAGTTTTGTTTATAAAAAGTTACACTAAATAATGTAAACGACCTATATTTATGTAAAAAAAAAAATTTAGCATGTTACATTAGTGTTTATAAAAAACAATAAAAATTCATGTTACAAGTAAATATATTTGATGTTTTATTTTTCTAATATAACTATTGTACCAATTTTACATTAGTGTTTATAAAAAAACAATAAAGTTTTTAAAACTTACAGAAAACTTACAATTCACATAAATATAATTGTTTCATATTATTTAGTATAATTTTTTTAAAATATAAATTACGCAAACATGCTGGAGTCAATCGATTCCAAACCCGGTGCTATTTATATATACTCGTACTAAGATGAACCTCACTAGGAGAGGGCCACTTTTTTTCACTCCTCTGCTAATCTTATGTTTTGTACCGTAAAACCATACACAACGCCGGCCGCTGATTGAATTAATGGGACCCCTCCCCTTCAAAGAGGCGCATAGACCCAGTACAATTTATGTACGTTTGTAAGAAGAGAGTAACATTTTTACTATTTTATTTTACAAGTGTATACTTAATTAATTAATAATTACTTCTTCTTTATTATAATATCTTATCTTCCCTTCCCATAAAAAAAGAAGAAGACAATTACTGGATTGATTATATATATATATAGTTCAATATTAGCTACTTCCTCCATTTTATAAAAAAAAATTGTTTAAGTAAAAAAAAGGTCCATAAAAAATGTTGTTTTACAAATTTTTTTTAGGCCTTTCTTCTAAAAAGATGTTCTTAATGTATATTGACTATTTGTAGTATAGTCAACTAAATTACTTTAACGCGGAGAGGTGAAATACTTATTTAATGTAAAAAAAAATTACTCTAAAAAATTGTGATTAATAAATTACCTTAAAATTTGTGAAAACTCTAAAATGATATTCTTTGTAGTATGATTTTTATATATTTTTAAAACTCTCCATCTTTAAGTTTTATTTCATGATTAGTTCTCCATTAATTTCAAAATGTAGCTTATATAGCTTCCGTTTTATAAAGAATATTGTTGTTTAAGTAAAAAAGAGGTGTCCATAAAAAAAAAGTTGTTTTACAACTTTCTTGTGCCTTTTTTCTAAAAAGATATTCTTAAGGTGCATCGACTAATTTATAATATAGTCAATTAAATTACTTTAAAGTGAAAAAGTGAAATACTTATTTAATGTAAAAAAATATTCTAAAAAATTGTAATTAATAAATTACCTTATTATCTGTGAAAAATCTAAAATAGACATTCTTTGTCATATGGTTTTTATATATTTTTAAAATTCACCCTCTTTAAGTTTTATTTCACGATTAATTCTCCATTGTAGCTTATAGGATCAAACTTTCGGCTTAGGTATGCTATTTTAGCCAAGATGCCGAAGTTTCACACCGCGCAATGTGATCCTATAGCCATAAGTAGTTATTGGTATATTTGCGTTTATTTATAGGATGAATCTATTTCATGCTAGAAGACGATATGGATCGTCCAAGAGCTTCAAATATATGCATATTTCCCAATATAGCTATATCGATGTATGACATGTCAGATACTCTACTCTACTCCCTAGGCCCTATATATTTCTAATGTATGGTGACCATTTATTGAGCATCATAATCATAAATTAGCTCCAATCTAATACTCTTCCGATTTTTAATAAATGATGTTTTCCTACTGAATGTTACTGTATACTTTACTTGATTTTTTGGTGTTTACTTTACTGAATGCTACTGTTTCAAAAAGTCATTTATTAAAAACCAGAAGGAGTACTTAAATGTACTCGCCTTTAAAAAAATGATTCTCAATTCATTTTCATAATATTAAAGTAATGATTAATTACCGTTTTAGAAGTATTTCTAGCCAATTGCTCTTAATCATTTTATTAACTACGCTCACTCAACACTAATTTTATATGATACACATCAACACTAAAACCCCACTTGATAAGTGACAACTCACAAAATCATATGCCACGTGACATGATGTGGTGGCGTGCATATGTCACGTCATCATTCGATGTTGAGATGAGATATGTTACGTCATCACAAATACTGGTGCGACATATTTTCATGTGACAACAACCAATGACGTGACATATCATACAAGCTTTTCGTCATGATAGTGGAGTAATTGAACAACAACACGTGAGTATTAAAGGGTTAATTAAAGTATAGAGGGGTAAAATGTCATCTAACCTTCTTCTTCTTTTCCTTTAGCTAGACACAAAGTTGAAAGAGTCTAACTTGATTAGATTTATAGTTTCTTTACATTTTAAAAATAAAATCGAATTAATAGAGTTTTTCTTTACTAACTAACAAATTAATTGACACATAGAAGGTTGGACTCACGAGAATCTAACTTTCCCTCACATTTTAACTTTCCACAAAACGGGAGAAAATGATTCCCTAACTAGGGGTGGGGAATCTCACTTTCCCCACTTGGCAAGTGACACATCACCAAATCATATGCCATGTGACACGATATAAGATGGTGTGCATGTGTCACGTAATCATTTGTGTTGACATGACACATGCCACGTCATCACATGCATTGGTGCGGCATGTTGACGTGACATGCCACGCGAGTTTTTAGCCATGACAGTGGAGTAATTGAACAAAAAAATATGAATATAGAGAGGTAATTAAATAAAATATTTAAGTATATGAGGGTAAAATGTCACTTAATCTTCTTTTTTTCCCTCAAGATATGAAATTTAAAAAGTCTAACTTGATTAAATTTATAGTTTCTTTACGTGAATTTTTTTTTCTTTCGGCGGCTAATTTTTTTTCTTGTAACCTCAAATAAGGTTGCTTTAATAAAAAAAGTGAGTTTGCTTTAATAAAATAGTTCATGAAATGTCAGGACCTTAAATTAATTTGTGATTATAATTTTAACTAATTAATTGCTTATTTTATTTTAATTATTAATATAATATAAATATTTTTATTATCACACATGTTCATGTGCACTGTGAAAAAACCTAGTTTATATATATGTATAAACGTTTTTATTATAGACAAACTAAAAAAAGAGAAGAAAAAACTTAAAGCTTGGAAAAGAAAGAAAAATAAAGGTGATTTATCAAAAGGTTTCATCTTTAACAAGTACATTAGTTTTAAATTAGAGAAATGTAGTTGATTTTGTTCCTGTGTATGAATATTTTATTTAATCAGGATATTTTATTTCTTAATTAAATGGTTTTATATAAATAAAATTAATCATAATTTAATAAATTTAAAGATACATGCATAGTTCTGATATGAAAATATTCGTAACTATAAAAACGAGATAAATTAGTTAGACGTGCGTTTATAATTAAAAAAAATTACATGAGAAAGTGTAATGGAAACATTACATAATCATCAACTACAAGCAATGTATTATGTACGTCTCTTACAACACAATTAGCTAAAAATATTTCCATCTTGAAGATCACCCTAATCAAGTAGCAATACACAGCATGCATTTCATGTGTCTCAATCGTAGCCTACATACAGTACATTGCTCACATTTCCACTTGCAGCCCAACTTAATGAATTAAAATAATACAAATCATTCCATTTATATCCCCGCCCGATCCCATCAATCACATGATCGCCATGTATGCATCCCCATAGGGTACACAATCAACAAAATAGGAAAAAAGTGAAATAAATATCTTCATTAAGTTTCAAGACACATAAACAGTAAACCCTCCTTAATGTCAATAACTTTCCAGACACGTCTGTTTTAACTTTGCATCAAATAACCATGAGACACGTGTCACCAATGTTGAATTTTCAATCGTTTATTCGACAAATAAGTTGCTAAAAAGCCGAAAAGGTGACGTGTCTCATACATGTATATTATAATAATTATAAAACTTACAACCGAAATAAAACTACAATGATAATTATAAAATATTGATAACATTTTCTAGAACGATCCTTGTGATCAAATGACAGTTCCATTCTTAACGACACAATCTCGCCAAGTTAAAATCATGATAAAAAGAACGGTTTTGAAAGAAACGACTGTATGTACAAGTAGACGTTACGCGTTCCATTGGCGTACAAAAGTCGAACGGATTATTCCTTTATGAGGGAAGGAGCCTATCTCTCTCCGCTAAATTAGGGAATTATATATATGGTAATTATTTTCCTATTGAGATAATTTCTTATTATCCTATTTCCATACGACTTCTATATTATGGTAAGAGGGAAATTTTCATAAAAAAGGACCTTGTCTCTACTATAAATACAACGTATATGCATCTAAGGTACACAAGCAATACAAACCCTAGCCACCCTTATACTCAAATATTCTCTTACCTAACTTGATCTTCAGAGCTTCTACGTCGGAGATAACCCTCGACGCCTTGTAGGTACAGCCGGTAGCCAAGATCTACCCTACATCCATCTCTTGTGCTCAATCTCCTAGGTAACAAAGTTATTATTTTAGTGCTTTCATTGAGAGCCATTCAGGAAAAATAGTGAGAACTTATTCCTGGATAGCTTTTGTCCCTTGTTAACCCTAGCAAGATAAGTACCGACCCTTCTCCTCCCCCACCCCCTCACCAAAACAACAACCAACAACCAACAACCAACAACCTCCCAATTCTCCACACATGCTCTTTCAAGCCTTGTTCCAACTAACTATCCAGTGATCACCGTAAGCCAATCTTAGCCTATCCCACCCGGCATCACGAGAGCTCCACAATTTAACGATGCCAACCCTTCCACTCCCATGGAATAGGTCATCAATGACATAAATCCTACACTGCCACCTGCCCCACCAATGCATCCGGGAATGACTATGATAGGACAGAAACTGCAAGAGTTCATGAGTATTGTGAACGTCATATTCTCCACTCCAGGAACATCGACTATGCTTGTTCCTATTCCTGTCGATCTTCCTCATACCCTGCAGAACCAACACACAAATTCTAGGAATGTAGGTGCAGGACACCATTTTGATCCAGGAGATTTAATAACTATCCTTAATAGGAAAAGAATTTCCATAATTGTCCAAAACATGGATGATCTAGAGGATGTTAGCAGTTCTGACCATTGAGGATACCCTCACGGCCTAAACCTACAATCTGGTCACTACCACCCTTACGACAATAATAGAAATGATATCGCCAACATACCACCCGTTCCTATTCCCGAGACCGTCCCTGCCCAACAAGTACACAATTACAACCCAATACTCATTCCTGTTTAAACTCAAGTTCCTCCTTTAAGAATTGATCCTTCGTTGATAGATAATTATGTTCCTCCTATCTACACCGTTGCCACTCCCGTTCCTGTAGTTCCACCATTTCATCTTGTGTCCGCGAGCATGGACAATTATGGTTCACTACCTAACAGAAAGAGGTTGCGAGAATCCCTTACGCCAATCGTTCTAGTTTTTCAGACTCCTCACACCATCAAGCTACCCCATGACACCTATAATGGTACCACTAACCCTAATGATCACATACATAGGGTGTGAGACTACCTCCGCTATAAATGTAGACAGGATGAGGCTCTCTACCAATTATTCCCATTAACCCTAAACTAGAGGCAAATTGGGAAGGACTGTTTAGGGTCACGTGCATAGTCAGAAAATGTGCATACAGGCTCGAAACACTAGATCATGAGTCGCTTCCAAATACATGGAATTCTATCAACCTCAAACTATATCATACACGGGTGGAAGCCGTTTCCATCAAGCTCTTTATGTAAAACAACAGGTATATATATATCCGTTCGATAACACACACACCGTTTAGGCAAAAAGCTTGTACATATTATTAAAACTATAAAACTATCTCCCGTGGACGTAGGCATGATTGACCGAACCACGTTAAAAAATCTCGTGTTGGTTCTCTTACATCTCTACTCTCAAACGACTTTATAAAGCCTCAGTCATATTAAAAAGATTTTTTAAGCTTTCACTACTCTCAAACAGCTTTATAAAGCCTCAGTCATATTAAAAGTTTTTTTAAGCTTTCGCTACCCTCAAACGGCTTTATAATGCCTCAGTCATTTTAAAAAAAACTTTTTTAAGATTTCGCTAAACTCAAATGTCTTTATAAAGCCTCAATCATATTAAAAAAACTTTTTAAAACTTTCACAAAACTCAAAACGGATTATAAAGCCTTGATTATATGAATAACCTTTTTTTCACCATCTAAACGACTCTATAAAACATAAAAAATCTCACTACTTATTGTTATGCACAAACATTCAAAACACACCATCAATCAAACAAAAACTTAGCTCAAATAAAAAATGAAAAATCAATATAAATCATCCAAACATTAACTACAAGTTTCACAAAAATAGCACCATATCCGTTCTACATCAAACATCAATCAAAATATTTCTACAAATAAATGAGGACAGTTCATGACTTTGACGGGTCGACAACTGGATGAAGTTCTTCATGTACAGGTACAAATTCAGAAGGAACAGTAGACTCCGTCAAGGGCTCACCAAAATATATAGACATCGCTTCTCCAAAAGTAGAAAAATCTCAATTGGATGGCTTGAAACCTTCACGATTGACCACATTTGTCACATACTGTGAACAAGCAATAAAGGCGTTGCTCATGATCAGAGACGGATCCAGGAATTGAATTCAGGGGGGGCGGGGGTTTGTGGGCAGCGCCCCCGATTTTGTTGTTGTTGAGTATTTTAAAGGGAAGACAAACGAGCTGAACGAAAAATTGGAAAAATATTTAAGAGTATTTGTATACGTCACTAAATAACAAATTGATCGTTGGAAGATAATACACAAAATGACACAGTGTAACATTCTGATTTCAATAAAAATACAAGTCAATTAAGAAAGCTGTCAAGACGATTATTCATAGATACTTCTTGCAATAAAGCGATTATGAATTATTTTTTTAAACACTAAGATTTTTTATTGTTTGACGACCCACTGAAATAGGCATTGTCATGTTAATATAATTGGTATTGTTATTCTTATTTAAAGAGAAAAAATAAATCAAGAAGCAACCCAGCAACACAAACCGAGTTCGAATTGGACCGGGATGATAAAATGTCCGAAACAACGTTTTGGACATGGGGTTTGGAGCATAGGAGGTACTCGTACAAGTAAGCTTCTCCAGATTTGGTGCAAAGGTCTGGAGAGGGAAGATTTATAAGTGGTTGAGGGAGGTGAAGGAGTTGAATTTTGGGTTGTGAGGAAGCGAGTGATTTGATGTATTCGTCGACATGGGAATCGTTTGGCATCTTCATGACAAGGATGGTGATTAGGAATCGATCATGATGGTTGAGAAGGATTTTTGCAACTCAATTGTTGGGACCAAGTGACCAACTCCTGGGGTTACAACAAATATTAGCTCTGCTAATTTCTTGGACGACATAGTTTGCTTGTTCTTGGATTGATCTTTATGATTTCTGAACCAAATGACCAAGAGAGATGAGATGAATTATGTCACACAAAAATGAAAGAAGTGATGATATTTCTATACCATTCGGTGGTCCGTCACTGTGATTTATTCTATTTCGTATGTTTTATTGTAAAATATTTTCTATGTCAATATATAATCCAAAACAACAGCGTATGATTTTATTCTATTTCGTATGTTTTATTGTATAATATTTTCTGCCATGAAATAGTTAGAAATTAGAGAATGATGTAAAAAAAGAGAGGATAGAGAAAACTGAGAAGTACAAATTATATGTTTTAAGGAAATCATTTTATTATTTTTATTTGTTTACCATAAATAATCTTTTGATTTTATCTTATAAAATAAAATTAATGTTTGATAACATCTATTCATTCATTTAGATTTACACAACATGATAAATCATATTCAAAGGAACACGAGAGGAGTCGAATCTTGTTTGTATGTCTTTAAAAATTATCTTTTTCCTTCTTTTATTGGTGTTGTGTAAACCTTCATGACTCTAATCATGGATATAATGGAGTATATTTTAAAGCAGCCGGTCATTTTCTTGATTTAGGGATTAGATAAAGGAGAATTTTTTTATTTGATTTAGGGATTAGATAAAAGATAAAAATATATAAGAAAAGAAAAGTGATTTGCCCAATCCAGATTTGAACCCACACCTTCTTGCAAAGGGGAGAACTTGAGTCAGGCGCCTTAGGCCACTCGGCCATCCTGACATTGATGTTTAACATTGCTTAGTAAATTAATATGTTCATTCAATTAAATAAACACCCTGGCCCTGGGCTGGATCCGTCCTTGCTCATGATATCATCATGTCGTTCTTGTAACGCCTCAACCTTCTCTAGACACGCATGTTTAGCACACTCAACTCCTCGTTCTGCTTCTACCCGTCCTTCATCGACCGTCTTCAAGCGGGCTTCTAAATCAGCCAATTTCTCCATAAACTCGTCTATCATACGAGTTTTTTCCATCTCGACAACAAATAAACACTTTTGTAGCTTTGCTAACTGTTCCTCCCCTAACTTGATTTGCACTTCCAGCTCAGCTTGTTGAGAGTTCAAGTTTTCTGTTAGGGTATCATCTCTGCTCTTCGCGGCATTTACGACCTCTAGTTCAATTAAAACCCGCAGCCGTCTCACCAAAGCAAAACCTCGCATCCTTTCTCTTTACATTGTGTCTAGAACTTTAGCCAAGCTCACTTTTGAAACGGCAGACTCATCGATAAACAGACGGTTCATTTCTGCGGCAAGCTCTAAAACTCACGGGTCTGAGGTCGATGGCTTGTCTATGCCATAACTCTTAGCGACTGTTCCAAGCATCCCACGCAGATCAACCACTCCAATCACCGGACCTGAATGGTCACTTGATGTGAAGGGCATATCTAGCTGATTCCTTTTACACTTTCATTCCCCTACAGAACGAAAATGAAATACTTGTTCACTATAGGGAGTAATCCTTAACGCTTTCAATCTTGGAATGATGTTTGGCCTCGTCGAGACAGAAGGCATTCCACTAAGCCCAACCGTCTCGCTCATTGCACCAAACTGAGTTTGTGATGGCAAAGCAAGAATTGACACTTCGGGCGGGCTGACCATCTCTGTTTCTATCCTCACTCTCTTCAGAGGCGGTTCAGTCTGTTCCACATTAACCGCCACCACTACCATTACGGGTGTTCATCGGAATTTCAAGATCTTCCAAAATTCCAAAATTTCAAACTTCTTGAAATCCTTTCCGTTCCAAACTTTCATTTTCTAAAAACTGAAATTCCGAAACTGAAATTATTACGGAATGGAAGTTTGGAAAACTGAACTTCCAAAATTCCAAAATCAAATAAATACTAAGCATGCAGATTGCTCCATCAACTTCCAAAATTCCGTTTGCTCCATCAATTTCAATTTGTTTCATACAAAAAATACATGTTAATCCAAAAAACTTGCAGCCAACTACAAGAAGAACCTTAGAAAAATAAATATTTCATACAAATCATTACAGAATAGAACAACCCTACATCCATCCAAATCACAATTCAGTGATTGTTGCCTCATTCTCCACTTCTGCAAATTCTGTAAAAAATCAAATAAATACAATTAGAATTAGAAATTAAAAGACTTATAAACAACATGGCAACATGCAAAAAAATCTTACCAGTTTCCCATTTGTCAAGTTCAGCTATATTTTCTTCAATTTTGATGGCTTCTTTGGATCTTCTAAACTAATATTGTGCACAAATTAGTGATTGCACAACTCTAGGATACCTTTTGGATCACCATATTCAGTCACAAATATCTCAAATTGCGCCCACACCGAAAATCTTGGAGTTATGGCCTTTCTAACTTTTGGTTTCTTTACTGTTGTAGCAGCAGGAGCATGGTCTTTGGCAGCAGCAACTGAGGGTTCTGCTCCAACTTGCTCTTGGAAGGGAGCAGGAACAATGTCAACAACAGAAGGAGTCACAGTCTCCATTTGGATAAAGCTGAAATAGAATTTTAGAATCACATACCAATCAATTTCTACACATCCTATACAACATCCCAGATGTTAGGTTAATTTAACCACAACACTCTAGCATCATAGTCATGAACTTCACAACAAAGCAACAGAACATCAGATACATTTAGAATTTCCTAAAGGCATATACACAATAGCCTATGATAGCTATCAAAAGCAACCTCTCTCAAGTCACAATCGCAACCCCACTGGTCAGTTCTATTCCATTTCCCCCATACTATTTGTCTACTTACATTTAATAATTTTTTGCTTTATATATTCCCTTTTCTTTCATTTTTTATTCTCTTTTTCAAGAGAAAAATACAGTAAAGATCATAAGACAAGCAATTGTGTTTGTTTTCTTGTACTCCACAAAACATAAAAACACAAGAACACTTACAACTATTGAAGATTATCCAATTGACCAAGGGACTCAGGTACCACACTAGAGAAGCGATTGTTTGAGAGTTTCAAGGTTTGAAGTCCTGCAAGAGTTCCAAGCGCTGCTGGGATTTCACCAGATATGTTGTTGTTCTGCAACAACCTGAGACCAAGTAATATTATACTTTTGTACAAATATCCACTACCACTTTCTGAGTAACCAAACAGAGGACGAGGAGAAAACATGGAATTTCATGCAAAAGCAAACATTTAAGAAAATAAATCAATCAGATAAAACACCTAGTTCTTACACTTGGCATTAATGCAGATTAGTGAGATTTCCTATTGTACTGGACTGAGTACTAGAAAAGGACTGACTTGGTGCTCATCGAACAGATATTATGCATAGACACAGATCATAGAAATGAACAGCTACAATAGCCTACAAGGTGCGACTAAGTGGAATGGAAGACGAGAGACGAATCATACAATGATAACATGAAAATGGTAACAGAGTATATAATGATGCATATTCCATCAAAAAATACAACATAAGCAAACTCATCCCCAATTGAGATTTAAAACAATTTTTGAAATTAGGGTTTGTTAGAAAAGATTTGAGATTGGAGTACCTACCGAGTATTGAATTTGGAGGAGGCAGTGGTGGAGAAAGAAGAGGAGGTGGTGGTGGTGAAGTCGTGGAGGATAGGTTTGGTTTTGGAGGAGACGCTAGGAGAGCAGCGTCACCGGCGAGAGCAAGAGGAGAACGAGAGCGAAAGGAGAAGAAGTCGATTGGAAAAAAAAAAACCCTTATATATTGGTAAGAAAATTTCAGAAAGTTCGGTATTCTAAAATTTTCTTACCCACTTCCTTCCATTCTGTAGTAAAGTTTAGTTTCAGAATTTTTGAAACCGAATTTTGAAATTCTAAAATTCCGAATCCGAACAAGCAAAATTCTAAAATTTCAATGAATACCACTAATTGCCGTTTCCACATCCACATGCATTTGCACTACACTTGCACTTGGCCCACCCGCGCTTGCCTCATTAAGAGGAATGGCCAAAATGGCTCCACTATCAGCCGCTCTTTGGGCTCGCCCACCCTGTTGAGCTTTAAGAACAACTTCCATGGTTTTTCTCTTAGTAGCACGCTTTGTTGAGCCGTCACATTCAAAATCATGAGATTCATCAGAAGATGAATCTGACATACATTCAAGAATGCTACCAAGTGCTAAGGAAACATCTCTATCAGTGGCATTCCTATCGTTCATTATGCAAATTAAATACTCCCAACGATTTTGCTCCAAGGACTCACCAGAAGACGTTGCCTATTGAGCCAAAATGGGAAATGCATCATTCGGACGACTACAACCCACCGAACGGGTGACCGACTTTTTCTTTGGTGCTTGTGTGGGAACGAGTTTAACAACAACCTTCATCTTCCTTTTCTTCTTCACAACAACCTTTCCTTCCAACCTTCGAACGACATTAATTTGGGGATTTAATGGATGTTCCGCACACCCTTGGTTCAGAAGAAATAAAAAATGAGGACACATAAAACAAATGAATGGAGAAAGCCTACAAAATACATTTTTTTTTATACATTTAACAGCAAAATCCCATCCTAGCCTTTGAGCCACATAACCACATCGAAACGAGCAGTTATGTTACTTTCAACAATCTTGTACGCTCATAGAATGAACTCCTCAATCCGTAGACTGTCAGAGAAATTAACCTTAGTTCGACTCTAGGAGGAACTCTGACAGACCGTATCCCAAGAATTGCAAAACTCCAAGTCCTCGGGAACGGTCACAACAATAGCAGTTTTTTCAATAGTGAATGGATGTTTGAAGTTCCCGAATAGCTTAAAAAATACCAAATTTGGGCGAACGGTAAAGCCATAGTGACCGTTAGTGATTCTCTTCATCACTAGGAAATATCAAAATATGTCCACCGACGGGTCATCTAGTGCATTCAACACATTGTCGGGAACGATGCTTCCTACCGTGAAACAACCTTAAATGATCCTACATAACTCTAGAACGACATTCAAAAGCGGCCAACCGTTCGACATTATTTGCTCATCATCCCCCTTCTTCAAGGACCTATTTATGGCTTTCACGTTCCCCTTCTTCAAGGACCTATTTATGGCTTTTACCTTTTCTTTGTATTTCTTCAGGTTGGATAACGATTTGTTCTTGTTGATATCCATTTCTTTGTCCTCCTTGGCCTCTCTCACACATCTTCTTGCTCATCGGCTATGTCACCGTTCGCATCCTCCTCACCGTCCTCCTCGTCAACAGTATTGCCACACTCCTCATCGCCATCGCTATCATCCCTAGAAAATCCAGAAAGCCCAGAATCATGATCGGAATCCCTAGGGTGACCCGGGGATTCGAACCTGGCTTGGCTACAAAGGAAGTAGCCCTTTGCCTCTTGCCAAGTGTAAACTTCAACTTTGTCATTTCTTTCTTCTTCTTTTACTTATAGCCATTCACTAGCTTTTCTATTCTTTTCTACTTTTTAACTTAAAAGTTATTAGAAAGAAACAAATTATTTATGTTGAGTAATACTAATATTTAATGTTTTTTTAAAATTAATATTAAAATTTTGTTCTAGTTTTTCACAAAAATATTTTATTATTATTTATTGAATAATTTTTTAACTTTAAAAAATTCTTTCATATATTTGTAAAGAGAGTAGGCATCATATATACATAGTAAATATTTATTATAACTCAAATATAATGGTTTATTAAATAATTGTTATAATAATTATATATTAATAGATAATTTGCAAAAAGAAATGAAATATTATTACTTAACATAAATAATTTATTACACCATCAATTGGTATTTTATACTAATAATTAAATCTTATTTAACAATTAATTATTAAAAATATATTTAATATTTTTTAAACTATATTTGTAAAGAGATCGAGTAAGCAGACCATTCTATCATTATACATATATAGTATGAATTCAATAACTCAAATCAGTTTAATTTATTAAATATTTGTTCTTGTAATTAGACATCAGCAATAAATATTTGTTATACTAATTAGACATTAGCAATAAAAAATAAGATCAATTTATCCCCTAGAAAATAACATAGTATGAATTCTATAACTTAAATACTTCTTACGGAAGTTTTTGTTGCCAATTGACAAAGTTTGCGACGAAATTTCCGTAGAAAGCTTTTGCGACGGAAATTTTCGTCCCAAAATATTAAAATTTTAATTAATTAATGATTATGTTATTTCTTTAACAAAATTCAACCTTCGAAATATAAAAGAAAAGATGAAATTTGTCCTTCAAGAGTATTAAAAAAGGATTAAATTTGTCCTTAAAAATATATATAAAATGATATAATTCGTCCTTTAAAACATATCATATTTACAAAAAAAATCTCTTAAAATTTATAAAAAGAGGATAAAATTCACCATTGGATGTGTATAAAAATAAAGAATACAAATCATCATTTAATACGTAACAAATACTATGAACCCATCGAAATTTGAACCAAAATTACATATAATTATGTCTTTTACATAAAAAAAAAAAATGCTCCTACGAACAATAATCACCCTTGGTGGTTGGATTTTCTTATTCTCGGTCGCAACTCGCAAGGCACAACAATCCCGTCAATTTTGTGGTGAGGAATCCATGAAATCCATGGCCTCATACTCGAATCCTTCATACTCTAAAATTGATTTTAAAAAGTAAAACCAACAAAAGTAACCAATTATAATGTCATATAAATTTACTGGTTTGATTTTCATACCAAGTTCCGCTTCATCGTCAACATCATCAAGTACGTCGGCACAATCCTTAGACCCTCCCTCCACCTTAAAGTAATGTCATCCAAGAAACATATATAAGCTTATAATTATAATAAAACTACTTAAATTACGGAACACAATAAATATTTTACATTTATTATCTTTCTTTTGAACATTTTCTAAAAGCCCATAACCAATTTTGCCCAGACATCAAAACCTTTACTGTTTTGGGATGAAGTGTATTGCAGTGAGGATCCACCATTCTACTATTAGCAGTAAAAGCAGACTCTCAAGCTAAAAGACAATAATGGCTAATATATGCCTAGTAATAGCTTTCAATGTAGGAAACTTGACCGCTTGCACCTTTCACCAAGTCAAGATATCAAAAGTACTTGTCCTTCATAAAACATCATCTAAGTAGTGGTCCAATTAAGTCTTTGCAAAAGTAGTTCGACTTCTTTTTTTGGTTCATTACAAATTTATCACACTCACTCAAACTTGGATTGATACTAAGAGTTGATTGTGAAGATGAACCCAAATTAGCTTGTCTTGTTGTCATATTAGCTCGGGCATTATACTCCTTAATCAATGATGCGATCATGGATCCCTCACACCTTGAGGCCGAGAATACCAAGCCTAAGGAGCCAAACACACGAAGCCAAATAAAAAAGCTAACCCTTTTGTTCAAGTATGAGATGAGCAAAGACCAACCAAGAGTCGAAGAACTGGTCATAACGGTGCTCGCGCACCATATCGGGAATTTATCAGGAAGCCGACAAACTATCGGGAGCCTAGCGAGAGGCATAAGAGAAGCTAGCGTCAACCTTGAGCCCTTCGCCCAAACTAACGGGAGCCTATCGGGAGAGCAAGTTACCGGGAGGAGCCTATCGGGAGGCATGGAAGGGGGCCGCGCCAACCGGATAACCTTTGGGCAAACTTCCGGGAGAAACCTAGGCCATCTTTACCATGAAGTTCTTCCGCATCGAGGAGTTACCGGGAGGAGTCTATCGGGAGACATGGGTGAGGACCGCACCAACCCGATAACCTTTGGGCAAACAACTGGGAGAAGCCTGGGCCATCTATCCCGTGACTCATACCTTGGCCGAGAAGACCATGAAGACTTCCGCAAGCCTCATACCTCCAACGGCCATCGCATGAAGAGTCCTGACACTAACCCTAGTAAACCATGAATCCTTTCGGACCTTCGACCTCGAGCCACTCAAGCATTATAGGCTCGGCTACTTTTGTGATATAGTATAAATACCGAACTTAGCTACTATTTTCATTATTTTAGATATTTGAGTGATTTTGTTGAGTAGAGATAACTCCTCCTTTATCACACTAAACTCATCTTGTGGACTTCTAAGCCTTGATGGTGTTATGATACTTCGCAAGTAAAACGTAAACTATCAACCTTTGTAATTTGTGTGTAATCGTTTGCTAGCCGTTCTTTTAAACAAATTCCTTGTGAGATATATGTGTATGTTTCTACCCATTTTCAAACCCTTACCCGTGTGTTCAACGTGCATCTCAATCTTCTTCACCATGATTGCGATCAAAATTCTTACCGTGTCAAAAAGTGTTACAAATTTATTGATTCGTTAACTTTCTCTTACTAACCTTAATTAATTAATTAATTGACAAGCATTTTGGTCAAATTTAAGTCAAAACAAGTTAACAAATAGTACTCCACTACATAACATATAAATGATTTTAAAGAAAAATACTAGATGGTATTTAACATCCAAAGATTGCGTAACATCCAAAGATGCAAATCGTGTGGCATTGTAATGTCGCGGTAGTGTGGCCGAGGGAGAAATTAAAAGTGCCGTATTGGCTTTATAAACGGGTCCTCTCTCTAGAAATATTGCACGGTACAAAAAAATGTTGGACCATTGTTAATGGGTTTTTCAATGACACATGGCACTAAGGGAACCGACATATTTCTTATAGAATATGATATCTTTTTCATATTTTTTTTGGATGCTTATGACGGTCCAATAGCCTACAATATAGTAATAGTATAGCCTATAATATAGTGTGTGGACTTGGGCACCGCATAGGAGGCAACAACAACTATTGTCATCTTGAAGGGCATGCTCAAGGGTAGGGGGGGTTTCAATTTGACAATTTTGAGGGAAATTCTTTTCTTGTCCCTTGTGAGATGATAAACCAATCTTTTGATTTTGGAATAATTTTATTTTGGCCCACTTTGTTTTGTGCTTTTCTCACTCACCCAACAATTATGCTTTTATGTATTAATAATTAATCCATCTATATAGTAATATTTTCTTTGATTAAAGGTGACTTTTACTTTTATATGTCTAATATTGTTTTCATATATAACTGCGGATAAAGTCACGTAGGTTTCAATAGAGTCAGTTGATTATACTGAAATTTTAAAATTTTATACATATTTATACTTAATAAGTTAAATATATTTTTAGACAATTAATCCCGCTAAAAATAATATAAAGTAAAGCTTAATGGGGTTCATTAGAGTGGAATATTTTTTACCACATTTAATAAAGATCCTATCTCCGTCCTAGTATATCAATACTATAAAATCGATGGACTCATTGAGAGAGCAAGTATTTTCCTCTCTTTATGTTAATAAAATATGCAGAAAATTGCCCTCATTTTGTACGGATAACCTATCACTTAAAATCTTAAAAGATGAAAATATATTTCTAAATTATTCAAACCAATCACTTCCGTCACTTGCTCGTTAGCGTAATAGATATATAAAAAATGTCGTAAGAAAACTACCCTAGACGGTATTTGATGAGGGTCACCTTTTTGCCACCACTATGGTGAAAAAAAAGGAGAAAGGGAGAGTTCTACATGAAAAAATTATACTACTCACGATCCTCATTATGCAAACCACACGTGGATGATATAGGTCGACAAAGGGTTGGAGGACAGAATATGTAATCAATATAACTGCTATTTTACGTTTTAATCATTGAAGTGATAGAGAAGCAAATTTAAAATGTCCAAGTACGTACGTGTTCCTCAGAGTTAGTGTCGTTTGACATTCTTCTTTGTTAAATGTTTGAAACTCGTAGTGTTTGACCCATTTCTCAATTCTGATTATGCTGTTTGAATTATACAAAGAATGAGGGAGTACTATAATAATTGAAGAAATCACCAATGAGAGTGTGATAGATGGGAGGATATTGGGCTGTGGAAAAGGAACCCAAGAAGCTATAAATTAGTATAGCTCAATGGAATTTAATTAAAAACAAGATTCACGGGTGGAAATTACATGTTAAAAATTACACATTAGAATTTTTTTATATTTTTATGAATCAATTTAAATGCGAGTAAGATTAATTCTAATCCAGCAAAGTCAAAAATATTAATTTGTATTTCTAACTTATGATAAGTGGTGGGGTTTGTAAAATTACAAGGTCAAGTTTTCTCACTCGACTGTCAGTGTGTCACGACATATGATAAGTGGAAATCACACTAAGATGCGATTGAGTTGAAGAGAGACGGTAAAACACACAAACTATATTGGACCAAAGCACTAGTTCTTAAGACAAGGACAGATATTTATTAGCTGACCTAGTCCTCTATCTCTCCCTCTCTTACGTTCAAATTTATAATCTTTTGAGATCGAATTTTGTATCCTTGAGAGCGATTTGTATTCTCTCACTTTTTTATCTTTTTAAAATTAAAATGAGATTATTTCTTTCGGCTCATTTTTAGTGTTGCTGTCTTATCTATAATACATTGCTTATAAAAAATATGCACCGAAGCATATTGCAACCCTAACAAAGTCCCAAACATTAATTTCTGATTTCTAGTTATCCCACCAATAAGCATAGAGTAATTTATACATACATACCACTACCTAACGACAAGACAATTTCCTTATATTTCCCCGAGCGTGCAAGCTATAAAATCTCCATTGCAATTATTACTTGGGAAAGAGAAAAAAATGTGAGCACAATGTTCAAGTAACTAAGTACAATCTAAGGTCCAACTCAACTCCATTCAAGTATGGTTGTGATTGTAGAAGATATTAATCAGCTAGTTCAATCTTTTGATTTATGCAATTTCGTACATATTAGAAGGACAATTAATATAGTTGCTCATGGGCTAGCTAATAGAGCACTTCGATTAGGCCTATCTGATTATTTTGTGGGATCTTGTCCTGTTGAACTTGATTGTACGATCCGTTAGTTTTAATGAAAAATCTCATTTTCAAAAAAATAATAATAATAAGTACAATCTAATTTTAATTTGGCTCGATGTTTTATTTTTTTAATAAGTAGAGATTTTATTAGAGAAAAAGACAAAGAGAAGGAGTCATGAAGAACATGACAATACAGAGAAAACAAGTCGCGAGAGCCAGCTGCCCAAACAGAGCTACTAGCTCAAGAGACTCCCCAGATCAAAGAGCAAAAACGAAAGAAGAAAAGGAGTGCCAACCTCCGACTCAAGTGGCATCTACTTGCCAACTCAGTAGCCAAACTGGCGTCTGCATCATGTCGCCCATGCTGTACACAAACGAAGGATCCTTACTTTTCAGCCACCAATGCCATAGCGAGAAGATCATGTTCACACACTTCCACGCCGAGAACTCTTGCTGCCTAAACACCACAGCATTCCTATGATTCCATAAAGTCCAGATAATTGCATAGAAGAGTGTAGTCCACTGCTTGCCAAGAGTAGCAGCAGTAGTAGGCAGATAGGATCCCTAGGATCTCCATAGGGACGACAAATCTCTAGGCTGACACCATGCCACTTAGAGCCAGCGCATAATGAACAACCACACATCCGTAGCGATCGCACAATGCAGAAGAAGATGGGTAGTGTCCTCCGGCTTGTTGTGACACATGGGGCAAATATTCTGGGCAGCTGGGAGCATGTTCCTTTGCGCTAGGAACGATCTGGTAACTATTCTGTCTCTGATCGCTAACCACAAAAAGAGTTCCACCCGATATGGGACCAATCCCGTCCAGTAAGATCGAATCAGCGGCTTGATTACATATCTCTTCGCTTCCCATTTCTTGTACCCCGAATGCACCGTGTATACCCCTGATTTATACAACTCCCATCGAAGCACAATCTGTTGACCCTCCCTGCCTGGAGCTAACAGCTGCTCTTGCAAGTTCATCCACTCATCACTCTCCCATTCAAACAACGCCCTTCTCCACTCGCCATGCCACACCCACACCGAACCCACCCGGTTGCCAAAATCCTTGACAAAGCCTTCCTTATTTATTGATAGATGGTACAACCTGGGATAAAGTAAGACCAAAGGCTTCTTCGCTGCCCAAATGTCCCACCAAAAACTTGTAGTATTACCTTCTCCTACATCTAATGAGATGTGGTCTGACCACAACCCAAAAAACTCACTCCCCCGACCACACACTCTCAAAATATCTCTCCAAATTGGGGACAAATGACCATCTCTCGCCTTCCAAAGGTCCCCAATAGAGCTTATCCTGTGTTGTTTACGAATTATCTCCGCCCACTGTTTCCTGCTACTCGTTATCAACTCCCAAATCCACTTGAAAATCAAAGACACATTCCGGTCTTGGAGCCTCCCTATTCCTAGACATCCACTAGATTTCGAGCTCGTCAAATCCTCCCATTTTACCTTGATCAGCCCTTTGCTATTTTCCTGGCCACTCCACAGGAAGCGACGCATCACCCCCTCACACTGCTTGACAACCGCGTTAGGCATCCTATATATAGACATATTATATATAGGAATACTCGCTAGCACCGATTTAATCAATGTCACCCGTCCCCCCATCGACAGAAGCTGACCCTTCCAAGAAGATAATTTTCTCTTCATTTTTTGGATTAAAAATGCCCATCCTGACTTCCTTCTCGGGTTGAAACCCACCATAGAACCCAAGTACTTGAATGGTAAAGTTTCATACTTACATCCTTCCTGAGTCGCTATAATGCCTCCGATTTGATCACTAATGTTCACCCCCACCAAGGTACTTTTGTGAAAATTTACCCGAAGGCCAGAATAAGCGTCAAACCACCTCAGGATACCCTTGACTCCCTGAATTTCCTCCTCACTGTTATTCACAAAAATCAAGGTATCATCAGCGAACTGCAGGTGGCTCAAACGCCACCCTGCCACAGGATTGCCAATCCCAAGGAGGATCCCCACCTCCTCAGCGCAAATAAATAACCTATGAAGCCCCTCCGCCGCTATGTTGAAAAGAAACGGAGACATTGAACAGCCTTGTCTCAACCCTCTCTCCACCCCGAATTGCCCTAAAGGAGATCCGTTTACAAGAACAAAGACTTTGTTCGTGCTAATGCATTGCCATACCCATCCCCTCCATCTCTCTCCGAATCCCATAAGCCTCAAAACATCATCCAAGTACTGCCATTCAATCGAATCATACGCCTTTTCGAAATCAAGTTTGAAAAGCATCCCCTGCTGTTTCGAGTTCTGCAGGTAATGCACCACCTCATTCGCTGTCATGACACAATCAAGGGTTTGATGCCCCTTAATAAACCCGTGCTGAGACTCATTAACAACAAACGTAATGACTTCACTAAGCCGTTTAGCCATGATTTTGGAAACAATTTTATAGTAGCTGCTGACCAAACTTATCGGCCGGAACTCACTAAACCGCTTCTCTTCAGGAATCTTAGGAATTAAAGTCAAGAAAGAAGAGTTCGCTCTCGCCGCCAACTTTAATCAGCTTGCAGTAATCTCCCCCAACTATCCCCCAAGCCTGCTGCAGAAAGCGCAAGGAGAAACCATCCGGTCCCGGAGCTTTCTGTCCGTCACAACCTCTAACCGCCTCCCAAACTTCTGCATCAGTAACCTCCTTTTTCAATCCGGTAGCTTCCTCTTCCGTCAATTTGGAGAACCCCAGATCCTGCATCCTCGGTCTGTTCCACCTAGCTGATTGGAAGAAGGTTTCAAAATACTGAGATGCAGCTAATTTGATCTCCCCCGAGGTTGTGAGAGACGAGGTGGACGTCACAATCTCTCTGATAGAATTCCTCTTCGTGTTCAGCTTAGCCATCATGTGAAAGTAGCCAGTGTTCCGATCCCCATACACATTCCATTTCAGTCTATTCTTCTGCTTCCAGAAACTTTCTACTCGCTTCTCTTGTTCCCAACCCTTGCTTCTAGTGGCATTGAATTCTTCCTGTTCAGCCTGAGAGAGAGGCCGATTGTCAGCACTCCGATTAAACTCCTCACATCTTTTCTGTAGCTCACACAGATTAGATTCTACATTACCAAAAACTTCTTTATTACAAGTTTTAATTCTCGATTTCAGGTATCTCATTTTTTGGACCACGCGGAAGTTACCCGGGAATTCTATTCCAGCCTCCAGCCACCAACCCGCTACCAAATCTTTGAAGGTACTGTCTTCCCACCAAACCGCTAAATCTCTGAAAGGTTTCGGCCCCCAATCTACCTTGTCCCGTCTAAGCACCAACGACACATGATCCGACCCATTCTTGTCTAGAGCCGTAATCTCACAATTCTGAACACAATCCAGCCAGCCTGTTTGCACAAAAATTCTGTCCAACTTACTTCTACTGATGGAATTGGACCAAGTGAACCTCCTACCTCCTAGTGGAATGTCATGCAGACCACACCTGTCTTCCCAGTTCTGAAAGGAGACCATACCCGTCGGAAAGCTGGTGTCATTCAAGCGGTCAGAAGGAACTAAAGTTTCGTTAAAATCCCCTGCAACCAACACAGGTAGCTCTGAACTCTCAATTCTCCTACCCAAATCTTCCCACAGCAGCTCACGAAGATCAGAATCGTTCGGAGCATACACATTGAGGATCACACATCTGAAGTTGAATTTCGTAAGCATCCCCTCGACCTAAATACTCCTATCCCCCACCTCAGTATTCTCTACACAAAAAGCTTTAGCATCCTACATCGTTATCAATCCCCCCGACCTACCCACTGCCGGGGCAAAAGCCCACCTAGTGTCATTGTCACTCCCTAATCCATGTAACAGGAACTCATCAACCACCTCTCTCTTGCTCTCTTGCAGCAAGAAAAAGGTCACCTGATCGCCACTAAATATATTCCGAATAAACTGCCTTTTCCTAGTCGACAGCAGCCCCTTACAGTTCCATGAAAGAATTTGAAACATAGGAAAATCAGAAAAACACCCGCCAAAGACCACCTAATTTCTCAAGTTTCCCACTTCCGCCCCAAACCTTTCGCGGTCAAAAATCCGGAGGGCATCCTCATTAACCTGATTAGTGAGGGACATAATACGCCCAATGTTCCAAGTAGCGGTTTCCACCATAATGTTCTCTCTCAACCGGTTCATGTTTTCAATGACAGTATCCTCTGCTCTAAATATTGTTGTCTTAGAATTTACCCCAGAGCTAGCAGTCTCTAAGCTGCCTGTCGCATCCTTTATCCGTTTCACCTTATTATCCTTTCTTCTCAACGTAATTAAAGGACAAATTCTTATCCCGTGTCCCGATGCCACAAAATTCTCCTCATCCGTAGGGGGATTCTCCCTAATTTGATCAACAGCTTCCCTCCTCACTGTTTCCTCCTCCTCAAATCTGTCTAATTCTAATTCCTCATCCGATTCCTCCCCATTCGAGTCCACTCCTGACTTCCAGTCTAAATGGGAAATCAACCTATACATTGGCTCTTCGTGGTAGTTCACGATATAGAGCTTCTCCTCCACCTTAACTTGGACATCACCCTTAACATGTAGATGGTCTGTCGCTATGAGGATCCGAGCCACATCAAACCTCCTCCTATCTAGTGTGTCTTGATCCACCACCACAACTCTCTCCCAATTTCATTCCTATTTTCTCAAACGTGTCTCCACCCTAACAATGGACTGAAATTCTAGAGCATTGAATCCAGCACAGACGTCCATCCTTGGCAAGTCCTTCTGCCCACGGTATCACCTTAGAAAACACACGACAAGCTCCCTCAATGGTGGTACTTAGCGTCGTCCCTGCATCCTCCCGATTGCCAAACTCAAGCCATATCAGCCCCCTACCTAGCAATCTGGTCTCACACTGCCATCCCAACTCCAGCACGAGTTCTTTGATTTCCAAGATGTCCTCAATCCTGCGAAGGACGCCTACGACACTCCGAGACAACCATTCTTTATTCTCTGGCAGTATCTCTAACTCTATCACTTCCCCTACCTCAGCCTCTTTTGATACTTCCTCAAGGATGTTGCCTGCATGATTGGTCAGCTTTGGCCCCGCTACTGGCCTCCGATAGCCATCATTCTTTGTTCTCAAACCATCTGGGAAATGTCCAGCTAAATCCTGATTGGTTGGCCGACGCTTCCATGCTTCTGTCTCTACCCTCGATGTCTCATTGCGCTGATGCCTAGGACCTGCTGTCTTGTTCCCAAATCTGTCAATGTTGGCCCTGATGGCCGATGCTCTAATGAATTAGCGATCAAGGGCCAATTCCATATCTATCTTATTTTCGACCCAATCGAAACGGACAAAACCAAAACGTTTCCCTTGTCTATTTCGCCTAACCGAGATAAACACATCTGTTACCTCACCGAAAGGAGGCAATCTCCATCGCTGTGAGACTAGGTAACGTAGAGCACGTTGATCCACATGCATCGGAAGATTAATTAACTTATTTTTTTTTAATAGGCAGATTTATTAAGAAATAAGGTCATGAAGATCATGACAAGAGGAGCACAGAACTGGACAAAAAGAAATCCAAGCTAACCCGCAGACAGCCAGCTTGGAAAGCAAGGGGCACTACAACCAGTAAGGAGCTCCCAACGCAGGGCAGCTACCCACACCAGCACAACCAAACGACCTCACCCGACACGGATAACAGACAACCTAAACTAGACTCAACCAGCTGCAGAATGCCTGCAAAGCAGCCATGAAGGGGACTACAACATGTCGAACATGCTGTAAGCAAAAGATTGGTCTTTACTTTTTAACCACCAGTGCCACATGGAGTATATTTAATTCACACAGTGTGCCTCCGAATAAACCTTTTGGTTGAAGACCACAACATTTCTTTGTTTCCATATCGTCCAAAGAACTACATAGAACAAGGTAGCCCACTGCATCCCAGCTTGGATATTAAAACTTGGTAGATATGATTTCCAGGCACTCCATAGCTCTGCTAGTTTGCCCGGTTGGCACCACTTCACCCCTAACCATCGCATTATATAGTCCCACACCCTCCTAGCCACCTCACAGTGGAGAAAAAGGTGGTTAACGTCCTCCAATCCGTTATCACACATCGGGCAAACGTTCAAGGCAGCTGGGATCATGTTGCGTCTCATCAAAAAGGTCCTTGTCACTATCCTCTCCCTCAACGATAGCCATAGAAAATACTCCACCCGAAAAGGAACCAGCCCTGTCCAGCAGGATTTCAGCAGAGGTATGTCCTCATGCCGAAGACTCTCCCATTTGTTATACCCCGACTGAACCATATAGTTGCCTGAGTTATCCAAATCCCAACGTAACCCTTCCTCACGGTTTCCCTGTCTAGGCGTTGGCAGCCTCTCCCGAAGGTTTGTCCACTCGTCATTTTTCCACTCAAATAACCTCGGCGCCAGTCACTTCGCCATTCCCATTCCGAGTTCGCCCATTCTCCATGCTCCCTAACAGTCCCCTCCTGATTGTTCGATAGCTGAAACAACCGAGGATGGAGCAGGGCCAAAGGAATCTTAGCTGCCCAAGTGTCCCACCAGAACCCAGTGTTGTTTCCCTCACTAACTTTAATCGACGTGTGATTGTTCCACAGCTCAAAGTAGGCGCTGCCCCTCCCACATACACGCATTATATCTCTCTAAATAGGGGACAGTTGGCCTTCTTTGACACGCCACAAATCTCCGATGGAGCTGATGTTGTATTGTCTGCGCACTATCTCCGCCCAAGTCTTCCTGCTACCCTTCAGCAGCTCCCACACCCATTTGCATAGCAATGCCACATTTCTGTCTTGCAGTCTCCCAATACCCACACCCCCACACTTTGTAGAGCAGGTCAGCTCCTCCCACTTGACCTTAGCCAACCCTTGCTTATCCTCCCTCCCACTCCACAGGAAGCGACGAAACACACCTTCACACTGCTTCACTACAGTGTTAGGCATCCTGTATATGGACATGTTATACACCGGGAGACTCACTAGCACAGACTTGATCAACGTCACTCGCCCCCCAACCGAGAGAAGACTTCCTTTCTAAGTAGACAGTTTTCTCCGAAGCTTGTGAACCAGCGCTTGCCACCCAGATGTCCTTCTCGGATTCATACCCACCACTGATCCCAGGTAGCTGAACGGCAGAGATTCATATTTGCATCCTGCCCGCTTAGCTAAAGTTCCACCGATGTGATCATTTAAGTTCACTCCTACCAGAGTGCTCTTGTGAAAATTTACCCAAAGCCCAGAGTAGGCATCAAACCACCTCAAAATACCCTTAACTCCCTACACTTCCTCTTCATTATTGTTCACGAAGATCAAAGTGTCATCCGCAAACTGCAGATGACTCACCTGCCACCCTGATACCGGATTTCCTATACCTCGCAGGATTCCGACCTCCTCTGCTCTAACAAACAGACGGTGAAGGCCTTCGGCCGCTATGTTAAATAGGAATGGAGACATTGAGCACCCTTGGCGCAGACCCCTCCCCACACCAAACTGGTTCGATGGCGATCCATTCACTAAGATCGACACCTTGTTCGTACTAATACATTGCCGGACCCACCCTCTCCACTTCTCCCCAAACCCCATGTGCCTCAAAACATCCTCCAGGTACTCCCATTCAATAGAATCGTACGCCTTTTCAAAGTCGAGTTTGAAGAGCAGCCCCTGTTGCTTGGACTTCTGTAAGTGGTGAACCACCTTGTTCACTGTCATGACACAATCAAGGGTATTGCGCCCTTTGGTGAATCCATATTGAGACTCACTGACCACTGAAGTAATTACCTCACTAAGACGCTTAGCCATAATTTTGGAAACTATCTTATAGTAGCTACTGACCAGACTTATCAGGCGGTACTCGCTGAATCTATTAGCCCCTGTTATCTTAGGAATAAGAGTTAGGAATGATGAATTTGCCCCTGCTGGGAACTGACCCGTCCTGAAGAACTCCTGAATCAACTTACAGTAATCCCCACCAATTACATCCCACGCCTTTTGCAAGAAACGAAGGGAGAAGCCGTCAGGGCCCGGGGATTTCTGACCATCACATCCCTTCACTGCCTCCCATATATCCTCCTGTGTTACCTTCCGTTCCAGCCCTGCTATTTCCTCCTCCTTCAACTTAGAGAACCCCAGATCCTGCATCCGGGGACGAGGCCAAACAACCGAATGGAAGAAGGCTTCAAAGTGCTGCACCGCCGCTCTCTTGACCTCTAAAGGAGTCTTGAGGATAGCGGTAGGAGATACTATCTCTCTAATGGTATTCCTCCGCGTTTCGATCTTTGCCATCCTGTGGAAATATCCGGTGTTTCGATCTCCGTATACATTCCATTTGAGCCTGTTCTTTTGCTGCCAATACCTATCTACCCGATCCTGCTGCTCCCACAACTTCCTTTTGGTCGTATTATACTCATCCTGATCTACCTGCGACATGGGGTTGCTGTCCGCATGGCGCTTCATATCCTCAAAGCTCGCTTGGAGGGCTCTCAAGCTAGACTCGACGTTTACAAATACCTCCTTGTTCCAGATCCTGATTTTCTATTTCAGGAACGGCATTTTATGAATCACACTGTAGTTTCCCGGGAACTCCATCCCTGCTTCTGCCCACCATCCCATCACCAAATCCTTAAACTCTCTGTCTTCCCACCATATTGCTAAATCCCTAAAGGGTTTCGGACCTCAATCCACTGAATCCCGTCTAAGGATTAATGGGGCATGGTCCGACCCATTCCTATCCATTGTTGTTAGCTCGCAATTCTGAATGCCATTCAGCCACCCTGTTTGCACAAATACTCTATCTATTTTGCTTCTACTTCTGGTGTTGGACCATGTATATCTCCTCCCAACTAACGGGATGTCGTGTAGACCGCATCTATCTACCCAGTCTTGAAATGTAACCATTCCTCGAGAGTACCCGTCTCCATTCAAGCGATCCGAGGGGACTAAGGTTTCGTTAAAATCACCTGCTAACAGGACCGGACTCCCCGCGTTCCCTATCTTGATAGCCAACTCTTCCCAAAGTTGTTCGCGAAGGTTGGTACTATTAGGGGCATAAATATTCACTACCACGCATCTCAGACTGTTTTCTATGAGCTCACCCTCTAGCCAAATATACCTGTCCCCTACCTCAGAATGATCCATACAGAATGCTTTAGAGTCCCACATCGATACTAGGCCTCCCGATCTTCCTACTGCCGGCGCATAAATCCACTGGGCCTCATTGCCCCCTTCTATTCCGTTGATCAGGAAATCATCCACCACTTCCCTTTTGCTCTTGCAATAAGCAGAACGTCATCTGATCTCCACTAAACATCTTCTTTATGAAGCGCTTTTTCCTAACCGATAGGAGCCCTCTACAGTTCCACGAAAGGATTTGTACCATCGGAATATTTGAGCTCGCTGCAGGACTTCCTATTAATTGATGTTCCCCACTTCCATGTCAAATCGTTCTCGGTTAAAAATTCGGAGAGCGTCTTCATTGACCTTGTCAGTAATTGACAATAGATGCCCTACTCCCCATGTATCGGTTTCTATCATGATAGCCTCCCGAAGCCTGTTCATGTTCTCTATCTCGCTATCCTCCACCCTACATACCTCCGCTGAAGAATTTACTGACACACTAGCTATTTGCAGGCTACCTATTACTGCCTTAATTCGTTTCACCTTATTGCCTTTTTTTCTCGTCGTGACTCCGGAATACTTCTCTAGTTCATGCTCCTGCTGGACCTGAATTTCCTTCACCGTTTCAGATGGTTCTTTAGCTGAATTACCACTCTGCAGGTCATTTTCCTCCCTCGCTTCAACCTCCTCCTCTTCTTGAGTCAATGAGTCCAGCTCATCATCCGATGTTTCGGTCCCACTCTTCCACTCCAGGTTAGACATCCCGCCCTGCATGGGCTCTTCTATGCAATTTACAGTATATAGATGGTTCCCCATCTTGACCCGCATATCTCCCCTCACTTGTAATTGGTCTGTCGAAATGAGGATCCTAGCTACATCGAGCCTCTTTTGAGCTAGGGTGTTCTCATCCACCATCACTATGTTCCCCCATCTCTCTCCTATCTTCTTGAAGGTCTCCATACCCCAGCATTGGACTGGGATCCCCAAGCATTGTATCCAGCATAGTCTCCCTGTCCTAGATAACCCCTCTGCCCAAGGTACCATTTTGGAGAATAGCTGACAAGAGCCCTTGTTTAGAACGTCCTCTTTGTCCTTCTTGGTGTCAAATTCCACCCATACCAGTCCTCGGCCAAGGATCCTAGTGTCACATTTCCATCCCATCTCACGCACTAATTCTCTAACCTCCGGTATGTCTTCTATCCGTCGAAGGACTCCAATTACACCTCGAATCAACCAGTCCCTGTTTTCCTCCGGGATCTCTAGCACTATAGTCTCCCCTACTTCATTTGCTGTCTTCGAGGTGTCCCCGGAGTGGTTATCTATAGGTCCTTTTGTCACTGGTTTTGTACCTTCCTCGCCACGGGGTGCGCGGTGGACATTCTTATTCCTCTCTAAGCGTGATGTTTCTTCCTTACCTTGCTTTTGCCAAGGCTTCCCAGTTATTAAGCGTTGCTCCTTTAGTGGTCCTCCTAAGTCTTTTTGCGATTGCCTACGATCGCTTGAAACCCATTCAATTCCCTTAATTCTAGATCGTCCAATGTTGGCCCTGATGGCAGAAGCCCCAATAAATTGATTATCCAAAGCTATTTCCATATCTATTTTGTTCTCAACCCAATCAAACCTAATGAACCCAAATCGCTTTCCCTGTATGTTTCTACGACCAGGGATGAACACGTCCACCACCGTGCCAAAGGGCGGTAGCTTCCATCGCTCCATAACAAGATACCGGAGGCCGCGTTGATCAACATGGAGTGGTAGATTGTCCACATAATAGGTAATGCTCAGCGTTGGTGCCCTGTCGGTGTCAGTCTGGCTCCTTTGAGCTGCCATAGGGATAAGCTAAGAAGGAAAGAAATTTCACCCCGGTCACAATAGATGTACCGGTGTATGGGGGGGTTCCGGTAGCAGTAGGCTGGCCGGAAAAGGGTAGAGGACGATTCTCTAAGTTCCTATTTTTGCGGAACAGCTAGGTTTTTTTGTTGGGTATTTAACTCAATTGTAGATAATTTAGCTAACTTAACATTTGATCTTCTCACGTACTAGCGTGGAGTGATATATAATCCCTGCAACTTACTTTATGATTAATCTCTACTCAATTTCGAGAAATTACTCTTCCTTCTGCTACCATGATATATGCTAGACGTAATTACCAATGTTGTTAAAATTGGAAGTACATAAATATATATATATATTTTTTTTCTTTGACCATATGGGACGCAAACTTCTCGATCAATCACATCAAATTCAACATTGATAATTGATGACACAACTCTCTAATGCATACTGCCCTCCAAAATGCATGCGTACTCAACTTAACCATGTACGGTGGTGGACGGAAGAGTTCCCCATTTCTTGTGCAACCTAATTATCTTGATGGATAAGCATTATGTTCTCCTCCAATATCTAATTTACATGTGCACCAACGATTAGAAGATTAAAACTTACCAAAAAGAAAAAGAAAATAAATAGAGGTGTAAATTACGTTGAGTTTATGATTTCTCGATTTCTCAATTTGGCAATTTTTTTATAAGTCACTCAGTTTCCAACCTCACCAAATTAAATAATCCGAACCACCATGGAATTGGACCATTTCGGACAACCTAAGTGGTACTGATAGGCAATTTCAATATTCCATTTAGCTAGTTAAAACAACAAATTAATTAAAACAGATCAATGACGGCCTATAGTTGATGGGAGTGATGCAACACTCTAATTCAATACTTATGTAAGTATATATATGAAGTAATTACATATTGAAGCATACCTAAAATGAAAAAAATGATGACGTATGTTCGAATAAATTATGAGACTTTTTATCTACATTTTTATCTCTGTGAAAAACAGTAAAAAGAACTTCTGATAAAATGACTTAGGTGAGTTCTACCTACACCTCACCTATAAGGCTTTATCCAATGGAGGTTCGAAAACAATCTAACGAAGATCAAATACACTATAGATATTCATTGTATTCGTCTAATAATTATGTTTACCATCATGATTCATGACCCAGTTTTGAAAGAGATATATTTTACCACCTCAAACAAACAAGTCATAGCTAGCTATATGGCTTACAAATTAGTAGCTAGGACTCCTACCTCCCCAACATTTTCTACTGGGGAAAAGCTCTATTCATCCTCAGACTGCAAATGAAGAGAAAAAAAACTTTAATAATAATGCAAAAATGACAACAAATATTCCTGTATTTTCTTCCACAATATCCAAACATGCCCCCAATTATATATCACACTCATAAAAGTGGCTGGATGTCTGGATAATACAATTGGAGAGCGAGGAGGGAATGGACTGGACCAGCCTATACTAGCAAAAAAGTCCAGTAGGGCCTGGGTCTGTACAATCTAAAACTACAGATATATGGATGTCAGTCCAAAAAATAAAGATAGCTAGTTGCATTATTAAAGTAAGAAATGGGCCCAAGCCTTTGGTGCTCAGCTTCAAGACAAAACATCAACAAAAAAAAATATGGTCCTACCCGACTCGAGTTTTTAATAGTTAGCATCTAATATGATGGTTATATTATCGGATGGTTTTGAAAATAAATAAAAAATAAAAAAATTACCTAAACATCTCCAATTCTAGGTGATTTGTAAAAAAATGTACCCAACACACCCATCAAATAAAACAATAAAACGAAAAAAAACTACCAATCATTTGTTCATTAGGCAGTGCTTGGTAGGAATATTTATGAGATGAAAAATATTGGAGCTAGTAAAAGCTTTTTCCTATGTTTCATGTTCTTTTAGCTAGAGGTCAAGATTAGGGATTACAATTGCGCGGGTATAGATATGTTAAAACGGGTATGGGCTGGTATGGGTAAATATCCAGCTCATATTACCTATACCCGCAACTAAATATCCATTATTATCCATACTCAATATGCCTAATACCCAATTGGGTATGTAATGGATATCCAATTATACTTATTTATTTATTATTTAACTTAATAAAATTATTTCACCAATTTTTTATTTTTTTATAATTAAGTAAAAATTTACTATAATTTTATTTTATTTATATTATTTGTTTATAGCATCATATTTCGTAAAATCCATTTATAAAAAATTTAAGAAAAATATGAAAAGTGGATGTCTAATTACTCATCTTGAGATAAAGATTATATTTTTATAATTTTTAATTTATTTTGTTTAAAGTATTAAGCAAGAATATTGAGTTTTTATTACGAAAAAAAAATTAAAAAGATGAGAGAGAGGAAAAAGGAGAGAGATAAAACCAAGGAAAAAAAATTCGGGAAGTTGAAAAAAATGCGGGTATTGTGCGGGTACCATACCCAATTATACTCATAATTATAAATGCGGGTATTATCCATACCCAAACCATACCCGCAATTACTCGCTCAATATTCTCGCACATAAAAGCCAACACTCGCACAAAGAAAAAGTCAATCATATCCTCAATGTTTGGTTTAGAATGCAAAATAGCCATCACTTGTGAAAAAATAAATCTGATTTTAATTTTTTTATCTCTTAGAGTATCCTTGATGCGCTTGGGCAGAATACTAATCTTTTTCCATTGATGGTTAGTTCCCTCACTTTATTATATACTCCCTCCGAACAGAATTAACTGTCGTTTACTGTTTGGGCACGCATATTAAGAAAGTTGGATGACTCATTATTTGACCCAAAAAAAATCAGTATTTTTTTTCGAACTAGCAAAATTGTCTAAAATAGCGAGTTATCCAGCCTTTTTAATATGCGTGCCCAAATAGTAAAAGACAGTTAATAAAAGAAGGAGGGAGTATAATGCAGGTTAAGCTATAGAGGAAGGGATAAACTTGCAGGAGTATAATGCAGGTTAAGCTATAGAGGAAGGGATAAACTTGCAGCAGGTAACATTAACCACAAAATAAAAAGGTAAATGGGCTGTGGGACTCAAATAGGCTGGGCCGATTAGTGCCCAGCTGGAGTGGGCTCAACAAAAAAGCTCTTATGACAACTCTTGGCCACGAACCAAATCTGCGCGCAAACCTGTAAAATTATTAGTCAACGACGTCGTTCAAGCGCTATTCACGGGTTAGGTGACACTAGCGCGGACGACGCATCGCTTAGCTTTCCAGAAGAACTCTCAGTTTCTAGTCAGGATGGAACGACGCGTCATACTATATTTGTTCAGTCCGAAAGTATATATAAAATTCCCGAGGGAAGAAAAAGGTTTCATATGGTTTCATGTAATTTACTGTTACAGAAAACTTGCCGTTTCTTCTTTAGTTAGAAATTATAATCACACCAAATGAAACCATTATAAGGAAGAAGCAAAATCATAATTGATGAAGAAAAACCTAGAGATTCCATAGAAGATGGGTCTAATTCACTGTTCTGATAAAACTACTAAAGAAATTTAACTACCCTCTGATCCCATTCTAGAATTCATAAACATATTGACAGCAGATATCCGACCTAGACATCCATCAGCTGCCATGACTCCTTGGCAGCTGTGACAGACTGCTTGAAGTGGTACTTAGAGAGTGTGTTGCGACGTTTCCTGGCAATTGCCCAACCGGAACTAGACCTGTAGGCTCGCAATCAACAATATCACTCGCTTGGCTGCCCGTAAGAAGCAGAATTAGCAGGACGAGGCATGTCAACCAGTGGAAAACTAGCCAAGAAAGAATAATAATGATCAGGCGATCCAGGTTTGTTATCAGGTTCCAGCAGATACGGATCAGGTATTCCTATAGCTAAACCATAGAAAGAATGAGAATAGAGTTGAGCTGCAGCTGCATCAGCATCCACATCTTTTTTACGATAAGTTCTCGTGTTATTATTCTTGTCAGTTTTCTTGTAAATTCTGCACAGCACCCAATCATCCAACTACAGAAACAAAAGCCACTCATTGGTATAACTGATCTACAATCAAAGATTTTCGGTACCAAAAAAATGATAAAACCAAATTAGATTACCCTCATGTCATTGTGGCTACGTTTGTTGGCAGGAGTTGGAGGAGTGTTCACTCTATATTCATGCATTATCCAGTTGGTTTTGTCACCCTTTGGAGCTTTTCCAACATAGAAAACAAGGGACCTCCTGTATCCGATTATCTTATCTCGAGACTTCAATTCTTTATCACCTCCAGTTGCCTTCCAGTATCCATTACCAGCAGCTCGTTTCGGTCGAAACCCATTCTTGTATTTCCTGTCTCTTGGAGTGAAAAAGTACCACCCTCCCTCTCCACACTCCTTGTATTCATCTGCTCATCATCAATCAAAGTAACAAAATCATCCTCGTTACTTCTTGAAATACGCGGAAAAATCCGACCATTACCAAGACTTCTATTCTTAATTCTTGGATTCAAAAATAAATTCCTACATAAAATTCTATGATAACATTTGTCCGAGAAATCAAATCCAGAACATCCTACTAAAGAAAATGCACAAAAACAAAATCGCCCACTAAATGGTAACAAGAAACACATCAGAATAAATTGAAAGGTTTGTATCGGGAAAAACCTGCAAGATCCTCAGGATTATGTTGGTAAACGTTAACCTCCACAATCCTGTGCTTGGGCAATGTCTGGTTGTTGACTTTCGGGTTCAAGTAACGCAAGATGAGCTCTTCATCAGATGGGTTGAAGCGATACCCAGGTGGGAAACTATTGAAGTAGTCATGGTCAATCACATTATTCCAGGTATCAACCGCGTTTGCGACTGCCGCAACTTGCGGTGGTGGTGGAATGGATTGAAAAGGAGGAGGAGGAGTATTTAAAAGGGTGTTGGAGAAATTTGGAGAAGCCCTGAAATTATGCTTCGTTCTCTTGACAGACTCCACAGTAGGATACCTTAAAGAAATCTCTTCAGGAGACGACATTATCTATCAATCAATCAAGCAAAAATGTGCAAAAATCATAGTAATAATCAAAATGGATCGCTTTGTTTTTATTTGAAGAAGTGACTATACAGGAATACAGAGTAGGGAGAGTTCTACAACCCCTCTGCGTAACTATACATCTTAACTGATTAGATATACATCTTTTAATTTAAAGGTTATCAGATTTGGTTTAAAATTTAAATATCTTAATTAATTGGTTATAATTTTTAAGATTTTAAAAATAATAACATTCTTAGAGTGAAAAAAGAAGAAGAAAACTTCTATCCACTAACATTTTTTTAGAAATTACAAAGCGATTTTTAAATTCCTTTTCATGTTATTTCAAAAAAAAAATTCCTTTTCATGTTTGATAGATATATACAATATGAAAGAAATCTTATTGATAATCTCTACTTTTTTATTTCTAAAAAACTGATTGATAATCTATGTTTGCAAGACTTAAGATGAGATCAAAAAATAAATAAGATTTTTCTGTAAAAAATAGAATAAAATAAAAAAGATATACTGTTAGTTCTAAATTCTAATAATAAGATATGGGCCTGTGGCCCACTAGGTCCTGGTTTGTTTTAATGTGGATGTTAGCGAAATTGGGCCTTTAGGCCTAAATCCTAGCATCTAAAACAGATCCAAGTGACGAAAACAAATTGAAAAAATTGCGTTTATTAAGATTTTTATTATTATTCTCTTAAAAACATTATTACAAGAAACCAACCTAAGTTATTATTTCGGCCCATATAATTCTCTTTTTTCCTTTCCATTTTGTCGTAGAATGAACATTAAGTTTTTTTTTATGGATGAATATGAGATTTGAATCTGAATTTAATTCTCAACCAATACATTTAACACTACTAAAACAACTAATAAATGAATATAAATAATTCGTAGACTGAGCTCATATCTATAAGTGTCTGCTTGTTTGAACTCATGACTACTGGCCACATCACATGTCTCGTGTTTATAATATAGCATTTTTTTTTTCTTTTATGGGCGGGTATGTGTACGTTTAAATGGATATGGACGGGTATGGGTAAATATTCAATTTATACCCAAAATTAAATATTTATTATGCCTCATACCTAATATGCCCAATACCCAATTAGTTATGTAATGGATATCCAATTACACTTATTTATTATTTCACCAAATTATTTTATTTTTTTATAATTAAGTGAAAATTTAGTACTTAGGTTCGTTTTTTACCATTTTTACTCATTTTTTACCATTTGGCTCGTTTTTTACCGTTTTTGTTCGTTTTTACCATTTATGCTCATTTTTTAAACCGTTTTGGCTCATTTTTCATCATTTTGGCTCATTTTTTACCATTTTGGCTCATTTTTACCACATTTGCTCATTTTTTACCATCTTAGCTCATTTTTTTACTATTTTGATTTATTTTTTACCGTCTTGACTCATTTTTACCATTTTAATTTTTTTTTTACTGTTTTAGCTCATTTTTTGTCGTGAAAGTCAGTACACCAGTTATAAGCATCAAAAGGTTCGGTGCCCCTAAAGCTGATCCATATCAAGTTTGCATATTTGGGCTTGTCACAAAATATGAACACATGGGTGGACATTCACTTTTGAAAATCTATTAATGAAGAGGGAGGAAGAAGCATCAAAGACTTAATCAAGAGCACAACTTTACAACAAACGAAGAGAATAGACTAATGAGATAAATGATGAGTAAGCTTGGAAAAGGTTAAATATCATGAAACAGTACAAACTAACAAAGTGCAGTTCTCAGTTCTTACCATTCCAGCAGTCGTAGAAATCCACAAAATGCATCTGGTTATGTTCAATGGAAAGAAAAGAAAAGTAAAAAAATTGCATAAGTTGTGATGTAGAATTATTCGTATTGCTGAATGAAAAAATAAATATAACAAGAAACAAAAATTGAAGGAGAGTATAAATAGTTTTGAATTACCCAGTCAAACGAGTATGGTTATGGGCAGGTATACGGGTATGGGTATCCATTGCCATCCCTACTTATAATCAATTATCGGTATAGAAAATGCTTCACATACTAACATTTTTTATAAAAAAAACTATACTATCATGGTACAACCTAGTAATTTATGTATTTTAAATGGTATGGAGCTTTAAAATATACTCTAATTTAAATTTGGCAAAAAGGTTAGAGGACCCTGAACTTTAATGTTTTATTTAATGGGAACCCTCAACTATTTTTTTTTAATTTTTTTATCCCTTGATTGACGTTTATTTTCATGTGTTTTTACTATCTAAAACCACCTTGGTTATGGTAAAAATAATATCTTTTACGCGATTGAAGCCCCACCTGAGATTCATTGAAAGAAAAGCAAAGTCATGCCTAGGACTATAACTAGGGCGCTACATGGGAGGCAACCCATGCTTTTTATTTTTAATTTTAGTAAAATAAATTGTTTGTTCAAAAGTAGTCCAGAATCACTTACTGATTTTCTCTTGCAGGAAATTTCAGGATCTTTTTGGAATTTTCTGGAGTGGTTGCGAGGAATTAAGTGTGGTGAGGGATCTTGGCTAAGTCTTTTTGATCCAGGCTACATTTTATTCGGCCAAGAATTGGGTGACACGCGGAGAAAAAGGGAGAGAATAGCAGATTGCGTGTAAGAAGGAGGAGAAAAAGCAGGAGCGACTGTCATATTTTGAATTTGAATTTTGATTTGGAAATTATTTTTTTAAATTTTAATTAATAGATATTCTTGAAGAGTTAGACTCCTTACCTCCCACTAACACCAAAATCCCTCAAATCCCTAAAATCTCGCCCTCACCCGATTATCTCTCAAAATCATCCTCATCTAAATCACTCCACTCTCCTACTTTCACCCCACGATCAATCGGCTTTAAACATGGGAAAATCCAAGAGATCTTCAAAGAAATCAGCTACACCGAAATCTATCCCGATTAGGCAAGAATCTCCCATGCCTTCGCAATCTCCCTCTCTCAAATCCAGAGAAGGATCTTCCACAAAATCTCAACGAAGTTCTCAGTATAGTAAGGACAATCATGTCCATGGATGCAACCCCTTATGGTTCCCAAAAGCAAGATCTTTCCACTCCCCCTCCAGTTCCTACCACTGAATCTTTTCAAGTCTCCCTCCAGGCCAAGAGGAAGATTGATCTCCCCGAAGAGCCAATAACCCAATCTAGGGTTAGCAAACCAGGTGATTCAAAGATAGAAGTGATTTCGGAGACTGAATCCGATGAGAAACCCTCTGCTAGAACCAAGCAGGTGGTTTGCAAGAAGGTTGGGAGGAAGGGAGCTGAGTCCGAACCACAATGTGAAGAAGGTTCGGTGAAAGAGAAGAGAGCAGGGAAAAGGAAGTTAGATGTGAGCAGCGTATCAGCCCCAGCCAAGAGGACGCATTCTGCGGCAGCAAAGGGGAAGAAGAAAGTTGAGGAGGCTGATCAGGAAGATGGCTCAGACGATGATGCAACTGCAGTCTTGGCCAAGACTGCCAAGGTATTCATTCCCTCTTAAACTCACTTAATGGATGTTTGAGGCCTGATACCCCTAATCTTAGGGCGAGATTAAATGAGAAGCATGCATGTGAAATTACTCAATTTGCTATCCTTGATTTCTCATTTCTTGATGCCTTGGGTGTGGGTAATAGGATTAGGCAGTACATAACCAATCTTGGGTGGGAATATTTTATGTACCTTGAGTTGCCTGCTTATGCTGAATTGTGCTTGGAATTTCATGCCTTTTTTCTGGTTGGATCAGGACAAATTATATGTCAATGGTAGAGCCAATCCTGATCTTGGTACGTCTGATGTTGTGAATTTTAGGTTGCTTGATATGTGGTCTCATTTATCCATTGATGAATTCAATCTCCTACTTGGATATGTGACTGAGGAGAGACTAAACTCTGATGAGTATAAAAATGCCCTTACTGATTATCCCTCTGATTGGGATAAATCAGTGGCTTATGGAGAGTTGATTGGTGACCCTAATGAAAAACTTGATAAGAATGCCAAATCCCATCAGACCTGAGATCCTACCTTGAGGATGCTCCAAAGGATCTTGTCTATTAACCTTTCTGGCAAAACTACTGTTTCTGGCAACATCTCTAAGTTAGAAGTCTTTCTGCTTTGGTGTATGCTTCATAATAAGAAAGTTAATTTGGGTTATTGGATTGTTAGGCAAATCAAGGCATGCGATTCTCTCCCTAAGTTGATCCTAGGAACTCTCATTTTCCATATTACTATTACTGCTACTGCTAGGGGTATTGATTTATCTTCTTTGGTTATGCATAAATCCTGTGCCGTTAAGATCATGGATCTTAAGGCTTTTGACCAAATGGGCCATTTCCACAAGGAAAAAGGCTATCTCTATTTTAATACAGGTTTTACGCAAGTAGCAGATCATCTCTATGGGAAGAGGATCAATGGGAACTTCAAGATTCAGCCAATCCAGCTTGATGGTGCAGACAAAGAGCCCAATCTTGGGCAAGATGAGAAGAAGCCGAAGACAACCCAATTCGTCTTTGATTCAGACCACCCCGCGCTTCCGGAATGGGCCGACCAGCTCCTGAAATTTGTCAATGAGCAGCTCCTATTCTTCACTACCAACCAGAAGTTATTCCATGAGTTTCAAGATAATGCTCAAAAGCAGATGCATCGGATTATTGACCAGCAGCAGTCTCTATTTATGAGTATTGAGAGGAACCAGCAGGAGCGGCTCGATATGTTTTTAGAATAGCAGGAGATCAAGTTCCAACAAATCCAAACCTACCTTGATGTTACCTTCAAGTTTGTCCGAGCCATGGATAAGGCTGTAGCACACATAAGAGATAAAGTGGATGACCACTTCAGCAGTAGCAGTGATGACTCCTCTGATGAAGAAGATGATGCAGCACCATCTGTGTAAGACCCCAAGCAGCCACCTCCACCTCCCACATCACAGTAAATGCCCCCAGGTCGTGTCTTTCTTTCTTTCCTTTTTCAATTTTGAGTCTTCTTATTTTTTTTCCTCATTTACACATTGAGGACAATGTGTTCTTTAAGTGTGGTGAGGTATTTCTAGGATGTTTGTCTATATATACATGTTTGTGATGTGTTTTTGTGTGATTTTCTCTGATCGCATGAAATTTTTTGTGAATCTAGGTAATCGGTTGTCAAACCCGTCAAAAATAATAATAAAACCTGCAGTCAACGTGCACAATAAATTGTGTATAATGGTAGCAGGGTCGAACACAGGGATTAAGGGATCAACACTCAATTCAGTCTGACAAACTAAGTAATCCAAGCAACAAGTAACCAAAAGGGGGGTTTTGAATAGTTGTTTAATTAATCTAATTACTAACTACGAGAGTAAATAACAAACAGTAGTAAAAGAGGAGATAAAAGTATTAGGTAATCAGAAGAGACAAGAGTTCCCAATAAGAGTCCGAATTCAGTTGCAATTATGGTCAGTCGGTCATTGGTGCAAGCATTGTCTACCCCGAGCTGATAGACGCACTTTGGGGACCAGGTACGCTTAGGTCCCCTGCTTACCTTCGTAATATAAGTTATCCCAAGGTACGCTTATGGGATAACCTTGACAGTCTGTCGTCCTCCAAGGTACGCTTATGGAGGCAACACTCGGATGCCCATGAAGAAGAGGTAAGATGCGTCTAGGGCGAGACACTCAGTACGCTCGAGGCTCTGCCCTAACGACTTGTTCAATCCAACTGGGGGATACTAGGTTTCCAGTCAGGACCAGTATGGTTATCTGCTTTACCCTGCAGCTTCGCGTTAGGTATAACTACAAGGACGATTATAATACTCTAGTTCAATTACTAGGTGATCAAGCTAATAATTAACCTAGGTAAATTGACAATTAATCATCGAACAAGAAAGATACCAACACAGAATTTATGAAGTACGATTTGACCTCACGACTTCCCTTGCAACCTTCAATCGACTCTTACCAAGAACAAAAAGACTTAGCCGCACATATTAATAATAAAAACAAATAAATAATTAAGTTGCATAATTAAAATAGAAGAGATGGAGAAGAAGAAATCTTATTAATTACCGGCCGGAGCAACTGCTCCGGTTTATTGGAGAGAAAAAAAAAGATGCCGAAGGCAGTGGTGACGCCAAAGGTTCAGCGGGGGAGAAGAAGAGAGGAAGATCCTAAAAACCTAATTACTAAAAGTATTTATAGAGATATTACAAATTAAATTCCTATTCCGATTTGAGTTCAACTCGCCATAGGACTTCTGCTGCGATTGGGACTTCTGGAGTATTAATTCGATATTTTCCTTTGATGCGCTGGTTTCCTTTCCTCGCTAGGACACTGCTGCCCTTCGCGAACATCCAGCTGCTCTATTACTTCCAGAAAATGATAGAAAATGTCCTTTTTGTATTTTCCTCTCAATTCGCCTAGATCTATAAAAAGTGAGTAAACACAGCAACATAAGTAGCATCATGATCTAAAAAGGCATACAAAAGAGGGGCGAATTATGGACATAAACGCTCTATCACTAGGCTAAGATAGTTGGCCTAGATTGTCTAGCAGAGTCTGATGCATGATTTTTTCTTGTCTTAATGTGTGTTTTTAGGAATGTGTATTTTGTGTTCTGTTTGAGTGTCGGCAAATATCTGGACTATGCCTAAGGCCTTTCTCTTAATGCCTTAACCTTGACCTTTAGCATCCTTCAACTTGTGACCCCATAACATATGAGTAAGACATGTTCAACACCTAAAACATCCTTATTATACATGATCATAGGGTCTAGCATTATGTAACAGAATTGACACATAGGCAAGCTTTCACCAAATATACTTAATATCCCCTTAAGGAAAACTGCTAAGTGGATAATGGAGTTTGATGCCTTCTAATTATGCTGAAATTGCTCTAATGTAGAGAACTACTTTTATGCCCAGTAAATTCCATGCTCTAAAAAAAAAAATGAATAAATGTCTTGATATTTCTGCCTCACTAAGTAGAAATACTCAAGAAACTTCAGCTAGAGCAATGAAAAAAAAAATTATTATTAGCATATATGTCTTGATATTTCTGCCTCACTAAGCATTAATACTCAAGAAACTTTTTAGCAATTCTGGCATAGAAAAAAAAACTTCAGGCAAGGTAAATTGAATGATGTTTAATAGTAGAATTAAGGGGAGAAAATTCAAGTCGGTGAATGTCTTGTCTTGTTGAGTCTGCTGTGGAATGCAAAGATGTTATGGTTATGTGGAATTCGGATGTTTGGGGTGTTGAACATGCCGTGTTCATAAGGGTTGGGATCCATTGAGAAGTATGCTGACTGTCACAGGTACAAAAGGTATAAGGAGGCGGGATAAGGATAGTCTGTCTAGAAATTTGCTACTGTTTGTTTTGATTGTTTTGAGTTTGTCTTTTCTTTTTCTTAGCTAAGAGTCTAGTATGCTTGGGGGCAAGCATTGTTCAAGTGTGGTGAGGTTTGATTGACGTTTATTTTCATGTATTTTTACCATCTAAAACCACCTTGGTTATGGTAAAAATAATATCTTTCACGTCATATTATGGTCTTTTGAAGGAAATCTCAGCCAAGAGAAGAATTGAAGGAAACGGGTGCCTTGAGCGACAAAGTGACAATCTTGGCCGCAAGCTTGGCCAAGACTACAGAGATAGAGGCGTACTCATCTTGGACTCACGGAAGGCGGGTGCGGATCAGGAAGCCAGCTGGCTGTTACATCCCTTTGAAGAAATCTCGGATGTAATCTTTTAAGAACAAAACAATCTATTTAGATATTTATCTTATGTTATTTTGAATTAAAACAATTGGGATTTTATCCCTATCTTTTAGACATTTAAAGTTTGGAATTTGGAAAGAAACGTAAGGGGCGGGGACTCTAACCTTGTTAAAGGCTAAGGAAGGCTGTCAATTACAGGATCTTCCTTCTTCCAACTTCTGGTTCTTGTAAACTTTCACTCTGTGATAATTCGATTTTGAATATCACAAATTTTAATTTAATTCATGTTCTTCAATTATTCTCTTCTTTAATTATTATGTCTAGTAGCTAAACACCAAATTCTTGGTAAGGGTTGAGTGAGCGTTCTTGTGATTCGTGAGACTGATCGTTCTTATTATCCTCTCGTTCATAATCAATTCAAGTTCTGTTTTAACAAACCAATTCTCGTCTAGGCTAAGACTTGATCGATCTTAGGCAAGACGATGGATTTGTAGCCAGTCACAAAGGGGACGAGCGAAACCGGAGTGATGAAGTAGGCAGCTAACCTCGTGGGAGTTAGTGAACTTGAATCGATATAGACCTAACCAGACTGACAATCTAGGGCTCCGAGTTGGGAGTAGCTTGGCCTAGACTCTGTCTTTCCCTACACTATTGAGAAAACGCATGTGTCTCAAGCCAGCAGGCAATTGGATAAACCCTTTAACTAGCAAGGTGTCCACTGGCCAGGATCACTAGGAAAAAGGGTACCCTCCAAGTGATTTGAATAGGAAGAAAGTAGGATTGGAAAGGGGTTCCTCCCAATCTATAGCAGAGTTATGAAAGAGAAGGAGAAAATCTAAAGGTCGATGATCGATTAAACAAGGAATGCGCTCACAAATTCACCCTTACCAGGAGTTTACCTCACGATAGTTCACAACCAATCTCAAGCACCAATCTTAGCTAAGATTCATTTCTGCCTAAGATTGCTTCCTTTTATTTTATTATTGTTTGTTCTCTTTTATGCTTTGTTTATCTTAATTGCAGGAACAAAACCCCTCAACTCCAGTGACGAGAAAGTCGAGTCAAGACTACAAAACCCCAACAAGATCTCTGTGGACGAACCTCTTATCGTGATCTGTGAGTCCCTTGTGGACGAGTGATAAGTTGTATTCCTACCCCATTTCTATATCTTTTTTACAACTAAATTTGATGCCCTTGACACGCAATTACCCCTTAATTCTTTTTTTATTTAATTACAACCATGCTGTGACTGAAAGCTGACATGACATCGTTAAATGCCACGTCATCAATTCAACCATTGCCACGTCAACTCGCCACATCATAAACGTGCCACGTTAGAAACTTGCCACGTGGTAGGATCGTAATTAAATAATAATAAAAAGAATTGAAGGGGTAAAAGGACAAAAAAAAGAAGATAAAGGTTTTGATTAAATAAAACGTCAGAGTTTAGGGTCCCTTTATCCTTTTTTATCAAAAATAAATGAAAAAAATAAGAAAAATTAATCTTCTAATCTTTTGGAAAAATCTCAAGGGTTTGGTTCCAAAGGGAGAATATCATTTCATTAATATAGATTAATGATATTTTAATTCTCTAATAAATGGTGGCAAAAATGATGGTCTCGACCTAGTGAGACTCGGACTCAGTCGGGTTTGTCCCCGACCAAAAATCATCTCCCCCTCTCTGCCAAACCCAAACCACGGTCACACTATCACCATCATTGGCAACCATCCTCCTCCACCACTATCGTCACCATCACAACCACCGTCTCGAATTGTTATGAATTTTATAAAAGTTAAAAAGGAATAAAGGGACCCTGAACTATAATGTTTTATTTAATGGGAACCCTAAACTTTAATATTTTATTTAATTACAACCCTACCATGATGTGGTGAGCTGACATGGCAATGGTTGGGTAGATGACGTGGCACATAACGATGCCATGTCAGCTCACCGTGATGGTAGGGTTGTCATTAAACAAAATATTATAGTTCAGGGTGTAAAAAACTAAAAAAATAGTTGAGGGTTCCCATTAAATAAAACATTAAAATCCAGGGCCCTCTAATCCCTTTTTGCCATTTAAATTTTGTCACATTAGTTAGTATGTAAATTTATTAGGAAAAAAAAATTAATGCTAATGAACATTAGTTATCTTTCTGTTGCAAAGATTTATTTTAATTTTTCTTTATTTATTTATTTGTTTCTTTAATATAATTAATTACATTATTTATATACATTGGATTTTTTTTTTTTTTTTACAGCAAAATCAGCCGGTCTGTCCCCATCTGATGAATACGAGAATCCAAATGTAACCAAGTACAACAATGGAGTTAATTTCGCTGTAGCAGGTGCTGCAGCTATAGCGACGGCTTAATGTTTCGCTATTACACGTATTTGATTCTTTTGATATACAACTTCGATGGCTAAGCACCTGCTTGAAAGGTGGTACCAAATGTAATTTACACATCTAATTTCAAAATTTAACTCCAATAATTAATTTCATCATTTTTACTCATTTTTTTAATATTTCACTACAATCGTCTCCACGTATAACCTATTATTTTTAGTTTGAGTATTAAAATTGAAATAAATTAAACTGAAAGAAAATATAGTATTAATTCGGATAATGCTCGAGCAAACTTAAGAGTTCGAGAGTATATTTAATCATTTATCGGTTTGTTTCATCTGTATTAGATTGTCGGGCACCACTTGATGCATCTCTATTCGTGGTGTGGACTGCCTTCAATGACTACCACTTGATGTTTTTGGAAGGCAAAACTATAGAAAATGTAGGGATGACAATTTCGCCCGCAGATATGGATATCTGTTCAATATCCGCAACTGTGGGTGAATATTACCCGTATATTGTGGGTATTTTGTGGGTATGAATATATCCGCATCCGTAAAGTGCGGGTATGGATAGTGTTTACCCGCTCCAATACCCGCACTAAATACCCGCAATAAATAAATAAATATAATATTTTAATATATAATTAATTCAATATATAATATATAAGGTACGAACCTAGAAGAAGCTAGTTTTATAATTTATTTCATGGCGAGGGCTTTCTAATAATGAAACATTATATAACCATTTTTTTAATAAAAAAATAAAATTTAAGGTTAATTTTTTTTTCTACCAATTCTAATCTATATGATGATCCTTCCTCAAAATAACACTATAGTATTTATTTATCTTTGAAAAAAGAGCATTGCTTCGTACTTCTTTAAATTTATGAAACGGCTCTAAACTCATGAGTCTTATTATTTTTTATTAATTATTTTACAATTTAAATATACTTTCTTTTTGGGCTTTTAAAATAAAAACAAATGGTCAAATTTTTATTTTCTCTAAAATCAGGTTTTTGTTTGTTTAATAATTGTTGGACCTGCAGGCAAACGAAAAATAAAAAATCATGTTGGATTAGTGTATCGTATTATTGTGTGGTATTGTTATTAAATTAGATTGATTTTTTTATATATTAATTTGATTGAAATTTGAAATTCAACTAAATTTGCGGGTATCTACGGATATTCACGGATTATTCGCGGGTATAATTACTCTTCCTTTACCCGCTCCATATGAATACGGGTGCGGGTATGAATTACCCGCAAATTTACGGGTGCGGGTATGGATAGTGCTTACCCGTTCCATACCCGCCCAATTGCTATCCCTAAGAAAATGTAAAGAAGATGGGCTTTGATGCTCAAGTTGTGCATGCCATTACTATTTACTAATGCTATTAAGGTAATATATACCATTAGTGTTAGTTAGTCTATAAAATTCAACAAGTGATCAACTCATTAATTACTTGAATTTTTAATCTCATCCGTCCAATTTTATTGAATGGTTCAGATTTTTCTAACGTGACTGGTCATGTTCAAAAAAAAATTAGAGGAGCTCAATCTGTCCCTATGATACTACTCTCTTTGATTCTGAGATCTCGCATTCTTTTCTAAAAAAATCTTGTTTCATTAAGGAGTTCATTATTTTAAATTTCATTTCCATTTCTTTTATTTATTCGACGTGATACTTCGATTCACATCAAACTATTTAATTTTAATCTCAGTTGTAAAATTCGTTGTAGAAACTCATTGAGCATGGAGCTACTAGAGTGCTTGTTCCTGGCCTAACGAAACAGAGTTGTGCACCATCTTGGCTTACACTATTTTCGACCGCCACTACTACTTACGACAAAGATCACTGCCTCAAGGACTACAATGATTTTTGTGCACATCACAACCAACTTCTTCAAGAAGCGATCCAAATATTACGAAAGCAACATCCTAATGTAAACATCTTGTACGCCGATGCCTTTGATGCAATATGCAAACAATCTTGGACAATCTTGATCAATTTGGTGAGATTTCCCCCCCTTAATTACGAGTTCTAATTTTATAATATGGCCTCGTAATCTGGTGGTAAAAATAAATTTAACGTAGGAATATGGGTTCGATTTCGTTGAATTATATCCATTATAATTCATTATTAATTATTATAATTTTATTTTTGGGTGCAGGACTTAGAACAAGCGGTAAGAGCATGCTGTGGTGTTGGAGGTGGAAAATATAATTTTAGGGAGGATCTCTTATGTGGAGAAAATGGTACATCAGTTCGGATCCGAAAAATTACGTTTACTTTGATGGGTTTCATTTCACACAACATATGAACAAGAAAATGTCAGAATTACTTAACAAGGATTTGCATGCCTAAGCTTCAATGTGGAACTTGTAAAGTTTAGTCCTTTGATTTTTTTTCCTTTCCCTTTTGGTATCTCTAAGTTGAGAATTTTTGCGCTCGTTGTGATTGGTTGACGCAATATTTATAAGTCTTTGGTTTATATTGATTCATAATAGAATAATGCACAAAAATTAAGTGAACCAGTCTCGTACATTGAGCGCACATATATTTTGTCAGATCCAAAGATGCTATTGAAATTAATAATTTTTCTTGGTAGCATGACTCGGTCACAAGTCGTAAAATGTACGGTTAAATTGCCCATTGGTCTCTATACTTAGGCAAAATAATCACACAAAGTCTCTCTATTTAAGGTGAGTTCATATTAAATTCTTCTACTTCCAATCCAACAACGTTATAGATTTTTCTTGTTAACGTGTTATCATCTGATTGGCAGAAAAAAAAAATGAAAGATATTGTCTCATCAATTAAATGATGACACATCAACAGAAACCTAAAATACTGTCAAATTGAAAATAAATGAATTTAACGTAAACCAACTCTACATAGATGGACTCAATGTGACTATTTCACCAAATTAGAGTTACCAAAAGTCTAATTTAACTTGTACAGATTCTTAGCAATTGGGACTTTTCTTTCTTCTCTTCCGTGTCTTTGTTGGTGTCCTTCGTCGCCAAGGAATCCTTTTCAAATGCTAGAGGCCGGGTTGGTAAAGTCATGGACACGGTTTAGCTCAAACTAGCAAATGGACCTTTTGAAGAATTTTAAGAATCTTTTACACATGAAACTCGTGACTTCCAACTCAATCACTCAACTCGTCTAATCCGGTTTTACTACACAACATGTTACTCTATTCGACCAATCTAAATAAATAACCGATCAATACTCATTTATCCTGAATATATGAGTCTAACTTTTAATTTTAAATAAACTAATCCGATTCGCTAGTTATATAATCTTATTACAAACCTAATACTCTCTACCTGCATATATAAATACCCAATCCATAAATCAATTATCTAAATTTTCTTTTCAACTCTCTCATTTTCTCCAACCTTTTAAAGGCAAATTCATCAACCCTTTCCATTTTTTCATTAAATGAAACTAATCCGCTTATAGCTCAGTTGGATAAAAGTTTTGGGTGAAAAGTGAAGACTAACCACATCTTGTTTACGACAGCGATAGATAATTTGGAACTTTTTTCCCAAGCAAACCGTTTTTATAGTTAGGCAGATGTGTTGTGTAACCATTTCAGTGTAGCCTACTTTTTTCCAATAATTGAAAGTTTGCCTTTTTCCGGTAAGAAAATCCAAAAGAAAGTTTAGCCGTCTTTGCTTGTTAACAATGGGACTTACTCGTTACACTTTAGTTAATGCCAACCAAAAGTCGCGAAACTAATTAAAACTAATTAAAGCGTAATCAAACTAAATTCATCTTATATTTGTATGATAGAAAGAACACCGGAGAGAGAAAAGAGAGAGAAAAAAAACAGTCGGCCCATGGTTCTTTCTCCTTATTGGGCTTTTTCTCGTTTTCTTTTCCAAGCCCATATATCTCCAGCCAACAGAGTCACCCACCCTTTCTATTGGTTTTTTCTCCTTGTTGGGCTTCTTCTCGTTTTCTTTTCCAAGCCCATATATCTCCAGCCAACAGAGTCACCCACCCTATCTCTCTGTCCTCCCTCTCCTCTTTTTTCAAGTTTTGGGGAATTTTTACTTTATTTTCCTCTCATATATTTTTTATCTATAAAAAAATTAAAAATGAATAAAAAGCAAAATTAAAAAGAGAGAGACTTAGTATGAAATTATTAAATTACTCTTCTTCTTTTTTCTGGTCACTCACACTACTAATTTACTCCCTTCTCGCTCGTCACAGTTCAGCTTTCATCTGGAAGACTGACTGGCGACGCGCATACTTTCCTTCTATTGTCCACCACAGTCGCCCACGTGTTCTTCAATAACCGGCGCACCACGCGCAATCTAGCATTACTCCAGCTGGAAACACACCAGTGCGCTGCCCACCCCTTTCCCTCCTCGCAGTAAATTTGCACCCAAAAAGAAGAAGAAAAAAAAACAACTCAAAAACCCGCACTCCACCACTCCAGATCTCAACTCCGCCGCCGACTTCGACATCAAATCCCGCACCCGCCTCTCCGAAATCTCAAAACCAGCGGGAAACACAATCTTACACTCCGACAAACATCAGTCGTGGTCATTTTGTGTTCGTGTCATGTGATTTAATCAACCCAGTGGCCTACCACTGCGTCTTATTTATCTTCTAATGGCTTCCATTCGCAGAACGCTTTCGCCGGCGTATCATGACCGTTCACACCAGAACGGCTCTTCGTTCTTGTCTTCGCCCTCTCACAAATCTATCATCAACGGTAAATACTCCTCCTCATCTTTCTCTCCGTACGCGTTTTTCAATCTTCGCCGCGGCTGTGGCGGCGGCGGTAAAGGATTCCGTAGATCCTTGTATAGATGCTTCGTATTCTTTCTGGTAGGGTTGTTGTTAGGTATTTTCCCGTTTGGTCATGATGATCAGAATAACCATAACACCGATATTCATGATCTCTCATTCGAGATGAAACCGCCTCGTGTCAATCTAATGGCAAAACCCGACGATTACTCTCTCCATTCCATCTCTCTTGGCTCTCAGAATAGCGATGAGTTGAATGATGTTTTTTCTCGATTCGACTTTAAGGAGAGGAAGGAGCTGATCATTGTTACGCCCACTTATAACAGGGCGTTACAGGGTTATTACTTGAGTAGGTTAGGGCAGGTGCTGAGGTTGGTGCATCCGCCCTTGCTGTGGATTGTGGTGGAGATGAATGGGGCGTCCATGGAGACTGCAGAGACTTTGAGGAAAACGGGAGTGATGTATAGGCATTTGGTGTGTGCACGGAACAATTCTGAGAATGTGAAGGATCGAGGAGTTCACCAGAGGAATGTAGCATTGGAACATATTGAAAGGCATAGACTAGATGGGATTGTGTATTTTGCAGATGATGACAACGTGTACTCACTAGAATTATTCGAGAGCTTGAGAGGAGTCAGGTAATTGCTGTGGTATTGTTAGTTTTGTTTGTTTGTTTGTTTTTTAAGTAGTGATATTGGCGCCTCAATATCTTTTATCTTGTTATCTATGTTTTTTCTGAAGTAATCATGTTTTGGAGAATTTATGTCTGTCTCTAGCCACACTTGATAGTATCTGGTATCACTTTTGGTTAGGTCATTGAGTTGGCATAAATTGCACAGATTTTGTGTCTAGTCCCCACGTTACTTCAAGCTCATAAAAGTCGATGTTTGTGCCTATGCTGACACTTTTCTGTTAAATTGAACTTGTTACAGTGTTTTACTTTACTAAATGTGATACTGGAAATGATCTAGGTGGTATTTTTTTTCTTGATTTTGTTGTTGGATGTTGGGCTTTGTGTTGTATCATGAGTTCTGGGAATCTTGAAGAATTATGATCATTGCTGAGGTGTTGTCTAGATGTGCTTTCATTTGTGGATATCTAATGTGGTCTGTACCTGTTTTATAGTCGATTTGGTACTTGGCCAGTTGCGATGCTTGCACAAAGTAAAAACAAGGCGATTTTGGAGGGTCCAGTGTGTAATGGGAGTCAAGTAATTGGATGGCACACAAATGAGAAGAGTAAAAGGCTACGAAGATTCCATGTTGATATGTCAGGATTTGCTTTCAACAGTACTATCTTGTGGGACCCAAAGAGATGGAAGCGTCCCTCTTCTGTTCCAATTCGACAGTTAGATACAGTGAAAGAGGGATTCCAAGTAGTATACTCTTTCTCCTTATCATTGCATCTTTCTTCCCATCATTACTGAGCTGTTGTGGACTAACTTTGTCATTCAGTTGTTTACATGTGTGCTGATGTACTGTCTTCTTTTTTTAACAGGAAACCTCATTTATAGAGCAACTGGTGGAAGATGAAAGTAAAATGGAAGGAGTACCACCTGGTTGTTTGAGAATACTGAACTGGCATCTTCACTTGGATGCTGGTGGCCTTGCATATCCTAAAAGTTGGGTGCTAGAGAAGAACCTTGATTCTATTCTTCCCATTAAGTGATGGAGGCTCAATTTTGCAATTTGACGCCAGGTAGGTAAGCTCTCAACAATATTTCTGTGCATGCACATCCAATTTCCAATATCCAAAGCTTCAAAACTTGGCGTGCTCTAAAATTTTAACAAATGCTAGATATGCTTTTGCCCCCATTCCCCTGCCCCAGTTTCCCATCCCTTTAGATAGAACAAGTGCATTTCTTTTGATTGGCTGATCAATTTTGCCTCGTTGCAAGCAAGAGATGTTACTTACTCTTGCAATATCACTCTTTTTCCAGTTATTGCTGTGTTTCTAGAGGGTGGTTCTTCGTACTCGTGCATACTGTTGCTTCATTTGCTAATCTCCGAGCACCAACAAACCTTTGTATTCCACACAGCTGAGATGACACAAACACAGATAGATCTTTTCTTTTGCTTTAGTAGTGATGTTCTTTACAGCAGAAAACGTCTCATTTTTGTTGGTAGATGCTGGTGCCTGTTGTTGGGTGCAGTCAATTGCTTAATTTCGGGAATCTGCACCCCGCCCCGCCAAAATGTAAGGTTATTGTGTAGTGGGATCGTCAAACCATTCTTTGTATTGTCACCGTTGGCCTTCCAAAAGAATTAAGAAAAAGGTCAAGTTGTAAAATCTGTTTCAATGTTTAATTTTTTTTTCTTCAGCAGTGATGTTGTCTGTTTAACACACTATTTGCTTCTGATGTTACTTCCAAATTGACAGATCCAATGTCAATAGATCTAACGTTTCGTTATGGTTCGGTACACCTATGTTTAAGTGACGTGTTTCGACACTTTTTTTTCGTATAATGAAATGCACGCTGATAAATACTGCTCTGGTCAATATTATGTCTATTAGATGCACCAAGTTTCGTCCACATGTCAATAGTAATTTGTGGTCAAGCCATTGAACTGATTTTAACCAGGTCCGGCTCAACTGCTTTTTCCGTTTTTGTTGAACCACTAAACCAGGTCAGATATGTATTACCTGGTCTGGTGGAATCATACGAACCTGGTTGGTTTATTATTTAACCGGTTTGTAGTTTGTGCTTAACTAGTTTAAACAGCATCAAACTGGTATAAAACAGTTATGCCCAAACTGTTTAGGCATTGAATCGGTAAGAACTGCTAGTCCTGGGATGGTTCAAGAATCAAACTGTTAGGCCTGAAATGGTTCAATGAAGAACCGGTAAAGTCCAGAACGGATCGCGGTTCAAGCAGTAAAAAAACATTAGGCCTGAAACAGTTCAGATACTGAACCTGTGAAACCTGCTACGGATCACGATTCAACCTGAATGAGTTGCAGTTCAACCTGTAAAAACTGTTAGGCCTGAGGCCGAACTGGTAAAACCCAGTACGGATCATGAGGACCTGAACCGATCATGGTTCAATCAGTAAAAACAGTTTGACATGGGATGGTTCAGCCATCAAACCGGGTAACTCTGCAGTCACGAACCAGGTAAAAAACTGCTAGGTCAGAGTTCTTGGCATAGAACCTGTAAAAGACGTGAGGCCCAGACAGTTCAGGCATCAAACTGGTAAAAAACACTAAACCCAGTATAACCCTGTCTGGTTCAGCCGGTTTGCTTTGCCTCTTTCTTTTTTACTTAAATTGACGTAACTTTTAAACCGGCTGTTATTTAAATTTTATGGGAAAGTCCGTAGCAAAATCGAGCATTGGTAAAGGATTATTAATTTAATACGAAACAGCAGCACCATTGGTTTCTTCCTTCAAATGTTACAACTTCCTTAATTCTCCCCCGGAATAAAACCCAGGCTTTCTAAAAAACCTAATAAGGGGGAAACCGGCTACCACTCTGACACGTGCTTTTTTTTCTTCCCAAAAGGCTCATATTTTACAAGAATCGATCAAAATTGAAAGAGTGATTAAAACAAACTAAAACGAGCAGAAGGGGAAACAATTATAGTACAAGGGCAAAGGACGGCTGGATAATGGGTAAGTGCGAGGGAGAACTTGCCGGAATCGCTACTCCAACCGAACCAACTGGGTCAACACTTTCTCGTTCATCTTCCTTCCTCCGGCTGTCAGCAAGTAAAAATCTCTCCCCTCTCCTCCTCCAGCCAAGTGGACCAGTGGGATGGCGGGTTTATCATCATCCCAATCCGTCAGAGTTGCTGCTTCATGATCATATGGTGAAGATAAACTTAAAAGGATCAGATGCCCGACTAGTTTACAAGACCAAGCACTGCTAACGTGGATCTGCACAGTGCACAATATAAAATTAACCCACAACAGGAACTGATGTATAACAAGATATTCTGCATTGTATTTTTTAAAGATGAATTTAGCTGCGCATATTATCTAAGGACACACGAAGGGTATTACCATTCACCTCTTTTTGAAGCTCATATTATATATCACCTGACAACCTTTACTTACTAAATTCCCAGTTTGTAAAAAGTAGGGAACATCTGCCAGGAAAGCGGTAGATGAGGAGGACCATGAGAGTGTACCTAGGTAATGAAGTTTTCATACTTGGTTGGCTGGCATAAGTCGCTAAAGGACCTCTCAGGTTTGCATGCTTGCTCAAAGCACTCTCAAGTTGTGGAGGAGGCAACTGCAAAAGCAGAAAACGCTATGGTTTGAGAATACAGATACAAGCAAGTAAACATTTTCCATGAGCAACAAACTGAATGATACCTGCAATAGCACATGGAAAGAATGTGGCCGTGTTTGCGAGACACATTTCAAGAAACCAACCCATAATTTTGGCATCTTCCATACCTGAACAAGTCAAAATAGAGAAATAAAAGGAGGACCACCATACATTCCTAAACAGCGCAAGCATTATGCTGAAGCTCTCATTTACAGATTTAAAGAACAAGTGTTTCAATTTAGTGCGAGCATACCTGTCTGTTCACTAGTTTGGAGAGTATCTCCATAACAAAATCAACCTAGAGGATAAGCCATGATTGTTGTAAATATACTCGCTCAATCAACATAATCCATATTTTCCTTTTTCTATAAAAAGTAATCCTTTTTGTATATTGGGTACCATCTGTAATTTTTTTCCATATTTCAACAGTTGTAGCTTAAACATTTACCAGTGAAGGGAAAGCATCAATCGCCTGGATTACAGTTCTCATGAAGAGCAGTGGGAGAGGAGTTTGATCAACCTGGCACACAAACCAGTTACAAGAAATACTAAATAGACTGTTCTACTACAAAGGGTCACATCTGAGACTGGATATACCATTTGATTCAGAGCCTTTGCAAAGACCTGCGGCGTGAAAACTGTGCGCTGATCGAAACAAGCTGAGCAGGCATCAGTTATCTGAAAGTGAGACACAGATACATACATTATGTTACTACCAGGAATCAGGCATAAAACCAATTTGAAAAGAGTGTTTGGAAAATATTAAGAATCTCCTTTCAATTTGGCCAACGCTTATTAATGCCTGTAAGAACTAAAATGCTTCAACAAGGCTTCGGTGTGATTGAATTAGCGTGCTCCAAACATGAAGTTCAACAGCAAAACGTACAGTCTATGTAATTAGATGATGCACAGAACAGATGAAAAATCTTCAATCTATGAAACAAAAACTAAGGCTTCCTTTATGAACAACTATAAATTCAGCAATGTATGAGTGCACGCCTTTTTCAGAGCAAGACCATCTTTTTCAGGACTGATGTCATGGATGGCAACCAATACTTCTGCAGGTGTTAAAGCTGGACCAGTATGGGCTGAACCCTGTATGAACAATTTTTTGTCTGTTTAGAAGCAAAAAGAGAGAACAACAACAACTCAACAAGTATAATCATAGCTCAAAAAAATCATAATTTTTTTTGCATGTAATTCTCCTGATTTTACTTTTAGTGAACATCATTCAACATATTTATTAAAGATAGATATTATTCTACTTTTTTTGGGATTGCTTTTGACAGGAGCCAATAATGTTTACTAATCCCACAAGTGGCACTGATTAAGGTGTTAAGCATAAAGATAAGAGAATCCAAGTTTCAAACAAGGTGAACAAAGCCGCTGGGGTTGGTCTCTAAAGGGTCATGAGTTCAAATCAGCTTTAAAAAAAGGGAGGTGAATATGTATAAGATCTCTAACTTGGCCATAAAAATAACAGAATCACAAGTGAAATCCACTGAAAACAATGAAATAGCTGTTCAAGATTCAAATGTCATAACAAGAAGTCTAGGAGAATAAACCAGCAAAGTCAAGAATGTTTGCTACTCGATAAGTTTTGTTCCAGGTGTAGTAAGAGGCATAAGTTAACCAAGAGCAATACCTGTAATATGTGAGCAAGAGCCATCTGGAATTTCTCTATAGGGAGTCCAACAAGACGAGGAAAAATAGGCAAAACCTGTAATCATTGATTAAAATCTAAACACGACAGAAACATATAACCAACTCTGACAGGAACTCCAAAAGCTTGAACAAAGATATGTAATGCAAGACAAGAATTACACTTCTGGCCATTAAAGCCGCTTTCAGTTTCTGAGTCATACCACATTGGTTTCTCTAGCATCTTCTGCATACTAGATCCTTAAGAGTTTTTTTCCTTTTATTTATTGGCAAGTATTATCAAGTAAGGCAAACTTGATTTTCTAAAGGATCGAGTGGGGGAAGTTGATTAAATTTGGTAGGATGTTAATGATGTAGGCAACACATGAAGTATCTCTAGTTATTTTTCCACTTTTGAGGGGGTGAGATAGGGGAGGAAATCTTTCGAGATGGCTAATATTCTGTCAGTGTCATAACTCAGTCACAGACAGAGTTAGCATTGTATAAGGGTTTTGCAATGTGGAGGTTTCTAACTCCAGATTCTTAACAATTTTTGTAATGAATAAATCTAAATTTTGAAAGGTCAGTGCACATCACTTGAAATAGTTCTGCACACATTTTTTGTATATTCTATAAATAAGTGGCATTTGCATTGGTTTTGTAACACACATCTTGTGTAGTTACGTTTAATATCATCTGAAATTAGCGGGAAGAAAAAAAGTGGCATGCAATCATACAAATGATCAGAAAAATAATTTGAAGAAAAGAAAAGCAAAATTAAACCAAACCTCATTCTTTGAAAGTGAAGATAAAATTGGAATAAGTATTGTGGCATCCTGCAGAAGAACATATGGTCAATTATGAACAAGGTAGCAATTATTTGGAACTGAAGATGATAACAGTTTGGTCATAAACAACACCTTAAGCTTGGTTTCATATAAATGTTTGACTGTGGCTATTAAATCAGCAGAAGAACTTGTCTCTTGAGTCAGAATTTGCAGTACCTTTGCCATAAGACAACGACCAGCAGTGTCATTCATAAATAGAAAATCAGAACACAAGTAAAGGGTGAAAAAAGTTTCATAACAAAACTGTAAAAGTAAATACCAGCATCAAGAGATTTTCACATCCTTCAGGCGGATCAGATATTATGCGGAGCAATTCAGAATAAGATGACCCAAGGGCCCTTATAAGGACAGGTGTATGACGATGAACAGCCTGCATCCAGAAGGCAAGTTAAAATTGCAAATGTGAAGTGCCCAACTAATGGCAATAGCTGTTATATATGCTTTCGCTCTGAGCCAAGAGAAATCAAAATAAAGTTTAAAAGGAGCCACATGAGGGCAGGAAAACCCAAGCACAATAGAATATCCACCAAGCCACCCAGTGGGACGAGCTACTGTCAATCATCATATTGTTTACACAAATATGAACGCCAAAACCTAAAGATGGTTCTTGGAGATGGTGCAAACAAGATAATACACTTCTAAAATTCTTAGCATGATGCAGCTAATGATAATAGTGAACTGACAGTCACGATTTCCAACACAAATAACTGACATACCATGGAAATAGAGAGTTTTTTCCCCATGATATACCATTGAACCAATTGAACACTCCCCAAAGCTTACACTCAATAATTTAACAAAGCCATTGAGATTAAAAAGTCACTAAGCACAAACATTTCAAGTATGACAGTCTATTGGAGAAGAAATTCTCAGAGGACAACAATCAAGGTTGCCACCAAATCTTTCAACAAAAACTATAACTTGAACAGAAGTAACAATGCAACAGATATACAGACCTGCTTTACAGTTTTTGGTACTCGCCCATAAATATCAAAAACAATTTGAAGAAGACTGTGTTTCTGAAAAGAGAGGAGCTCTGTCAGCATTATCCAAATAATATACAAATTTCTTGACGAGTTTAACAGACGCAAACCTTTGTACATAATGCAAAATATAAAGAAATTAAACGTTGAGCTTCAGGAAATGAAATGGCCGACACAATTTGTGCTGCTGACTGTGCACCCTTCACAGTGTCATTGTCACCATTTCCACTCTCAGAGACTTGAGAGCCACTAACTGATGCTTCCTGATTTCCCACCTGAAAATAATTCTGTCAGAAAAGGAGAGAAAATAAAAGTAATTTCATCACTACTATTTTAATCACAGCAAGACCTTTTCCCTTCACAGATCAAAGGGCATACACATCATGCATACAATGTGCATGTAGTAACAATAAGGATTGGAAATCATGGACCAGGCAATATGCCTTAAGGTCTGAATGAGGAATATTCTATCTAGCTAGCCAATTTGGCATAGCATTAGCATTAGCATTAATATTCAATTAATGCATGATTAAGCATTCATTTTGTTCCGGTGCTCAAAGGATTAACAAAGGAAACTTTCCTCCTCATTTGCTACAAACGGGCATACAGTAGGAAATAATGTTGACAGAAGCATATGTTTCATACCTCCCCTTCTCTTTGATCAGAAGACGCTGACTGTGAAAACTCTGTATCTGAATTAGGCTTATCCACAGCTGATAGCAGCATGTTTGTAGCAAAAAGCTCAATATTTCCCGATATATAGTTTAGCTGATAAAGTTTGTTTGCCACCTGTCCAGAACAATGAAAAATAATCATTTAGCGCCTTAGAACACCCTAAGTCACAGCATCACTTCAGGGTTTTAATGAGTGGAAGGAAACAATACCAGCCGAATAGCTTTTGCTCGAATATCTTCTTGTGAATGAACAGCACACTGCCATCACGACCCAAACATGTAAGTCACAACTATAATACATATTACCCAACTACTTCAATAGACACATGCACAGAAATATTTACGGGGAGCTTAACATATGAGCCTATTAAAAAGTTTAGCATTCAGGACTAAACCAAGCACAGCACAAATCGTAAGAATACAGGCAATAGTTTCTTTTATTTACATTTTAAAGAAAAGCACCTTCTGGAACTGCTACAGTAGTACCACTGACCAGTAATTACCTCTTCCAATATGTGCGCTTGTGTGTGCATGTGCCGTATCCCTAAGGGAATGACTTAGGACCCATTTTATAAAAAAAAAGATTTTAACACACGAATCACAACACCATTGTATATGAATTTACCTTCAAGGCTATATCTAAGCATGCCTGTCGATTGTTTGGACGCCCCAATATTAAACCCCACACAGCACCAAGACCCTGAGTGACACGCTCAGCATCACGAACCTCTTTGCCATTGGAATCAAAAACATCCGAATAGCAGAGGTCCTCCAACAATTTCAAGCAAGACTCTGGCAAAAATGGAACTTCACCAAGAAGTCTACTGAAGGACTTATCTGATGCTGGAAAAGTGTCGAGCAAAGATTTGGCCTACAAAGAGAGGGTATGTGTTAAAGGTAAATCTATCACAAATGCTTCAAGAGTTAAGAAACTAAAGAAGTGCCTACCACTGCCAGAAGGAATTTCTCATAAACGACAGCAGCGTACGGGGAGACTAAACCTGAATCTAGAATCATAAGAGAGTTGAGATGGTACAGTATATGCAACACAAGCTCATGCCCCTGCAAAGTGCCAATAACAGAAGTTAGAGTAAAACAATAAACAGAACAGTGAAAACATTTACGATGGTTTGAATTTTAATATAGTCCAGACATAACTATACATTTGACACCATAAGCTCATTTACTCATATTGGAAGCCTAAAAAAACTATATTCAAGCACATGCAGTTTAATAAAAAAAATTGGAGCCATGAGATATACCATCACAAGTTGTATTGGTGCATCTAGCATTGCGATACAATGAACAAACAAACAAGAACGAACAAGGAAGGAAAAGTTAATTGAAGAAGTAAACAATGACGTGTAGATGCTGATTGCTCAAAGATGAAACTTGGGCCAAGGAGAAAAGACTGCAATTAAAACTCTGAGCCAACATTTTATAAGCCCCTCATGATTCAAAGATTGTAGCAAACCGAGCCTGATATAAAACTATATGTATCAAAGAGCAACAACCATTGCATCAAATGCTTTCCTAGAAAGTGTTCGACTAGGAAGTATGACATGGACGCAAATACATTATAGAAGCTACTGTGGTTGACACACCTAACCCACATGCAAAATTCAATATAGACATCCAAACAGAACAAAGAGCAATAAAAGATGTCCCATTAGGACATCTTTAAGCCCGTGTTGCAGGTTGATCAGTGCAGCGCGGCTATTATACTAACCCCAAAAAAAGCAACAAATAACGCAACAAGATTCACAAAGGGAACACCTTCTGTTGTTGGTACTCCGAAACAATGTGTTTTTGAAACATCACAACAATGACATCATCTGCATCAATCTGGAAGACACCACCACATAAGTTTTTGAAAATAGCATCATAATGAGTTCAAGTTATAAAACGAGTGGGTGACCAGAATCTACACAAGCACTACCTTAGCTACCAGTCGAGCAAGTAATGCCATGCATGTCTGGCTACCATCAGTTTCAGGGAGCTGATTGTAAGATTCAATTATGCGTCCAACAGCTAACTTTCTTTCAGTTTCTAGCTGCTCCTCAGTAAGCTGAATATATAATGGAAGCTGAGGTAAATCCTGACACATCTCCTCAGGGAGAGATGAGTCTGAAACAGATGGAGAGAGCTGATCAGAGTCCGTTACAAACGATGTGTCAAGCCCAGACCCCGCCTCAACATCAAACAACTTCGATGCAATAGGATCCTCATCAACAGTCTGATGAGAAGAAAGTATATGATCTGAAGAAGAATTGACATCTGAAGGGAGGGGAATTCCCTCAGTTCCACTAGGAAGCTCTTCTCTTGGATGGATTTGATAAGTTTCCGCACCCAGTGGACTTTCTAGGCTCTTATCATCAGTTCTATTGTTCAACATCAAAGGCGCAGGAGGATTCTCACCAGATGTCATTACAGGAGGTGAAAGAGGCTTACTCAGTGAAACAGAACCATCAGATTCAAGTTGCATGGGACCGGTGTCATTGTCATCAACAGGTACAGACGGTACTCCAATGGATGAAGGGATACGGCGTGGATCCAGGCGGCGTGGATCCTAGGAAAGCAAAAGTAGTAAGAGGTGTGGAAAATACACAAGAATCCAAGTATCTCAGACCTATAACTGATTTATGAGAATTTGAGCATACAATTACAAGCACAAAAATATAGTACAAGAAATGAACTATACCCTTCTTGGATCACGTTTAGAATCTGCAGGTAAATTGCTGACAGTGGATGTATCAGAAACTGAAGAATTGTTTGCAGTGGCTGGAGAAGGCCGAACTTGCACAGAGGGAACTGGAGAGACCAAATTTGATCCAGCAGATGGTGCCATCACCTGTGATTGAGTACTGAAAGAACTAATTTGGAGTGTTGCTGGCAAGTTCCCAAGCTTTGTTAGCGGAGGCGGAGACTTAGGCAAATGCCTCATATTAGTAATAACAATGTCAGCTAGCATATCAGGATGCATAGTAGAAATAAGAACTTCAAGGGATTTCGAACCCCTATCTCCCGCAGCAAGCAATGCACCAATCATGGCAATCATCTGTTCTGCAGGATCATCATCTAACAAAGAATTATTAGCGGACACCCCATTAACCAAATTCTGCTCAGAATCATTTGTATGAACTGGCATAGTTGAGGGGGAGTTAGAACCATGGCGAATTCGCTTGGGGGGGACCTCATGACCATTAAAAGGTTCTCCATTATCCATAGCCACAGATCTTTTTCTTAGCTGATCACCCGGAACCAGCAGCTGGCCAGGTAATTGATCATCCTAACAATCAAAAAGTACATTGACTTAGGCAAGAAAAACAGTAAAAAAACTATAACTGCGATAGAGACTACTTTGAAAAGGTAAGTACCCTGCTAAACCTGGCTTCACGAGAAGCACGCTCAATCTGTCGTATAACTAAATCAGCAGCATCCCCAAAATTCATTGAACGTAAAGCCCTGAGCAATCTATCTCTTGACTGAAAATAAAGATAAATCAACATGTAAGGCATGAGTCAAGGTGATAGCGGCTGAAATTTCACCACAATAACCTAACTAATGGATGGCCAGATCACCATTTTCTTCTTGTTAATTACAAAGCAACCACCCATAAAGTGCCAAAGTAGCGTAATTTGGGTTGCCCTTTTTTGTCTCTTAATAACTATTTGTTTAGAAAGAATTCTTCATCATTAAACAAAATTATAAGGAGCTGGTGAAAACTAAAAAAAGGGGACAAAGGACCTGAATTCTGATACAAATCTTAATTGTGGTATGCTATGCGGTGAACACAAAATTATAACTGATATTTAGAATTATTTCTATGAAAAATACATAGAGCATGTGAGTGCTAATGTAGTAGAAGTGATTATAGTCATTTACAACAAAAAATGAAGATAACTAAAAAGCAACTTCCACCTCTAGGATGGCTGGATGAGTACACCGCAGAAATCCCAAACATGCAGTTTTTATCGAATACTGGATACTAGCTGTATGACATCCCCTAGCTGCCTCAAAGTTTGGATCAAAATCAAGCAAGGCAGAGAGAATAGTTGCATAGTGAAGAGGCCTCTTCCTTGCTATAGCTGCAAGACTGTCAAACAGATAAGTACATCATTAGATAGACAAAAAATACATATAAAACATGTTTATACAGTTTGTAATTCCAAAGGGTAAACTGAGATTTAAACTATGCAGAAGAACAAAGCAAAAGTTTAAGATATCACAAAATCGATACAATGAACTAAAGGATAAAAAAGCATTCAGAACTTCCAGAAGTTTAAGAAGAAAAGAAAAATGAGATATGAACAAGCCTATCAACACAAGGAGAAATAAAAACTGCTAGAAGGGAAGCCATTGCCATACAAATTTTCAAATCTATGCTTAAAAACAATCTGACGCCAATTGCTCAGCTGGCCATGATAGACTTTCAAATAACACTAGCAGGGAACACAACAGATGAAAGTATAAGCATAAACCATTCAGAAGATAGATAATGATAACTCAACACCTTCCACCAAACCCCCTATTGCAATTCTCCATTCCAAACCTCAACATATCCTAAAAAATGAACCAGAAAATATAATTGTCTAATCATACCTGGAGATATTTTTCAAGAGACTCAAGCAACCACTAAACTTGACTGAGCTACTGAAATACCCATCCTAACACAATTACTTAGGCCGATGATGAAGGCATGTCTGAAAGTGGAAAACTTAGAAATCAAACCAGACTCCTAAACTAGTTTGCAACATTAGGAACCCTGCTTGTTACGCCATGTGGACCAATGACTTGGATAATGTAAGAGAATCAATTTCAAATAAAACACCAAGTCCTTTCAAGCAATGACATAGATGCCAGCAGATCTTTAAGCATGCTACTAAAGTATCTTCTTTTTCGGGTCAGTTGATGGAAGAAATTCCAGAGACAGAAAAGAAAATAATGAATACATATACATTATCTGTACACCTTATAAACCTACTAAACCACATCCAACTTTAGCACAACCATGAAAATCGACTCTAAACTGCAAATAGGTAGTTCCATTCTTAGTGCTATACAAGACAACCTAGAGTCTACCCACAGGTTGACCACAGGAAACTTACTTTCTCACTTAACAAAACCTATTATTAACTCTACACTTTTACTATATTCAAGGTAATAAGAATAGCGTCACTTTTTTTTTATTATTTAGTTTAAGGTTACTAGATATGTACTAACCGTACAACATTGACAACCAATACAATTGGTGCCCAATCTCAAAATCAACATGTGAATGGTTCCAGTAAAGAAAGAACACACAATCATATGTTCAAAAAACATTCAGCAGAGGTGGATAGCCAAGGAACTCGATACACCATCATCCATAAATGAAGAGCATAAATCATCATAAATTTACAAGCACCAAATTCTGTATATCAAATTGCAAGTTCCACTGTCATGAAAATAGTTTGCCACTAATATTACACAAGAACATAAAGTAGAATAAATATTATATATTTTGTCAATTTGCTTTGAAGTTCATAGCTAAGTAAAATCAATATAGCAAGTCAGACATGGAGACAGCATATATAGAAACCAAGTTCCAGGAAAACAGAATTGGATGGTGGGATGACATTACTGAAGGAAAACACAACAAAATGAAAATTCGACAAAATAAAAGGAAAAAACATCACCATAACATGACTATTCAGCCAGACCTAACTTCTCTGATACAACTCAAAACTTTGTACTAAGTGGCAGTATTGAATTTTAATGCCATCTAATATATTGCAAAAGTCATCACTACTAGTAGACATGGATCAGATAGGGATTAAGAACTTCCATAATTAGTTTTAGGCAATTTTCCAAAACCATGGTTGATGCTTGAATGAAATGCATCAGGTAAATAAGTTCGCACTTTGTACTTTTTTTATTCCTTTCATTCTACAGAATTTGCTGCTTGATATATGGCCACAAGATCATTGTTTTACTCGGAACTAATCTGAGGAAGAAAGATATACATGCCTGGGCTAGGTTGATGCATATGTTGCTCAATATAATTTCCCAAAGACTATCTATAAAATGCCAAGCTCATCACCTCACTCAAAAAGTGATAAGACACAGCTAATAGATATCAAGCTTAGCCAACACATAATAGAGTAGAACTCAAAATCATGGCAAATGAACAATAGCTATCTGAAAACCAGCAAATTTACAAGGGTAAACCCAGTTAAAAGAGACCTTTGATTATTTAAATTAAGGTTACTAAAAATGTATCAACTGTATCAAAACAATAAATACATTTTCAGGTATCTTGTATATTTTAAGCTGCATGCACAGCACACAAAAAAATCAAACAACATCGCAAATGGTCTCTCTAACAGTTTACAAAGCATAAACTGCGTGGCTCGATCAGCTAGTCTTTCTCAGCACCTGGTATGACCAATTTACAATAAGTTAATCATTCCTATCACTGGCCAATATGCTCCAAACTCCAACGTATCCAACAATGTGGACATTGACAAGCCTGGTAACTCCCTTATCTGAGCCACCGGCACCAATGCAGCAGTATCCAAGCCCAATAACTCCACATAAGAGCTGGTCAGCATGCTGCAATTGTACCAAACAAGCAGTTGACCTTGACCTACCACCTGTTTCCAAGCTTCAGTAATCCCTCCAAAATTATTGAGAGAATATAACAGAGGGCAACTGCAGTTTACTTCCTATATGTATAAAAAGTTTGAGGTTTTCATTAAGCACTTTATAATAACAGACGTTTATAATAATTGCAATCAAATATTGATGTCCATATGGAACACATGAAAACTAGAAATACCAGTAATCAGTAACTCCCGGCTGCAAAGTACAATAATAGCTCTTGAGTTGTAGTTTCAAAGGTCCTACAAGGCCCTTAGCAGAGTAAAGAAAACAAGAAGATACACGTGTATGCGCGGTTATGGTAGAGGGATAGAAAGACTGATTGACCTAACTTCTATAGCAAAATAATTAGGAATGGGCCTTTTACATTTGTACAACACCCACCTTTTAAGTCCACCATGTACGCTCACAACAGAGCATTCACAATAAGTGCACATAAATAACATGTATAAAACCCTTCATCAAAAACATGGCATCTAATGTTTACAGAATAATGTGAAAATCATAGTCACATTAATATACATTTTAGATTCAGCAGCTTGACCCATAGATGAAATTCGTATTTGTCCAACTAAATCAATCCACTAAAAAGTGAGCGGTCAGTACAGACCTTTAACAATTAAAATGAGTACTATAAAGCTTATTTTCAGTTAATATAATAGCACCCTTACATCGTAGAGTAAAACAGGATCAGGCAGAATCGTTTTTTCACATGGACTTGATTGAATATAACAGAATATCAATGCAGTTCTAATCCGAGTCACACAAGACTGATGTCTGAAAGCAACCAATCTTAGCCAAAACAAAGAGATCACTTCTAAATGATGGCCCACTCGTTAGATTCAAGAGAAAGTGATAAGGAATGATCCCCCAGGGACTACCCAGAATCCAGGAAATCAATAACAGAATGGGCAAATAAAATTTTAAAATTACTTCATCAAACTACAATCAACTAATATTCCCAACCGAGCAAACTGTACATCAAAAAAAAAAAACTGGAGAGGAAAAAGGGGAGATGTTTCCTCCATCCCCAATGTATTCTATGAAGTACCAAACTCTTTCACTGAACATTTGAACATGCAATGCAATCAGAAATCATATCCATCAAAAAATTTGATACACAACCAGAGTGAGGCATCTCAGGATGAAAATTAATGAGACTTAAGAATATTTAACAGCAGAGAAACAAGACCTTTAACTATTTTTGAGAACTGAATAAAGAGCATTGGTTTAATTTGAAAGAAAAAATTGAAAACCAGGAGGACCTAAAAATTTAGATGGACTAGAACACCCAACTAGAGCATACTTTGAAACTTATTCAGAGGCTGTCTAAACAAAACAAAAAAACTCAAATGGCAACAAACCTGAGCTTTCCTTCTCACCCACTCTGTAAAACCTTTTTTTTTCTGTTTTAAGTAAATATTAAATAAACGCCAATTTTCTTTGAATCTCCATTGAAATTAACATCCCATGATTCAAGAAGATTGAAACTTATGAAACAACCACTGAATATGATTCTAAAATATTAAAGTTTATGATAAAAACCATGTAATATGGGTAGAGGAAAAGAAAGCAAACAAAAAAAAAAACCATTCTATTCCTATGATGAGAATCCAGACCAAGTAACAAAAAGACTATTAAACTATACCAAGTCAACATAAATATTTGACTTCTGTTATCTGAAAACTCACCAATTTACAATGGCAATAGTCAATGAACCAGGAAGACTATCCGGCGACCGCAGAATATCCAACAGAATGCCAAGAGTCCTATTTGCATCTGAAGTAAGAGCGGTCGTATCCAGAACAGGGCTGCCACCAACTATCCATGAGATGTTAAACAACCGTCTAGGTCCTGCAGCTAGAACATAAAGACCACGGGTACATATTTATCATTTTCAACAAAAAGAAGAAACACAAATCAGTGTCCTAACACAAAGTTGAAAATTAATGCAAGGGCAAAATATTATGGAGCTCTGTTGGATTATCTGAGGACAGAATGCAGTACCTTCTGAAACATTTTTTTCCAAATCGCTGGTATCAGGTGTAAAAAGTAAAACATATGTTTCCAAAAATTTCAAAGCCAGCAACTTTGTTCCGACAGAACCAGGCTACAATAAAGTTTGAAAGATACTTATGTTAGGGAAATATTTTAAATACTTAAACAATATATATGATTCACTCAAATAACAAAGACTACTTATTTTAACAGAAAACAAACTATTCAATGGGGAAAAGAAGCCCTTCTCAAACCTACCTCAAGAACCCTATAGTATTATCACATTTTTCAGTCCTAGTTTTATGCAAAGAAGAGTTCAGACAAAACTTAGACTTACTACAGCTATCTCACAAATGGACACATTGGAACTTCAGAAGATTATAAAAGAAAGAAAGAAAAAGTTTCTAACAGTCCCTAACTATCCAGAGTAGAGTGAAAGAGATAATTTCCTCGAAGTAGCCTCTAATTTAAGTTGCATCAATCCTTAACTAGTGAAAATTAAGCTAAAACTTAACAAATCATTCAATCACAACAGAAAAGGTCACAACATACCTCCAATGCAATTGCAAAGATAGAATCCTTTAACTTAAGCATCAGTATCCATAGCTCCTCAAGCCACCGTTCCACTTTTTTGCGCCCATGCAACTATAATTTTCAAGAACAAGCATGAAGGGAAGGATGTCAAGGAAATTGGATGGGCATTCAGAAATAACTAAGAATTTGAAGGAAGAGAGAAGTAGAGTCATCAAACTCAATAAAGGTTGCTCGAATGAAACTCAATGAGCAAATGTTAAATCATTCGGAAATTCAAATGGCCTACAAGAGGACAAAAGAAAACCAAAAAGCATATAAAAACATGAACCGTGAAGTATACCACCACCACCATCTTTAAGTAAATTATTGTGTGTAGGAAGAGGGAACAAAACTCATTGACTAATACTTAAAAGTTAAAAGCATTCATATAAAAGATTCAAACAAATGCCTCCACAAGCAAAAGGAAAATCAACTGTATAATGCAACTGACAAAAAAAGAAAGAAAAAAAAGCAAAGCTGATTCAAACAACAAGCTCCATTTCCAAATAGAAGTGAAGAAGAGAGAATGAGAGGAACCTGTGATGCTATTTCCTCCAATACAGCACAAAACAAATTTGTTCCTGTGATGATAGATTGCCTTGCAATAAGAGGATCCGAATCTCTCAGAAAGGCCAATAATACATGAATTAGTACAGAACATTGATCCATAGCTTTCAACCCAATATCTTCAATTATCCTGCAACCCATCAAATAAGTTAGAAACAAGCCAGTGCAAAACTGATTTAATTCTTAGAAGAAAATGCTTGCAGTCAAAATATTTTTATCAATAAAAACTACAGTGATGCAACCACTAAGATGATTATCGGATACAGCACTGAAACTTCACCTGTACCAAACCTTATCCCAAGTTCGGTGCATATAAGAAACTGTGCACGTGATGTAGGTCATACATACCAACAAAAAAAAAGGAATAAAACTAAAATAACCGGGAAGGCATGAATCCTAAAAGTCAAGGTCACTATTGAAACACATTTGCACACAAGTATCCCAGAATGAAAGCAAGGATGGAAATTAGGGTTTCGAACTAACTCAAGAAGCATTTTACGAACAAGACTATCCGGTGCGTACTGGAGTTCGACCAAGTAAGGGAAGAGCTCGGCGGCTAAAGAAGGCTCAATTGACAGCAAAATATCCTTGGCCTGCTTCAAGGAAGACAGTTTAACCGTTAAATCGGAATGGTTGCTGGCAGCGGTGAGGAGAGAGAGGGCCTGGTCTATTGAAGCCATGGAGGAAAAAATTCAGGGAATTCGACCTACGCACAAGATTAAGGAGGCTAAGGTTATGAGCAGTAGGAGGAGGAGGAGGCGGAGGAGGACGGTTGACGGGGTAGGGGCATGCGGGGTTGGGAGTGGTTTAAAAACAGCGGGATTTTGGTGATGGAGTGAGGACTGAGAAATTGTTTTGTTTTGTATTATTTTGTTTTCTTTTTTAGCTAAACGCTAGTCTCAGTATTTATCATTAGCTTTTACGTATGTTTGTTTGTTTTTTAAATTAATCCTCATATATGTATAATTGGTTGAAATTAATTCAATTAATTTAGTTTAATTAATTTTTATTTAAAAAAATTAAAAAGTATTGTTTTTTATTAAAATCCTACATAGAATTAGTAACAAAAAATTTTAAAAATATTATTATTATTTTGACTTTATTATATCAATTTCAAATAAAGACAAACGTGAAAATTAATTTTAGAATTTTAGACAAACGTATAGATTAAAATAGACATTTAGTTTTTTTTATTTGATGATATAGGGGTGTGGTGGGGCTTTTGCTTAGTGGATCGTTTTCCATTAAAAAGGGTGGGAACGGCGACGTACGACTTCTTTTTTTTTTTTTTTTTTTTTTACAACCTCAATTATATAACTCGGTTAGAATATCAAACACTATTGCCCTCGGAGGTGGCGCCCATCGGGCATCTTCCTGGACAGTAAAGGGTCCAGTATTCCCAACAAGCTCCCTTCCATGCACCTCTCTATAATCCACGAGAAGTCTACCGCCTCTAAGCTGGACTTCTTGTGAGGACTCAACAGTAGCGTGGAAAAGCCTGTTATTCCTTGAAGACCATAGTGACCACATCACCAAAACTATTTGTTTGAAGCCTCTCATATCGAGGGAGTCACTAGCCTTTTCTAACCAATCTCGCAACAACATTGTGGGCATAGCGGCAGTCCTCCCTCAACTATCCAATTAGGGGCCTGTTTGGCGTTTCGGTTCTAGTTGGAAAAGTGTTTTGGGAAAAAGTGCCGTGTGAAAAGCACTTCTAGAAAAGCCAGTATGTTGTTTGGTAAATATTTGTTAAAAGTGTTGTGGGAAACCAGAAGTTGTTTATGGTGTTTGGTAACAACTGTGGTTAAAACTATGGTTGGAATGTAAAATGACTATAAAGGACACAATTCATTTTTAACATTACAATTAATATTTTTTTAGTATCTTTATAGATTATTTAAATCAATCTATTTCTTTAAATAAATAATTAACAATTTATTTATAACAAGAAATAATATTTCATTAGAAGAAGAAAAAGTTAAATATCGAGCACTTTTTTAAAATTTTATATATATAAAACATTATTCAAATAAACATAATATTACTACATGAGGTGAAAATAATATTATTTACCATAAAATTGAACTATTTGGTAAATAATTTTTAAAAGGTGGTTAGTCTGTGAAGAAAATATCATTTTTGTTTAGTTAAACCTGTCGTTAAAACTATAATTTGGGTGTAAAATGACCATAAATGACAAATTATATATGTACATTATAGTTCAGATGTGAATAAATAATTTATAAACTACTTTAACTTGATTTATTTATTAATATCAATAAATACATTTTCTTAAATGATTTAGAAATAATAATATTTCAACTTATTTTTAAAAAGAAAATACATCCGCAGGATTTCTCCAACAACTTGATTGTAAATATTTTACAACTACATATAGACCAAATTAATATGTTTTATTGTAAAATTTAACAGACATGGTTAAATTAATCAATAAATAACATTGATTAAAATAAAGAGACTAAATTAATCCTTTAAGGGTTTGATTACAAATATTTTTGCTGAATAAGTGGCTTAAACTAATCAATTAGGGGTTTTATTTTAAAACTCTAACAAATAAGGACTAAATTAATCAATTTCCAACTTCACAAAAACAAAATACACAACTATACACCAAATGCTCATCAATTAGTAGCACTCCCATTACAATAGAAAGTTCAATAGAGCAACCGATTTTCTTATTTTTCTTTTTCGTTTCCTCTGTTGTAACATCCAACATACCCTGAGGAAAGACAATAGGATAGAAAAGGATATAAAAGAGTATAATATCATACAGAGGAAGCAAAACCAGAGAATCTATTCTAAAAAAAATTGAAAGGCAAGGAGTTGAAACCAAACATGTGATCATCAAGTTGTTGTGTGCAAGAAGACTACAGAAAAGAGGATATCACCATTTAGAAGTTCATAACATTCACATACATTCAAAACCAGAAAAACTTCTTACCCGTATTAGAATACTGATACTATAAAGGAGCAGGACTCAAACACTACACAAAAGAGCAAGATTTCACAAACCAGCACAGAAGGCAAGGAGTTGCCTGCTATCATCATTTGGTTATTAGCTATCATACAGCAAGTAGACAAAAAGAAATGGTCAAAAATTTCTTAGACTAGTTCCATATTAAAAGATATGACATAATAGTAAAAAATCACCTCATCAATTGCATTATCAAGAAGCTCAGCGATTGTTGCAAAAGTTGAAGTAACAAGCATAGAACAGAGATGGAAATACAGTTCAGACTCGAGCAACAACAGAAATATTTCGAGCAAAATGAAGTACATGGAAATAAAAATACCTCCAAAAACCCATTTATGAGAGGTTGCATTTGAATGAAGAAACATAGGATGCAAACGAAGATGAGATTTATCACCTACGAGGCCAAAAATGAATCAGCAAAGACCCAATGGACAGGAACATTATCTCATACGTACACACAGGCCAATAAAGGATGACTTACACACACCAAAAGAACATGGAAGACTAGCTTAAAGAAGAGAAAGGAAAGCTTAGTATACATGGTTGTGAAGATGAAAAAAATAGAAAAATAATTTGAATAACAAGAAGATTACAATACCCAAGATAGACTCTGTAGAATTCATTTCATGCTACAAAAAGTTTCTTATCTTTGTTTTGTCTATTTAAAACCCAACCAGTCTTATTAGTAACAAATCTTCTTGTGAAGAAAGGAAATTCACCCAAGACGCGGGAAAAAATAAAATTGCAAGAGTATAGAATCACCACAAGCTAATCAAAACTCAATAATCCCATTACATATTCTAAAATTTACTACACAGAACAATTGCATGCAAGCTGCACATGAGTAAGAAATGCTCGACATTTGATCAAACACTAGGACAACATAAATGAAGCTGGGAAAAGAAAAGAAAAACGGAGATGGAAAGGAAGCAAAATGGAGAAATACTGAAATAAACAAGTGCAAAAGCTCACGAAATCAAATTAACTCACTAGCTAACAAATATACGCTAGGGTGTAACAACAACATATAGCTAATTAGCAAAACCCATGTCACCAAAACCCATAATAGAAGCATTGTTACTGTGACTAAACAAAATCACTCCATGAACACAAAAAAAGAAACGAAAGGACGCAATAATACTGAAATGGGTCACCTTAATTAGATTCCCAAGAACAACAAGGCTTGGCCTACAGTAAGAAAATCACTCCATGAACACAAACAATGCAAGATAAAAAGAAAAAAAAGAAAAAAAAGAAAAGAAAACGAAAGAACAAAATCATACTAAAATGGGATTGGGAAGCGGGAGCGGGAGAGCCAGAGCAAGAGAGTGACAGAGCGAGAGTGAGAGATTGGGAAGCGGCCAGAGCAGAGATCGGGGAAGAACATACGACAAGGAGAGAAGGTAGCGAGAGCAAAATGAGAAAGAACGAGGGGAGAGAGTAAGGTTTTATACGTGGTATATTTGTAAATATAAAAGAAGTGGAGTTAATAATTTTGTCCACTTAAAGTTTACAACTCCTTCCCGTGTTTCTTCACAACCAATGGTTTTGGACTGGAGCAATTTGCTCCAGTCTCAAATCCTTGGGGTTTCCTTGGTTTTGAAACTGAGCTTCTCAAGAAGCCCAGTTTCAAAGGTGATTACCAAACACCTTAGTTGGCCTTTTGGCTTTGTAAAAGGCCTTTTCCAAGTAGAACCTGAACCCCAAAGGGGCACTAGGACCAAACATGGATCGCAAACGGGCAGCTAATAAGGAGGTGATGAGTTGACTCCTCCGTCGGGTTACAACAAGGACATCTTGTATCAACCAACATCCCCCTCTATCGCAAGTCCCCTCTGGTTGGAAAAGATCCATGGCTCAACCGCCATAAGAATTTTTTCAGTTTCGGAGGAATTTGCAATGCCCACAAGAATTTCCACTGTCATTTCCTCTCTTTTACCTTTACAGCAGCCGTCAAAAGACTATGATAGCCATTGTGAACAATATACTTCCCTGATGTAGTCCCTTTCCATGCAAGAGAGTCCTTCGCCCTTCCCCAACTAAGAGGAAAACTTAAGATGACAGACCTCTATTGACTAGAGAAGATACCATTAATGAGTGAAATTTTCCAGCATCTGTTCCCATGATCCATCAACTCAGAGACTCTAGTCTCCGCATGAAGGATCGTGATAGGAACTGAGACACCGACACCTTTCATTGAGGGAAGTCAAGGATCCCCCCAGATCCGAATTGACACCCAATCACCCACTCTCCAGAAGCAGCCTCCCTTAAGGACCCCTCTCCCAGCAATAATGCTACACCAAACATAGCTCAGTATGTTACCCACCTCTGCCTGTAAAAAGTTTATCTGAGGGTAGTATCTAGCTTTCAGAACCCTAGCCAACAGGGAACAAGGAGAATGACACGACTACTAAATTTGTCTGAGGGTAGTATCTAGCTTAGTTAGCAAGGCCAAATTAAATTCCCTTATCTACCGAAAACCCAAACCACCGTCCCTTTTTGCTTGGCACGACTTATTCCAAGCCACCCAATAGACTTTCTTTCCCTCATTATTCCCCCTCCACCAAAACCTTTGTGTAGCCTTTTCAATTTCGTCACAAACCGCCATTGGGATCTCGAAACAAATCACAATATACGTAGAGATGGATTGGATAACAAACTTTATGAGAACCTCCCGGTCGGCCAGTGAAAGCTTTTTCTCCTTCCAGCCCACCAACCGCTTGTAAATCTTATCCCGGACATTGCTAAACAACGTGCGTTCAGACCTCCCAAAGGATATCGGCAACCCAATATACTTGCAGTGGGAGGAGACAATCCTAACACCCACCTGTTGTTGAATCATATTCTTCATCTCATTGTGGACTCCGTCACTGAAAAAATCTTCCAACTTGTCAAAATTGGCTTTCTGCCCTGACGCAATCGTATACCCTTGGAGAATTTGAGATATGACTATAGCATCTTGAACCGTAGCCTTGGAGAATATGAGATTTGTCGTCCGCATTGAAAAGATGACTGATGATAAGGGTCCGTTTGGGAGAGAGACGTGTCTACTCCTATAAACTAGATCCTACCCTTTTTCTAACTGTCGACCAGTTAGTCGCCTTCATATTCCTCTGACAATGTAGACTCCAAAGTCTCAAGGAAAGACTGTAATCGTTCAAGTTCTAAGTGAAGTTGATTAGGCTTTACACAAAATAAGAATAAATTAATATGTAATAAAAAAGGGTAAAAATATAAGTTGTGGAATGTGTGAAGAAAAATTCGATCTTACAATCGAAGAATCATGAGCAGAGAATCCTTACCAAGAAGAAGGCGTTTAGCATAGAATAGACATAATAATAATAAAGAAATAAATATGCATAAAACTGAAATCGAATTAAAGAAGAAAATAGAACAAGAGTTTTAGCTGCCACAATGGCAGTAGGGTAGAGAAAAACGGAGGAAGAAGAGACAGACCTCTTTTCCTTTTCGACTTTTTAAAATAAAAACCTAAGTGTGTTCAAAATTCTAAATCGATAAGGATAAAATAAAAAGAATAAAATCCTATTATTTTTAAGATCTCCTAAACTGAAAATAGAAGAAAGAGTTCTATGCGTTGAAGGATTTCTTTAGGACAAGCCTTCTAGAAGATGACAGCTCGCGCCCAACGTCCAGCTCGCGGCCCAGGCCCAGCTCGGCTTCTCATTAATTCAGTTGACTCTGGTCAACGGGCTGCGAATCCTTGCCTTATCCCAGGCCTGGGATAGAGTATGCTCTCTTTTCACCAAAACAACTCTTAAACAGGTTCTTCCAGCTCCTTTTGAATAATCTGCTTCTCAGCCACTGGTTCTGTAAAAAGGAGTGAAAAACCCATCATTTAGTAATATCATCATCCTAAAAGAGACCTAAAAGGATGATGAATAATAAATAATTAATGATCCAATCAGGCACCATTTTTTCTTTTTAGAGCTTAACCAAAAGGATGAATAAAATTCAAGGGTTAACTCTAAATAACAAGGGTACATAGGAAAGAAAAGTGGTTCCCAACCTATATTCTGGATGAATTCAGTGAGGGGGTCTAGGATATCTGAATCCTGAAGCAGATTAAAATCAAACTGAGCACAAGCAGTCACATTGCTAACATACTTAATAGACAATTTTTCAATGGACTCTAAATCATCATAGCTTAACTAGCCCTTGAGGTTCTCAAGTGCTGGTTTTACCTGTTTCTGTGCTCGGCCTCCTTTGGTTCTAGCTCTGACTCTCACATGCCCTCTCTGCTCCATTGACACTACTGGCGGCTAGACCTATCAATCCGGGCCTGCGGGTAGGACCCGACCCGGGACCCGATAGACCCGGAAAAAATCGAGCCGGGACTGGTCCCGACCCGGGAAAAATACGGGACCAATTTTTGGTCCCGATCCCGACCCGAAAAAATGGCTCGGGTCCGGGACTGGACCCGGCCCGGCCCGGTTTTTTTTTTAAATTCAATTTGATCCTTTTTAATTGTCAGTTTTCAATTATGTTCTCCTTCTTTCATAATCATCAATTTTCAATTAGGTCCTTTCGTTAAAATTTAAACTAATGCTTATTTAGTTAATTAATTACTATAAATTATAACAATCAATGCTTTAAAAAAATAAAAAAATCAATCAAATTTAATTTAACAAATGAGTCAAATGTAAGAAATATCATTCATGCATTATGCATAAATGACATTAGCCACTTTCTTCTTTTGTTCATTATTAAAGCTCCCCTGTGACCGTTATTCAATTGAAAATAACCAAATTAAAATAATTAAAATAATTAAAATAATAAATATAATAAATATACTAAATATACATGTCAGTTTAAAAAAAAAGGGAAGAGTGCATTTAATAATTGCATGAAAATCAAAGAATTAAATTGAATTGGGAAATTGAATTAAATTGAATTGAATTGGGAAATGGCAGGTAATAATTGTCATTCAATTCAATTCCTTGATTTTCATGCAATTAAATGACAACATCACTTCTTACCAAATCCACCTCCCCTAACCCATTCCATTACGGTATTACCACTCATCTTCTTACCAAATCCAAATCCAAACCCTCCAACTAGTTTCCTTTCACCCCCTCACGTTTTAATCTCCCTAAGCCCAAATCCAACTATTTCTAACTTAGCAATAACATATTAGAAAATAGAAACTTAGGTTTTTTTTTTTTAGGGATGGTGATGGTCGGGTCTTGGGTCAAACCCGACGGGTCCGACCCGACCGTCCCAAAAATTTTCGGGACTATTTTTGGACCCGACCTGGCCCGATTTCCCGGGTCTCGGGTCTCGGGTCTATGTTGACAGGTCTACTAGCGGGTGAGGTGGAAGTCCAGGTGTCTGAGCCTTCTCGCAGGGTATATGGACATTCTTCTTCTCTTCTCTAGTCATGGCCATGTTAGCTCTGGCCTTCTTTCTTTTGGCCTGCCCAATACTCCCTTTATGTGCCTCTGCCCTAGGTCTGATGGAAGCATCATCTTGCACCACTTCAACTGGTGCCTTACGCTTCTCCCCCACATTTTCTTCTTCACCCACCTTTGTTTTCCATTTCTCAAGCGAGAAAGTGGGACCTCGGCTGAATCTTCCTCTAAACCATCAACCATCTTCACTGGGATAGTTTTGAAGGTTAGGTCAGAGACTGTCTCTTCACCAGAGCTGGTGGATGTTTGCTTAGAATGCTCTAGTGAAACAGGCGTGGGCTTATGGATAGTCTGTTCAGTGGCTGGTGGGATCACCTCTTCTGCGATTCCCCCTTCTCCCAGAACTAGAATTTATAAAAGTCAGGGTTCTGGTACCCCTTCTTCACTCGGCTTGATTTCTATCTGTGGTGCCTTGTCGGCCACAGTGGCTGTTGGCGGTAGTGGCGATTGCTCCACTGGTGGCAGCGAGGGAACGAGAGTAGGGATTTCTGGTTGCGGAGATGGTGTTGCAGTTCTCGTCGGACCCCTTGGAGGAGAGGTCGGTGGTGTTGGGTGAGTGGGTCTGGTTGGGGTGTGTTTCTCTCACTGGTTGATATAGTACTCCACCCCGCTGTCATCCATTAGTGGTTGTGGAATTGGCGGTGATGGTGGCGGAGTGGCAGCGAGGACGACCTTTGTTCTGCGTTTAGGTTTGGGCATGGTTTTGGAGGTGATAACTATAGAAGTAATTTCAGGGGCATTTTTGTCCTTACATTCGATGATAAGGCCGGAGTACTGTAGTTGTCACCTGGACTGAACTACTGTAGTTCTCGCCTCCCACTTCTTACTTGGAATCCTGGGATGGTCGACGTCAATAGGGGGGAGGGGGGTCTCACAAGATATCTGTTCACACAAACGACGTTATCCCATCCCTGGCGTTATAAGGGGTCATCTGAGAGCCCTGGGCATTATCAACTTAAGATAACTCCCCCCTCTAGGTAACGTCCGCTTCTTGCCTATAAATACCCCAGCATTCAAGATAAAGAGGTAAGCCTAAACTAGCTAGTCGAAGCTCTGCCATTTCGGAACCTCTGTACTAATTTAAGCATCGGAGCTTCTACGCCGGAGACCCCTTCCGGTCCTTTGCAGGTACATTGGACGGCGAGAACAGTAATCTCAGGAGGCCACTTTCCATACTCATCCCTCTCCAGAAGATCAAATACTATCAAATGGTGCTTTCATTGAGAGCCTTGGTCGTATTAAGTGAGCATCCTTAATAACCAAGCTCCCTCTTCTCTTTTTTTCTCTTCTAGAGACACAAAGATCATGGCTTCCAACCAAGATTCTACGCCATCTCGGTCGCATGGCCTTCCTTTTGCGCCCCGCAGAGAACTTTTCCCCCTCTCCACCGGAGCAACCCCTACCATGATTCAAGAGACCCCATCCACCCAGTCTTTTTCTCTTCTCGAGTCCACGATGGGAATTTTGACCTCCCAGATAGCAGGATCTAGCCTCTCCACCCTGCCACAGGTAAGATCTAGGGTGGACGGCCCAAATAATGCCCTAACCAATTCCTTGGTGGCTTTGCGTATCCAGTTGGAACAGTTGACCGCACTAGCCTTAAGATTTGCCCTGAGCGCTTCAGGCTCTACAGTTCCCCATCAGGCTTTATTCACTCCATCGATTGTTACTGCTCGGCCGTTATCACCGCTTCAACTAGAAAATGCATTCATGAATCTGCCTACATCAATTGCCCCCGTCAGCGCTCCTCACATCACTCAGAGACAAGGAGAATCTGTCGCCTTGCACATGCATAAGGTTCCACCATTTGCAGGAGAACTGTGGGACAATGTAAACAGGAGCCATTGGGACGTTAGGCAAGATGGACGATGGGAAGATACATCTCCTCGATGCAGCGGAAGATCCAGTAGCAGAAGGTATCAAACCCGCTCACCAAGCAGTCGCAGTTGGTCCCCTAGGTGATATTGCGTGCCTAATACTCAAAGGAAAATGTATCATTTGAAGGTTTCTCCCCCCCCCCCCCCCCCCCCCCCCCCCCCCCCCCCGTCATCCTCGTAGGATCCCTGAGGATAACACTGGTCATCCGTTTAGTTACCGCATACGGCATCACAGAGTCAGTCGACATGTGAAACTCCCCACGGAATCTTATGATGGCACAAAGGATCCCATCTCCCACCTTAACAAGGTAAAAGATTTTGTGCAATTCCAAACTCACAGTGATAAGGCCTTGTGCCAGATTTTTATCATGAAATTATCAGGGGTCGTGTGTCTTTGGTTTGAGAGACTCCTAGCTAGATCGATCGACAGTTTCTCGCAGTTGGAAGCTAAGTTTCAGAGTCGATTCAGCACATCTATTCCTATCAAGAAGTCTGCTGCAACTTTATTTGATATACATAGGAAACCTTAAGAATCTTTGAGGGATTTCCTTAGTCGTTTTGATATGGAAATGTCCTTAACGCTAGATGTTACCGTTGATTTCGTTGTGGAAGCTTTGAAGCGAAACTGCTGTTATGGAAAATTACGAGACACGTTGATGGTGGACCCCCCAACGATTTTAGATGCGCTGAGGCTGAAAGCTCACAATTACGCGAAGATGGAGGGGGAAGAGAGTAGGGACAAGATTCAGAATGTGCCACAGAACACACCTCTAGCTCATGGCACTCATACCAACACCGCTCTTGACACTCGCTCTATTGACGATTACGCTCAACGAAAAGATCACATCCCTAGAGCCTCGAACCGGCAAAGAGGAAATTTTCCAAAAGGAAGGCCCGACGATTCCCCCACTTAGCGATAAGTGGACCCACTCAAGGGCAGGATTTATGATCCTGATCTCCCTTCCCTCATACTCCCGAGAGTAGAAATTCTAGCAATTGTCCAGCAACGGAAACTGCCAATCCGTTATCCAGCCCCCGTGAAACCTAGGGTAATTATGGGAGGAAGAGAAAATGCTTATTGTAAGTTCCACAAAGTCAAGGGACATGCCACCGACGTGTGCAGAGAGTTAAAATTAGCAATAGAACGTTTGGTAGAAGAGGTCTACCTTGGAGAATTTGCCACCAAGGCTAGAGAAGAAGCCACGAGAAACCCGATAAATAGGACACAAGACGACAGACAGGCGCTTCTCCACACCACTAGGAATGACACCGCCCCTACTGGAAGAGTTAGAGAAACGTTAACGACCCATGATGAAGACATTCCCATCATCAACATTATAGCCGGAGGCACACCATATCTCGACGAACCTATGCCATTAACACCTATGACTAGAGGCAAGAGGAAACGGGAAGGCGCGCTAATAAAAGATGCTGAGATTAACGCTCTGGATCGAATGATATTGTCTTTCTCCGAAGAAGACGAGAAAGGTGTCATTTTTCCGCACAATGATGCGTTAGTGGTTACACCCGTTATTGGCAATCATGGAATCAGAAGAACTCTTGTCGATAATGGCAGTACGGTAAACCTATTTTCGCTAGAAGCCTACAACCTCATGAAACGGCCAGCAACCGAGTTAACGCCTTGCAAGAAGTCGATAATGGGGGTAGATGGAGTCCCCATTCCTGTAATCGAAGTTACCCTTTTGTTCGTATACTTCAGGGAGGACACCTCTAAAAGATAGGAAGAACTGTTGTTTCTAGTAGTGGATCTAACTTTTTCCTATAACGCCATACTCGGGCATCCATTCCTCAACCGTTTCGGTGCAGTAATCTCCTAAAAACATTTGAGGTTGAAATATCCCTCTTGGGATGGAGTAGTCTCAATCAAAGGCGATCAGAAGTTGGCAGTTGAATGTTACTTGCTCATGATGCGGGGAAGCTGTGACAGATACGTATGTGTAACAGAGGACCCTTTTGAACAGAAAGATGAAAAACGCACCCAACCGGTAGACAAGATGGTACCAGTGGCCGTTGACGAAGTACAAGGAGCGAATTTCTTGGTAAGTGAAAAACTAGGTCCAAAAGAAAGGATGCAACTGACTCAACTGTTAAATAAACGCCATAAAGAATTCGCTTGGAAACCTGCAGACATGCCGGGTATTGCCTAAGAAGTTACAGAGCATCGACTTAACGTTGATCCTGATACGAAGCCCGTTCAATAAAGACGACGAGCTTTCTCTGCTGAGACGGCTGAAGTTATAAACAAAGAGGTATCAAAGCTTCTAGAAGCGGGGTTTATCCGAGAAGTCCAATACCCAACTTGGTTAGCCAATCCTGTCCTTGTCCCGAAACCTAATGCAGAGTGGCGCATGTGTATTGACTTCACAAATTTGAACGACACTTGCCCCAAAGATTGCTATCCGCTCCCTCGCATCGATCAGTTAGTTGACCAGACTGCTGGATATGCTTACTTGAGCTCCTTAGATGCCAACTCGGGGTACCATCAGATCCCTATGGCAATTGAAGATGAAGAGAAAACCGCTTTCATCACTCCAAAAGCCACATATTGTTATAAGGCGATGCTGTTTGGACTGAAAAATACTGGGCCGACTTTCCAACGTATGGTAAACCGAGTTTTCAAAAAGCAGATAAGAAGAAAGTTAGAATCCTATGTGGATGACTTGTTAGTTAAAAGTAAAAGTTTCGAAGATCACTTGACGGACTTATAAGAAGTGTTTGACGTAATGAAAGAATACCAAATGAAGTTAAACCCTCGTAAATGCATGTTTGCGTTTCAAACGAGCAAGTTTTTGGGTTATGTTGTCAGCTAAAAAGGCATCCAACCCAATCCTTTGAAGATTAAGGCCATTCACGATATGGTATCCCCCCGGAACATCAAAGAGGTACAAAAACTCACCGGGCGTGTTATTGCGTTGGGACGATTTATCTCCAAACAAGGTGAGAAGTGTTTACCTTTTTTCAAGATCATCCGTAAAAATGCCCCTTTTGGATGGACAGATGATATGATGCCTTTTTATGCATGTTTTCCCCTCTCTTTTAGGTCTAATTTCACACTTGATACTACTAATTTGGCTTGTTTTCCAACCACTTTGTAGATTTGGACTAAAGGGAGAGACTTACTGAAAAGTGCGCCATTTGGATGCATTTTTGCTGATCTTTCATCGTCGAGCCCTAGATGCGTTTTGTCGTCGAGACCTACCATCGGGGCCTAGACGAGATCTTATGTCTAGGCCTAGACGAAGCATGTGGATGTTTCTTTTCGGATGACGCTTGACCAAAGATGCTAAAAAGATTCTAGCGGGATTCCATGTGCAAATCATCCAGCTCATCAGATAATATTCCTCTATACCATTTTGTCCCCTAGTGGGGTTGTTAGGCTATATATAGAACCTTAACTTTAGGTTAAAAGGGGGGCTACTCTTTAGTATACTTTCCATCTTTTTAGGGTTTTCAATCATTGTAGCCACTTCTCTAACATTGGGATCTGTTCTTCCTCTATTTTTCCAGAAATTAGAGCCCCAAGCTCCAATTAGTTTTTAATCCAGATTTTCATTTTCATCCGCACCTCTTCTCTGTTTATGTTGCTTTCTCCATCTATCTTGTACATGATTTCCAGCATGAGTGGCTAAATCTCTTAGTCTTGGCAGGGGTGTTTTAAGGATTGCAAGAGGATAGTTGGGAGGTCAAAGTGTTCTTAAAATGTGTTCATTGTTGTATCCGCTTTCTTGCCATTTTATTGTCATTTCGTGTGAGATTTGTTGGTAGTTTGATCACCTATTTGCATGTTTCTCATGAATATTGTCATTTCCATGGTAATAACTAACGTGAGGCCATGTAATAGAGTAGGCACCTGATCCAGAGTCACCATGTCATTTGGTCCAATCTGGCTAGGGCAAGAAATCGGTTAGGGTAGACTTCTCAGTGTCTAGCCCTAGACGTGTCTTCTCTCCACTTCACGGGCCTGTGTGTATGACCCATAAGCGTACCTTGGGCACAGTGTCACAGCCACTCCCATAAGCGTACCTTGGGAGTGACTTCTCTTAAGAAGAGAAGTAGGGAATCCACGTGATATGGCGTGAACGCAGTCTATCCTTGCACCGATGACCGACTAGACCTCGACGCAATCCGCCGTCTACCCCTGCTAAGATTTCTCCTTTTATCTAATCTATTATCTTTACTTACTTTGTTATTATCTTTATTACACCTGTTAGTCTTTACCATTTTTATTGATATTCTCTTGCTTTATTTTCGTTCCCTTTTTATCTAATTATTTCGTTTGTCTATTGTTACTTGTTATTTGCATTTTTATTCTCTGTCTCAACATCAACTGCCATCGTTGGCTAGATTCGTCTAGACCGACCAAACCCCCCCTTTGTGTTACTTTTATGTCTGTTGCATTTTCATCCTCATTGTACATTTAGGGCAAGATTAAATTTAGTCCTTCATTTTCCCTGTGGTTCGACCCTGACTTGCCGCTATATACATTAATTTGTGCATCTAGCCCATCAAGAATATATTCTATTACTTTTGATGCGTGTTTCGATGACGCATCAACAGAAGAGTGCGAGAAAGCATTTGCTGATTTGAAAAGTTACCTGGCATCTAATCTGGTATTGACGAGGCTTAAACCAGGCGACACTCTATACTTGTATCTGGGCTTAGCCGATGAGGTAGTCAGTGCCATCCTAGTGTGTGATGATAATAATATTCATCGCCCAATATTCTTTGTCAGTCATGTGCTGAAAGACGCCGAATTACGATATGCTCGCATCGAAAAAATAGCGTTTGCGTTGATACAAGCTACGCGAAAGATGTCGCGGTATCTTCAAGCCCATCCCGTTGTCGTACTTACCGATCAACCCTTGAAAAGGATTTTCAGAAAGCCCGAATCTTCGGGAAGGATGTTAATTTAGGCCATTGAACTCGAGCAGTTTGGGCTACAGTATAAATCTCGACCATCCGTGAAAGCTCAGATCCTGGCGGACTTTATCGCTAAATGTACTTTTACGCAGGACCCATTGACGGACCTAACCGAGGAAGAAAGAAATGACGTGGATTTCTCATTCCCTGAAACTTACACCAATCTGTGGGTTATCCGCGTGGATGGGACTAAGAATCAAGAATTAGTCAGAGCAGGAGTCTTAATAACGGGACCACAAGATATACAAATGCAATATGCCATCAGAATCCTGCAACCTTTATCCAACAATGTGGCAGAGTACGAGGCGCTACTAGCAGGACTCAGGATAGGGAAGAATCTGTCCACAAAAATCATACATGACGCCGGAGAAATGGGAGACCTGCGACTATCGATATACAGAGACTCCAAGCTGGTGGTCGATCAAGTTTTGGGTAACTCTCTAGCTAAAGAGCCAATCATGATGCAATACCTCGCTAAAGTAAAACGTGAGTTGACGGAAATAAAAAAAATAGGTATACAGGTCAGTATCGAGCATGTCCCTCGAGAAGATAACACTGAGGTAGATAATCTCGCCAAGATAGGAGCTAACCCAGAAGCATCCATACCTGCTGACATATATTATGAAGAAATCTTTGTGCCCTCCTTCATGGAAGAACAAGCGTCATTATGCATCGATAAGATTGAGGAAGATTGGAGAAACCCTGTAATAATGTTCTTGAAACACGAGGAACTACCCGCGGATAGTGCTGAAAAGAAGAAAATCTTGAAACGAGCCGCCCGATGCACATACTACGACGGGGAGCTGATCCGAAGATGTTTCTCTCACCCTGTCACCAAATGCATCACCGAGCAAGAAGGCCTCCACACTTTGCAGGAGATTCATGAAGGAATTTGTGGTATGCATGTGTCTGGCGGTACTTTGGCCGCACAATTTTTTCGTTCAGGATTTTATTGGCCCACCATTCGTAGAGATTGCGATAATTTTGTCAGAACATGCCAAAAGTGTCAAGAGTTCGCCAAAATTCCCCGAAAACCTGCCTTGTAGATCTCAAAAATCATTGCCCCTTGTCCTTTCGTTAAATGGAGAATTGACATTTTAGGCCCATTTCCGAAGGCTAGATCTCAAATGAAATTCGTAATCGTAGCAGTCGATTACTTCACAAAATGGGCAGAAGCAGAGGCTGTGCCCATTGTCACAGCGGACAGGGCATGACATTTTTTCAAAAATCAAGTCATCATGCGATTTGGAGTTCCGCGTGTGCTAATCAGTGACAACGGGTCGTAGTTTACCAGTCAATTTTTCAGAGACCAGTGTTTGGAATTCCAAATAGAGTGGAGATTCTCTTCAGTGGCGCATCCGCAGACCAACGGGCAGACAGAAGTAACCAGCCGAAGCATCCTTAGCGGAATCAAGAAAAATTTAGAAGGCTCTAAAAAGAAGTGGGTAGAAGAGCTACTGTACGTGATGTGGGCGTATCGAATGATCGCCAAGACCAACATAGGGGAGACCCCTTCGCATTGGCTTTTGGCACTGAAGCTGTCACGCCGGTGGAAATAGGAACTCTGAGCTTACGGGTAGCATACTATAAAGAAGAATTGAATGAAGAAAGATTACGGGCCAATCTCGACGCATTACCAGAATTACACGAAGCAACCATTTTGAAAATGCTGCATTACAAGAGAAAGATGGCACGATATCACAACAGGCGTGTTAAGGAACGCTTGTTCAAAGCGGGAGACCTAGTACTTAGAGATAAGTGAGCAGCCGGACAACGCATGTGGAAACTCAGCTCTAACTGGGACGGCCCGTACCGTGGCACTCGCGTTATTGGAAGGGGAGCATATCACCTGGAAACACTTGACGATACCCCCTTACCAAATTCCTGGAATATAGCCCGTTTAAAATTATACCATGCTAGAACCTGAAATGCTTCAGTAAGCTTTTGGCTAACTTTAATAATAGGTTTTAACGATCAAATCGAGAATATCTTCGTGTGTTTTGTGGTTAATAACGCGCAGATAATGAAGGGTGCCAGGAGTGAAAATCCTATCCTTGTGACAACCACTCCTGATCAGACAGCTCACTAAGACGAGGCACGCCCTGACATACTTAAAGATTCAACGCCAGGAGTAAAAATCTTATTCTTGTGACAACCGTGCTAATACAGAAGACTCACTAAGACGAGACACGCCCTGGCACCCCCGGAAGTGAAAATCCTATCCTTGTGACAACCGATCCTGATCAGACGGCTCACTAAGACGAGGCACGCTCCAAGCCGACCGTTGAAACTCGAGATAAAAGGAATATCCCAACAAATAAACGGATGGCAAATACCCGGCGAAGTGGTTGGATGAGTAATACCCAGGCGAGGCTGGATCCAGCGAGGCTGGATGAAAAAGTAATACCAGTAATATCCCGGCACACCCGGGTGAATGCTTACAAATGCGATTAATTCCCACTATTACATGTCATTTTGCTAACACAGTAAAGCAATATTTGAGGATTTGCAGGAAAAATCGTGGAAATATTGAAATAATAGAGAGACCAATGCCACGAAGGCGGCGAAATCATAAAGGAATCCTGATAGATCACATTCAAGAAATTTTATCAGGTATTTCTATCGTTAATTCTAGCAATCTTGCCTATAGAATTCCTTGTGGTTAACCGTTGAACATGAGCATCGCGTTGCAAAACCTATGTGGTGGGAAGTTGGCAGGATACAAGGAAGCATACAGGAAATATTGAAATATCTCCGAAGATTTGTGTGCAAATGACATTACAAAATTAATTATAAGGGGCCTACCAGGAAGATATCTACTCAAGGATATGGTATCTCCTATTTAAAGAGGAGACAGAAATCTACGGTTATCTACAAGGTATCTTTCACCCTCAACGAGGGAATGCATTTTCAGTGGTAATGGCAACCTTACAGTATCTTCTGCCCCTGGTATTGGGGAAAATTCTTGTTTATAGTCATATTATTCTCTCCTTGGCACGGGAGCATATATTTTGCAATATCACACCGCCATGATATCTCTAAACAAAGAAGGAGACATCTGCATTTATTAACATGGCGTCCTCGATTAGCGACGGAAAATATCTACAACAATATAGCATTATCGTGAGACCTCTTATTCCTGGAGTTATCTCTTGAATGATATTATCTCGCCGAGGAAACAAGAGTAATATCCAAAACAACAGCGTCATCAGAATGTTATTCTTGGCTTGGAAATACATGCGTCTATATCGTCACAATATCTTCTTTTACTGATATGGAACATATTCTACTTACTGGGGGGAATATCTGGTTATCGCGAGTTTGCATTTTTGGAGCTATCCGGTGAACAACGTTATCTCATAAAGACACTTTATCTTCGATGTTGTCACCTCATTATGGATATATTATTTCTCTGAAGCAAAGAAAATGCTTATATTCGTCACCGAAGCATAACACATCCTATCTATCTCGGGAAATATTTATCATAATTGCAAGATTGTGATCCTGAAGTTATAAGAAGAATAGCGTTATCTCTATGTGGCGCCATACCTTTAGCATCGTTACACTATAATCTCTTTGAACGTGGTATACGATCGCAGAAAGTTATCGGCGATAAGGCTGCCTTGCTAGCGTAATCTTACTCTGAAATACATCACATTATTAAGGCAATCTATCATTCATATCGCTTCGATATGATAATCTATCTTCAATTGATTTATGGATATTCAGAGAATGAGAAATGGCATGAAGAAGATTAACGGGAAAAAAGAGATGACAAGTAAAATAAATAACTATTCAAAACCTCTAAGGGTTACAAAAAGTTAAAAGTTTTCAGAAAAGAGACAAAAAAGGGGTGATATCCAAGATTAGGAAGGGACGGCTGGAGATGCCTATGAAGGCGTTATCACCCCACTATCTCCTTGCCCCTCACGAGCCCTTGCCCTTGCCCTATGAAAATTCTTGTCATTAATGGACACAGACTTCTGACGAAAGAGAGCAGAAACGTCATCAGGATAAAATTCTTCCACTCCGTAGCACTCCATGAAAGAGTCAACCGTGGCAACTACGGTTTCCTGTGAATACCACTGACATTTCTCCTCAGACAGCCCTAATTCCTTTTCTAGCGCCAAGCTCCTACCTTTTTCTGCTGCTAATTCCGCGTCAAGAGCAGCAATCTTGGCAGCATCATCAGAAGCTTGTCTCTTCATATCAGCTTCCTTCTTAGCAGCATCCTCCACTTCTTTCCTAGAAGTCGTTAAGGCCTCCACCAGCTATTGATGCTCCCCTGTCAACTTCTCTACTTCTTCCTATTTTCTAGCGTGCTCTTCCGAAATCTGGTTGTGGGCGTTAAGTAGTTCTTTGGAGGAAGAAGTAAGAGAAGGAATTTTCCCCACCATATACTCCGCCCAATAGTGAAGATTGCAGAAAGAAGAGAGCATCCTAGAGCGAAGCGAGTTCAACTACCCTTGAGGAGTTTGAGATAGAAAAACTTCCCTTTCCTCTTGGAGTGATAACAGGTGAGCAACAACTAGAAGAGAAGAAGACTCCGAGGAACCATCACCGCCTAAAGCACGGAAGCCTACTCTATGCAAATCACCCAAGTCGATCTGATGAGTAACAGGCCCCAAAGGGGCTAACGTACTCAAACCAGCGATAAGAGGAGGGACGACAACCCCCCTTCAGAAGATGGGAGCACAAGAGTATTCAAAGGAATAAAGAACAGAGTGGTAGGAGACGGAGGTTGACTGGAAGAAGTTCCCATAACGGGCCTAAGGGAACCATGAGAAGGGTAGACTAGAAAATCAGACTCCGTGAGATCGGGAGCGAACTCCATGGCAAGAGAAGTGGAATGAGGAGGCGATGTGCCAAAAGAGCCAGAGGGAGCATGAAAGGGCCCGACGACACCTGTACTTCTCAGTAATTTAGAAACCTGACCACCATCAGAAGGCACTTCAGAAAGAGAAACGGTACCGTGTTCCTCTTGATCGGTGACGCGGTTCTCCGATACCCTTACAGCCTCATGCTCATGTCACGCCCTCTTTTGGCGCTCTTGAAAGAGTCTTGACAAATCCATGTTATCACCTACAGGAGTAGGAATGGGAGTAGTGGCAGTTTCCTAGAAAGAAAAATGTATCAGGAAAAAGCCAGAAAACAAAAGAGATCGTTGGAAGGCATTAAAGAATATACCTGAGATGACGGAGGGATTAAAGGAATGCCTACGGGGATTACCTCACCAACCATTACCTTTGTAGAGACGACCACACTAGAAGATAGGATAGGGGCAGTTGCGCTTCTCCTTTTTCTTTTTCTTTTGACGTGGATTTGAGAAGAAGATGCTGGAACAGTGGCGGCAACATCGGCGTTCTCTCTCTCTCTCCTTTTTTGAGCCCTCTTCTCCCGTCTTCTCACACACTCAGGCTTCCAGTTACGCGGGGGTACTACAAAATCGTAAAATAATGTCAGCGTTAGTGCCCTCTGGACCAACAAAGAAAAACTCTGCGATGCTTACCAACAATGCAGTCGCGAAGATCGACTCCGCTGGCCAGTTTACGAGTGTGGACACTAAAGTTCAGTTGGAGTAATTTGTCAAACCAACCTTGTTCACGAGAAGGAAGAGGCTCTCACTTACCCCAGGCTCCGTCCCTGATAGCATGGTTGAAACCTGTTCTCTAGTAGGGGTTGGGCAGATCAATAATAAAAAACCCATTTTTCCAATCAGAAATGGAAGACTTAATGTGCATGAGTTTCCAGGTAAAGAGTTTTAATGACTCATCATCATAACGTGGAGGTATTGCTATCACTCCTCTACGGGAATACAATTGAAAAAGGGAACGAAGCAGTAAAAGGGATGGAGAAGCAATCTCCTGTAATCTACACAGTTTTATGAAGGCGTAAACAACACAATACGCATTTGGACTAAGTTGGGCAGGATTCAAATTGAACTGGGAGAGTAATTGCTCTACTAAAGGTTCAAGAGGAAACTGAAAACCATAATGAAACATTTTTGCATATAAAATCCTACTGTTGCCGGTTAATTCACTGTTAAGGTGAAGCGAATCGGGGGCAACACGAACTGAACAACCATCGAGAATGTGGGTGTTGTATTTATCTAATTCTCGCCAGAGTACGGCCAGAGAACCGATAGAGGGAAGAATGTTTTCAATCTTTTTCTCCCCAACAGATTTGGGCCGGGGATGACGAGTTCTCACCATACTAAAATTAGAAAGATGAAGAAAGTGAAAAGGAAGAACAAGTATACCTTCTAAACAAATACCGAAATGCCCAGACGGAGAAGAGAAGAAATGCGAGTCGCCTTTTGCGATGCTATTGGGAAAATGAAGAGATAGAAGAAGAAAAAGAAACGTATGGTATGTTTTATAACCCTAGGGGATTAATCGAGATGACTGTTGCGACGGTTGTCGTTTGATAAAGGACGCGTTAAGCATGCACAATGAGTATAATCTCAGGAAACGAGAAGACGTTTCGATGTTACTACTCTCTAGGAGGCGCCAACCCCTAATACATCCACGAAGAGACGCGTACCCTAGCCATCATAACTTTCTCCATCACATTAATGGGAGAATCTCAAGCATTAAATGCTCTGAAAAGCCGGATCAATTCCTAGCCTAAAATATTCTGAATAAATGCAATAACGTGTCAATCGGGATAACGCGAGACGGAGCAGTAAGTCAATCAGTAATCGTTAAGGCAATAAGGATTGAAGCCCGCGTGAAGGGGGAAGGTAACGCTACAATGATTAATTATTCAAAAGAGTCTCAACGTTATTACAAAGTAAATGGAGTCAACATTCAAATTACGTGGAAAGAAAAACACATCGAAAGGAGAGAACAATCATGTGGGGGGAGCGGAAGTTTCTACGTCTGCCATGACATCCAAATCATCTGATAACGGGAATGTCTCATAATTGCTGTTATCGCCTATTCCTTCTTCTTATGAGGAAGGAAGACCTTCTTTGCTCCCGTCAATCTCACCCATCCTTTTTGAAATACAATCCCCTATCTTAGATGGATCGAAGTTACCGCAACCGCAGTAATCTTTAAACCCAGCGTTAGCGGCCCACATGGTTTTCCTTTTCCACAACTCTATCTTTAATGGGACTTTAGCCAGATCCTCGTCTCGGGCAGATATCTCCTCGTGAAGAAGAGAGTTTTTCTTCTTTTCAGCTGCTAGCTCTGCCTACAGAGCCTCAACCTTAGCTTTCCCTTTGGATCTTTCTCTCGCTAGGATGGCACGACAATCATCCAACTCTATTCGGGTCCGACTCTGAAGTTGTGTCATCTTGCTCACTTTGGTCAGTGCACGGTCAAGCTGGCCCTTTTGAGCAGTCATTGTACCTAACAAATCTTGCAATTTGCTATCGTGAGCCTCAACAATGTAATGTAGTTTATGGAAGTTGGCCAATAAGTCATTCATAACGCGTGCATACTGAGAGCTGGGAGAAAGCTACAAAAATATTTCCTTATCCTCAGGAAGACTCAGTATTCCACCCACTAAGGCAATCATCAATTGATCTCCTGAAAACGGGTCCGACACCCCTAGGGCGAGAAGTCTGTCATTCCCAAAATCAGTCAAATTCAATTGATGGGAAGGAGCTCCTTGGGGCCCTTGAGAAGAAAGATTAACGATAAGAGAATGAGCGGAATCACCAATAAAACCCCTAACACTTGGAACTGAGGTAAAGAACAGTGGTTGAGGAACCCTCATTGGTGGCTCAGAAAACACACCCGAGCTTGGAGCCGTTACCGTCACGTCAAGAATATAAGAAGAGATAGGAGAATGAGGGTGATAGCATGTTTTTATGCACGATTTTCTCTCCATTTTCTCACCCATTCAAGGCATGATTCTGCTAAATTACCCTTGTTTTCACTACTATTGCAGATCGAGGCCTAAAATGGGAGTTTATGCGAAAAGATGCATTTTTGGAGCATTTTGTCCAGTTTTGAGCTTCAAGACCAAAAGTCGAGGTCCCGAGTCCAAAGCAACGTTCAAGGTCCCGAATCGGATTCTCCATTCGGGACCCCGAAGGGCGAAGAATGACATTTCCATGTGTCATCTCGCTAGAGCTTCCATGTGGCTCCTCTGACACTGTTCCTGCAGTCTGCACTGACCACCAAATACCTACCGCTCTGACCATCTCAGCCCTTGAGCCCAGTCCAAACCTGCCCAAAGCTGGAAAAATCAGACAGCTTTATGCTTTTTCAGCTTTGTGCTTTAAGGAGCATGGATCCATTTTTATAGGCTTTCAATTAATGCATTTTGTCCCTAGTTTTAGGCTGAAGATATTTTGTGCTTAGAGCTCTACTATATAAAGAAGCATCTAAGAGTAGTTGAGGACATCATCTCTTACCATCTATTATTATCTTATCACTTAGCATAATTTAGTTAGTTCTAGTTTTTCTTAGACTTCTCTCTAGTTTCTCTCTCTAGTTCTTGTTAGCATCTTCAACCTTGCCGCCGGGCTTCAAACGGATTTTTAGTAACAAAGTCTTCTTCCCTTAATCTATTTACTTACTTGTTATGCTTTCTTTAATTGCTATTTGTTTAATTTCAAGTATGAGTAGCTAAATCTTTAGTTCTTAGCAAGGGCTGTTCAAGGGTTGCAAGGGCAGATTCGAGGCCTTCATGTGCTTAATATATTCTTGATACCATATTCAATTGTTTACCATTTTAATTACATCTTTACATGAAATAATTTGAGGCCTGATCAACTGATTATTATTTTATGTGAGTATCGCCATTTATGTGATGAAAACGGAAGGAAAATTGCATGAAACAAGTAGGCATCTGTTTAGTCTTGACTGCGCTGAAGTGGTCTCGAATAGATAAGGTGAGTAATTGATTAGAGCGAGGTCACGAGCCTGACAAACTGAGGGATCTTTAGCTCTAGATCTGTCTTTTCTTAGTGTCATGGGCAGTTTGAGTATGGCCCTCCCGCATTCGTGCCTGGAGGGATGGCGAACTGTCAAGACTACCTCATATGTGGAAACGGGGGGTAGTTTCTCTTAAGAGAAAAGTAGGGGATATCCGAGGAATCTGGTCCCTATGTCATTTCTATGATGTCTCGAATGGAATATTTCAGTGCTGATGACGATCGAGCCCCCGAATGCAACCCAAGAATGCCTTTGCTAAGAATTCTCCTCCATCTGATTGTTTGAGTTATTATTTCCGTTTTGTTATTTCTGGACTGATTTATTAATTTGCTTTCCTTTACCATTCGGGACCTCGAACGTGACATTCGAGACCCCGAACCTTGCTTTCTTAGATAAAATTGTTAGCTCCCGAATCTTCCTTGGCTGACTTGTTCAGCTAAGCAAAACCCCCCCTGATTGTTACTTTATGTGCTTTTCTCCCCCGAATACATTCAAAACCTTAGATCAGTCTCTCACAATCCCTGCGTTCGACCTCGATTACCACTGTACACATTATCTCTTGTGCACACACGTTTTTAGGCATTATAAATCTGTATTTGACTGATTTATTTTTCTTGTTTGTATGACCAGGAGATCTGCACCCGATTTACTACCCCTTGATCACGAGTTAGGAAGGACAGAAAGAGGCCTTCGAAGACTTACCCAAGGATCGAATTCCAATCCTTGTGTTCGGGACCTCGAACGTCTCTTTGCTCTCTAGGACAATCCAGATCCCGAAGATTTACCACCAGTCCCCCCAGAAATACCCAACATGAATCATCGTGGCCCCGAAGGGAATGATATTCCACCAGTTCCCCCATTACCTCCACCGATCCAGACCATCGATGAGTTCAATGTTGCCCCCGAGGCCCCGACCAGTTGTATCGTTTGACCAGTGGTCTCGAATGACTGGGAACTCAAATCTTCAACCATGCACCACCTATCCCTCTACCGAGGGTTGGCTAAAGAAAATCCTCACCGCCACCTTCAACAACTACACTCCATTTGTGATGCCATGAAGCCCCACAACGTTACTGTTGAGCATGCCAAGCTCCGTGCCTTTATGTGGTCCCTCAAGGACGATGCTCTTGACTGGTTCTATGACTTACAACCATAATCCATCAACTCGTGGGCTGAAATGTCCAAGGCCTTTACGGACAAGTACTACCCGGTGTCCATCACTATGGTGACCCGAAAGTAGCTCGTGTCCGTCCTCCAAAAAGACACGGAAGACCTTAAGCAATACTACGACCGATTTAAGAAGATGCAAGCTCTATGCCCCTCGCATAATCTATCCGAGCATGCCCTCATACAATATTTTTGCGAAGGACTCACGGGTCGAGACACGACCTTGCTAAACGCTACTGCTGGTGGATCCATCACTAGACTCACTCCTGCTGCCGCCAAGGATACTATTGAACTCATGGCCAAGAACAACCTCCAGCTCAACAATTCTACCAGCATTCAAGACGCCCGCTCAGCCGCCATGGAAAATCAATTAGCAGCCATCACGGGTATGCTGCAGAATATGGCCTCGGGACATCCAGTCCAGGTCAAGGCCTGCCAAATCTGCCAGCTTTCAGACCATCCCACTGATGCTTGCCCATTCATCCCTGAAGAAATGCCCGTCAATACTGCAGGAGGATTCAATGCCCCGTATGGTCAGAATCAAAATCAAGGCTGGAAGCAGCCCAACTATGGATGGAACAACAATCAGCAAGTCCGACCCAGCCATCAGTATGGCCAAAACCCATATGGAAATCACCCCCCTCCTTTCAACATGCAAAATTACAAGCCAAGACCCAATTTTTAGAATTTTCAATACCAGAGGCAGCCATCCCCGGACCAGAACTTCACCATGCCAGCACCCCCGAATGAGGAGCCCTCCCCCGATAAGAAGAAACTTGCCGAAATGGATAAATTGCTACGGACCCTTATGGCCGAGATAAAGGAGATAAAAAATGGAGGAAGATTTCCAGGACAGACGGAACCCAACCCGAAGCATGAGGCGTGCACCATGAATCTCCGCAGTGGTCTCGAGATCCCTTCCCGTGTCCATCCGGACCCCGAGTCTGCGGGAGATATTCCAAGTCCCGAGGCTGACACTGCTATTTTAGGCCCCGAGCGTGAACAACCCACTGAACAACCTAAGAAGTCTCGATTTGGCGACGCAGCTCTTGACCATTTCTTCTCCAGTAAGAAGTCTCTCTATAAGAAGAAACAACCCGTTGAGGAAGAAGAATTCTCCCAAGAATTCATAAACAAAGTGCTCGAATCCCCGTTCCCTCAACGACTAATCAAAAAGAAGAAAGAAGAAGAGGATCGGGACATCTTTGATATGTTCAGCAAGGTCATCATCAATATCCCCCTCCTCAAGGCCATCAAGAACATACCTCGATATGCGAAATTCTTGAAACAGCTGTGCACCAACAAGAACAAATTCACAGAGGTGAATAGAATCAGTGTGGGAGCCAATTTGTCCGCCCATATCTAGCGTAAAATTCCACCCAAGTGCAAGGACCAAGGCATGTTCATGGTCCCTTGCAGAATCGAGACCATCGATATTGGAAAGGTAATGTGCGACTTGGAAGCTGGAATTAATGTTATGCCTTTGACCATCTACAACAGTCTTGGACTCGGGCCCTTGAAGGAGACCACACTTGTCATCCAACTTGCAGACTGCTCGGTGGTATATCCCAAAGGCATAATAACAGATGTTCTTGTTCAAATGGGTGAATTTCTATTTCCAGCCCATTTCTATGTTCTCTCTATGGAAAATCCAACGAACACCAAGTCTTCGGATTTACTCTTGGGACGCCCTTTCTTGGCCACTGCCCGCGCAAAGATCGACTACTATGAGGCTTCTATCTCCCTCGAATTTGATGAGGAAATCATCCGTTTTAATATGCTGGACTCCATGAAATACCCCTCGGAATTCTCGAGCGTCAATTTTACTGACGTGATAGACCCTCTTGTGGAGAACATCGCTGAGCTGAACTCCACCGAACCCTTGAAACTGATTCTTGACAGAAGTCTTACTCCCGAATCTTTGCAAGAGATAACATCGTCCATCGAGGTTCCCACTGAACTAATCACGGTTGCAGCAGCTCTCGAAGCAAATGCTGTCTTAACAGTCGAGCCCCCGAGCGAGTCCCACGAATGCGTAGGTCACGAGCGACTCACTCCCTCTCTGGTACAAGCTCTAGACCTTGAACTTAAAGCGTTGCCCTCACATTTGAAGTATGCCTACCTCGGGGAGAAGGAATCCCTTCCGGTCATAATCTCCAACAAACTGGAAGAAGGTCAAGAGCGTGAATTAGTGAGTCTCCTCAAGAGCTTTAAAAAGGCCATTGGTTGGACAATTGCCGACATCAAGGGCCTGTCACCATCCTTGTGCACTCACCGCATACATCTCGAAGAGGCTAGCAAGACAATCCGACAACCTCAAAGGCGGTTGAATCCCCCCATGATGGAGGTAGTTAAGAAAGAGGTCTTGAAGTTGCTCGATGCCGGAGTTATCTATCCCATCTCTGATTCCCCATGGGTCAGTCCCGTTCAGGTGGTCCCGAAGAAGACAAGCATCACCATCATTCTAGGTCCCGAGGGTCTGCCAATTCCCTCCCGAATCCAGAATGGCTGGCGTGTATGCATCGACTACCGACGCTTGAATGAGGCCACCCGAAAAGATCACTTCCCACTACCCTTTATAGATCAAATGCTAGATGCATTATTGCTGCCTGGATGGGTATTCGGGATTCCACCAGATTCCAGTAGCCCTTGAAGATCAGGAGAAGACCACCTTCACGTGCCCATTCGGGACCTTCGCTTACAGACGCATGCCCTTTGGGTTATGCAATGCCCCTGCTACATTCCAGAGGTGTATGGTCAGCATCTTTTCAGAATTTGTGGAAGAATGCATCGAGGTATTCATGGACGACTTCACGGTCTATGGTAACTCCTTTCCCGAGTGCCTCTCGAACTTAAAGAAAATTCTGCAAAGATGTGTAGAAACTAACCTTGTGCTTAATTTTGAAAAATGTCATTTTATGGTTGACCAAGGGCTTATCTTGGGCCACATCGTATCCCGAAAGGGTATCGAAGTGGACAAGGCTAAAATCCAAGCTATCGAGACCTTGCCTTACCCCTCGAATATTCGAGATGTGCGTTCTTTTCTTGGTCATGCAGGATTTTACAGGAGGTTTATCAAGGACTTCTCCAAGATAGCCCAGCCAATATGCCAACTGTTACACAAGGACGTGGATTTCATTTTTGATGAAAAGTGCAAAACGACATTCGAGACCTTGAAAGCCAAGCTCATTTCTGCTCCTATCATTCGGGCCCCCGACTGGACTCTCCCCTTCGAGATCATGTGTGATGCTAGCAATCAAGCTTTAGGAGCTGTTCTGGGCTAGAAGAAAGACAAGGAGACGTACGTCATCTACTATGCATCCAAGTTGATAGATCCCGTGCAACAAAACTATACGACGACGGAAAAAGAGCTCTTGGCGATTGTCTATGCCCTCGATAAGTTTCGGCAGTACCTCTTGGGTACAGAAGTGATCGTGTATTCCGACCATTCCGCCCTTCGATGCCTGCTCAAGAAGACTGATGCGAAACCTAGGCTTATCCGCTGGATCCTCCTGCTCCAAGAATTCAACCTTGCCATCAAGGACAAGAAAGGGACCGAGAATTGTGTAGTTGATCACTTAAGTAGGCTCCCGAACCAAGAAGATGACTCCCAAATAGCCATTCGGGAGACTTTTCTAAATGAGCATTTATGCTTAGTTGACGCCGCCAAGTTCCCATGGTTCACAGACATAGCGAATTTTTGTGCCACGGGCGTGCTTCCAGTCGAGGCCTCGAGCGCAGAACACAACCGGATCCGAAGGCAGGCCAGGACCTATGTTTGGGACAACCCCTATTTATGGAAGCATTGTTCAGATCAGATTATCAGACGCTGCGTCATAATAGATGAGGTCCCGTCAATCCTCAAGTTCTGCCACTCAACGACAGAATGAGGGCATTTTGCTGCAAAGAAGACAGCACTCAAGGTCCTAGAAGCCGGTCTTTATTGGCCGTCAATCTTCAAGGACAGTTATTTATTTTGCGCTACATGCCCTCGATGCCAAGCTATGGGAAATATCGGGGTCAGGAACCAAATGCCCTTGACCAGCATCCTTGCGTGCGAAATTTTTGATATTTGGGGCATCGACTTCATGGGCCCGTTCCCAAATTCGTTCGGGAACACGTACATCCTGCTTGCAGTGGACTATGTTTCCAAATGGATTGAAGCCAAAGCCACCAAGACATACGATTCGAGGGTAGTTGCTGACTTTCTCAGAACCTACATTTTCAACCGATTCGGGACACCTCGCGCCCTCATCAGCGATCGGGGGACCCATTTCTGCAACCGAACAGTCGCCTCGTTACTTAGCAAGTACGGAGTGACCCATCGAGTGTCTACAGCCTATCACCCCCAGACCAATGGGCAAGCTGAGGTCTCTAATCGAGAGATTAAAGCTATCCTCGAGAAGACAGTCAGCCAATCGAGGAAAGACTGGAGTCTCAAACTGGGAGACGCGCTTTGGGCCTACCGCACTACATTCAAGACCCCGATCGGTATGACACCATATCGATTGATCTATGGCAAGCCGTGTCACCTCCCGGTCGAAATCGAGCACAAGGCTTTCTGGGCCATCAAAAGAGTCAACATGGATCTGAACTTGGCGAGCAAGGACCTCTGTTTGCAAATTCAAGAGCTCGAGGAACTACGAGGGGATGCTTACAAAAATTCAATGATTTACAAGGGCAAGACTAAGGCCCAGCACGATAAGCATCTCGTGGTCAAAACCTTCAAGATTGGGCAGAAAGTTTTGCTCTACAACTCACGATTGCGGATCTTCTCGGGCAAACTTAAGTCCAAATGGACGGGACCCTACAAAGTCACCGCGGTGTTTAATCATGGAGCTGTGGAGATCTAGAATCTGGACGGGGGCGAACCATTCAAAGTGAACGGGCACAGGCTGAAGCCCTTCTATGAGGGATTCAAGCCCTCGACGGCCGAGGAAGCAAGGGTCGAGGACCCAGCACTCAACGCCCCCGAATGAAGACACAGCGTCACAGCGTCTAGGCCTAGACGATAATCAAGGCCAAGTGTGGGGACAACCCCCGAATTCCTGACCCTCTCTCTTTAATTTTCTTGTCTTTAAATTCCGAGTCCAACAGTCTTTTTCTCTCTTTCCCGCACACATTTCTTCTCTTCCCTAGGTGGTCTTAATTAATTTGTCCCTTCTTATTCCCCTTTTAAACCCTTTATTCCTTTCTTTTATTTTTATTTTATTTGAGTCAACTCTAGCTTTTCAAATTCTTTATACACACTTTTTATATTACCTAGGTAAATTTTAAAATTTCTTTATCTTCTTTCCCTTTCAATTAATTCCTTTGCCTCTCACTCTCTCCAATTAAATGCTATATCTCATACTTTATTAACCCCTATTTAATTCTTTTGGTTTTATTCCCCTCTCTCATCTTTTCAAATCCTTAAAGTTGATTTGCCTTCTCTGTTTCCCGTGCAGGTGCAGGCGCACGCTGCCCTTGGCACTGCGCGTCCTCTCCCGGCGCGACACGTGGCGGATAAAGCACAAGGAGATTAGCTCCCATCTCTCTCTCTCTCTCTCCACCTTTCCACGTCTTCCAACCTACTCACCCACGCCACCTAACCGTCAAATCCCATCCGTTACTCAACCAAAATCCCCTCATCTCTCCCAATCAAATCAAAACACAAAAATTTCTTTCCCTTCTTTCCAAACACAAAACCTTTCTCCTTCCTCATGTCACGCACAAGCCTCAACCTAAACAAACCCACCACCTCTCACTCATCTACTCCTACCCCTCTCTCCACTCAACCCCAGCCAAAGAACACCACCACAGATCAGTCACCTACCGCCACTAAACCATTCGGATCAGCCTCCTCCGAAGCCACTATAGACCTTGACGAAATCATCTTCACCATCTCCCTTCCAAAGATGACTAGATCTGGTAAGGTGCACCGTGCTCCTCCCACCTCGACCGCCTGCAGCAAGAAGAAAAAGCCGGCGACGACCCCTCCTGGTAGCCCCGTGAACTCCGTCCCCCTCAATGTCAAGCCAATCGACTATGTTATTCCCTCTGACACCGAGGAAGAGGAGGACGCGCAGACCAGCTCCAGCCTCCGTGAGGCTAGGAGGGTCGAAAAGGAGAACGAGGAGCAGTTCCCTTGGGACTCCGACGACCAGCGGAAAGTTGAGGGAGAAGACGAAGGGGAAGAGGAGGAAGAGACGAAGGAGCAGCCTGATGAGCAAGACGCTCAGGACCCCGAGCACAACGCTCAAGGTCCCGAGGATATTCAAGAGGACCAGGGAGCAGGAGCCACCACAGAAGGAGAAGGTGAGATTGACCCGCCCAAGCCACCCAGCCCGCCCCCGCAGAAGACCAAGGGCAAGGCCAAAGCCTAATCAACCTCTAAAGCACCAGCCCAAACAGCGAAGAGCACCCCCAAAGCCGCCCCCAAAGCCCCTGCATCCAAGGCCCCAGCCTCCAAGACCCCGGCCAGCAAGAAAAGAAAGCACCCGGCCACTCCTAAGGTCAAGGCAGCCGCGGTCGAGACCCCCTGCAAATCCCAGCGAACTGAAGAGGAGGACGACGACCTCGAGACCCCCTCGTCTGCTTCGGGATCCAGACCCAGTTACCTGGTAATGGCTGACCTTGATACTTTTAATGAATTATTCATTTTCAATGATAAACCGTCTTTGGATAAGGTCACTTTGATGAACAATAAGGGGGTGGCCCCGTGTGCTAAGCTAGATATGGATTTGTATGATAAGCTGGGTATTGGGTCCCGGATTCGGGAGTTGGTTAGTGGCATAGGATGGGAAAGCTTGTTCTTCATGGATCAGCCTACATATCTAGAGCTCAGCCTTGAGTTCTTTGCGAGTTTTTGGTACAAGGCAGATCTGCTCAAGCCCAAGGGTGGGGTAGGTCCCGATCTTTCTGCTAGGGGATGCGTCAATTTCAGGCTGGCTAGCAAGTGACACCCTATGTCCCTCAACGACTTTAACGTCTACCTCAGTTTCGTCAGTGGTGAGGGCATTCAAGGGGACAAATATCAGAACGCCTTGACCACTGTACCGGCTGACTTCAACAACCATAAGGCCCTTCGGGAGCTCACTGGCAATCCCGATATCAAGTTCGACTCCTGCAACACCAAGGCTCACGGCATTCAAGACCCTACCCTACGGATTCTGCAACGCTTCCTATCCCTTGCCCTCGCGGGTAAATTTGGGACCTCAGGCCAGCTTGCTCAATTCGAGCTATTTTTCCTATGGGCCATGTACCACAAGAAGCAGGTCAACCTTGGTTATTGGATCGCCACCTCTGCCCACAACGTTGCAAATTCCCCCCTGGGTCGCTCTCCCGTTCTTGGGTCCCTCGTCACCAGCTTGGCCTCGCAGTTGTACACATGGAAGCTCCAAGAGCTGAACTTATACAAGCACCCGAGTTCCTTCAAGCTCCTTGGTCTCAAGACCTTGGACACGATGGGATTCTTTTGTGTTACTAATGGTATCTTGAGCTTTCATGCAGATAAAAAAGGAAAGATAGAAGGCAAGTTTGAGTACCCGGACCTATCAAAGCCCCGAGCCGAGTCTAGTGCCCCCGAGCCCCCTTCTGACAGAGGAAACACTTCAGCTGCCGCGGATCCACGTGCTGACCTTCGAGACCCCGAGAAAGTCCCGACCGCCGAAACTACCAACAAGCTCTTGCGCCTCATCTTGGAAACCAATCGGGCCATCTTGAAGGAAATCCGAGAGCAGGCTGCCGCACTAAACTTCCCTCCCCCCTGATCCCGAACATTTTCAAACCCTTTGCCCCTGCGTGGGCTGATTAATCATGTTGAACAATTTACATTTATGCTTTCCTTTAAAACTGCTATCTCTTTTGTCTCCCTCCCGCATTGAGGACAATGCGCTGCCTAAGTATGGGGAGGAGTTTAAACTACTAAGTACATTTTTTTTATGCATGTTTTATTCCCTAGTTTATTTTTTCCTAAGTTTATGCATGATACTTTTAGTTATTCTTTTTTCTTCTATTCTTCGGATTTTTGCCTAGATTTTTGAAAAACGCCCAATGATGGACACACACCTGACTTATGCACATAGAATAAAAATGTTGTCTACAGTCAAGGTCCCGAATGCGATATTTTTTACCTGTTATGCCTTATATCTGCTTCAAGACCTATACACCAGTGGTCACGAATTAACACCTTGTGAGCATTTGAGCCTTCATGCCTATGTTTATTATTTGAGTGAATGCATGACTAGGTACTGGCTGGGCTTGCATGATATCCATGGGTATAGACACATTTAGACATAGGAAAGCAACAAAAAGATTAAGACCTCGCATCGAATTGTTCTCTCTCATTTTTTCTTCTGCTCTATTTTTTTTTTCTTTCTTGACCTCGAATCCCATCTTGACCTCCCCAATTCTAACCACTTGAATTTTCTTTGATCTTTCTCTTGGCAGGTGAGCAGTGTTGTTGGAAGCACCATCGAGGGCTAGACTAGACAAACGAAGCAGCAAAGGCAAAGTGTGGGGATCCCGCAGAATTTCAAGGCCCTAAATGCTAGCGCTGATTCAAGACCTTGAAGCTAAAATGAAGAAATCAAGGGCAGACCAGAATGAAAAATCACTTCCCACCCACAGCAAAACACAAGTGTGGGGAAGTGAAATCAGAATATCCAGCCCCCGAAGGGCAAGGTCTCAATCCTCAATTCAGATCTCTCTCTCTCAAAAAAAAAAAAAGAAGAAAAAGAAAGAAATGAAAAAAAATAGAAAAACAGAAATATAAATAAAAGAGAGAGAAGAGACCAAACTTCATGAAGAAGAGGAAAATCAACAGCCAGCGTTCATTCAAGGTCCCGAGCCAAGGTCCCGAATGAAGAAAGAAAGGATCCCCCTCGAAGAAGAAAAGCCTAGTCTAGCTTTCGCCCTCAGCAACATTGTCTCACCATCTCGATTCCTTCTGCCAAGGGAGCGTTCCAGGTTTGAGTTGGTTTCACCACCTTCTCATTTCACTTCCTTACTCTCCCTCTTCTCCACTTTTTCTTCTCATTATGCTTCTTCCATTTCCTCTCATCAATTATTTTCTTTGTTTCTCCTTCTTGCCCTTGATGCGAAGTCTTTTGATTGTTAGATTGCCTATGCAAGTGTCTAATGTACTCGGATTGATATGCAAACTTAGTTTTGTGCTACATTTTTTTTGCATACTTGAGTGTTTAAACACCTAGCCCTATTTACGAGTGTGAGTGCAAACACCGATCCATGTGAGGATTGCTGGTGAATAGGCTGATGTGGAAAAGTCTCTTCTTAAGAGTCATTATCCTTCTGATTTGATGCAGGTGTATCTAGGCTGAGTCTGTTTTCATTCGGGGTCCCGAATCTTGAAAAGTATGCTTATTCTCTGTGCTATGGTTTGGTGTGTCTGTTCTGTTTTGGGACTGTTTTAAATTTTGTGAATGCTCGAGGGCGAGCATTGGGCAGTGTGGGGATTATTTAATAGCATATTTTTATGCACGATTTTCTCTCCATTTTCTCACCCATTCAAGGCATGATTCTGCTAAATTACCCTTGTTTTCACTACTATTGCAGATTGAGGCCTAAAATGGGAGTTTATGCGAAAAGATGCATTTTTGGAGCATTTTGTCCAGTTTTGAGCTTCAAGACCAAAATTCGAGGTCCCGAGTCCAAAGCAACGTTCAAGGTCCCGAATCGGATTCTCCATTCGGGACCCCGAAGGGCGAAGAATGACATTTCCACGTGTCATCTCGCCAGAGCTTCCATGTGGCTCCTCTGACACTGTTCCTGCAGTCTGCACTGACCACCAAATACCTACCGCTCTGACCATCTCAGCCCTTGAGCCCAGTCCAGACCTGCCCAAAGCTGGAAAAATCAGACAGCTTTATGCTTTTTCAGCTTTGTGCTTTAAGGAGCATGGATCCATTTTTATAGGCTTTCAATTAATGCATTTTGTCCCTAGTTTTAGGCTGAAGATATTTTGTGCTTAGAGCTCTACTATATAAAGAAGCATCTAAGAGTAGTTGAGGACATCATCTCTTACCATCTATTATTATCTTATCACTTAGCATAATTTAGTTAGTTCTAGTTTTTCTTAGACTTCTCTCTAGTTTCTCTCTCTAGTTCTTGTTAGCATCTTCAACCTTGCCGCCGGGCTTCAAACGGATTTTTAGTAACAAAGTCTTCTTCCCTTAATCTATTTACTTACTTGTTATGCTTTCTTTAATTGCTATTTGTTTAATTTCAAGTATGAGTAGCTAAATCTTTAGTTCTTAGCAAGGGTTGCAAGGGCAGATTCGAGGCCTTCATGTGCTTAATATATTCTTGATACCATATTCAATTGTTTACCGTTTTAATTACATCTTTGCATGAAATAATTTGAGGCCTGATCAACTGATTATTATTTTATGTGAGTATCGCCATTTATATGATGAATACGGAAGGAAAATTGCATGAAACAAGTAGGCATCTGTTTAGTCTTGACTGCGCTGAAGTGGTCTCGAATAGATAGGGTGAGTAATTGATTAGAGCGAGGTCACGAGCCTGACAAACTGAGGGATCTTTAGCTCTAGATCTGTCTTTTCTTAGTGTCATGGGCAGTTTGAGTATGACCCTCCCACATTCGTGCCTGGAGGGATGGCGAACTGTCAAGACTACCTCATATGTGGAAACGGGGGGTAGTTTCTCTTAAGAGAAAAGTAGGGGATATCCGAGGAATCTGGTCCCTATTTCATTTCTATGATGTCTCGAATGGAATATTTCAGTGCTGATGACGATCGAGCCCCCGAATGCAACCCAAGAATGCCTTTGCTAAGAATTCTCCTCCATCTGATTGTTTGAGTTATTATTTCCGTTTTGTTATTTCTGGACTGATTTATTAATTTTCTTTCCTTTACCATTCGGGACCTCGAACGTGACATTCGAGACCCCGAACCTTGCTTTCTTAGATAAAATTGTTAGCTCCCGAATCTTCCTTGGCTGACTTGTTCAGCTAAGCAAAACCCCCTCTGATTGTTACTTTACGTGCTTTTCTCCCCCGAATACATTCAAGACCTTAGATCAGTCTCTCACAATCCCTACGTTCGACCCTGACTACCACTGTACACATTATCTCTTGTGCACACACATTTTTGGGCATTATAAATTTATATTTGACTGACGATCAGGGGGACCTCAACAGTTGGAAAAGAACTCGTTACCAATGGGACTTCAGATGGTGCCACGGGAACCTCGACAACTGTAAAATACTTTACTGTTGGGGGAACTTCAATTGATGGCGTAAGAACTTCAGCAGCCGGGGAAGAATTCACCATAGGTGAAACGTCAGTCTCTGCGAGGGGAACCTCAGTAGTAGTACTAGAAGAAATGGTAATATCAGGGAAGTTAGGGCCCGTCATCGACACTAGAGGAGGACAGACGGCAAGCCCAGCTGCTTGAATCTCCTTCTCCTCCCTAAGTTTCTTCCGCTGAGCCTTGGAAATCGGGCGAAGGCTAGTCTTTGTATCCATGTCCTCAGCTTCGTAAGAAAATACTTTGGTCTTGATTACTGTCGGGTACGAATTAGATCCTCTCTCCCGAGCGGGCAACCAATTTTCAACAAAACGAGAGGCTCGAGTAGAAATGTCGCGCCCCCTTTCAGAACCCGCCCTAGAAGTCCTTCTTTTCTTTAACGGGATACTCCGATAAAGTGAGGCCCTAGATAACGAAGAGGATGGTATTGTTGGAGGTGGCGCAGCTCCTGGAGGAGCGCCATTCCCTCTAGATGGTTGACCGCCAACGTCTCATGCGAAAAAAGCCATATCAGTAAATGAGAAAGAAGAATGATAACGCTAGAATACAAAGACTCACCCACGAGGCACTCGGACAGAGGCTTGTACAAAGCAAAGTTTCGAACGTGGAAAGGCGTCTTCATTTCTAACAAGGCGTCAGCTTGAGCCAATTCCTTCTTAGACAGGACTGCCGGTTTCACCCAATCAATATCGATAACGCCCGAGCACCATAAATGGGAGGGTAACTCAACAATGAAGAACCACTTTTCCAGTCATCAACGACATCCTCAAACTCTCAAAAATTCTGCCAGAATGACTGGGCGTACACGTGATTCCACCTCAGAGTGATATGGACCAAACCGTTGCGACAATCGAGGCTGAAGAACTTGTGAAGCAAATCGATAGATAGAATAAAGATATTCTTCATCTTATAAGCGCGAAGAAAAGCAAAAATACTGCACCATGATGGAGGAGTTATCTGCACTGGGTTAATTTTATATCGGCGCAACATATTTTCTATTGAAGTATAAACAGGAAGACGAAAGCCATAAAGAAACATCTTAAAATACAACATCCTACGGGTTCCCCACAGTTTGTTGTGAAGCCTCATGCTCCTATCTGGAAGCATAACGGTGTAACCGCTAGGAAAGGAGATAGTGTGGTTCTTTAACTCGAGTCGCAGAACAGTCTCGCAAGAGAAAACACTAACAATATTCTCGATCTCAGAATCTAAGGGCCCCCGAGAGCCTGTTTGAGACCTCGTGCGGTGCATAATAAAGAGACAACGAGAGAAAATTTTGAGGAAGATGAAATAAGGTACCTTAGAGAAGAAAATTGCAGACGGGTCGACCGAGCCAACGAGCAGTTGAGAAGTTCTTCTTCGAGCAAGAGAGAGAGCGAAGGATAGTAGGGAAAACTTGAAATGCAAGTAAAAGGGTAAGAGGAAAGAAGTTGTTTCCTTTTAAAAGGTCGAACATCACAGTGGGGGCCAAACAACCTATCAGAATGAAACACGTGGGGAACGGAAGATGACACATGAAAAAACATTAAAGAAAATTTAAGGCTAAGCAGTTACATTGCTCAAGGGGACGCTTAAACACGAGAAGTTAGAAAGACGGTTACGTGGCATCCGCCATCAAAGAAATAGTTAACCGATCGGCGTTAACCACCCTGTCATCGTAAGGTTAACGTGAGAGTGTGACGAGAAAAGAGAAAATATGAAAATATTTCTTTATTAGCATAAAAGCCATACAGTATTTACAAAGCGCATGACGCGCGTGTCGATCCTCGTCAAGTAAGATAGAAGGCCAGTAGAAATCCTCTCCCTCCGGAGGTGGCAGTTCTTCGTTTAACAAAGAAAAGGGTTATTTAGGCATCTCCTCTTTGCCTTGCTCTGGTCGTAGGACCTCCAAAGGCCCTTTTCCCTTCAAAGGAGACACGTACTAGTCCCTCCAGTTGGCAGGGGCCGGAATTCCCTCTCCAGACATAAAACGCCTAATATGAGGAAACAGTTCATTACCGCCCTGCATGATTTCTTCTTCAACTACCATTGGCGAAGCAGGAGCCGTAGAAATAGGAGGAGTTTTTGGGGAGTTACGCTCTGCAGCTTCCGAAGAGCACGAACTAGCCATCGTATTTCAAATAGTCTCTACGGACGAACGAATAGAGGAAAGTGAATAGGGTAAAGTGAGAAAACTTTCATTAAATAGCCATGGTGAAGAGGCATTCCTACCTTTTCGTATGCCGTGACAATTAATACACCTCGAGAGCACAAGTCATGATGGGAAAATCTAATTCTTTAGCCACACCTGTTTGAAATTCGTGCTAATTAAGAGGCACTAAGAAAATTACCCAATCCGTTAGCGTTGGGAATAGGGTGTGAAGTTAATACAAGGAGCGGTCAGGATGAATATTTACCATCACCAGTTAGATTCAGTGACTAAGAAGAGCAAACGTCACGGAAGCCCGGCCGGTGGCAGACCCATTTTCGGTTGGGTTGAGAAACGTTAGTCTCAATCGGTGCATCATTTGCGCATCCCGAAGAAAAATATCACAGGCAAGTTAACACGAAAGCCACTTTATTTATGGCCTAAACGGCCCAAGCATGCATACACATACATATATATAAAACAAAAACAGAAAAGCATAAAGGTGGCTACAAGCAGTTAGACAGTGGACCCGACGTCGTCATCCCCATCCACGTAGGGAATCTCCCTCAAAGCATCAACAATGGAGGTCAATTCAGAGGAGGAAGCTCTCATACCCTTCAAACAACACCCTAGTAAGTCTTTCCTGTGTTGCAGCATATTGATGGCCACATGGATGCGAGAGACAGAAGTAGCTATCTTCGACACATTCTCCAGGGGGTTGAAATCCTCCATGGAAGTCGTGCCTTGCCGGGCCAATAGAGGATTTAGCATCCCTTGAAGCTCTAGAACATATTCAGAAGTCTTGGTCACCATAGACTCTAGAAAACCAATGTCAGCCAGGGTGAGACTCTTCAAAGTATGAGCTTTTAAGATCAGAATTTTTTTGGTCACTTCATCCATAGTAGAAATACTGAGAAAGATGTAGAAAAGATGTGGAGAAACAGTTCAGAGAAAGATTCAATTTATAGGCCTAAGGGAATGCCGATTTGAGAAGACGCGTCTCTAGAAAATTGAACCACCATCGTCACCGCACAGACCGTTAAGTAGACAAGGCCAAAAATAGAACAGTAGCCCTTGGTAAATACTCGGGCTCATTTTCGGTTGGGCTTATGATAACTATAGAAGTAATTTTAGGGGCCTTTTCGTCCTTACACTCGATGATAAGGCCGGAGTACTGTAGTTGTCACCTGGACTGAACTACTGTAGTTCTTGCCTCCCACTTCTTACTCGAAATCCCGGGATGGTCGACGTCAATAGGGGGGTTTCACAAGATATCTGTTCACACAAATGACGTTATCCCATCCCTGGCGTTATAAGGCGTCATCTGAGAGCCCTGGGCATTATCGACTTAAGATAACGCCCCCCTCTAGGTAACGTCCGCTTCTTGCCTATAAATACCCCAGTATTCAAGATAAAGAGGTAAGCCTAAACTAGCTAGTCAAAGCTCTGCCATTTTTGAACCTCTGTACTAACTTAAGCATCGGAGCTTCTACGCCGAAGACCCCCTCCGGCACTTTGCAGGTACATCGGATGGCAAGAACAGTAATCTCAGGAGGTCACTTTCTATACTCATCCCACTCTAGAAGATCAGATACTATCAGGAGGTTTTGCTTGATGAGGGCTTGGTCGATTTCCCTCCTCGGGTGAGAACCATGGTTGAATTTTGGGAGTTAGGTTTTGGGAGAGATGAGAAAAAAGAAGATGATGATGGCAATTTTGAGTGATTAGGTTTGTATTTATGAGAGAAGGAGAAAGGAGTTTTGTTTTAATTGGGAGATTTGAGTGTTTAGGATAAGTGAGGAGTTTTGATTTGAGTGGGCAACCGATATATTATTGATTAAATAATATTACCGTTAGAGAGGAGGATAATGATGGTGTGATTTTCTCTTTCCAGAATCTACTTTTTCTGGTTCAGTGTTTTGCCCAGTGGTTCACTCCCTCACAGACTTTCCCCCAGGCCTGGGAAAGAGTCATGTCCCCTCATCTCTAACTGCTCCATAAAATCAACTCAATCTCCCTTATCCCAGGCCTAGGATAAGATCAATTCCAACTTCAACTGCTTCCTTCTTTTTCTCCTGACAAAGAAAATCAATCAAACTGCTGATTAGAACTCTTCAGTTTTATTGAAAGAAAAACTAATAAATGGGTTGCCTCTCATGTAGCATACCTCTTTACTATCTTGGACTAGACATGATCTTCGATCAATCCTCTAAAAAATGGTGGACTTGAACTTGCTCCACCGTGTGACTTTAGAAACCTTCGTGGAAAGGTTTCAGTCTCTGACCGTTCACCTTGAACGTCGTTCTTGTCTTCAAATCCTGGATATCCACAACACCATAAGGATAAACGTTAGAAATGATATATGGACCCATCCATCTCTGCGCATTTCTTCTAACTCTTGTAATTGGAGCTTCCTTACTGCTCCATCTCTGCTTAACTCCAAAGCTTGATTGCCCAAAATGATCTGTGTGCTAACTCCGCAGGAAGGTGGCACGTTTTTTTCGTACACAAGGTTGTAGGGAGTAGTGCCAATTGGAGTCTTGAATGCAGTTCTATACGCCCACAATGCGTCATCTAGTCTTTGACCCCAGTCCTTTCTGCTTGGATTCACAGTCTTGGTGAGAATGGCCTTCACCTCCCGGTTGGAAACTTCTTCTTGCCCATTGGTCTGGGGGTGGTAGGCAATAGACACTCTATGGTTGACCTGTTACTTGACGAGTAGGGCTGTGACCACCTTGTTATAGAAGTAGGTCCCTCTATTGCTGATTATCACCGTGGGGATGCCAAACCTGTTCAAAATATGAGACTTTAGAAATGAAACAACAGTTTTGGCATCATCGGCCGCAGTAACTTTGGCCTCAATCCATTTTGATAAATAATCAACAACAAGTATAATGTACTGGTTTTCCCAGACCTGGGGAAAGGACCCATAAAATCTATTCCCCAAACATCAAGTATTTCACATGCAAATATAGGATTCATAGGCATCTTATTTCTAGCAGAAATGTTGCCAACCTTTTGACAGTTAGGGTAGTGCATGCAATATAAATGACAATCCTTAAAAATTGTAGGCCAATAAAAACCAGATTCAAGTATCTTAAGTGTTATTCTTTTCGGTCCATGATGACCTCCACATGCTTCAGAATGGCAAAACCTTAAAATGGATTCAATCTCATCTTGGAGAACACATCTCCTCAATATTTGGTCTTTGCCTATATTCCACATGTAGGGATCATCCCACACAAAATATTTGGAATCCCGTTTTACCTTTTCCCTCTCTTTGTAAGACATGTTTTGGTCGAACTTACCTGACGCTAGAAAATTAGCTATATCCGCTTACCAGGGTCTCTCTATCAGGGCAAGTATAAGAGTCTCATCCGGTCCTTCTCCCAGGGAAAAGAAAAGGCTCTCGTCAGGAAACTCTTCCTTGACCGCTTCTGAGTCTGGTTCTACAAGGATCCTGCTCAAGTGATCTGCTACCAGGTTTTCTTTGCCACTCTTGTCCTTGATCTCTAGGTTGAATTCCTGCAGTAGAAGGATTCACCTGATCAATCTTGGCTTCGCTTCCTTCTTGATCAACAAGTAACGCAACGCTGTATGATCAGAATAGACAATCACTTTAGTTCCAAATAAATAGGCGTGGAATTTATCTAAAGCAAATATAATAGCAAACAACTCCTTTTCAGTAGTTGTATAATTTTTCTATGCGTCATCCAATATGCGAGATGCATAATAGATAACTTGTGGATCTCGTCCTTCCTTCTGTCCCAAAACAACACCTTCAGAGTTGTTAGAAGCATCACACATAATCTCAAATGGTAAATTCTAGTTGGGAGCTTTAATAATAGGGGTTTTTGTTAATTTCTGTTTCAGTGTATCGAATGCAGCCTCGCAATCCGGTCCGAACTTGAATTCCACATCCTTTTGTAATAATCTACAAAGAGGTGCGGCTACCTTTGAGAAGTCCTTTATAAATCTTCTATAAAACCCTGCATGGCCTAAGAAAGAGCGCACTTCACGCATATTAGTTGGAAATGGCAAAGAATCAATCACATATATTTTTGCCTTATCTACCTCAATACCCTTTTGAGAAACTATGTGTCCTAGAATCAAACCTTGGTCAACCATAAAGTGACACTTTTCATAGTTTAAGACCAGGTTGGTTTCCAAATAGCGCTTAAGAACTTTTTCTAAATTTTCTAAACACTCGTCAAAGGAATTACCGTAAACGGTAAAATCATCCATGAAAACTTCAATTCCTTTTTCAATAAATTTAGAAAATATGCTCATCATACACCTTTGAAAAGTTGCAAGTGCATTATAAAGTCCAAAAGGCATACGTTTATAAGCAAAAGTCCTAAAAGGGCACGTAAAGGTAGTTTTATCTTGGTCCTCATAAGCAACGAGTATTTGGTGAAAACCAGAGTACCCGTCGAGGCAGCAATAGTGAGACTTACCTGATAGTCTCTCTAGCATCTGATCGATGAAGGGGATAGGGAAATGGTCTTTCCTAGTTGCCGAGTTGAGCCTGCGATAATCGATGCAAACTCTCCAACTATTTTGCACTCGATTGGAGACCAGCTGTCCTTCGACATTCTCTACAACTGTGATCCCTATTTTCTTCGGCACCACCTGTACTAGACTGACCCAAGAGCTGTCACATAGTGCCTTCTCAATGGTTTGTTCTTTAATTTTACATGGAATCACAAAGGTTCCTCCATTTTTACACTTATTCGGCAATTTCTTCTGAAAAATGGCAGAAACATTTTCATTCAGATTGATCATTTCCACTCATGCGAGATTTTTCTTATTAGTACACAGTTCTTTTAAAAATTTAGCATATTTAGGAACTTGTGAAATCATATCAAGAAGAGGAACATTAACAGCTACTTTACAAAATAAATACAAAATAGCTTTCTCTTCCTTTGCTTTCTTGGCCTTATCAGACCTTTCAGGGAAGGGAAGAGGACTTACCTGTTCCTTCTTGGGCACAACTAGCTCTGGAGTAGGAGTTACCTTGATTGGTTTTTCAGGAATTACCTCTGCCTTTGGTTCAAATTGATCTGGCAGTGGCACTGCAGATGGCTTCTTGCCCAGACCTGGGGGAAGGGATGTTCTGTCTTGAATTTTTGTCCCACTCCTCAATGTCATGACTGAGACATTATGCTTCGGGTTATCAACTGTGGTTGATGGTAGCCTACTGCCCTGCTCCTGATTGTTGATATTCAGATGTGAAATTTATCTCTCCACATTCGATATGGATGCTTGGGTGGATTTCATGAATTGTTTTAGCATTTCACTCAAAGAATCAATGGTGGTTGCAATAGGTTGTTGTGGGACTGAAGGTTGTGGAACATTAGGTCTGGGTATGAAATTTTGTAGGTTTATGGGTGGTGGCTGATATGGATATGACTGTTGGTTTTGATTTTGTTGAACTACCCAATTGAAATTGGTATTTTCTCTCCACTCCGGGTTGTTATTGTACTGGTTCGGGTTAAATCTAGGTTTATGAGGTGTAAGCCAATTCATTTGGGACCCTACGGATCCACTCTTTTTCCTATTCAAAGATCAGCCCTTTGTCTCTGTGTTTTCACATCGAGAATTCTTTGCAGATGAAGAGATGTCAAAGGGGCTTCTTACTTCCGCCGAAGAAGAAGAATCTTCTTCCCCTTTTTCGGAAGAAAATGAGGATCCGGACAAAATCGACGAACCGGAAAAGATCCGAGTGAATGGAAAGAAAAAAGAAAAAACAAAGGATGAATCCCATTTTCACTTTCAATACTTCCCATACTGTTGTTGGTACTGTATTGCTGCATTGGCTTCCTCAACTGTTCCAGCAATCAGCACACATTAATCCGAAGGATGTCCTTATTGGCAGCATACACCACACGTCACGGTTGGCTGAACTTGTTGTACCTAAGCTGGTTGACCTACTTGAAGACTATCAAGAAGGTTAGAAATTTCAGTAAACTTTTGCTCAAAGAAAGATACATTACTTGTAGGTATTTCTCTGTCTCCTGGGCCGTTTTGATAGCAATTCTCGGCCAGCGTCTGAATCAACTGATTGGCCCTTGTCAAAGTACAATCTTGTAGAGCACCTCCAGCAGCTCTATCTAGTATCAACTTGTCCATGTGGCTCATACTGTCATAGAAATATTGTATAAGATTCTGGTCCGAGAGTCCATAGTTTGGGCATATCTCCTGCAAGTCCTTATATCGCTAGTAGTATTCTCCAAAATCCTCATTCGGGGCCTGATGGATTGACACAATGTTCTTCCTTGCGTTCCCTGCCTTGGTGGAAGACCAATATTTGTTGAGAAATATAGTTAGCATCTGAGGCCATGTCATTATGGAATTGTGTGGTAAGGTAAGGAACCAATTCCTAGCTTTATCTTCTAAGGTCCAGGGAAAGGCTCTGAGTTTGGCTCGGTTGATGTCTACACGAGGTGGCTTAAGGGTTTCACACTCCCAATGGAGACTTTGGAGATGCTTAAAAGGATTTTCATTTGTTAAGCCGTAGAATTTTTTGAAATTGTAGATCGTGTTTGGCTTTAAGTTCCAATCATGCTCTACTGGTGGGGTACTGGATACAAAAGTAGGTATCCAGAGCTGGTCCATCATTGTTCATCTTCCTAAGGATCAGTTCAAGTGGTGGCGGCAGTGGTGGTGCATCATTGTTAACATTCTGGTTTTCCATTTTTTAGTGATCTGGGATTGGGTGATTTCTAGGTATGGATGAGGAACCCTCTCCCAGGTCTGGGATAGAGTCGGGTGAATGCGACTGCGCTGAGCTGTCTTTTGATTCTGTCCTCTATCACTTGGTTCGCTTTCTATACTGTGTTTCTGTACGTGTAATCTTTGGATTATACTAAATCAATGGCGAACCTGAAGATCTTGTCATAAAACAAAACAAATAAAATTAATTAGTACCGATGAATCCCCGACAACGGTGCCAAAATTTGATGGTTGCCGAAACCGTAAAAAATAATTGAAATACAATTCATCATGCACATGCAATGTAAAACAGTAGCAAGTGGTAAAAGGATCGTTCCTTAGGGATTCTGTGGTCAATTTCAATTCCTTGTAATGTAATATAGAAGTGGTCAATACCAATAATAGATTGTTTGAGTGCAAATAATTAAAGAGACAGAATTAAAGAAAATAGTAAATGGATTGAGTGTGTGTAACCAAATGATAAATACTTCCCAATAAGGATTCTATCTAGCCCATGATTCATGCCAATTGATCATTGATGCAAATGTATTAAAAACCAAACTTATAGGACGACTATAAAGACCAAGTATTGGTCACCTAGATCTCCTGCTCTCCTCCTACACAAGACTTCTAAAGAGACACTCTATTAGAAACCCCTAATCAACTCAATAACCCTAAGAGACACTCTATAGGATTTAATTAAGTAATTGATAGAGACACGGGGAGAGACCTGTCCCATATCTGGGAGAGAGACGTGTCTACTCCTATAAACTAGATCCTACCTTTTTTCTAACCATCGACCAGTTAGTCGCCTTCGTATTCCTCTTGACAATATAGACTCCAAAGTCTCAAGGAAAGATTGTAATCGTTCAAGTTCTAAGTGAAGTTGATAAGGTTTTACACAAAATAAGAATAAATTAACATGTAATAAAAAAAGGTAAAAATATAAGTTATGGAATGTGTGAAGAACAATTCGATCTCACAATCGAAGAATCATGGGCAGAGAATCCTTACCAAGAAGAAGGCGTTTAGCCTAGAATAGACATAATAATAATAAAGAAATAAATATGCATAAAACTGAAATCGAATTAAAGAAGAAAATAGAACAAGAGTTTTAGCTGCAACAATGGCAGTAGGGTAGAGAAAAGAGGAGGAAGAAGAGACAAATTTTTAAAATAAAAACCTAAGTGTCTTCAAAATTTCTAAATTGATAAGGATAAAATAAAAAGAATAAAATCCTATTCTTTTTAAGATCTCCTAAACTGAAAATAGGAGAAAGAGTTTTATGCGTTGAAGGACTTCTTCAGGACAAGCCTTCTAGAAGATGACAGCTCGAGCCCAACGTCCAGCTCGTGGCCCAGGCCTAGCTCGGCTTCTCATTAATTCTGTTAACTCTGGTCAACGCGCTGCAAATCCTCGCCTTATCCCAAGCCTAGGATAGAGTATGCTCTCTTTTCACCAAAACAACTCTTAAACAGGTTCTTCCGCCTCCTTTTGAATAATCTGCTTCTCAGCCACTGGTTCTGTAAAAAGGAGTGAAAAAACCCATCATTTAGCATTATCATCATCCTAAAAGAGACCTAAAAGGATGCTGAATAATAGACAATTAACGATCCAATCAGGCACCATTCGCCAGTACTAAATACAACACCGAGGTTACGCATCTCATAACTACTGAGATCCAAGAAACCGAGAAACCCATTTGGGCCATTATATCCTCCAGAAAACCCCACTCCACCCAGTCATAAGCTTTGCTCATATCTAGTTTGATGCTCATCCAACCAGGACCAGACCCTCTCGTATTCATACTATGGAACACCTCATGCGCTATCAACACATTGTCTGTAATCAGGCGCCCTAGAACAAAAAGGCTCTGATTCTCCGAGATCACAAGCTGTAGGATTCCTTTCAGCCTATTAGCCAGCACCTTTGTGACCAGCTTGAAAATAACATTACAGAGGCTAATAAAAGAAAAGAATAGACATTTTATAGTACTCAAAGAAAACCTTGGCAATCTCATCCTTAGACTCCCTCCAAACCCCATTAACAACTTTAATTCTTGACACCGAATTCAGTTTACGCCGCTCAATAGCTCTAGCATGAAAGAATTTTGTATTCTTATCCCCAGCTTCCAGCCACAATGTACGTGAGCGCTGCTTCCACATAATCTCTTCTCTGTGAGTCAATTCTTCAATCTCCGCCCTGAGGTTATCCATCACCCCCATTCTATTATCAGTGTGTGAGAGCGATTGTAGATGTCCAAGCTACTCACGTTTTCTAATGATAGTCCGTGGGATATCACCAAAAGTTTTCCTTCTCCATCTAGAGAGTTTTGAACCACACCGACCTATATACCATGCTAGACTTTCTCCACTTTGTTGTTGTAAACCCTTTTCCCAAATTTTCTTAACAGTATCATAGTAAGAGTCATCCCGGAGCCAGGCTGCCTCAAAATGGAAAGAGTGGCGCCGCCATTATGGGCAGAAGGAGGGGCTAGAGAGACAAGAAGCGGAGCATGGTCGAAACCTAGGTGAGATTCAAGAAAATAACTCATCCATGCTTTGTTAGCGACCCCCTTGTCAATGCGTTCCAAAATCATACCAACCCCGTTGATTGTTACACCAATTGAACTTCGGGCTAGAGAATTCTAAGTCCATCAACTCACGTCATTTAGAGCACATCTGAAGGCATCCATGGCATGGAAAACTCTGGCTTGGCCGCCCACCTTCTCATGCACTCACAAGACTTCATTAAAATCTCCAATACAAAACCACGGAAGCAAGCTAAGCCCTTTAATATCTCTCAAAAGCTCCTAGGTTTTGTATTTTTCCTCTTTTTTGGACCAACCATAGATCCTAGTAAGTCGTCATGGGACATTCCCCTTCAAACCACTAAGGATCTCTATATCAATGCAACCGGGGTCAACCTTAAGAGAATCCTAAGTCAATGTGTTCCAAATTCTTACCACCCTATTGATTGTTAGAAAAAAAGATTTTTTTAATTCTTTTTTTATCGATCCATGTGCTTGTTCAATTGCCTACAAAAATAAAATGTGTTTATGCTATTAATTCTGAGTTATGTTTTCTTTTTTATTCAATTTGCATGGTTAAATAATAAACAATCATCGTTCTTTGGAGCACAAACTTGAACGAAATTAGTTTTAGTTGATAGGACACCGAGATTCAAAAAATAATTATTATATTTATTATAAAATAACCAATAATAACTGTATTTTTTAACTCAACAAACCAAAACACACATTTGGTAGAAAAAATTGGGGGAAATGAGTAAAACCAACCTCAAGTTTGTACTTAATGTTCAAATAATACCTCAAGTTTCAATTTTGTTCAATGTGAACCTGAAGTTTGTCAATTTATTCAAAATGAAACCTAATTTCAAAATTGGCTTAACTCATATTCGGCAACTCCACTTTATATGAGGCTTACACATTTAGATCACGTGGAAATACAAAAAAAAATGACGTGGATTTTTTTTCTCTCACTCCTTACACGTCGTTTGCTAAAGTGAATATTTTTTTTATAAAATAAATTAACATATGAAAAAATCCATAAAATTAATAGAAAAACTGTAGAAATTTTAAATAGTTGTTGCTACCCGAATTTTTACTTGCGTCACAATTTTTTTATTTTATTGCATGTTGCATTAATAGCCTGTTTACGTCAAATTTCAATCAATTTGTAGATGTCCAAACTACTTTAGTAGATTAAAAATTCTTTAAACTTTAATCTAATTGCTAAAAATGTATATATATATATATATATATATATATATATATATTAAAAAATTGCTAAAAATATTATAAAAATGATTTTTGTTAAAAAATAAAGAATAATAAAAAATTTAAAAAATTATAGGTCGCAACAACCATATCTACCCTAATTATGTCACCATTGACAATCTCCATTATCACCATTATGTTTAACTGTCATAAGATAAAGTACTGATGGAAAAAGTTATTGGGTAACATATTTGGGGTTGATACTAGTTGCTGCAATGTATAATTTTTTTAATTTTTTTTTAACAATTCATTTTTTATTATCTTTAAAAAAATAGTTTTTTTCTAATTTTTATTGATCTTTCTTTAATTCTTAGCAATTTATATATATAGCAATTAGATTAATTTTTAATCTACTATTTTAAATTTCTACAATTTTTCTATTAATTTTATGGAAATTTTCATATTTTATTTTATATATAATTATTTATATGTTATTTTTTTATTTTTAAAGAAAATATATATTCACGTCAGCCATGTAGGGAGATTTTTTTTTTTTTGTATTTTCATGTCAGCTAGATAAAGCCTTCTATGGAATTGCCATTCATGACTTAAGCTAATTTTGAAATTAGAAATTATTTTAATTAAATTGGCAAACTTAGGGTTTACATTTAACAAAATTAAAACCTAGAATGTTATTTAAACATTGGGTACAAACCTCAGGTTGTTTTTTTTACTGCATGCTACTCTTATCATTTTATTAAGAACTTGAACTGCTTGTTGTATTGCAATTCCTGGACTCATGCGATCCAATGTAGATGTGTGCTATGTGATCTATTTTAGCCCTGTCTTCGCCGCCCACCCTTCTGCACCGCTCTTCAAGGCTAGGACATTCTCGTATGGAGAGGTGCTGTAGGCAACTCAGGCGTTGCATTCCTTCAGGCAGTGATGTTATATTCGGACATCCTGACAACGATAATGATCGAAGTAACGAAAGGTTTGATAACCAACCCGGCAGCTCTTTAAGTCCAGGACAGCTGTGGATTTCCAAATTCTGCAGGGTAGTGACATGTTGTAGGCCCTCGGGGAGAGATACCAGCATTGGACAGTTTAAGATGGACAAACTCCTTAGAGCACAAAGATGCTCCGAATCCTCAGGCAAAGAAGCCAACTGTGGACAGTACATGATAGTTAAATTCTCAAGGGACGTTAGGAATTGGAGCTCTGAAGGTAATGATGTAAGGTTATTGCAGTTCTCAATAGATAAAGATCGAAGAGACTGCAACCCATGCATGTCCTCTGGCAGGGAGACAAGACTGTGGCACTCGATTATCTCCAAGGACTCTAGCGATGTAAGATCTTGCAACCCATGAGGCAAAGTGCGTAGCTCTTCGCACCAGCGAATTGTTAACGATTTCAGATTCATGAGCCTTACCAAGCAGGGAGAGATCGAAGCAAGCTTTGGGCAAGAGCTAATCACCAAAGAAATGAGAAGAGTATTGTTCTGCAACGGCTTGTCCAAAAAAACCAAGTCTGCAAATTCATCAATAACAAGGATAGTGAGGGAAGTTAGGTCTGATGTTGACTGCAACATCATATTGTTGCAGTAGCGAAGCTCCAAATGCTGAAGTTTTGGGAAGTATGGAATGTTTTTCAGCCTAGAACATTTGTTGATGATTAATTTGGCAAGTGAAGGGAAGTCTTCTCTCCGGTTGAAGCTCCACCATGATTCCAAACAAGGGAATTCTGTAAGGATTAGCTCTTTCAATGATGGGAATGCTCCTTCTCTAGTTTCACCATAGAACTGAACCCCAATAATCTTAACGGAATCCATTCCTTGCAAGTGAAGGACCTTGAGGTAGGGCAGTTGACCCAACGCAGGAAGATGTTCACATCTTTTACAGTTAACCAAGACAAGTTCAGTTAAGTTTGGAAGCTTACAAGAAACCATCCATCTGGGAAACTGGATGCCTTGGTACTCTGTAATAGACAACTTCTTCAGGTATTCATGTGGTTGGAGGCAACTTAGAACCTGCTCTACCATGCCATTGTTAACACTGCTCAAGTTGTTTCCCCAAGATAGAGCCAATGATTGAAGGTTTCTCTTTCCTATTATGTCAGCTCTCATTGCTTCTTCAGCCTCCAACACACTTTCTAAATGTTTAATTTGTAGCATGCCACCAAGGTTCAAAGTTCCCAATTCACTAATGCTTTGACCTTGTTCCGTTCCCACTATAAACCATGACAATGTTCGAAGGTACAAAAGTTTCCCAATAAACGGTGGCAAACCCATTAATCTGTCACATCCTTTTATAATCAAATGCCTTAGCTTGAACATTTTGGTTAGGTCATTTGGCAGTGAGATAAGATTATAGCAACCAGAAAGGTTCATCGCTCGTAAATTGTGAAGTCTGCAAACAGTGTCAGGCAAAAAATTAACATGAGTGTAAGAGAGATCAAGATACCTCAAAAATATGAAGGAGGAAATTGAAGCATTTAGCCTTTTCAGGCCACAACCACTTAAATCCAAGACCCGTAGGTATCGGAAATTCAAAAACTCATTGATAGGAGCTTCCCCAAGGTCACCTTTTGGCAACAAGAGAATGATTGTTCGTAACTTTTTTGCTTCATGCAAAGCTTCTGGTATCACATGCAAGCCAAAATTACGTACAACTGAAGCGTGACGAATTTCGGAAGATCTTTCTGTCGTTCTATCACTCTCCAGCACCACAAATTCCCTCCCTGCAACTGATTGTGCAAGATCATGAATGAGATCATGCATCTTACATTCTGTTATGCTGCCGTTGTCATCTTTTTGTATATCTTGAAAGAAAAAGATCCACACCAGATCATCAAAATATTCATTTCCAATATACTCCAGTGATTTTCTTCCTTCTGGTGATTGAATCAAGCCTTCTGCAATCCAAAGTTGGATCAGCTTATCTTTCTGGATTATGTAATTACGAGGAAACAATGAGCAATATGCAAAGCACGCTTTCAAATGTGATGGCAAATGACTATAACTCAATCTCAGGGCTGGAAGAATGCCATTTTCCCTTTCACAAAGATCCCAAAGGTTACTCTCCTGCACAAGAAACCATTCTCTTTCATCCCTTTTGAAGCGCATTAGGCTCCCAAGGGTTTTTGCTGCTAGAGGTACACCTCCGCACTTTTGCACTATTCGTTTGCCAACTAGGAACAGGTTTGCAAAACCATCTACATTCTCCCCAAATGCTCGTTGCCTGAACAAGCCCCAGCAATCATCATCTGGTAGGCCTTTCAAATGATGAACGCAAGTGGTGCCCATTATTGAAGCAACCTTTTCACTGCGAGTGGTGACAATAATTGTACTTCCCTTCGTGGCACTTCTTAATGAAGTTCTTAGTTTATCCCACTCATCCTCATCTTCATTCCATACATCATCTAACACCAACAAGTATCTCTTCCCAGATAACAACTCTTTGAGGCGAAACTGCAACACATCCATTTTGGACAAATCACATCTAACCTTTCCAGCTGATTCTATGATCGACATCATAATATTTTCCACACGAAAATCGTCATTGACACAAGCCCACATCTTCGTATCAAAATGCCCTGTCACCCTCTCATCATTATACACCAATTGAGCAAGAGTAGTTTTACCTAGACCACCTAAACCAACAATGGAGACAACTGAAATGTCCCCGCTTTTACCATCAGGTGACAGTAAAAGCTTGACTATCCTCTCTTTATCCTCCTCCCTCCCAAAAACTTCTGATTCAATTATAGAAGACCCAGTTTCTCTCTTGCTTCTCCTTCTACAATCTCGTTTCACAAACCCCTCTCTCAGATGAAAACTAGACCTCTCTTCTGCCAACAACTCTAGTGTTTCCCTGATCTGGGTCACTCTTGATAACAAATCCGTACTAATCAACAATGGTGTCAAAGAAGGTACAAGATTCAGTACCTGTTCCGTGAAACCGCCATGATCAGCAGGGAAGATAGCTTCTGGGGAGAAATCATCAAGTAAGTCTTCTAAATCATAAGCAACTTGTTTAAGCTCTGCCAACCAAAATCTCAAAGCTCTATCACTGAACTGCTGCTCCTCTGCATCTTGAAGTACTGCTTGAATAGCCCACAAAGTACGATGAAGTTTCTTCACTTCCTTCCACAACCCAGATCGATTAGCTAACTGTTCTAGCAATGGATTCGCTAGCTTCTCAAAAACCACCTGTAGAAGAGGAGATAAAACCACATCCGCCATGTTAAGACGAAACAACAACGGAATTGAAACGTGACTCCACTTTTTCAGCTAGAATCAAGCTTCTAGATTAAACGATTAAGCATCTGGACTGGCACAGTACTAGCAATAGCATCTGTGCACTTTCCTTTTTCATTCAAAGGCAAGCGATAGGAAAAAGAAATAGAGTGGACTTCTGATGACTTTGGATAATTATTAATAATTAATTAATAACATTTGTCTGACTAATCTTATCTGACCAAAATAATTCAATTCCTGGGAAGTTTCCAAAAAAAAAAGCTCTCAAATTTTCTTTTCGAGTTTATGATCTCGATCTTTTAGCCTGGGTGGCAGAGGTCTTCCTCATCAAATCAGTGGCTTCAAGTAAGTCTTTTCGCTTTATTTAATTGAATTTAAAATTTGGTTCTAAATCTCTGATCCTTTCATCCTTTGATTTACTTAAAATCCTATTTAATTTTTAAATCCCATCTATTATCCTCTACTGCACTTTGATTTCTACCATCCCTCTACCATCCCTCTACCATCCCTCTTTATCCGTTTAATTGGAATTTAAATTTTATTGAATCCTTCTTAAACTAATCTACCTAGAAGCTTAATCATATCTGATGACTATAAATTTTTTTAAACGTACAATTCAGTGCTATTATAAATCTTTTTCACATAATCTACCTCCAAACATCTCCTTTTTTCTATCTCTCTGTCAAATGTTCACTCGCTTCTCCCTTAAGAGAATGGGAAATTATCTAGGACTACCTACGGGTAAGGATGGTAGATCGAGTTCGCCGGATCCTGAGTTAATTAATGGCTCTGAGTCACGAAGGGGGACAGTAGGACTCGAACAGGGGCGGGGTGGAGAGGCCCTAGTGGGTGAGATAGTGGGTAGGATGACAAAAATAATTTTGGAGAGTAATTTAGTGGAGCAAATGCAGGGAAATAGATCAAAGGTAATTAAATTGGAAGCAACTTTTTTCCAATTTGTTACTGCATATACAAAGGAAATAAAATGTGCAGGAGGAAAGGACGTGGACGTGGTGGAGTGGGATAGTGGGCATGGGCTGCGCATGATGACGGAAAAGGTGGAGCAGGCCGGCGATGGAGTGAGGCGAGGTGGGCCGAGGGAATTAATAGGAGAGGGGCTGAATTATGGGCTGAAGCCCAATTCGGGAGCAATAGCAGCAGGCCCGGAATTGGTTGATCATGGCCATGGGCTGGGTTGGGAAATGAAGGGTAGCGGGCTGGGTTTGGCTGAAATGGGCTATGGGCTGGGCTGGGAAATGAAGGAAAGCGGGCTGGCTTTGGGTGGAAATGAATTGGGGTTGGGCTGGGCTGGAAATAAAAATGGACAGAATTTAGGACCCCTTAAAGGGGCAGATTTGAGCGACGAGGTGGAAGAGGATCCGGAGGAAGACCCGGAATTTCTTCGCCTTCTGTCTTCCGTCCCTTCAGACTCCTGGGGCTCCCTCAATGCTGATGAGATCTTCCAGGGGGCACAGAGGCATGAGAAAATAACTTCAGGTCAGGCCGGTAAGAGGAAACGTCGTGGGGCAAAATTAATTCGCACAGCCCGGAAAAAGGTACGACGACCCGCGGACCATGTTGAGCAAGGTGAGGAAGCTGGCATGGATATGCCTCTCTGTAGTTTCTTGCTGAAGAGAGTCTTGGGAGGTCAGGAGGAGGAAAATTTTGGGGATCCACCATTCGCTTTGCCCAAGAAGGGAAGCAACATGCATTGGGGTGGTGATGAAATTACTAGTCAGGCAGCGGTTGCGGAGCAACCCCGCCCAGAGCCATGAGTCTCCTATTCTGGAATTGCCGTGGGCTTGGGAACCCTCAGGTGAGTGCTAACTTTTCGAAGTTAATAGGATTAGAGCTCCCAAACTTAATTTTCTTGTCTGAAACAAAATTGTACGCGCACGAATTTCAAAAGTTTAATAATAAATGGTCTTTTCCTTATGTTCATGTCGTTGATTGTGAGGGTGACACTAGAAGAGGAGGTCTGGCCTTATTGTGTAGAAATGATATTTCCGTTAATGTCTTGCGTAGTGATGCTCACTGTATTGATATTGAACTCCTGAATGGTTTGTCTAACGGCCCCCCTTGGAGATTTACTGGCATCTATGGTTGGCCAACTAGGGCGGATAAACACAAGACCTGAGATATGATTAGGGATATAAGAGATATGAGCCCACTCCCATGGCTTTGTGTTGGGGATTTTAATGAGGTCATGTGGGGTCATGAGAAACTTGGGGGCTCGGCAAGACAGTTCAATGATATGGATGAATTTCGGTGCACCCTTGACCACTGTGATCTTATAGACCTTGGTTTTTCAGGGCCAAAATTTACCTGGTGTAACAACCAAAGGGGCAACGACACTATCATGGAGAGACTGGATAGAGGGATGGCAAACGAGAAGTGGATGAGTTGCTTCCCCGATGCCACTGTTAAACACCTCCCCCGCTTCGGATCTGACCACTGCCCTATCCTGATTCAGCTAACCCCTAGGGTTGATAGATCTCTGAGAGGGAAAGTCTTTCGGTTCGAGGCTGCCTGGCTCAGGGATGAGTCATGTTTCGACTTTGTTAAAAGGTTGTGGGTTGGGGGAGAGATTCAGACATATGGGGACTCACTAGATAACCGATTAGTACGCTGCGGGGTAGAGCTGTCACGCTAGAGTAAGGAGGTCTTTGGTAATGTGCACAGGTCCATTGTGCAGAAGAGAGAGCATTTAGGATGGCTCCAGAGGCAACCAAGTTCAGACTCCACCCTTGATGAGATTGAGAAAGTTGGAAAAGCAGTTGAGGAGCTCATCCATCGAGATGAGGTGATGTGGAAACAACGGTCACGAGTCCTATGGCTCGAAGAGGGAGATAGGAACACAAAATTCTTCCATGCCCGGGCTTCGCAACGTAAGAAGAAGAATACAATTGAGAGAATCCAAGACGAGTCGGGTCGGTGGAGGGAGTCTCGTGAGGAAGTTGAGGGGATAGTCCTAGATTATTATAAGACCCTATTCTCTTCTGGTGGAAGCGACCTATCCTCAAATGTCCTCCATTCCATAAACCCCCGTGTGTCCCACTCCATGAATTTTAATCTTGATCGGATTTTCACTAAAGATGAAGTTTTTAAAGCTCTTAAACAGATGCATCCCACGAAGGCCCCCGGGCCGGACGGAATGCCTCCTTTGTTTTTTCAAAAATTTTGGTCTTTTTTAGAAAATCCTGTTTGCAAAGCTGTCCTTGGAATCCTGAATGATGGGGAAGACCCTGCCTACCTCAACCATACCTTTATCACCCTAATTCCTAAAATAGCCAACCCCTCAAATTGCTCCCAGTTTCGCCCGATTAGCTTGTGTAATGTAGTCTTCAAGCTGATAACCAAAGTTCTTGCAAATCGCCTGAAACAAATCCTGCCAAGCATAGTATCAGAGAATCAAAGCGCTTTTGTTCCAGGCAGGCTCATAACCGACAACGCTCTGATAGCCCAAGAGATCTTCCATGGGATGAACTCAAAACGCACGGGTCCAGGATGGATGAGCGTCAAGCTAGATATGAGTAAGGCCTATGACAGAGTGGAGTGGAACTTCTTGGAGGCAATCATGACCCGCATGGGCTTCTCACCTAGATGGACATCTTTGGTGATGCGATGTGTCTCAACGGTCTCTTACGCCATCCTCCTTAATGGGGGCCCGGGGCCTACGTTCTATCCAGAGAGGGGCCTCCGGTAGGGGGATCCGTTGTCCCCTTATCTCTTTGTGTTATGTGCTGAGGGCCTTTCAGCGATGCTTCAGAATGCAGCCGCGACTAACAGGATTCATGGATACAAGGTATGCCCGGGCAGCCCACAGGTCAGTCATCTGTTCTATGCGGATGATAGCCTCATTTTTGCGAAAGCAGAGGATGAGGAGACCACTGTCATTAGCTCCATTTTGAAGGACTATGAGAAAGCCTCTAGCCAGAAAGTAAATTTAGCGAAGTCAGAAGTGTGCTTCAGCAAGAACGTGGGCCACGACGCTAAAATACTGGTAAAAGAAAGACTAGCAATGGTGGAGACGGAATCCCATGCCAGGTACTTGGGACTTCCAGTGTCTTTTGGCCGATCGAAGAAAGAGATGTTCGCTCCGATCCGAGACAGGATCTGCAAGAGGCTAGGAGGGTGGAAAGAGAAAAAGCTATCCCAGGCTGGGAGAGATGTTTTAATTAAATCAGTCATCCAGTCCATCCCGACGTATATGATGAGTTGTTTTGAGATCCCAATCTCCATCTGCGAGGACATAGAAAAGGCGACAAGGAGATTCTGGTGGGGGGGAAATTCTGAGGAGCGTAAGATGCACTGGGTGTCCTGGGAAAAGCTTTGCCGGTCGAAGGATGTGGGAGGACTGGGTTTCCGGAAGGTTAGAGAATTTAATCTTGCACTTTTAGCCAAACAAGGATGGCGGCTCCACAAAAATCCAAACTCTTTGCTCTCCCAGATTTGGAAAGCGCGATACTTTCCCCATTCGGACTTTCTAGAGGCAGGGATGGGCTCCCGCCCTAGTTACGTGTGGCGTAGCACTCTGGCAGGAAGATCAGCTCTCCATAAAGGATGCATCTGGAGGGTAGGGAATGGTGAACGGATACGAATTTGGAAAGTCCCGTGGCTTCCGACAACAGTGACTGGGATGATCACAACACCGGTCACGGGCCTCGATGAGGAGGCTACAGTGGCTAAGCTTATTGACAGGGATCGGAGGTGCTGGAAGACAGACCTTGTGGAACAGCTTTTTCTACCACAGGAAATATCAGCAATATTAAGCCTACCGCTTAGTCGGAGTGAGGCGAATGATACTCTTGTGTGGAAAGGCACTACTAATGGGAAGTATTCAGTCAGTAGTGGATACCACTGTCTTACATCGGTTACTGCGCAGGAGTGCCCGGATTCCAGTAGAGGTTGGTGGAAATTCTTGTGGGGACTTTCTATCCCTCCAAAGTTCAAAAACTTCATATGGCGGATGGGAAGTAATTCTCTCCCAACCAGGGTGAACCTAGTTAGGAGGGGTGTATCGGTGGACCCCGTGTGCCCCTGCTGCAACGAGGAGGTAGAATCGACTCCGCATCTGCTGCTGTCTTGCCCGTTTGCCAGGGAAGTGTGGGGAAAGTTTGCGTTCTGGGATAGGGTTTCGGGGCTACAAGGAGATGGCTGGGTGGATTGGCTCGCAGGGCTACGGACATCTCTGGATGACCCAGATATAGAGAAGCTCATTTCCATCCTTTGGTCCCTATAGACATCGAGGAATAACAGGATCTTTCGCCAGTGCGATGAATCTAGCCTAGAGGTGGTTATGAGGGGTGGAAAATTACTGTTTGATTTCCAGGAGGCATGGAGTCAACATCACAGGCCCGCTGCCCCGCCTCCCCAACCAGTCAACCCAAGATGGGTGCCTCCTCCTACAGGGGTGGTAAAGGTGAACACGAATGCAGCGGTGGGGACTACGGGCATTGGCTTGGGATTTATAGCCCGGGATGCAAAGGGTGAAACAGTGTTCTCAGGAGCAATCTACCTTCCGCATGGAGCTGAGGCGCGAACAGCAGAGGCTCTAGCGCTGAGAGACGCAGTAACACAGGCTCGCCAGTGGGGATACGACAAGATTATAGTTGAGTCTGACTGCTTGCAGAACGTCCTCGCCCTGACCAATGAGGACTTCCCATTAAGCTACTCGGGATTGGTGTTGGAAGAGGTGGCACGCCTAGCTTCTACTTTTCATAGCTGCTCCTTTTCGCATACAGGACGGTCCACGAATATCCCAGCACATGAGTTAGGCCAATTGGCTTTGATTTCCGGTTTAGGAAATGTATGGATAGGGGAATGCCCCGAGGTGATCGCACCTTTTGTACTTGCAGATCTAATTTAATCCAATTATTTCTTCCCTTAAAAAAAAAAAAAAAAAAAATTCTTATCTGACCAAACGACAGGCTTTTAATCATAAGTGGCATGTCGTTCTCATATCACAAGAGGATGGCAGAATTAGGGGTATACAAAAACCAGACCGACCCGAAAACCGAACCGGACAGTTTCAGTTTAGTTTTTCTTTCGGGAATCGTCATGGAGAATCGAATCGAACCGGACATTTTCAGTTCTTTTAAATCTAAAACTCTTAAACCGAATCATAAAATCGAGAGAACCGGTTGAAGTCTGCCCACACCAAAAAAAGAGACCAATTGATGATGACGCGGAGATAACTGTTTCTTCTCGGTCTCAGCTGCGGGCTCTTTTATTTTGGCCAATATGGATACGATTTGCTCGTAGTTTCCACTCGGCTAAAATACGAAAGACGTTGATAATGGGTTGAAGTCTTCCCACACCAAATTTCAGAATTTTCTGGCTGACGCATCTCTCACAAACAATTCAGAATGCAAGGATAGTTGTTTCTTCTCGGTCTCAGCTGCGCGCTCTTTTATTTTGGCCAATATGGATACGATTTTCCCTGATTTTCTACTCGGCTAAAACATGAAAGACATTGACAACGGGTTGAAGTATGCCCACACCAAATTTCAGAATTTTTTGGGCTGCGAATCTCTCACAAAAAAATTCATAATGCAATGATAGTTGTTTCTTCTTGATCTCAACTACGCGCTCTTTTATTTTGTCCAATATGGATACGATTTGGTCAAAGTTTCCACTCGGCTAAAGCATGAAAGACGTTGATAACGGGTTGAAGTCTTCCCACACCAAATTTTAGAATTTTCTGGGTGGCGCATCTCTCACAAAAAAATTCAGAATACAAGGATAGTTATTTCTTCTCGGTATTAGATGCGCACTCTTTTATTTTGGCCAATATGGATACTATTTGCCTGGATTTTTCACTCAACTAAAACACGAAAGATGTTGATAACGGGTTGAAGTCTCCCCACACCAAATTTCAGAATTTTTTGGTGATGAGATGCATTTTGTGTCAATTTCTCATTCCTTTCCTAGCCCTTTTTGGGCATGTTGCTACTGATCTTCTTCTATTTTCATACTATTTTACAGATCAGGGCTTTTGGAGAGGAAACTTACAAAAGATGCATTTTCCCATTGATTCTGGATGGACTTGAGCAGCGAGGCCTAGCAGTTGGTAGACAACATGCAGGCAGCATCTTGCCCCTGCAGTGTTGCGCACGCAGCAGTCAAGGACTCAAGCGCTAAACAAGAAAATTCCCTATTTTAAGGGAATCAGCAGATCCGCCCATCTAAATCCAATCTCTCCCATTTTGGTAAGAAAAGATTATGAGATCAGCTCCAATTTATTTAGGATTTTCCTTTTAATTAATTTCCATTATTGGAATTTCCTTTCTTGTAATTTTCTCTTTTAAAAACCCTTTTTGTCTTAGGGTTTCGGATCTTCTTTTTTTCTCTCCATCTTCTATCTTCTGAACTCTCTTGCTGCCTTTGGCACCCTTGTAATTCCGATCATAAACCGGAGCTTGCTCCGGCCGGTAATCAATAAGGGTTTTTTCTAATTCATCTCTCTTTTCTTTATGCAATTTTATTTATTTATTTGCTGTAATTTTATTATGAGTAGCTAAACTCATTTGTTCTTGGTAGGATCATCAAAGGTTGCTTAAGAAGGCTGTGAGGTCGAAGTAAAATTAATATATCCCTGTTTGGTATTTATTTATTTAACGATTTCTTGTTAATTCTACTAGGACTACTACTAGCCTGATCAACTAGCTGTTTGCCCTAGGCGATTAAAGTTATCACTGTGGTTATAACTAACGCGAAGCTGCAGGGTAAAGTAGACGACCAATCCGAGTTATCAGGTCGCTGGTTTCATTTGATTGGGTTAAGTAAGTAATCATGGTAGAGCCTCGAACGTACTGAGTGTCTCGCCCTGGACGCGTCTTCCTTCATCTTCATGGGCCTTTGAGTATTGCTCCCATAAACGTACCTTGGGAGACGACAAAGTGTCAAGACTACTCCATAAACGTACCTTAAAGTAGTTTCTCGTATGAAAGGAAGCAGGGGATCTAAACGTACCTGGTCCCTATAGCGCGTCTATCAGCGAGGGATAGACAATCATTGCACCCGTGATCAGCCGACTTTGAAAGCAACCTGAGATAGATTCCTACTGGGAACTCCTTCCTTTATTGATCTATTACTCACTTTTATTACTGTCTGTTATTGCTTTATTAGATATTAATCAACCAACTCTTGAAAACCCCCCATTCTTGTTATTGTTCTGAACTGTTTGCCCTTGCTACACAACATAAGACAATGTTCACCTTAGTCCCTGTGGATCGACCCTGTATCACTATACACAGTTTATTTGTGCATTTGCTGCAGGTTATTTATATTATTTTTTAGGTGTCTCGACTAGGGCTGAACATTTGACCCGCCCAACCCGCCAACCCGAACCGAACCGACCCGCCAAAAGTTAAAAACCGCCAACCCGCCCATATACAGATACATAACCGACCCGCTAATTTTATGGCGGGTCGGTTAGCGGGTCAACTTATCATAAATCGCAAAAAAACCGACCCGACCAGACCCTAACCCTAACCTTAACCCTAACCCAAAGTATATAAGCATCCTTTTTTTCATTCCTTTAGTTTTCTCTCTTTTCTTCCTTCTTTCTTCCACTGCCGTCAAACTTCTCTCTCAAAAGCAAACCCATTTTCTTCTTCTATCAAAACCAAAATCAAAATCAAATCACCACCAACACCAACATCAATCCTGAAACTTCATCTTCTAACTTCTTATCCAACGAGCTCCTCTACACCGCAGCCAAACACAAAGGATTCCCCGGCAGCTGGGTCAAGCGAAACGTTACCCTTCCAGTCCAGCCAAACCCGCCACAAAGTCCTTTTTTCCCCCTCTTTTTTGACTATTTTCTGGGTTTTTTGTTAATAGATATGGTGCTTGATGGATCTGTTATTGATTTGATTTTTTCTTGTAAAAGTTAGATCTAGATTTAAGAAAAGTTAATCATGGTGGGTGGAGGTTTATAGATCTGATAAAAAGATCTGGTTTTTTGTATGATAAAAAGTTAGATCTGTTATTTGGTTTTGATTTTGATTTTGATTTTGATTTTAATTTTGATTTTGATTTGGACGGCTAGATATTTTTGTTATGTTTTAGGATTTAGGGTTTGTTGGAGGAAGATGAGATGTTTTTGTTTTAGGTTTGTTAGGCTTGGCTGATGGGCTCAGCCCATTTGGAGGAAAAAAAGGTTGAGGTTTTTTTTTTTGGTTAAGACCGGCCCATTAGTTTAGGCCCAGAAATATAACCGCCAACCCGCCAACCCGCCTATAACCGATCCGACCCTTCACACCCGCTAACCCGTGGTTATATATACCTATAACCGACCCGAACCGACCCGCTAAATTTTAGGCGGGTCGGTGGCGGGTTGGGTCTATAACCGATCCGACCCGACCCGTGAACACCCCTAGTCTCGACAGCACGTCAAATTTTGGCGCCGTTGCCGGGGAATTCGGTACTGATCCTCTCTTTGTTGTGTATGACCAGGTCATCCAATCTGAATCCATTACCACTCGACCCTGAAATCAGAAGGACAGAAAGATTAGCTAGAAGGTTAGCCAGACTGTCCGTAGAAATCAACAATTCCATCCAAAACCCCCCTGAAATAGAAAATCCTGAGCGTCTTGCCCAAGACGTTGAAAACCACATCATGGCAGACGAACACCAAGAGGTTCCACAACCAGTGAACAATCCCTCCATAGAGGACCTAAATGCCACCGCTGAGAAAAGTTCTAGTTGCATCGTATGACCTGTAGTGGCCAACGATTGGACAATCAAGTCCGCGGTCATGCACCACTTGCCCAAGTTTCATGGTTTTCCCAAGGAAAGCGCAATCCGACATCTCCAGCAGCTGCATTCCATCTGTGAGGCCATGAAGCCGGCCGCTGTTGACATTGATTATGCTAAATTGAAAGCATTTATGTGGTCCTTGGAAGATGAAGCCCGTAGTTGGTTTTATGACCTACCACCTCGATCCATCACCAGCTGGACCGACATGTTCAAAGCATTCATTGAGAAATACTACCCCAATTCCATGGCCGGTGTAACTAGAAAGCAATTGGTAGCCATAGTACAAAACCCGAAGGAGAATGTAGGGCAGTACAATGAAAGGTTTAAGAAAATGCAAGCCCTTTGCCCTTCTCATAATTTCACAGACCACACGTTACTACAATACTTCTATGAGGGACTGCTAGGGTGATACAAACCCATAGTTGACGTTGATTGCCATGGTTCCTTAGTTTCCCTTACCCCTGCCGCAACCAAGAAGATCATAGAACTCATGGCCAGGAACGTTGTCTCTATAGAACCAGACGACATCCAAGACGTACGTCACGCTGCCATAGAAAGCCAACTATCTAGATTGAAGGGCCAGATGAACCATTTCGTGGGGATGTTGCAGAACATATCCACCGGCCAGCCCGTGCAGGTCAAAGTATGCGAAATTTGCAATTTTCAGGACCACTCTACCGATGCTTGCCCCTATGTTCTGGATGAGATATAGGTCAATGTAGTAGGAAACTACAATGGAGTCCTAAAGAAATTTGAGCCGTACACCCAGAATTACAACAAGGGATGGCGTCATCCGAACCTTAGCTACGACAACTATGTTCAAGCGCCTTGCCCTAGTCAGGAACAACCACCGCACCCATTCCAAAATCATCAGCAGCCGCCCTTCAACCTTCAGAATTTCGTGCCATGACCAAGCTACCCTAACAACCAGCAATATCAAAACCAGGCTCCCCTAGAATCAGCGCCTCTGACACCACTATCCGATGAGGTAAGAAATTTCATGCTTGATGTGCAAAAACAATTGAATATTGTGACTGCAGAGATGAAGGAATTGAAGAATGGAGGCCGACTACCGCCCCAACCAGAAGCAAACCCAAAGCATGGAGCTTGTGCCATGACGCTTCGAAGCGATACTGAAATACCATCCTGCGAGCTACCTGCCCAAGACATTGAACTACCTGAACTCACGCCCAAACCAGAGGAGACAAAGGCAGAAGTGGAGAAAGAAAAACGTGTCTACATTGCTAGAAGACACGGTTCTCCACGAAAGGTAGATGAAAATTCTGAATTTTCGGAAGAATTCATCACCAAGATACTTGAGCCACCATTCCCACAAAGGTTAGTCAAAACGAAAAGGGACAAAGAGGATAAAGAAAATTTTGAATTATTTAACAAAGTGAAACTCAATATTCCTCTTCTTCAAGCCATTAAAAATATTCCTCGATATGCCAAATTCTTGAAATCTTTGTGCACTAACAAATGTAAATTGGCAGAAGTGAATAAGATTAGTGTGGGTGCTAATGTTTCATCCGTCATCCAGAGGAAACTTCCAGCAAAGTGTAAGGACCAAGGGATGTTCACCATCCCTTGTAAAATTGGAAATACTGATGTTGGAAACGCTATGTGTGATCTTGGTGCAGGTATCAAGGTAATACCCTTGACAATATATAACAGCTTAGGCCTAGGCCCACTCAAACCAACTCGAGTTGTCATCCAGCTGACCGACCGCTCCGTTATATATCCCGAAGGTATTATTAAAGATGTTCTAGTGCAGGTTGGCGACTTCCTTTACCCAGCTGATTTCTATGTCATCAGCATGGAGGACAAAAAATCCACCAAACCGACGGACATGCTCTTGGGCAGGCTGTTTCTTTGGACAGTCGGAGCCAAGATAGATGTGCGCGATGCCTCCATCACCCTCGAATTCAACGGAGAAATCATAAAATTCAGCATGCTTGATGCTATTCGCTACCCATCCGAATTCTCTAGTGTGAATTTCATTGATATAATTGACCCTGATGTGGAGGAAATTTCTGACTTATACTCTACTGATTCTCTGCAGCTTGCCCTAGATAGAGGAATCACACCAACGGCTCTGGACAGTTTGGAGTCTAAGTTCGTAACTCCACCGAGGTTGCGCGAGATTGTTACTACTCTAGAAGAGCGCCCTGTCATCTCTTCTCCTTCCATTAATTCAACTCTTCCTACTGAAGGTTCTAAACTTCCCCCTTCAGTTTTGCAGATACCTAAGCTGGATTTGAAGGTCTTGCCCTCGCACCTCAAGTACGCTTACCTCGGAGATGACGATTCACTCCCCGTGATTATATCAAGCAAACTTGACGTAGAGGAAGAACAGAAACTCGTCACCCTCCTCAAGGAATTTAAACGAGCCATTGGCTGGACCATTGCTGACATTAAGGGAATGTCGCCTGCCCTATGCACTCATCGCATCCACTTGGAAGATGCCAGCAAATTAGTCCGACAACCGTAGCGCCGCTTGAATCCCCCAATGATGAAGGTTGTGAGGTACTTAAGCTGCTTGACGCGGGGGTTATTTACCCTATCTCGGACAGTACTTGGGTGAGTCCCGTCCAGGTCGTGCCAAAGAAAACAGGCATCACAATCACGACAGGGCAAGACGGTCAAAGCATACCTACCTGCATACAAAATGGATGGCGCATTTGCATCGACTACCGCCGACTGAACGCAACCACAAGGAAGGATCACTTCCCCTTGCCATTCATCAATCAGATGTTGGAGTGCCTCGTGGGCAAGACGAACTATTGCTGCTTCGATGGATATTCTGGCTTTCACCAGATACCAGTTGCCCTAGACGATCAAGACAAGACGACCTTCACTTTCCCCTTCGGTACTTTTGGGTACAGAAGGATGCCGTTTCGTCTCTGTAACGCCCCTGCCACCTTTCAACGCTGCATGATGAGTATATTCTCTGAGCTTGTGGGAAAAGGTATAGAGGTATTTATGGATGATTTTACCGTCTATGGCAATTCGTTTACAGAATGTTTGTCTATTTTGCGTAAAGTTTTGCAACGATGTATTGAGACTAACCTTGTACTTAACTTTGAGAAGTGTCACTTCATGGTGGACTAGGGCCTTATCTTAGGACACATCGTTTCCCATAAGGGCATCGAAGTGGACAAGGCCAAGATTGAGGTAATCGAGTCTCTTCCTTATCCAAATTGTGTTCACGAAGTTCGTTCTTTTCTTGGGCATGCAGGTTTCTACAGACAGTTCATCAAGGATTTCTCCAAGATTACCCAGCCTATGTGCCAGCTGCTGCAAAAGGACGTGGACTTCATGTTTGACGTAAGCTGTAAGGCCGCATTTGACACCCTCAAGGCAAAACACATTTCTGCCCCGATCATACGCGCCCTAGACTGGACACTTCCATTCGAAATCATGTGTGACGCCAGCAACAACGCCCTAGGCGCGGTGCTTGGTCAAAAGAAGGACAGGGAAGTCTATATCATCTACTATGCCTCAAAGCTCATGGACGCAGCCCAACAGAATTACACTACAACCGAAAAAGAACTCCTTGCCGTTGTCTTTACTTTGGATGAGTTTCGTCAATACCTTTTATGCACTAAAGTAACTGTTTTCTCTGACCATGCAGCCCTAAGATGTCTCTTGACGAAACTTGATGCCAAGCCGCGTCTAATTAGATGGATCCTTCTACTTCAAGTATTCGATCTAGAGATAAAGGATAAGAAGGGAACTGAAAATTCAGTAGCTGACCACCTCAGCAGACTACCACATCAGCAAGACAACTCTCTAGAGCCAATCTGTGATACCTTTCCGGATGAACAGGTCTGTCTTGCCCAAGCAGTTCAATTCCCTTGGTATTCTGATATTGCGAATTTTTGTGCCACATGAGACTATCCTGCAAATTCGAACGCCTCTGAGAAAAACATAATCAAGAGGCAAGCCAAGTATTTTGTTTGGGACAACCCATACCTTTGGAAGCACTGTTCCGACCAAATCATTCGGCGTTGCGTGACCCTAGATTAAGTTCCTTCCATTCTTCGGTTCTGCCACTCCTCAACTGAAGGAGGGCATTTTGGGGCCAAGAAGACAGCACTCAAAGTCCTAGAAGCTGACCTCTACTGGCCTTCTCTCTTCAAAGACAGTTACATGTTTTGTGCTGTTTGCCCTTGCTGCCAGCCCATAGGTAACATTGGAGCCAGAAATCAGATGCCCCTCACAGGAATCATTGCCTGTGAGATATTTGACATTTGGGGCATCGATTTCATGGGTCCTTTCCCTAACTCATTTGGTAATATTTATATACTCTTTGCTGTTGATTACGTATCGAAATGGGTCGAGGCCAAGGCGACCAGATCTAACGATTCAAAAATTATTGCAGCCTTTTTGCGCACTAATATTTTTAATAGGTTTGGAGTACCACGAGTTTTGATTAGTGACAGAGGCACGCACTTCATCAATCGCACAGTCAGCAAGCTACTAGGGCAATACGGTATTTCACATCGGGCATCTACAGCTTACCACCCGCAAACGAATGGCCAGGACGAGGTGTCTAATAGGGAGATAAAATTTATTCTGGAGAAGACGGTCAATCGGTCGCGCAAGGACTGGAGCTTGAAGTTGGACGACGCCTTATGGGCAAATCATACAACCTTCAAGACCCCCATAGGTATGACACCGTACAGACTCGTCTATGGCAAGTCGTGCCATCTCTCGGTCGAGATCGAACATAAGGCTTTCTGGGCGATCAGAAAAGTCAATATGGACATCGATGAAGTTGGGAAGCAAAGGCGCCTTCAAATCCAAGAACTAGAAGAACTCCATGATGACGCCTACGAGAATGCTCTGATCTACTAGGGCAAGACGAAGGCGTATCACGATAAGTTGATTTTGGATAAATCTTTTGAGATAGGGCAGAAGGTTTTACTGTATAATTCTTGCCTAAGGTTGTTTGCAGGTAAATTGAAGTCCAAGTGGACGGGCCCATACGTAATCACGAACATATATGACCGTGGCGCCGTCGAAATCTAGAGCTTAGACACAGGTGTTATCTTTAAGGTCAACGGACACCGTTTGAAAGCTTTCTACGAAGGTTTCAAACCGTTCGTCACTGAGGAGACCGAGGTGGTTGCTCCACCAGTCCAAAACTGAAGCAAGCTTCGAACGTCCGAGCCTAGACGTTAAATGCAGGCGCTTGTGGGAGGTAACCCATGGGTCTTTTTGACCAGCTGTTAAATATTCCTTTTTTTCTGGACAATTTCTCTTCTTTTAATTCGTAATTTGTGCATATATTTTAATTATTTTCTTTCCTTAATTTTCTAGGTCTCCTTCCTTTTTCTTTTATTCCCGTTTTTGTATATATGTTTGTTTAAATATTTTTACCTTTTATTTTCTTTTTCTTTCCTTTTATTTTCCCTCATTTATTCCTTACCCCATATTTCTTTCCTGAATTATTTCAAATTCCTTTTATTAAGGAGTTGATTTAATTCTTTCCTTTTTCTTCTCCTTTACTGATTTGAACTTTAAATTCTAATTTAAAAGGGAATTGACTTTATTTCTTTCCTTTGCAGTTAGGATTTGGTGGGCCAAGTCATTAAAAGAAAGAAGCTGACAAAAAGGGAAAATCAAGAGTCCACAACCGTTATTCCCTTTCCTGTCCATTTAAACATCCCACGCTCTTTCTCTCCTTCACTTTATTCTCTTCCTAAACAAACGCAAACTCTTCACTTTCTCTTCTTCTCAACCGCTCCAACTTTCCTCTTTGGCCAGTTCGAAGTCCACCACCGCCAGAAGCGACACACCCAGTCAATGGCGAGCTGTCGTCGTTTCATCCGCCCAGCCCACGACCCCGACACCACCACCATCTCACCCGAACCCCTCTGCCACCATTCCTCCCAAACCAACCACACCAAAGACACCAACACCAGTCACCGCCACTGTCCCCTCGGCCACTACCACCACTAAAGCTGCGAAAACCACAAAAAACCCAGCCAAAAATAAGAAAACCCAACTCAAAACGGCCCACAAATCACCCCCACCGTCCACTCCAAAACCTAAAACCCTTCCTCCACTGCCTCCAGCCGCGCCTGAGGAAGCCTCCTCCTCCGGCGAATATGAGACCGGATCTGAGAAGGGGATTGACGAGTCTGAACAGCCGCCAGCTGTTAGAGATGCCCCTGCACCGCCGAGCTCCTCCGGCGCGGCGGTGGCTGACGCCGCAGATCCCAGTGGTGAAGACGATGGATCTAGGGAGGATTCCGACGAAGAGGATGGCCTGGATGACACCACCGAGGTAGCTGCGTCTCCTGACCTCGCCGCCTAGGGCAAGCTGGTCACAAAACCAGAGCCCGAGCTCCAGATCTTGGGCGAGATGCCCTCTGATTCCGGGTTACCCATGGGTCGTGACATGACTGCCAGAGGCCGCTTGATTGAACCCGTCAATTACGACGAGAAAGCCCCTCCCAAATCCAAGAAGATCAAGTTGCTGGTGCCTAAGGACGATTTAGAGGATGACGAGGACAGTAGTAGGGAGGACCTTGAGGAAGCGACTGATACCAACACTGCCATGGCCGTTGATGAAGATGAAAAGGAGACTGAGACTCCCTTGGTTCGTAAGAAACAGAAAGCCCCAGCAGCCCCAATCGTTGCTCGCAAATCACTTCGCGATTCGAGCAGCAAGGGCAAGACAACCATCGCCACCCCTGCTGCACGCTCTGCTGATGTGATCTGGCCTAGGGTGAGTAAGCCGAATAACAATGGAGCTTATGGAGGATCTAGCCAAATGAATTTATCTAGCGACAACTATGACCACAAGAAGGAAAAGACACGAGATATGTATAGGTAGCGGAGAATAGACAAGAATTTAGCGGAGAGTTTAGGAAATATGTACCCGAAAATTTATAGGATTGGCAAGAGATTTAATTTGAGCATACGAACGTCCAAGGATTAAACCATGTAACTTGATATCCACGATTCTTGAAATAAGCAATTAATAACCCATCTTTCATTCAAGGAAACTCGTCCAAAATACAAACACAAATCAATATTTTCCGGAGCAATAATTGGGAGGAGTAATCTCGAACTCAACGATTCTTGCTCAAGAAAATTCAAGTGGAGAGTTCAAGGCTAGGTTGATAGATGAAGGAGTATTCTCACTTTACATATATCACACATAGTCTAAAACTAAGGGTAAAGAAAGAAATACAATAGCTATATATAGTTGTGCCAAATTGGGCTTGGAAAACCCAAAAAAAAAAATCTATTCTTGTCCTGTTCCTGGTGTCATGACGCCTCGCACTGCCCCAAATGGCCAAACCTTGCCATTTTGTGAATTCTTGTCTAGAGCCTGGCGTCATGACGCCTGGCTTGGTGTCATGATGCCCCGCACTGCCCCAAATGGCCAACCCTTGTCATTTTGCGTACGTTTTGGGGCTTGGCTTGCGCGCATGATGCGCGATCACATTGACAGCCCATTCCTTGGTTCGTGAAGGTTCCTCCTCTATCATTTTATCTTCAAACCATAAGGACAACCGCTTGGCTTTGCTTCGAGTAATGGGACCTTGAGGCAAGATGTCTTGAGCTTCGAAATTGGGCTCAGAAGGCTCCATGATCACATCAACTCCTCTTCCTTTAGAAGGATTCGCCCTCGAATCCTCTTCTTGACCGTCCTCCTTACCTCCCTGGCAAAGAGATAGGTCGTTGACATTGAAAGTATGACTTACGGCTCCATACTCGCTTTGAAGATCTAGAACATATGCGTTGGCATCGATGCGGCAGAGGATTTGAAAAGGACCGTCGCCTCGGGGACTTAGTTTACTTTGGCGATGGTGAGGAAATTGACATTTGCTCCAATGTAACCACACCGATTGGCCCGGTTCAAAAGAGGTAGGAATTTTACCCTTGTTGCGCTTGGCGACTTCTTTCTCATTCATGCTTTCAATGTTTTTGCGGACTTGCTCATGGAGTTTCTTGACAGCTGCAGCTTTAGTATTCCCATCTACACACTTAAGAGAACTCAAGGGCAAAGGTAAGAGATCAAGAGGGGTTAGGGGTTTGAACCCGTATACCACCTCAAAAGGGGAATAACCAATGAAAGAATGATAAGCATTATTATACGCAAATTCGACAAAATGCAATACAATCTTCCCATTTCACTCCATACTTAGCAACCATGACTCGAAGTAATGACCCTAAAGTCCTATTCACCACCTCCGTCTGGCTATCCGTTTGAGGGTGACACGTGGTAGAGAAGAGGAGTTTAGTACCTAACTTCGTCCAAAGAGTCCGCCAAAAATGACTTAGGAATTTAGTGTCCCTGTCACTCACAATACTCTTAGGCATACCATGTATTCGTACCACATGTTGGAAAAATAAAGATGCAATGTGTGTGGCGTCATGTGTTTTCGAACATGGTATAAAATGGGCCATTTTAGAGAAGCGATCAACCACAACAAAAATGGAATCATGGCCTAATTTAGACCTAGGCAAACCCAAGACAAAATCCATAGATAAATCGACCCAAGGATGTTGGGCAACAGGCAAAGGCATATAGACCGCATGATGTTTAGATGTGGACTTAGCAGTTTTACAAACAACACATCGATTCACAAGGCTAGTCACATCCACTTTCATTCGGGGCCAATAGAAGTGAGATTTTAGAGCATGCAAGGTTTTGGCTATGCCAAAATGTCCACTCAAAGCTCCCCCGTGAGCTTCTAACATAAGCAATTCCATAACATTGGAACGTGGCACACACAATCTATCATACTTGAACAAATAGTTATCATGCCTAAAGAAATGCATGTGTGATCCACGTGCACAAGCCATGTATATATCACGAAAATCCTCATCATTTTCATACAATTCAATCAAATAAGAAAATCCAAATATTTGTGCATCAAGAGAATTCAAGAGAGCATACCTTCGAGAAAGGGCATAGGCTACCACATTCTCTTTGCCTCGTTTGTACTTGATAGTGTAGGGAAATACTTCGATGAATTCCATCCATTTTGCATGTCTCTTATTTAACTTGGCTTGGCCTTGAAGAAATTTGAGGCTTAGATGGTCGGTGTGGATTATGAATTGGTTAGCTAGTAAGTAATGCTCCCACACCATTAATGCCCTCACCAAATCATAGAGCTCCTTGTCGTACGTTGAGTAGTTGAGTTGAGCGCCATTGAGTTTTTCACTAAAATAGGCAATGGGACGTTCCCCTTGGGTTAGAACCGCTCCAATGCCAACCCCGCTCGCATCACACTCTAACTCAAACACCTTGGTGAAGTCCGGCAAGGCTAAAATAGGAGACTTCGTGAGTCTCTCCTTAAGTTCCTTGAAAGCCTTGGCTTGTCGTTCTCCTCACTCAAATGTGACATTTTTCTTGGTCAATTCGTTGAGTGGTGCGGCGATGGTTGAGAAGTTGGGCACAAATCGGCGGTAAAAGCTCGCAAGGCCATGAAAGGACCTCACTTCTCCAACATTATTGGGAATTGGCCAATCCCGGATGGCTTTCACCTTATCCTCATCAACTTGTACGCCACCTACACTCACAACAAAACCAAGGAAGTGCACTCGTTCTAAACAAAACTCACACTTAACAAATTTAACATATAATCTGTGTGTGCGCAAAGTGTCAAATATAGCACGCAAATGGAACACATGCTCCTCAAGAGATGAACTATACACAAGAATATCGTCAAAGTATACAACAACATACTTTCCAATGAAATCACGCAAGACATAATTCATTAATCTCATGAAGGTACTAGGAGCATTGGATAGACCGAATGGCATTACCAACCATTCATACAAACTGTGTTTGGTTTTGAAGGCGGTCTTCCACTCATCACCCTCATGCATCCAGATTTGATGATATCCACTCATGAGATCAATCTTGGAGTAGATTTGGCTCCCGCTTAACTCATCAAGCATATCATCGAGGCGTGGAATGGGGTGTCGATATCTCACGGTGATCTTATTGATGACCCGACAATCAACACACATCCTCCACGTCCCGCCTTTCTTAGGCACAAGCAACACAGGCACGACGCAAGGTGACATACTCTCTCGGATGTAGCCTTTGCGCAACAAATCTTCCACTTATCTTTGAAGCTCTTTCGTCTCCTCGGGATTACATCGGTAAGCCGACCTATTGGGTAAGGCCGCTCCAGGTATCAAGTTAATCTTGTGTTCTATCCCATGGATTGAAGGAAGGCCACTTGGCATTTCAGTTGGAAAGACGTCATCATATTCCTGCAAAAGGGAAACGATGGGACTTGGTAGAGAAGAAGGGGGGTTAGTGTCAATTTCCAAGCAATGTACCTTGTATCGAAGTACAAGACACGCCTTGTTAGAAATTAAAGCTCGCCTCATATCCTTACCCCTCGCTATCACACTCAAGTGTTTATGCTCACTCTCTCTACCATGCTTGCTTCTTTCATGGCGTGTATTCGATCCTTCCTTCGTTTTCTTTTCTCTCTTCTCTTGTGTTTTCATCTCATGACTCACATTTTTCTCTCCTCTTGGTGCATGCTCACTTTTTTCATGCACGTTATTTTCCTTATTCACACATCTTACATTTTTCTCTCCACTCTTTTCTTTCATTTTCCTCAAAATTTAGAACTCGGCACTTGCTTTCTCCATGTGCAAGCGGTCCTCACGAACTTGTGTCGGTGAAAGTGGAGGGATACTAAACTTCTTGCCACGGTGAGTAAGGTGAATCTTGTTGGTTCGACCATCATGAACTACCCAACGATCAAATTGCCATGGCCGACCAAGGATAAGATGGCTAGCATCTATGGAAACCACATCACATAACCTCTCATCTTCATAACCACCCAACCTAAAGGCAATAAGAACTTATTCCTTGACCTTCACTTCACCCTCTTCATTGAACCAATGTAGTGAATATGGATTGGGGTGGGGTGTTGTGGGCAATCCAAGCTTGAAAACTAACAAGTGACTCGCCACATCCACCACACTTCCATTATCAACGATAAGTGATGCTACCTTACCGTTGATCTCACACCAAGAATGGAAGAGATTTTCCCTTTGATCTTCGTGGCCAACCTCCTCTTTAGCATGAACATTCATGCTCCTTCTCACAGCTAGAGTCATCGTGGCGGCCGGAACTACCTCTTCTTCACTACTCTCGGCCTCCTCCTCCTTAGTCTCTTTCTCATCATCACTTTCCTCAACTTCACTCCCCGTCTCATAATTACCCTCGCGGATCACTACCACTCTTTGGTTAGGACATTCCGAAGCAATGTGACCCCTTCCTTGACAACGGTAGCATTGGACACTAGATGAGAATTTTCTTGGTTGGTTCGGGTTGGGAGGTGGGTTGGCAATTAGTTTTGGTGGGTTATTTTTGGTATAAGGTGTGTAGGGTTTCGGTGGGTGTGTTTCGGCTTTGGAGTCTTTTGGTTTAGGTGGTTCTTTAGAGTAGGACTTCCAAGGTATCTTTGGGGTTGAGGAAAAGGCTTGGGTTTTGCTTGGGTAGGACTTCTTCTTTGTGGCTTCATATGCTTCCACTCTTATGGCATAGTGAAGCATAGGTTGTAGGTGATCGAGCTCCTTCAACTCAAGCTTGTACCTAATCCGATCATTGAGACCATTGAGGAACCGTGCCATAGTAATTTCTTCACCCTCCTCGGTGTTAGTTTTGATTAGAAGTTCCTCTAGCTCATTAAAATACTCCCCCACGGACTTAGACCCTTGCTTGAGGCCCTGTAACTTGTTCTGCAAGTCTCTTTTGTGATGGGCGGGCACAAACCTTGCTCTCATCACCCTTTTCATCTCTTCCCAATCTTGTATGGCATCCGCTTCTCCTCTCCTCTAACACTCTTTTTCCCACCAACTAACGGCATAATCTTCAAACTCCATGGCCGCTAACTTGATTTTCTTCTCCTCCGAATACCGATGACAATTAAAAATTCGTTGAATTTTTCCCTCCCATTTAAGGTACTCCGAAGGATCGGTGGAGCCCCTAGAGGTAGGAATTTCCACCTTGATTCTGCTCAACTTGTCATCAACCCTTGGCTCTTGTGGCCTCTCATCATGTTCAACAAACCGTGACCCTTGGCCCCTTTGTAGTCTTCCCCTCGTTCGTTGTGTCACCTCATCAAACTCGGCATTTGTTTCCCCATAAGGATCTTCATAGTACTCTCGAGTGTGGCGCGGTGTGGTAAGAGCATGGAAATGAGGGATTTTGGGTCGGCTACTCGAAGCATGGAAGCCTTCTGGGCCTCGACTATCCTGCTCATATTTCTTTCTTATCATCTTCATTTGCTCCTCCGATATGGCTAATCCCGGAGGGGTAACATAGGCTTTCGGGCATCCTCCTGTCGGCCACTCTCAAAGTCTTGCTTGGCCACCTTTTTAGGGTCTTTCTTCAACAACTCAACTCTCTCCTCTTCACTTCGATGACCCTCCAATTCAGTTTCTATGTGGACGTGCTCCTTGAAAGACTTCGGGTGGGACTTCGGCGAAAAAGTCTTTGGAGATGTTGTAGGAAGAGGAACATCGGGAGGCTTCTCATCCTCTAGACCACGAGACTTGATAGTCTCCTCCAACAAAGAGAGACGATCCTCCGTTCGGACCATGGTAGCCTTCAAATCACTCAAGGCTGACAAAACTTGGTCGAGAGCTTCGGCACTTCGACTACCACTAGAACTAGGTCTACTTCTTCCGGACATTTTGTATGAACAACTACTATTTTTTTTTATACCTACAAAATGGAAACAAACAAGATATCTAGGTGTTAGTAACTAAGCTCTCCCTCACGTGTTTAAACTCTCGTGTTTAGGTGTTTATCTCTCGAAAAAGATGTGCTCACAAACACTCAACTTCACATTTTTTCTGGTACCTGCACACTTAAACAAGAGTTAGAAAATAATTCACTCCCTCAAGTGTTTAAACACTCATGTTTGATCACTCGAAAAATTTGGCCTCACAATCGCTCAACTATTTCCCACACACCAAGCTTGCTCTCCACGCAATTCCTTGCTTCAAACAAACTTAGGGTTCTCTTGCTAAAGCTCAAGTGATAGAAACAAGAGGAAGAAGGACACAACAAGACTCAAGAAATTTACAAGGACTTAAGAACAAACGGAAGGAAATTTTCGGAAATCCCAAGGAAATTCAAATTTCCATTTTTGGAGGGAACTTTGAATTTCCGTTGGAAAGGAAGGGAGGGTGGGAAATTATGGATTAAAGGGGTAAAAGACTCAAGGAAGTATTTTTAGACTTTTAAAGAAAAGACTTGGGGTTTATGACTTAAGGAATTTAAGTTTAAGACTCAAAAGGTTTTAAACTCAAGATTAGTAGTTTAGGGTTTGGGACTTTAGTTTAGGACTTAGGTAAATAGAAAAAGGCTGCTGGACCAAGGAGAAGGGAAGGACGTGCTAGGTTTTAAGGAAAAGTGGGTATATTTGGTTAGAAATGGATTTTAGTTAGGACTTGTTGGTTGCTTTTTGGTCAAATTGTCAAATAAAGGGTGAGGTGGCTTAGGGCATTTAATGCAATGGATTAGGTGATTTTACCCTTGATGATGGTGTTGGCCGGCCAAGGGTGATGGATTTAATTAATTAATTGGCATAAACTTGGCTAACAAATGTTGCAACAAATAATTTAGATCAAAAAGGTATCAAGGCCAAGAACACCAAGAACAAATGATGAACACCACAATCACACCCAATTGATTTTCTCACTTTTTCTGAATTTTGTTTTACCAAATTGATCACAACCAACAATCAAAAGCCCACTTAAAATATATTTCGAAATAGACGCACGGAACGTGGAATTTCAAGGAAGTAAGGTTTTAACACATTTTATCGAAAACTAGAAAATTCGATAGGCGGCCAAAAGCTCCGCTACCACTTGATGTGATCCGGCCTAGGGTGAGTAAGCCGAATAACAATGGAGCTTATGGAGGATCTAGCCGAACGAATTTATCTAGCGACAACTATGACCACAAGAAGGAAAAGACACGAGATATGTATAGGTAGCGGAGAATAGACGAGAATTTAGCGGAGAGTTTAAGAAATATGTACCCGGAAATTTATAGGATTGGCAAGAGATTTAATTTGAGCATACGAACGTCCAAGGATTAAACCATGTAACTTGACATCCACGATTCTTGAAATAAGCAATTAATAACCCATCTTTCATTCAAGGAAACTCGTCCAAAATACAAACACAAATCAATATTTTTCGGAGCAATAATCGGGAGGAGTAATCTCGAACTCAACGATTCTTGCTCAAGAAAATTCAAGTGGAGAGTTCAAGGCTAGGTTGATAGATGAAGGAGTATTCTCACTTTACATATATCACACATAGTCTAAAACTAAGGGTAAAGAAAGAAATACAATAGCTATATATAGTTGTGCCAAATTGGGCTTGGAAAACCCAAAAAAAAAAATCAATGCTTGTCCTGTTCCTGGTGTCATGACGCCTGGCTTGGTGTCATGACGCCTCGCACTGCCCCAAATGGCCGAACCTTGCCATTTTGTGAATTCTTGTCCAGAGCCTGGCGTCATGACGCCTGGCTTGGTGTCATGATGCCCCACACTGCCCCAAATGGCCAACCCTTGTCATTTTGCTTATGTTTTGGGGCTTGGCTAACGCGTATGATGCGCGATCACGTTGACAACCCGTTCCTTGGTTCGTGAATGTTCCTCCTCTATCATTTTGTCTTCAAACCATAAGGACAACCGCTTGGCTTTGCTTCGAGTAATGGGACCTTGAGGCAAGATGTCTTGAGCTTCGAAATTGGGCTCAGAAGGCTCCGTGATCACATCATCTGCCCAGGACCGTTCCGGCACAGCGACCCCGCTGACCTACATCATCCCCGACTTCAGCCATCTGAATGGCTGGCTCGTGTTCCCGGACAAGCACAACCACGACAAGCTCATGTCCCTACACGGTAAGCACACAGTACCTTGTGCTCTGCTTGATTATGATATGCTTGATAGGATGGGAATTAGGAGTCGAGTGCAGGAATTAATTGCTAATATTGGCTAGTTTGTTATGTTTGATTTTGAGCAAATGCCATATCTTGAGCTGAGCCATGAGTTTTATGCTAGTTTTTGGTTTGATACTGATCGATTAAAACTCAAAGGAAAGGGTGGTCTTAATTTAGGGGCTGATAGAGTTGTGAATTTTTGTCTTGTTGATGCATGGTCACACCTATCACTGAACCAATTTAATGTCATGTTGGGATTTGCCCAAGAGTCTGACCTAGGTACCCCTTGGTACTTAGGTGCCTTTGCTGCCTATCCCGAGTCATTTGATGTCGACTCGGCGTTTAGGGAGCTGACTGGTAATTCCACAGCTAGGTACAGTTCCCGTAACAGCAAAGCCCACCAAATCCCTGACCCAGCCCTTTGCATCTTGCATCGATGCATTGCTTATACTTTCGCTGGTAAAGTAAACTCCTCGGGCCAGCTGTCCGTACAGGAGTTATTTTTCCTTTGGTGCATGCATTCTGGTCATAAAGTGAACTTAGGTTACTGGATAGTGCACGAATTAAATTCCATTATTATGAATGATAGAAACCCAATATTAGGATCACTTATCACTCGTCTTGTTGTCCAGCATCGTGCCCTAAATGTTGATAATTGTGATTTGTATTCTCCTATTGGTTTAAAACTATTGAACGTCCGTACCCTTGATGGTATGGGCTACTTTCACTTGGAGGGTCGTGTTCTGTGTTTCAGTACAGGTTGTACAGACCACGCGGATCGCGTTTTCTATGTGAAGAACAGAGGCAAGTTTGAGTGGCCAGAACTCGACGCGGACGGTAACCCAATCCCCTCTCGCTCCTCGCGTGCCGCTGACCATCCCGGGCAAGCAACTACTAGTTCATCTGCTACTGTTTCTGAGATGAACGCCCTTCTCCGTGAGCTGATTACCCTCATCAAGAATCTGCCCGACGAGCTCGCATGCAGACTTCGGCCTCCGGCCAGTCCTTAATCCCCCATCATAAACACTCCATCTTTGCCTTCGGGCTGGTTCCTTTTTGTACTCTCTATTTTATGTCAAACTCCTTTAATTTTTGTGCATTTTGAACTATTTTTAGTTTGTGTGTGAGTCCCATTCTCGCATCGAGGACGATGCGCTGCCTCAGTGTGGGGGTGGGACACTTGTGTGTTGAACTTTTTATTTTGATTTCTTGTTGCATGCCGCTTGCCCTTGCACCTGCATGATAACCTTTTGATCGGAGTTTTTCAAAAAATTTGACTTGCCAAAACAATGTTGCCCCTGTTTTGAAAACCCCTTAGTTTGAATGAATGGTCTAGGCACTCTTTACAGGAAGCACTCACTCACTACACATATTCACTCGCACAACCACACTGCTTGTTAGCTCCTATATCCATGTCTTGCCCTAGTCGCTTGCAGCCATTTGTTTACCCATGTGAGCTCTTTGAACTTTCATGCCGTGATTTTTTTCTGCATGGATGCATGACTGTTGTGCTGGCTGAACTTGCATGAGACCCCTGGGTATAGGCACGATTAGACGTGGGAAAGCGATGAAGTGATTAAAAACTTTGCATTCTTCTTTCTTATCTTTTTTCTTGCTTTTATCTTGCCCCTGCCTCTCATATCACCTTCTTTTCACTACCCTTCTAACTATTCGAGACTTTTCTTTCTTTTCTTAGCAGGTTAGAGGTGTTCTCTGGCAGTGAGCAAGGTAGGGCAAAGAGAAACGACATCTCTAGTGTGGGGGTACTGAGCTGCGAGACCAAGATGCTGAAAGCCAAAGCGGATGACCAGAACTCTTTTATGACATCAACCCGCGAGACCAAGACGCTGAAAGCAGTAGTATGGCAAGCAACTGCGTGATGGACAAGGAAACAGAACCTCAGTGTAGTGAACGGCCAGACCAAGACGCTCAAGTCATCCGACGAGCAAAATGGAAATAAAGAGACAGGCCAAGACACTGAAAGCAATCACACGCTTAAGCCCGATCAGTCAATAGAATTTTTGCTGCTCTAGTCAGTCAGGTGAAAAATAATTTGTTCGCTCCTCTTTTGCTCAAAAACTTTAAAAAATATAAATAAAAAAAAATATAAAAAAAATATTAAAAAATAAAAAAAAATAAAGATTTGAGCAAAAGATGAGCATTATTCAGAATCGGAGCGAAGCACGAAGGAAAACAGACGACTGACCGCACGGACCAAAAGAAGAGAAAACCCCCACTAATCGCCCAACGCTCTTTGCCTTGCCCTCGCTGCTGCCAACAGGAGAATATCTCTCGCCACTTTGCTTTTTCAGCTAAGAAACCCTCTATCCTTCTCTCTCTGCCTCCCATTGAACCTTCTCTCCTTCTTCCACATTCTCTTACACTACCCCTTTGCAAAGTTTTTATGATTGTATGATTGCCCACGCATGTGTTCTCCGTACTTGTCATTTGCATTGTTGAGTGTAAACACCTTGCCATAATCCTTTCTGAGTTTGAGTGCAAATACTATTTTCTATGTGAGGACTGCTTGCGACTATGCTAGGCATGGGAAAGTTTCTCCCTTAGTTTCGTTATTCCTTGGGTTTGATGCAGATGCTATCTAGGTGGGAGGTTGTGTCGAATTGCGTGCATGTGTGCTGAGTGTGCTTTTTCCTCTTTGCCTTTTTGTGGAGACCATCTGTTCTGATTGAGGGGTTGTTTTGAGTGTAATGCTCGAGGGCGAGCATGGGGTAGTGTGGGGGTGATTTGATGAGATGTATTTTGTGTCAATTTCTCATTCCTTTCCTAGCCCTTTTTGGGCATGTTGCTACTGATCTTCTATTTTCATACTATTTTACAGATCAGGGCTTTTGGAGAGGAAACTTAGAAACGATGCATTTTCCCATGGATTCTGGACGAACTTGAGCAGCGAGGCCTAGCAGTTGGTAGACAGCCTGTAGGCAGCATCTTGCCCCTGCAGTGTTGCGCACGCAGCAGTCAAGGACTCAAGCGCCAAACAAGGAAATTCCCTATTTTAAGGGAATCAGCTGATCCGCCCATCTAAATCCAATCTCTCCCGTTTTGGCAAGAAAATATTATGAGATCAGCTCCAATTAATTTAGGATTTCCCTTTTAATTAATTTCCATTATTGGAATTTCCTTTCTTGTAATTTTCTCTTTTAAAAACCCTTTTTGTCTTAGGGTTTCGGATCTTCTTTTTTTCTTTCCATCTTCTATCTTCTGAACTCTCTTGCTGCCTTCAGCACCCTTGTAATTCCGATCATAAACCGGAGCTTGCTCTGGCCGGTAATCAATAAGGGTTTTTTCTAATTCATCTCTCTTTTCTTTATGCAATTTTATTTATTTATTTGCTGTAATTTTATTATGAGTAGCTAAACTCATTTGTTCTTGGTAGGATCATCAAAGGCTGCTTAAGAAGGTTGTGAGATCGAAGTGAAATTAATATATCTCTGTTTGGTATTTATTTATTTAACAATTTCTTGTTAATTCTACTAGGACTACTACTAGCCTGATCAACTAGCTGTTTGCCCTAGGCGATTAAAGTCATCACTGTGGTTATAACTAACGCGAAGCTGTAGGGTAAAGTAGACGACCAATCTGAGTTATCAGGTCGCTGGTTTCATTTGATTGGGTTAAGTAAGTAATCAGGGTAGAGCCTCTAACGTACTGAGTGTCTCGCCCTAGACGCGTCTTCCTTCATCTTCATGGGCCTTTGAGTATTGCTCCTATAAACGTACCTTGGGAGACGACAAAGTGTCAAGACTACTCCATAAACGTACCTTGGAGTAGTTTCTCGTACGAAAGGAAGCAGGGGACCTAAACGTACCTAGTCCTTATAGCGCGTCTATCAGCGAGGGATAGATGATCATTGCACCCGTGATCAGCCGACTTTGAAAGCAACCCGAGATAGATTCCTACTAGGAACTCCTTCCTTTATTGATGTATTACTCACTTTTATTACTGTCTATTATTGCTTTATTAGATATTAATCAACCAACTCTTGAAAACCCCCCATTCTTGTTATTGTTTTGAACTATTTGCCCTTGCTACACAGCACAAGACAGTGTTCACCTTAGTCCCTGTGGATCGACCTTATATCACTATACACAATTTATTTGTGCATTTGCTGCAGGTTATTTATATTATTTTTGAGTTGTCTCGACAGCACGTCATCTGGGCGGTTCATCTCTCACAAAAAAAGTTAGAACGCAAGGATAATTGTTTCATCTTGGTCTCAGTTGCGCGCTCCTTTACCTTGGCCAAAATGGGCGCAATTTGCTTGGATTTTTCACTTGGCTAAAACACGAAAGATGTTGATAACAGGTTGGAGTTTTTCCATACCATAACTTAGATTTTTCTGGGTGGCACATCTCTCACAAACAATGTAAGCGCGAGGATAATCGTTTCTTCGCGTTTTCGGTTGTGCGCACTTTTATTTTGGCCAGCATAGATGGGATTTGCTTGGATTTTCCACTCGGCTAAAAGGCGAAAGGTGTTAACGACAGACACATGATGAACAAAAAGTTTGAGAAGGAAGAGTCGGACTCATATGATTCGTCATGGATATACACGAAATTTGAAGGCCACAAGATCGCCAGCAATGCACGCACGCCTCGCACGTAATGACATTTACAAGCCTTGATTCCTCGGATAAATGGCTAAAGAACACCATAAACTTGGTCAAAATTCATCCTCTAAGATTGAAGGTTAGTATGCAAGAAAGAGCTACTACGAAAGTCCCAAGGAAGACCTCCGAAAGCCACGATTGGCTCCCAAATTGATCTCTGGCGGCATGCCGCCTGGGCCCTAGCGGCATGCCGCTAGCTTTGGTTCTAAGGAAGGAAAAAATACATTTTTCTGGTGGCATGCCGCCTGGAGCCTAGCGACATGCCACCAACTTCGGTCCCAAATTCCTCCAAAGTCATTTTCGGCCTCCGAATGTTGCTCCAACTGCTTCCAAGCTGAGTTTTATCATCTATATGGACATGACTTTCGTCACTCAATTACTCGTGAAAACCTCTAGGCATGATGGCCTCGCTCTTCAAATAAAGAATAGACTCATAAGCTCATCATGAAAGGAGAGTTCCAAGCACGATAAGCTTTAGCTACTCGCACGGGTTTGCTTCAAGGGTTTCAGTTGTAGCATCCAAAACCACGTTACGTCGTTGGAATGAATAAAAGCTTCCTTCCTATCTTCACTGAAGATGCCAATCCAAGATGTGTCATCATTACCCTAAAAAGTGTCAAGTGAAAGTGTGGCCTAAAGGGTGAATAAGCGGCGTGGAGGCCTCGGGATTGCACACCGCACGCACATTATCACTTAGGCTTATTTTATTTCCCTTCTCTTTTTCCTTTTTGCAGGTTAACAATAGCTCCTAGCAAGCGAACTACTCCACCCAGGCTCCCCCTAACTAGACTTCAAGTACGAAAAATGGTCGAACATGCTAAGATAGAAGAGATGTTGGCAGTTAGAATAGCCGAATTAGAGGAACAAGTTAGGGCTGCTATGGAAAGGGCGGCCTAGGTCGAAAAAGAGCGAGATGAGGCCGCTGCTAAGTTCCCACCTGGTTTCTATCCCGCTCAAGCCATAGGACCTACCTCTTCGTCCGCCGTCGTGGGACCTTCGATGCCCCAATCATTTTCCAGTCCTGGAGGTCAATGGAAGTGGGTTGATCCCTTCGATGTACCTATCACCGCAAATCCTGTAGTTAACATAGGTGAAGAAATTACTACCTCTCTCCAGCACCTTTCAGTTAATCCCACATTGGACCTCGGTAAAAATCCGATCCAGCAGGAATCCCAGTATCTTCGCCCACTTCAGGGCCACTTTACTCAAGCCTTGAGTCCTGAAGCTTCGGGGGTTCGGCCTCCCATCGTCCATCAGCCACCACAGTCCTCTTCTGAACCTTTGCTACCCATTGGTCCTGACACTATTGTCGTAGAAAGACCAAATATGGATAGATTGAGCCTACTGGAGGAAAGGCTCAGAGCTATTGAAGGGACTGACCCCTTCGACCCTACAGGTCCCGCTGATATGTGCATGGTTCCTGGAATCATAATGCCTCTAAAATACAAGGTTCCTGATTTTGAGAAGTACGCAGGGGTCGAGTGCCTAAAGACTCACCTCAAGGCCTATTGCAACAAAATGGCCAAGATGATATACAACGAGCCCTTATTAATCCATCTATTTAGGGAAAGTTTGGCCAAGCACGCTTTGACTTGGTAAATGGGCTTGGGCAAAGCCAAGATTAAGACTTGGAGAGATTTATCGGATGCTTTCTTCAAGCAATACAAGTTCAACATGGAGGTAGCACCTGACCGCTCCGACCTTCAGGATCTAGAAAAGAAAATCGGTGAATCGGTGAAGGCTTACGCTCAAAGATGGAGGGAGCTAGCGGCTATGATTTCTCCTCCGCTAAGCGATAAAGAGCTCATAGCCATCTTCGTGAACACCTTCAAGGCCCCTTACTACACTTACCTTATCTCCAATCCGTCAAACAACTTTTCCGACATGGTCCTAATAGCGGAAAGAGTTGAACAAGGGGTAAAAATAGGGAGAATCGGCATTCCCACTCTCGAGGCAATGCTTAAGAAAGCACCTCCCGTGAAGAAAGAGGTTGGTTTTGTGTCCCATCAGACCAATTATCGGCAACCTTTCGCACCACCACCAAACCACGCGCCCTCACCGTATCAATCGTCGTTCTATCCTCCACCAATGCCCATTGCTAATGTGGCTCCGCAATATCCCGCGCCATTCCCACCTTACCCATACCCTCCACCACAAACACCGTAACCTACGCAACCTAGACCATATAACCCACCAAAGAACCCTATCAACCAAGCCACCTAAGCTAACCGCTGGAATCGGGAACCACCACCACGTCTTCCTCTTCCCGCGGGAGAAATTTACAAGCACCTCTTGGCAGCTAGGCAGATTGTGCCCATTCCTCCCCAACCTATGCTACCACCTTATCCAAAGTGGTACGACCCCAACGCAAAGTGTGAATACCACGCAGAGGCTTCAAGTCACTCGATGGATAATTGCTTTGCCTTCAAAATGAAGGTGTAACAATTGATCAAAAGCGGATAGGTCTCCTTTGAAGGAATGACCAAAGGACCCAACACCACCACCAACCCTCTCCCAAATGACACTCAAGGAAGTGGAGGGACGAACGCCATCTCAACGGAAGAAATCAAAAATCCGTTCCCTCCCATACTAGGGTTGCCAAGAAAAAGACTTTTCACCGCATTAGTTAAAAGTGACTACCTACCCCACTCAAAAAAAGGGTTGAGCACTTGCTTATTCTGCCAACAAGCAAGCGATCATAGGATCCAAAGTTGTGGATTCTTCTTGGAAGAGATAAAACGGCTTGTGAAATTTGGGATTATACAAATTGAGAAAAGAACCCGAGGGGTAGAAGAAATCGGCGCCATTGGGGGTGGACCTCCCGCTCTATATGCCTTTAAATGTATAGCCCAAGCCAAGACTCCCGTCACAACACCACTCAAGATAGTTTTCAAGTTCACTCAGAATACCCCTAGCTAAGACTTGCACATTATTCCATTTGACTTCAGATACACGGTCGTCACAACCCCTCCTTTTGCTACGCCAATGGCCGAAACCTTTAACATCGGGGGCATGACTCGCACGGGGAGGTGCTACATTTCCGAGGAGGTTGAAAAGCAAAGGCTAGCTAAAGGGAAAGGTCCATTGATTCCCGAGGAGATAGGGGAAAGGCGCAAGGGGTAAATGAGCCCGTGACCGAAGGCGATGCGGCCGAATTCTTGAGAATCATGAAGAGGAGCGAGTTCAACGTTATTGAGCAATTGAAGAAGACCCCGGCTCACATCTCCATCATGGAATTGATCCTCACATCAGAACCTCTTCGTCAATCCCTCTTGAAAGTCTTGAAGGAGGCTTTCGTGACTAAGGATATCACCGTTGAAGGGGTGGAAAATCTCGTCGGGAGGATCCAAGCGTTAAGCACCATAACCTTTTCTGAGGGAGAAGTCGATCCCGCGGGAACAATTCACAACAAGGCTTTTTCCATAACGGTGGAATGTAAGGGCCATGTCATAGCAAAGACCTTAATCAATAATGGATCCGCATTGAATGTCATGCCCAAGCATGTTCTCGAACAATTACCAATTGATATGGCTCTTTTAAAGCCAAGCGGGATGATGGCCCAAGCTTTCGACGGAACTACTAGGGAGATCATCAGGAATTTCGAGCTAGGCATGATGATCGGTCCTCACACATTCACCCTAACTTTTCAAATCATGGAAATTCAACCCGCCTACTGCATGATTTTAGGGCGACCTTGGATCTATGCAGCAGGGGTCGTGCCTTCTTCTTTAGATCAATGCATCAAGTATGTAAAGAACGGCATCCTCATCACGATAAGAGCGAAGGAAGCATTGATCCTAGCAAAGCACTCATCCGTGCCTTACATTGAAGCTACCGAAGCCTTGGAAAACTCATTCTAAGCTTTCGAAATCGTGAATGATGTTGCTACCCGATTTTTTATTTTAAATTTTTCGTCTAAGCATTTTCCACATTTCCTAAACGTCAATTTTCCAAAATCATACTTCCATTTATTTTTGTCAATCTGTTATTTATTTTTACGCTTAATGTCATTTAAATTTTATTCCATAGTTTTTTTCATTTTTTTATCATTTTTTTCTTTTCGAACTCATACCGGTTCTGAGTAAAATTCTCGAAATCAATAGTCGAACATTTTTGCTCATTAGCTACTTTTTTTATTATTTTAACTCGCGCCATTTCATTTCATTTTGTTCAATTTTTATTTTAGCAATTTTTACATTCGAACTTTTATCGCTTACGAGCAATTTTTTATCGAACTGTATGGCGAATTTTTTGTCACTTACTGTGTACTAATAATTTTGTTTTATTTTATTCTACATTTTAACATTTTCGGTTCGAGTTTTTGTTCATTTTTAGGCAAAATTTCTTGTACCGTTAGCTCGAACCAAATAAATAAATAATAAGCATTTTCCCTCTCATTCTCATCATCACCGTTGATCACCATGACTTTTTTTCTTCAAACACATCCAACGGCCATCTCCTTCCACCCTTAGCCTCCAAGCTTCATTTAATGCATCACCTTCTCCTTCTCCATTGATAACAATCAAGACAGCCCTAACGGTGCTACTACACTTGCGGCTCCCGCCGGGACGGACGCCCGTAAATCCCGTAGGATATCTTCATATCGCTCGAGAATCAGCGAAGGATTCCTAGGATGGTCGACATCAGCGGAGGGGGGACTCACGCGACTCTATACGCACGACACCATCCCATCCTAGGGACCCACGAGGTTATCGTTCCCGACAGCCCTATCAGATATCGCTCATGACGTCAGCTATTGGTATCGCTTGTGACGTCATCATCAGACATCGCCCGGACCGTTATCGCCAGGTATCGCCATCCAGGTCTATAAATACCCCTACTTTTTCAAACAGAAAGAAAAAGATCGAGATCACCCAGAAGAACCTCTATTACTTTGAAACCCGAACTGACTTAAGCATCGGAGTGTCTACGCCGGAGCCCCCCCTCCGGCGCTTTGCAGGTACACCCGACGCCGTTCGTCGCCATTCCGATCAGACACGACACCTAATCCTACAAGATCAACATTGAATCTTATCAAATGGTGCTTTCGTTGAGAGTTTTGGTATATTAAGTGAGCGTCCTTAATTGCCAAGCTCCGTTTAGTCAGAAGATTGGAACGGTCATGACCACAGGATCGGAGCCGGTCCGAACATCATCCTCTAATATCCCTTTCTCAATCTGCAGGCAGTTATTCCCTTTTGCCACTGCTGATCTCTCTATGACGACACAACCAAATATTTCGGGATCTCTGGACCTCTCGGTCGGAACCGCTGGAGGACTGGTCTCCTCGCAAACGGGCATTTTGTCATCTCAGATAGCGGGATCTGACTTCTCCACTCCTCTTTCGGGGGGGTCTGTGCTCGACCGTGAACATCCTATTGTAATGGAAATAGCGGCCCTTCGTTCTCGGCTGGAATATTTGACTGAATGGCCGCAAGAGTCACGCCTGGTGCTTCTGGATCTAGTCTCCCTCCCCGCGTCATGTTCATGCCATCTATTGTCGCTGATCGACCTTTATCACCGTTGTTTCCAGAAAACCTCCAGATGCCTTTATCCGCGGGAAATCCTCCGATTAGTGTTGGGCAGATTACTCAAGGAAGAATAGAGGCTTACGTGCCACAGATGCCACAAGGTCTCCTCCCACAATGAGACAGGCAACTTGAAGGGGTTAGGAACCGGTGGGATGGACGGAGGGAAGGAGCTAATAGGAGTTTGTCTCCCGATTACAGTGAAAGATCCAGTAGTCGAAGGTATCGAAGTCGTTCGCTCAGGAGTCGCAGTCGATCTCCTAGGCGACATCTTACGCCAGAACCACGAAATAGGGGGCGTCAGGCTGAAATGTCTCCTCCGCGTCAGGCGCGTGAAATTCTTGATGATACATCGGGCCACCCATTTAGCCGTCGTATAAGACGTCACAGGGTTAGTCGACGCGTGAAGCTTCCCACTGATACTTATGATGGCACCAAGGATCCCATCTCGCATATCAATAAAGTGAAAGATTTTGTTCAGTTTCAGACCCACAGTGATGCGGCGTTATGCCAAATATTTGTTATGGCACTATCGGGCGTTGCGTGTCTCTGGTTTGAGGGTCTCCCTGGTGGATCCATTGATAATTTCTCACAATTAGAATCTAAATTTCGGAGCAGATTTAGCACGACAATTCCAATCAGGAAATCTGCCGCCGCGTTATTTGACATACAGCGAATGCCTCAAGAGACCTTAAAGGAATTTCTAAGTCGCTTCGATTTGAAAATGTCCTTAACGCCGGGCGTTACTATCGATTTTGCTATAGAAGCTCTGAAAAGGAACTGCCGCTATGGAAAGCTGAAAGACGCGCTTATGGTGGACCCTCCAGTGACTTTAGATGAGTTGAGACTTAAAGCCCATAATTATGCGAAAATGGAAGAAGAAGAAAATAGAGATAAGACGTATAACGTGCCGCATGGGACATCTCAAATTACCGCTGCTCCCGCGAAGACCCTTCCTGACGACCATTTTATCGACGATTATGCCAGGCGGAAGGATCATATCCCCAAGGCCTCCAATAGACAGAAGGGTCATTTTACGAAGGGAAAAACCAGTGATTCCCCCACTCGACGTCGCGGGGATTCTTATAAAAATCGGACATACGACCCAGATTTTCCTTCCCTTAATGTGCCAAGGGCCGAGATTTTAGCGATAGCGGAACAGCAAAATCTTCCCATCCGCTACCCCGCGCCTACGAAACCAGGAGTGTTTCTAGGAAGAAGGAAAAATGCCTATTGTAAATTCCACAAAGCCAGGGGCCATTCCACAGAAGCATGCAGAGAATTAAAATCGGCGATAGAACGATTGGTGGAAGAGGGATATTTAGGAGAATTTGCCACCCAGATAAGGGAAGACGCCAGAAATAATCCTATGAAAAGGACGGCAGATGAAGGACCCGTTCCTTCTCGCGTTCCACAAAAGGATAATATTCCCTGAGGAAAAGATAGGGAAACTCTTACGGTTGATGACGAGTTCATCCCTATGATTAACATCATCGCGGGGGGAACCCCTTATATGGACGAGTCAGAGCCACTGACAGCCGCGAAAGGAGAAAAACGCAGACGTGATGGCACGACAAAAAAAGGAGGTGCGATAGGCATATTGGATCGAATGGTATTATCCTTTTCCGAAGAAGATGAGAAAGGCGTCGTCTATCCACATAATGATGCTTTGGTGGTTACGCCCGTCATCGCCAGTTATGGAATCAGAAGAACTCTTATTGATAATGGGAGCGCGGTGAACCTCTTTTCGCTGGAAGCATACAATCTCATGAGACGCCCTAATAATGAGCTAACGCCTAGCAAATGGCCTATTGTCAGCGTTGATGGGGTTCCAATCCCTGTCACGGGGGTGATCACTTTGCCCATATATTTCCGAGAAGACACCTACAAGCGATCAGAGAACTTGTTGTTCCTTGTCGTGGATTTGAATTTGCCTTACAATTCCGTACTCGGACGACCTTTCCTCAACCGCTTTGGAGCGGTGGTATCTCAGAAGCATCTAAAGATGAAATACCCCTCCTGGGATGGGGTAGTATCTATAAAGGGCGATCAAAAGCTGGCGGCAGAATGCTACTCGCTCATGACTCAAAAAAGCTGCGATAGGTATAAATGTATAGCAGCGGACCCCTATGAGCAGGGTGATGAGAAGCGCGCTCAACCTCTGGACAAAATGGTACCCGTTCCAGCAATCGGCATAGAGGAAGCAAGTTTCCTGATCAGTGAAAAACTCAGCCCAGCGGAAAACTTTCAACTGGCCCGGCTACTAAACAAATGCCAAGGAGATTTCGCGTGGAAACCCGCAGACATGCCAGGTATATCGCGCGAAATAGCCAAACATCGGCTCAATGTGGACCCAGATGCTAGGCCGGTACAGCAAAAGCGGCGCGCGTTCTCTAATGAAAAGGCGTTGGCTGTGGACAAAGAGGTAGCAAAGCTTCTTGACGCAGGGTTTATCCGTGAAGTTCAATATCCCACCTGGCTAGCGAACCCTGTCCTTGTTCCTAAGCCCAATGGGGATTGGCGCATGTGCATCAACTTCACCGATTTAAATGATGCCTGCCCTAAGGATTGCTACCCGCTTCCTCGCATAGATCAGTTAGTTGATCAGACCGCTGGGTACGCTTATTTAAGCTCACTGGATGCAAACTCTGGGTACCATCAGATCCCCATGGCCCTGGAAAATGAAGAAAAGACTGCGTTTCTCACTCCAAAGGCCACATACTGTTATACGGCGATGCCGTTTGGATTGAAAAATGCCGGGGCGACGTTCCAACGTATGGCCAACAAGATATTCGAAAAATAAATAGGGAGGAATGTGGAAGCGTACGTCGACGATATATTGGTAAAGAGCGCAAGCTTTCAAGATCACCTGCGGGATTTAAAAGAAGTCTTTGATGTAATGAAAAGGTATCGCATGAAGCTGAATCCCCGAAAATGCATGTTTGCATTTCAAACGGGAAAATTCTTGGGCTACGTGGTCAGCCAAAAAGGTATCCTGCCTAACCCCTCAAAGGTTAAGGCCATACAAGACATGATATCGCCCAGAACCATCAAAGAGGTGCAAAGGCTAACAGGGCGAGTTATCGCCCTTGGGCGATTCATTTCCAAGCAAGGAGAAAAGTGTCTCCCTTTTTTCAAAGTCATACGAAAGAAAGCCTCGTTCGGGGGGACCCCGGAATGTGAGGAAGTATTTATCGGCCTAAAAGATTACCTATCGTCTAACTTACTATTGACGAGACCCGAAGCAGGCGATACCTTATATTTGTATCTTGGCGCTGCGGATGAAGTGGTCAGTGCCGTCCTCGTTCGCGACGATAATCACTCTCATCGCCCGGTCTATTTTGTGAGCCACGTTCTGAAGGATGCGGAATTGCGATACGCCCGAATCGAAAAGATAGCGTTCGCTCTTATACAAGCTACCCGTAAAATGGATCGATATTTCCAGTCTTATTCCATTATCATGCTCACAGACCAACCTCTGAAAAGAATATTTCGAAAGCCTGAATCTTCCGGAAGGATGTTGATCTGGGCGCTCGAATTAGAACAGTATGGATTGAGGTATCAGTCTCGACCGTCTGTCAAGGCTCAGATCCTGGCTGATTTCATAGCGGAATGCACCTTTACAAAGGATCCTTTGGACGACGTACCTGAAGCGGAATGGGGCGATATGGATCTCCCGTTTCCGGAAACCTACACGGACCTCTGGATTGTCCATGTGGATGGAGCCAAAAACCAAGAGCTGGCTGGAGCTGGAATCTTTATAAATGGGCCGCATGATATGCAAATACGATACGCCCTTCGAATCCTACAGTCGTTATCTAATAACGCGGCAGAGTATGAGGCGTTGTTAGCCGGGCTCAGAATAGGGAAAGGGTTTTCTTCTAAAGGGAGGCACGATACTGGAAGAACAGGAGACCTGCGTCTAAAAATCTGTGGTGATTCCAAGTTGATAATTGACCAGATCTTAGGGCACTCTCAGGCCCGGGAACCTACCATGATTCAATATCTCGCCAAAGTAAAGCGAGAATTATTAGAAATAAAGAAAGAGGGCATGCAAGTCAGCTTCGAGCATGTTCCCCGGGAGGAAAACGCTGAAGCTGACAATCTAGCAAAATTGGCCGCAAATCCGGAAGCGTCCATACCCAAAGGCGTATATTATCGTGAGCTATCGGTACCATCCTTCATGGAAGAGCAAGCATCTTTATGTGTGGAGGAGCGTGAGAGTGACTGGCGAATTCCCATAATCAAATACTTGAAACACGAGGAACTGCCTGAGGATACCGCTGAAAAGAAGAAGGTACTGAGACAGGCAGCTCGCTGGACGTACTATGACGGGGATTTGATTCGAAGATGTTTTTCTCACCCTGTCGCCAAATGTATAACTGAGCAAGAGGGTCTTCACACCTTGCGCGAAATCCATGAAGGGGTATGTGGTATGCACGTGTCAGGCGATACCCTGGCGGCACAAGTCTTCCGATCCGGATTCTATTGGCCCACTATCCAAAGAGATTGCCACAACTATGTGCAAACTTGCCCTAAGTGCCAGGAGTTTGACAAAATTCCTCGGCGACCTGCCACTGAAATATCTAAAATTATCGCTCCTTGTCCTTTTGCTAAATGGGGGATCGATATCCTAGGCCCATTCCCAAAGGCCAGGTCCCAACTGAAGTTTGTGATAGTGGCGGTAGACTATTCCACTAAGTGGGCGGAAGCTGAAGCGGTCGCTACAATCATGGCAGAAAAAACTTGGCGTTTCTTCAAACATCAAGTTATCATGAGGTTTGGCGTACCTCGTGTCCTTGTCAGTGATAATAGAACGCAGTTCACCAGCCAATTCTTTAAAGACCAGTGCTCAGAATTTGGAATCGAGCAACAATTTTCCTCCGTGGCTCATCCGCAAACTAATGGACAGGCGGAAGTAACCAATCAGAGCATCCTCAGCGGTATTAAGAAAAACCTAGAAGGGTCTAAAAAGAAATGGGTTGATGAGCTACCATACGTAATGTGGGCGTACCGCATGACCGTTAAAACTAGCACCGGAGAAACACCCTTCGCGTTGGCCTTCGGGACCGAAGCCGTTACACCGGTGGAAATTGGAACCATGAGCCTATGGGTGGCTCACTTTCGAGAGGAATTAAATGAGGAAAGGTTACGAGCTAACTTGGACGCATTACCAGAAGTCCGAGAAGAAATCCTTCTGAAAATGCAGCATTACAAACAAAAGATGGCCCGTTATCATAACAGGCGCGTCAAAGAGCGGTTGCTGAAAGCCGGTGACCTGGTGCTCAGAGACAAGCGAGCGGCAGAGCAACGCATGGGAAAACTCAGTCCAAACTGGGATGGACCATATCGCGTCACCCACGTTGTCGGGAAAGGAGCCTATCATCTGGAGACTCTCGATGGTACACTCTTATCCAACTCTTGGAATATCGCTCGCTTGAAATTATATTACTCTAGAATTTGATTTTATCTGCACCATTGATTTATGTCAACCCTAACCATGACTAACGCTCGATGAGAGAGCTTTCGTGGGTGTTTGTGGTTGCCTTTGTGCAGATAAAAAAAGGGGGTATCTTGGGGAAGTGAAAAGTCCTATCCTTATGATGGCCGGTCTTGATCAGATGGCCCACTAAGTGAGGGCACTACCCAACATACCTTGAATTAGCGTCGGATTGAAAGATCCTGGACGCCCCGGGGGGTGAAAAGTCCTATCCTTGTGATGACCGATCTTGATCAAATGGCTCATTAAGTGAGGGCACCACCCGGTATCTTTGGGAGTGAAAAGTCCTTTTCTTTTACTGACCGTTCTCGTGGAGACGGCTCAGCAAGACGAGGCTCGCCCCAAAGAAATAGAAACTCCGTTCTAGAAACAAGAATCCTATCTTAACGGCTGGGCTGCCGCAGCCAGGCCATTAAGTAAGGACACGGTTCTAGACGCGAGGGCAACGCCCAAAAGTGAAAATTCCCTAGCCTTGTGATAGTCGTCCCGATCCGACAGCTCACTAAGACGAGGCACTTTAAGGGCCGATCGTGAAAACAGGGAAACGCGGAGAATCGTGAAATCCCGGCTAGTAACTAGATGTGTAACCCCTGGTGAAGTATAGAGCTGATAGCGAAAGTGATTCCCCGCGGGTTCTAGGGTAACGCCCTATGATGGCAGCAGAAAGGCTCCTACGGGTAATTACTATCCCTCGTAAAGTGTTTTTGTTACTGATGATTTACAATTAAGAATGCGCAGAATACTTTTCGGGCAGCGGAAGGAGCGAGGATCTCGTAAGCAGAGATATCGTAAGGCTTACCGGGAAAGCTAACCCGATACCAAATTTTGTAAATTTTGGTGGGACCGCCAAGGATTTGTTCGAAAAAGTAAGCGCATTAGGAAAACATGGCGAAGATAACGCCAAAGGAGTTCGTAAAGAGACAACTAAGGAAAGTTAGCAATAAAAGTTGTCTCAAACTCATCAAAATGTTTAAGGGGGCTACAAACTTTGGTGGTCAAAATAATAACAAAAATTTGGTGACGCTTGATCACTAAGGAAAAACCAGCAAAGCCTCAAAGCACGTCAACCTTCGGGGTTCCTCCGTTTCCAGCCTGCCGCTTTAGCTTGGCGAAAGCCCTCCTCATTAAGATGACCAGATCTTCGCATGAAAGCGGCAGTGACCTCATCGGGTTTGTACGCATCGACCCCGTGGACTTCCTCAAAGCAAGCGACCAAAATAGCAGCAGTCTGCTCGACATGCCACAGGCTCTTATCGGCTGACTCTTCCTCTAGGGCAGCCTTCTCCTTGGCCAAGGATGATTTCTCATTCTCCAAGGCAGTAACTTTGGCCCTCTCCGCTGCCAAGGCGACAGACTGTTCTTTTTTCTGATCCTGATGAGCCAGCAATAGGTCTGCGCGCTCCTCCAGCAACTTTTTCTTCTCATTTCGCTCTCGCGCTAATTCCTCCAAGGAAGAGGAAAGAGAAGCAGCCTGACGCTGCGCTTCCTCCGCCCAGTAATAGAACTGCATCATATTTGTAAAAAGGTTGGAGCGTAATGAGTTCACCCTGTCGACCCCGGGCTTGGAGAGGAAGGCCTCCTGTTCTGCCGTAGACACCAATACTTGAGAAGCCAGCAAAGCCATAACTTCATCCGAGCCGTCACCCCCCAGTGCCGCCAGACCAGTGTTACGGAGATCGTACAGTCCAACTTGATGGGTCATAGTGCCGACCCCATTTATCGGACTAAGATCCGCTATAAAATTGAAGGTGACACCTCCTTCGCCATAACGGTCCGGCAGGGGGATGCTCGAAGGAACAAAGGTCAGAGGAAAAGGAGGGCGAACCTACGTGGACGAACCCCCGGGAGCAAGATAAACGCCATGAGGTTGATAGCATGAAAAATCTGGCAAGACCTCCTGATATCCCATATTGGAGGAATATGCGTGAACGGGACCACCGAAAGAATTGGGCGAAACCCCGAAAGTCTCGCCTGTGCCCAAGTTCTCCAAAAATTCTGATGGATTCCCTCCCTGGCGAACAGCAGTAGAGTCAAACCCGTCCGCAGGCCTGTTCTCCATCCCGGTGGTAGAGGAAGATGGATTCCTGCTCTCATCTTCCAGCCGCTGTCTCTTCTTAGAACCAGTCAGCACGTATCCTATATTCATATCACCTGAGGGAGGAGCGGAGGTAGCGACAACGATAGTGTCCTGCCAAGAACGCGATATGAAATATAAAAAAAGAGAAATCAAACGAAGATAGACGTCGAAATGTAGCATATCATGGCTAAAAGGCACCCTTACTGTAACAGTGTGGGGAGGAGGTGCTTCTAAAGAACCTGCCGCGTCCGGAGAAGGTGTAAGAGCGGCAACGCTTCTTGTTTTTCTCTTCTTTTTTCCTTTGGCAATAGCCTTAGGAGCCTTAGAAGAAGAAGAAGGCTGGGCAGGAGGAGCAGCGATAGTCACAAGGGGATCGCCCGAAGGAATATCAGTATTCCCCTCACCAGCCGAAGAAGAGGATACTTGAGCAAGACTCGCGGAAGTAGCCGGAACTTTGGTGGGGTTATCAGTAGCTTCCGTGGAGGTAGCTCTCCCTTTTTCCTCTCTCTTTTGAGCTCTCTTCAAGCGTCTCTGCGAGCATTAAATAACGTCAGCATTAGTACCAGCGATAACAAAGAAAGGAGTAACGCGACACTCACGTTTAACACAAGAATGAATGTCCATTCTACAAGCCACTTGACGAATGTGAACGCTGATTTCCAGTTTGAGTAATTTGTTTAACCAGCTTTGTTCACACTGCGGAAGGGTCCCTGGTCGGCTCCAGACGTTGTCATCCATGTTTTGGTTAAACCCAGATCGCCACCAGGAACCAAGATCTTCAGGAATATCTATCACAAAAAACTCCTTTTTCCAGGCATCAACGGAAGACTCGATATGGAGGAGTTTCCAAGTAAAAGACTTAAGAGAGTCGTCGTCAAAATGGGGCGATATCGTTATCACTCCCCGGCACTTCATCAGTTTAAAAAGAGATTTGAGCAGTAGAAGGGAAGGGGAAGTAATCCCTTTGTATTTACAAAGTTCCAGAAAAGCATAAACACAACAATACGCATTTGGGGATAGTTGGGCCGGAGTCAGATTGCCGGCAACAAGCAATTCTTTGACAAAAGGGTCAATGGGAAGCCGAAAACCATAACGGAACATTTGCGCATACAAGACCCTACGATTGCCCGTCAAAACACTGTTCAAATGTAGTGACTTAGGGGCAATAGTGGCCTTATAATCATCAGGGATATCAGCATTATGGGCGGCCGCCTCAGATGTGATAACACTAGCCGTAATATCCATCCTTTTCTCATCGGCAGATTTCGACTCAGGGCGGCGAGTCTTAGCCATGGTAGAATTAAAGAATTAAAAGATGAAGAAGACGATGGCGGAGAAAGGGAATACCTTCAGAGAAAAGCACTTCGAAGGCTCCTGAATAATGGGGAGAAAATAAGACGGCTAAAAGAAAATATGAGAAAGTGGGAGGAAAAGAATAAATATTGGGTTTTATAACCCTAGTAATCGAACGAAACGACGGATGCTACAGTCGTTGCATGGAAGCGGCATGAGGAACCGACTCAGGCAATGAGTGCAATCCTAGAAAAGTGCTACAACGCCTCGATTTAGGTAAAGTTCTCAAGCACGCTAGCCCGTAGCACCAGAAGAAATGGACACGTGTGCCTGCACAATCACGACTTTTCTAATGAGAGGATAGCGAGCATTAAATGCTCTGAAAAGCAGGTACCATCTCTTGGAAAAAACAAGAGCGATATCACAAGAAAGGAGATAGTGCAAGATGGCGTTAATCAAAAAGGCAGCGTTGAGTTAACGCGAAAAGGCGGAATGAAAATCAAATAGCAAAAAAATACAAATATTTTCCCACAACAAGGCGTTATTACAAGACAAAGAAACAAATAAGCAGGAAATCTTCCAAATGGAGCAGCCTCGATTAATCATGGGCCCTCGCGAGCATCACGGTCACCATTCCTCCGCTCTTCTCCAGAAGAAGGAAGATCTCCCTCGCCTTCGCCCAAATCCTTCAGTCTCTTGGAAGCGTAATCGGCCAGCACTGACGAATTAACAGTCCCCTAGCGATAGAGACTCATAAATTCAGCGATACAAACCTCCATAGTCTTGTTCTTCCACCAGGCTATTTTTGAAGGTACTTTGGCCAAATTCGCATCGCGAGACGCTATCTCTTCGCGAAGGAAGATATTATTTTTGTCAGCCACCACCAATTCCGCCTCTAGAAGGTCTGTCTTAGCCTTTCCTTTTGATTTTTCTCGAGCAAGCTCAGCACGGCAATCATCCAACTCCGCCCGGGTCCGCTCCTGAAGCTGCGACAGCTCCGTTACTTTCCCTAAGGCGGCGTCCAGTTCTCCCCTTAAATCAAGAGAAGGCTGAACCTTGTCACGTTGATCCTCAAAAAAATAATTTAGCTCGCGGAAGGCGTGAATGTCGTACGTCAGGAGGACGCCGCAAGAACTCTTCCTTGTCCTTCGAAGAAGTAAACATTCGTCCCACTATCGGGCCCACTGGCTCTTCTCGTGATAACGGGTCCGATATCCCTAAAGCACGAAGACCATCAGTACCAAGGGAAGACAAGTCCAACTGATACGCGGTGGGGCCTTGAAGGCCTTGGGGGGAAAGATTGGCGATATAAGGAGGACAGCAAATTTTTGCGGAATCACCAATGCCCGAAATTGAAGAAACAAAGGCTGAGGCTTCTGTGGGGGAGGGTTAGGAGGAGCAATCGGATTTGGAACTGGCAAGTTCACATCCGGAATAAAGGAGCGAATCGGAGAGCTAGGATCGCCAGACACCAAGGGAGAGCCCACCGCTGCTGAAACCTCGTTAACTTTGGGAGGAATGGCAGAGGGCACCTTGATAGCTTCCGTTACTGGCAAGGGATCCGCAACGTGTGAAGCGTTAACTCCCTCGGTAGGAACCCCATTGACTTCCTCCGCGGAAGGAATTGGCGGGTCAGACTTCTCTTTGCGAACTCTCTTTACGAGACGCTCTGTTTCAGCGGCAATCTCTTCGCTATCGTCCTCAGTTGACTCCGACGCAGGATCACTTTTTCTTGACCTAAGTTTCATCCGTTGGGCAAGGGTGGCATGACGTAGCTCGGGACCAGTGTCCATACTTTCGCTATCGCTGTTAACCTCTTCAACCACAGGATTACTTGGGGTCACTCCCTTACCGCGAGGCGGCAGCCAATTCTCAAGGAAACGGGAAGGTCGAGCGGACGCGCTACGTGTCGCGACGGTTTTGTTTCTCCTTCTTCGCGGCGGAATAGGCGGACGACTAGAGCCTTCCGGTGGAGGAGAAGGAGGTAATGTCTGAAGCGGTACCACGTTCAGAGGAGCGTCACTTTCCCCGGAGGAGCGACCTTCAGCGTTACCTGTCGATAAAATACTTTAGTATGACAAGAAAATTGACGCGATAAGGTGATAAAAGAAAAAACTCACCAACGGCATACTCTGACAAAGACCTGAACCGAGCGAATTCTCGAATACGGAAAGGACCTTCTATCTCTAATAGGGCGTTAACATTAGACACATCTATACTGGACAGCACATCTGGTTTTTGCCAAGCGGCACTAGTGATCTCTCGGTTGAAACCACCGCGCCAATACCGAGAGGGCAAGCGAAGAGTGAAGAAGCCGCTTTTCCAGTTGTCCACGTTCTCTTCGAAACCTTGAAAGTTCCACCAGAAGAACCGAACAAGGGCCTCATCCCATCTGGGGGTAATATCCACCAAGCAGCTGCGACACCTTAAGGTGAAAAACATGCGGAACAGATCGAGCGATGGAGCGAAAATACGCTTCATCTCACACGAACGAAGAAAGGCGTAAAGCCCGCACCAGGAAGGAGGAGTTATTTGAATAGGATTGAGATCATAATGGTTGAGCAGCTTCATAAGAGAAGTATGAAGTGGGAGATGAAACCCGTAGGTAAACATCTTGAAATAAACCAACCGGAACGTCCCCCACATGGCATCAGTGAGCCGAGTATCCTTCAACGGGACAAAAGGGCAGTATCCCGTGGGAAAAGTGATGCCGTTCTCCTCTAACTCAGCCCTCAAAACCTCATTACAATCAAAAACACTACGAGCTCTCCTAACTTCGGGATCTAAGGGATTTTCGATAACTGCAGAAGGCCTAGCGCGAGACATAGTGGACTGGAAAAGTAAAGCTATGGCGATAGAGAAACAAAATACCTGGAGCAGAGAACCAGTGAATCGGCCGTTGGCATCTGATAACTATTTCGTCTGTCGCTGAAGGGTGTGGAGGTAGAACGTCCTTTCCAGTACTGTTCCCGCGGCGTCCTGATGTACCTGCAATACGCCGGAGGGGGTCTCCGGAGGAAACACTCCGACGATCAAGTCAGTATCAGTGGTGAAATTGGCAGGGCTTGGGCCAGTCAAGATACTGCTTACCTGCCTCCTTTGAGGGGAAGGTATTTATAGAAGACGGGGATGTTCCCGCTCGTGTAAACGAGTATGGAGCTATCGCTAGCGTTAGGGTCCGTGGTTCGCCCTTATCATGATACGCTACCGCGGACGTAAGCGTGTGGGAAGGCATCATCACGGTAGGATAACGGCAGGAGCGTTCTTCCTGACGCGTGGTTTCCCTTGGGGGGAGATAGCTTCTTGACCTGTCCGTTAGGTCCGAGACTGGAGCCTGTGGAACCCGTTAGCCCTTATAGCGTTAGCCTCTGGGGAAGGTAGTGATCTTGTCCTCTACCGCGGAGGTGTGGGACAGTAGCTGTGTCTTTTCCCATCGCGCAATAGACAAAAGTACCCTTGCCTTTAGGTGAATTGTTATCATAAGCCCAACTGAAAATGAGCCCGAGTGTTTACCAAGGGCTAACGTCTCTTCTCTGGTGGAGAACTCCTCTATATACCGGGCGGTTCCGTATCAGAAGGTGGCCCTGACGGTTTTTGTTGTCATCTATAAATCAGAGGTTTTTCTGCGCTAATTTTCCCGTATTTTTCACGTCTTCTCTTTTCATATTTCATCATGGATGAATTGACCCGCAATTTCCTGATCTCCAAAACTCTGACCTTGAAGAATCTAACTGAGGGTGACATCGGCTTCCTGGAGAGGATGATCACTAAGACCTCCGAGGATGTCTTGGAGTTGCAGGGGGTGCTGACCCCTATTTTATCCAGGCAGCTGGGAATAACTCTGGATGATTTCAGTCCCCTAGAGAGTCTGGCGATGCTGGCCGCTACCACTGCTCACCTTGACGTGGTAGCCTCGATGTTGCAGCAGAGGAAGGATCTGCTGACCTGCTGCTTGAAGGGCATGAGAGCTTGTTCTACTGAACTGATCTCCGTTGCTGACGCTTTGAGGGAGGTTCCCGTTGTGCCAGGGGAGGATGATGCGGGGTCCAATGTCTGACCACTGTCTTTGCTTCCTCTCGTTGTTTTTTCTTATGTTTTGTATATGTTTGAACGCTAAGGTCGTCCGGCCATAAATAAATAGTTGTTTCTGCCTTTCCCAAGTTTCCTCTTTTCTTGCTTGGTCGCTTGCTGCATTGGTTAGAAATGTTTGTCATGAGCCCAACTGAAAATGGGTCTTCCTCAGGACATTGCACTTGCAGTGGTCGTGTTCCGGGAATTAGCAATGAATGATCTGTCTTGATTGTTGTAGGGTCGTCTTTTCAGTGACAGGTGATTGGGCGGTCATTTGGTGCCCTTTGATTGGCGCATTCAACGAGCAGATATGCCTATGGCGGATCGGATTCTGCAACTACGGTTACTCTTTCCAAGCGTCTTAATTGATTTTCAGGGAGCTGCGCGAGGATCGGAGCGCTTTCTTGGCTATATAAGAAGGGTTGCTCTTCCTTTTCCTGTTCATCTTCATCCCTTTCTTTCTCTAGTTTATTTTTGCAGGTCATATGGCGGATTTTTACTTTTTGAGTTCGGAGGACCGCGAATCCTTGCCAACTCCTCCAACTTCGCCGGATTCAGACAATCCTCCGCCGTCGCCATCGTGGAGGCCTCCAGTCCGTCGAAGGGGCCGTAGGAAACAAAAGGAGAGGGCTCGCAAGGTGTCTGTTGTGACATTTGATTCTTCCAGTTCTCCTATCCGAGGAGGTGGCAAACGCTTCCTTAGCCGTTCGCTGGAGAAAACTCCCTCTTCTGATACCGGTACTGTGTCGGCAAGGCCGGGTGACAAAGGTGAAACAGGCCCGTCGGGATCCTCCCCTGGGGCGGGGGTGGAGAAAGCCCGTTCCAAACGCTGACGGAAAAATGCCCTTCCTGGATGACGACGGAGTCTATCACCACGGCATTTATTGGCCCGATGAGGATTGACGCTTTTGCGCTAGGCCTATTGTAAATGCCGTTTGGCCTCTTTATGAATAAAATAATGCCTTTCTGTCTTTTCCTTCGTCCTTATTTTCTCGTTTGCATGTTGGTCTTATTGATAGCTAACGCTAACGGTTATCTTTGGCGAGGCAACCGTTTCGCGGTTACTCTGACTAGGTCAACTCTGTTGTCCCCTTGGGGAATCCCGACGAATAACTTCTCTTTTTCAAATTTCTTTAATGCGCTTCCACGTGGCCAACTTCTTTTACACGCGTCTTCGCCCGATTAGCGACTTACTTAATGCGGTGGCATTTTTGTCCTTTAAGAAGGGTCATTTTCTATTTTCTCAAAACTTTTGCCCTCACTTCGAATTTTTCCTTTTCGTCTTCCTTCGTCTTCTTCTCCGAATACCTTTCCGGCCGCTCGCCACTGTCCGCTGATTTCTCTGCAACTCTTCTCTTTTAAGGTACCAATTCGACCCTTCTCTGATTTCCTTTTTTTTTTGTTGGTTTGCTATGGCTAGGAATAGACCTCGCGAGATTATCTTTAGGCCGATGGATCCAGAAGTTGCCCAATCACCGAGCATTTTTACATGCGACGTGGTTCTAAAAGCCGAATTAGAGGAACACGGTATTACCTTTCCTCTTGGATATGAGCCTTTTATCCCTGGAAGTGATATGTGGCTTCATAATCCAGCGTGGGGCCACAGTAGGTTTCTTTATTTTAAGATGTTCCTTTATGGTTTCCGCTTTCCGATTCATGAGTCGATATTAACGCTGCTGTGAGAATTTAATCTTAATCCTGCCCAGATAACTCCTTCATCCTAGTGTGCGGTTTATGCTTTTCTTCGCGCTTGCGAGTTGAAGAACATTTTTTCCCCATCTATCAATTTGTTTCGCAAATTCTTTAGCATGATTTGCCATAATTTTTTAATCGAGATTACTCCCCGGTGGGATGACGCGTTCGTGCAGTCGTTCTGGCAACGTTTCCACGGCTTCAAGAAGGGTGTTGCTGATTGGAAAAGCGGTTTCTTTGTTCTGGAGCTACCGTCACGTTTGTGGCGTATTAATTTCAATCAGGAACTGATAGGTCCTGTTTGGACAAATCCTGCGATTTTGTCGAGGACCGAGTTGGACCAGGCTAATGCTCTGTTAGACGAGAATACTCACTACCGCATCCGCGTCTTTGCTCTGTTTAGACCTTTGGAAGACTGCATTATGGGTGAGTCTTTTTCTTTCCACACTTTCTTTGCTTTTGTCATTGGACGTTTTGTTTGCTGCAAGGAGCTAACGGTTGATTCCCAGGTGACGCTGGTACTCCTCTGAACGTTACACCACTTCAAACTTTACCAGCCTCGCCTCCTGCCGAGGGCTCAAATCGGGGGAACGTTAGGCCCCCGAAAAGGAGGATCAAGACGGTTGCCCGAGGGGGACGAAGGCCCGTTAGCTCTGCGCGTGCTTCTCGCTTTGTGGAAAATTGGCTACCGGATCGCCGCAAGAGGGCTGAACCTTCTCAGACCTTTACGAGGCCGGTTGCTAGCGATGATGAGGATATGGATGTCAAGTCAGATCTTTGCCACGCTTCTTCGCTTGCTGCTTCCCAGCATCGGAAGAAACTTCGAGTGGTCGCTAGTGGACAAGATACCGGGACATCTTCTGCGGACGTGGCAGCTGTTTCTACATCTGCTGTTTCGTCTGAGGCAGGCGCCTCACAGCCAATGGAAGCTACTGAGGCGTTGGGGAAAACTTGTTCCCTTGAGGGGGAGGCCCCGCCGGCGGGATGTCCTCCTCCCACGGTAGACGCTCCCGATTCTCTAATTGGGGACTGTATTCCTGACGTAGCAGCCACGCCCCCCGCTGCGAATTTGACTATTGAGCTACCGCCTAGGGTTATTCCACAACTGTTTTTTACTCCTATTACGAGTACTTTTTCCCAGGGCTCTTCTCCTCCTTCATCGATCAATCTTGCCTATGGTGGTCCTAACGGGGTCCCAGCCTACCGTATGAATCTTGCGGGGTTTTGTTTTGACGCCCTTCGTGCTGTCGGGGTTCCTCATCCTTTTTCTCGGGACGAGTTTACTGCTCCATTGATAGGAGAAATGTTGGGCTCCCAAAAAGAGAAGGAGGAGTTTCTTCAACTTCCTCCCTCCGCGCACTTTCGCCGTGTCTTGAATGATTCTCTGGACCTCTTCCGCCATCTGAATTATCAATTCAAAATTCATTATCGCGAGTCACGTAATTTTTCCAACGCGTTGTGTGTTGCGAGAGTGCAGCTTGAAAAGGTAGTGGAGCATTCTAAGTTTCTAACACGTCTCTGTGAATCGTCCCAAACAGAACTGAACAGAGAGAAGTCTGTCGGGAAAGCAAAGATGGAGGTTCTGGAGGCTGAATTGGCGCTAGAAAAGAAGAAAAATCTCCTTCTTCGCGAAGAGATACTTGCCCGAGATGAGGAGTCTGCTAGGGCATCGCTGAAGGAAGAATTATGGAGGAGGAAGGTTCTGGAGGCCTTCGTTTCTGGATTCGCGACCCGCTTCAAAGGTAACCCTTCAGATCCGGCCCAGGTAGCTGATTACGTATCTATCGTGATGGGTGAAGTTGGCAAAAACGACAACGGTTCTTCTGGCCCAACGGGGGAAATAGCCTAATGCTAGCGATGGTGCCTGGACCTTTTCCTTTTTTCTTGTTGTTGTCTCCTTTTATTATTTCTTGAAACCATTCGAACATTATTTCTCTTGTAATAATGCTGACGCTTTGTATGATTCATTGTGATGTTACCGTTATTCCTTTCCTTTCTTTTTGGTATCATCGCACCGTTTGGCAAGGCTAGCGTTGCTTTTTATGTTTTTTAATCGATGCCACAGTCCCTCATTAAATGCGACTTGAAAGGTAATGATGAAAGAAGACACGTGTCCTTTCACAGAGAGGCGCTTGGAGTAAGTGTCTCCTAGGGAGGTGCAAATGCAGAAACGTTTCGCCCTTATTTTAAATTTGCACCTTCTGGCGCGTGCCTTACTTTTGACGCGCTGCTTCACCACGTGCCTGCTGCTGACTGGTCGCGTCCCTTCAGGGTTATATATATATTGTTTTCTTCTTCTCCTTTTCTTTTTCCATCTTTTCTATTATATGCCATTGTGTCTTTGGGTAAACAATTCGCGCCGCTCTCTCTTTCTGGTTTGCGACTCCTCGCGTTCTCTTCACAAAGGTACAAGGTACACGCCTTTTTTCTTTCTTCTTTACTTCTCTCTTGTTAATCATGGCTAGAACTAAGAGATCCTCCGAAGAGGGAGACCCTCAAAGGTCCTCTGGGGAGGAAGTAATTGATATTACCCCCACTTCTCTATATACTCTGCCCTTAGTTAACCGTAGGCTTGCTGGGTTTAGTGCACGATTTTCCCAGGAATATCCCGTGCGTCCTGCTTCCGAGTCTCTTCGACTAAACAGCATTTTGCCCGGAAATAGTAGAATGTTGTATGCTAAGCTCTTTGATCATGGGTTTTGTCTCCCTCTTGACCCGCTTGTAAAATTATTGTTGGCTGATTCTGATTTGGCCCCGGCTCAGTTGAGTCCTAACGCGATTTGTGTTGTTAGTGCTTTCGCCGCACTGTGCCATTTCAAGGGAATAGAATCTCCTACTTTGGCGTTGCTTCACAACATTTTCCAGTTGTATTCCCGTAAAGGGGTGATATCGATATCGCCTCGTTATGAAGATGGCTCTTTGAAACCTTTTACCTGGAAGCTTATGGGCCTTGAGTCTTCTGTTCCTCACTGGAAAGAGGAATTTTTTATTATCGATCTGCCTGAGCCGTTGTGGAGGGCTGGCTTTAACGAAAAAATTAAGGATGGGGCTTGGGGCCATCGGAAGCTCCTTTCTGACCCGGAGGATGGCTGGTTGAGGACACTGCTTCAATTTGATTTTAGTGTTGATGCTCGAAAGGTAGCTAACGGGTTCCCCGTGGAAGAGTGCAAGAAGGGTGAGCGTTTGACCATTTTTTCCTTTTGCTTTGTCAAGAAGTACTAACGCTAACGTTTTGTAACTGCGCAGTGCCTCCGCCCGGTTGGGAGCCCGAGTACTTCCGAAGAAAGAGAAAATAGGAGGGGAGAAAGAAAGCTGCAGCTGAAGCTAGGGCTGCTGCCGCCGCTGTTGCTAACGTTGAGGAAGGGGAAGCCACTGCTAGCGCTAACATTACGGGCACTCGGGTTGTGAGGAAGAGAAGGCCTAGGAAAGCACGCGCTGACCCACCCGTTTCCTCTCAAACTGTTGTTTCTTCTGAGGCTACGGTTGATCTGATTCCTGTTGGAGTTCCCCTTGTTCCCTCAACCGCTCGGGTATGCCTTTTTCCTTTTTAAAACTTTCTTTCCTTTTTGCGTGATTTCCTTACCACATTCTGTGTTACTTAGGAAACCATTGCTGCTTCTGCCCACTCAACCTCCCAGGGAGATATGGGTATCGCTGATGTCCTCCGCGAGCGTCAGAAGAAGGCTCGCCATGAGCTTCAGAATAGCCCTTCTTCTTCAACCGTCCACCGTCCTTTGGATGTCCTTGGGGGCGAGGGTATATCCGCTGATCAGTCACAACATGTTGATTTTGGCGGTCAGCCCCATGTGCCTCCTGGCTCTCCAACTCATTCTGCTCACACCCCAACGGGCTATGCTTCCGGTGTCCTTAATCTTGAGGTGCCTGGAGGGAATGAGGCCTTAACACCTAACGTGGACGGTTCCACCAGTCAGCCTGCTTCTCCTGACGAATTGTTCTTTGTTCCACTGTCTCTTCCGACTATGACGAGGGGTGGCCCTGCTCCTGCCTTGATGGCTGGCATTTCTCAGTACTATCCTCCTCTTCTGCCAACTCACCATATCAGCTTACGCTCCTTCAGGGACAACATTCTGCAGTTTCCTGCCGAGGCTGATAATGATGCCGTCCTTGCCTCTACCGCTTATCTGATGGCAGAGATTTCGTCCCTTCCGAGGGAGAGGGATGCCTTTGTGTCTCGGAGCGAGCAGGAGCGCGTAAATTTTGTTCGTTCTCAGGCGTTTTCCCTGCTTTGCCATCTTCACTACATGGATGAGGAAAATGCCAGAGTTAGGGCTAACGGGCAAGGTGAGATAAACAGGCTGCTGGAAGAACGACAGCGTTTCCAGAATGCCCTTGATGCTGCCAATGAAGGTATGGAGACTGCCCGGGGAGAGGCTATCGCTCTAAAGCAAGAGCTAGAGACCACTAAGTTGGCTCTGGAAGAAGAGAAGAGAAAAAGTGCCGATCTGGCCACACGCCTTTCTCAGGAGGAGAATAGCCTGCTTTTAGAGAGGCAAAGAAACGCTGAGCTGTCTGCTGACATCGCCCTTAATGCTGAGAAGAATAGGTGGTACATGGAGCAGGGCGCGGGAATCATGTCGGAGGCGGTGATGCATTACTATGGAGTTGAGGGACTCCGCGTTGATGATATCTCCATGTTTTTTGAAAAGAGAATGCATACCGTTTCTGACGACGGTTTCCACCGGTGGAAGGCTGCTCAGCAAGGAGGAGTTAACGCACCGCCCAATCCTTAGGCTTTTTATCATTTAGGTGTTTTGAATTTTTGGGGCTGACGGGCCCGTCCTCCTTTTGTACTTTTAACAATGTTGACTTTGACTTGGTTGATCCACTCTTTTTGGACAGAACCCCTTATCTGTTTTTCTTTATGATACCATTCGAGCATTTGCCCGCGTAGAACGTTTGCCATCATGTTTCCATAGATGTATCCATTTTGTATTTACGTTCCGCGTTGTATCCTCCATTGCTTTTCATCCTCTGCATTCAAACGGAAACACAACCGAGAATGAGTCAGTGTTGCTGGACAATCTATCACAGTTATATTCATACTGCCCTTTGTTGCTAAGGGGAGCATTTCATCTCTCAGCGTTGTTGTTGTTGTACGGACGCCTCTCCAACATCGCTTCACCGGGTATCGACCGCGCGGCTACTAGTTGGGATGTCCTTTGTTTCCTTTCGCCACAGGTAGGCTTTGGGGAGTGCCTCGTCTTAGTGAGCTGTCTGATCAGGACCAGTTATCACAAGGATAGGACTTTTCACCCCCAAGCGTTGTACCTCGCGTCCGTGGAATCGTGCCCTCGTCTCAATGGGCCGCCTATATGAGCACGGTTACCACAAGGATAGGATTTTCACTTCCAGGACGGAGTTGGTCTCTCCTTGGGGCGTGCCTCTTCTTATGGGGTTACCATAAGAATAGGATTTCACTCCCAAGGATGCCGGGCGTGCCTCATCTTACCGGGCCGTCTGTGTGAGCACGGTTACCGCAAGGATAGGATTTGCACTCCGGAAAGCCATTTGGGGTCGTGCCATCGTCTTAATGGGCCGCCTATGTGAGCACGGTTACCACAAGGATAGGATTTTCACTCCCAAACGCCTTGTTATGCCAGGGCGTGCCTCGTCTTAGTGAGCTGTCTGATCAGGACCAACCGTCACAAAGGATAGGACTTTTCACTCCTGGCATTCTTCGCCACCCGATTAGCTCCTGGCGTGGTATAGCCTCAGCCGAGCGATGTTCGAAGAGTTCTGCAGGGGCGTTCCCTCGAGCGTTTCCAAATGGTATGCTCCTTTTCCCACAACGCGGGTGACGCGATATGGCCCATCCCAGTTTGGGCTGAGTTTTCCCATACGTTGTCCTGCCACCCGCTTGTCTCTGAGCACTAGGTCTCCGGTTTTGAGCAATCGCTCTCTCACTTACCGGTTGTGGTATTGCGCCATTTTCCTCTTGTAGTGCAGAGTTTTCAGGAGGGTTTCCTCATGTGTTTCGGGTAGGGTATCGAGGTTAGCTCGTAACCTTTCTTCATTGTTTTCCTCTTTGAAGTGAGCCACCCGAAGGCTCATCATGCCAATCTCGACCGGTGTGACAGCCTCGGTTCCGAATGCTAACGCGAACGGTGTCTCTCCCGTGCTGGCCTTGACAGTCATGCGGTAGGCCCATAGTACATATGGCAGTTCGTCTGGCCATTTCTTCTTGGAACCTTCCAAGTTTCTTTTGATGCCACTGAGGATGCTGCAGTTGGTTACTTCTGCCTGACCATTAGTTTGGGGGTGTGCCACGGAGGAGAATCTTTGCTCGATCTGGAACTCCGCACATTGATCCTTGAAGAACTGACTTGTAAATTGTGTCCCATTGTCACTGACCAGTATTCGTGGTACCCCGAATCGCATGATGACTTGGTGTTTGAAGAAACGCCATATTTTTTCGGTGGTAATGGTAGCTAACGCCTCGGCTTCGGCCCACTTTGTGAAGTAGTCTACCGCCACGACCACAAACTTTAACTGAGATCTGGCCTTTGGAAACGGGCCCAGGATGTCGATTCCCCATTTTGCAAACGGGCACGGAGCAACTATCTCGGAAATTGGCACAGCTGGCTTTCGAGGAATCTTGGCATATTCTTGGCATTTCTGGCGGGTTTTCACGAAGTTGTGACAATCTCGTCGAATGGTGGGCCAATAAAATCCTGACCGGAAAACTTGGGCAACCAGAGTATCGCTAGCGATATGCATGCCACATATTCCTTCGTGAATTTCACGTAACACATGTAAGCCTTCTTGTTCCGTTATGTATTTAGCGGCCGGATGGGAGAAACATCTCCGTATTAACTCCCCGTTATAATATGTGCATCGGGCTGCCCGTTTGAGGACTTTCTTTTTCTCTGTAGGGTCTCCCGGTAGTTTATCATGTTTCAGATATTCTATCACTGGGGCCCTCCAGTCGCTCTCCAGTTCTTCCACACAGAGCGACGCCTGCTCTTTCATGAAAGAAGGTGTAGGCAGTTCCCCATAGTGCACGTCACTGGGTATGGAGGCTTCCGGATTGGCTGCCATCTTGGCGAGGTTATCAGCCTCCTCATTATTTTCTCTTGGAATGTGCTCGAAGGTGACCAGTGTACCTTTTCTCTGTATCTCTGACAGCTCGCGTTTCACTTTAGCCAAATACTGAATCATGATGGGTTCCCTGGCTTGGGAGTTCCCCAGAACCTGATCCATTATTAGCTTAGAATCTCCTCGGATCTTTAAACATATTCCGCCCTTTTTCTCCGCACCGGGAGTGGCTTCGATGGAGAAACCGTTTCCAATTTTGAGTCCTGCCAGCAGCGCTTCGTATTCAGCCGCATTGTTGGACAATGGCTGTAGGATTCTGATGGCGTACCGCATTTCCAGGCCGTTTGGTCCAACTAAGAAAACTCCTGCACCTGCTAACTCTTGATTTTTCGCTCCATCGACGTGGATGACCCATGTGTCTGTATACGTCTCCGGGGACGATAGGCATGGACTTTCTGTTTCTTCCTCTGACAGTTCTATTTTTGCGTCCTTTCTGAACGTGCATTCTGCTATGAAATCAGCTAACGCTTGGGCTTTAATGGCCGGTCTAGCTTTGTATTGCAACCCATATTGTTCGAGCTCGATAGCCCAAATCAACATTCTTCCTGAAGACTCAGGTTTTCTGAAGATTCTTCTCAACGGCTGATCCGTCAGCACAGTGACGGGGTGGGCTTGGAAGTATCGATCCATCTTTCGCGTTGCCTGTACTAGAGCGAGTGCTATCTTCTCGATGCGAGCGTATCGCAGCTCGGCATCTTTCAATATATGACTGACGAAGAATACAGGATGGTGAATGTGCCTTTCGTTTCGCACAAGGACGGCGCTGACTACCTCGTCAGCTATTCCCAAATATAGATACAGCTCATCTCCGGGCTCAGGCCTTGTCAGTACTAAATCTGATGACAGGTAAGCTTTTAGCTCTGCAAACGCTTTCTCACATTCCTCTATCCACCCGAAAGGGGCTTTGTTTTGGATGACTTTGAAGAAAGGCAAACATCTCTCGCCTTGCTTAGATATGAATCGTCCCAACGCGATGATGCGCCCAGTTAACTTTTGTATCTCTTTCACAGTCCGAGGGGGTATCATATCCTGGATAGCTTTTATCTTTGAAGGGTTGGGTTGAATGCCCTTCCGGCTGACTACATAGCCCAAGAACTTTCCCGTTTGGAATGCGAACATGCACTTCCGCGGGTTTAGCTTCATCTTGTACTCTCTCATTACATTAAAAATTTCTTCCAAGTCAGCGAGGTGATCTTCGAAACTCCGACTTTTGATCAGAATGTCATCCACGTAAGCCTCTACATTTCTCCCGATTTGATTTTCAAAAACTTTGTTTGCCATGCGTTGGAATGTTGCACCGGCATTCTTTAGCCCAAATGGCATTGCGGTATAGCAGTATGTAGCCCTAGGAGTGATAAAGGCAGTTTTTTCTTCGTCCTCTACGGCCATGGGGATTTGATGGTATCCGGAGTTGGCGTCTAGGGAGCTCAGATAAGCATATCCAGCAGTTTGATCAACTAACTGATCTATTCGCGGAAGGGGATAGCAATCTTTGGGACAAGCATTATTCAGGTCAGTGAAGTCGATGCACATGCGCCAATCGCCGTTAGGCTTGGGGACTAACACCGGGTTAGCTAGCCAGGTCGGATATTGAACTTCTCGGATGAACCTCGCCTCCGTTAGCTTTAGCAACTCTTTCTCGATGGCTATTATCTTTTCTGATGAAAAAACACGTCGTTTTTGTTGAATGGGTTTGGCATCAGGGCTGACGTTCAACCGATGCTCCGCAACCTCCCGAGAGATCCTAGGCATGTCCGCTGGCTTCCACGCGAACTCTCCTTTGTATTTCCTCAACAGTCGGATTAGTTGGGTATTTTCTTCGAGGCTCAGTTTCTTACTTACCAAGAGGTTCGTTTCACTATCCTTGCCGATAGGGACTGATACCATCTGATCTAGCGGTTGAGTGTGCTTTTCTTCTTTATCATCAAAAGGGTCGTCCGCCACGCAAACGTAGCGGTCGCAACTCCTTTGAGTCATGAGCAAGTAGCATTTGGCTGCCAGCTTCTGGTCCCCTTTGATTGAGACCACGCCGTCCCACGAGGGATATTTCATCCGCAGGTGTTTTTGAGATATGGCCACTCCAAAACGATTGAGGAATGGTCGCCCTAGAATAGCATTATACGGTAGCGTTAGGTCTACGACCAGAAATAATAGCTCTTCGGAGCGTTTGGATGTGTCTTCCCGGAAGTACACCGGCAGGGATGTTATCCCGGCGACCGGTATCGGTACCCCATCAATTCCAATAATCGGCCTCATGCAGGGCGATAGTTCATTGCCAGGTCGTTTCATTAAGTTGTATGCTTCCAACGAAAATAGGTTCACTGCGCTCCCGTTATCGATAAGGGTCCTTCTTACCCCATGATTTCCGATGACGGGCGTTACGACCATCGCGTCGTTATGCGAGAAAACAATGCCTTTTTCATCCTCCTCGGAGAAGGATAACACCATTCTGTCTAAGGCACTTATCGCCTCGATTTTTATTTGCGCGCTTTCCCGTTTGTGCTTTTCCCCAGGGTTGAGCGTTTGCGGTATGACTTCCTCGCAGTAGGGCGCTCCCCCAGCGATGATGTTTATCATGGGCATCTTATCATTATCGATAGCAAGCGCTTCTCTATTTGGTCTGAGGGGAACCGCGTTAGCCCCTGTGGCGCGCGAAGGCGTTTGCCTCTGATCAGTTGTCATTCTAGTTGGGTTGTTTCTAGCCCCCTCTCTTGCCTCGGTGGCAAATTCTCCGAGGTAGCCCTCTTCGACCAATCGCTCTATGGCCAGTTTCAGTTCTCTGCATACCTCTGTCGAATGTCCCCTGACCTTATGGAATTTGCAGTATGCGTTTTCTCTTCCACCCATGATTACTCCTGGTTTCACAGGAGCAGGGTAGCGAATAGGCAGATTTCGCTGCTGGGCTATCGCTAAGATCTCCGCTCTTGGGAGTATGAGAGATGGGAGATCGGGATCATATATCCGGCCTTTCGGCGGGTCCGTTTGCTTCCGAGTGGGGGACCCTCCGGGTCTTCCTTTCTAGAAGTTGTCTCTTTGCCGACCAGAGGCCTTGGCAGTATGTTCTTTTCGCTGCCCGTGATCCTCAATGGGTTTCGCGTCAGGTGCATTGCCATGCAGGACGTTAGGGGGCACGTACGGGTATGTTGGCATACTTTGAATCCAATCTCGATTTTCTTCTTCTTCCATTCTCGCGTAATTGTGCGCTTTCAGCCTTAAGGCATCAAGGGTTAGCGGTGGGTCTACCGTCAACGTATCCCTTAATTTCCCGTATCGACAGTTGCGTTTTAGAGCCTCAACTGCGAAATCGATAGTGACCCTTGGCGTTAGGGACATTTCGAGATCAAATCGACCCAAGAAATCGTTCAATGATTCCTGCAGTTTTCGCTGAATGTCGAATAGTGCTGCGGCTGACTTTCTGATAGGAATGGCGGTGCTAAATCGACTCCTGAATTTCTCTTCTAGCTGAGAGAAATTATCAATGGATCCCGCTTGGAGTCTTTCGAACCAGAGACGCGCCACTCCTGACAGCGTCATCACGAAGATCTGGCATAACGCAGCATCACTGCGAGTTTGGAATTGCACAAAGTCTTTTACCTTATTAAGGTGAGAGATGGGATCTTTCGTTCCATCACACGACTCTGCGGGGAGTTTCACGTGCCGATGGACTCTGTGACGCCTGACACGACGACTGAACGGATGATCCCTGTTGGTGTCGGGAATCCCGCGGGGCTGATGCTGGTGTGGGTTATCCACGTCATATCTGGGATTTAAAGGATCATATTCCTGATGTCGCCTGGGAGATCGACTGCGGCTTCTTGGAGAGCGAGCACGCAGCCCTCTACTACTAGATCTTTCGCTGTACCGAGGGGATGGTTCCCTATATATCTCCCCTCGCCGATCATCCCAGTGGTCTCTATACCCGCCCTGTCGGCGGGCTTCTTCAGGGATAGGAGCTTCTCCCTGATGATGTCCAAAAATTTTAGCAGGTCCGTGGGCAAGCGGTGGAATATTTATGGGGGCTGATGGCGGAGGTACGGAAAATGGGATCCTTCCAGATTGTCGGGGTGACAATGGTCGATCATGAACAATAGATGGTGTGAAGACTATTTGTGAGGACATGCCAGGTCTTGAGGCATGAGGAGTAAATCTAGCAGCCAATTCTGTCAGCTGATCCAATTGAACTTGGAGAGCTGCTATCGAGCTTGCAAAGGGGTTGTCTGTGTTACCGATCACAGATCTCCCTGCCTGGGGAGTAGAATAGCTGGTTCCTGCTATGTTGGAAAAAGGGGAGCAGATTTGCAATGGGGGTATTTCTGTTCGTTGTCCAGGGAGGGGGTTTAAACCTCCCGCAATGACTTCTTGCACCATAGTAGGGGTGTCCGATGTGGCGAAAGCAAAGAGTCGCCGGCGGGTTTCGAACGGAATACTAGAAGGTTGAGATGGCACGAGATCTGAATCTGAGGCCATTCTTTTCCCGATTCTGGGGAGGCTAGAGCTTGGTTATTAAGGATGCTCACTTAATAGAACCGAAACTCTCAACGAAAGCACCAATTTGATAACTATTTCGTCTGTCGCTGAAGGGTGTGGAGGTAGAACGTCCTTTCCAGTACTGTTCCCGCGGCGTCCTGATGTACCTGCAATACGCCGGAGGGGGTCTCCGGAGGAAACACTCCAACGATCAAGTCAGTATCAGTGGTGAAATTGGCAGGGCTTGGGCCAGTCAAGATACTGCTTACCTGCCTCCTTTGAGGGGGAGGTATTTATAGAAGACGGGGATGTTCCCGCTCGTGTAAACGAGTATGGAGCTATCGCTAGCGTTAGGGTCCGTGGTTCGCCCTTATCATGATACGCTACCGCAGACGTAAGCATATGGGAAGGCATCATCACGGTAGGATAACGGCAGGAGCGTTCTTCCTGACGCGTGGTTTCCCTTGGGGGGAGATAGCTTCTTGAGCTGTCCGTTAGGTCCGAGAGTGGAGCCTGTGGAACCCGTTAGCCCTTATAGCATTAGCCTCTAGGGAAGGTAGTGATCTTGTCCTCTACCGCGGAGGTGTGGGACAGTAGCTGTGTCTTTTCCCATCGCGCAATAGACAAAAGTACCCTTGCCTTTAGGTGAATTGTTATCAGCATCGGCGAGCAATTGCAATAAAATCCCTCAGGAAGAAAGGAGCACAGAAGAAAGGAAATACGAAGAATTTCGAAATATTAGCAAAAAGTACTAAAAGGGAAGAGCAAATTCCTTATAAAGTATAAACCTAAAAAAGGAACAGCCTGTGAAAATAAAACACGTGCAGAGTGGAAAAGGACGCGTGGGCAGTCATCAATGTCTTTTGGAAGAAGACAGTTACTGATTGAAAACCGAAAAGCGGTTGTATTCAGCGAAAGGCCTGTTACCGCGATAATCCTGGAAACACAAAGGAAGAAAAGTGGCAGGGGAGCGAAAAGAAAATAAAACGTCATTTTATTATTGGGGAAAGCCATACGGCATCTATAAAGAGGCATGGTATGCCCGACTATTCATCGTCAGACCAAGAGATGCCATAGCAGTAGACCACGTCATCATCATCCTCACCTAAAAGCGATGGGTCCTCGCCAGCGAAAGGGAAAGGTTCTTCAACCCCTCCCTCACGTGAGCAGATGATTGATCTGACTTCTCCTTAACAGTTGGCGACACCGCTCTAACGGCTGAACAGGCAGAGGGAGCCCTTTGCGGCGACTCGCTGGGAAGGAAATATGTTTCTTTCCCCTTCGAAGAAAAAGAAGCAAGAGAATCGAAGAACAATTTAGATGCCTTCGCAGCATCTTTCCTCCGCCTCTTGCGGCACCGTCAGCGAACGGGCGGCCTCCACGGGGGCGACGGAGGAGGATTATCCGAATCAGGAGAAGTCGGAGGGGTTGGTGGAGAATCTCGTGCGAACGTATCTAAAAAATGAGAATCAACCATGAGATCGCAGATTATTTACCAAAGGAAAAATAACAAGGAGATGAATGATAACGAAGGAAAGAAGATCCCTTTAAATAGCCAGAAAATTAGGAAAAAAGGATCTTCGATCTTCCAACCCGACCCTTGAGGGAAGACACGTGTACAGCCTGAAGTGCAAATATGGATCTACAGTCAGGCTAGTTGAGATTTTCCCCTGATCGAGGAAAACTGCAAAATCGCCCAATCAGTTGCCAGGACAACAGCGGCGTAGCTTTAATGCAGAAATCAGGAAACCACCCAGTGGCTGAACCGTTTTCAGTTGGACTAAGAATATCTTCAATGGAAAAAGATAAAGGGCGCAGTAAAGAAGAAGAGGAACAGTTGCAAAACGGCGCAATAAAAACAGTTTATTTATTATGGCCCAGTGGCCGGAAAGTACATTTACACAACAGGAGGGAAAGAGAAAAGGCCCAAAGGGAGCCACCGCTATCAGGCATCAGAACCAGCATCCTCAGGCACTTCGGGAAGGTCTCTTAGGGAATCCATGACCAGAATTAGATCATGGGAAGTGGCTCTCATCCCTTTCAGGCAGCACCCCAGCATATCCTTGCGCTGCTGCAGCATAGCGATCACCACTTGAATCCGAGCGATGGAGGCAGCCAGCTTCGACACACTCTCTAAAGGACTGAAATTCTCCAGAGAGGTGGCTCCCAGCCTAGAATGAAGTGGGGTCAGCATCCCTTGTCGCTCTAGGATGTCCTCAGAGGTCTTGACCAGCATGTTCTCCAGGAACCCGACGTCACCATCATTGAGGTTCTTGAGAGAATGGCCCTTGGAAAGGAGGAAATTCTTAGTCAAAAGATCCATGATGAAAATCGCCCGAGATGAGGAGAACGTGGGTGGTGAAAGCTCCCCGATTTATAGGCCCCAAGAGAGAGGCCTTGGAAAATAAAAAGGAGGTCCTCAAAAGGCGAGCCGTCCCGTTAACCTCAAGGACTGATAAGCCTAAAGCGGAAGAAAAGATCGATGTTCGTATGCTGTCCGCGATACAGATATTGGAAGGAATGCGAGACAGAGCCTGGAAAAATGTCAAAAAGCACGATATCGCGGGTAGCCATGACGTAAAAGCCATATGGTTACAGGTATCCACAGTGTAAGGCCGCGTTGGTGTCGCAGGTGGCCCTAGATGCATAAAACCTCGCCGGCATCACAGGTGTCTGGTGGTATAAAGCCGCGCTAATCATAGGCAGCTGATGGCGTAAAACCGCGTTGATATCGCTGTTTCCTTGAGCGAAAAAGAAAGATTGGGCTCGCACGACCTCAAATCTCTGTAAGTACAAAGTTTGCTAACTTCTCCATAAGTACCTATCTCCTCCATGTGTTTGCAGTGCACTTGAAAGGATGATGGACCCGGAACGTGTGCAAGTCCACGGTATGACCTGGTTGCAATCCTTGACGGTATCGCAAGTGACCCGTCAACAGCTCTGCCACGACACGAATAAAGTTACGACTTCGTAAGTCCTGACAAGAGGCCAAACAGAATAATATCGCTGGGCGAAAGCAATGCCCTCGTGATCACGAGCGTGATAGCGGCGTCTCTCGTGGATCTCTTAACGCCTCAGAAAGACAGGTCACTCGACGAGAATAAAGAACGGAATCAACTTGTTCGGTGGAAAGTTTCGGATCTAAGCTCCAGCTCAAACACTTAAATCGACCAACGTTGAGCAGTCAAAGAAGCTCGGAGGCCCTGCGAACATATCGCCTTACGAGAGAACAAACCTTCATTTAAGATTTCAGACATGGACAGCCCTTGGTAAACACTCGGGCTCGTTTTCAGTTGGGCTTATGATAACAATCAAGACAGCCCTAACGGTGCTACTACACTTGCGGCTCCCGCCGGGACGGACGCCCGTAAATCCCGTAGGATATCTTCATATCGCTCGAGAATCAGCGAAGGATTCCTAGGATGGTCGACATCAGCGGAGGGGGGACTCACGCGACTCTATACGCACGGCACCATCCCATCCTAGGGACCCACGAGGTTATCATTCCCGACAGCCCTATCAGATATCGCTCATGACGTCAGCTATTGGTATCACTTGTGACGTCATCATCAGACATCGCCCGGACCGTTATGGCCAGGTATCGCCATCCAGGTCTATAAATACCCCTACTTTTTCAAACAGAAAGAAAAAGATCGAGATCACCCAGAAGAACCTCTATTACTTTGAAACCCGAACTGACTTAAGCATCGGAGTGTCTACGCCGGAGCCCCCCCTCCGGCGCTTTGCAGGTACACCCGACGCCGTTCGCCGCCGTTCCGATCAGACACGACACCGAATCCTACAAGATCAACATTGAATCTTATCATCCATTTTTTTCAAAAAGCCTACTCCCTCTCCTTCCTCGTATTTCCAAACCTACTCATCCACCCTCAACCTATGGCTCCTCACCCACCTCTCATCGCCACGCACAACCACCTCATCAAACGACCACGCGATTCTCCCCTATAAATAGTGAGCAAGCTCCTTCATTTCTCTTCGCTAATTCACGAACACTCTCTCCCTCTATAGCGTTGGTTCACTAGCACGAGCAGTTGCCTACTTCATCCTAAGGTTGAAGTTACTCACAGTTGAAATATTTTAGCTGGTTTCGCTTTTTTTCTAATTGTTTTTTCCAAAAATTCGTTTGTTCGTGTTTTCAAATGATAATTAGCCATTTTGATCTTAAATAAATTATATTTGATATATAGAATAATTACCACGTTTTAATTTGCTCAATCAATGACCATTTTGATCCAATTTCAAGTTTTTTGTTTAATTAATTTTAATTCTATTTTTAATTAATTAGGGGTTGTTTTCGTTGATTTAACTTGTTGTGAATGCATGCTCGAGTTGTTGTACTCGTAAAGTTTTTTTCGGCCTTATTCGTGCCATGATCGAGGTCGTCGACAATGGCGCCGACGACGCAAGGAATGTGATGATGAATAGTGTAGTGTTTATTTAATTTGGTTTTGGGCCAAGCATGTGCCTGGCCAGGGAAAGGAAAAACACGGGAGTGCTGCCCGCGTGAGAGAGAGAGATGCTGGGCCAACTCAGGCCCAACGGAAGAGAAAGAAAAGCTTGGCTACTTGAGCCTAGCTGGAGAAGGGAAGTGTGGGCTGAAGCCCACGCACACAGCCAACCTAGTTGGCTGGGTTGTCCTAGGCCCAGCTGGTGAGGCCAATTTTCGGCCCACTAGGCCGAGCCCAATTTTGGCCCATTGTACATTTTCTTTCGTACCGATTTATCGTATGCTTTTACTATGTAATTAATTATTTTTGCATGATTCTGAATGCTTGAATATTTTTTTTTCCGCTTGGTTTTAATCATTAAAATTGTCTCTTATGTAATAAATTGTCAAATATTTATCTATTTCGATTATTTATTACTCGTACTAATAATTCATCTATTAGGCATGATCACTAAATTAGGAATTTTTATCTTTCAAAATGATTTTAAACACCTCATTATACGGTAACCTTTTTTAGGATGTGACTCGGGTGCCTAACACCTTCCCGAGTCCATATTACGAGCCCGAACCCCTGTTCTCGGGTTCAGGCCCATTTTGCCTTAGCATTTTATTTTTATGCCATGACTTTAGGTTCCCTAAACCTAGAAACAAAATTAGGGTGGCGACTTCATTGCATCATGTGAGATGAGTCCAATTTCGTCTCACATCTCGTCCCAAACCCGCATTGCGTAAAAAATCCAAAAAGGGGTACGACAGTTTGGCGACTTCACTGGGGACTAATAGGGTCGAAGCCGGAATTTTTTTTGAGGTGTTTTTTTTTCATTTGATTTTTGTACATGATTAATTATTTTTCATGTATTTAATTGATATGATAAATTATTGTATTATCACATGTTTTTTTATGCATGATTATTATTTTTCAAGTATTTATTTGATTAATAAATTGTTCATATGATTCATTGTTATTTGTTACTCGCTTTAATAAACTGTCATTGCATACGCATTTTTCACGCATAATCCCTATCATTAGGCATTTCCAAATAGGATTAGGTCGGTAGAAGTGAAGTCCTGGGCCCACGCCCTAGTAAGCTTTCACGAACCCTCACTCGGACTCAAACCCTTAAATGGATTGAGCTCTCCGGATCCTTTTATGATTCGGTAAATGCTCTAATATCCATTTATTGAGGGACCACTTCTATCGTATCGTCCGGGAGCCTTCTAGCTAGTTTAGAAATAGGCGGTGTCACCCCAGCATATGCATCATATTGAAATGCATATATTGCGACTTTGTTTCACTTTTTCCACTGATTTCTCAAAAAAAAATCCATTTACAACTGATTTCTCAAAAAAAAAAATCACATTTTATGAATGATTTCTCAAAAAAAAAAAATTCACATTTACAATTTTTTTCCTTAAATTTTCCACATTTATAAATTTTCCCTGTTTACAAATTTTTTCACATTTACAAATTTTGTCCTCAAATTTTCCACATTAATAAATTTCTAATTTCTCCGCAAATCTTTTCACGTATGCAATGTTTCCAAAAATTTTTCCACGTGTGCAATTTCACAAATTGCTCCACGGGTGCAACTTTTCCCTCAATTTTTTACATTGTCAATTTTTTTTTCCAAAATTTTTTTCCATGTGTGTAAATTCTTTCGCAATTTTTCTATGTTTATAATTTTGTCTCAATTATTTTCGTAATTCTTCATGTTTGCGATTTTTTATATAGTGCCTACATTACTGTTGTTATCGTACTTACCCCTCTCTTTCTCTCGCAGCATGGAGGCCTAGGGATAACATTTTACATGCATATTTATCACTGCTTAAACTTACACTTATTTAATTTATTTACTTTTAAGGTGAAAGAAACATAGCTCCCAAGAAATGAACTATTTCTCGCAAAATACACGCGACTAGACTACAAGCTCGAAAGATGACAGAGCACGATAAAACAGAGGAGGCATGGAAAGAAAAGGTAGCGAAATTGGAAGTACAAGTTCAGGTTGCTATGGCAAGGGCCGAACAAGCTGAAAAAGGACGGGAAGAGGCAACGATTGATTTTCCGCCCGGTTTTTACCCGTTTTCTACTCAAATGGGGGAGCCGTCTGCTTCATCTACGGTCGCTGGTACTTTTATGCCCCTATCATCTCCCGGTTCATGGCAACCCTTTTTCCTTAATCCCAATCCCCTTCAGTTCGTCACGTCGGCTGCCTCGACCTCTGAAGTTGGCACCACCGGACAAGGTGGTACACCCCTTGAGCCTCCTTTAATTGGGCCTACGCTTGATCTCAGCAAGGATGGGGTCCACCCAGAATCTCAGTATTTCCTCCCGTCGTAGAGCCATTCCATCGTCCGCTCGGAATCTCAGTGTTTCTTCCCGCCTCAGGGCCATTCCACCCAGGTAACAATTCCTTTATCCTTCAAAACGCAACCTCCGGAGGGCATTCTCACACAGCCAGTGGTTTCCGTGGGGCGTCTGCTAGATGTTAGTTCTAGCGTTGTTAAAGCAGAAATGCCGAGTTTTGACAGGTTGAGCCTGTTGGAAGAAAGATTAAGGGCTATGGAAGGAGCTAATCCCTTTGACCCTACAATCCCCGCTGACATGTGCATGGTACCAGGAATTACAATGCCACCAAAATTCAAGATTCTGGAATTCGAGAAGTACACTGGGATTGAATACCCCAAGATCTACCTCAAAATCTACTACAATAAGATGTCAGAGGTGATACATAATAAACCTCTGTTGATCCATTTATTCAGGGAGAGTCTGGCCAAGCATGCCTTGACTTGGTACATGGGTCTGGATAGGATCAAGATCAGGACTTGGAGGGATTTATCTAACGCCTTCTTTAAGCAGTACAAGTTCAACATGGAAATGGCGTCGGACCGTTCTGATCTGCAGAACCTGGAGAAGAGAACAGGTGAATCGGTGAAGGCATATGCTCAGAGATGGAGAGAACTAGCCGCTAGGATCTCTCCTCCTTTGAGTGATAAGGAACTCATATCCATTTTCGTGAACACTTTCCAAGCTCCTTACTACACTCATCTCATCTCCAATCCGTCCAGCAACTTCTCTGACATGGTCCTAGTGGCGGAGAGGGTAGAACAAGGAATCAAATCCGGAAGGATCGTTATTTTCACTCCAGAGGAAACATCCAAGAGGGCGTATATTATGGAGGAAGATGTCAACTTTGCCTCTCACTGACCTAGTTGCAGGCGGCCTTTTTCATCGCCTCTGCCACAAATACCACAACCCACACAATCCAAACCATACAACTCATCAGATAACCCAAACAACCAGAAGAAAGAGTCACCGCCACCTCTTCCAGCCCCAGTAGGGGCAATTTATGAATATGTTGTAGCAACTGGGTAGATCGTACCAACCCCAGTTCGACCTCTCCAAACTCCTTGCCCAAAAGGGTTCGATCCTGGTGTCACGTGTGCGTACCATATGGGAGCTCCGGGTCACACTTTAGAAAACTGCTCCTCCTTTAGGAAAAAGGTTCTTCACCTGGTCAAGCATAAAAGGATCTCCTTCGAAGGGTTAGCCGAAAGACCCCACACGACCACCAGCTCTTGAGTGATCGCTCTCCCGGCCCACGGTGGACCCATTCTGCTTATTCGTTCAGTGGCGATGCCCACAATATTTTTGTGCATAGTCGAGCCTATGACTTTAAACCAGGGCGCTTCGTGGGAGGCAACCCACATGTTCTTTCCAGTATTTCTACTTTTGTTAAATCAAGACTTTGGAATATCTTTTCCTCAGAATTTACTATTTAATTCCCCTTTTTATTTTAGATATCGCAAGACGTGAGGCAAGCAGGTGAAATAATTGAGCACATTTTACCGGGGGTAAAGCATAGAGAGCGATAATTCGCAACCACGAGCTCTCTGCAGCATTCCTACATTTACTTCAGTTTATCACCACGACAGGATAGAGAATTTCTCCTACCGCCGGAGCCAACTCAACATACTTAGTGCGGTCTTGTTCTTTGATATAACGATACGCACACCCTACACGGCTCCTGACCGCAAATTCAAGACTTGCATGATCAAATCTTTCATGTTTGAATTTTGATCACCACAAATAAGATCTCTTTGTGTACAGACACAATGATCATACGGAAAAGATCAATCTCCCAATTGGTGAGCCAGTAAGCACTGAATTGATGGGATGGCATTCACTCATTTCAGTCGCAATCCCTTCCTGTAAAATATGGAATGTTGGAACTTCTCGGCAAAGAATCAACAAGCTAGATTCCCCAAGGGCACCTCGAACCTTTAGCAGACCAAGGATTCTCTTACATCACTCAAGATGATGTTCAAGTCATACTTCTTCAACAAACCAAATCATCGGTAAATTGGTTATCCCCAGTATGGAAGATGCCTCCTCGCTACCGAACGAATCAAGAAAGATGCCAAGATGATTCTTCATTGCAAAAATATCAGTGCATTTTGCAAACAACCAGTCTCAAGGTTCATTTCAAGCTCATCTTTCCTTAGCGATCTGCCTAAGTCCAGAAATGATTCAGCGTTCCCAAGACAGAATCTACAGAGAGATCGTTCATTTCTAGCAAGAAGTCATCATCTAGTCATCCAGGAGTTGTCGTCCAATCATAAAACACCATCAAGAGCTTAACAACCATCCTTCGAGATGTTGTGATCGACTATGGCGGAACCGTTAGAGATGTTTGCAGCAATATTATCATCCAATTTTAGCACGGATGATGCCGGATCAGAATCATACGGTCGATCCCTTGCTGATAAACCTGTCTGATCGTTAGCTGCTTGCTGCACATATCCAGAGAAGTTCACTTTTCTTCTCAACCTTTTTAATTTTAGCCATCATATGATCATTCTGCATTCACTCCCACATTGGGGGCAACTGTTTAAATTATTCATAATTTTTTGTGAGTGGTCATGCCCTCACGTTTTGTCTATAAAACAATTAAGAGTTTTTTGCTTTATAATTTGTAAACAAAATTCTTTGAATAAAATCCACACTACCCCCAAATTTTTCAAACCTTTCGCAGATAAAGCATGTTCATCATTTTATTGCATCAAGGATAACTTGTGTATCCACTTAAAATTATATGACATGCATGATCTCGCCTGCTAGTTCTTATATCTGCAACATGTTTATACATAAGAAGTGATAAACACATCTCGGTGAGCACTTTGGGCTTTCACGCCTAGGGGTGTGACCGGTCCGGTTCGGTCCGGTTTTGGGCTTAGAACCAGACTGAACCGGAAATGTCCGGTTCTGATGGGTCTGCAACTGAACTGAACCGGACAGATCGGTCCGGTTCCAGTTTTTTTTAATATAATTAATTAAATCTTTTCTTGACTGACCAACCAGCCTAGCCCAACCGGAACAGCCCAGCCCATCACCAGCAGCCCTCCTAGCCCAAGAAGCAGCGCAACTCCAGCAACTCTCCTTCCTTCTTGCCAATAGGCCAACCCAACAACCCTCTCGACCCATCAGACAACCTCCAGCAACCCAACCCAACCCAAAATGTGTTGTAAAGGAATGCATGGGAGTGGATTCGAACCCCCTCCCTTTAGCTTAGAAATAAAAACTTTAACCACTGAAGCAAAGGAAACTTTTGATAAATATTGCATATATATACATATATATTTGGAGTTGGAATATGGGTTTTCATTAAACACTAAAATGATGTGGTTTTGTTCAAAACGACGTCATTTTGAAAGGAAATAGAAGGAAATAAAGAATTGTTTTCATTTCTTAGTTTTATTATAGGGAATCTATATGTTTTTATTTTCTTTCAAGTGGTTTATTGGAATTGAAATTGTGTTATAATCATAATAATATATTTTTTAAAATCATAATATTATTGTTAATTATATTAATAGTTAGATAGCTAAATTTTTAACAACATATCAACAATAAGAGTTTGTCATGAATTTATAAATGAAACTCTTATAATATTTTTTTTTTCTATTGACAAGATTTGAATTTGAACCATATTTAATTTATTAAAAAACATAATAAATTAATATTTTAAAAAATCACGCTACATATCATTAATTGTCATTAAATATTACGAGAATATAAGTTACATTTCTCGATTTCTTCATAACGTTATTTATCAAGAATAAATAACTTGTGGAAGCCAAAGTTAGTGTGAATGGATTCAATGGAGGTAGGGAGTGAGAATTATGGAGTATGTCTTAATGTGTTTAGTATCCTACCACTAGAAATGAGAATAAAAAAGTTTGAATGACTCGTTATTTTGATTTGGTATGAATGACAAAGATTGAGAGAATGAAAGTAAATTTCTATTTTACTTTTTATTTGCATTGAATCATTATTATATATATAATAATAATAAAATTCATTGATTATATTATTGAATAATTTATATATAAATTTATTGAATAAAACATAAAATTTTTGTATCTAATTTAAAACATATACCATTTATTTTGTGGAGATAAATTAAAAAAATTAAAAAAAAAGTATAAAGAAATGAAGGCCAACCCAGCCCAGCCAGCACCCCTGCCAAGCCCAGCACCCCAGCACAAAAAGAAAAATAATTTTGAGGGGAAGGGGATTCTCCCTTCCCTTTAGTGAGGAAACTTAACCTTTTGCCACTAAGCCAAAGTGTTAACTTGATATAAATATGCATATACAAATATTTATATATATAAATATATATAAAAAAATTTGGTTCACCCGGTTCTACGGTTCGGTTTACGAGTTTTGACAGTGGCAGAATCGGAAATTTTCGGTTCTTCTTGAGACAGAACCAAAAAATTACGGTCTGGTTCGGTTCGGTTCAAAATGCTCCGATTCCGGTTCGGTTTTCAGTTCGGACCGGTTTTCTTACACCCATATTCATGCCTTATTTCTTTCATGTGTGCAAATGCCAAACTAAGTGCTAGTTAGATTTGCACAATATCTAGGGTACATGCACCATTAGACATGGGATAGCTGTAAGATGACATTGGACTTTGCTCTTTGCTTTCAAATTTCTTTGGCCTTCTCATTCTTTTGTCTTCAAACACTTATCTTTGCTCTTTATTCAATTCATTTCTTTTTCTTTAAACACTTGCCTTTGCTTTCCATTCCATTTATTTCTTTCTAAGCCGCTTGTAAAACCTTGTATTTCCACTCGAACTTCCCTAAATAATGAGTAGTGCCCAACTGAGGTTGTTAGCCGAAGGTAAGGTGCACATCAAACGTAGTCCGTAGGAGGGGGGATGCAGAAGAAAAGGGAAAGAGAAACCACCGAGGATTGCTGACAATCGACACCGGAAAAGAGCCCAATAAATTAAGACTTAAGGGTCCCCTCCAAAGACAAGACAAAATTGTACTTGCTTTGCTTGCAAAGAAAAAAAATAAAAAAACAACGAAAAAGAAAAAAACAAGACAAAAAAGAAAAATTGTTCAAATAGGGACTTGGGCGCTTTTCTCACAGAACAAAAGCAAAAGCAAGTGCAAAAAGGGACCTAGAGTCAGCTCTGAAAACGCCATCGAAAAATTATCCCAAAAAAAAATCGAAAGACTTGGGCGTTTTGCCGTCAACATGATCTCAAAAGGAAAAGAGATCATCCCTAGTGAAGGTAGAAGAACTTGGGTGCTTTGCCCTCAGAATGATCTCAAAAGAAAAAGAGGTCATCCCCAATGAAGATTGCAGAACTTGGGCACAGTACCCCCGAGACGATCAAGAAGAAGTATCCCAGTAAAGATTCAAGAACTTGGGCACTTCGTCAACAATAAAAATGATCTCAAAAAGGAAAAGAGATCATCTCCAGCAAAGGTCGAAGAAAGATGTGCGCTTTGCCTTTGCAGCAACCTTAGTTGAGCATTGCTCATTAAAACCCTTTGTCCTTCTGCTAAAAAACATTCTCCTTTCTAAACAGACTTTTTCTTTCCTCTCTTTCTATCCACTCCATTTCTTTTCCCTTGCAAAGTCCTCTCGATTATTAGAAGGCCCATGCATGTGCATCTTCATTTGAAGTTTATTCACTCGGATTGACATTGCAAATCTGACTTCTGTGCTATGTTTGTTGCATTTTTATGAGTGTAGACACGTAGCCTTGTTTCTGAGTGTGAGCGCAAACACCAATATCTGGTGAGGATTGCTTACGACTACAGGATGTGAAAAAGTCTTGTCCTTGAGGTCGTTATCTCCTAGGCAAGATGCAGATGCTTTTCTAGGCTTGTATCAAGCATGCTTATGTGACAGAAAATTGGATGACATGTTCTCCAAAAATGCATAAACTTGTTGAACCTTCTCTTGATAGGGAAGCTGTTTTTATCTCAATGAAATACTGGGGGCAAACCTTAAGGTAGTGTGGGAATACTTTCATAAATAACATATATGATTTGATCTCCTTGTTTCCCATATGTCAATTGCTCTTTCTTTTTTCCATATGTTGCTGCTCCATGTTTGTTTCCTCCCTATTTGCAGGATACAGATATGCTTCGGTGGAATCTCACACTATCAAGAATCTCCGCCAAACAAATCCATCTGATCAACCACCCGAATGGAGCATGTTACCACTCCCCAATCAACTTCGTGTGACGGATCACGCTTCCCCATCACCACGATACCCGAATGGAGTACGTTACCACTCATCATCCATTTCGTGCGGCGGTTCACACCCCTACCATCAAATCAACATACGAATGAAGGTACATTACCACTTCACTTCCAACTTATTTTGTGTCGCGGTGACTTGGTCACCCATGTTGGTGTGGCGACTTGGTCGTCCACTTTTTAGTCAGGTTGTGAGGTGACTTGGTCACCTATATTGGTGTGATGACTTGGTCGTCCACTTTTCAGTCATGTCATGCGGTAACTTGGTCACCCGTGTTGGTGTGATGACTTGGTCGTCCACTTTCCAGTTGTGCGATGACTTGGTCACCCGTGTTGGTGTGACGACTTGCTTGTCCACTTTTCAGTCATGTTGTGCGGTGACTTGGTCACCCACTTGCCAACTTGTCTTTTTAAATTATGTGAAAGGTCATGTCCCTCACATCTTGTCTTTTTAAATGATGTGAAAGGTCATGCCCCTCACATCATGTCTTTTTAAATGATGTGAAAGGCCATGTCCCTTCCATCCTGTCTTTTAAACATTGTGAAGGTCACATCCCACAACATGTCTTTTAAAACGTTTTGAAGGTCACATCCCCACAACCTATCTTTAAATATCCCCAAATACATTCTATCTTCATGTCTTTAAATTTCGTAAGTCCACACTACCGTCCGGAGAGCGATAGCCCCGCACGGACCTGCATTTTCATTTTCCACCAGGGTCCGGAGAGCGATATCCTAACACGGACGTGAGTTTACTGTTCTGTATTGACATCCGATAGGCAGTAGCGTCCGGAAGGATTTCAGCATCGACATCCGACAGGCAGCAGCGTCCGGGAGGATTTCAGAATCGACATCCCACGGGTAGCAGCGTCTGGAAGGATTTCATCATCGACATCTGACGGGCAACAACGTCTGGAAGGATTTCAGCATCGACATCCGAAGGGCAGCATCGTCCGAAAGGATTTAAGCATCAATTTCCGCATCAATGTCTTTGGGGCAACAACGCCCGAGTGGAGTTTACATCTATTAAAGTTTACATTTCTGCATCAACAGCAACAGACTACGAGTGCTACCCTCGCCGGAGTTGAGTTTACTTTTCTGCATCAACAGCAACGGACTACGAGTGCTACCCTTGTCAGAGCTGAGTTTACTTTTCTACATCAATAGCAACGGACTACGAGTACGACCCTCGCCGGAGCTGAAGTTTACGTTTTCTGCATAGACGTCCGACAATTGCGGTGTCCCCGTTTCGATGTCAAGTTTACATTTTCTGCATCGAAGTTCGACAATTGCGGTGTCCCCGTTCGGATCTCAAGTTTACATTTCTGCAATCTATTTCCTGCATCAGCGTAAGGTTGTGAGTACTACCCTCGCCCGGATGTGACTTTACTTCCAGCATCAACCTAGGGACTACGAGTACTACCTTTGCCCAGATCAGAATTTAGCAATCACCCACTCCAAGGTAAGTATGCATTTGCATTTTTCGAAACCATCTATGACACGAGAGCAACCGTCTTAACTCCTCATCAAAAATATCGAGTAACCATCTATCTCATTTTTTGATAAAGACAGTAAAGAGGGGATAACTGTTGCTACGCGATTTTTGATTTTAAATTTTTCGTCTAAGCATTTTCCATATTTCCTAAACGTCAATTTTCCAAAATCATACTTCCATTTATTTTCGTCAATTTGTTATTTATTTTTACGCTTAATGTCATTTAAATTTTATTCCATAGTTTTTTTCCGTATTTTTATCGCTTTTTCCTGTTCAAACTCATATCGGTTCCGAGTAAAATTCTCTTAATAGTTGAACATTTTCGCTCATTAGTTACTTTTTTTATTATTTTAACTCGCGCCATTTCGTTTCATTTCGTTCAATTTTTATTTTAGCAATTTTTACATTCAAACTTTTATCACTTATGAGCGAATTTTTATCTAACTGTATGGCGAACTTTTCGTCACTTACTATGTACTAATAATTTCATTTTATTTTATTCTATGTTTTAACATTTTCGATTCGAGTTTTTGTTCGTTTTCAGGCAAGATTTCTCGTACCGTTAGCTCGAACCAAATAAACAAATAATAAGCATTTTCCCTCTCATTCTCATCATCACCGCTCATCACCATGACTTTTTTTCTTCAAACACATCCAACGGCCATCTCCTTCCACCCTTGGCCTCCAAGCTTCATTTAATGCATCACCTTCTCCTTCTCCATTTTTTCAAAAAGCCTACTCCCTCTCCTTCCTCATTTTTCCAAACCTGCTCATCCACCCTCAACCTATGGCTCCTCACCCACCTGCTCAACCTATGGCTCCTCACCACTGCTCATCGCCACGCGCAGCCACCTCGTCAAACGACCACGCGATTCTCCCCTATAAATAGCGAGAAAGCTCCTTCATTTCTCTTCGTTAATTCACGAACACTCTCTCCCTTTATAGCACTGGTTCACTAGCACGAACAGTTGCCTACTTCAACCTTAGGTTAAAGTTACTCACAGTTGAAATTTTTTAGCTGGTTTCGCATTTTTTTCTAATTGTTTTTTCCAAAAATTCATTTGTTCATGTTTTCAAATGATAATTAGCCATTTTGATCTTAAATAAATTATATTTGATATATAAAATAATTACCACGTTTTAATTTGCTCAATTAATGACCATTTTGATCCAATTTCAAGCTTTTTATTTAATTAATTTTAATTTTATTTTTAATTAATTAGGGGCTATTTTGCTCGATTTCACTTGCTGTGAATGCATGCTCGAGTTGTTGTACTCGTAAAGTTTTTCGGCCTTATTCGTGCCATGATTAGGGTCGTTTCTTCCTTGGTCGTCGACAATGGTGTCGGCGATGCAAGGAAGGTGATGATGAATAGTGCAGTGTTTATTTAATTTGGTTTTGGGCCAAGCATGTGCCTGCCCGGGAAAGGAAAAATGCAGGCGTGCTGCCCGCGTGTGAGAGAGAGATGCTGGGCCAGCTCAGGCCCAGCGGAAGAGAAAGAAAAGCTAGGCTACTTAAGCCCAGCTAGAGAAGGGAAGTGTGGGTTGAAGCCCAGCCCACGCACACAGCCAGCCCAATTGGCTGGGTTGTCCTGGGCCCAGCTGGTGAGACCCATTTTCGGCCCACTAGGCCGAGCCCAATTTTGGCCCATTGCACATTTTCTTTCGTACCGATTTATCGTATGCTTTTACTGTGTAATTAATTATTTTTGCATGATTCTAAATGCTTGAATACTTATTTTCCGCTTGCTTTTAATCATTAAAATTGTCTCTTATGCAATAAATTGTCAAATATTTATCTATTTCGATCACTAATTACTCGTACTAATAATCTCATTTTGTAGGGCAAATCAGCGCGTGTCCCTCCAACAAGTACAAGTTCTCTCCCTTTTATTTATTTTATTTTAACTTCTTTTTTTATAATCGTATGCATGATTATTTAGGAATGTTAGATTTAATTCATCTATTGGGCATGATCACTAAATTAGGAATTTTTATCTTTCAAACATGATTTTAAACACCTCATTATCCTGTAACCTTTTTTAGGATGTGACTCGGGTGCCTAACACCTTCCCGAGTCCATAATACAACTGAACTACTGTTTTCGGGTTCAGACCTATTTCGCCTTAACATTTTATTTTTATGCCATGAGTTTAGGTTCTGTTGCTACCCGATTTTGGATTTTAAAATTTTCATTTGTCGCATTTCTGTCATCAATTTACTAAAATCGTACTTCCAGTTATTTATGTCAGTCTGATGTTTATTTTTACGCTTAATGTCTTTTAAATTTTATTCCATACTTTTTTCGCATTTTTATCACTTTTTCCGTTCGAACCAGTATCGGCTCTCGAGTCAAATTCTCGAAACTAGGGACGAACAATTTCGCTCATTAGTTACATATTTTTTATTATTTTTCCAACTCGCGTTATCTCTTTGCACTTCGTTCAATTTTTATTTTAGCATTTTGTTACGCTCGAACTTTTATTACTTATATACGAATTTTTATCGAACTATTCAGTAAACTTTTCGTTGCTCGCTGTATGCTAATTATCTTATTTTATTTTATTCTACGTCCTAACATTTTCTGTTCAAAGCTTTAGTAAAATTTTCTTGTACCATAAATACGAGCTAAAGATATATCGCTCGTATGCATTAATTTGCATTAATGCAATGCATTTCTGCAAATTTGAAAAGACAGCATCCTTATCCTCTCTCTCGATCCTTCCCCAAACCGCCTTACTGTTCAATCATCTCCTTCAATAAATAAGAACCAAATCCACAAGAGAATAGGGGGGAAGCCGAGAAGGAGAGATCATTGTTGCTGCTGGTCGCCGCCCGAGCCGCTGCTGTCATCTCCGGAGCTGCTGCTGTCATCGTCGGAGCTGCCGCGCTGCTTCGCCTCACTGCTGCTACCGTTTGGCGTTGGGAGGGGGGAGCTCGCAATCGCCATCATCACTGCCCTCCATCGCCGCCGTAGCCCTACTATCGTTGTGTTACCAAGCTGCTGGTTGCCGCTGCGGAGCCTCCCCGTCGAGCTGCTAAGCCTCACTGTCGCTGCTCATCGTCGCGCCATTGCCTCACCGTCGCTGTCATGCCTCGCGTCGCGCTGCCGTGCTACACCTCGTCGCCGCCGGATCGTACCACTGCTGCTGTCGCCTTGCTGCTGCCGTCGGAGTGGCAGCTGGTTGCTAGCCGGAGCTGTCGCCGGAGGAAATGTTGCCATGTTGCCGCCGCTGCTGTGCTCCCATGGCTGCTGCGCTGCTCCCGTTTGATCCGGGGAAGAAGACGACGTTGAAGAAGGGAGGTGGGCTTGGGCTGGTCATGTATTTAATTAAGCCAAGCCCAAACGGGAAAGGGAGAAGGAGAAAATAGGCTTGGTTTATGTCAAGCCCAAATGCAAAGGAAAAAATAGAATGAGCCCAACTAGTGGGCCCAATTTCTAGGCCCAGTGGGTCTAGTCCGATTATTCAGTCCATCGCATTTATTTATTTTTTATTTTATTTTTTGTCGTGCTTTTTCCGTATGCTTGTACTGTTTATTTAATTTCTGTATACTTGTACTGTTTATTTATTTTCTGCATTTGTACCGTTTAATTTCCGCATGCTTGTATGTTTAATTTCCATATGCTTGCATATTTAATTATTTTCGCACTTGCATAATTAATTTTCGCATGCTTGTACTGCCTATTTAACTTTCGTACGTTTGTATTGTTCATTTAATTTTCGGACGCTTGTACTGTTTATTTATTTTCATATGCTTGCATATTTAATTATTTATTTTCGTATGTTTTTGCATGTTTAATTTTTCCGCTTACGTTTAAATCGTCAAATTAATCGGGTTGCTCGCATGACGATTAATTACGTGCTCGTATTATTTAATCGCTCGTGTTTTTGTATGTTTTATTACTCCGCCTGTATTTAATCATTAAAATTAATTATTTCATGCGCAACAAATCATTAAATACTTATCTGTTTTTCGATCATCACTTCCCTAAACTAATAATCTCGACTTTGTAGGGCAAATTAATCGACGCCCTTCACAGGTACGCCTCATACCTTCGTTCAAAGGGTAAATCGCCCGTACCCTTTTATCAAGTAAACGTTTCTTCCTTTTTATTTATTCATGCTTTTTCACATAAATGCTCGTATGTACAAATATTTTGAACTACTAGAATCTATTGGGCATGATCACTTAAAGTAGGACTTTTTCAAAGCATGATTAAACCCCTCTTTCCGGTAACCTTCTAGGATGTGACTCGGGTGCCTAACACCTTCCCGAGTCCATAAATTGACCCCGAACCACAGTTCTCGGGTTCAGACCCACTTCGCCTTAGTTTTACTTTTTATGCATGACTTTAGGTTCCCTAAACCTAGGAAAAATTAGGGTGGCGACTTCATTTGTATTATGTGAGATGAGTCCAGTTTCGTCTCACATCTAGTCCCAAACCCGCGTCGCATTAGGATAGAAATCCAAAGAGGGGGTGCGATAGTTTGGCGACTTCACTAGGGACCAATAGGGTCGAAGCCGGAATTGTTTGAGGTGTTTGTTTTTTTTATATGATTTGTATACCTGATTATTTGTTTGATCAATATGATAAATTGTTATATTTTCACATGATTCTTTATATGTGATTATTATTTTTCATGTATTTATTTGTGAATAATTGTTCACATGATTCGTTGTTATTCGCTTTGATAAATTGTCATTCATATGCATTTCATGCATAATGCCCTATACCCGGGACTTTTCCAAATAAGATTAGGAGGTTAGTAGTGAGGCCCTAGGGCACATGTCCTGGGTAGTTTTCACGAACCCCAAACTCAGACTCGAACCCCTAAATGGGTGAACGCCTAGAACTTTTGATGGTTCGACAGGCAATCACATATTCATTTACTGAGGGACCACTTTTATGGTATCGTCCGGGAGCCTTCCAGCCAGTTAGAAGTAGTAGATGTCACCCCGGCATATGCATCATGATAATATGCGTTGTTGCGATTTTGATTCATTATTATCGTGATTTTTCATGTTTGCGATTTTGATTTATTATTTCTGTAATTCTTTACTTTTGCGGTTTTATATTCTGCCTACATTATTGATGTTATTGTACTCACCCTCTCTTTCTCTCGCAGTGTGGAGGTCTCAGGATAGCATTTCATATACATAGGATGGCGTAGACTCATGCCTGTTCTCTTTTATTTATTTTCAGAAAAAATGGTTCCTGAAAAGCGAATGGCACCCTACAGGCTTCCCATAACCAGACTTCGAATGAGAAAAATGGTCAAAAAGGTTAAGGCATTGGAAGCAAGAATGGAGAAACTAGAAGAACAAGTTCGGGTTGCTATAATTGAACAAGCTGAAAAAGAATGAAAAAGGCAACGATTGATTTTTCACCCACTTTTTACCCCAGTTCTACTTAAATGGAGAGGCCATCTGCTTCATCACTACTAATTACATGCCTCCACCGTCCCCCGATTCATGACAGCCTTTTTCCTTAATCCAAATCCCCTTCAGTTCGTCGCGTCGGCGGTCCCGACCTTTGAAGCTGACATCACTAGACAAGGTGATACACTTGTTGGGCCTCCTCCGGCTAGACCCACGCTCGATCCTAGCAAGAAGGAAACCTACCCAGAATCTAAGTATCTCCTCTCTTCTCAGGGCCACTCCACTCAATTCACAATTCCTGGACCTTCGGGAACTCAACATCCTGGGGGCAATCAGATACAGCCACGAGTCTCCTTTAGGTACCCGTCAGCTACTGGTTTTGGCACCAATAAAACAGAAGGGCCAAGTGTTGACAGGTTGAGCTTGTTAGAAGAGAGAATGAGGGCTGGTGAAGGGACTGATCCCTTCGATCCTATAGGACCTGAAGACATGTACATGGTACTAGGGATAACCATACCCCCGAAGTTCAAAATCCCAGAGTTCGAGGAGTATACTGGGTGTGGGTGTCCCAAAACTCATCTCAAGATCTACTGCAACAAGATGGCCGAGAATCCATAATGAGCCGCTACTGATCCACTTGTTCAGAGAGAGTGTGGCCAAACATGCATTAACCTGGTACGTGAATCTGGATAAGGATAGAATGAGGACTTGGAGAAATCTGTCTGATGCCTTCTTTGAGCAATACAAGTTCAACATGGAAGTAGCACCAGACCGTTCTGATCTGCAGAATCTAGAGAAGAGAACCGGTAAATCGGTGACGGCTTATGCTCTAGAGGGAGTTACCCGCTGGAATCGCTCCTCCTTTGAGCGACAAAGAATTCATTTTCTGCAGGAACCTTCCAAGCTCCTTACAACACTCATCCGTCCAACAGCTTCCCTGACATAGTCCAGGTAGTAAAAAGAGCTAAGTGCGGGATAAAATCTGGAAGGATCATTGTTTCTGTTCCAAAGGAAACACCCAAGAGGGAGCTTATTCTGAAGGAAGACGACAGATGACCTTCTCCGTCGCAAATGCCACATGGCCCACCAAGTCAACCAAGAAATCAAAGTAATCGCGGGAACCAGGAGCTAGTGCCACCGCTCTCTCCCCGTAGGGCAAATCTACGAAAATCTCTTGGTAGCGGAGCAAATCACACCCACTCAAACCTACACGACCTCCTTATTCAAAATGGTATGGTCTTAATGTAAGATGCGAGTGCCATGCTGAAGCTAAGGGCCACACAAAAGGAAACTGTTTCGCCCTTGGAGGAAAGGTCGATCATTTGATCAAGAGCGGATGCATCTCTTTCAGAGGGTGCAATACGATTTATGAACTAGAGGGCAAGCAGGTGAATGGCGACCAGAAAAAGTCAATAATCGAGCACCTTTTTATCGGGGGGTAAGACATAGGGAGTGGTAATTAGCCACAAAGAGCTCGTTTCGTCCATTCTCCCCTTGCCTTCAGATCATCGCTAAGACAGGGACCCCCAAGCAACATAAGGCGATCCTATTCTATAATGACATTCACGCCTTGCCCGGCCATCAATTGCAAATTCGAAGTTGAACCATGGTTAAATCTTTCATGCTTTGAATTTGGTCAACACCTCATTTCTCTGCGAACTCTGCCCATGCGCATACACGATAATGGTCATGCGAGGATCAACCCCTTAAATGATGGACCATTAAATGCTGACTTTAAGAGTAATTGCACTCGTCCGCAGTCCCTTGCTACAAAAGCTAAAGTGTTGGGGCTCCCCTGCAAAGAAACAACTGGTTAGATTCCCCAATGGCAATCTACATCTCCAGATGACCATGGATTCTCGTCTATCACCCAAGATGATGTTCAAGTCATACTTCTTGAACAAATAGAATCAGCAACTGGCCATTCCCAGCATAGAAGATGTCTTCTCGAGAAGAGTAGTCAAGGAACGAATCTGGAAAGATTTTAAAACGGCCACTGCAATGAGTTGGCTTCTTTGCAGAATATCTTGCATCTGCAAACAACCATTCTCAAGGTTCATTTTGAACTCATCTTTCCTTGGCAATCTGACCAAGTCTAGAAGCGATTTAGCTATTTCAGAGGCTGAATCCAAATGAGAAGACTATGTATGCAATCCCGAGCAGGGAGTTATCATTTGATTATCCAGAAGACTTTCTAAGCTCAGAACACCATTCAAGAACTTAATGGTCGTCCCTTCTCAAGCAGTTGATCATGATGACTATCCTTTCAGGTGTGGGTAGTTTTTCAGGGATGACTATCACCCATGATCGAATGACCTTCGCTCCATCATCACTTTGGGGAATAAATAAAAGCTTCCCTTTGTATCTCAGTCAAGCTCACCAGCCTGGTGGTTCAATAGGGTTGTCATCTCCTCAGCTATCACAATGTCCAGCAAAAGTCAAACGACGACCAAACGAGCAGAAGCCTCAAGATAACATGTTGATCTCGTCATGATCATCGCCTAAGAAGGTGCCACCAAGTTGAAGCTTCAGAGCCAAACAAGATCGTGGGTATCAAAATTCATCATGAGAAGAATCAGAAGGCCTTGAGTCATTAACACTGCATCATATTTTCAAACCTCTATACCTGGGGGCAAGCAAATCGGATGAGGGAGCCTTCGGAGAAGTCATCTCGTTTGTCCACCTCCCACCTTGACCAAGTCGTGAACCCTCATTAAAGGAGTTTCCCATCCCATCGAAAGGTGAAGCAATGTTTTCCCCGAGGACGACATCAAAAGTCAGGCCTGAGCCTGTAACATCGGCAAGCAACCCAACTGACACTTGTTTTAGCTGTAAAAGGCCAGGCCGCTGGGCTAGAGAATGCCTGGATAAAATCCCTAAGAAATCAGCGACGTCAAGCCTCGGATCAGGTCTCTCTGTCATCGACGTTGCTGATTATCCTCTACTCCAATGCCCTTGTCGCTGGGGCATTTCCAATGTGAGAATCTCCAGAGCCTAGAAAAATTCTGGAAGGAAGTTCTATAGCCGTCCTGAAGGAAAACGGCCGATGGGATGCGGGTTATTTAAATGGAGTAAGAAGAGTCAAGGGGCTTGTAGGTTTATCTAGTGGGCAGAATTGGAAGATTGTCAAGTAAAGACAGAAATGAATGGAAATATTGTTCATGAAATTATTGAACATGAAAGCCCCTTTGGCTCATCTTTGTCTTTTAAGTCACTGGTAATCAGGGATCCTGAAATTTCTCCAGATTTTTCTGCCGCTATTGTTAATTCTAAGGACGACGGAGAGCACTCATACTTCCAATGGGGAGATCTCAAAATAGAAGGTAGAGGCATGGGATCCTATACAGAGAGCACTCAGACTTCCTGAACTATTACCCCAGTCTTGTATCCGCTATGTACAGACAGAGTTCTCATTGGAAATTTCAGCTGTAGGCGATGCCTCTAAAGATGTTAGTCGACAGGTTTTAGATGTACAGGTCCATAGCTGGCTAGGTAGGATTGTTTTCCCACCTACTCAGTGCCTGAAAAATTTGCATGTACCTTCGGTTCCCTATCCATCTAATATTGAAAGCGCAACTCCCGTTATCGCTTCTTCAAATGATGGTGGTGCGCCACCGCCACCTGTGCTACCGTTGTAAATTTGTGGGAGAACACTCCTATTCGGGACCCTTTTATATCCAGAAGCTACTTCTGATGCATTGCAACGTCTGTCAGTTGATCATGGCCCTTTCTTTATTTGGGTGAAGGAATACATTTGTTGTGCATCGAAGCTCTCTAGTTTTGAAGGGTCAATGCGCGGAGATGTTTCCTCACAAGAACTCATTAAGAAAGATCAGTTTGACTGCGTTTCTCACCTCCATACGGAGGCTGTGATTGCTTACAAAGCTGTTGAGGAACATTTTAAAGTATTCTGTGAAGAAGCTTCGCGTCTTAGTGAATTACTTCTTCACATAGAAACAGAGTTAGCCCTTTGTGAGGTGGAGGCATCGGAACTCCAGACTCGTGTTGTTGAAATCTCGAAAGGTAAATCAGAGAGTGAGAGTGAGGCCGCCTATATGGGGTGGTGTCCATTTTACATTTCAGTAGCAAGATTTTAGGCTTCAGCAGCGAAAATGATGGCGAAGACGGTTCGCTTGTAAAATACTTGCTTTCGGTCTCACAATCTATCACTATCAGAATCATCATCATATCCAGCCTCATCACTATCCTCCTCACTAAACACAGTCTCAAGGGTCACTTCGAGCTCGTCTTCCCTTAGCAATCGGACCTAGTCCAGAAATGATCCGGCTGTGCCCCAAGACGGGATCTACAAAGAGTTCGTGCATCCAAGAAATCATCAGGCCGTGGCGGAACCGTTAGAAATGGTTGCAGCAATACTATCATCCAAGTTAAGTACTGATGATGCGCGATCGGAAGCATGGCGTGCTAGCCAATAAGCCCCGCTATACAAGGGAACATGAATCATACCATGGTTGCTTGCATCATGTCATCAGCTCCCACCCCGGGACAGTAAAGAAAGCAAATCAGAAAAGGTTGTTTCTCCCTTGCTATGTAATCCACAGAGAATGAGTCTTTTCACAAAGTCGACCACCTCATTCTGCATTGCAAATGACCAATCTCAAGTTTCATTTCGAGTTCGCCTTTCCATAGTGATTTGGTCAACTCTAGAAGTGATTCAATGGCTTCTAAGGACTTTTGAGTGAGCATTAGCATCCAAATAAGGATGAATATGCAAAGCGTCTGATTGGACATGCACTTGCTTTTGGCAAAGTATTCAAGTGGAGCCATTACGACATCAACATCCAAATGAACCGCAACATCCGAGGCATCCAAGTGGGCATCGGCGAACCGTCAGGGAGCCTTGACGTCGAAGAATCCAAATCATACTGGGAGCACCTACATAAAGCCTCACTAGAAAAGGGAGAGCTTAAAACCTATTGATTACGTTGTCCATTTTCCTAAATCATTCTTCAATCCTACCCATGGTTTCTCCCTTATTTTTGCAGGAACTCGAAGCATACCATGGTTACTTACATAATGCTCAGCGAGATAAAGGAATCCTCCTTTTATCAACTCTTGAATGACCATCCTGCGTGCCTTTACTGTCATGATGCGCGTATCAGAGAAGTTCATCATGCACTCAACACCGAGGGCAACTTTTTAGGAAATACTCCACTTTCATCCATTGCGGCGGCTCAGTTCCCCCTATTTTTATCCTTTGCGGCGGCTTCACCTTGCTTGCCGCACATATCCAGAGAAGTCCATTTTTCTCTCTACCTCTTTTAATCTTTGCATGATTATTTTGCATTCATTCCCATATTGGGCAATTGTTGTTTTTATTCATAAAATTCATGTGAAATTGCTAAGAATTTTTTGACTTTATAAACTGTGAATAAAGATTTCTTGAATAAAATCCACATTACTCCTAAATTTTCAGACTACCCTGAGACAATGAGCAGTGCTTGATTGAGGTGGCTAACTGAAGGTAAGGTACACAACGAGTATGGAAGAAAAAGAAATCTCTGAAGATTATTGATGACCAGTATTGGAACGAGACCAAAAACTGGGACACTACTGGTTTTCGCGTCTTGGCCAAGATAGTTTAGAGAGTCTTTTGCATGATTTTCTGTTCCGTTGCATGCGCTGTGTATTACTTTTAAAAGAAAAATCAGAGGACTCATTGCTTCAAACCTTGCCATCTCACTCACATGAAATACAAAAATGCTTCAATTTTGACTCCATACCATACTACGGGGGCAAATCAATATTCGTAAGAGTACAACCATGGTACTCTTTAAACATCCAATCTTTTATAAACCTCAAGTTCCGGTACTTGATGCCAGAATTTGCAGGTGGAGCATTCACCTCTGTGTTCTTGAAACATTCTTTGATTCATGAAAGCAAAGAAAAAGAAGAAAAGGAAAAAGAAAAATAGTGCCTAGCATGCTTTGGTATTTTTGCCTCAGTAAGTGAAAATATCCAAAAAAAACTATCTCTGAATAAAACCAGCCAAACGGACAACATGTCTTGATATTTTTGCCTCAGCAAGCGAAAATACTCAAGAAACTATATGTCAACGGACAAAACATGTCTTGATATTTTTGCCTCATCAAGCGAAAATATTCAAGAAACTACATGTCAACAAACAACGCACGTCTTGATATTTTTGCCTCAGCAAGCGAAAATATTCAAGAAACTACATGTCCAAAATGCTGGTATAATAAACAAAAACAAAAAAGAGGGAAAAAGAAAAATAGGAAAAGGCAGTCGATGAATCAACATAATGAAAAGTAAGCAGTTGTTGTTCTGTTTTTGTTTGCATGATTCCGTTATGAAGCACCTGAATTTTTGGTTTATGTAAGCTTGGATGTTTGGGGTATTGGTTAGGCCTCAATAGTAAGGATTTGGAGTTACAAGTTGAATCATTGAAAGCACTCCGTGTGAGTGAGATAATTAGTTTTCTTGCAAAGTATTCTCTGATTTTGCCTTTTCTGTATGTGGGGAATTGTCTCATGTTTTATCATCTAAATATTTTTATGTGGCCAATGGACAAGAAGCATCCCCAACGAAAATTCAAGAACCTAGGTGCTCCGAGTGATCAAGAAGAAGAAGCATCACCAGCAAAACCAAAGAACCTGTGCACTTTGCCCTCGTTGCGGCCAATCAAAGAGCACTGTTCATTGAAAAAGGAAAAAAACTATCAACTTCCTTGCTTAAACTTGTTAAACCTTCTCTTGATAGGGAAGTTGTTTTTATAAAATACTGGGGGCAAACCTTAGGGTAGTGTGGGGATACCCTCATATACATCATAAATGATTCGATTTCATTGTTTCCATTTATCAATTGCTTTCTCTTTTTCCACCCATTGCTACTGCGTGTTTGTTTCCTCCCTATTTGCATGATACAGATATGCGTTAGTGGAATCTCACACTGTGATCAATCGCCGCCAATGAATCCATCCAATAGACACCCGAATAGAGTGCGTTACCACTCAACTTCGTGCGGCGGTCAATTTCCCTACCATCCAACCAAAAATTCGAACGAAGGTATGTTACCACTTCACTCGTCACTTATTTTGTGAGACGACTTGGTCACCCATGTTAGTGTGACGACTTGGTCGTCCACTTCTTTAGTTAAGTCATATGATGACTTGGTCGTCCACTTCTTCAGTAATGTCATGTGACGACTTGGTCGTCCACTTATCAAAGTTTTGCACGGTAATTTACCCACCTGTCAAACTTTAAGTATGGCGGTTCAAAACCCCACCATTCAAACTTTTGTGTGGCGGTTCAAAACCCCACCTTTCAAACTTTTGTGTGGCGGATCAAAACCCCACCTTTCAAACTTTCGTGTGGTGGTTCAAAACCCCACCTTTCAAACTTTCGTGTGGCGGTTAGAAACCCCACCTTTCAAAATTTAGTGTGGCGGTTCAAGACCCCACCTTTCAAACTTTCGTGTGGCGGTTCAAACCCCACCTTTTAAAATTCCAAAGCCCCATCTTCCAAACTTTTCAGTCTTGTCGTGCGGTAACTTGGTTACCTACGTTAGTGTGACGACTTGGTCGTCCACTTTTCTTGTCATGCGGTAACTTGGTTACCTACGTTAGTGTGACGACTTGGTCGTCCACTTCTCAGTTGTCGTGCGGTGACTTGGTCACCCACTCTCATATCCGAGAATTCCTCACTATCCAAGTGATATTTTCCTCACTATCAGAGAAGACCAGCAACGATCTCACTATCAGAGATAATTTTCAGCATCAACCTCCGACGGGCAGTAGCGTCATTTCAATTTCCACACCAATGTCTCAAGGGAAAACAACGCTCAAGTGAAGTTCACATCTACTTTATTTACTTTCCTGCAAATTACTTTACTGCAATTTACTTTCCTGCAATTTATTTTTTCTGCAATTTACTTTCCAGCATTTCATCTCCTCCTAGAGTGACTTTATACATGCGTCTTTCTAAGTCACGTAAGCGGTTCGTCCCCACATGATGTCATGTCAACCATGTTGTAAGCGGTTCGTCCCCACAACATGTGTCGTTTGAATGTTGTAAGTGGTTCGTCCCCACAACATGCGTCTTTCTAAGTCACGTAAGCGGTTCGTCCCCACGTGATGTCATGTCAACCATGTTGTAAGCGGTTCGTCCCCACAACATGTGTCGTTTGAATGTTGTAAGCGGTTCGTCCCCACAACATGCGTCTTCTAAATGTTGTAAGCGGTTCGTCCCCACAACATGTGTCATGTCCCCACGCACTTTATTTTCCGCACTTTACTTTACTTTTCGCAAATTACTTTCTGTTTGCATTCACGTTCTTTTATCATTCTGCATTTATTTTTCTGCATCAATCAGTGACGGCCTACGAGTACGACCCTCGACGGCGCTGAGTTTACATTTTTTGCACTTTACTTTTCTGCACAAAGGTACGGACTGCGAGTACTACCCTCGCCCTGCCTCATTTACTTTTCTGCACCAAGGTACGGACTGCGAGTACTACCCTTGCCCTGCCTCATTTACTTTTCTGCACGAAGGTATGGACTGTGAGTATTACCCTCTCCCTGCCTCATTTACTTTTCTGCACCAAGGTATGGACTGCGAGTACTACCCTCGCCCTGCCTCATTTACTTTTCTGCACAAAGGTATGGACTACGAGTACTACCCTCGCCCTGCCTCATTTACTTTTCTGCACAAAGGTATGGACTCGCCCTGCCTCATTTACTTTTCTGCACCAAGGTATGGACTGCGAGTACTACCCTCGCCCTGCCTCATTTACTTTTCTGCACCAAGGTACGGACTGCGAGTACTACCCTCGCCCTACCTGATTTACTTTTCTACACAAAGGTATGGACTGCGAGTACTACCCTCGCCCTACTTGGACTTTGCAATTTACTTTTTACCATTTACGTTTCTGCAATTTACTTTCATCCCAGTATCAGGGACGCATCATTTACATTTCTGCAATCTACTTTTCACCCCACTATGAGGGAAGTCTTTCACCCCACTATCAGGGAAGTCATCATCTACTTTTCACCCCACTATCAGGGAAGTCATCATTTACATTTCTGCAATTTACTTTTCACCCCACTATCAGGGAAATCATCATCTACAGTTCTGCCAATTTACTTTTCATCCCTACATTTCATCATCTTATTTCACCCTTTTATCACGAAAGTCTACATTTACACTTTACATTTTTTCAAACCACTGCTGGTTCAGGAGTAACCATCTTTACTGCTCATAAAAAATCTCAGTTGCACCAAATTTTTGATAAGACAGTAAAGAGGGGGCAACTGTTGCTACCCGATTTTGGATTTTAAAATTTTCATTTGTCGCATTTCTGTCATCAATTTACTAAAATCGTACTTCCATTTATTTACGTCAGTCTGATGTTTATTTTTACGCTTAATGTCATTTAAATTTTATTCCATACTTATTTCGCATTTTTATCACTTTTTACGTTCGAACCCGTATCGGCTCTCGAGTCAAATTCTCGAAACTAGGGTCGAACAATTTCGCTCATTAGTTACTTATTTTTTATTATTTTTCTAACTCGCGTTATCTCTTTGCACTTCGTTCAATTTTTATTTTAGCATTTTGTTACGCTCGAACTTTTATTTCTTATATACGAATTTTTATCGAACTATTCAGTAAACTTTTCGTTGATCGTTGTATGCTAATTATCTTATTTTATTTTATTCTACGTCCTAACATTTTCTGTTCAAAGCTTTAGTAAAATTTTCTTGTACCATAAATACGAGCTAAAAATATATCGCTCGTATGCATTAATTTGCATTAATGCAAGTTAATGCATTTCTGCAAATTTGAAAAGACAGCATCCTTATCCTCTCTCTTGATCCTTCCCCAAACCGCCTTACTGTTCAATCATCTTCTTCAATAAATAAGAACCAGATGGGAGAGGTCTTGGCGGTTCTCGGCGGTTCTCGGCGGAAGTAAGCTTGCCATTCGACGCCGAGAAGGGAGCTCGCAATCGCCGGAATTTGGGTTTGGGGGGGGGGGGGGTGGGGAGAGGTCTTGGCGGTTCTCGGCGGAAGTAAGCTTGCCATTCAACGCCGAGAAGGAGAGATCATTGCTGCTGCTGGTCGCCGCCCGAGCCGTTGCTGTCATCTCCGGAGCTGCTGCTGTCATCGCCGGAGCTGCCGCGCTGCTTCGCCTCACTGCTGCTACCGTTTTGCGTTGGGAGGGGGGAGCTCGCAATCGCCATCATCACTTCCCTTCATCGCCGTCGTAGCCCTACTATCGTTGTGTTGCCAAGCTGCTGGTTGCCGCTGCGGAGCCTCCCTGTCGAGCTGCTGAGCCTCACTGTCGCTGCTCATCGTCGCGTCGTTGCCTCACCGTCACTGTCATGCCTCGTGTCGCGCTGCCGTGCTGCACCTCGTCGCCGCCGGATCGTACCACTGCTGCTGTCGCCTTCCTGCTGTTGTCAGAGTGGCAGCTGGTTGCTAGCCGGAGCTGTCGCCGGAGGAAATGTTGCCATGTTGCCACCGCTGCTGTGCTCCCATGGCTGCTGCGCTGCTCCCGTTTGATCCGGGGAAGAAGACGACGTTGAAGGAGGGAGGTGGGCTTGGGCTGGTTATGTATTTAATTAATTATGGGCGGGAATGGGAGAAGGAGAAAATAGACTTGGTTTATGTCAAGCCCAAATGCAAAGGAAAAAATAGAATGAGCCCAACTAGTGGGCCCAATTTCTAGGCCCAGTGGGTCTAGTCCGATTATTCAGTCCATCGCATTTATTTATTTTTTATTTTATTTTTTGTCGTGCTTTTTCCGTATGCTTGTACTGTTTATTTAATTTCCGTATACTTGTACTGTTTATTTATTTTCTGCATTTGTACCGTTTAATTTCCGCATGCTTGTATGTTTAATTTCCATATGCTTGCATATTTAATTATTTTCGCACTTGCATAATTAATTTTCGCATGCTTGTACTGCCTATTTAACTTTTGTACGTTTGTATTGTTCATTTAATTTTCGGACGCTTGTACTGTTTATTTATTTTCATATGCTTGCATATTTAATTATTTATTTTCATATATTTTTGCATGTTTAATTTTTCCGCTTACGTTTAAATCGTCAAATTAATCGGGTTGCTCGCATGACGATTAATTACGTGCTCGTATTATTTAATCGCTCGTGTTTTTGTATGTTTTATTACTCCGCCTGTATTTAATCATTAAAATTAATTATTTCATGCGCAACAAATCATTAAATACTTATCTGTTTTTCGATCATCACTTCCCTAAACTAATAATCTCGACTTTGTAGGGCAAATTAATCGACGCCCTTCACAGGTACGCCTCATACCTTCGTTCAAAGGGTAAATCGCCCGTACCCTTTTATCAAGTAAACATTTCTTCCTTTTTATTTATTCATGCTTTTTTTGCATAAATGCTCGTATGTACAAATATTTAGAACTACTAGAATCTGTTGGGCATGATCACTTAAAGTAGGACTTTTTCAAAGCATGATTAAACACCTCTTTTCGGTAACCTTCTAGGATGTGACTCGGGTGCCTAACACCTTCCCGAGTCCATAAATTGACCCCGAACCACCGTTCTCGGGTTCAGACCCACTTCGCCTTAGTTTTACTTTTTATGCATGACTTTAGGTTCCCTAAACCTAGGAAAAATTAGGGTGGCGACTTCATTTGTATTATATGAGATGAGTCCAGTTTCGTCTCACATCTAGTCCCAAACCCGCATCGCATTAGGATAGAAATCCAAAGAGGGGGTGCGATAGGTTCCCTAAACCTTGAAACAAAATTAGGGTGGCGACTTCATTGCATCATATGAGATGAGTCCAATTTCGTCTCACATCTCGTCCCAAACCCGCATCGCGTAAAAAATCCAAAAAGGGGTGCGATAAACGCAGAATGGATAGAAGAAGGATCGACCATCCCCAAAACCCAAATTCTCGAGGAGGCCATGCTAGCCACCAATTCGACATCAAAAAATGACTCTCAACTAGGGAAAAGGCTAGGAGTCATGCTATAGGGAGCCAAGAGCCTAGCAGCTCCCAAAATTTTTGGAGATCATTTCGGGTTGGGATATCAGCCAAGCAAGGCCGATTTTGTTAGGGTCTCTAAAGAAAAGAAGGAACCGCAATTGGCCAAGTTATTTGGGCGTCCGACGCCTTCTTATAACATGAGCATCTCACACATCAAAACCACTTTCCCTGTCGCCTCCGAAATCATCAACTTGGGTTTAGCCATGGTTGGCATAGCACCGGATTCCCATGTTTGCACTCTCGGAGAAGAAGAAATATCCCAAGGCTTGGCCATTTTCGTGAAGAAGTCTGGGGAGCCTTTGTGCAATTGGACCGCCACCATACTTCCGGATGTCTCTTTGTAATTGTTTTTTTGAAAAAAAAAACATATATGTACATGCTTTGTCATTTTTCTTTTTGCTTTCCCGAGTTTGCTAAACTCTTTTTGTAGGAACTCATGTTCCTTTTATGATAAATATACGTAAGCTTTTTTCCAAACGTCTTTTATTGTTCGCGTTTTTTTTACCTTCAGGATGAATATTAATGCGGTTGGTCTTGATATACCCTATGTCTTTACTGGTAAAGAAATTATCGCTGCAACTGAAGATGAAGATGGGGCTCCACATGAATTGACCAGTTTAGTCGAGAGTTCAGAGAAAGAAATAGTCCCTCATCGGGAGGAGTTGGAAGAGATAAATTTAGGGGGAAGCGAAGAAAATCAGAAAATTGTCAAGGTCAGAACTACCTTAGACCCTAGTCAAAGAGAAAGAATAATCTCCCTCCTCAAGGAATACTCGGACGTATTTTCTTGGTCATACGAGGATATACTCGGTCTCGATCCCTTTAAAACCCGAATTCAAACCCGTAAAGTAAAAACTCCGAAGAATGCATCCCGACATCCTTTTGAAAATAAAAGAGGAAGTCACGAAGCAATTAGCGGCGTGTTTCTTAAAAGTCACTGAATACCCCGAGTGGGTCACTAACATTGTGCCCGTGCCAAAGAAAGGCGGAAATGTCCGCGTGTGCGTAGATTTTCGAGACCTTAATCGAGTGAGTCCTAAAGATGATTTCCCGCTTCCTCACATTCACATCCTAATAGACAGCGCCGCTCATAGTGACATGTTCTCCTTCATGGATGGGTTCTCAGGGTACAATCAGATTAAGATGGCTCCTGAAGATAGCGAGAAGACAACCTTCATCACGCCTTGTGGAACCTTTTTCTACAAGGTAATGCCTTTCGGATTAAAGAATGCGAGCGCCACTTACCAACGCACCGCTGTCACTCTTTTCTATGACATGATGCATAAAGAGGTTGAAATTTACGTTGATGATATGATCGCCAAATCTCGTGGAGAATAAGATCATGTGGACATCCTAAGAAAGGTCCTTGAAAGATTGCGGCAATTTTAATTGCGTTTGAATCCCGCCAAATGCACCTTTGGAGTTACCTCCGGAAAATTACTAGGGTTCATCGTTAGCAACAGAGGCATAGAGGTAGACCCTGACAAGGTGAAAGCTATCCGAGAGCTACCTTCTCCCAGGACTGAAAAAGAGGTACGAAGCTTCTTAGGGCGCATCAACTATATCGCCCGCTTCATCAGCCAGTTAACGCTCACCTATGAGCCAATGTTCAAAATGTTGAGGAAGAATGGAGAGGCCAAATAGGATGAAGAATGTCAGAGAGCCTTCAAAAAGATCAAGACCTATCTGCAAAGACCACCAGTACTAGTCCCTCCGACACCAGGACACCCTTTGCTTATTTACTTGACAGTCACGGCTAGTACCATGGGGTGTGTCTTAGGACAACACGATGACACTGAAAGACGCGAGCAAGCTATCTACTACTTGAGCAAGAAGTTCAATGAATGTGAAATGCGCTATTCAGCATTGGAACAAACTTGTTGCGCTTTAGCGTGGAGTGCCCAAAAAGTCAGGCAATACATGTTGTATCACACGACATGGCTGATTTCTCGCATGGATCCTTTGAAATACATCTTCAAAAAACCGTACTTGTTAAGTCGAATTTGTAGATGGCAAGTTTTGTTAGCCGAATATGAGATCTTATATGTGACGCGGAAGGCGGTCAAGGCAAGCGCTCTCGCCGATCACTTAGCCGATAATGCCATGGACGAGTACGAGCCTATAAAGTTTGACTTCCCCGACGAGGATATCGTGGTAGTTGACAACAAAACCACAGAAGATCTAGAAGAAGATGATTGGTGAACTATGTTCTTTAATGGTGCAGTGAACCTTTCGGGAAAAGGGGTAGGTGTCGTAGTTATAGCCCCGGATGGTCGTCAATTCCTCGTAGCATGCAAGCTGAATTTTCTGTGCACCAACAACAACACCGAATATAAAGCATATGTTAGTGGCTTGATGGCGGCAATTGACCTAAAGGTAAAAAGGTTGAAAATCTTCAGGGACTCAGCTCTCGTCATCTATCAATTCCAAGCTTATACCTTATCAAATGTTGCTCACCCAACTCATGGGAGAATTCAAAGAAACCAAGTTTTATCGGATCGATCGGGACAGGAACCGCTTCGCAGTTGCATTAGCCACTTTGGCCTCGATGTTCAAATTAGAATGCGGAGTAATGCTTCAACCATTGAGGTTGGAAGTAAAGGAGATGCCGGCCTGTTGCTCCACGTTGGAAGATGAGCCCGACGGAAAGTCATGATTCCACAACTTAGTACGGTTCATTAAAAATCGAGAATATCCACCGAGGGTAAGACAAAGTAGTAAGAAGACCCTTCAACATTTGGCTTTAGATTTTTACCTCGACGGTGAAGTTTTATACAAAAGAAGAGCGGACGGAGCCTTGCTTCGGTGTGTCCCCGTTTCAGAAGCCAAGAAGATCATGACCGAAATCCACGAAGGGGTTTGCTCCACACATGCTAGTGGGCATATGATGGCAAGGCAAATCATGAGACAAGGCGATTTTTGGCTCACTATCGAAAGAGATTGCATCAACTTTTTCCGGAAGTGCCACAAATGCCAAGTTTACACGGACCACCTTCATATCCCTCCGGTTCCTCTTTTTAGTATGACATCGCCTTAGCCCTTCGCAATGTGGGGAATTGATATCATCGGCCAAATCCATCCAAAAGCCTCCAACGGTCATCGCTTCATCCTTGTCGCGATCGATTATTTCACCAAGTGGGTAGAAGCCGCCTCTTACTCGAGCATCATGATAGAGTGTTCAATGTCCATAATTATCCTCTCTTTTGTATGCCTTTTTAGATCATGATGCTACTTATGTTGCTGTGTTTATTCACTTTTTACAGATCTGGGATGATTTAGAAGAAAATACAAAAAGGAGCTCTTTCTATCAGTTTCGGGAGGGATTTGTGCAGCTAGGCCGTGCAGCCGGATGTTCGCGGAAAGCAGCAGTGTCCTAGCAAGAAAAGGAAACAAGCGAAGACCCGGTCGCTAATTGCTCCAGGAGTCCCAATCGCAGTAGAAGTCCTATGGGGAGTTTAATTCCAATCGGATTAGGAGTTTTATTTGTATAAGACCATGAAGACTTTTAGTAATTAGGTTATGGGATTTTTCTTTTCCTCTTCGCTCACGCTAGACTTTGGCGCCACCATTGCCTTCAACACCTTTGTTCTTCTTTTCAATAAACCGGAGCAGTTGCTCCGGCCGGTAATTAATAGGATTTCTCCTTCATCTCTTCTTCTATTTTAATTATGCCATTTATTTATTTATTTGTCTTTACTTTTAACATGAGTGGCTAGTCTTCTTGTTCTTGGTAAGAGTCGATTGAAGGTTGCAAGGGAAGCCGTGAGGTTAATTTGTACTTCATAAATTCTGGGCTAATATCTTTCTTGTTCAATGATTAATTGTCAATTTACCTAGGTTAATTATTAGCTTGATCAACTAGTAATTGAACTAGAGTTTTACAATCATCCCTGTTGTTATACCTAACGTGAAGCTGCAGGGCAAAGCAGATAACCATACTGGAGGCAGTCGGAAACCTGATCTCTCTCAGTTGGATTGAACAAGTCGTTAGGGCAGAGCCTCAAGCGTACCGAGTGTCTCGCCCTAGACGTTCCTTACCTCTTCTTCATGGGCATCCGAGTGCTGCCTCCATAAGCGTACCTTGGAGGACGGCGGACTGTCAAGGATACTCCATAAGTGCACCTTGGAGTAGCTTCCACTACGAAGGTAAGCAGGGGGCCTAAGCGTACCTGGTCCCCATAGGGCGTCTATCAGTTCAGGGTAGATAATGCTTGCACCAATGATCGATCGACCATAAATGCAACCGGATACAGACTCTTACTGGGAGCTCTCTCCTCTTCTGATCTTTTATTACGTCTATTACTCTTTGCTACTAGTTGTTATTACTTTCATAGTTAATAATTAGATTAATCAAACAACCATTCAAAACCCCCCTTTTGTTACTTGTTACCTGGATTACCTAGTTTGTCGAATTGAATCGAGTGTTGATCCCTTAATCCCTGTGTTCGACCCTACTACCATTATACACAATTTATTGTGCACATTGACTGCAGGTTTTATTATTATTTTTGACGGGTTTGACAACCGATCAAATTTTGGCGTCGTTGCCGGGGATTAACGCAATTGACGCTCTTTTCTTTTTTGTATGACCAGGTCTTCCAACACTACTCTACTACCCTTTGATCCAGAAATCCAGAGAATAGAACGATTAGCTCGCAAATCTGCTAAGCAACATCAATCTGCCGCACCCACCCCTGATAACCTGGAACCTCCTACCTACGTCGATCCGCTAGATCGAGACGTCGAAGACAACCTACATCCCGAACAACCTGTCATGGCTGAAAACGATGACGATGGGGCTGGCGAAGTTTTCATCAACCCCTGCATCTCATATCTGAATGCTACCATGGAGACCACAGCTGGATGTATCACGTGGCCTACTGTTGCTCACGACTAGATTATCAAATCCTCCATTCTCCATTATTTGCCCAAGTTCCATGGCATCCCCAGGGAGAGTGCACTTCGACATCTTCAGCAACTCCATACTGTCTGCGAGGCCCTAAAACCCGCGCTAGTGGATATCAATCAAGCTAAGCTTAGAGCGTTCATGTGGTCACTTGAAGATGACGCTCGCAACTGGTTCTATGATCTGCCCGCCCTATCCATTACTAGCTGGCCCGATATGTTCAAGGCATTTACAGAAAAATACTACCCCACTTCTATAGCCAATGTAACCAAGAAACAGTTGGTTTCCATCATGCAGAAAGAGAATGAGAACCTTGGACAGTATTATGAACGGTTCAAAAAGATGCAAACCCTTTGCCCTTCGCACAACATCCCTGACCACGCTCTCCTCCAGTATTTCTACAAAGGATTACGCGGGCGAAGCAAGGAACTGATTGATGCTGCCAGTAATGGTGATATGTTATCCCTGACTCCAGCAAATGCCAAAGCTCTCCTAGAAAGGATGGCTAAGAACGTTGTACCATTGGACCAACTAACTTCTACCACCCAGGACACTCGATCTGCTGCTATGGAGAATCAGCTCACCACTATTACTAGAATGCTCCAGAATATGTCCAGCGGCCAGCCCGTGCAGATCAAAGCCTATGGCTTCTGCAACTTTACTGATCACCCTACAGACGCCTGTCCGTATATTCCGGATGAGGTGGATGTGAACGCCATAGGGAACTATAATGGAGCCCCTAGGAAGTACGATTCATACACTCAGAACTACCTCAATGGTTGGCGCCACCCGAACTTGAGCTATGGCAACAACCAATAACAGCCTGCACCGAACCAAATGCAGCCACATAACCCATTTCAGAATCAACAGCAGCCGCCCTTCAACCTCCAGAATTTCAGGCCTCGGCCCAATTACTCCAACAACCAACAACATCAATATCAAGCTCCACAAGGGCAGGGACCTACTCCTCAAGTGGCCGAGGTACCTAGTTTACATAATCTCGTTATTGATATGCAAAAACAATTGGTTGCCTTATCTACAGAGGTGAAGGAGCTGAAGAATGGAGGACGATTACCACCACAACCAGAAGTTAATCCTAAGCATGGAGCCTGTGTCCTGACACTTCGCAGTGCTACGCAGTTGCCTGACTGCGAACCGCTTGCCCGAGAGACTGAGCTCCCTGACCCCATCCTGTGGTCGAAAATGTTGAGGTCACTCCCAAGAAAGAAAAGAAGGTTTATACTTCCAGGAAACCAGGTACGCCGATTAAGATCGATGAGAAGTCTGAATTCTCCGAAGACTTCATCATCAAAGTCCTTGAACCTCCGTTTCCGCACAGGTTAGTCAAAAAGAAAAAGGACAAAGAAGAAAAAGAAATTTTTGACTTATTCAGTAAGGTTTAAATTAACATTCCACTTATGCAGGCTATTAAGAACATTCCACGTTATGCTAAGTTTCTGAAATCTTTATGCACTAACAAAAGCAAATGGGCAGGCGTAAACAAAATCAGCGTGGGTCTTAATGTTTTCGCTGTTATTCAAAGAAAAATCCCTCCAAAGTGTGCAGATCCAGGGATGTTTACAATCCCTTGCAAGCTTGGAGGCACTGGCATTGGAAAAGCTATGTGTGACTTAGGTGCAGGTATCAACGTCTTTCCATTGACGATATACACTTAGCTAGAGATCGGAACACTAAAGCCAACTAGAGTTGTCATCCAGTTGGCAGACCGATCCATAATCTATCCAGAAGGGATCATTGAAGACGTCCTCGTCCAAGTTGATAGCCTCCTCTTTTCGGCTGACTTTTATGTGATCAGCATGGAGAACGAACAAGGCACCAAATCCTCTGACATTCTGTTGGGCTGACCTTTCCTCAAGACTGCTCGTGCGAAGATAGACGCCCATGATGCATCAACTACACTTGAGTTCAATGGACAAATTATTCGATTCAGCATGCTTGATGCTATGCGTTTCCCTTCTGAGTTCTCTAGTCTTAATTTTATTGATATTATTGAACCAGACGTTGACGAAATTGCTGACTTATTTTCTATGGACCCTTTGCAGCTTGCCCTGGCCAATAGCGTCAACTTCACGAAAATGAAAAATTTGGAATCCAAATTTGTCACCCCACCAGCTCTGCAAGAAATCATTTCCGTCTTGGAAACCACTCCTCACTCTCCTTTTAAAATGGTGGTGAACCCTTTGCCTTCTAAATACACTAAGATTCCCCTTTCCATTGTGCAGGCCCCGAACCTGGAACTCAAGGTCTTGCCCGAGCACCTGAAGTATGCTTACCTTGGTGCCAATGAAACCCTACCCGTGATCATCTCCAGCAAACTTGATACAGAAGAAGCAACAACTCTAGTCACCCTACTGAAGGAATTCAAGAGGGTTATTGGATAGACTATTTCAGATATCAAGGGACTGTCTCCAGCCCTGTGCACACATCGGATACACCTAGACGATGCTAACAAGTCAGTTTGACAACCACAGCTCCGTCTTAACCCCCCAATGATGGAGGTCGTTAAGAAGGAAATATTAAAGCTTATCGACGCTGGTGTTATCTACCCTATCTCGGACAGTACTTGGGTTAGCTCGGTTCAAGTTGTTCCGAAGAAGACAGGTATCACAATCACCACTGGGCAGAATGGTGAACAGATTCCCACACGCATTCAGAATGGATGGCGCGTTTGCATCGATTATCGTCGATTAAACGCTGCCACAAGGAAGGACCACTTCCCTCTGTCGTTCATTGACCAGATGCTAGAGCGCTTGGCTGGGAAAACACAATACTGCTGCCTTGATGGTTACTCAGGATTTCACCAGATACTGGTTGCCATAGACGATCAAGACAAGACCACCTTCACCTGCCCCTTTGGTACATTCGCCTACAGAAGGATGCCCTTCGATCTTTGCAACGCCCCTGCTACATTCCAGTGTTGCATGGTCAGTATCTTCTCCAAGCTTTTCGAACATGGCATTGAGGTATTTATGGATGATTTCACCATCTACGGTAACTCTTTTCCTGAATGCTTATTTACTTTGCGAAAAGTTTTACAAAGATGTGTTGAAACTAACCTCGTTCTTAATTATGAGAAGTGCCACTTTATGGTAGACCAGGGACTGATTTTAGGACACACCGTTTCCCGCAAAGGAATCAAAGTGGACAAGGAAAAAATTGAGTTAATCGAGTCTCTACCATATCCTACTTGTGTACGCGAGGTACGTTCGTTTCTCGGTTATGTAGGTTTCTACAGGAGATTCATAAAGGATTTCTCCAAGATCACACAACCGATGTGCCAGCTGCTACAGCGAGACGTTGAATTCATCTTCGACGAAAACTGTAAAGCTGCATTCGATCACCTCAACCCCCATCATTCGCGCACCAGATTGGACCATCCCTTTCAAAATTATGTGTGACGCAAGCAATAATGCCTTGGGATCAGTGTTGGGACAGAAGAAAGACCGAGAGGTTTATGTCATCTACTACGCCTCCAAACTCATGGATGCTGCCCAATGGAATTACACAACTACAGAGAAGGAGCTCCTCGCTGTGGTCTTCGCCTTGGATAAATTCCGTCAGTACCTTTGGGAACGAAGGTGACCATTTTTCAGACCACACCGCACTCCGCTGCCTCTTGACCAAGCTGGACGCCAAACCTCGCCTTATCCAGTGGATACTTCTACTTCAAGAGTTCAACCTCGAGATCAAGGACAAGAGAGGAACTGAGAACTCCATGGCTGATCACCTGAGCCGCCTATCTACCCAGACAGACGACTCACTTCTTCCTATTCGTGACACTTTCCCTGATGAATAGCTTTGTCTTGCCCGAGCAATAGAGTACCCTTGGTTTACTGATATTGCTAATTTCTGTGCTTCAGGTCACTTTTCCGCAGACTCATCCCCGTCGAAACAGAAACGCATCAGACGACAAGCTAGGTCTTATATGTGGGACAGTCCCTACCTTTGGAAGTTCTGCTCGGACCAAATCATTCGAAGATGCGTCACCACCGATGAGGTTCCTTCCATCCTTAGTTTCTGCCACTCTTCCACCGAAGGAGGCCACTTTGCAACCAAGAAGACAGCCTTGAAAGTTCTCAAAATAGGACTCTACTGGCCCTCGATCTTCAGAGACAGCCACATGTTCTGTGCGGCTTGCCCGCGCTATCAAAGTACAGGTAACATTGGTGCCCGAAACCAGATGCCACTCACAGGTATTCTCGCTTATGAAATTTTTGATATTTGGGGCATTGATTTTATGGGTCCCTTCCCCAACTCATATGGAAACGTATATATCCTCTTAGCGGTTGATTACGTTTCCAAATGGGTTGAGGCTAAGGCGACCAGGACTGATGATTCCAAAGTGGTTGCATCCTTTCTTCGCTCTCGTATTTTTAGCAGGTTTGGAGCCCATCGAGCTCTCATCAGTGACCGTGGAACCCACTTCTGCAATCGAGTCATCAGCAGCCTGCTCAATAAGTATGGAGTCACACATCGTGTCTCCACAGCTTACCACCCGCAGACCAACGGCCAGGCCGAGGTATCCAACCGAGAGATCAAGTCAATTCTGGAAAAGACAGTCAACCAATCCCGCAAGGACTGGAGCTTGAAGCTTGACGATGCTCTATGGGCTTATAGGACAGCGTTCAAGACTCCTATTGGAATCCCCCCTATCGACTTGTCTTCGGCAAACCTTGCCACTTGCCCGTTGAGATCGAGCATAAAGCCTTCTGGGTCATTCGGAAGGCCAATTTCAACCTTGACGAGGCTAGCCAACATCGTAGATTGCAAACCCAGGAGTTAGAAAAGCTTCGTGATAACGCCTACGAGAACGCCCTCATCTATAAGGGCAAGACGAAGCCTCACCATGACAAACTTCTTTCTCATAAATCTTTCACTATCAGACAGAAGGTGCTTCTCTATAATTCTCGTCTAAGGTTATTCACAGGGAAATTGAAGTCCAAATGGACAGGTCCTTATGTTGTCACGGCTGTTTACGACCATGGCGCCGTTGAAATTCGAAGTTTGGACGCGGGTGTCACATTCAAGGTCAATGGACACCGTCTCAAGGCGTTCTATGAGGGGTTCAAGCCATTTGTCGCTGAGGAGATGAATGTTGCTGAGCCACCTTACCAACCCTGATTCTGGTCATCAACGTCTAGGCCGACTCGCTAACCACGGCGCTTTGCGGGAGGCAACCCGCGTTTCTTCCTTTTTCCTTATTTTCTTTATTTTATTTTTCTATTTTATTTGTAATTATCACTCCCATGATTTTCTCCATCTCCGAATCCTTTCCTATTTTATTTTGATTTATTTCCCTTAATTTTCTCGTTTTTGTATATTCCTTCCCTTATTTATCTTTATTAATTTCCTTTTGAATTTTAAACTCTTAATCAGGATGGTGACATGAGTGTGACAGTTGGAGATTTGCAGTTGGGATTTGATGGGTCCCAATCAGCAGCCGCCACATCCGCACGTGAGAAATGACTAGCAGCTGGCAGCCATAAAGGGAGAATCCTTTCTTCCCTTTTTCTCTTCACTTTCCCACTTTCCTTCCATCTTCTTCCTTGCTTTTCGACCTTTCCTACTCCCACACAAACTCTAAAATCCTTCCATGGCACGCTCAAATAAATCCGCTGCCTGCCTTAACGCTACCCCCAGCCGTCAATCGCAGGACGCTCCGACAGCAACTCTCATCGTCACTCCTCCTGTAACCACCATTTCTGCTGCCACTGATACTCCGCCAGTGGCCACTACCAAACCCAAAACACCCAACATACGCCCCACTTCTCTCTCTTCACCCAAGCAACCGCAGCCGACCCCCACTGTCGCTGCTACTACTCTAGTTGCTCCGGCCACCACCCCTACCGTACCCACCGCTTCACCTGCCAAACCACCACCTTCAACCCCGACGGTCGCTAAGAAACCACCTACCAAAAACACCCTCACCCCACCTCCAAAACCAACTCATCCACCATCCACACCCGCCCCCATTCCTGTCGCCACCGCAACACCCCATAAAGCCCCTGTCGCCGACGAAGAATCCTCCTCCGGCGAATACGAATCCTCCTCCGCTGACCCCGAGGACTCCATAGAGACTGCCACTAGTGACCAGCCCGCTCCGTCTATGACAGCGCCGCCGGGTGCCTCCGGCACGGCGGCCGTTAATGCTACCACTGCAGTAGCTGAGTTTGGAGATTCCTTAAGAGAGGAGGAATCTGGGGAGGAGGATGGGGAATCTGAAGAGGATTCCGGTGAGGAAGAGGGCTCCGAAGATGAATCGGAGGAGGATGTTGAGGACACTCCTACTGGTCCACCAGAGATAACAGCTGCCTAGAGCGCCACAACCACTCCGACATCCGATGTCCAGGTAACTAGATCTATCCCAGGTCCCAGTGGCTTGCCCATGGGACGTAGCATGACCTCCCGAGGCTGCTTGATCGAGCCGATTTGCTACACAAGACAGTGCAGCTTCAGGTTCCTCTCGAGTCTGAGGACGACTCTGAGGATGAGCCCTTTGTCCCTCCAACCGCTGAGACCACGGAAGACACCTCCATGGATCTCGAGGAACCATCTCCCACCCGTCCGAAATGCAAGGCCCCTGCTACACCCACAGCTTCATCAAAGCCCAGAAAATCAGCCCGTATCACCAACAGCTCGGCCAAGGTGGAGATGCCCACACCGGCCGCCCGTTCTGCCCACGCCAGAGCAGGCACAGCAGTGCCCATTGCCCAGGTAACACCTGACCTTGCTCATCTTCATGGTTGGCTGGACTTTCTTGATAAGCCCAGCAATGATAGGTTGTTAGCCTTGCATGGTATGCTTGTTTTTCCTTGCGCCCAACTTGATGTTGAATTTTGTGAAAAGATGGGTATAGCTATTCGGATTAATGTGCTGATTGATAATATTGGCTGGCCCCCTCTGTTTGACATTGTGCATCCAACGTTCCTTGAATTGAGCCATGAATTTTTTACATCATTTTGGTTTGATACTGCTAGGCTCAAACAGAAGGGGAAGGGTAGCTTGAATTTAGGAGCTGATAGGGTAGTCAATTTTCGTTTGATGGATGTTTGGGAGCACCTTTCCATTGATAAATTTAATGTCATGCTTGGCTTTGCCAAACAATCTGATTTGGGTGCACCTTGGTATCTCGGTGTATTTGCTGCCTACCCTCCTGAGTTTGATGTCACCAGCGCCTTTAAGGAGCTTATTGGCAATCCCAATGCCAAGTACACCTCACGAAAATCTAAAGGTCATGAGCTGCGTGACCCAGCCCTTCGTGTACTTCACCGTTTCCTTGCCATCACCTTCGCGGGCAAAATGCAGTCCTCGGGCACCCTCTCTGTCCAGGAACTATTCTTTCTGTGGTGTATGCATAACTGCCATAAGGCCAACTTAGGATACTGGATTGCCCATGAACTGCATGCCATTATTACTTGCAACCGTAATCCTATTCTTGGTTCTCTTATAACTCATTTGGCTGTTGAGCAGCGTGGTCTTGATGTGTCCAGTTGTAACCTTTTTGTTCCTATTGGTTTTAAATTTCTTGATGCCCGTACCCTCGATGGTATGGGCCATTTGCGCTTGAAAGGTTGTGTTTTATGTTTCAGTAAAGGTTACACTGATGGCGTGAAGAGAGTTTGGAGTGCCCAGAATGGTGGAGTCTTCGAGTGGCCTGATCTTTCCGCAGTTTCACCTCCTCCCTCCCCTATTCCTCCTCCTGGTGATGAACGTCCTGGGCAAGCTGTGCCTGACATTCCTGATACCGCACCTACTGCAGCTGCCATCGCCGAGACGAATGCCCTACTCCGGACGGTCATATCCCTTCTCCAGAACCTCCCTGATGAGCTAGCTTCAAGGCTGCGTCCTACAGCTAGTCCTTGACCCACTCCCCCAAACTCTTCTCTCTATTCACCTTCGGGCCAATTTTGTACTTTAATTTTGCGGTGAATAATTTCCTTTCCTCTCTCTTTCATGTGAACTCCGTTTGTTTGATTCCTTCCTCTACACCGAGGACGGTGTTTTGCTTTAGTGTGGGGATGGGTTTCATAATTTTATGAATTGTTTTGTGTGCATTTTTAGCATATTTGCATGACTGTTTGCTTATTATCATATTGCATGATTGTTTGCCTTGCATGTGCATGTTTTTGTCCTGATTTTGAATTTCCCTCAAATGGTTTTTAACTGATTACACTACCCCCATTTTTAAAACTCACTTTTGATGGAATGCACAGAGTAGGCCCACTTCACACAGAATCTTCACCCACTGCACCAAAAACTACTTGCACACCATACTGCCTGTTAGCTCTTATGACTACGTCTTGCCCTAGCTGCTTGCAATCAATAAATTTTACCCCGTGAGTATTTGAGCTTTCATGTCGTGCTTAATTTCTGAGTGGATGCATGATTTGTGTGCTTGCCAAATTTGCATGAGACCTCTAGGGTATAGACATGATTAGACATGGGAAAGCGATGATATGATTAGAGACTTTGCACCTTTTTGTTGTTATTTTTTTCTTGCTTTTTATCTCCTTACCCACGCTACTCACCCTTTTCTTTCACTACCCTTCTAACTGCTTGAGACATTCCTTTCTTTTCTTAGCAGGTGAGATGCCTCCGGCAGTGGTCAAGTGGGACGGAGAAAATCTACAGTCTCACGATCTACAAGTATTGATAACAATCCACCTAACGATAAGGGTATTTTCGTCTCTTACCCCACACGGAAAGGAAAGAATCACTGTTCCTACTCCCACGGTAGGGTCGAGGCCGTCACTCCCCTAAGAGGCTGATGCCAGGAGAGCTGACGTCACGTAGGAGGTCCCCGCATGGATCTCCCATGTTCCCAGAGATGTCATCTCACCCCAAGGAACGCACCAATCGTTACCTTGCCTGGGTAACAACTACCCCCACAGATACCGCCGTGACGGTATATCACGACATGGGCAAGCCCTGGCCCCTGACGGGACCGGTTGCCCTCCTAGCGATCCCACTTGCGCAGAAATGCTTATCTCGTCTATAAATACCACCCCCACAAAGGAGGAAGGTAAGCAAGAATTACTGGCCCAAGCTCTGCCAATTTCACCACAAATACTGACTTAAGCATTGGAGTGTTTCCGCCGGAGACCCCCTCCGGCGTCTTGTAGGTGCAACGGACCACCGTGGACACTGAACTGGAGAAGCCTTTTCCCCTTCTACCCTTCGGCTGAAGACTAATTCTTATCAAATTGGTGCTTTCGTTGAGAGTTTTGGTTCTATTAAGTGAGCATCCTTAATAACCAAGCTCCATTCTTCCCGAAGTTAGGAGGATTATGGCTTCAGAGTCAGATCCCGCGTTGTCCCAAGCCTCCGATATCCCATACAACACTCGTCGACGGCTTTTCGCTTTCACCACTTCCGATATCTCTACCTCAGTGCAAGAAGTCACTGCGGGAGGATCAGATCCTGCCTCTGGGTAAATAGCAGAAGCAGCAGCATTCCAGATTTGTTCCCCTTTTTCCCACATAGTGGGACCCAGCTATTCTACCCCCCAAGCGAGGGGATCCGCGATCGGTGAAACAGACAACCCTCTTGCAAACTCAATAGCCGCTCTCCGAGCCTAGCTAGATCAATTGACAGAGGTGGCTGCTGGATTTACGCCCCATGCCTCAGGACCTGGTGTGTCCTCCCAGATGGTTTTCACTCCACCTATTATCAACGAACGACCGTTGTCACCCCGGCAATCTAGAAGGCTTCCGTATTCTCTATCTCTGCCATCGGCTCCCACAAATGTTCCACCACTTGCGCATGGACCTGTTGAACTTTCTGGGCAATATAGGCGGGAAATCCCTTTCCCTGAAGAAGGCCGCCTGCGTGATGAATATAGAGAACACTGGGATGATAGGCGAGGCGAGATGGTCAGAGAACCAGCTCCTAGATACAGTGAAAGATCCAGCAGTAGGGGTCGGCGAGCTCGAACTTCGAGAAGCCGCAGCCGATCTCCCAGGCGGAATCAAGAATATGACCCTCAGAACCCCAGATACGATGTCGAAATTCCACCTCCACATCGTCCTCGAATCCCTGATGGCAATACTGGCCACCCGTTCAGCTATCGTGTGAGGTATCACAGGGTCCATCGACATGTAAAACTCCCCGCCGAATCATACGATGGCACGAAAGACCCCATTTCTCACCTTAATAAGGTGAAAGACTTTGTGCAATTCCAAACTCGTAGCGATGCAGCGCTATGCCAGATCTTTGTCATGACACTATCAGGGGTTGCACGCCTCTGGTTTGAGGGACTCCCAGCCAGATCTATTGATAAGTTCTCTCAGTTGGAGGAAAAGTTCAGGAGTCGGTTTAGCACGGCGATCCCTATCAGGAAGTCCACAGCCGTGCTATTCGATATTCATCAAAAACCGCAGGAGCCATTGAACGAATTCTTAGGTCGATTTGATCTCAAAATGTCCCTGACGCTAGGGGCCACTATTGATTTCGCGGTGGAGGCCCTAAAACGCAACTGTCGATACGGGAAATTAAGAGATACCCTAACGGTGGATCCACCATTGACCCTGGATGCGTTAAGACTGAAAGCGCATAATTATGCGAGGATGGAAGAGGAAGAAAATAGAGAAAGGATGTGGGACATACCGACTGACCCATACCTGGCCCCTAACGCTCCGAACAGTAGCGCTCTTGTCACACGGCCCAATGATGATTATAGTCAACGAAAAGAGCACACCGCCAAGGCCTCTAATCGGCAGAGAGGTAATTTTTCGAAAGGAAAACCTGGAGGGCAGATCCGCCGAAGGGTCGGATATATGACCCTGATCGTCCTTCCCTCATACTTCCAAGGGCGGAAATCCTAGCGATAGTTCAGCAGCAAAATCTGCCCATCCGTTACCCAGCTCCTGTAAAACCCGGAGTGATCATGGGAGGAAGAGAGAATGCATGCTGCAAGTTCCACAAGGTCAAAGGACACTCGACCGATGTGTGTAGGGAACTGAAACTGGCCATCGAACGGTTAGTTGAGGAGGGCTACCTCGGAGAATTTGCCACCAAGACAAGAGAAGAGGCTAGGAATAACCCAACTGAAATAACAACTGATCATAGGCAAACACCTTCCCGTGCAACGGGGGCTAACGCGATACCCCTCGGGCAAAATAGAGAGGCTCTCATTGTTCATAGCGATCAGATGCCTATGATTAATATCATCGTAGGAGGAACACCTTACTTCGAGGAAGTTATGCAACAAACGCCCAATCCCGGAGAAAAATGCAAACGAGAAAGCGCGCAGGGAAAAGCGAGGCCATAAGCGCTCTAGACAGGATGGTATTGTCCTTCTCAGAAGAAGACGAAAAAGGCATTGTTTTCCCGCAAACGACGCGTTGGTGGTAACACCCGTCATTGGCAGCCACGGAGTAAGAAGAACTCTTATCGATAACGGGAGCGCGGTAAATTTATTTTCGCTAGAAGCATACAACCTAATGAAATGCCCTGACGGTGAGCTGGAACCTTGCAAAAGACCAATCGTTGGAATCGATGGGGTACCAATCCCGGTAGCGGGAATTACGTCATTATCAGTGTATTTTCGAGAAGACACCTCCAAACGCTCTGAAGAGCTATTATTTCTAGTCGTGGACCTGACGCTGCCTTATAATGCCATACTGGGACGACCGTTCCTTAATCATTTTGGGGCCGCAATATCCCAAAAGTACCTGCGAATGAAATACCCCTCATGGGACGGCGTGGTCTCGATCAAAGGAGACCAGAAGCTAGCCGCTGAATGCTACCTGCTTATGACTCAAAGGAGTTGTGACCGTTATGTGTGCGTGGCAGATGATCCCTTCGATGATAAAGAAGAACAGCGCACTCAACCGCTCGATCAAATGATGTCAATACCTGTCGGAGAGGACAGTGAAGCGAACCTCTTGATCAGTGAGAAACTAAGTCCCGAAGAGAATGTGCAATTAGCTCGACTGTTAAGAAAATGCAAGGGGGAATTCGCGTGGAAATCGGCAGACATGCCGAGAATCTCACGAGAAGTCGCAGAACACCGATTAAACGTTAGCCCTGACGCTAAGCCTATTCAACAAAAGCGGCGCATTTTCTCACCAGAAAAGATAGCGGCCATTGAGAAGTCCAATACCCAACCTGGCTAGCTAACCCTGTGTTAGTTCCAAAGCCTAATGGGGATTGGCGCATGTGCATCGATTTCACTGACTTGAACAATACTTGCCCCAAAGATTGCTATCCTCTTCCTCGAATCGATCAGTTGGTCGACCAAACTGCTGGATACGCCTACCTAAGCTCCCTAGATGCTAACTCCGGGTATCATCAAATTCCCATGGCTACAGAAGATGAAGAAAAAACTGCCTTCATTACTCCAAGGGCTACTTACTGTTACACCGCAATGCCGTTTGGGCTAAAAAACACCGGGGCAACATTCCAACGCATGGCAAACAAGGTTTTCGAAAAGCAAATTGGGAGAAATGTAGAAGCTTATGTGGATGACATCCTAGTCAAAAGTCGAAGCTTTAAAAACCACCTAACCGACTTAGAAGAAGTCTTTAGGGTGATGAAAGAGTACAAAATGAAGCTGAATCCAAGGAAATACATGTTCGCGTTCCAAACGGGCAAATTCTTGGGCTACGTGGTTAGACGGAAAGGCATTCAGCCTAATCCTTCAAAGATAAAGGCCATACAGGATATGATACCCCCTCGGACTGTCAAAGAAATACAGAAGCTCACCGGACGCATCATCACGTTGGGACGTTTCATATCTAAGCAGGGTGAGAGGTGCTTACCTTTCTTCAAAGTCATTCGCAACAAAGCCCCCTTTGGGTGGACAGAGGAATGTGAGAAAGCGTTCACAGCGCTAAAAGCTTACCTGTCATCCGATATATTGTTAACAAGGCCTGAATTTGGCGATGAGCTATACCTATACCTGGGCATCGCTGACGAGGTAGTCAGTGCTATCCTTGTACGAAGCGAAGGGCATATACACCATCCTGTATTTTTCGTTAGCCACATATTGAAAGATGCCGAGCTACGATACGCCCGCATCGAGAAGATAGCGCTCGCACTAATACAGGCAACGCGAAAGATAGACCGATACTTCCAAGCCCACCCCGTAACCGTACTCACTGATCAGCCGTTGAGAAAAATCTTTAGAAAGCCAGAGTCCTCGGGGAGAATGTTGATTTGGGCAATCGAGCTCGAACAATACGGGCTGCAATACAAAGCTAGACCAGCCATCAAAGCCCAAGCGTTAGCAGACTTCATAGCGGAATGTATATTCACGAAAGACGCGTTAGTAGAACCGTCAGGAGAAGAGTCAGAGGATTCATGTCTCCCGTCCCCGGACACATACGCAGATTCATGGGTTATTCACATGGATGGAGCGAAAAATCAAGAGCTAGCAGGCGCAGGTATTTTCCTAGTCGGACCAAACGGCATGGAGATACGATACTCCATCAGAATCGTGCAACCATTGTCCAACAATGCGGCTGAATACGAAGCGTTGCTAGTAGGACTCAGAATAGGAAACAGCTTCTCCGTAGAAGCTATGCCCATTTCAGAATCAGAACGTGGCATGCGCTTAAAGATACGCGGGGACTCTAAACTAATAATGGATCAAGTTATGGGGAACTCTCAAGCTAGAGAGCCCATCATGATTCAATACTTGGCCAAGGTGAGGCGTGAGCTGTCGAAGATGCAGGAAAAAGGCACTCAGGTCACCTTTGAACACATCCCCAGGGAAAGCAATGAAGAGGCTGACAGCCTCGCCAAGATGGCAGCCAATTCAGAAGCCCCCATACCTAATGATGTGTGCTACGGAGAACTATCCACACCTTCTTTCATGGAAGAACAAGCATCGCTTTGTGTGGAAGAGATAGAAAGTGACTAGAGAACCCCAGTGATAGAATATCTGAAACATGATAAGCTGCCAGAGGAGAGCGTGGAAAGGAGGAAAATCCTGAAACGAGCGGCGCGATGCACATATTACAACGGGGAGTTAATACGGAGGTGTTTCTCCCATCTTGCCGCTAAGTGCATAACGGAGCAAGAAGGCTTACATGTACTACAAGAAATTCATGAAGGGATATGCAGCATGCAGATCGCTAGCGACACGTTGGCATCCCAAGTTTTTCGGTCAGGGTTCTACTGGCCCACCATTCGGAGAGATTGCCATAACTTCGTGAAAACCTGTCAGAAATGTCAAGAATATGCTAAGATCCCTCGAAACCCAGCCGTGCATATCTCAGAAATAGTCGCTCCCTGCCCGTTTGCTAAATGGGGCATCGACATTTTGGGCCCGTTTCCGAAGGCCAGATCTCAGTTAAAATTCGTGGTCGTGGCGGTAGATTATTTCACAAAATGGGTTGAAGCCGAGGCGTTAGCCACCATCACCACCGAGAAAATCTGGCATTTCTTCAAACACCAAGTCATCATGCGATTCGGGGTACCGCGTATACTGGTCAGCGACAATGGAACGCAGTTCACAAGCCAATTCTTCAGGGATCAGTGCACGAAATTTCAGATTGAACAAAGGTTCTCTTCTGTGGCACACCCCCAAACTAACGGCCAGGCCGAAGTGACCAACCGCAGTATCCTCAGTGGCATCAAAAGAAACCTGGAAGGATCCAAAAATAAATGGCCAGACGAACTGTCATATGTATTATGGGCCTACCGTATGACTGTAAAAGCCAGCACGAGAGAGACTCCTTTCACATTGGCCTTCGGAATAGAAGTTGTCACGCCGGTAGAAATCGGCACCATGAGCCTTCGGGTGGCTCACTTCAGAGAAGAAACTAATGAAGAAAGGTTACGCGCTAACCTCGACGCACTGCCAGAAACACATGAGGAAACTCTCCTAAAATCCCTGCACTACAAAAGGAAAATGGCACAATACCACAACAGGCAGGTGAGAGAACGACTGCTTAAAGCCAGAGACTTAGTGCTCAGAGATAAACGAGCGGCAGGGCAACGTATGGGAAAGCTTAGCCCAAACTAGGATGGACCGTATCGCGTCACCCGTGTTGTGGGGAGAGGAGCTTACCATTTGGAAACACTCGAGGGAACGCCCCTGCAGAATTCGTGGAACATAGCTTGGCTGAAGCTATATCACGCCCGAAACTAGCCTATCCTATCTGGTAATATCAACGTTATCCTGACATATGAATTAGAAATATTCTCCGTGCATTTGCCATTGAAAATGTGCAGGTAGAGAAGAATGCCAGGAGTGAAAATCCTATCCTTGTGATGGCTGGTCCTGATCAGACAGCTCACTAAGACGAGGCACGCCCTGGCATAACAAAGCGTTGGGAGTGAAAATCCTACCCTTGTGGTAACTGTGCTCACATAGACGGCCCATTAAGACGAGGCACGACCCCAACGCCCCCGGGAGTGAAAATCCTATCCTTGTGGCAACCGTGCTCACACAGACGACCCATTAAGACGAGGCACGTTCCAGAGACGCGAGGTTTCAACTCTTGGGAGTGAAAATCCTATCCTTGTGATGTCCGGTCCTGATCAGACGGCTCACTAAGATGAGGCACGCCCCAAGACAATCTTTGACATACGGAAAGGAAGGATACCCCAGCTAGTAACCGAGTGGTTGACATCCGGTGAAGCAAAGTGGGAAAGATATCCATACCGCAACAACACCATCGCGGCAGGCCTAGCAAGGCTAGAGGTTTCCCCCTAACAACAAAGGGTGGCCTGAAGTTGAGCGCAACATGTGCAGAGGTAACACAACAAACGCCATGGGTGGACAATTACACAAGCAGTATTAGGAAACAAGGCAGATAACTAAATTCCAAAGCAGCGGCTTAATCAAGAAAGAAGTGACATTGTCAATATTACAAAACAAAAGGGGGCGCATCAGCCACAAAAGTCAAAAAAATGTATAAAGAATGATGTCTAAGGAGCGGGTGGTACACCGCCTCCTCCCTGCTTAGTGGATCTCCAGCGATAGAAGCTATCGTCATTGGTGTCGGGGATCTTCTCCTCAAAATACTTGGAAAGAAAATCAACGTCAAGGCTATTTATCCCGTACTTAAGCATAAAAGCATCCGACATGATGCCTCCACCTTCTTTCAAATACCAACGGCTCTTCTCAGCAGAAAGAGCAAGATCAGCGGACAACTCAGCATTCCTTTGTCGTTCTTGACGAAGCTCGTTCTCCTCTCGAGAAAGGCGGTCGCTCAGGGCAGCACTCTTCTGCTTCTCCTCCTCCAGAGCAAGCTTGGCAACCTCCATCTCTTGCTTAGCAGTTGTTGCCTCCTGAATAGCAACTGCGGCCTCCCGTTTGGCAGTCTCCGATTCTTGATTGGCGACAGCAAGGGCATCCACGTAACCCTGACGCTCAGACAATAGCTTATTCATTTCCCCCTGCCCGTTTGCCTCCACCCTAGCGCTTTCTTCATCTATATAATGAAGATGGCAGAACGTAGAAAATATTTAGGAACGAAGAAAGTTTATACGTTCCTGCTGGCTCCTGGCCACGAAGGCATCCCTCTCTCGTGAAAGAGACATAATCTCAGTTGCCACCAAGGAGGTAGATGAGAGAACAACATCAGGAGAAGCATCCGCGGGAAACTGCAGGTAGTTATCCCGGAAGGAGCGCAAGCTAAGCCGGTGAGTAGGCAGCAGAGGAGGAGCATATGAAGAGGCGTGGGCCATCAAACTGGGAGTACGGCCACCTCTCGCAGCAATCGGAGGAGACACTGGAACAAAAAGCAAGGTAGGAGGAGAAGAGGGTCGACTACTGGTACCCTCAGCATTAGGTGCAGAAGGCCCGTCTCCCCTAAATACTTCAAGATTAAGGGCACTTGGATTGGAATAAATCGGGGAATCGCTCAAAATGTGAGGACCACCGCCAAAATCGGCACCCTGCGATTGCTCAACCGGCACACCCCCAAGGGTAGCCAGAGAAGGATTATCAGTAGATGGAGAAGGGCTATGTTGAAGCTCATGGCGAGCCTTCTTCTGACGCTCTCGAAGGACTTCCGCCATCGACATGTCACCCTGAGAGGACGAATGAGCAGAAAAAGTGGTGGTTTCCTAGATAACACAAAGCATAATAAGAAAGTTGCGCGAAGAGAAAAGGAAACCGTAAGAAGAGATAAACGCATACTTGAGCGCCTAAAGGAGCTAGAGGAATTCCAGTGGGAATCGGACTAGCAGTTGAAGAAACGGCAGTATGGGAGGAAACGGGATGTGTGGCACGCGTTTGCCTAGCTCTTTTCTTCCTTACAACGCGAGTACGAGGAGGCGGTTGGGCATTGTCTAGAGCGGTAGCAGTGGTCACCCCTTCAGCGGCGGTAGCAGCAGCAGCCGCGGCAGCTCGAGCTTCGGCTTCAGCTTTCTTCCTTTGCTCCCGTTTCCTTTTCTGACGAAAATATTCTGGCTCCCAACCGGGTGGAGGAACGGCACAAATACAAAACGTTAGCGTTAGCACTTCTTGGTAGCACAGAAGGAAAAGTCAAACGCTCACCCCTTTTGCACTGCTCCATGTCCAACCCGTTAGCTACTTTACGGGCATCAACACTGAAGTCTAGTTGAAGCAGCGTCTTCAACCAGCCGTCCTCCAGGTCAGAAAGGGGTTTCCGATTACCCCAAGCCCCATCTTTGATCTCCTCATTAAAGTCGGCCCTCCACATAGGCTCGGGCAGATCAACAATAAAAAATTCTTCTTTCCAGTGGGGAATAGAAGACTCGATGCCCATGAGTTTCTAGGTAAAGGGCTTTAATGAGTCATCTTCATAACGGGGGGATATCGATATAACCCCCTTGCGGGAATACAACTGGAAAATATCATGAAGTAATGCCAAGGTGGGAGAAGCAATCCCTTTGAAACGGCACAAAGCGGCAAATGCGCTAACAACGCAAATCGCATTGGAGCTCAACTGAGCCGGAGCCAGATCAGAATCGGCCAACAGTAATTTTACAAGCGGGTCAAGGGGAAGACAAAACCCATGATCAAATAACTTAACATACAACATTCTACTATTGCCGGGCAAAACGTTGTTCAGGCGAAGAGATTCAGAGGCAGCATGCACGGGATAATCTTGGGGAAATCGAGCCTTAGACCCGGCAAGCTTGCGATTAATCAAGGATAGTGTATAAAGGGAAGTGGGTGTATTATCAATTTTTTCTTCCCTGGAAGACCTCTGAGGATCCCCTTCCTCGGAAGATTTTTTAGTGCGGGTTTTAGCCATAACTAACAAAGGAGAAAGAAAGAGGAAAGAAAAAGGGGTGTGTACCTTGGCAAAAGAGAATACCAGCAATCTCGAACCAGAAAAGAAGAAGCGGCGCGGGTGAAATGCCTAACAGCGTGCAAGAGAGGAGATTAAAAAAGAAAGAGGAGGTAGGGAAAACATTATATATAACCCTGAAAGGGCACGACCAATTAGCAACTGACACATGGTGAAGCAGCGCGTCAAAAGGAGAGGCACGCGCGTGAAGGCATAAGTTTTAAAACAAACGCGCGAGAAGGTATAAGTTTAAAACAATGATGAAACGCTTCAGCACTCATGTCTCCCTAGAAGACGCCTGTTTCAAGCGCCTCTCCATGAAGGGACACGTGTCCTTCTTCATCATTACTTTTCAAATCGCATTAAATGAGGGACTGCGGCATTTAATGACCTAAAAAGCAGTGCTAGCTCCACCAAACGGCACGAAGCGACGATACAAGAAAGATGATGAAGAAACAACGGTAGCATTACAATGAATCAAACGGCGCAATAAGAGTTACATAACGTCAGCATTATTACAGAAGAAATAATGTCAAATAATCCTCAGCAAAGAATAAAAGAAAGCAAACAGTTATGAGAATAGCAACAAAGGAGGGTCCAGGAATCCGTTGCGGAATTTGAGGCATCCGTCAAAGGAAAAAGTGGCGCACCACCATTACCGTCAGCCCCTTTCCCCATCTGGAGCGGAAGAATCATTCCCACCTTTGCCAACCTCATCCATTACGGCAGAGATATAATCGGCAATCTGGGCCAGATTAGAAGAGTCACCCTTGAAATGGCTGCAAATCCAGAAGTAAAGGCCTCCAAAACCTTCTTCTTTCGCAACTCTTCCCTTAATGGTGCCCTGGCAGACTCTTCATCTCGAGCCAGCACCTCTTCGCGAAGAAGGAGATTTTTCTTTCTTTCCAATGCTAACTCTGCCTCCAAAACCTCCATTTTCGCTTTCCCGGCAGACCTTTCTCTGTTCAGCTCCTTTTGAGACTCGTCATAAAGACGCGTTAGCAGTCTCGTATGGTCCGCCGACTTTTCAAGCTGCACCTTTTGAACGCGCATCGCGTTAGAGAAATTTCGTGACTCACGATCGTGAATCTCGAGAAGATAGTTCAGATAGCGGAAGGTATCCAGAGAATCATTCATAACATGCCGAAGACGGGCCGTTGGAGGAAGCTGAAGAAATTTCTCTTTCTCTGCCCGGGAGCTCATCATCTCCCCTATCAAGGGCGCGGTAAACTCATCTCTAGAAAAGGGTTGGGGAACCCCGACAGCGCGGAGACCGTCGAAACAGAACCCTGCCAAGTTCATGCGATAGGCCGGGTCTCGTTAGGGCCGTCATAGGAAAGATTGATTGACGGAACTGAACCCCTAGTAAGTACATTCGAGATAGGAGTGAAAAATAACTGTGGAAGGCTTTAGGCGGCCGCCCAGCAGCTGAGTTCGCAGCGGAAGATGTGGTCGCCACATCAGGAATGCAATGAGAAATCGGGGAATCATGAGCGTCAGCTGTAGGAGGAGGACATGCTGTCGGAGGAGCCTCCGTCTCAGTAAAGCAGGTGGCAGCCGGTGCCTCAGTAATCTTCACTGGCTGAGAAGTCCTTGCCCCAGGAGAAGCGACAGGCGTAGAGGCAGTTACCGCATCAGCAGAAGACATCCCGGTAGCCCGTTCGCTTGCATCCACTCGAAATTTTTTCCGACGCAAGGAAGAAGCATGGCAAAGATCAGGCTTAATATCCATATCCTCGTCGTCACTATCGATCACCCTTGTCGCGGTTTGGCTAGATTCTGCTCCCTTGCGATGATCTGGTAGCCAATTTTCCACAAAACGAGAAGCTCGAACAGAGCCGCCGAGCCTTCGCCCGCCCCGGGCAACTGTCTTGGTTCTCCTCCTGGGGGGTTGAGCGCTTTCCTGATTGGAGCCTCCAGCAGGAGGGGAAGCTGGTAAAGTTTGGAGCGGTACAACATTCAAAGGAACGACGGTATCACCTAGAAACTGAACGTTAGCAAACTCTATAAAGGAAACGTGCCAAGACGAATGAAAAAAGAAAGTACGAAAAGAGGTAGACTCACCCATAATGCACTCCTCTAGAGGCTTGAACAAAGCGAAGTCGCGGATGCGATAGCAGGTGTCCTCGTCTAACAAAGCGTTAGCCTACTCTAGCTCAGCTCTGGTTAGCATCGCGGGATTCTTCCAAATAGGGCCGACGAGCTCCTGATTGAAATTAATACGCCACAAACGGGACGGTAGCTCGAGAACGAAAAAACTACTCTTCCAATCAGCCACACCCTTCTCAAAGCCGCGAAACCGCTGCCAGAATGACTGCACGAACGCGTCATCCCATCGAGGAGTGATTTCGATTAAACAATTATGGCAAATCATACTAAAGAATTTGCGAAATAAATTGAGAGATGGGGTGAAAATGTTCTTCATCTCGCAAGCGCGAAGAAAAGCATAAACTGCACACCAGGAGGAAGGAGTTATCTGGGCAGGATTAAGGTTGTACTCCTGCAGCAGCTAAAGTATTGATTCATGAATGGGAAAGCGGAAACCATAAAGGAACATCTTAAAATAAAGCAGCCTACAAGAACCCAACGCTGGATTATGAAGCCGCATGTAACTTTCAGGAATAGAGGGTTCATACCCGGGCGGAAAGGTAATACCGTGCTCCTCCAGCTCGGCCTTTAGAACCACATCGCATGTAAAAATACTGGGCGATTGTGCGACCTCTGGATCCATGGGTTTCCAGATGACCGGGCGAGGCCTATTCCTAACCATAATAAACCAGCAAAAAGGAAATCTGAGAAGGATTAAAGTGGTACCTTAGAAGGGAAGATTTACGGGAGAACCGACGGACGACGGCAGGCGACCAGAAAGTTATTTGGAGAAGAAGACGGAGGAAGACGAAGGGAAAAAATTCGAAGTGAGGGTAAAAGTTTTGGAGAGAGAAAATGGTCCTTTTTAAAGGATTAAAATGCCACCGCATTAATTAAGCAGCCAGTCATGCGAGGACGCGTGTAAAAAGAAGTTGGCCACGTGGAAAGCATTAAAGAATACGAAAAGAGAAGTTATTCCCCAAAAGGGTGATGAAGTTGACCCAGTCAAAGTAACCACGAAACGGTTGCCTTGGCAAGGCTAACCTCTCGCGTTAGCCATCAACAAGACCAAATACTGACGGAAAAACAATGGCAAGGAAAAAGACAGAAAGCATTGTTTTATTCATAAAATGCCCAAGAGCATGTAGAATAGACCTAACGTAAAGGCATTAATCCTCATCAGGCCAGTAAATGCCATGGTGGTAAACCCCATCATCATCCAGGAATGGCATCTTCTCGTCAGCATTCGGGACAGGCTCGTCTACTTCCCTTCCTGAGCAGGGCCCTGACGGGCCTGACCTTCCTTTGACACCTGATTCTGCCAATCCCACACCAGCATCGGTAGAGGAAGCTTTCTCCAGCGAACAGTCGGATGAAGGAAAACGTTTGCCACCCTCTTGGGTGGTGGAACCAGAAGAAGCCAAAGTCGCGGTGGACACCTTGGAAGTCCTTTTCCTTTGCTTCTTGCAGCCTTTTCGGCAGACCGGAGGCCTCCACGGTGGCGACGGAGGAGGGTGATCTGAGTCTGGCGAAGTCGGAGGAGTCGGCAAGGAATTGTGATCCATGGAACTCAAAAAATAGAAATCTGCCATTCGACCTGTAAAAAGTACAAGAGAAAGGAAAGGATGAAGATGAACAGGGAAAGGGGAAAGTGACTCCCTTAAATAGCCAAGGAAGCGCTCCGATCCTCGCGCAGGCCCCTGAAAAACAATTAAGATGCCTGGGAAAAGTAACCGTAATTACAGAAGCCGATCCGGCACAGGCATACCCACTCGATAAATGCACCAATCAAAAGGCACCAAACAACCGCCCCAACCACCTGCCCCAGGAAAAATGGCCCTGGAAACAGTTGAGGTAGAACATTCATTGCTAATTCCCGGAACACAACCACGGCAATGGCTATGTCCCGAGGAAGACTCATTTTCAGGTGGGCTTATAATGAATACCCCAACTAAAGCATCGAGGAATCAAACTAGAAAAAGAAGATTTAATAATAAGTGGAAACAACCATTTATTTATGGCCTGAGCGGCCTTAGCGTCTAGATATATACAAGAAAGCATAAGAGAAAACAATAAGAGGGAGCGAAGACAGCGATCAAGCGTTGGATCCAGCATCATCTTCCCCGGGCACGACGGGAACCTCCCTCAAGGAGTCAGCAACGGAGGTCAACTCGGCAGAGCAGGCCCTCATACCCTTCAAGCAGCAGGTCAGTAAGTCCTTCCTCTGCTGTAGCATCGAAGCAACCATATCGAGATGAGAGGTGGTGGTGGCCAGCTTTGCCAAACTCTCCAGAGGGCTAAAGTCCTCCAAAGATATCCCCAGCTGCTTAGACAAAATAGGGGTCATTATCCCCTGCAGTTCCAGAACATCCTCTGAGGTCTTGAGGACCATCCTCTCTAGGAAGCCGATGTCACCCTCCGTAAGATTCTTCAGGGTCAAAGTCTTGGAGATCAGGAAATTTCTGGTCAGCTCATCCATGGTGAAATGTGAAAAGAAAGGACGAAAAGGTGTGAAGAAATTCGCACAAAGAAAAGCTTCAATTTATAGCTCCTGGACAAGTATAGTCAGGGTCAGCCCACTTCCTAACAAAGAGCCGCTCCGGTATGAAGGAAACTAACACATGAAGAAGGGGCGTCAGCCCTTGGTAAACACTCGGGCTCATTTTCAGTTGGGCTTATGATAACAATCCACCTAACGACAAGAGTATTTTCGTCTCTTACCCCACACGGAAAGGAAAGAATCACTGTTCCTACTCCCACGGTAGGGTCGAGGCCGTCACTCCCCTAAGAGGCTAACGCCAGGAGAGCTGACGTCACGTAGGAGGTCTCCGCATGGATCTCCCATGTTCCCAGAGATGTCATCTCACCCCAAGGAACGCACCAACCGTTACCTTACCTGGGTAACAACTACCCCCACACCTAACACCGTGATGGTATATCACGACATGGGCAAACCCTGGCCCCTGACGGGACCGGTTGCCCTCCCAGCGATCCCACTCGTGCAGAAATGCTTATCTCGTCTATAAATACCTCCCCCACAAAGGAGGAAGGTAAGCAAGAATTACTGGCCCAAGCTCTGCTAATTTCACCACAAATACTGACTTAAGCATTGGAGTGTTTCCGCCGGAGAACCCCTCCGGCGTCTTGCAGGTGCAATGGACCACCGTGGACACTGAACTAGAGAAGCCTTTTCCCCTTCTACCCTTCGGCCGAAGACTAATTCTTATCAAGTATGCTCACTCAACCCTTACCAAGAATCAGGTGTTTAGCTAGTAAACATATTAATCAAGGAAATAGAAAGAGTAATTGAAGAACATGAAAATAGAATTAAATGCGATATTTCAAAGGAATTATCACAACAATTGTTTTCAAAACCAGAAGAAGGGAGGATGGAAGATACCATAATGGACAGCCTTCCCTAACCTTTAACAAGGTTAGAGTCCCCACCCATCACGTTCCTTTCCAAACTCCTTCTTCAAATTAACTAAAAGATAGGGATAAAAATCCCAATTGTTTTTAAATCCTAAAGCGATAATAATAATAAGATAATAACAAAGTGTTTTTGTTCAAATAGGATTACATCCAAGAAATCTTCAAGTGGATGTAACAGCCAGCTGGTCTCTAATCTGATCCCGCTTCCCATGAGTCCATGTTCAGCACGCTTCTACCCTGCAGTCTTAGCCAAGACATGCGGCTAAGACTGCGAGTCTTTTGCTCCAGCACTAGATTCTTCCAGAACCAGTCTTGCCCAAGATTCCTCCAAAAGAAGCCAGATTGACATAAAAAGGACAGTTTCTGCCACAAACAAGGAGTTTTGAAGTGGAAAAAATACGGGAAATAAAGCGTCAATCAAACCTCACCACACTTAAACAATGCTTGCCCCCAAGCATACTGGATTCTTAACTAAGACAAAAAGAAAGACTAAAAATAGACAGACTCAAACAGTGGCAATTTTCTAGACAGACTACCCTTAGCCCATTTCCTTCAATATCTTTGGCCTATGATAGTTGGCATACTTCTCAATGGATCCCAACCCTTATGAATACAGCCTAATCAACACCCTAGACATCTGAATTCTATATGACCATAACATCTTTGCATTCCACAACAGACTCAACAAGGCAAGACATTCACCTACTTGGATTTTTTTCCATTTAATTCAATTGCTCAATATCATCATCTAATTACCTTGCCTGAAGTTTTATTTTACTATGCCAGAATTGCTAAAAGTTTCTTGATTGTTAATGCTTAGTGAGGCAGAAACATCAAGACATTTGCATTTTTTTTTTTACCGTTGCTCTTTTAAAAGTTTCTTGATTATTTCCACTTGGTGAGGTAGAAACATCAAGACATTTTTATTCATATTTTTTTCTAGAGCTACAATTTACTAGGCATAGCAGTAGTTCTCTATATTAGAGAAATTCAGCATAATTACAAGGCATTAAACTCCATTATCCACTAGCAATTTTCCTTAAGGGGGTATTAGGTATTTTTGGTGGAGGTTTGCCTAGGTGTCAAGTCAGTTACACAATGCTAGACCCTATGATTATGTATAATAAGGATGTCTCTAGGCTGAGCATGCTGTGTTCATAAGCTATGGGGTCACAAGGTGAAGTATGCCAAAGGTCAAGGCTAAGATACTCGAGAAAACAGGCTTTAGGCATAGTCCAGAAAATTCACTGACACAAACAAAACAGAGAGCACACATTCCTAAAAACACACAAATTGACAAAGAAAAATAATGCATCGGACTCTGTTTCAGATGATCTAGGCCAACTAACTTAGCCTAGATTCACAAAAAATTTCATGCGATCAAAGAAATCACACCAAAAACACTTCAGAACAAGTATATACAGACAAACATCCTAAAAACACCCTCACCACACTTAGAGAACACATTGTCCTCAATGTGTAAATGAGAGAAAAAAACACAAAAATTTTGAAAAAGAAAGAAAGAAAGATACGACCTGGGGGTATTCACTGAGATGTGGAAGGTGGAGGCTTCGGGTCTTGCACAGAAGGTGCTGGTTCTTCTTCTTCATATGAGGCATCACTGGAGTCACTCGTGGTGCTGAAGTGGTCATTCACTTTGTTGTGAATGTGCGCAAAAACTCTGTCTATGGCCTTGATGTAGGTGAAAATTCCTTCTAAGTGTGCCTGGATGAACTTATACTTGGCGTCCTGTTGCTCCTTGAACTTGTCCAGCCCTTCCTTCTGTGCCAACTTGACACTCGCAAACAGAGATTGTTGTTGATCCACAATCTGTTGCATCTATTTTTTAGAGGAGTCTTGAAAGTCATGGAACAGCTTCTGATTTGTCGTGAAAGCTTCGAGCTGGATCTGCATAAGCTCAAGGAATTTGTTGGCCCATTCTGGAAGTCCAGGGTGGTCAGGATCAATGTCGAGGCTATTGGTCTGCTCAGGCATCTGGTCATCTTGCCCAAGATTGGGCTCCTCTGCTGCACCGTCAATCTGAATTGGCTTAACCTTGAAGTTCCCGTTGATCCTCTTCCCATAGAGGTGATCTGCTGCTGGGGTAAATCCTGTATTAAAACAGAGATAGCCTTTTTCCTCGTGGAAATGGCCCATTTGGTCAAAAGCCTTAAGATCCATGATCTTAATGGCACAAGATTTATATAAATTTAAAGCAGATAAATCTATACCCCTAGCAGTGGTAGTCAAATGGGAAATCAGTATTCCTAAAATCATTCTAGGAAGAGAATCACATGCTTTTATCTGCCTAGCAATCCAATAGCTAAGATTAACTCTTTTCTCATGCAGCATGCACCAAAGCAAAAATGTCTCAAGTTTTGAAATATTACCCGAGACTGTGGTCATGGCCGAGAGATTGATTGAAAGGATCCTTTGGAGAATCCTCAAAGTAGGATCTTGGATCTGGTGAGCCTTTGAATTTTTTATTTAACTTAGCAGCTTGGTCACCAATCAATTCCCCATAGGTCGCTGCCTTATCCCAATCTTGGGGATAATCAGTCAGGGCATTCACATATTCATCAGACTTGAGGCCATCCTCAGTCACAAAACCAAGCAAAAGGTTAAAATCACCAATCGAAAAGTGACACCATTTATCAAGCAACCAAAAGTGCACAACATCAGCAGCACTCAGATCAGGAAAAGCTCTACCATTAGCATACAATCTCTCCTGATCTATCCAGAAAGAGGAATGAATCTCTAAACATAGTTCAGCATAAGCGGGCATGCTAAGATAGAAAAAACAATCCCACCCAAGATTGGATATAAACTGCCTAATTCTGTTGCCCACCCCCAATTCATCAAGAAATGAAAAATCAAGGACAACGAAAGGAGTGATTTCACAGGCATGCTTTTCAGTCAATTTAGACCTAAAATCAGGAGTATCAGGCCTCAAACAGCCTTTCAAAGAGTTTAAGGGTGGAAGGGTTACCTTGGCAGTCTTGGTCGCAGGCTTGGCCAAGACTGCAACCGCTTCGGCATCAGAGTCTGAGCCAAGATCGGACTCATCTACTATCTTCTTGCCCTTGGCAGCCGCAGATCGCATCCTCTTGGCTGGGGCAGAACCAACACTCGCATCTGCCTTCCTCTTCCCTGACTTCTTTGATTTGGCTGAGCCTTCTTCACACTTAGGCTCTGAATCTGAAATCTCTTTAACCTCGGAGCCAGCCGGCTTGCTAACCCTAGATTGGGTTTTGGGCAGGGAGGCTGTAGTAGGAGTGGAGAGAATTTTTTTTAGAGAATCAGAGGTGGCTGCTTCCATGGATATGATTGTCCTTGCGATATCGAGGGCCTCGTTGAGGTTTTGCGGTAAATCCTCCTCTGGATTCGTTAGAGAAGGAGATCGCGAGGGAGTAGGAGATTCTTGCCTAATCGGGGTGGATTTCACTTTCTTTGCGGATGATCTCTTGGATTTTCCCATGTTAAACGCTGATTGAATCGTGGGTTAGAAGTATGAGAGTGGAGCGATTTTAGCTGAGATGATTTTGAGAGATAAGAGAGAGAGGGCGAGATTTTAGGTATTTAGTGTTTGTGGGAGGTAAGGAGATTGATTCTTCAAAGGTAATCGTTAATCAAAATTTGGAAATAATTAATTTCCAAATCATAATTAATAATTTCAAAAATGTCACCGTTATCCCTTCTTTTTCTCCTCCAATAAACACGCTACCTTCTCTTTTCTTCTTTTTCTCCGCGTGTCAACCAGCCCAAGGCTGAATAAAATGTGGCTAAGATCAAATATACTCCTCACCACACTTAGATCCTCAAAATCACTCCTGAAAAAAAAAATCTTTCACAAACTCCTTGAAAATTTCAGCAAGAGAAAATCAATCAGTGGTACTAGCAAAATTTGAACAATAAATTTATTCAAGAGAAAAATAATAAAAGGTATGGGTTGCCTCCCTTGTAGCGCCCTAGTTATAGTCCTAGGCATGACTTTGCTGTTTTAATGAATCTCAGGTGGGGCTTCAATCGCCTGATTTTCCTGAAACGTTGGAAATCCTTCTAGGAATGGTTTGAGTCACTGTCCATTGACCTTAAATACAATCCCTGTCTTTTCATTCTTAACATCCACTGCACCATGAGGGTAGATATTAGTGATAACATATGGACCCTCCCATTTGGTTTTAAGCTTACCTGGGAAGAGCTTGAATCGTGAATTGTAAAGAAGAACTTTTCCCCCAAGTTGGAGATTCTTCTCAACAATCTTACTGTCATGATATGTTTTCATCCTGATCTTAGCTAAGAGCTGGTTATCATATGCTTAATTCCTCAATTCTTCTATTTCGTGGATTTGGAGTTTCCTCTCCTCACCTGCTTGGTTGTACCTTAGATTGCATTTCTGAATTGCCAAATAAGCTCTATGTTGCATACCTATTGGCAGGTGACAGTTTTTCCCATACACTAATTTGTAAGGAGTCATTCCTATGGGGGATTTGTAAGCAGTCCTATACGCCTATAGCGCATCATCCAACCTTTGGCTCCAATCTCGTCGATCTAAACCAACAGTCTTAGCTAAGATCGATTTGACTTCTCTGTTTGACACCTCCGCTTGGCCATTTGACTGAGGGTGGTATGCAGTGGAGACTTTGTGGGTTACACCATACTTCCTGAAAAGAGAAACAATAATACTATTGCAAAAATGTGTGCCTCGGTCGCTAATGATCCCCCTAGGCACGCCAAATCTGTTCAAAATGTTAGTTTTCAAAAATGAAACAACAGTCCTAGCATCATTGGTCCTAGTTGCCTTAGCTTCTATCCATTTAGACACGTAATCTACCGCAAGAAATATATATTATTTTCCATCCGACATAAGAAATGGTCCCATGAAATCAATGCCTCATAGATCAAAAATCTCACAATTTAATATAACATTCATGGGCATTTGATTTCTAGCGCTAATGTTTCCTATCTTTTGGCATTCAGGGCATGTCTTACAAAACATATAACTATCATGGAATAGGGTGGGCCAATAAAATCCTGACTCTAGGACTTTTAGGGTTGTCCTCTTAGCTCCAAAATGTCCACCACATGCATAAGAGTGACAAAATCTCAAAACCGATGGGATTTCAGTTTCAGGAATGCATCTTCTAATCAACTGATCAGATCCAATTTTCCAAAGATAAGGGTCATCCCAAATGAAATATTTGTTGTCGTGCTTAATCTTAACCTTTTCTTGAGCCGTTAGGTCTCCATGGTGTTTACCCGTGGCTAAGAAATTGACTAGGTCGGCAAACCATGGTCTATTTACCTGGACGGTAAATAGATGTTCGTCTGGAAAATCATCTCTGATTAGTTCTGAATCGGCCTTTACAAAGCATCTACTTAGGTGGTCTGCAACTAAGTTCTTCTTTCCTGCTTTGTCCTTAATCTCCAAATTATGTTCCTATAAAAATAAAACCCATCGGATCAGTCTTGGCTTAGATTCGGCTTTTGTCAAGAGGTACCTTAAGGCTGCATGGTCAGAAAAGACTATGACTTTTGTTCGCAATAAATATGATCTGAATTTATCCAAAGCGAAGATTATTGCGAACAATTCTTTCTCCGTTGTGCTATAGTTATTTTGCGCATCGTCAAGCATCTTAGAGGTGTAGTAGATCACGTGTGGATCTCTACCATTACTCTACCCTAGAACCGCACCAACAGCTGACTTACTAGCATCACACATCAATTCGAATGGCAGGTTCCAATCTGGGTCTTGGATGATTGGGGATGATATGAGTTTCTCTTTGACCTTCTCAAACGCTTCTTGGCAAGATTCGTCAAAATCGAAGTCCACTTCCTTTTGCAAGAGTTTGCACATTGGTTCTGCTATCTTCGAGAAATCTTTGATAAACCTGCGGTAAAACCCTGCATGGCCTAGAAAACTTCTAAGCTCACACACGCATGAGGGGTAAGGCAAGGTTTTGATAATGTCAATCTTAGCCTGGTCAACTTCTATACCTTTCTTAGAAACTACATGACCCAAGACAATACCTTGTTCAACCATGAAATGACATTTTTCATAGTTAAGAACAAGATTAGCGGTCACACACCTTTTCAAAATATGTTCCAATGTCGTTAAGCATTTATCAAAATTATCACCATAGACGGTGAAGTCATTCATAAACACTTCAATATCTTTTTCCACATAGTCTGAAAAGATACTAACCATACACCTTTGAAAGGTGCCCGGCGCATTGCACAATCCGAATGGCATCCTCCTATACGCAAAGGTTCTGAAGGGACATGTAAATGTCGTCCTCTCTGATGAACGAGGCCTAGAGGGGGGGTGAATAGGCAATAATAGGAAATAAAAAATTCTAACACAAATGTAAATAATTTGAGTGCGGAAATTAGAATGTAAAAACACAAGTATGTATAGTGGTTCCAATTCCTCAATGAATTGTACTCCACTACCTAAGAGTCCTCCTCTTAGGATTTTCTAACAACGAACACTTCGTTATTTACCTTGAGTTTTTACGGGTTCAACTCAAACCTTACACCTTGGTTTTTGCGGGCTCAACCAATAAACCTTTCACTTGGTTTTCACGGGATCACCAACAACCTTACACTTGGTTTTTGCGGGCTCAACCAACAAACCTTACAATGTGATTTTTCCGGGCTCAATCACAACCTAACACAATCAAGATTACTTGACAAGAGAATGTTAAATAGCAACACAATTGGTGTACAAATAAACTATGTATGATTCAATAAATAACACCAATAAATGAACAAGAAATACCTCAAAAGAAAGCTTAAACCTTACTTGAAATATGGACACAAGATAGAGTAAATTCGGATGAGTGAAGCTTGTGTTATCAAAGAGTCAAGTTGAAGGTTTTGCAAAAACTCAGATTTTTTGGTCTTTTGAAAAGTATGAGAGCTTTCTAAAATCTTTCTTGTGTTCTAAATGTTCTTGTTAAGTTCTAACTCATCTAGGATGAGTATATATAGGTTTTAGATCAGTTATGATCCAGACAAGAAAGTATGGAGCCAAAAATCCCGTTATAGTGGACAAAATAGCTGTTGGGAAAAACTAGCCGTTGGGCAAAACGCTATGGCGTTTTGGATAACGCTATAGCGTTTTGCTACTGAAGTTATTTCGTAACTTCAGAGGCAAAACGCTATGGCGTTTCTCAAAACGCTATAGCGTTTTGAGAAACGCTATAGCGTTTTGCTCCTGGACGAAATCCTTCGTTCCAGTAGCAAAACGCTATAGCGTTTTCACAAACGCTATGGCGTTTTAAGCCTGACGAAAATGCAAAAAACCTTTCCGAAATTCATTTTCGCTAAAACCTTTTGACTCAAAAACTCTTGAGGTATTTAATGAACATTGATCAAGTGTTAAGTTGAATCATACTTACATGATTAAAGTTCTAATGTACACTTGATCTTCTAGCTTGTGATATCTTGATTTGTTGCTTCTTTTCTTATTTGCTTGATCACAAACTACACACACTTTAACTTCAAATTGCATTAGTAATACTAATTAGTTTGTGTGTCTAAAATCATCAAAACAAGAGTAAGTTGCCCTTGGGCTAACAATCTCCCCCTTTTTGATGATGACAACCACAAGCTAATTATAAATCATAATTGAACTAGCAATTGAAGTTGAAGTCAAAATGGAGAAAACTTACATCTCCTATCTTTGCCAAAGGAATGCTCCCCCTACATAAAACATTAGTTGCACATAGAGCATAGCAAAGATAAAAAGTTTTGCTCCCCCTAAATCTTACCATTCTCCCCTTTGATGTGAGCTTCATTACCAATAGATAGATATCTTCCCCTTAACTCACTCTCCCCCTTATTCTCCCCCTTTGTCATTAACAAAAAGGGTAAAAAAAATAGGAGGTCCAAAAGATCAAATAAGTTGTAAAGAAAGGAGCAAGCAAACATTAAAATCCAAAAATACTTTAACAAGTATTAAGATCAAACAATTATCCAATCCAAAGATAAATATCAACAAAAAGATAAAGAGAGGATAATCAAAATTATACTTGTCGGTTTTCCCTTGGGCTACCAATAGCAAAATTACAAAATAATTTACCAAAAGGGTGAGCATCGATTCATCACCCGACTTGTGCCACGAATACCCTACATATATTTCATTTATCTTCAAGGGGTTTCCGGCACACCTACAAAACAAATCATTTCACTTTTGGTACCCAAATCCGTTTGGGTCCTTCCAAGTTAGCATATGCACTCTTTTGTGCCCACATTTGTTTTGCATAAACAAGTCCTTTACGAATAAAGCAAAAATATGCTAAATGACCATTCTTATGACAATAATCACATTTATACAAAGGTCTATCATGTGATTGATTTGAAGAACTAGCATGATCACAATTTCTTGTTTTAACAAAAGATGTTTTAAAATTATTCATGCTAGAAGAGTGATCAAATCCAATACCTCTTCTATCACAATTAGTCTTTTGCTCATTTAAACACTTTTGTTGGCTTTGTGCACTTTGAATAAATTTAGCTAAAGTAGATTCAAGAGTTTTAATCTTTTCATTTAAAAGAGCTACTTCTTTACTAGAGTTTGCACAAAGTTCACAACTAGAGTTTTTCTTCCCCTTAGCAATTTCCAAAGATTTAAGCTCATCTCTAGTATCACCCAAAACATCTCTTAAATCTTCATTGTCATTTTTCAAAAAATCATTTTCCTCTTTCAAGGATATGTTCAAAGATTCTAACTTAAGAATATCATTTTTCAAATTTGCTTGATGTTTGGTAAGTTCTATGTATTTTTTACTAATCTCTTCAAACTTAACAAATAGTTCACCGAAAGCATTTTGCAATTCTTCAAAATTACATTCATCATCGGAATTACAAGAACTTACCTCGTCATCGCTTTCCCCTAGTGCCATAAGGCACACATTTGTACATCCGTTGAATGAGGTGGAAGTTGATGAAGAACTCCTTTGAGAAGCATCACTTTCTACATTTGCATAGAAACATATGTTTGATATTTCTTCCCCGGATGAGGATGTTGACAAATAATCCTTTGACTCCTCATCATCATCATCATCCCAAGTAGTAGCTTTAAGTGCTCTTTTATGATGATTTTTATTGTTGTTTTTATCTCTTGACCTTCTCTTTGATTTTTCAAGTCTAGGACATTCACTCTTTACATGTCCTGGCTTTTCACATTCAAAACAAACAACATCATTTCTAAAATCGGATTTAGAAGAGTTAGAATACTTACTTTTGTAGTTTCTTGAATTTTTCAAGAAATTCTTATAATGCTTATTGAAGAGGGCAAGTGATTCTTCATCTCCTTCCGGAATGGTGCTTTTGAATGCAATATTGTTGCTCTTGACCTTTTGCACTTCCGGTTCACCCATTTTGAGTTTGTGCTCAAATGCCGTAAGAGAGCCAACAAGTTGAGAATAGGTAGGTCTCTTTTCAAGCTCATCAAAAATAGAAGTCTTGGCATTCCAAGAGTTAGGTAAAATACTAAGAAGTTTTCTTACCATCTCCTCATCGCTAGGAGTCCATCCAAGAGTTCCCATAGTATTGCAAATATTTTGAATTCTAGTGCTTAAATCATAAATAGTCTCACCACTCTTCATATCTAGCAATTCATACTCACGCTTGAGTGTGTTGAGTCTAATGTTTCTCACTTGAGGAGTACCTTCATGGGCTGTCTCCAAAGTATCCCAAACATCCTTGGACAATTTACAAGCACTAACACGGTTAAATTCATTTTGAGAAATTGAGCAAAATAAAACATACCTTGCCTTGTCTTCGCTTTGTTTTCTTGAAACCGATCCAGCTGGCCACCTATCAAAAGGAAGAGGTTTTGTTGATCCATCTTCAGCCAGAGGTTCCATGGGAGTGACAAATCTATGTAAAACGCAATCTAGCATGATTTGATCTTGTCCACCTAGGAAGGCTATCATCTTTATCTTCCATTGTAAGTAGTTGTTCCCATCAAGAAATGGTGCACGGTTGAGAGCACAATATAATCCCTCTTGAGCCATTTGATCTTTTACTTGAGGTGATTAAACCTACAAAACAAGTACCTTGCTCCGCTACCAATTGATGAACGAGGCCTAGAGGGGGGGTGAATAGGCAATAATAGGAAATAAAAAATTCTAACACAAATGTAAATAATTTGAGTGCGGAAATTAGAATGTAAAAACACAAGTATGTATAGTGGTTCCAATTCCTCAATGAATTGTACTCCACTACCTAAGAGTCCTCCTCTTAGGATTTTCTAACAACGAACACTTCGTTATTTACCTTGAGTTTTTACGGGTTCAACTCAAACCTTACACCTTGGTTTTTGCGGGCTCAACCAATAAACCTTTCACTTGGTTTTCACGGGATCACCAACAACCTTACACTTGGTTTTTGCGGGCTCAACCAACAAACCTTACAATGTGATTTTTCCGGGCTCAATCACAACCTAACACAATCAAGATTACTTGACAAGAGAATGTTAAATAGCAACACAATTGGTGTACAAATAAACTATGTATGATTCAATAAATAACACCAATAAATGAACAAGAAATACCTCAAAAGAAAGCTTAAACCTTACTTGAAATATGGACACAAGATAGAGTAAATTCGGATGAGTGAAGCTTGTGTTATCAAAGAGTCAAGTTGAAGGTTTTGCAAAAACTCAGATTTTTTGGTCTTTTGAAAAGTATGAGAGCTTTCTAAAATCTTTCTTGTGTTCTAAATGTTCTTGTTAAGTTCTAACTCATCTAGGATGAGTATATATAGGTTTTAGATCAGTTATGATCCAGACAAGAAAGTATGGAGCCAAAAATCCCGTTATAGTGGACAAAATAGCTGTTGGGAAAAACTAGCCGTTGGGCAAAACGCTATGGCGTTTTGGATAACGCTATAGCGTTTTGCTACTGAAGTTATTTCGTAACTTCAGAGGCAAAACGCTATGGCGTTTCTCAAAACGCTATGGCGTTTTCAAAACGCTATAGCGTTTTGAGAAACGCTATAGCGTTTTGCTCCTGGACGAAATCCTTCGTTCCAGTAGCAAAACGCTATAGCGTTTTCACAAACGCTATGGCGTTTTAAGCCTGACGAAAATGCAAAAAACCTTTCCGAAATTCATTTTCGCTAAAACCTTTTGACTCAAAAACTCTTGAGGTATTTAATGAACATTGATCAAGTGTTAAGTTGAATCATACTTACATGATTAAAGTTCTAATGTACACTTGATCTTCTAGCTTGTGATATCTTGATTTGTTGCTTCTTTTCTTATTTGCTTGATCACAAACTACACACACTTTAACTTCAAATTGCATTAGTAATACTAATTAGTTTGTGTGTCTAAAATCATCAAAACAAGAGTAAGTTGCCCTTGGGCTAACACTCTCTTGGTCTTCTAATGCCACTGGGATTTGGTAAAATCCCGAATAACCGTCCAAGAAACAGTAATGGGACTTCCCAGTCAATCTTTCCACCATTTGGTCAATGAATGGTAATGGAAAGTGATCTTTCCTTGTGACTTGGTTAAGTCTGCGGTAGTCTATGCAGACTCTCCATCCATTCTGAATTCTCGTGGTTCTCTTTACTCCATCCTCACCTTCAGTCACGGTAGTGCCTATCCTTTTAGGCACAACCTGTACAGGGGAAACCCATGAACTATCAGAGATTGGGTATATAATTCCAGCATCAAGTAATTTAATGATTTCTTTCTTGACAACTTCCATCATCGGAGGGTTTAGCCTCCTTTGGGGTTGTCTAATAGTTTTCTTATCCTCTTCCACATGAATTTTGTGGGTGCAAATGGTTGAGGATATACCCTTGATGTCTGCTAAGGTTCATCCAATAGCCTTTTTATGTTCCTTCAAAATGCTTGTCAATCTTGTCTCTTCTTCGCTAGAAAGCTTAGCTGAGATTATTACTGGTAGAGTTTTGTCTTGGCCTAGATAGGCATACTTAAGGTGTTCTGGTAACTCCTTAAGATCAAGCTCGGGTGCCTGCACAATAGATGGTAAGATCTCAGAGTTAGACATGCTAAACAATGGGCAAGGTGTGGTTTCCTTCACTGGTTCAATCTCATAAAGATCCGTTTAGATCTCCCTAAGATCCTCTCGGTTCCCTACTCGGTCTTCCATTTCTTCCAACGTCTTAGCTGAGATACTTCTGCTTAAGACAAAATCAAGTGGGTCAGTAGCATTTAAGTCTGCAGTCTCTTCCTCAATAGGGTATAAGATATCAATAAAATTAACACTATGTGTCTCATTATGATAATTTAATCCCTCCTTCATGTAGAACTTAATCGTGCTCCCAAAGAATTCCAAAATAATACTACCTTCATAAACATCTATCTTTGCTTTAGCAGACCTAAGGAAAGGTCTACCTAAAAGCACATCAGTGGTACAGGAAGGTAAATCAGTATCTATTTCAACAATATAAAAGTCCACAGGGTATATAAAGTTATTGACTTGGACGAGAACGTCCTCTACCAAACCCTTAGGATGGATCACGATTTGGTCAGCTAGTTGAATCACCATCTGTGTCTCTTTCATGGGTCCCATTTACAATGCTTCGTATTCCTTTAAGGACATCACGTTGATCCCAGCCCCTAAATCGCAAAGGCCCTTTTTCCACCATTTTGTTCCCAATTTTACAAGGGGTGGTGAAGGTTCCTTTATCTCCACATTTCTCCGGTAGTTTGCTTTGAAGTACTGAAGAAACATTTTTCAAAAGATTCACCCTCTCAACACCTGCAAGTTTCCTTTTGTTAGTGCAAAGTTCTTTCAAAAATCTTGCGTAAGAAGGTACTTTAGAAATTAAATCTAGCATAGGAATATTCACTACTACTTTGCCAAAAATGCTCATGAATTCTTTAGCTTCGTCTAATTTCTTCTGTTTAGAAGACTTGGGAGGATAAGGGGGTGGAATATCTACTGTTTCCAGAGGTTTTAAACTCTGCTCATCAGTCTTAGCCGCTGGCTTGGCTAAGATCGGCTGTTGTGCTTAGACTGGAACATCAGTCTTGGTCTCCGTCTTAGCCAAGATTGGTTCTGGCTGAGCTTCTGCTTGAATTTCTTCATCCACATCGACATCCTCATCTCCAAATGAATGATTATGTACCTCCTGGTCTGATTTCACACCCTTTCGTTCAGGCAGAACACTTCCACTCCTAAGATGAATAGCACTTATGTTGTACTTTGGGTTATCCTCGGTGGTGGAAGGTAATTGCCCACTCGTCCCTGGCTTCTTGATTTGTTGGGTGAGCTTGCCTATTTGTTTCTGCATCTCAACAATGCTGGATTGAGTTGCCTGCATGAATTTTTGCAATGTGTCTTCTATAGGAACTCCGGTGATCTTAAGCGGTTGAGGTGCCGGAGGTAACACTGGGGCATTCGATTGATTTTCTCCAGGTGGTCTGGGTACAAAGTGTTGGAAATTGATGGGAGACTGTTGTGGCTGTTGTTGGTATTGTTGTTGGTATTGTTGTTGATTTGGTTGGCTAGGCTGAGGTGTATCTTGTCTCCACCTTAGATTTGGATGTTGTCTCTATGGGTATTGGTTACTCTCATGTGGGAATTTAGGTTGTCCATTAGATTGTCCTTGATTATAGCCGTACGCTGCATTTACTGGGATTGGGGCTGGATCGCCGGGTTGTTCTACCATGTAACAACTATGGGTTGGGTGATCTAGCTGTTGGTAGATCCCGCAAATGGAGGGCGTAGGATTGGCTGCTGCTACTGTAGTTTATACCTGAGATGTGGTACCTGTAGAAAGATTCATCAAAATGTCAGTAATTTTATCAAGTTTATTTTCCACATTTATAGCATTCAAAGAAGAAGGTGTAGAATTTCTCTCAGATGAGGCGTTGTTTTGGCTGTTGTCAGCCATTGTTTAGAGAAGTAGTTTTGCTCTTGTTGGTGTAAGATCTTGAAGTGCTCCTCCAGCGGCTGAGTCTAGCCTTTCTCTATCCTTTACACACATTCCATCATAGAAGTATTGGATTAGGAGATGATCTGCCACTCCGTGGGTAGGGCAAATGTCTTGAAGGTCTCTAAACCTTTGATGATACTCGCTCAAACTCTCTCCTCCCCTCTGTTGAACAGAAACTAAACTTTTTCTTGCTGCCCCCGCCTTAGTCGCATTCCAATATTTATTTAGGAAGGCAGCGGACATATCTCCCCATGTTGTAATGGTATTATGGGGCAAGCTATAGAACCAATTCTTAGCTGAGTCTTCGAGAGACCAAGGAAATGACTTCAGTTTGGCTCTCTTGATTGTTACCCCTACTTGTTTGAGGGTATCACATTGGAGGTGAATGTTCCTCAAATGGTTATACAGATTCTCGTTTGAGTGGCCATGAAACTTGGTTAAGTTGGCAATGATGTTTGTCTTGATGGACCAATCATTAACCATCGGGGGTAGATTAATACAGGAGTAGGTCACTCGTTCTGCCCCCCTGTTTTGCTCCCTCATCGTCTGTTCTTCCTGGTTTTCCTCCATGGTTGGTATTGGGTTTTCAGCTGGGCGTGAATCTTGGCCTAGATTGTTACTGGGACCAGATTCTGTTTGCGTCCCTGAAAATTCACCGTTAGTCTTTCTCTTGGCTTTCTTTCTGTTTTGTGCTTCAGCTTTTGTAAGTTCCAGATTCAAAGGTAGTAAATCTTCCTTTGAGGACCTGGTCATCAACTACAAAATACAAAAATAAAAACAAAACTACAAGAAACACCATCAAAAGATCCCCGGCAACGGCGCCAAAATTTGATTGCGTGTCGAGGGAATCAAATTTAGTTGTAAAAAGATATAGAAAATGGGGTAGGAATACAACTTATCACTCGTCCGCAAGGGACTCGTAGATTGCGATAAGAGGTTCGTCCACAGAGATCTTGGTGGTGTATTGTAGTCTTGACTCGACTTCCTCGTCACTGGAGTTGAGGGTATTTTTGTTCCTGGTATTAAGATAAACAAAGCGTAAAAGAGAATAAGCTAAAATAAACTAAAGGAAACAATCTTAGGCAGGAGTGAATCTTAGCTAAGATTGTTGGGTGAGATTGGTTGGAACTTTCGTGACGTAAATTCCTAGCAAGGGCGAATTTGTGAGCACTTTACTTGTTTAATCGATCATCGACTCTAGATTTTCTCCTTCTCTCTCATAACTCTGCTATAGATTGAGAGGAACCCCTTTCCAATCCTACTTTCCTCCTATTCAAATCACTCGGAGGGTACCCCCTTTCCTAGTGATCCTGGCCAGTGGACACCTTGCTGGCTAAAGGGTTTATCCAATTGGCTGCTGGCTTGAGGCACATGCGTTTTCTCAATGGCATAAGGAAAGACAGAGTCTAGGCCAAGCTAAACTCGGAGCCCTAGGTCGTCAATCTGGTTAGGCCTATATCGATTCAAGTTCACTAACCCCCGCGAGGTTAGCTACCTACTTTGTCACTTCGGTTTCGCTCGTCCCCTTAGTGACTGGCTGCAAATCCGTCGTCTTGCCTAAGATCGATCAAGTCTTAGCCTAGACGGGAACCGGTTTGTTAAAACAGAACTTGAATTGAATACAAACGGAAGGATGGTTAAGAACGATTCAGTCTCACGATCTACAAGTATGCTCACTCAACCCTTACCAAGAATCAGGTGTTTAGCTAGTAAACATATTAATCAAGGAAATAGAAAGAGTAATTGCAGAACATGAAAATAGAATTAAATGCGATATTTCAAAGGAATTATCACAGCAATTGTTTTCAAAACCAGAAGAAGGGAGGATGGAAGATACCGTAATGGACAGCCTTCCTTAACCTTTAACAAGGTTAGAGTCCCCACCCATCACGTTCCTTTCCAAAATCCTTCTTCAAATTAACTAAAAGATAGGGATAAAATTTCCAATTGTTTTTAAATCCTAAAGCGATAATAATAATAAGATAATAACAAAGTGTTTTTGTTCAAATAGGATTACATCCAAGAAATCTTCAAGTGGATGTAACAGCCAGCTGGTCTCTGATCTGATCCCGCTTCCCATGAGTCCATGTTCAGCACGCTTCTACCCTGCAATCTTAGCCAAGACATGCGGCTAAGACTGCCAGTCTTTCGCTCCAGCACTAGATTCTTTCAGAACCAGTCTTGCCCAAGATTCCTCCAAAAGAAGCCAGATTGACATAAAAAGGACTGTTTTTGCCACAAACAAGGAGTTTTGAAGTGGAAAAAACACGGGAAATAAAGCGTCAATCAGGCAAAAATCACAAAACGCATAAGAAAGACAAAAGCTCTAGTGTGGGGATTCCAGGTGACTCGGCATATATATTCAAAAAAATTTAAACTAAAGTACTTCAGTAAGCAACATGGAGATCAACAGCTAGGTCGAGCCGTCTACACCATGTATGTACCAAAAGATCAAATGCCTGAGGAAATTTTGCTGCTCCAGTTCAACAGTTCATAATACCATGTACGCTCCCTTTTGCTTAAAATCAAAATCAAATTCAAAAAAAAATATTATGAATAAATCTTTTGAGCAAAAGAAGGGTATAAATCAGAACTGGAGCAGAACCTTAGAAAGATCAGAAGGCCGACGGTATTTTCCGACAGAAGATGATACCCCCACTCTCCATCAGCATTCTCTGTCTCGCCCGCGCCGCTGCCACCAGGGGGACTTTCTCACCAACTCGTTTGTTTCAGCTAAGAAACTTCTATCCCTCCTTCTCTCTCTTCTGAACCCCCTTCTTCAAACATCTTATCCTACTTTACCCTTGCAAAGTTTCTATGATCATATGATTGCCCATGCGTGTGTTCTCCATGCTTGGATCATTATCGCAGATTTAGTTTTGTACATGATCATTCGTATTAACGAGTGTAAACACCTTACTCTGTTCCCGAGCGTGAGCGATAAACACCGTATCTTGTGAGGATTACTTGCAGCAGGCTGATGTAGGAAAGCTACTCCTCTGGTTTCGTTATCCCTTTGGAGTAGTGCAGAGTTCATCTAGGTTGGAGGGTGGTGTACTGCTTGGCCGAGGCGTAAGTGGAGGCGTAAGTAACTCTGTGTGTTGTGGATTGAGGTTGTGTGTTCTGGACAAGGTGATGTTTTCTGATTTTAATGCTCGAGGGCAAGCATCGGGGTAGTGTGGGGATGTTTGATAGAGTGTTCAATGTCCATAATTATCCTCTCTTTTGTATGCCTTTTTAGATCATGATGCTACTTATGTTGCTGTGTTTATTCACTTTTTACAGATCTGGGCTGATTTAGAAGAAAATACAAAAAGGAGCTCTTTCTATCAGTTTCTGGAGGGATTTGAGCAGCTAGGTCGTGCAGCCGGATGTTCGCGGAAAGCAGCAGTGTCCTAGCAAGAAAAGGAAACAAGCGAAGACCCGCTCGCTAATTGCTCCAGGAGTCCCAATCGCAGTAGAAGTCCTATGGGGAGTTTAATTCCAATCAGATTAGGAGTTTTATTTGTATAAGACCGTGAAGACTTTTAGTAATTAGGTTATGAGATTTTTCTTTTCCTCTTCTCTCCCGCTAGACTTTGGCGCCACCATTGCCGTCAGCACCTTTGTTCTTCTTTTCAATAAACCGGAGCAGTTGCTCCAGCCGGTAATTAATAGGATTTCTCCTTCATCTCTTCTTCTATTTTAATTATGCCATTTATTTATTTATTTGTTTTTACTTTTAATATGAGCGGCTAGTCTTCTTGTTCTTGGTAAGAGTCGATTGAAGGTTGCAAGGGAAGCCGTGAGGTTAATTTGTACTTCATAAATTCTGGGCTAATATCTTTCTTGTTCAATGATTAATTGTCAATTTACCAAGGTTAATTATTAGCTTGATCAACTAGTAATTGAACTAGAGTTTTACAATCGTCCCTGTTGTTATACCTAACACGAAGCTGCAGGGTAAAGCAGATAACCATACTGGAGGCGGTCGGAAACCTGATCTCTCTCAGTTGGATTGAACAAGTCGTTAGGGCAGAGCCTCAAGCGTACCGAGTGTCTCGCCCTAGACGTTCCTTACCTCTTCTTCATGGGCATCCGAGTGTTGCCTCCATAAGCGCACCTTGGAGTAGCTTCCACTACGAAGGTAAGCAGGGGACCTAAGCGTACCTGGTCCCCATAGGGCGTCTATCAGTTCGGGGTAGATAATGCTTGCACCAATGATCGGTCGACCATAAATGCAACCGGATACAGACTCTTACTGGGAGCTCTCTCCTCTTCTGATCTCTTATTACATCTATTACACTTTGCTACTAGTTGTTATTACTTTCATAGTTAATAATTAGATTAATCAAACAACCATTCAAAACCCCCCTTTTGTTACTTGTTACCTGGATTACCTAGTTTGTCGAATTGAATCGAGTGTTGATCCCTTAATCCCTATGTTCGACCCTGCTACCATTATACACAATTTATTGTACACATTGACTGCAGGTTTTATTATTATTTTTTACGGGTTCGACAACCGATCACATCACTCAAAAGACAACCATGTGTTTCATTGACAAGAACATCATTTGTCGCTATGGAGTCCCCGAAACGATCATTACCGATAATGGTACCAATCTAAATGGGAAGATGATCAACGACCTTTGCCAACAATGGAAAATGAAGCATCGGAACTCCTCGCCTTATCGCCAAAAAATGAATGGCGCGGTTGAAGCCGCAAACAAAAATTTGAAGAAAATCATCTAGAAAATGGTAGTCACTTACAAGGATTGGCATGACATACTTCCTTTTGCTCTACACATTTATCGGATTGTGATTCCTACTTCTACAGGAGCAACCCCTTACTCTTTGGTCTACGGCATGGAAGCAGTAATACCACTTGAGGTAGAAATTCCTTTCCTCAGAGTCTTGGCCGAATTAGGAATAGAAGAATCGGATTGGGCAAGGGTGAGATACGAGCAATTGAATCTCATTTCGGAGAAACGTTTGGCCGCTATGTGCCACGCACAATTGTATCAACGGAGGATGGCTAATTCTTATAACAAGAAAGTGCAGCCTTGCGATTTCAAAACCGGGGACTTAGTGCTAAAGAAAATTCTTCCTCATCAGGAGGAGAGTCAAGGAAAATGGGCCCCAAGGTATGAAGGTCCGTATGTATTCAAGAGTGCCTTCTCAGGAGGTGCCATGTTGCTCACCAAAATGGACGGAGGTGATTTACCAAGACCAGTAAACGCGGACGCTGTCAAGATGTATTTCGCATAGGAATCTGCATACTGTATCTCGTCGATTTAAAAGACAGGGTTCTTCTCGACCAAAACCACTTAACCTTCATCTTAAATCAATAAAGCGAGGGCTTTTAACTTGTGTGTTAAATCTTTTAAAACTTTAAAAGCAAAAGGAAGCGTAGTGTCAGCGGGTTGTAAGAATCATGTTTTAGAACTAACCCCCACTAATCAAGTGCCAAGTTTTATAGGAAAATAACAGTAATAGATGTGTGCTCTCATACACATAATTTTCTTTCCATACGCACGAACAACGACCATAAGAAGACTACCCGCGTTAAGAACACTATTCAAGAACTTAATGGCTATCCTTCAAAGATGCTATGATGGAACCATCAAAAATGTTGGCAATAACACCTAGGCGAAGGTCGCCTTACTCGAGACTACAGGTGTTATTCCCACCCAGACAGGAATTTACATTTCGCCGCGTTATTAGGGAAGTTGTCCTTTACATTTTTCACGATTCCCCTTCTCCACAATTTATGTTTCCCCAATTTACATTTCCTCAATTTTCAATTCTCACAATTTACATGTTGCAAGAGTGTGCGCATAATGACGTTAAGTTCCTTAGCTTTTGCCAAAAATATATATCATTAAAAAAAAAATCCTACGTTTTTTGAACATTCCTTAAATCAAAGCGTGTTCACCATTTTATCACGTCGCGGATAAACTTGTACGTTCATTACAAATTGTATGTCATACATGGTCTGGTCTGTTAAGTCTTATATCCATGACATATTTTAGGCGTAAGCAGTCACAAACATATCCCTGGGAGCACTTTGGGCCTTCACGCCTTATTTTTTTTCATGAGTGTAAATGCTAAACTAAGTGCTAGTTGGATTTGTATAATATCCAAGGTACATACACCATCAGACATAGGATAGCAGTAAGATGACATTGGACTTTGCTTTTGCTCTTCTTCCACATTTTTTTCATTTTTTAAACCTTTTTTTGGCTTCAAACACATACCTTGTACACCATGTACAACTCTACCAAACACTTCAAAGCCTTCTTCTAAACTCCTCACAAATGAGTAAGTGCTCGACGGAGTTGGCCGACTAAAGCGCTAGAAGCATGTTAAGTTCATTTCAATGAATCAGCAAGACGAAAAGGAAACCCTCAAAGGTTGACTGTCCACACTAATACACAGAGAAGCGGCAAAAAATATTGAAGGTCGTCGCCCAAAAGAATCAAAACAGAGGAAATTGTACTTGTTTCGCTTTCTGTTTGCATTTTACATTTGAAAAAAAAAAGAAAAAAAGAAAAAAGAGAAGAAAAGAAAAAAAGAAAAAAAAGAAGAAGAAAGAAATTCAAAGAAAGGGTGTCTCAAAAACACAAGTCAATAAAAGCTGAAGCAAGTACGAAAAAAAATCATCAGGATCAATCAAGGATGACCACAAGGAAGAGAGTCCCAACAAAGATGAAAAACTCATGTACTTTGCTTTCTCCGCAATCAAATCGCCGAACATCGTTCACCGCAATTTGTCCTCATCGCAATTAGTCGTCAAGCACAAACTCATTAAAACCTTCCGCAAAAAAAAAACAACACAACACTTTTCCTTTTCTTCTACAAATTCCTCCTTTTTTCCTCCCTCGCAAAGTCCTTTCGATTATTAGAATGCCCATGCATGTGCATCTTTCACTCGGATTGACATTGCAAATTTAATTTTTGTGCTATGTTTATTGCATTTTTAGGAGTGTAAACGCATAGCCCTATTTTCTGAGCGTGAGAGCAAACACTAATATCTAGTGAGGATTGCTTATGGCTGCATGTCATGGGAAAGTCTTGTTCTTGAGGTCGTTATTTCCTGAACAAGACGTGGACGTTATCTAGACTTGTATCAATCATGTTTATATAACAAAAATTGAACGAACATTTTTCAAAAAATATATATACTTGAATTGATTTTCTCTTAAACAATGAGGTCATTTTTGGTCCAACAAAAGACTTAGGGGCAAGTCGAGGTTTAAATGTAGGAATGCACGATGTTTCTCACATTATCATTTGCTCTTTCTTTTTTCATCTGTTACTGTTTTCGTGTTTGCTTCTCTCCTATTTGCAGAATACAGATACGCTTTGATGGAATCACGTCATTGGGTCTTCGATAAGAACATCATTGTAAAGCCCTCGCCATTGGGTCTTCGATGAAGAAATCGTTGTAATGCCCTCGTTGTGGATTTTTGTTAAAATCCAATCAACCTTCAAATTGGGCTTTCAATAAGAAATCGTTGTAATGCCCTCGTCACGGATTTTGTCAAACGAATCTAATCAAGTTGTGAAAAAATGCCATCCACCCAAGGCAACCATTCGTGAATTCACATTGAGCCGTCAAAATACTCGAGTGATGGTCGTCGAAACCAACAAAAATAAATCATACAATTCACCATGCACAATTAATTAAAACTATAGCAAGTGGTAAAAGGATCGAACCACAGGGATTTCAGGACAATAATAATTTCTTTAAATAACCAAAATTGTAACAGTGGTAAAAACCAATGAGTGGGATTTTGTGTTGCAATTAATTTAATAAACATAGAGAATAAAAATAGTAAATAAATAGTGATTAGATGAACTCAGATGATGACGGATTCCCGGTAAAGACTCAATCTAGACCATGATTCAAATAGGTGATCATCGATGCAAATATATTCAAAACAAATTTTATAGAAAGGCTATAGAGACCAGCGGTACTCTAAGCCTCATGCTCTCCTCCTACCCAAGATTCCTAAGGCGGTACTCCTCCTAAGATCCCTAACCGATCAATAACTTTAAGGCGGTACTCCTAATAAAGTTTAACTAAACGGTTGATTAAACGCGGGGAGAGACCTTTCCCGATCTAGAAGAGAATTTCTTCTACTCCTATAAAAGATTCTACCCTTTTCTAATTAGCTCTTACACTAATTAGTTGCCTGCAGATTCCTATCAACGATGTAGCATCCAACATTTCTAAGAAAAGCTATACTTGTTCAAATTAAAATTTAAGGTGATCAAGCTTAAATCAAATAAGAACAATTTGACAATTAAATAAAAAGGGTAAAAATATGGAATCGGAATTTATAAAACTCAATTTGATCTCACAACATCTCAAATCATGATCCTAGAGTCTTTACCAAGAATAAATAAATTAGCTAGAACAAGACATAATTAAATCAAACAATTATTATGCATGAATTAATTAAATCAAGAAAAGAAGAAAGGAAATTTGATAGATTAAAAACAGAACAGTAGCCGGTAGCAAAAGTGAAAAGGAAGAAGAGACCTCCCCTCTGCTCCGTATCCAGCCCCTTTAATAACAATCCTAACCATAATAAAATCCTAAGGAGATTGGATCAAAATCCAATTCAAAAATAGTCTTTATCTCCTCAATTAATTCAAGGAAAAAGTAATTCAAATGGGAAACATATTTTTCAAAGGAAACCTTCTAGAAGCAGCAGCAGAAGTGCGCGTCCTACATCTCATCATGGGCCCAAGCCCATTGACTCAATTTCATTGACTATTCTAGCTCATTGACGAAGTGAGTTTTTCCTAGCTCTTCCCCAGGTTTGGGAAAGAGACTGTTTCATCAACTTTGCTCTAAACAACTCTTTTCAGCTCCTTTTCTTCTATTTAATTTCTTGATCTGTATTCTGTAAAAAGGAGTAGAAAAGTCAAGAATTAGCAGTATCATCATCCTAAAAAGACTAGAAAGGATGATGAAATAATGACAATTAACGGTCCAATCAAATCCCCTACACTAACCTATGCTTGCCCTCAAGCATACCCATCAAACAAAACAAAATAAAACAAATAAATATCAAGACTCCAGAGTTCTTATTTCAGCCATACACCTCACCACTTAAATTAACTAGACACTTCAATCACCAAATCAATGTTGGACTACCAAGGACCGATCAATACCCTAAACATACCCCATCCAAATGGTATCAAGACATCCAGCAATTTTTTTTAAATTATTGTTGATTGAGGGACAAAACTCACTACAGATTTGAGTCCTACCGAAGTGCAATTCCTCCTAAATGTGTATCAAGACCTTGTGTCATTTAAATCACTTATTAGCAGTTTTTTTTTCAATTTCTTTTTTCAATTCTTTGCCCTTTGTATTTTTACAGGCATAATTAATAGCAGTGCTTGTTCTTTTTGGGCACCCAAAACTTCCACTTTTTGCTATCTCTGCTCTTATGACATTCCAGCACATTTAAAACATTACACATTCAATCAGACGGAATTTAAAGTACTCTCAAATCTAGCGTAGCAAGCCTTGTCACCCTAATCGAATGTTAAGCCCTAGCTAGCTATTTTTTTAGACCATGTGGATAGTTAATGTTCTGAGTACATTAGGATATATGCCTCTTAGGCATTGATCATGTTATGCTCATTCACTTCCTTGGTACTAAAGCATTGATTTGACCAAACAAGTGTCTAAAATGTATTTTCAGTAGTGAACTACACGACCTAAGTTGAAAACTGGGGTTGATGTACACAACAAGACAGACCGACTACCTAAAAACATGCAGTGAAAAGAAAAAAACAAAAATCATGCATAACTTCCCAAAAATACACATAAAAAGAAAAAGAAAAAGAAATTAAAATTATGCAAAAATTGAAAAAATTGAAAAATAAACTAGAAAATTCATATTAAAACATGTACAGCACACAAACACAATTCCTAAAAATCCCTCCTCCACACTTAGACGACACATTGTCCCTAATGTGTGAGTTCCGGAAAAAGAAAGAAAGAAAAATACTAAAAATAAAAAATAAAATAAAATAAAATAAAAATAAAGCAGAAGAAAGAAAGATGAAACCTAGGCATTGTTCAAGGATTGGGTGGTGGGTGGGATTGGCTACTCGAGTCGAGTGAGGCTGCATTTGAGGCTTGGCTGCAGTGGTGAATGAGGCTGCTGCGTTTTTATGGAAGTAGGAAAGATAGGAGTTGTAATTTGAGTGGGAAAAGGATAGGTAATTAAGTAGGAGTGGGAAACAACAAGGTTATTTTTAATTTATTTCCATCAAGATAACCATATAAATAGGTTTTCTAATAGAAATAGGCAATTTGTTGTCTAGCTGCTGCAATTTTGGGCGATATTTTTATATTTTTTTATTATTATTTTTTTTGCCTGATTTTCTTTCATTCTCCAAACTAGACCCTTTTTCTCTATTTTCTCCTCTTCACTCCTGTCAAAAGAAATCAAATCATCCATGAGTTTTACTCGAGAAAAATGATAGTCTTATTAAAAATTTATTTTACTAAAAATTGAAAAATGAAATGCATGGGTTGCCTCCCATGTAGCGTCCCTGTTTATTGTCTTGGACTCGACATTGCTTGTTCAATCTTCAATAGGTGGATGTCAATTGTATGGACTTAATTGAGAACAAGAGGACATGGTCATAAAACAAAGGAATTAAAATTAGTACCGATGAAATCTCCGGCAACGGCGCCAAAATTTGATGGTCGTCGAAACCAACAAAAATAAATCATACAATTCACCATGCATAATTAATTAAAACTATAGCAAGTGGTAAAGGGATCGAACCACAGGGATTTCGGGACAATAATAATTTCTTTAAATAACCAAAATTATAATAGTGGTAAAAACCAATGAGTGGGATTTTGTGTTGCAATTAATTTAATAAACAAAGAGAATAAAAATAGTAAATAAATAGTGATTAGATGAACTCAGATGATGACGGATTCCCGGTAAAGACTCAATCTAGACCATGATTCAAATAGGTGATCATCGATGCAAATATATTCAAAACAAATTCTATAGAAAGGCTATAGAGACCAGCGGTACTCCTACTAGGATCCCTAACCGATCAATAACTTTAAGGCGGTACTCCTAATAAAGTTTAACTAAAGGGTTGATTAAACGCGGGGAGAGACCTTTCCCGATCTAGAAGAGAATTTTATCCACTCCTATAAATCAGATTCTACCCTTTTCTAATTAGCTCTTACACTAATTAGTTGCCTGCAGATTCCTATCAATGATGTAGCATCCAACGTTTCTAAGAAAAGCTATACTTGTTCAAATTAAAATCTAAGGTGATCAAGCTTAAATCAAATAAGAACAATTTGACAATTAAATAAAAAGGGTAAAAATATGGAATCGGAATTTATAAAACTCAATTTGATCTCACAACATCTCAAATCATGATCCTAGAGTCTTTACCAAGAATAAATAAATTAGCTAGAATAAGACATTATTAAATCAAACAATTATTATGCATGAATTAATTAAATCAAGAAAAGAAGAAAGGAAATTTGATAGATTAAAAACGGAACAGTAGCCGTGAGCAAAAGTGAAAAGGAAGAAGGGACCTCCCCTCTGCTCCATATCCAGCCCCTTTAATAACAATCCTAACCATAATAAAATCATAAGGAGATTGGATCAAAATCCAATTCAAAAATAGTCTTTATCTCCTCAATTAATTCAAGGAAAAAGTAATTCAAATGGGAAACATATTCTTCAAAGGAAACCTTCTACAAGCAGCAGCAGAAGTGCGCGTCCTACATCTCATCATGGGCCCAAGCCCATTGACTCAATTTCATTGAGTATTCTAGCTCATTGACGAAGTGATTTTTTCCTGGCTCTTCCCCAGGTTTGGGAAAGAGACTGTTTCATCAACTTTGCTCTAAACAACTGCTTTTCAGCTCCTTTTCTTCTATTTAATTCCTTGATCTATATTCTGTAAAAAGGAGTAGAAAAGCCAAGAATTAGCAGTATCATCATCCTAAAAAGACTAGAAAGGATGATGAAATAATGACAATTAACGCTCCAATCATCAAGCAAAGGTAAGTTGCTTTGAACCAAAGGTACGTTCCAACTCTCATTTACTTTTCTGTCAAAACATATGGAGTGCGAGTGCTACCCTCACCCTACGTAATTCTACTTTTCTACATACCTAAATATTCCTCCTTGAGCGACTACTTTTCTGCATATCTAAATACTCCTCCTTGAGCGACTATATTTCTGCATATCTAAATACTCCTCCTTGAGCGACTACATTTCTGCATATCTAAATACTCCTCCTTGAGCGACTACTTTTCTGCATACCTAAATACTCCTCCTTAAGCGACTACATTTCTGCATATCTAAATACTCCTCCTTGAGCGACTACTTTTCTGCATATCTAAATACTCCTCCTTGAGTGACTTTATTTACCCTACTCCTCCTTGAGCGACGTTATTTACATTTCTGCATTTTTACCCTCAGTACATTCCCAAAACTGTGGCAGTGCTTGGGGCAACCGTCTTTACTGCTTATCAAAAATTTTAGTTACACTGAATTTTTGATCAGACAGTAAAGAGGGGGCAATTGTTGCTACCCGATTTTGGAATTTTTTTTGTCACAACTATTACGTATTTTATTACTTGTCACGTTGATAGCCCATTTACGTCAAATTTCAGTCAATTTTTTATCATGGGCTATTTGTTTAATATTTCGCGTCATTTGATGTCTTTTTAATTTTTCGTATTTTTCAACTATCTTTTCACGAACTTCTATCGGTCCCGAGTAAGTTTCCTCAGACCGTAGATCGGGCGCTTTATTTATTTAATTGATAATTACCTACTATTTTTCTCTTTCGCGTCATCTAGTTTGGTTTCGTTCAATTTTTGTCGCAAGGGCATTTATTTTGCGTCCGAACTTTTGACATTTCCAAAAGAGAAAATAAATATGTTGAACCGAGTTTCACATTTCTTCACTGTATACTAGTTTTCTCATCTTATTTTCCTACACGTCGTGTTCCTCTCGGTTCGGATTTATTTTCATTTTCGAGCAATTTCGCTCGTACCAAAAATATCTCGTTCGTGCCCAAACTAATGCATTAATTCCAATTAATGCATCCTTATCCGGCCTCGTCACCTTTCTTTCCATTTTGAGCTCATCGACATTATTCATCATCACAAACCTGCAATCAACAAGATATCCAACCATCCTAGGCCACACAACGCCAAGCTTGCTCATCACGTCGCCCACGCGCGGCTCTCCAACCACACAATCAACTCAACCTTCTCCTATAAATAGAGCTCTTCAAGCAGCAAGCTAAGGGAACCAAATTTCACTCTCACTCCCAATTTCTTGCACTTCCTTCTTGGTATTGCTCTCCCGGCAAGGTAAGCTCCTTTCTCTAGTTTTCTTTTGAATTTTCGTTCATGGCCTTAATCAACTCGTAAATTTCTCAAACTTGTTTCTATAGCTTTGTTTTCATGCTAATTTCATTTCCCTTTCATCAATTTAAATGTGTAATACTTTGGTTAATTGATTGCATAAATCCCGTTTAATGCTTATTTTTTACTTGATAAATTTGTCCACTGTTTTGAGTTGATTTGCTTGCTATTTTTCTTGGCTTGAGCTACTGTTATGCTACTATAATCATTTGTGCTACTTTGGGTGTGTTTTATTGATTTGGTGATACCTTGGTCGCCGGTCATGGGAGCCGGCGACGTGAAGAAGAAAGAGGAAGAAGATGGTACTGGGGCGGGAAAAGGAAAAATGAAAGGTGATGGACTTGGCCTTTGCCAAGCCCATCTGTTTCAAATTAAAAGGTTTGATCCAAGCCCATTTTTTCATGTCCAAAAATCAAACATGGGCCTAAGCCCGGCCCATTAAGTTTTTCGTATATTAAAACACTGCATTATTTTTGTGCATCATTTTCGTGTCTTATTTAAATGTTTGTATGCCATGTTTATTAAATAGTATGCTCAAATCATATGCTTGTTTAATATTTCGTATAAATGCTTGATTAATTATTTCGACTTGTTGTAATAGTTAGTTATTTCACTTGTTGTAATAATTAATTAATCGCTTATTTCACTTGTTGTAATAATTAGTTATTTTACTTGTTGTAATAATTCCGATCTCCAATTTGTAATAATTAGTGAGGTAATTAGTAGAAATCATGTATGTTCGTTATACCTACGCTATTATTGCTCGTTTGCTCGTCGATCGGGGCTCGGCAAAAAAGGTACACTTATCTTAAACGTTTCCTTGAATGTATATTACAATTGCTAAATCTGATTATATCGTATGCATGACCACTTAAAATGCGTTAAAACCACCCATTCGTATGCATGAAATATAGAATTGCTAAAGAATTAAAATCAATTCACATGCATAACCTGTTTAATCACTTGCCCTTTATGCCATGAAATAAATTGTCTTTTTTGTTAAATGTTATGCATGGTGGCTTCGATCCCACACAGAATATATATGCATTCATGAAAATGTACGATGTTAGTTTTGCCATGATACAATCACCTAGTTTAAGTTAATCATGCATGGCCCGATAATGATAAAGAGGGCTCTCGCTTTAGTAAAAAAAACCAACGATTAATCAGTCCCGATCGGAAATAACAAAAAATACTAAAGCGATGAATACCTCTAAGGACCCATGGACAACTGGAAAGTGGCCCAATTTTCATAACAGGATTTCACTTGACACTCTGTGATCGTTTACTTCGTAAATGATTAGAAAGTGGCGCGTTTTCGTGTGCGGGATTGGTTGACGCTTTACGGTTACTTACTCATTTTCGTGTTAAAAAAATGTTTTCCAAACACCCTTTTACCGGTAACCTTTTAAGGATGTGACTCGGGTGCCTAACACCTTCCCGAGTCCATAATAACGACCTCGAACCTTTGTTCTTTGGCTTAGACCTTTTTGTGCCTTAGTTTTATTTATTTTTATGCCACGACAATTAGGTTCCCTAAACCTAGAAACTACTTAGGGAGGCGACTTCATTGCATTATGCGAGGCATCCATCTATGCTCTGCATCTTTCCCGAATGATACGGTTCAAGGATCGCACCAAATCCTAGGGTGCGTTAATGGCAAGAGGCAAGCTTGGATTGAGTAAGAAGAGAAGCGTGCGCAAGAAGAAAGAGCTTGGGTAAGCTGGATTGGTTAATATTAGTATTATTATTATTTCCTTAATTGCTAGATGAGTTAATATTAGTATTATTATTATTTCCTTAATTGCTAGAGTTTAATTATAGGTAGAAGTTCTATTCCTATTATAATTAAAAGTTGTAAATTGCCTATTTAAAGGCTTGCTTATTATTAATAAAATTGAGATCAGATTTTCCACATAAACACCTTACCAAATCCCCGCTTCATTATTCTACCATTTTATTGTCTCGATCTCCGGAGCAAGTCGTACTTGTGTTTTAACTTAGTCGTGGCGTTACACGGATAACGTGATAGGTGACTTCATTGCACGAGGGCTAGCAAAGCGTGACGTTTACAGGGATAAGCGTGATAGGTGCATGAGCTAGTGTATACAGACCAAAGCATGGCACTTACAGGGATAAGTGTGATAGGAGCGTGAGGGTTTGTTTGGCGTTCACAGGGCTGATCGTCATTGCTAATATTCACAGGGCTGAATATTGGTTGCTAGCAATCACGGGGCTGATTGTTGGTGTTGCTCTCGTTCACAGGGCTGAACGTTAGCGTGTGTGCGTACTATAGGGCTAGGCATATGATAAGATTCAAGGTTGTGTCTGATCGGAACGGCGGCGATCGGCGTCGGATGTACCTGCAAAGCGCCGGAGGGGGGGCTCCGGTGTAGACACTCCGATGCCTAAGTCAATTCGAGGGTATGAAATAACAAGAGGTTCTTCTGGGTGATTTTTTATCTTACCTTCTGTTTGAAAAAGTAGGGGTATTTATAGGCCTCGGTGGCGATACCTGGCGATAACGGTCCAGGCGATGTCTGGTGATGACGTCACGAGCGATGCCAGTAGGTGACGTCATGAGCGATATCCAACGGGCTGCCGGGAGCGATAACCTCGTGGTTCCTTAGGATGGGATGGTGCCGTGCGTATAGAAATGCTTGAGTCCCCCCCCCCCCCCCCCCCCCCCCCGCTGATGTCGACCATCCTAGGAATCCTTCGCTGATCCCTGGGCGATATGAAGATATACTACGAGACTTATAGGAATCCGTCCCGGCAAGAGCCGCAAGTGTAGTAGCACCGTTAGGGTTGTCTTGATTGTTATCATAAGCCCGAGTGTTTACTAAGGGTTATTGTTCCTTCCACGATGGGATCCCTTCCCTTCGAACGTCCGGGTTCAGAGCGTCGTACTAGTCTGAGGATTTACTTTCGTGGGCGGTCAAACGTCGCTATCCGTCTGGAATCAGTAGGAATGGGTTTCGCAGACACAAGTGTTCTTTCTTTCCTTTTCGCTTGGCGGAGTCAATCTTGACACGATTTACACTGACATCTGTCGATGACTGGTGTAGCCTTCCTTCCATGACCGTTTATGATATCACGTGCCTTTGTGTTCCCCATGACTTTATTTCACGTCTTTCTCAAGTTCCAAAACTCTTAGCAAGACAGGGACGTCAATCGGGGTTTATCGCTATTTGAGGGTAACGGGATGATTCACCTTTTACGGAATTTTTCCTCGAGGCCAATAAATCTGGGAGTTTCCTTCGTGCAGGATCATCCTTTCTTTTGCTTTCATAAACTTCCCTCATGGATCATCTGACTAAAAATTTTCTCCTCTCCAAGGGCCATACTCTCAAGAACCTTAATGACGGTGACATAGGGTTCTTGGAGAACATGTTGATTAAGACTTCCGAAGACATCTTGGAGTTGCAAGGGATGCTGACCCCACTCCATTCCAGGCTGGGAGTTATATCTCTGGAGGATTTCAGCCCTCTAGAGAGTGTGTCGAAGCTGGCTGCCTCCGTCGCTCGGATTCAAGTGGTGATCGCCATGCTGCAGCAGCACAAGGATATGCTGGGGTGCTGACTGAAGGGGATGAGAGCCACCTCCCATGATCTAACTCTGGTCATGGATTCCCTGAGAGACCTTCCCGTTACTCCCGAAGATGCTGGCTCTGACGCGTGACGATGGTGGCTCCTTTCGAACCTTTTTCCTTTTTAACGTTGTACCTCTTTGGCAATAGGCCATAATAAATGAACTGCTTTATCATAATAGTCGTGACTGTTCTTCTTCTATATTGCATCTTTTGTCTTTTTCCTGTTTGAGGTATTCTTAGCCCAACTGAAAATGATTCAGTCACTGGGTGGTTTTCTAGTTGGCCGTTCTGCATTAAATCTACGTCGCTGTTGTTCTGGCAACTGATTGGGCGATTTTGCGGTTTTCCTTGATTCATGTGAGATTTCAACAGGCGTGATTGCAAATCCATATTCACACCTCAGGCTGTACACGTGTCCACCCTCAAGGGCTGGGTTGGAAGATCGAAGATCCTTTTTTCCCTATTTTCTGGCTATTTAAGGGGATCCTCTTTCCTTCATTTTCATTCACTTCCTTGTTCATTTTTTCCTTTGATAAGTCATCTGCGATCTCATGGTTGATTCTCATTTTTAGATACGACCGCACGAGATTCTCCACCAACTCCTCCGACTTCGCCTGACTCGGATAATCCCCCTCCGTCACCTCCTTGGAGGCCGCCTGTCTGCCGACGGTGTCGCAAGAGGCGGAGGAAAGATGCTGCGAAGGCATCTAGATCATTCTTTGATTCTCTTGCTTCTCTCTCTACGAAGGGGAAAGAAATGTCTTTCTTTCCTAGCGAGTCACCACAAGGGGATCCTTCTGCCTGCTCAGCCGTTGGAACGGTATCGCCAACTGTTAAGGAGGAGTCAGATCGATCATCAGCTGGCGTAGGGGAGAGGGTTGAGGAGCCTTTCCCTCTCGTCGGTGAGGATCCATCGCTTTTAGGTGCGGATGATGATGACGTGGTCTACTGCTATGGCATCTCCTGGTCTGACGGTGAATAGTTGGGCATACCATGCCTCTTTGTAGATGCCGTATGGCTTTCCCAAAATAATAAAATGACGCTTTATTTTCTTTTCGCTCTCCTGCCGCTTTTCTCCCTTTATATTTTCAAGTTTTCAGGGTTATCGCGGAAGTATGCCTTTCGCTGGGTGCAACCGCCTTTCGGTTTTCAATCAGTAACTGTCTTCTCCCAAAAGATACTGATGACTACCCACGCGTCCTTTTCCACTCTGCACGTGTTTTATTTCTACAGGCTGTTTCTTTTTTAGGTTTAACCTTTATAAGGAATTCGCTCTTCTCTTATGGTACTTTTGCTAATATTTCGAAATTCTTCGTATTTTCTCTCTTCTGTGCTTCTTTCTTCCCGAGGGGTTTTACTGAAATTGCTCGCCGATGCCGACGGCCTGTTTACTGGCTCTTTGCTTCAGGTATTTTGTTTCTCTATCGCCATAGTTTTACTTTTTCAGTCCATTATGTCTCGCGCTAGATCTTCTGCAGTTATCAAAAATCCCCTAGATCCCGAAGTTAGGAGAGCTCGTAGTGTTTTTTATTGTAATGAGGTTTTGAGGGCTGAGTTAGAGGAGAACGGTATCACTTTTCCCATGGGATACCGCCCCTTTGTCCCTTTGAAGGATACTCGGCTCACTGATGCCATGTGGTGAACGTTTCGGCTGGTTTATTTCAAGATGTTTACCTACGGATTTCGTTTCCCACTTCATACTTCTCTGATGAAGCTGCTAAACCATTACGATCTCAATCCTGTTCAAATAACTCCACCTTCCTGGTGTGGGCTTTACGCCTTTCTTCGTTCGTGTGAGATGAAGCGTATTTTCGCTCCATCACTCGATCTATTCCGTACATTTTTCACCTTGAGGTGTCACAGCTGCTTGGTGGATATTACCCCAAGATGGAATGATGCCCTTGTTCGGTTCTTTTGGCGGAACTTTCAAGGTTTCGAAGAGAACGTGGACAACTGGAAAAATGACTTCTTCACCCTTCGCTTGCCCTCTCGGTATTGGCGCGGTGGTTTCAACCGAGAGATTACCAGTGTCGCTTGGCAAAAACCAGATGTGTTGTCTAGTATGGATGTGTCTAATGTTAACGCCTTGTTAGAAATAGAAGGGCCTTTCCGCATTCGAGAATTCGCTCGGTTCAGGCCTTTGCCCGAGTGTGTCGTAGGTGAGTTTTTCTTTTGTCACCTTATCGCTTCGATTTTCTTGCCATACTAAAATATTTTATTGGCAGGTAACACTGAGGGTCGCTCCTCCGGGGAAAGTGACGCTCCTCTGAACGTGGTGTCGCTTCAGACGTTACCTCCTTCTCCTCCGCCTGAAGGCTCTAGTCGTCCGCTTATTCCGCCGCGAGGAAGGAGAAACAAAACCGTCGTGACACGCAGCGCATCAGCTCAACCTTCCCGTTTCCTTGAGAATTAGCTACCGTCTCGCGGTAAGGGAGTGGCCTCAAGTAATCCTATGATTGAAGAGGTTGACAGTGATAGCAAAAGCATGGATACCGGTTCCGAGCTGCGTCATGCCACCCTAGCCCAACGGATGAAACTTAGGTCGAGAAAGAGTGAACCTGTAGCGAAGTCAACCGAGGATGATAGCGAAGAGATCGCCGCCGGAACAGAGCGTCTCGTAAAGAGAGTTCGTAAAGAGAAATCTGACCCACCAATTCCTCCCGTGGAGGAAGTCAACGCGGTTCCTACCGAGGGAGTTAACGCTTCACATGTTGCGGGTCCCTTGCCAGTGGCGGAAGTTGTCAAGGTGCCCTCTGCCATTCCCCCCAAAGTTAACGAGGCTTCAGCAGCGGTGGGCTCTCCCTTGGCGTCTGGCGGTCCTAACTCTCCGATTCACTCCTTTATTCCAGATGTGAACTTACCGGTTTCAAATCCGATCGCTCCTCCTAACCCTCCCCCACAGAAGCCTCAGCCTTTGTTTCTTTCTTCGATTTCAGGCATTGGTGATTCCGCAAAAAGTTGTTCTCCTCCTCTTCAAAGTCTTCAAGGCCCCGCCACATATCAGCTGGATTTGTCTTCCTTTGGTACCGACGGGCTTCGTGCTTTAGGGATATCGGACCCACTATCGCGAGAAGAGCCGGTGGGCCCTATAGTGGGGCAAATATTCACTTCTTCGAAGGACAAAGAAGAGTTCTTGCGGCATCCTCCTGAAGTACGACATTCACGCCTTCTAACTGACATGCTGGCCAGCTTCCGCGAGCTAAATTACTTTTTCGAAGATCAGCGTGACAAGGTTCGGCCTTCTCTTGATTTGAAGGGAGAACTAAATGCTGCTTTAGGGAAGGTAACGGAGCTGTCGCAGCTTCAGGAGCGAACCCGGGCGGAGTTGGACGACTGTCGTGCTGAGTTTGCTCGAGAAAAATCAAAGAGAAAGGCTAAGATAGAGCTTCTGGAGGCAGAATTAGTGGTGGCTGACAAAAAGAATATCTTCCTTCGCGAAGAGATAGCGTCTCGTGATGCGGATTTGGCCAAAGTACCTTCAAAGATAGCCTGGTGGAAGAACAAGACTATGGAGGTTTGTATCGCTGAATTTATGAGTCTCCATCGCCAGAGAACTGTTAATTCGTCAGTCCTGGCTGATTACGCTTCCAAGAGAATGAAGGATTTGGGCGAAGGTGAGGGAGATCTTCCTTCTTCTAGAGAAGAACGGAGGAATGGTGACTGCGATGCCCGCGAGGCCCCATGATTAATCGAGGCTGCTCCATTTAGAGGATTTTTCTGCTTATTTGTTTCTTTGTCTTGTAATAACGCCTTATTGTGCGACAATGTCCGTGTTTTACTGCTATTTGATTTTTATTCCGCTTTTTCGCACTAGCTCAAAGTTGCCTTTTTAATTAACGCAATCTTGCGTTATCTTCTTTCTTGCAATATCGCGCTTGTTTTTTCCAAGAAGTGGTATCTGCTTTTCAGAGCATTTAATGCTTGTTATCTTCTTATTAGAAAAGTCGTGATTGTGCAGGCACACGTGTCCGTTTCTTCCGGCGCTGTGGGCTAGCGTGTCCGAGAACTTTATCAAAATCGAAGCATTGTAGCGCTTTTCTAGAATTGCACTCATTGCTTGAGTCTGTTCCTCATGTCGCTTCCACGCAACGACTGTGGCATCCGTCGTTTCGTTCGATTACTAGGGTTATAAAACCAACATTTATTCTTTTCCTTTCTTTTATCATTCTACTTTCTCGTATTTTCTTTTAGACGTCTTGCTTTCTCCCCATTATTCAAGGCTCTTCGAAGTGCTTTTTCTCTAAAGGTATTTCCTTTCTCCTCCAACGTCTTCATCTTTACTTCTTTAATTCTTCCATGGCTAAGACTCGCCATTCTGAGTCGAAATATGCCGATGAGAAAAGGATGGATATTACTGCTAGTGTTATCACATCTGAGGCCGCTCTCCGTGAGCATTTGGCCACCCATAATGCTGTTATCCCTGACAATTATAAGGCCACTATTGCCCCCGAGTCACTACGTTTGAACAGCATTTTGACGGGCAATCGTAGGGTCTTGTACGCACAAATGTTCCGTTATGGTTTCCGGCTTCCCATCGATTCTTTTGTAAAAGAATTGCTTGTTGCCGGCGATCTGAATCAGGTCCAATTATCCCCAAATGCGTATTGTTTTGTTTATGCTTTTCTAGAACTTTGTAAATACAAAGGGATCACTTCCCTTTCCCTTCTACTGCTCAAGTCTCTTTTTAAGCTGATGAAAGTGCCGGGGAGTAATAACGATATCGCCCCACTTCTACGATGACTCTCTCAAGTCCTTTACTTGGAAACTCCTCCACATCGAGTCTTCCGTTGATGCTTGGAAAAAGGAGGTCTTTGTGATAGATCTTCCTAAAGATCCTAGTTCCTGGTGGCGATCTGGGTTTAATCAAAACGTCGATGATAATGTCTGGAGCCGACCAGGGACCCTTCCTCAGCGTGAACAAGACTGGTTAAACAAATTGCTCAAACTGGAAATCAGCGTTCACATTCGTCAAGTGACTTGTAGAATGGACATTCGTTCTTGTGTTAAACCTGAGTGTCACGTTACTCCCTTCTTTGTTATCGCTGATACTAATGCTGACGTTATTTTGTGATCTCGCAGCGACGGATCCCAACTATAAGCCCGAAAGCGTAAGGAGACGGTTGAAGAGGGCTCAAGAAAGAGAAGAAAAGGGGAGAGCTACCTCCACAGAAGCTACTGATAATCCCACGGAACTGCCGGCTACTTCCGCGAGTCTTGCTCAAGTATCCTCTTCTTCGGCTGGTGAGGGGAATACTGACATTCCTTCAGGCGTTCCCATCGTGACCGTCGCTGCTCCTCCTACCCAGCCTTCTTCTTCTTCCCAGGCTCCTAAGGCCATTGCCAAAGGAAAAAAGAAGAGGAAAACAAGAAGTGTTGCCGCTCTTACACCTTCTCCAGACGCGGCAGGTTCTTCAGAAGCACCTCCTCCCACCACTACTACAGTAAGGGTGCCTTTTAGCCACGATATGCTACATTTCAATGTTTGTCGTCGTTTGATTTGTTTCTCTTTTCTATATTTCATATTTCATTTTTGGCAGGACACTATCGCTGTCGCTACCTCCGCTCCTCCCTCAGGCGATATGAATTTGGGCTACATGCTGACTGGTTCTAAGAAGAGACAGCGGCTGGAAGGTGAGGGCGGAAATCTATCTTCCTCTACCACCGGGATGGAGAACAGACCTGCGGACGGTTTCGACTCCACGGCTGTTCCCCAGGGTGGGCATTCCTCAGAATTTTTGGCGAACTTGGGCACAGCCGAGACTTTCGGGATTTCGCCCAATTCTTTCGGAGGTCCCGTTCACGCATATTCCTCCAATCTGGGATATCAAGAGGGCTTGTAGGATTTTTCAGGCTATCAGTCTCATGGTGTTTATCTTGCTCCAGGGGGTTCGTCCACACAGATTCACCCTCCTATTCCTCTGGCGTTTGCTCCTTCGAGCATCCCCCTGTTGCACCGTTATGGCGAAGGAGGTGCCACCTTCAATTTCGCGGCGGATCTTAGTCCGATAGGTGAGGTTGGCACTGTGACCCATCAAGTTGGACTGTACGATTTCCGTAACACTGGTTTGGCGGCATTGGGGGGTAATGGCTCGGATGAAGTTTCGGCTTTGCTGGCTTCCCAAATATTGGCGTCTACGGCAGAACGGGAGGCTTTCCTTTCCAAGACCGAGGTTGATAGGGTGAACTCATTACGCTCCAGCCTTTTTACTAATATGATGAAGTTCCATTACTGGGCGGAGGAGGTGCAGCGTCAGGCTGCCTCCCTTTCCTCCTCTTTGGAGGAATTATCGCGAGAGCGGAATGAGAAGAAGAAGTTGCTGGAGGAGCGTACGCCACTATTACTGGCCCATCAGGAGCTTAAGAAAGAACATTCTGATACCTTGACAGCGGAGAGGGCCAAAAATACTGTCTTGGAAAATGAGAAATCATCTTTGGCCAAGGAGAAAGCTGCCCTGGAGGAAGAGTCGGCCGATAGGAGTCTGTGGCATGTCGAGCAGACTGCCGCTATTTTAGTCGATTGCTTTGAGGAAGTCCATGGGGTCGATGCGTACAAACCTGATGAGGTCACGGCGGCTTCCAAGCGAAAATCTGCCCATCTTAATGAGGAGGGTTTTCGCCAAGCTAAAGCGGCAGGCTGGAAACAGAGGAACCCCGAAGGTTGACATGCCTCGAGGCTTTGCCGCCCTTTCCTTAGCGATCGAGCGTCACTAGATTTTTGTTATTATTTTGACCACTGAAGTTTGTAGCCCCTTAAAGCATTTTGATGTATTCAGACAACTTCTATCGCTATCTTTCCTTTCATTTAGTTGTCTCCTTACGAACTCCTTTGGCGTTATCTTCGCCCTGTTATCACGATGCATTTACTTTTTCGAGCAGATCCTTAGCAGTCCCATCAAAATTACCAAAGTAGGTATCGGGTTAGCTTTCCCGGTAAGCCTTGCGATATCGCTACTTACGAGATCATTACTCCTTCCGCTGCCCGAAAAGTATTCTGCACATTCCTAATTGTAAACCATCAGTAACAAAAACACATTACGAGGGATAGTAATTACCCGTAGGAGCCTTTCCACTGCCATCATAGGGCGTTACCATGGAACCCGCGTGAATCGCTTTCACTATCAGCTCTATACTTCACCAGGGGTTACACATCTGGTTACTAGCTGGAATTTCACGATTCTCCGTGTTTCCCTCCTTTCACGATCGGCTCAAAAAGTGCCTCATCTTAGTGAGCTGTCGGATCGGGACGGCTATCACAAGGCTGGGGAATTTTCACTTTTGGGCGTTGTCCTCGCGTCTAGAACCGTGTCCTTACTTAATGGCCTGGCTGCAGCAGCCCAACCGTTAAGATAGGATTCTTGTTTCTAGAACGGAGTTTCTATTTCTTTGGGGCGTGCCTCGTCTTGATGGGCCGTCTCCACGAGAACGGTCAGTACAAGAAAAGGACTTTTCACTCCCAAAGATACCGGGTAGTGCCCTCACTTAATGAGCCATCTGATTAAGATCGGTCATCACAAGGATAGGACTTTTCACCCCCGGGGGCATCCAGGATCTTTCAATCTGACGCTAATTCAAGGTATGTTGGGTTGTGCCCTCACTTAGTGGGCCATCTGATCAAGACCGGCCATCACAAGGGTAGGACTTTTCACTTCCCAAGATACCCCCTTTTTTATCTGCACAAAGGCAACCACAAACACCCACGAAAGCTCTCTCATCGAGCGTTAGTCATGGTTAGGGTTGACATAAATCAAAGGTGCAGATAAAATTAAATTCTAGGGTAATATAATTTCAAACGAGCGATATTCCAAGAGTTGGATAAGGGTGTACCATCGAGCGTCTCCAGATGATAGGCTCTTTTCCCGACAACGTGGGTGACTCGATATGGTCCATCCCAGTTTGGACTGAGTTTTCCCATTCGTTGGCCTGCCGCTCGCTTGTCTCTGAGCACCAGGTCATCGGCTTTCAACAACCACTCTTTGACACGCCTGTTATGATAACGGGCCATCTTTTATTTGTAGTGCTGCATTTTCAGAAGGATTTCCTCTCGGACTTCTGGTAACGCGTCCAGGTTAGCTCGTAACCTTTCCTCATTCAGTTCCTCTCGAAAGTGAGCCACCCGTAGACTCATGGTTCCAATTTCCACCGGTGTAACAGCTTCGGTTTCGAAGGCCAACGCGAAGGGTGTTTCTCCGGTGCTAGTCTTAACAGTCATGCGGTACGCCCACATCACATGTGGTAGCTCGTCAGCCCATTTCTTTTTAGACCCTTCTAAGTTTTTCTTGATACCGCTGAGGATACTCCGATTGGTTACTTCCGCCTGTCCATTAGTTTGCGGATGAGCCACAGAGGAAAATCGTTGCTCGATCCCAAATTCTGAGCACTGGTCTTTGAAGAATTGGCTGGTGAACTGCGTTCCGTTATCGCTGACAAGGACGCGAGGTACGCCAAACCTCATGATAACTTGATATTTGAAGAAACGCCAAGTTTTTTCTGCCGTGATTGCGGCGACCGCTTCAGCTTCCGCCCACTTAGTGAAATAATCTACCGCCACTATCACAAACTTCAGTTGGGACCTTGCCTTTGGGAATGGGCCTAGGATATCGATCCCCCATTTAGCAAAAGGACAAGGGGCGATAATTTTAGATATTTCAGTGGCAGGTCGCCGAGGAATTTTGGCAAACTCCTGGCACCTAGGGCAAGTTTGCACATAGTTGTGGCAATCTCCCCGGATGGTGGGCCAGTAGAATTTGGATCTGAAGACTTGTGCCGCCAGGGTGCCACCGGATACGTGCATACCACATACCCCTTTATGGATTTCGCGCAAGGTGTGAAGACCCTCTTGCTCAGATATACATTTGGCGGCTGGGTGAGAAAAACATCTCCGAATCAAATCCCCGTCATAGTACGTACAACGAGCTGCCTGTTTCAGCACCTTCTTCTTTTCAACGGTATCCTCAGGCAGTTCCTCATGTTTCAAGTATTTGATTACGGGAATTCGCCAGTCGCTCTCACGCTCTTCTACACATAAAGATGCTTGCTCTTCCATGAAGGATGGTACCGATAGCTCACGATAATATACGCCTTTGGGTATGGACGCTTCCGGATTTGCGGCCAATTTGGCTAGATTGTCAGCTTCAGCGTTTTCCTCCCTGGGAACATGCTCGAAGCTGACTTGCATGCCCTCTTTCTTTATCTCCAATAATTCTCGCTTTACTTTGGCGAGATATTGAATCATGATGGGTTCCCGGGCCTGAGAGTGCCCCAAGACCTGGTCAATTATCAACTTGGAATCACCACAGATCTTTAGACGCAGGTCTCCTGTTCTTCCAGTATCGTGCCTCCCTTTAGAAGAAAGTCCTTTCCCTATTCTGAGCCCGGCTAGCAACACCTCATACTCGGCCGCGTTATTAGATAACGGCTGTAAGATTCGAATGGCGTATCATATTTGCATGTCGTGCGGCCCATTTATGAAGATTCCAGCTCCCGCCAGCTCTTGGTTTTTGGCCCAATCCACATGGATGATCCAAAGGTCCGTGTAGGTTTCCGGAAACGGGAGATCCATATCGCCCCATTCCGCTTTAGGTATGCCGGCCAAAGGATCCTCTGTAAAGGTACATTTCCCTATGAAATCAGCCAGGATCTGAGCCTTTACGGACGGTCGAGACTGATACCTCAATCCATACTGTTCTAGTTCAAGCGCCCAGATCAACATTCTTCCTGAAGATTCGGGCTTTCGAAATATTCTTTTCAGTGGTTGGTCCGTAAGCACGATAACGGAATAGGACTGGAAATATCAGTCCATTTTGCGGGTAGCTTGAATAAGAGCGAACACTATTTTTTCGATTCGGGCGTATCGCAACTCCGCATCCTTCAGAACGTGACTCACAAAATAGACCGGGCAATGAGAGTGGTTATTGTCGCGAACGAGGATGGCACTGACCACTTCGTCTGCAGCGCCAAGATACAAATATAAGGTATCACCTGCCTCAGGTCTTGTCAACAGTAGGTCAGACGATAAGTAATCCTTTAGGCCGACAAATACCTCCTCACATTCCGGGGTCCACCCGAACGAGGCTTTCCTGCGTATGACTTTGAAGAAAGGAAGACACTTCTCTCCTTGCTTGGAAATGAATCGCCCGAGGGCGATAACTCGCCCAATTAACCTTTGTACCTCTTTAATGGTTCTTGGTGATATCATGTCTTGTATGGCTTTAACCTTTGAAGGGTTAGGCTGGATACCTTTTTGGCTAACCACGTAGCCCAAGAATTTTCCCGTCTGAAATGCAAACATGCATTTTCGGGGGTTTAGCTTCATGCGATACCTATTCATTACGTCAAAGACTTCTTTTAAGTCCCGCAGGTGATCTTGAAAGTTCGCGCTCTTTACCAATATATTGTCAACGTATGCTTCCACATTCCTCCCTATTTGTTCTTCGAATATCCTGTTTGCCATACGTTGGAACGTCGCCCCAGCGTTCTTCAGCCCAAACGGCATCGCCGTATAACAATATGTGGCCTTTGGAGTGAGAAACGCAGTCTTTTCTTCATCTTCCAGGGCCATGGGGATCTGATGGTATCCAGAGTTGGCGTCCAATGAACTTAAATAAGTGTATCCGGCGGTCTGATCAACTAACTAATCTATACGAGGGAGCGGGTAGCAATCCTTAGGGCAGGCATCGTTCAAATCAGTGAAGTCGATGCACATGCGCCAATCCCCATTGGGCTTAGGAACAAGGACAGGGTTCGCTAACCAGGTGGGATATTGAACTTCGCGGATGAACCCTGCGTCAAGAAGTTTTGCTACCTCTTTGTCCATGGCCGACGCCTTTTCATTAGAGAACGTGCGCCGCTTTTGTTAAACCGGCAGGGCATCTGGGTCCACATTGAGCCGATGCTCGGCTATTTCGCGTGATATACCTGGCATGTCTGCGGGTTTCCACACGAAATCTCCTTGGCATTTGTTCAGTAACCGGGCCAGTTGAAGGTTTTCCGCTGGGCTGAGTTTTTCGCTGATTAGGAAGCTTGCTTCCTTTATGCCGATTACTGGAACGGATACCATTTTATCCAGAGGTTGAGCGCGCTTCTCATCACCCTGCTCGTAGGGGTCCGCTGCTATACACACATACCTATCGCAGCTCCTTTGAGTCATGAGCGAGTAACATTCCGCCGCCAGCTTTTGATCGCCCTTTATGGATACTACCCCATCCCAGGAGGGGTATTTCATTTTTAGATGCTTCTGAGATATTACCACTCCGAAGCGGTTGAGAAAAGGTCGCCCGAGTACGACATTGTAGGGCAAATTTAAATCCACGACAAGGAACAACAAGTTCTCTGATCGTTTATAGGTGTCTTCTTGGAAATATATGGGCAAAGTGATTACCCCCGTGACAGGGATTGGAACCCCATCAACGCCGACTATAGGCCGTTTGCTAGGCGTTAGCTCATTGTCGGGGCGTTTCATGAGATTGTACGCTTCCAGCGAAAAGAGGTTCACCGCGCTCCCGTTATCAATAAGGGTTCTTCTGATTCCATGACTGGCGATGACGGGCGTAACCACCAGTGCATCATTGTGCGGATAGACAACACCTTTCTCGTCTTCTTCGGAAAAGGATAATATCATTCGATCCAAGATACCTATCGCGCCTCCTTTTTTCATCATGCCATCCCGTGTGCATTTTTCTCCTTTCGCGGCTGTCGGTTGCTCCGATTCGTCCATATAAGGGGTTCCTCCCGCGATGATGTTAATCATAGGGATGTACTCATCGTCTACCGTAAGGGTTTCTCTATCTTTTCCTCCGGAGGTATTATCCTTCTGCGGAACCCGAGGGGGAACGGGTCGTTCATCTGCCGTCCTTTTCATGGGATTATTTTTGGCGTCTTCTCTTATTTGGGTGGCAAATTCTCCTAAATGCCCTTCTTCTACCAGACATTCTATCGCCGATTTTAATTCTCTACACGCTTCTGTGGAATGTCCCCTGGCTTTGTGGAATTTACAATAAGCATTTTCCCTTCTCCCTAGAAGCACTCCTGGTTTCGTAGGGGCAGGGTAGCGGATGGGAAGATTTCGCTTCTCCGTTATCGCTAAAATCTCTGCCCTTGGTACATTAAGGGAAGGAAAATCTGGGTCGTATGTCCGATTTTTATAAGAATCCCCTTGACGTCGAGTGGGGGAACCACCGGTCTTTCCCTTCGAAGGATGACCCTTTTGTCTATTGGAGGCTTTGGGGATATGATCCTTCCGCCTGGCGTAATCGTCGATAAGATGGTCGTTAGGAAGGGGCTTTGCGGGAGTAGCGGTAATTTGAGATGTCCCGTACGGCACATTATACGTTCTATCTCTGTTTTCTTCTTCTTCCATTTTCGCATAATTATGGGCTTTAAGTCTCAACGCGTCTAAAGTCACTGGAGGGTCCACCATGAGCGCGTCTTTCAGCTTTCCATAGCGGCAGTTCCTTTTCAGGGCTTCTATAGCAAAATCAATAGTAACGCCCGGCGTTAATGACATTTCCAAATCGAAACGGCTAAGAAATTCCTTTAAGGTTTCTTGAGGCATTCGTTGTATGTCAAATAACGCGGCGGCAGATTTCCTGATTGGAATCGCCGTACTAAATCTGCTCCGGAATTTAGATTCTAACTGTGAGAAATTACTAATGGATCCACCAGGGAGGCCCTCAAACCAGAGACGCGCAACACCCGACAATGTCATAACAAATATTTGGCACAACGCCGCATCACTGTGGGTCTGAAACTGAACAAAATCCTTCACTTTATTGATATGCGAAATGGGATCCTTAGTGCCGTCATAAGTATCAGTGGGAAGCTTCACGCGTCGACTGACCCTGTGGCGCCTTATACGGCGGCTAAATGGGTGGCCCGATGTATCGTCAAGAATTTCACGTGCATGACGCGGGGGAGATGTTTCAGCCTGACGCCCCCTATTTCGTGGTTCTGGCGTAAGATGTCGCCTAGGAGATCGACTGCGACTCCTGAGCGAACGACTTCGATACCTTCGACTACTGGATCTTTCACTGTACTCGGGAGACAAACTCATGTTGGCTCCTTCCCTCCGTCCGTCCCAACGATTCCTAACCTCCTCAAGTTGCCTATCTCCCTGCGGGAGGAGACCTTGCGGCATCTATGGTATGTAAGCCTCTACTCTTCCTTGAGTGAACTGCACAACACTAGTCGGGGGATCTCCCGCGGACAAAGGCATCTGGAGGTTTTCTGGAAACAACGGTGATAAAGGTCGATCAGTGACAATAGATGGTGTGAACATGACGCGGGGAGGGAGACTAGATCCAGAAGCACTAGGCGTGATTCTTGCGGCCATTTCAGTCAAATATTCCAACCGAGAACGAAGGGTCGCTATTTCCATTGCCAAAGGATGTTCATGGTTAAGTACAGATCCCCTCGAAAGAGGAGTGGAGAAGTCAGACCCCGCTATCTGAGATGACGAAATGACCGCTTGCGAGGAGACAAGTCCTCCTATGATTCCGACCGAGAGGTCCAGAGATCCCAAAATAATTGGTTGCGACGTCATAGAGAGATTAGCAGTAGCAAAAGGGAATAACTATCTGCGGATTGAGAAAGGGATATTAGAGGATGATGATCGGATCGGCTCCGATCCTGTGGTCATGACCGTTCCAATCTTCTGACTAAACGGAGCTTGGCTATTAAGGACGCTCACTTAATATACCAAAGCTCTCAATGAAAGCACCATTTGATAAGATTCAAGGTTGTGTCTGATCGGAATGGCGGCGATCGGCGTCGGATGTACCTGCAAAGCGCCGGAGGGGGGGCTCCGTCGTAGACACTCCGATGCCTAAGTCAGTTCGAGGGTATGAAATAACAAGAGGTTCTTCTGGGTGATTTTTTATCTTACCTTCTATTTGAAAAAGTAGGGGTATTTATAGGCCTCGGTGGCGATACCTGGCGATAACGGTCTAGGCGATGTCTGGTGATGACGTCACGAGCGATGCCAGTAGGTGACGTCATGAGCGATATCCAACGGGCTGCCGGGAGCGATAACCTCGTGGTTCCTTAGGATGGGATGGTGTCGTGCGTATAGAAACTCGTGAGTCCCCCCCCCCCCCCGCCGCTGATGTCGACCATCCTAGGAATCCTTCGCTGATCCCTGGGCGATATGAAGATATACTACGGGACTTATAGGAATCTGTCCCGGCAGGAGCCGCAAGTGTAGTAGCACTGTTAGGGTTGTCTTGATTGTTATCAGCATACATCAGCGGGTGTACTACAGGGCCAGGCATTCGTGACAACCTTGACTTTGCTCAAATAGGGATTTGCAAGTCGTTAACCTCGATTAGTAGTATGGGCTGCTAATTGTTTCAAAGAGGAGTATCTAAGGGATTTTCGTCTAATTCCGCGCACCAAACCTACAAGAGAACAAGATCATTCACTTATGCGCGTCTTAGCCTAGCTAGGATCGTATCAGTTGGTAGTAGAGCTCAAGGGAGTTCTAGGTTTGGTAAGAAAATCCCATCTATCTTTTAGTTTTTTTTTTTTTTTTTTAGTCAAAAAGAGTCACAAAATCAAAAGTGTCATCAAAATTTTCTGTTTTGAGTCTTTGTCGATTTAGAAGTTCTAAATCAAAGTCGAGTCCTTTTTTTGAGTCAGTTTAGGAGTTCTAAACCAAGTCAGTTTGTGTTGAGTCTGTTTGTCTTTTTTATTTATTTATATAAGTCACAAAAATAGTCTATAAAAAGAGTCATACAAAAGAGTCACCAAAAATAGTCCACCAAAGTGTGAGTGTCGAAATCATATTTCAATAAATACCTATTGGAGTCCGATTTCTGTGAGTCTTAGTTCGTTAGAAAGCTGAGTCTGTCAGGAGTCCAAATCAAGAAGAATCAGGTGATTCAAACGTCGGAGTCAAAAGCTGTGTTTGATCTACTAAACTGTGTTCACTGAAAATAGATTTGCACTCTCTTGTGTTAAATTTGATTTAAGTGTATAAGATGGCTGAAGCAAGACTTGAGGCTGAGAGGGATAAAGTGGTTGAGCTTATGAAGCAGATGATGAAGAGGTTTGATAGCATTGAAGAGAAGCAACAGACCTATGATGAACAATTCAAGGAGTTGTCAGCACGGTTGCGCATTCAAGAGGAGGGACCAAAGCAAGAGGAGGATGATTCCGATGGAGATCACGGAAGACCTAGAAGACAGCCAAGGAGAGATCAAGTCGATGACAACCTTAAAAGTATTAAAGTGAAGGTTCCTTCTTTTGATGGACAGGGAGGTTCGGATGTATATCTAGATTGGGAGAGAAAAATCAACTCGATTTTTCTATGTCATAACTATTCTGAAGAGAAAAAGGTGAAGTTGGCTGCCATGGAGTTTGAAGGATATGCAGCCCATTGGTGGGAGCAATTGAACTCAACTCGAGAGAGGGTTGGAGCTGATGTGGTTGATAATTGGGAAGATATGAAGCGTTTGATGAGGAGGAGGTTTGTCCCAACACACGTCCAAAGAGATCTTCACCAATGACTACAAACTCTAACGCAAGGCAGCAAGAGCGTTGGAGAGTACTTCAATGAGATGGAAATCGCGTTGGCTAAAATGCAAATCCATGAAGAAACTGGGGAAACAATGGCGAGATTCCTTAGTGGATTGAATCGGGAAATAGCCGACAAGTTGGAGTTAACAACATACAACTCTTTAGAGGATATGTTGCACTTGGCAGAGAAGATAGAGAAGCAAAGGAAGTCTCGGATGATTGGAAATTCATCGTCGACTAAATCGCCAAATTGGAAGAAGTCGACTTGGACTAAAGGTGAGGAGACTCTAGATGTGAACAATTCGTCTTCATGAATTAACAAAGAGGGTTCTTCGGCCTCTAATCAAAATAAATTGGCGACAATGGAGGTAGTATGTTTTAAGTGCGCTGGTCGAAGGCATGTATCGAGCGTCTGTCCTAACAAACGAGCCATGATGATTAGAGAGGGCAGCGAGATGAGTGAGGAAGAAGCTAAAGAAAGAAACAAGTCCGAAGGATTAGAAGATTCGAAAGATGAAGAAGAGGTTATTCATGGTTTGACTCTATAAATTCTTATTTGAGGACGAATCACCTTCAAGGGGAAGGGAATGATACGGTTCAAGGATCGTACCAAATCCTAGGGTGTGTTAATGGCAAGAGGCAAGCTTGGATTGAGTAAGAAGAGAAGCATGCGTAAGAAGAAAGAGCTTGGGTGAGCTGGATTGGTTAATATTAGTATTATTATTATTTCCTTAATTGCTATATGAGTTAATATTAGTATTATTATTATTTCCTTAATTGCTAGAGTTTAATTATAGGTAGAAGTTCTATTCCTATTATAATTAGAAGTTGTAAATTGCCTATTTAAAGACTTGCTTATTATTAATAAAATTGAGATCAGATTTTCCACATAAACACCTTACCAAATCCCCGCTTCATTATTCCACCATCTTATTGTCTCGATCTTCGGAGCAAGGCGTACTTGTGTTTTAACTTAGTCGTGGCGTTACACGAATAACGTGATAGGTGCGGCTAGGGCTAGCAAAGTGTGGCGTTTACAGGGATAAGCGTGATAGGTGTGTGAGCTAGTGTATACAGACCAAAGCGTGGCACTTACAGGGATAAGTGTGATAGGAGCGTGAGGGTTTGTTTGGCGTTCACAGGGCTGATCGTCATTGCTAATATTCACAGGGCTGAATATTGGTTGCTAGCAATCACGGGGCTGATTGTTGGTGTTGCTCTCATTCACAGGGCTGAACGTTAGCGTGTGTGCGTACTACAGGGCTAGGCGTACATCAGCGGGCGTACTACAGGGCTAGGCGTTCGTGACAACCTTGACTTTGCTCAAACAGGGATTTGCAAGTCGTTAACCTCGATTAGTAGTATGGGCTGCTAATTGTTTCAAAGAGGAGTATCTAAGGGATTTTCGTCTAATTCCGCGCACCAACCCTACAAGAGAACATGATCATTCACTTATGCACATCTTGGCCTAGCTAGGATTGTATCACCGAACCTATTCGTTTTCAACGAAAAGGGGGTGCGACAAATCCATTTTACTATTCATTTAATATCGAGTTTCTACTTAGTATCACAAACACCATTGCTATTTTCAACTTGGTAGCAAAGCCGATCAATTGAAATCATTATGAGCAAATCTGAATCTGAAAGCTCTGGTGCAAAATCTGCTCCGATTATTTTTGATACGATCACGCCTACCTTTGAAACCGAAGAGCAGAACGCAACAGGCTCTTCCTTATGCCTAGGGAAGAGCAAATTAAATGATCTCAAATCCATCCGCTTCGAGGAAATTGTCACATGTCGACTCTTCCCTAGGCTTAGGGAAGAGTAAAGGCGCTTGCCAAGAAGAAGGAGTTCATTAAGGGAAAAATTGTCCAGCATTGCCCATTTTGTGTAATAATATAAATAGCTAGTTTCTTGCTTATTTTCATTAGCTTTGATGATGAATATTGATTGAGAGAATTAATCCTCCTTATTCATTCGGGGCTCAATATTGGTGTTTGCCTTGGTTTGGAAAGTCGTGGGTTAAGTCAATAAAAAATAATAAGTTTCCATCTTTGTGTAATCTGTTATTACTTCATATTTGTGAGCAATTGAATGTATATTTGAGTGTTCATGTTTGGACGGTTTGTGTTTGTTGAATGTGAGAGTATTTTGCCCTTGTATTCAAGTATTCATCAAGCATATCTCAAGTGTTCAATCGATCGTTGTTCAAACTATCATCTCTAAACTCTTCCACATTCAATCCGGGTATTTCCGTTCGTTTCTTTGTCATTTCATTTGTATAATATTTCGTTGTGTGTCTCCATCTTTCCTAATGTTTTATTGTTATTTTTGTGTGTCAAAGTCTAGAGCTAGATCCTCTCTTGGTTTCATACCATTCGACCTTTACATCGGAGGTCAGATCGTATCATGTGGTAGCGGTGCTTTTGGCACTCTGAGTTTATTTGTTGTGTTCGCTTCTGTCCAGTTTGTGAATTATTTTTTTTCGCCCAAAAAAATTTGACATTTTACGTGCATAAACTTCAGTCTGTTAGTAACAACTTTCATTTTTGAGTCGACTGTAAATTTGGTGAAATTTTCATTCTTTTTTACCCCAAAAAAAGTGTGCAGATTTTACCTGAGAAAAATAGCTCTTCTGTTTGTGGTCTATTTTCTATGTTTTCCCGTAAGAATCGTCTTTTCTTCCCTTCATCAAAGTTGTAGCTCTGTGTCTTAGCAACGTCCCTATTAAACTTAGTGATTTAATTTTATTCTTTGCTATTTCGTTGAGTCATGAACCGAAGGTCTGTACCAGCTAACCGTAGGTTTTCAGTTTCATTTTCTTTGTGTTCTTCGTGTTCTTCATCTTATTCTTACATCTTCAAGAGCAAGAAGGTGAACAAAGTCTGTGTTTAATCCATAACCCTTCCCTTAGCTGAGTCCTTTATTTGTTTCTTTTTGTTTATTATTTTGTCTAGTCAAAAGACAATTTCTTTTGACAAACATTATCATACATATTCCTTACCCTTTTTACTTTTGTCTCCCACCTTGTTCCCCACACTTCTTAAACAAATATATCTTTGTATAAATATTGTCCCACACACCTTTACCTCCCACCTTATCTGGCATCACACTCCATCACCCCCTCTTACACAATTTACCTACGAAGTTGAAGCTCATAATATCGCATCACAACGGCGTGCTGCAACAATCACCGCGCTCCAAAATCTGATCCAAAGTGTTGAAAATTAGAAGTTGGCCCGAGGCAAACCAGCTGAAGCCTTCATAAGTTCGAACCAAGCACACGATGAAGAGACCAGTCATCAACAACGACCGCCTACACCATCTCAATCGTTTGAACCAAATGTGACTGAAAAATGTAATTTGATTGAAGAAAGTGTGACATGATCCGAATTCCTTTTCGAAGAATCGGATGCGATGAGCTTTACAACTAAGGATCTAGCTTGAGTTATCAAGTAAGTCTAATGGGTATTCTCAACAAGACGAGGAATAAAGCGGAAATAGAGAGAATAAGTACGCAACAGAAAATAAGAAGAACGAAGATGAACGCGGAAAGGAAATAACAATGGAATTTTCAATTGATAACTTGATTCAAAACAATCGATCAGCAGTAAACATCCAAATCACACTCACTCATAAACATCCAAATACAGAAATCCAAGATAATTGATTGAACACAAATATCCCGGAAATTATAAAGGATATAACACACAAATAGTAAATTGAAAGGTTGAAGACTAAGGATCTTTTACTTGCAATGAATCAAGTCGTCTTCTGGACTTGATTCTCACAAGGTGAGTTTCTAGTGCCGAGAGAAGTATCAAGCCAGTGCCTAGCGGCATGCCGCCAATGACTGAATCTTGGGTGTTTTTGAAGCAAAGGCCGCTAGCTCTATAGCCTCCTTAGCGGCATGCCGCTAGTCTATATTTTTAATGACTTTTTCAGCTTGTTTTGTAATAAGTATAAATAGCTAGAGATAGGCTATTTTTTTTCTTGTCTTGAAATTATGAGTGAATCTCTTCAAAGACCATTTACCTTAGGTTAGGAAATTAAGGTTCTTAGAACTTCATCTTCTCCAAATTCGGGTTACTCAATCTTGTTATTGAGGGGGTTGGATTGTAGTAGACATCCTTACAATTATTGTAGCAAGGTTGCCTAGTTTAGTTACTAAGAGGGTTTGTTATAATTGTAAGTTCATTTCTTGTTAATCATCAATCCAATATCATTTCCATTTCCACTCCTTTCACTTCGCTCCATCCTTTCCCTTTATCATCCATCTTCAGTCATCAACTTACTCCAAGCGTCCGATCAAGCCAACCTCCCAACGAGGACTAGATCTTTCACACGGTTTCCTCTCCATTTCGTAACCAAGCTCCTATCATTAACGGCATGCCGTTAGCCACGAGAATTCTAGCTCTCCAACGCTATCCCTTAACGGCATGTCGCATGCCGTTAAGCACTATCTTCAAAAATCCCATCTTTTCTTGGCTTCAATCCTTGAGGGTTGGCTCATGGGATGCCAGGGCTTGGCTCTTGTGTGCTTTTCCTCCAATTCTCCGTGCCCTTCAATCATCAAAAGACCATGGTTGATTAAGTCCAAAAGCAGGGTGGCCAGGCTCATATCAGGAGAGGTTCAAATCATCTTGGCTCCCACTTTCTTTTTTTCTTTCTTTTTTCCTTCTAAACTTGACTCCTCATCTTTCTTTCTTTCTTTCTTCTAAACTTAATTAAAATTCCTCATTTTTTTCCTTTTTTTCTTTTAAATTTAATTAAAAGTCCTCATTTTTTTCCTTTTATTTGTTATTTTAAATAGAAAATTTTATTAAGGAAGTTATATAAGAATTATTATGAGGAAAAAATATTTTCTCCGTAGTAATTAGTAAGAACCAAGAAATAGAAAATTGTAATCATTCTTCCTTTTATCCTTTTAAACTTAACTAAAAGTCCTCACTTTTTTATTTTATTTATTATTTTAAATATAAAATTTTATAAAGGAAGTTGTATAAGAATTATTATGAAGAAAATACTATATTATTATAAATTGTAATAGTCATGTCATCAGTTAACTATATGTATAAACTAAGATCATTAATTATTAATGATACGGCATATACTAGTAATATTAACATTAATCCTTACTCTAATACATAATTATTAAGGTATATCATGGATATATATTTATTGTTCAGTATTTTACTTAATAAAAAGAGAACTATATTGTTGTAAGAAAGAATGATGTCAGTTGTCATAACAAATATAATTACTAATTAAATGACAACTAAAATAATGAATTTGCATAATGGTTAATGAACATTTATGATTTAGATTTATGGTATCTATATTTCAATATCATTATTTACTTGAGTTAGTCGTATTAATGTGTTCCGCAGTACATGACTATAACTAATTAACTATTGTATTGTTCAAGGATATTTTTTAAGCTCTAAATGTAAGTGATCTAATCTTATCTTCATATGAAGCATGATTATAATTGAAAATTCTTCATCTGTATATGTTAGGCTCGATATGAAGCATGATACTTCTTGACTAGATATTTGTTAAACATATTCATTACATTTCAATATATTAATACTTATTATTTATTAATGTTTAGTCACTCTAAATTTTTATATGTTTTGTATCATAAAATTTATAGATTTATCATACTAAAATATCTTTATAATATTAGGCTATCATTTATAAATTGGTAAATCAAAATATTATTTTTTTTTTAAAATCAAAACTGTGTGTTTAATAACTAAACGGTGTCGTTTTGTCGATGGATGTTGTATATTAATATATAGATAAAACTTTCACACTTTGATCGCAACATTTGTGGTAGTGTAGTAGAACTGGTAAGTTATTTGCCTCCTTTTGCCAACCCAAACGGGTTCGAAACCCATTGCCTACAAAGGTTGAAGGATCATGGGTGATGTGGCGAAATTTTAGTGTATCACGTCGCCCATATTAAAAAAAACAAATGGGTCAAAATTGGAACCGTCCCGAAATAAAAAAAAATACTATCAGTTCGGTTCGACTCTACCCCAAATAAAACCGTTAAATTCTTATTCGGTCTGGTTCCAGCTCAAAAACTAGACCGAACCGGCCCGTTTTCACCCGAGGCAGAATTGTGGAAAAACTAACTAAAAGGGTATTTTGGTCAATAGGGCAAAAACGCATCAAATTCGCGATACAAAAATCGCGCAAGCAACCGCCCCCAAATCCGAAATTGGGGAAAGAAAAAATCAAAATTAGGGTTCCGCTTACCAAAATGGAGGGATGGGACCCGAACACGAAATCAACGCTAACTCAGATCCCGCTGCTAACCACTAGAGCCGGCCCCCGAGACGGCGCCGCATGGACGCAGAGGCTGAAAGAAGAGTACAAGGCGTTGATCGCCTACACACAGATGAACAAGTCCAAGGACAACGATTGGTTCCGCATCTCCGCCGCCAATCCCGAGGGTACACGTTGGACCGGAAAATGCTGGTACGTCCATAATCTCCTCAAGTACGAGTTCGATCTCCAGTTCGATATCCCGATCACCTACCCAGCCACCTCCCCAGAACTCGAATTGCCGGAGCTCGACGGAAAAACACAAAAGGTGTGTTAAAATTGTTCCTGTTCTATTCCACCTTCCACTTTTGCCCTTTGTTTTTGTGGGAATTACAGTTATTTTTTGTTTTGTATGGGGTTTTGTAGATGTACAGAGGAGGGAAGATTTGCTTGACAGTTCATTTCAAGCCTCTGTGGGCAAAAAATTGGTATGCATCAATCTATTTTTTATGCCATTTTGTTGATGTGGTTATATTCTTGTTGCCATTGTTGTTGTTGGACTGATTATGGGTTTTTGGCAGTCCTAGGTTTGGGATAGCACATGCCCTGTGTTTGGGGCTGGCTCCATGGATGGCGGCTGAGGTGCCAGTTCTTGTGGATTCTGGGATGATTAAGCATAAAGATGATGCGGCATCTTCTGCGGCATCTTCTGCAGCGGCCGGCCTCGTAGTTCTTACAATGGCGGCCTCGTAGTTCTTACAATGGCAGTGTAACAATAGTTGTTGTGAAATTTTAATGCTTTTGGGGGTTAGAATTCTTGACCTGGTTGAAGAAAAAAACAATAATCAAGAAATGTTACTTGAGTGTACAAGTTCATCTACCATGTGTTGCTGGAATTTCTGGTCTTGCAAATCCATAGGAGAAGATGCATGGATAATAATAAATGTTTCAACTTTGCCTTGTTCTACATTCATTTTTGTTTTGCTCCAGCATTTCGATTAACTTGATTTGCTTATGATAGTATTTCACCATCTCTTTTGCAGCTCGACTAATGGTATTTTGCATCTTGTTGGTCATTAATTATGTCTTGATCATGCCATTATAATAAGTGTACATGATGAATCTGGATGATTAGGGCAGTTACAACAAATTTTTGGAACTTCAAGTGCAGTCTCTATTCTCTGAGACTTTTCATTTTTTTGTAGACTTTCATTTCGATGTCATATAGTAGTTGATAATATTTGCTTGTGTTTCAAGAACTCGAAAGTTGCATTTTTTGTGTCGAAACTTGAAAGACTCGAAACAAGCAATTCTCTAGTAGTAGTAGTATATATCTCAAATATTCAATCCCGAACAACCTGGACAATCTGCGTAAACCAAAGTTCATATGTATAAAGAAAGAGCACAATACTTATTTAGCACCCAAAAGAAAAAAAACATCATAGGCTGCTGCTTGGGGATTTTAAGGCATATAGCACACAGACTTCAGTTTTTGGCCTCACTCTATTCCTTTCCATCAGGAAATTACTTCACCAGTCTGATTAGAAGATAGGGCCAGCTGCAAGAATCTCCTCAGTCAGTGTATTACTCTCTCCGATCTTATAATCTGTGAACACCTCGAAGTTGTTCTTGAACAGACCACCAAGCTTCAACAAGGTGTCATTGTAGGCCGTCTTGTCTGACCACTGTAATTTGAAGAAGAAGAAAAAAGTGGTTCACATCAAACAGAATGCTAAGCAAAACTAAGCCGAGATTATTGAATGTGCGATTAATGAAGAAAGAGCGAACTTACTGTGTTGACAGGATCCAGGATTTCTGAAGGCACACCCTCAATCTCAGCTGGGATTTCAAGGCCAAACACTTCCGTCTTTTGATAGCTTGCGCTCAAAAGCTCTCCAGAATGAATTGCATCAATGATTTTCCTGGTGTATGCTAACTTGATACGGCTTCCCAATCCATACCTGCCGAAAGGACGAACTTAACCACCAAATCAAAGAACCTGATCTTATATTTGAGCAAAGTCCAAGTTATGTACGTACCTTCCACCTGACCATCCAGTATTGACAAGCCATCCTGTAGCCCCATGCTTCTGCATCTTTTCAGCTAGCATGGCTGCATACCTGGTAGGATGCATCATTATAAAAGCTGCACCAAAACAGGCTGAAAATGTTGCTTGTGGCTCCTTAATGCCCTCTTCTGTCCCAGCTACCTATGTAAGCATTAGATGATGATTAAGGTTAAGATAGGACACCTTTCAAGCTGTAGCAAAGGAAAACTCTATATATTAAAAACTCAGCCAGTACATACCAGAGCGGTATAACCACTGATGAAGTGATACATGGTCTGTGCCAAGCTCAGCTTGCTCACTGGTGGGAGCACGCCAAATGCATCGCATGCCAGAAGGATAACATTCTTTGGGTGGGGGCCAACGCATGGTATCTTAGCGTTTGGAATGTACTCTATGGGATATGCAGCCCTTGTGTTCTCTGCAAAGATAAATGCAAAGTGTTTTACGGGCTTTAGTGCCATTCAGATATACAAAGAGTTTCACATATCCTTTCAGCATGCATTAAATTGGTGGCTGCCATAAAAAATACACAGGTTTGCATGGTTACCTGTAACTGACTTTTCTGTGTAATCTACATCTCGTGTATGCTCATCAAAGACCACATTCTCCAACACTGCCAAACACCAAGAATCAAATGTTCATCTTTTGGAAAATATGCCAAGAACTGAAGGTGGGTCAGAAATTTTACCAGTTCCAAACTTGATAGCATTCCAAATATCTGGCTCCTTGTCTTTAGAGAGATCAATGCACTTGGCATAGCAACCACCTTCTATGTTTGACACACCATTCTCACTCCAGCAGTGTTCATCATCTCCAATTAAATACCTATTGTGATCCGTGGACAGAGTTGTCTTTCCAGTACCTACGAGAGACACACCAACAGTGAATTTCATTAGCAACAATGATGAGGCAAAGTTATCAAGTAGAGATAAGTGGCGTGTATCAGGTGGTAGCTTATTGCTCCAATTTGCACAGAGCAATTGACCTATCCTGTACCTGATAATCCAAAGAAGAGGGCAACATCCCCATCTTTCCCCACATTGCAGCCAGAGTGAAGGGAGAGAATTTGTCGTTTAGGCATTAGGTAATGCATTACGCTGAATAGACCCTTCTTCATTTCCCCGGCATATTGGGTGCCAAGGATGACCATCTCCTTCCTAGCAAGATTGAGGTCTATGCTAGTGGAGGAAGTCATGTAGTGAGTGTAACGGTTACACGGGAACTGCCCGGCATTGTATATAGTGAAGTCCGGAGTTCCAAAGTCCTCCAGCTCTTCAAGAGTGGGTCTGATGCACCTGTAACCCACCCAGTTATCACACAAACACTGAGCTACTTGGCTTATGTTTTGGGCCTACTGAATCTTATTTAAAGGTTACAACTATGTGAAGCACATAGCCAGATACATGAACAGTTTCAATATTGAACATACTTTTCCCCGGTAATGCTCAACGAGTGTGGGACTAAGCATATATGAAGATTGTCTAGAAAGCCAAAAGTGAAGAGAGAGGAATGACAAACTATTGAATGGTTGGTAGTCCTGCCACATTCATCATTACTTACATGTTGTGCATAAACAAGGAATGATAGGCCCTGGCTGATACAATACGAACTTTAATTCGGTGTTCTGGATCCCAATTGAGGAACTGATCATTGATGAATACCTGAAATGCAGATCTAATAGTGTCACCTTTCATCATAAAGACATTTGTGCAGAACATCAAAGATGTGCATATCCTCATTCAGAAGCATATGTACTAAGATATATCGGCATCATAAATTCTAGCAGATGATCGAATCCTGAATCAAATTCCACCATTGAATCTCAGGATATCCTGTAGCAAAAATAGTTTACGACTCAAGAATGAGGAATCTTCAAGCAAATTGTAGTTTCAGTAAACTGTCTATGTTGCAGGTCCGGGTAATAAACTATTTATCCTCAGTTCTGCTGATAAACACTCGGTTACTTATTATTAACTGGCCATAGGTTGGCAAATTCAATCCTTTAGCAGAGGATTTGGTGTGCTTATAACATCCTAGATCGGACTAGCTAGGATTCAAACCCAGTAACCATCAGCATGACATCAATTAAAATCTAGCGCATCTGGGTTGTTCCCTGAGACCACACAGCAGATTCTCTAACTTTACACAGACACCACTAGTAACCTTAGAGCAACCTAGGAAGGATAAGGCACAAGCAAATATAAAATCCAACCTCAGAAAACTTGGTCATCCGGTCCCATCTTTTATGCCATACTTATTAGCACTCACTAGATGCATTACAGCTAGAATTTCCAGCCATTACGTCCAAAACATTGGGCCATTTTTAAGGAGGAAAATGACAAAAAAGTGTGGGTATCTGGTTTCTGTTAGATGTAAAGTTTATGATCATTCTCCTGTAGATAGCGACATCTATGCCTGCTATAATCACCATGCTTGTGGTACATTGCATACTGCTAGCTACAATCTTGGGACCCATGAAAATATAGGGAGATTCCATTGCCAAGATCTAGATTCTTTTCTAAGCTAACAATTACTATCATTTTTCTCCCAGATTTAAGATAAAACCGGGATGCGAAGGGTGTACAGGAAAAGTGGAAGAAGTAAGGGCAACTGACATAATGGCCTAGTTAATTAACTAATTAATTAGAAGAAGTGGAGACGTAAGCAAGCACTTGAAGCAAAATCATTTTGAGTGCTTGGAGATATACCTTGTCCAAGGAGTTCAAGTAATCAACAGCTCGTTCTCTGTTCACCATGAATGTATGCTCATCCATTTCAATGTTGGGTGACCCTCTACGAAACAAAATCATTAACTTAATACAAATTGAGAACATCATTAATAAACAAAAGAAGATGTCATTAGTAAGTAGTAAGACTTACTTTCCCCACCAAAGATCACCTTCAGTGGTCTCATCCCTGACAACGCGTTTGTCCTTAGGCGATCTGCCTGTCTTTGCCCCAGAAAGGGTGGCTAATGCCCCAGTTGAGGTCAGGAATGAGCCCTTCTCATACTTAATTGCCTGCTCATACAGCTCTGCACCATATTATCCAATTATATCAGCCTGTTGTTTTAACCGTATTGCCACTATTGTGCAAATAAACACACAGAAATCAAGCAGTCCATGAAATCATGAGAGAACAATCCAAACGAAAACTATGAAATTGGATTAGATTCCTCTTTTGAACTGCCGACACTAAATCAGCAGTCGGATCAGTTAATTCAAATTGATAGACAGTGATATAAAAATAAATTTAGTTTTAATATCCAGTCCTTCTAATCTAATCTTCTGAATTCCAACCCAAAAGAAAATGTTTGGATAACTTCAAGCACAATTTTCAGTCGAGTAATTTAATTAAATAGATTTGTCGAAGATCCAAACAGAAACTTTTCGAGTCCGCGAAATAAAAAGGAGGAAAAAATAAAGTTGACTTCTTAATTTTCTGATTAAAAAAAACAACCCGAGATTCCTGGGACCTGGACGCTCTTGCAAGTTGCAAGCGCACCGCTCTTTAAAAAAGAGGGGAAAATGGTAGAAAATAACAGAAGAATTGGATTTTCTCAGAAAAAATTAAAACAGAGAAATTGAAGGAGACGATAAGATAGAAGGGGATTCCATACCAGCAGGAGAGAGATTGTAAAGGATATGGGTAAACTTGAGAGCACTATCACTAACGCCGATCTCCGGTGTAGTGTAATGGTGACCATGTGAGACGTGTTGCCCCGCCGCCCTCCCCGCCGCCGGATCTCCTCTCACGACTTTCGGCCCTGTTTCCCTCGTCAGCGACGCCAACGACGCACTATAAATCCAACCAAAACACGCAAATTAAAACGCAAATCATCAACAAAAACCACTATTACGTCTTCATTGACAAAATTAATTATCCAATTAATAAATGAATCATGATCACCTGATGGATTGGAGTTGGAGTTTCTGGCGCTCCTCTTCAGAGATGGCGGCCAAGAAGGCGGACTGAGCCTGCGCCTGAGGAGTTCCGGTGATCGGTGTGTTTGGTGTGGATCTCTTCTTTTGAAGGGAATGGAGCTCATCGATCGTCTGTGCCTTCACCGGCGTCGTGCTGTCGTCGTGACACACGTCGTCCGATGATGAGTTTGTTGTCGTTCCCTTCTTCTGCGTTTGGATTTTTGGCAGCACTTTTGTAGGTCGTCCTTTATTCACAACATTGCCACTCCCACCACTGCCGCCGCCGCTGCTGCTAAAGCTGAACTCCCCATTCTCATTCTTCTCCATTTTAACTTCTATTTCACCTATTGGAAAATTAAAAAATTAAAAACTTAGTGATTAAATAACTCCAGCAACTGGAAATTGGATAAGAGAATTGAAACTGTTTTGTTAATTTCTTGGAAGGAGGGAAGAGAGATCAGACTTACGTTACGTAGAACTAGAAATGGAATGGAGTTTGTTTCTTTTTGTATAAATGGAAGTTAGTGATGAGAGCGGGGATATGGGTGTTAGTTAGGTCATATCACCTCAAATCTCTGTGTTTATTATATATATAGTCTTTCATAAACTATACAGTAAACCTGACCATGGTTTATTTAACCATGGTTACTTCTTGTATCTGGCAATCTGCCTATTATGTAAATAAACAATTGAAATTGAAATTTCGGAGAAGATAACTAGAGTTGAATTATTTTTTTCCTTTTAAAAACGCTTTAAGGAAATATAAGAATTTTTTTTGTTTCTGCATTATTTTTAAATTAAAAATGTAGAGTCCATTTTTCTTTTTCTTTTCTATTTTTTTATTAGATAGTGCAAACAAAATTAATTTGAACTTAATATTGGAAGAGATAATCAAACAAATTAGTTTTTTCCTAAAATTTTACTCCCTCCATACTTTTTTAATTATCGTTTACTGTTTCGGCACGCATATTAAAAAAGTCTGGATGACTCATTATTTGACCCAAAAAAATTCGGGGCAAAATTGTCTCAAATAGTGAATCATCCAGCTTCCTTAATATGCGTGCCTAAATAGTAAAAGATAATTAATAAAATGCGGAGGGAGTACATTTTTACCAATAGTAACTTATTATTCTGATGATATTAACAATTTAATAACGATCAGTTGTTAATAAATATGTAATTAATTAATTGTTATATAATAAAATATTAGTAAAAATTTGAGTTTGAGTTTCACCTTCATCCATTCTCACTGGTACTTTCAACTTCACATGCGTTGCTAATATCCGATCACGAGCTGTGCGTGACACTAGGAGGATTAAACGAATGAGAGTAAGTTCTGTATGGATAACGGCATCATTTTTCAATCTTCTCACATGCTCTCCACAAAACAAGTCAATAATTGAGGAGGGAAAAAAAATACCACTAGGTAAAAAAATAAAAAAAACTAAACGATCCTTGTATTCATTTGAGTATTATTGGATCTTTAAACAAAAATGACTCACTAGTATGGTTTTAAAAAGTTTCAACTTTGGTCCTTGTACTATTATATTGACAAATACAATTGGTAATATATATATATAACTTTAAAAATCTATTTCTATTAAACTTAGGTCAAATTACTGAATTTGTCTTTTGAGCATAAAAGTATTATATTACTAATGGTATTGTTATTATTAAAACTTAAAACATAGGATCAAGTAAGATTTTAAGCAACTGAAAGGCAGGTTAAGAAATACTCCGTAGTAAATTAGTAATACGTTATTTAAGAACAGAATGCAAAGTTGGATAGTGATGTGGATAAGGTCAACACCGTCCAATACCTGGTGCTTAGACAGATGGCCAAGCCCAATGGGCTTTTCATCTCTCGCCTAGGGTCAGCCTCTGACTTACCGGAGTTTTGAATCTTTTTTATTTTGTTTTATTTATTTATTTATAACTTGTCAATTTTCATAGTTATTTTTTTTGACAATAGAGCGGCACCATTATTTTATTTTATTTCTAGAAAGATTATTAATTTAGATTATAATATAAGGAATCAAACTTATAACCTACCTAAAAATATCATACAATAGTTAGTTAAACTTAAATATTACGAGAAGCACCACACTATTTAAGGGGGGAAACTTAAGTACATCATTATGATTTAGGATGATGACACGTGCCTCAAATAGTACTAGAATACTACTATTCTTAACACTTTTAGACACGTATCATCATTTTAAATTATGATGTACCCAAGTTTTATTCCTATTTAAGGTCAAATGAAATTATAAACGGAACGATTACAATACAAGATTGAAAATTTGAAATGTTGGAAGCCAGTAATGCAAGACTTTAAGAGGATGTTTCCAGCCGCCAAAATTGTACATAGCGCACCGGAATTGAGGTCCATGTATAGAGGAGTGGATCGTCCTTCATTATATAGGACATTCATAATTCATAAGTTATCTTCTTAAATATTTTATTCGTATCGAGTAAATTTAATAAAAAAATAAAATATTTATAACAAATAATTATTTTATATATAACATTTTATAAATATTTTTTCTTAAAAATATAAAAGTATCGAATTATACACCTGTTAAACTTATTGGCTGATTTGATTAAGTTATTAAACTTATTTTAATATTTGAAAATTTGGAGAACGAGGATTAACATTAAGCATTACACGCAGGATCCACGCAAGTATTAGCAGCTGCCTGGTGGCTCATGGTTGGCTGCATTTTCTACTTGTCGGGTGACAACGTGGAAGGGGTGCTTCAATTCAAGCACTCCGCGCTTTTTCCTCCATTTTTATTTTTATTTATTTATTTTATTTCTATTGTTTATTGTTTTTTCGTTTTTTCGATTGACCAAAGTACTTATTTTCAATACCGGACAAGTACTTATTTTGTTATATGAAATTTGTAGTTCAATTACCACGTTATTTTTATAACGTAAATCATTAATTTAATCCATGTTATTCTAATAATAATAATATATATATAGTGTTAAAAAGAAAGTACTTATTCTTTTTTTTTTTATTATTTGTAAATTTGGCTTAAATCAATCAAACTGATTTAATTTAATTAATTTTTATTTTTCAAAAATTTCAAATAAATATTACTCTTTATTAAAATCCTACATGAAATTAATAAAAAGATAAGAAAAAAATGTTTTGTTTTTTTTTACCATGTGATCATACCATATAGGATATTGGTGAAGAAACATATTTTTTGAAATTTCTTAAAAATAAAATTTAATTTAATGAAATCAATTGAACTGATTTCAGCAAATTATACAAATTTGAGAATCAATTTCAGCCAAAAATAAATATAAGAACTAATTTTAAAATTTTGGACAAATGTAGGGACTAAAAGGGCATTTAGTTTAAAAGAATTAAGTTAATTTTTTACATAAATTGGTTCAGGTGTCTTTAACTTTCAGGACCCAACAAAATGGCCGAGCTAACATTTTGAATGTACAATTTGACAAGTCCAGGCCCATGACGTCTTGATAAAGGCGAGGAGGAGTCCAATTTCACTAGACTTGGTTGGATAAAAAGCCCAAATAATTCAGGACATTCCTTTTAAGACGTCCAACGATAAATCGGAACGTTCCTCAGTGTATTTGTTTCACTTGTGCTCGAGCCTCCATCTCTGTTTTTATTTATAAAAAACTAATATCGTTCAAATATTTAAGTCCATATTACGAATAAATATAACTTTCAATGCAATTTAAAAAATAAGTAATGACGATATTTAGTGAATAAGAATAGGTTAATTTTGTAATTGCAGCCGCGGTAACAGGGAGCACATAAGTAATTATTTATAATGATTGGACGTATAGGTAATTTTTTAAATCCATTGTTAAATATCAGGGCTTATTTCTGGAAAACGGCCAAGTTTGGAATACGGCAAGAACAAAGAGAATTTTTAGTGGAGTGGTGAAGTGTATTTCTTTTTAATAGGCAAGAGCTTTATTTAAAGAAGGAAAGAGAAGGTCATGAAGCCATGACACAAGCACAACCAGTAGCTTACAACCAGCCAGGCAGAAGCAAGACTTTCGCCACTGCCCAGAAAAACTCGCACAGACAGAAAACACTCCCCACTACATTGAACTCCAAGAACCAACATCCCGACCTGAATTACCCTGTAATTGTTACACCCCAGGCATGCAGCCAAGACGATGACAAAAGCATCTGAGTAAACGAATAAGGGAATTGGGGGTCCCTGGAACGGATCCACTGCTGCCACGAAGCAAAGATTGTATTAATCAGCCGGAACTCACAATAACTATGATGATTGAAGATGACGTCATTTCGCTGTTCCATACAAACCAAAGGATGACATAAGGCAATGTTTTTCACATTTGCCTCGATTGCGTTGATAGAGCGTTTAATGTCCATAATTCTCCCCTCTTTTATAGGCCTTTTTAGATCATGATGCTACTTATGGTGCTGTCTTTCTTTACTTTTCACAGATCTCGGCTATTTAAGAGGAAAATACAAATGGAACGCTTTCTATCGCTTGCGGGAAGGAATGGAGCAGCTGGACCTTGCAGTTGGATGTTCGCGGAAGGCAGCAGAGTTCTAGCGAAAGAAGGAAACAAATACAAAAGAAAATATCGGACGCGCTCCAATTAATTCCCGCGAGAATACTTGTTACAGCGGTTTAGGAAGATTAACTTCTAGTTGGATTAGGAGTTTTATTTGTAAAAGACTATAAATATCTTTAGCGATTAGGTTTTTAGGAATCTCCTCTCTCCCCTTCGGTTTAACGCTACTTTTGCCGTTGGCACTCTTATTCCCTTTCAATAAACCGGAGCTTTGCTCCGGCCGGTAATCAATAGGATTTCTTCTCCTTCTCTATTCCTTTTATTTCAATTATGCAATTCTATTATTTACTTATTTTTTTACTTTTAATATGAGCGGCTAACTCTCCCATTCTTAGTGAGAATCGATTGAAGGTTACAAAGGGAAGCCGTGAGGTCAAAACCATAGTTATCAAAACCGGACCGGACAGCGAACCGTTTTCGCCAATTTGGTGGTTCAACCGGGTTGAACCGGGTTCGACCGGATTGTAGATGCTGGTCCGTCCGGAACCATTTACACATTAAACCGGTAAATCTTAGACGATAAAACCGGATTGAACCGGCTAGTTTTTACTGTAGCATTTTATAATATATCAAAAAAAATTATTAAAATTGAAAAAGTCCAAAAACGACGTCGTTTTGGTTGCCTCTCTGATGGGCTGGCCCATGCCTGTAATGGGCCGGCCCATCAAATTTTTTTTTTTTTTTTAAAAAAAAACCAAACCAAAACGACGTCGTTTTGGTTTGGCTCATCAAACCGGCCGGTTCAACCCGGTTCTCCGGTTACGTAAAAACCGGCCGGTTTGACCGGTTGAACCCGGTTCACATCCTTATCCGGTCCGATAGATCGGCTGACCATTATTGCAACTGGATACAGATTCTTACTGAGAATCCTCTCTTTATTGATCTCTTATTCCTTCTATCTTTGTTATTTGTCAATTTAGATAATCACAAAACCAAACAACCAATCAAAAAACCCCCCTTTTGTTACTTCTCTATTTTGGACTTCTCTATCTTACAAATTAATCAGAGTGTTAACCCTTAATCCCTGTGTTCGACCCTATTGCCACTATACACAATTTATTGTGTTTGACTACAGGTTTTTCTTATTATTTTTTACGAGTTCGACAACCAATCAAATTTTGGCGCCGTTGCCGGGGATCGAACCCGAGTCACCCGCGTGACAGGCGGGAATACTCACCACTATACTACAACGACCATGAAATCAGGAGATCGGAAAGATTAGCTCGCAAATTTGCCAAGCAACATCAATCTGCAGATCCTACATCAACTCCATCTGAAACCCCCCTGATCACTTGGAACCTCCCACTTGCAACGAACAGTTTGACCTAGCCATTGAAGATCACACCAATCCCGAATCAACAAGCATGGCCGACGACGGAGAAGTAGACGTCTCACCTGTAGCCAATCCTTCCATCGAAGATCTGAATGCCACCACTGAATCCACTGCAGGGTGTATAGCATGGCCCGTTGTAACTCACGATTGGGTAATTAAATCATCAGTTCTTCACTATTTACCTAAGTTCCATGGCATTCATAGGGAGAGTGCACTCCGACATCTTCAGCAACTCCATACCGTCTGCGAAGCTCTGAAACCCGCGAATGTGGACATCAACCAAGCTAAGCTTAGGGCATTTATATGGTCACTTGAAGATGACGCGCGCAACTGGTTCTACGACCTGCCTGCCCTGTCAATCACCAACTGGGCTGATATGTTCAAAGCCTTCACGGAAAAGTATTACCCCACTACTATGGCAAAAGTTACAAAGAAACATTTAGTTTCCATCATGCAGAAAGAATCTGAGAACCTGGGACAATACTATGACCGTTACAAAAAGATGCAGACGCTCTGCCCCTCACATAACATTCCTGACCACACCCTCCTACAGTATTTCTATGAAGGATTGCGAGGGCACAGCAAAGAATTAATTGATGCAGCCAGCCACGGCTCCCTTCTGGCCCTAACCCCCCTAGACGCCAAAGCTCTTCTAGAGTTAATGGCTAAGAATGTTGTACCTTTGGACCTACTGCCCAGCACAACACAGGATGCTCGGTCTGCTGCGATGGAAAATCAACTTACCACCATTACTGGAATGCTTCAGAACATATCCAGCGGCCAGCCCGTGCAGATCAAGGCGTGCGCATTCTGCAACTTCACTGACCACCCCACAGACGCTTGCCCATACATCCCAGATGAAATAGAGGTGAATGTCATAGGGAATTATAATGGAGCCCCTAGGAAATACGAGCCTTATACGCAGACCTACAATAATGGCTGGCGACATCCAAATCTGAGCTATGGCAATAACCAACAACAACAACAGCCTGTTCCAAACCAACCGCAACCACAACATCCATTCCAGAATCAGCAGCAGCCGCCTTTCAACATCCAGAATTTTCGACCTCGACCTAACTACCCCAACAATCAGCAATATCAGTACCAGGCTCCCCTAGGACCCATGGGGCCTCCACCCCAAGTCGCTGAGGTACCAAACTTACATACTCTTGTACTTGATATTAAAAAACAACTGGGTATTTTATCTGTAGAAGTAAAGGAGATAAAGAATGGAGGACGACTTCCACCACAACCAGAAGCAAACCCTAAGCACGGAGCCTATGCCATGACATTCAAAGACTCTTGAGAACACAGACTCCGCGCCTATCGCTGACAACGTAGAAGTCGTTAACGATAAAGAAAAAAAGATCTACTCCTCTAGGAAACCAGGTACGCCAATTAAGATTGACAAGAATTCTGAATTCTCAGAAGACTTCATAATTAAAGTCCTCGAGCCTCCATTCCCACACAGGTTAGTCAAAAAGAAGAAAGATAAAGAGGAAAAAGAATTTTTTGACTTATTCAGTAAGGTTGAGATTAACATTCCACTTTTGCAGGCTATCAAAACCTTTCCACGCTATGCCAAATTTCTGAAATCTTTATGCACTAACAAAAGCAAATTGACAGGCGTAAATAAAATCAGTGTGGGTGTTAATGTATCTGCTGTTATTCAAAGAAAAATCCCTCCAAAGTGTGCAGACCCAGGGATGTTCACTATCCCTTGCAAGCTTAGAGGCACTGACATTGGAAAAGCTATGTGTGACTTAGGAGCAGGTATCAACGTCTTGCCCTTGACGATCTTCGCTAGGCTGTGCCTCGGACCACTGAAGTCAACTCGAGTCATCATCCAATTAGCGGATCGATCAGTAATCTATCCGGAAGGCATCATTGAGGACGTCCTCGTCCAAGTTGGCAGTCTCCTCTTCTCGACCGATTTCTATGTAATCAGCATGGAAGACGAGCAAGGCACCCTACTGAGTTTTCAAGCCTCAATTTTATTGATATTACTGACCCTGACGTTGAAGAAATCGCTGACTTATTTTCTGTTGACCCTCTGCAGCTTGCCCTAACCAATAGTCTCAACTTCTCAGCTATGGACAACTTGGACTCCAAATTCACCACTCCACTTGGTTTGAGAGAGATCGTTTCTATTCTGGAAACCACCCCTCATTCCCCTTTTAAAATGGTAAAGACTCCTCTACCTTCTGAATACACTAAAATTCCTCCTTCCATCGAGCAGGCCCCGAATTTAGAACTCAAAGTCTTGCCCACGCATCTAAAGTATGCCTACCTCGGGGGCAACGATTCGTTGCCAGTCATCATCTCCAGCAAACTTGACACTGAAGAAGAGACAGCTCTCGTAACCCTACTGAAGGAATTCAAGAGAGCCATTGGATGGACAATCGCAGACATCAAAGGATTGTCTCCAGCCCTCTGCACTCATCGGATACACCTAGACGATGCTAGCAAGACCGTTCGTTAACCACAGGGCCATCTTAACCCCCCAATGATGGAGGTCGTTAAGAAGGAAATACTAAAACTACTCGACGCCGGTGTGATTTACCCCATCTCAGACAGTACTTGGGTTAGCCCAGTACAAGTCGTTCCAAAAAAGACAGGCATCACCATCACCACCGGACAAAATGGCGAATAAATTCCCACTCGCATATAGAACGGATGGCGCGTTTGTATCGATTACCGTCGATTAAACGCCGCCACGAGAAAAGATCACTTCCCTTTGCCATTCATCGACCAGATGCTAGAACGCCTGGCTGGTAAGACACACTACTGCTGCCTCGATGGATACTCGGGATTTCACCAGATACCGGTTGCCCTAGACGATCAAGACAAGACAACCTTCACTTGCCCCTTCAGCACTTTCGCATACAGGAGGATGCCATTTGGTCTTTGCAACGCCTCGGCCACATTCCAACATTGCATGGTTAGTATCTTTTCAGAGCTCGTTGAACACAGCATTGAGGTATTTATGGACGATTTTACCGTCTACGGTAATTCTTTTCCCGAATGTCTACGCACTTTACGAAAAGTTTTACAAAGATGTGTTGAAACTAACCTTGTCCTCAATTATGAGAAATGTCATTTCATGGTAGAACAGGGACTAATTTTAGGTCACATCGTATCCCACAAAGGAATCTGTTGCTACCCGAATTTTGACTCGCGTCATAACTTTTTCGTTTTATTTCATGTCACATTAATAGCCCATTTACGTCAAATTTCAATCGATTTTTGATCAAGGACTATTTTTTTTAATGTTTCATGCCATTTCATGTCTTTTAAAGTTTTTTCGTATTTTTTTCGTATTTTCGACTAAAACCGTATTTTTCGGTTTTCGTCAACGTACGTATTTTTATGTTTACCGCGTTTAATAGCTCGTCTAGGTCAAATTCCTGTCGATTCTTGGTCCTATGCTAGTTTGTTTAATATTCCATGTCATTTCGTGTCTTTTAGTTTCTCGTATTTTTAACTGTCTTTACGCGAACTTCTATCGGTCCCGAGTAAGTTTCCCGGGATCGTGGATCGAACCCATAATTTCTTTATTTGATAATTACGTGCTAATTTTCTCTTTCACGCCACCGCATTCAGTTTCATTCAATTTTTGTTGTAAGGACATTTATTTTGCGCGCGAACGTTTTGACACTTCCGAAAGAGAAAATAAATACGTTAAATCAACTTTCGCATTTCTTCACTGTATATTAGTTTTCTTGCCATATTTTTCTACACATAGTTGTACCCTCAACTCGGATTTATTTTCATTTTCGTACGATTTTGCTCGTACCAAAATATCTCATTCGTGTCCAAAAGCATGCATTAATAGCAATTAATGCATGTTTATCCAACTTGGCCTCTTTTTTCTTCCTAGCTAGGGCTGCCGACTCCCTTGTGATGATCACAAACTTCCCATCATAAATCCTTGGCCACACAAAGCCCTAGCTAGCTCACTATTCCGGTCATCCTTATCCCTCCACCTCCCCAGATGATTCTTGGCCAAGCAAAGCCTCCAAACCGACTCCACTTTCATCTATAAATAGCAAGCTTCATGCAAGGTATCAAGGGCACCAAAATCTTCATCTTAATCCCCCCTTTCCTGCACTACCTTCTTGGATCAAATCTCTCCTGGACAAGTGAGCTTCCCTCTCTTGCTCCCCTCTTTAATTTTCATTTTTGCATGTAGTGTGGAAATAAATTGCTATAACTTGCCTCATATGCTTAGTTTACTTGCTAATTACACTTTCCTTACTTCAATTTGATTGTATAAACTCTAGGCTAATTAATAGCCATATATGCATGTTTAAGCTTTCTCTCTCTAAAACTCTCTTTAATTATCATTTTTGCATGTAGTGTGGAAATAAATTGCTATAACTTGCCTCATATGCTTAGTTTACTTGCTGATTACACCTCTCTTACTTCAATTTGATTGTATAACATCTAGGCTAATTAATAGCCATATATGCATGTTTAATTAGTTTGTTTTTCCTTTGTCAAAACGCCATTGTTTTCAACTATTTTCTTTGCTGTTTTTGCATGATTGAGTCCTTGGCATGTTGCTTGATTTATTTGAGTCAAACTTGGGGAAAGAAAGCAAGTTTGGGTAGTTGGTGTCGCCGGCCATGGTGGCCGACGACGTGAAGGAGAAAGGAAGAAGAAATAGGTTAGGCGGGAAAATAGAAAAGGAAAAGGTGGTGGGCTTCGGCCCACCTTTGTTTTTAAATTAAAACTTAGCCAAGCCCATTTTTTTAATGCCCAAAAATCCAAATGTGGGGCCCATTTAATTATCGTTAATTCGTATGCTTTTTAATGCCATGTTTAATTCGCATGAAATATTCGTATGCTTTTTTTTAATGTCATGTTTAATTATCGTCGAAACTATTCGTATGCTTGCATGATAATTAATTTGTTTATGCCATGTTTGTTTAATTAAATGCATGCTTTAATTAATGCATTTATACCATGCTTTATTTATTTCTATGCTTCCATGATTTAAATGTGCTTATGCCATGTGTTATTTAAATAAATGTTTTTATGATTTAAATGATGTGTTTATGCCATGTTTTATTCTAATTAATTGCTTACATGTTATAAATAATTTATCAAGTTGTTTGCCATGTGTATTTAATTAATTATTTACTCGTTGAAATTAAATAATCGTTGCATGCGCTCTTTATTATTTATTTATTTTCAAACCATCGCTAATGCTTTCAATTTGCAAGGAAGATCAAGAGCACGCAACGCGAGTATGCTTTCTAGTCCTTTTTATTTATTCGACGTCTTTCTGCAAATATTACTTATATACATGATATTTAAAAAATGCTAAAAAACTCATAAATTGTGTGCATGATAAAATCAACCCCACATGCTTACGTGTTTAAATCACTCGCTTTTATACCATGAAATTAATTGCTTGCATTGATATATGAGCATGGTGGCTTCGATCCCACACGGTTATTTGCATTTCATTAAATTTGTATTGTGCTAGTATTTATCCATGATAGGATCATGTAGTAATTAGGTTAATCATGCATGGCCCGATGATGACAAAGAGGGCTCTCGCTTTAGTAAAAGACCCAACGATTAATCAGTCCCGATCGGAAATAACAAAAAATACTAAAGCGATGAATACCTCTGAGGGTCCATGGACAACTAGAAGGTGGCCCAATCTTCGTAACAGGATTTCGTTGACACTTTACTATCGTTTACCTCATAAATGATTAAAAAGTGGCCCGTTTCCGTGCGCGGGATCGGACGACACTTTCCGGTTACTTACTCATTTTCATGTTAAAAATTATTTTCCAAATACCTTTTTACCGGTAACCTTTTAAGGATGAGACTTGGGTGCCTAACACCTTCCCAAGTCCATAATACGACCTCGAACCTTTGTTCTTTGGTTTAGACCAATTGTGCCTTAGTTTTTATTTTTTATGCCATGACGCTTAGGTTCCCTAAACCTTAGAAAAATAGGGTGGTGACTTCATTGTATTATGCGAAGCATCTATTTATGCTTAGCATCCGTCCCAAACCTTAAACTCATTTTCAACGAAAAAGGGGGTGCGACAGAATCGAAGTGGACAAAGCAAAAATTGAGGTAATCGAATCTCTCACATTTCCTACTTGTGTGCGTGATGTACGTTCCTTTCTTGGTCATGCAGGCTTCTACAGGAGATTTATCAAAGATTTCTCCAAGATCACACAACCGATATGCCAGCTACTACAACGAGACGTTGAGTTCATCTTCGACGAAAACTGTAGAGCCGCATTTGACCTCCTCAAACAGAAACTCATCTCAGCCCCTATTATTCGTGCGCCAGATTGGACCATTCCGTTCGAGATTATGTGTGACGCGAGTAATAACGCTTTGGGAGCAGTATTAGGACAGAAGAAATACCGAGAGGTTTACGTTATCTACTACGCCTCCAAACTAATGGACCCAGCCCAAAAGAACTACACGACTACCGAGAAAGAACTTCTCGCCGTAGTCTTTGCTCTATAAAAATTTCGTCAATATCTTTTGGGGACGAACGTGACCGTCTTTTCAGACCACACCGCCCTTCGGTGCCTCTTGACCAAGCTGGACGCCAAACCTCGGCTGATCCGATGGATACTCTTGCTACAAGAGTTCAATCTCGAAATCAAAGACAAGAAAGGAACTGAGAACTCAGTAGCTAATCATCTGAGCCGACTGTCCACTCAGGCGGATGATTCCCTAATTCCTATTCGCGACACATTCCCTGATGAACAGCTATGTCTTGCCCAAGCCATTGAATACCCTTGGTTTACTGATATTGCTAATTTCTGTGCTTCAGGCCACTTTCCCGCTGATTCATCGCCATCAGAACAGAATCGCATCAGAAGACAAGCCAGGTCGTATACATGGGACAGTCCCTACCTTTGTAAATTTGGTTCGGACTAAATTATACGTAGGTGCATTACCACCAATGAAATTCCATCCGTCCTCCGCTTCTGCCACTCTTCCACCGAAGGCGGCCACTTTGCAGCTAAGAAGACTGCCATGAAAGTTCTAGAGGCAGGATTCTACTGGCCCTCAATTTTTAAAGATAGCTACATGTTCTGTGCGGCTTGCCCGCGCTGCCAATGTACAGGTAATATCGGTGCCCGAAATCAGATGCCCCTCACAGGTATAATTGCTTGCGAAATTTTTGATATTTGGGGAATAGATTTTATGGGTCCCTTCCCCAATTCATTTGGAAATGTATACATCCTCCTGGCGGTAGACTACGTTTCTAAATGGGTCGAGGCTAAGGCGACCAGGACTGATGATTCCAAAGTAGTTGCAGCTTTTCTTCGCTCCCGTATCTTTAGCAGGTTCGGAACCCCACGCGCCCTCATCAGCGATCGTGGAACCCACTTCTGCAATAGGGTCATCAGCAGCTTGCTCAATAAGTATGGGGTTACACATCGTGTATCCACCGCTTATCACCCATAGACCAACGGCCAGACCGAGGTATCTAATTGCGAGATCAAGTCGATTTTGGAGAAAACCGTCAACCAATCCCGCAAGGATTGGAGTTCGAAGCTTGATGATGCTCTTTGGGCCTATCGTACAACATTCAAAACTCCCATCGGCATGACCCCTGTTGCTACCCGATTTAGGATTTAATTTTTTCATCTTTTACATTTCTTGTCATCAATTTCCTAAGATCGTACTTCCGTTTATTTACGTCAATCTGATGTTCATTTTTACGCTTAATGTCGTTTAAATTTTATTTCATACTTTTTTCGCATTTTTATCACTTTTCCCATTCGAACTCATCGGTTCCGAGTAAAATTCCCGAAACCGATGGTCAAACAACTTTGGTCATTAGCTACTTACTTTTTATTATTTTTCTAACTCGTGCTATCCCTTTGCGTTTTGTGCAATTTTTATTTTAGCATTTTCTTACACTCGAACTTTTATTATTTACATGCAAATTTTTATTGAGCTATATAGCGAACTTTTCGCCGTTCACTGTGTGCTAATAATTTTGTTTCACTTTGTTCTACATTTTAGAAATTTTGGTTGGAGTTTTTTAGCAAGATTTCTCATACCGTAAGCTCGAACCAAAAATATAATGTTCGTATGGCATTAATGTGCATTAATACACATTAATGCACATTTCTGTACACTTTCACTGTTCTGCCTTGTTGCCCACAAACCGCCTTACTGTTCATCCCTTGCCCCTCACGTTCTACCTCCACATTGGCCCACCTCAACCTCGTCTCCACCGCCTCAAGTTCCTATAAATGGCAGCCGGAGTCCAAACAAACAGAGGAGGGACATTCGCAATTGCCAATCCACTGCCCTCATTTCCATTGCCGCAGACTGCCATCTTCTCTTCGTCACCGTCGTAGCTACTGTTGTTCCCTGCCGGAACTGCCGCCGTTGCCTGTCACGTGCGTAGCTGCTGCTGTGCCTCGCCTCGACGAACTGTTGTGCCGCCGAGCTGCTCGTCTCTGCTGCTGTTCGTCTCGGCCACTGCCGTACGCCACCTCGCTGCTCGTCGTAGCTTGCTGTTACCGACGCCAGAGCTGCTTCTGCCGCCGGAACCGAGACGCTGCCGTTGGTCCGCTGCCATGACACCATCATTGCTGTTCCCGTTTGGTCCAAGGGAGAAGATGGTCCAGGGAAGAAGGAGGAAGAAGAAGGCTTGGGCTAGCCTCATTTTAATTAATTATGGGCTTGGTTTGTGCCAAGCCCAAACGGAAGGGAAAGAAGGGAAAGTGGGCTTGGCTTGTGCCAAGCCCAAATACAAGGAAAAGGGCTTTGCAGCCAATGGGCCCAACTTCTAGGCCCAGTAGGCCTAGTTCTATTTTTCAGCTTATCGCATTTATTTTTCGTACCAATTTTATGAATGTGTGTACTATTTATTTATTTTCCACACCCGCACTGTTTATTTATTTTCCGCACTTGTACTATTTATTTATTTTCGCTCTCTTACTGCTATTGTCTGTATGCTTGTACTGTTTATTTATTTTCCGTATGCTTGCATGTTTATTTAATTTCCGCATACTTACATGTTTAATTCCGTATGCTTTTGCATGTTTTATTATTCTGCTTGCTTATAATCCGTCAACAATTATTACTTCGCTTGCGTATGATAGTTTTGATTTCGATTATTCATATGCTCGTACTTTTTAATTATTTTTTGCATACTTTCAAATGCTTAAATAATTGATCCACTTACGTTTAATTGCTAAATTAATTGTTTCACTCGTAATAAATCATTAGATATTTATCTGTTTTTCAATTATCATTTTATCAAACTAATAATCTCGACTCTGTACGGCAAATTAATCGATGCCCTTCACAAATACGCTGCATAACTTCGTTCAAAAAGGGTATATCTACCCAATACCCTTCACAAGTAAACATTTCTTACCCTTTTATTTATTTCACGCTTTTTCGCACATTGTCATGTTTACGTGAATATTTAAAGTTGTCAGAATTTTTATCCATTGGGCATGATCACGTAATTTAGGACTTTTTATTTTTTCCAAGCATGATTTAAACACCTCTTCCTCCGGTAGCCTTTTTAGGATGTGACTCGGGTGACTAATACCTTCCCGAGTCCATAAATCGACCCCGAATCACAGTTCTCGGGTTCAGGCCCATTTTACCTTAGTTTTACTTTTTATGCATAACAAATAGGTTCCCTAAACCTACAAACCAATTAGGGTGGCGACTTCATTAGCATCATGTGAGATGAGTCCAATTTCGTCTCACATTCTCGTCCCAAACCCGCATCGCATTAGGATAAAAAATCCAAAAAGGTGGTGCGACAGTTTGGCGACTTCACTGGGGACCAATAGGGTTGAAGCCGAATTTTTTTTGAGGTGTTTGTTTTCTCAATAAATTGTCAAATTTGTTTCATACGATTTTTTTTGCACATGATTAATTATTTTCATTGATATGATAAATTGTTGTATGATCACATGATTTTTTATGCCTGATTATTGTTTTTATTTGTTAATAAATTGCTCACATGATTCGTTGTTAATTGCTTTGATAAACTGTCATTGCATATGCATCTCACGCATGATGCCTTACCGCCGGGCCTTTTCCAAATAAGATTAGGAGGTTAGTAGTGAGGCCCTAGGACACGTGTCCTGGGTCGTTTTCACGAACCCCAAACTCGGATTCGAACCCCTAAATGGGTGAACGCCTAGAATTTTTGATGGTTCGACAGGTAATCACGTATCCATTTACTGAGGGACCACTTTTATGGTATCGTCCGGGAACATTCTAGCCAGTTAGAAATAGTTGGTGTCACGCTAGTATATGCATCATATTGAAATGCGTATATTGTGACTATGTTTCATTTTCTTAACTGATTTCTCAAATTTTTCCCATTTTACGAATGATTTCTTAATTTTTTACACATTTTACCATTGATTTCACAATTCCTCCACATTTATAAATTTTTTCATGAATTTCCACATTGGAAATCTTTTTCCGCAAAATTTCCATATTGGTGAATTTTTGTGTAAATTTGTCACATTTGTAATTTCTTCTTTTTCGCAATTTCTCCATATTTGCGAGTTTTTGAAATATATCCATGTTTACAAAATTTTCCACATTTTCTTAAGGTCTATAAATTTTTTCCATCTTCCATGTGTACAATTTTCTTCAATTTTTCACGCTTTCAAAATTTCTCCACAATTTTTTCACGTGTGTCAAATGTTTCCGCAATTTTCCCACGTGTGCAATGATTTCCCGCAATTTTTCATACTTTGATAAATTTTTACCCAATTTTTCAAAAATTTATCCATGTGTGTAAAATTTTCCACAATTTCTCTATATTTGCAATTCTTTCCACAATTTGCAAAAATCTTTAAGATGTCTCCATATTTGCAGATTTTTCTACAATTTTTCCACGTGCCAAATTTTTCCACAATTCTTGCCATGTTTGCGATTTATTTCCGCAATTTTTCCGTATTTTACTCTTTTGACGTATTGAATCCTCATCCATTCAAGATTTAGATGCTACTGGTTCGTTTCTTTTCCTCCTACCTACAGAACCAAGGCAAGAAAGGAAGCTTTGCACATTGTTCAGGCCTACAACTGTAAACCAGGGTGCTCTGTGGGAGGTAACCCACGTGTTCTTTTCTAATATTTCAATTTTTGTCAATTTTAATTCTGAATTTTGGGATATCCTTCCCTCCTGACTTACTACTTAATTCTCCCCTTTATTACAGGTTCTGTGAGAATTGTAAACTGGGGGGCAAGGCATATGAGCGATAATTCACAACCATGAGCTCTGTGCATCATTCCTACATTTGCTTCAGTTCATCGCCATGACGAAATAGGAAGATAAGATCTCTCCATACACAATAATTATGCAGCGAGGATCAATCCTCCAATAAATGAGCCAGTAAGCACGGATGTTGATAGGATTACATTCAATTATCTTATTCGCAATCCCGTGCTACAAAAGCTGAAGCGTTGGAACTTCTCAGGAAAGAATCAACAAGCTAGATTCCCTAATGGCGATCTGAATCTCCAGCTGACCCAAGACTCTCTTTTATCACTCCAAAGGAAGTCAAGCCATACCCCTTGAACAAATCATCAGCAACTGGTCATCCTCAACGCAGAAGATGTCTCCTCGTCCAGAGCAGTCAAGAAGCGAAACAGGAAAGATTTCCAAATGGTTCTTCATTCGCTACAATGAGCTGATCTCTTTGCAGACCACCATATTCTGCAAACAACCAATCTCGAGTTTCATTTCGAGTTTGCCTTTCTCTATCGATTTGATCAACTCCAGAAGTGGTGTTTCTAAGGACATCTGAGTGAGCATTAGCATCCAAATAAGGATGAATCTGCAAAGCGTCTGATTGGACATGCACCTACTTTTGACTAAGTATTCAAGTGGAGCCCTTACGACATCAACATCCAAATGAGTCGTAACGTCCAAGACATTCAAGCGAGCATCAGCAAAGCGTCAGGGGGCCTTGACGTCCAAGAATCTGAATCATACTGGGAGCCCCTGCATAAAGCCTCACTAGAAAAGGGAAAGCTTAAAACCTATTGATTACGTTGTCCACTTTCCTAAATTATTCTTCAATCCTACCCATGGTTTCTCCCTTATTTTTGCAGGAACTCGAGTCCAACTATGGTGACTTGCATAATGCTCAGCGAGACTGAGGAATCCTCTCCTTATCAACTCTTGAACAAACATCTTGTGTACCTTCTTGAATGACCATTCTGTGTGCCTTTTCTGCCATGCCGCGCGTATCAGGGAAGTCCATACCGGGGGCAACCCTTTTGGAAACACCCCACTTTTATCCATTGCGGTGGCTCAATTCCCCCCCCCCCCCACTTTTATCTATTGCAGCGGCCCAGTTTCCCCCATCTGCATCCTTTGCGGCGGCCACCACCCTGTTGTCATTTTTACATCAGCATTCGAACTTTACGGGGTCCTCACCCTGGTCTCAATCTGCATTCCTACATGAACATCGCAGTGGGCATCAACGTCAGAGTGAGGTTTACATTCAGCAGCGCTTTGCGCCGACCTCAGCACTTCTGCTGCACACATCTAGAGAAGTCCACTTTCTTCTCTGCTCTTTAAATTTTTGAACAATTATTCTGCATCCATTCCCACATTGGGGGGGGGGGGGGGCAATTCTTTTAAATTATTCATAAACTTTCGGGAGCGGTCATACCCTCACATTTTTGTCTATAAAATTGCTAAAACTGTTAAGATTTGTTGTAACTGTGCATAAAATCCTTTGAATAAAATCCACACTACCCTCAAATTTTTTCAAACCTTCCCTAAAATTGAGCATGTTCAACATGTTGCTGCATCAAGGATAACTTATACATCCATTTAAAATTATATGACATGCATGATCTCGTCTGCTAGCTCTTATATCTGCAGCATGCCTAGATGTAAGCAATCACAAACGCCTCCCTGTGAGCATTTTGGGCCTCCACGCCTCATTTCTTTCATGAGTGCAAATACCTGACTAAGTGCTAGTTAGATTTGCATAATATCCAGGGTACATGCACCATTAGACATGGGATGGCAGTAAGATGACAGGGGACTTTGCTCTTTGCTTCTGCCTTTCTTTGGTCTTCTCATTCTTTGGTCTTCAAACACTTGCCTTCGCTTTCTATTCGATTCATTTCTAAGCCGCTTGTAAAATCCCTTGCATCCACTCCCTAAATAATGAACGGTGCCCAACTGAGGTTGTTAGTTGAAGGTAAGGTGCACATCGAACTTGGATTGCACAAGAGGGATTCCAAAATCTCCGGAGATTGCTGATGGTCAACGCCGGAAAAGGCCCAAAAATCAAGATTTGAAGGGCCCCGCCAAAGACAAGACAAACTTGTACTTGCTTTTGCTTGTGGTAAAAAACAAAAAAAAAACAAAAAAAGAGAACAAAAGCAAAAGCAAGTGCAAAAAAGGGCCCCAGGGTCAGCTCTAAAAAACTCCATCGAAAAATCACCCTCGTGAAAGATCCAAGAACTTGGGCACAGTGCCCTCACGAGGATCAAAAGATCATCCCCGGCAAAGATAAAAAAAAAACTTGGGTACTTGGCCCTAAAAAAAGGTCACAAAAAGGAAAAGAGATCAACCTCAATAAAAATTACAAAATAGGGCACAGTATCCCCTAGACAAATAAGAAGGAGCGTCCCCATGAAGATTCAAGGACGAATACGTTTCGCCGACAGCAAACAATGATCTCAAAAGGGAAAAGAGACCACCTCCAGCGAAGGTTGAAGAAGATGTGTGTTTTACCCTCGCAGCAACCTCAGTCGTACGCTGCTCATTAAAACCCTATTTCATTTTGGTAAACAACATTCTCCTTTCTAAACAGACTTCCTTTTGTCTATACACTTTATTTCTTTTCTCTTGCAAAGTCCTTTCGATTATTTGAATGCCCATGCATGTGCATCCTCGTATGAGGTTTATTCACTTGGATTGACATTGCAAATCTAACTTTGTGCTATGTTTGTTGCATTTTTATGAGTGTAAACACGTAGCCCTGATTTCTGAGCGTGAGCGCAAACACCAATATCCGGTGAGGATTGCTTATATTTATATGATGTGGGAAAGTCTTGTCCTTGAGGTCGTTATATCCTGGGCAAGATGCAGATGCTTTTCTAGGCTTGTAACAAGCATGCTTGTACGATGAAAACTTGATGACATGTTCTCCAGAAATGCATGAACTTGTTGAACCTTCTCCTGATCGGGAAGTTATTTTTATCAAATACTGGGGGCAAACCTTAGGGTAGTGTGGGAATACTTGCATATACAACATACATGATTTAATCTCATTGTTTCCATTTATCAATTGCTTTCTCTTTTTCCACCCATTGCAGCTTCGTGTTTGTTTCCTCCCTATTTGCAGGATACAGATATGCATCAGTGAAATCTCACATTGCCGCGAATCTCCGCCAACAAATCAGAAACCGAATAGAGTACGTTACCACTCCACAATCAACTTCGTGTGGCAGATCAATTTCCTCCACCATCCAACAAGCATCTGAAAGGAGCACGTTATCACTCAACCATCAACTTCGTACAACGGGCCACGCTCACGCACCATCCAAATCAATATCCAAATAAAGGTACGTTACTACTCCACCTCTCAAAATTTTGTGTGGCGGTTCAAACCCCACTCTTCAAACTTTCAGGTGGCGGTTCAAAACCCTACCTTTCAAACTTTTGTGTGGTGGTTCAAAACCCCACATATCAAAACTTTGTGTGGAGGTTCAAAACCCCACATTTCAAAAATTCATGTGGCGGTTCAAACCCCACTCTTCAAACTTTGTGTGGCGGTTCAAAACCCCACATGTAAAAACTTAGTGTGGCGGTTCAAAACTCCACCTGTCAAATTTTGTGTGGCGGTTCAAAACCCCATATGTCAATAAAATTTGTGTAGCGGTTCAAAACCCCACCTTTCAAACTTCATGTGGCGGTTCAAAACCCCACCTCTCAAACTTTTGTGTGGCGGTTTAAAACCCCACATGTCAAAACCTTGTGTGGTGGTTCAAAACCCCACTCTTCCAAACTTCGTGCGGCGGTTCAAAACCCCACCTTTCAAACTTCATGTGGTGGTTCAAAACCCCACCTTTCAAACTTCGTGTGGCGGATCAAAACCCTACCTTTCAAACTTTAGTGTGGCGGTTCAAATCCCTACCTTTCAATCAATATTCGAGCAGAAGGATTTAAGCCGACATCCGACGAGCAACAACGTTCGAAAGGATCTCGCATCAACCTCCCAGTGGGCAGCAGTGTCCGAGTGGAGTTTTCAATTTCTCGCATCAACCTCCCAGTGGGCAGCAGCGTCCGAGTGGAGTTTTCAATTTTCTGCATCAACCTCCGACGGGCAGCAGCGTCCGAAGAAGGATTTCAGGGGGGCAACAACGCCTAAGTGAAGTTTACTTTTCTGTAATTTACTTTCCCGCAATTTACTTTCCTGTATTGAATGTTGACGCGGCTCAGTCCCGCAACATGCATCTGTTATGCTTTTGTTCGAATGTTGAAGAGGCTCAGTCCCGCAACATGCGTTTGTTTGAATGTTGACGCGGCTCAGTCCCGCAACATGCGTCTGTTTGAATGTTGACGCGGCTCAGTCCCACAACATGCGTCTGTTTGAATGTTGTAAGTGGTTCGTCCCCACAACATGCATCTTTTCAGGTCGCGTAAGCGGTTCGTCCCCACACGATGTCTTTTTTTAACATGTTGTAAGCAATTCGTCCCCACAACATGCGTCTTTTCAGGTCGCATAAGCGGTTTGTCCCCATGCGATGTCTTTTTTTTAACATGTTGTAAGCGGTTCGTCCCCACAACATGCATCTTTTCAGGTCGCGTAAGCGGTTCGTCCCCACGCGATGTCTTTTTTTAACATGTTGTAAGTGGTTCGTCCCCACAACATGCGTCTTTTCAGGTCGCGTAAGCGGTTCGTCCCCACGCGATGTCTTTTTTTAACGTGTTGTAAGCGATTCGTCCCCACAACATGCATCTTTTCAGGTCGCGTAAGCGGTTCGTCCCCACGCGATGTCTTTTTTTAACATGTTGTAAGCGGTTCGTCCCCACAACATGCGTCTTTTTAGGTAGCGTAAGCGGTTCGTCCCCACGCGATGTCTATTTTTTAACATGTTGTAAGCGGTTCGTCCCCACAACATGCGTCTTTTTAGGTCGCGTAAGCGGTTCGTCCCACGCGATGTCTTTCTAACATGTTGTAAGTGGTTCGTCCCCACAAGATGTGTCTTTGTTCATCTTTTCGCACTTTACTTTTCGCAAATTACTTTCTGTCTGCATTCACACTCCTTTAACTTGCATTAAAATTTATGCACTACATTCTTTTAAAATTTCCAGCATATCATTCTGAAGTTTACTTTTCTGCATTTATTTTTCGGCATCAATCAGCGACGGCCTACGAGTATGACCTTCGACTGCACTGAGTTTACTTTGTTGTACTTTACTTTACTGCAAGGTATGGACTGCGAGTGCTACCCTCGCCCTACCTGATTTGCATTTTCCGCATCAATCAGCTACGGCCTACTAGTGCGACCCTTGACGTAGCTGTTTACTTTTTTGCATTTATGTTTCTTGCATCGACGTCCAAGACTTTTGGTGTCCCCGTTCGGATGTCAACTTTCATTTCCTGCATAGAGGTCCGAGAGTTGCGGTGTCCCCATTCGGATCTCAAGTTTACATTGCTACAATTTACTCTTCAACCCACTATCAGGGAAGCTGTCAAGTTTACATTTCTGCATCTACTTTTCATCCCATTATCAGGGAAGTCTGCATTTACATTTTGCATCTTTCAAACCATTGTTGGTTCGGTAGCAACCATCTTTACTGCTTATCAAAAATCTCGGTTACACCGAATTTTTGATAAGACAGTAAAGAGGGGGCAACTGTTGCTACTCGATTTTGGATTTAATTTTTTCATCTTTTACATTTCTTGTCATCAATTTCCTAAGATCGTACTTCCTTTTATTTACGTCAATCTGATGTTCATTTTTACGCTTAATGTCGTTTAAATTTTATTTCATACTTTTTTCACATTTTTATCACTTTTCCCGTTCGAACTCATCGGTTCCGAGTAAAATTCCCGAAACCGATGGTCGAACAACTTTGGTCATTAGCTACTTACTTTTTATTGTTTTTCTAACTCGTGCTATCCCTTTGCGTTTTGTGCAATTTTTATTTTAGCATTTTCTTACGCTCGAACTTTTATTATTTACATGTAAATTTTTATTGAGCTATATAGCGAACTTTTCGCCATTCACTATGTGCTAATAATTTTGTTTCACTTTGTTCTACATTTTAGAAATTTTGGTTGGAGTTTTTTAGCAAGATTTCTCATACCGTAAGCTCGAACCAAAAATATTATGTTCGTATGGCATTAATGTGCATTAATACACATTAATGCACATTTCTGCACACTTTCATTGTTCTGCCTTGTTGCCCACAAACCGCCTTACTGTTCATCCCTTGCCCCTCACGTTCTACCTCCACATTGGGCCACCTCACCCTCGTCTCCACCGCCTCAAGTTCCTATAAATGGTAGCCGGAGTCCAAACAAACAGAGGAGGGACGTTCGCAATTGCCGATCCACTGCCCTCATTTCCATCGCCGCAGACTGCCATCTTCTCTTCGTCACCGCCGTAGCTGCTGTTGTTCCCTGCCGGAGCTGCCACCGTCACCTATCACGCGCGTAGCTGATTCTGTGCCTCGCCTCGATGAACTGTTGTGCCGCCGAGCTGCTCGTCTCTACTGCTGTTCGTCCCGGCCACTGCCGTACACCACCTCGCTGCTCGTCGTAGCCTGCTGCTGCCGACGCCGGAGCTGCTTCTACCGCCGGAACCGAGACTCTGTCATTGATGTTCTCGGTCGGGACACCATCGTTGATGTTCTCGGTCGGTCCAAGGGAGAAGATGGTCCAGGGAAGAAGGAGGAAGAAGAAGGCTTGGGCTGGCCTCATTTTAATTAATTATGGGCTTGGTAAACCAAGCCCAAACGGAAGGGAAAGAAGGGAAAGTGGGCTTGCCTTGTGCCGAGCCCAAATAAAAGGAAAAGGGCTTTGCAGCCAATGGGCCCAACTTCTAGGCCCAGTGGGCCTAGTTCTATTTCTCAGCTTATCGCATTTATTTTTCGTACCAATTTTATGAATGTGTGTACTATTTATTTATTTTCCGCACCCGCACTGTTTATTTATTTTCCGCACTTGTACTATTTATTTATTTTCGCTCTCTTACTGCTATTGTCTGTATGCTTGTACTATTTATTTATTTTCCGTATGCTTGCATGTTTATTTAATTTCAGCATACTTGCTTGTTTAATTCCGTATGCTTTTGCATGTTTTATTATTCTGCTTGCTTATAATCCGTCAACAATTATTACTTCGCTTGCGTACAATAGTTTTGATTTCGATTATTCATATGCTCGTACTTTTTAATTATTTTTTGCATACTCTCAAATGCTTAAATAATTGATCCACTTACGTTTAATTGCTAAATTAATTGTTTCACTCGTAATAAATCATTAGATATTTATCTCTTTTTCAATTATCATTTTCTCAAACTAATAATCTCGACCTTGTAGGGTAAATTAATCGATGCCCTTCACAAATACACCGCATAACTTCGTTCAAAAAGGGTATATCTACCCAATACCCTTCACAAGTAAACATTTCTTACCCTTTTATTTATTTCACATTTTTTCGCACATATGCATGTTTACGTGAATATTTAAAGTTGTTAGAATTTTTATCCATTGGGCATGATCACGTAATTTAGGACTTTTTATTTTTTCCAAGAATGATTTAAACACGTCTTCCTCTGGTAACCTTTTTGGGATGTGACTCGGGTGCCTAATACCTTCCCGAGTCCATAAATCGACCCCGAACCACAGTTCTCGGGTTCAAGCCCATTTTGCCTTAGTTTTACTTTTTATGCATAACAAATAGGTTCCCTAAACCTACAAACCAATTAGGGTGGCGACTTAATTAGCATCATGTGAGAAGAGTCCAATTTCGTCTCACATTCTCGTCCTAAACCCGCGTCGCATTAGGATAAAAAATCCAAAAAGGGGGTGCGACAACCCCCTATCGACTTACCTAGGGCAAGCCCTGCCACCTGCCCGTTGAAATCGAGCATAAAGCCTTTTGGGCCATTAGGAGAGCTAATTTCAACCTCGACGACGCGGGCCAACATCGCAAATTGCAAATCCATGAGTTAGAAGAACTACGTGATGATGCCTATGAAAATGCCCTCATTTACAATGGCAAGACGAAGGCCTACCACGATAAACTTCTATCTCATAAATCATTCGTTGTTGGAAAGAAAGTCCTGTTATATAATTCTCGTTTGAGGTTGTTCGCAGGAAAATTGAAGTCCAAATGGACAGGTCCATATGTTGTCACAGCCGTGCACGACCATGGCGTCGTTGAAATTCGGAGTATGGACACAGGAGTCACCTTCAAAGTCAACGGGCACAGACTCAAAACATTCTACAAGGGATTCAAGTCGTTCATCGCTGAGGAAATGGACGTCGCTGAACCACCAGACCAACTCTGAAATAGGATACCAACGCCCTGGCCGAGACGATAAACACGACACTTTGTGGGCACAACCCATATTTCTATCCCTTCCCCTAATTTTTCTCTAAATTATCTTATCATTTCCCACACTCCGTGATTTTCTCAAACCCCTAAATACACTACCTCCATTAATTTATCCATTTTCCCATATTTATCCACCTTCTTATATTATTTATTTATTTATTTATTTATTTATTATTACTTTCCATAACCCATTACAATACAAATTCAAACCTTGAATTTCCTGTGCAGGGGTGAGGCGGTTGAGATTTGCAGTTGAGATTTGATGGGCCCCAATCGCTAGCTGCCACATCCGCACGTGGGCAACGGCTAGCTGCTGGTAGCCTTTAAAGGGAGAACATCCTCTTCCCTTTTCAATTTCTACTTTTCTCTCCATCTTCCTCCCCTACTTTTTCAGCTTTCTCTCTCCGCACGAAATCTCTGCAACTTCCCCATGGCTCGTTCCAAGAAGAGTGTTGCACGCCCCGACCCCTCATCTGGCCGATATTCCCACGGAACCCCGACCACCACTGCAGCAGCCGGCGTCTCTGCCGCCGCTGGAACACCGCCACCCATCACCATAACTCAATCTCCACAGAAAAAAACTACCCCGCCAAAGCAACCACAGCAGATCACCCCCATCGCTGCTACTACCCCAGTTGCTACGGTCACCACGACCGTCGCGACCCCGATTTCAGCTGCTAAGAAACCACCGTCTACCCTAAAAATGTCCAAAACACCAACACCCAAACCCACTCCTCCACCATCTCAATCCACTCCTCCTCCTAAACCCACTCCGCCTCCAAGCAAAACCACCATTCCCGTCGTGACTCCCCCACCAACAGCTTCCGCCAATGAGGACGAGTCCTCATCTGGCGAATACGAATCAGGCGACAGCTAGTCCGGCGAAGACTCTATCGAGACCGCAACTACTGGTCAGCCCAGTCCGCTGGTAGATGCGCCGCCGAGTGCCTCCGGCATGGCGGCTGTCTCCACCCCTAAGGTGCCGAGCACTTCCAATGACTCCTCGGAGAAGGAAGACTCTGGAGAAGAAGAGGAAGAGTCAGAACAGGGCTCAGATGAAAAGGGGGACTCCGAAGAAGCGTCGGAGGAGGATGAGGATGAGGCCCCTATTAGTCCGCCCGTGACGAATACCGCCGTGATTGAATCAACCACCGATGCCGATCTCAGAGTCACTAGATCCATCCCTGGACCCAGCGGACTACCCATGGGCTGAGGAATGACCTCTCGTGGCCGATTAGTTGAGCTCGTATGCTACACCGAGGGCAAGCCAAAGAAGGTACAACTTTTAGTCCCCTTGGAAGATAGTGAGGACTCGGAAGATGAAGCCTTTGTCCCTCCCGACACCACTGAAACCTCTGAGGAAACTTCTATGGAAATAGAAGTCGAGGAACCAACTCCTGCTCGCCCAAAGGGCAAGGCCCCTGCTACGCCAGCCGCCTCATCAAAGCCAAGAAAATCAGCACGCACCACCACCAACTCGGCCAAGACAGCGATGCCCACACCAGCAGCTCGATCGGCCTATGCCAGAGCAGGCACAGCCGTGCCCTTTTCCCAGGTAACCCCCGATCTTACTCATCTTAATGGCTGGTTGACCTTTCTAGATAAGTGCAGTAATGATAGGTTGTTAGCTTTGCATGGCATGCTTGTCTACCCTTGTGTCAGCTTGATAATGATTTTTGTGAAACCATGGGTATAGCTGCTAGGATAAATGAATTGATTGACAATATTGGTTGGCGCCCCCTGTTTAATCTTGAGCACCCTACATACCTTGAACTTAGCCATGAATTTTTCGCATCATTTTGGTTTGATAAAGATAGGCTTAAACAAAAGGGTAAGGGTAGCATGCATCTGGGGGCTGATAAGGTAGTTAATTTTCATTTGATGGATGTCTGGGAGCACTTATTAATTAATAAATTTAATGTTTTGCTTGGTTTTGTGAAAAAATCTGATTTGGGTGACCCATGGTATCTCGGTGCATACGCTGCCTACCCACCTAAGTTTGATGTCACCAGTGCCTTTAGAGAGCTTACTAGCAATCCCAATGCCAAGTATACCTCGCGAAGATCTAAAGGCCATGAGTTGCGTGACCCAGCCCTTCGTGTAATTCACCGTTTCCTTGCCCTCACCTTCGCGGGCAAGATGCAGTCCTCGGGCACCCTTTCTGTCCAGGAACTATTCTTTTTGTGGTGTATGCATAAAGGCCATAAGGCCAACCTAGGATATTGGATTGCTCATGAATTAAATGCCATTGTAACTTGCAACCGTAGCCCTATCCTTGGTTCCCTTATTACTCAATTGGTTGTTGAGCAGCGTGGTCTAGATGTGTCCAATTGTGACATTTTCATTCCTGTTAGTTTTAAATTACTTGATGCCTGTACCCTCGATGGTATGGGCCATTTGCGCTTGAAAGGTCGTGTTTTATGTTTCAGTAAAGGATACACTGGTGGCGCAAAGCGCGTTTGGAGTGCCCAGAATGGCGGAGTCTTCGAGTGGCCTGACCTATCCGCAGCAACACCACCTCCCTCCCCTGTTTCCCCTCGCGACAACGAGCTTCCCGGGCAAGCCGTTCCCGACATTCATGACACAGAACCCACCCCTGCTGTCGATATGGCTGAGACGAATGCCCTACTCCGGACAGTCATCTCCCTTCTCCAGAACCTCCCTGATGAGCTAGCTTCGAGGCTGCGTCCTCCAACTAGCCCTTTATATCTACCCCTAACACTCCTTTCATTGCCTACGGGCTATTTTGTACTTTAATTTCTCCCGGTGCACACTTTCTTTTCTCCCTACTCTCTCTCCTTTTGCATAAAACTTTGTTTGTTGATCTCCTTCTCCACACCGAGGACGGTGTTTTACTTTAGTGTGGGGAGGGATTTTCATACTTGTGTGATATATTTTTGTGTGCATATTTTGCATGACTGCATGATTATTATAGTATTACATGACTGTTTGCCCTACATTTGCATATTTTGTCCCGACTTGAAAATTGCCCACAAACTAGTTTTTCATTGATTGCACTACCCCTGTTTTGAAAACACTTTTTTTATGGAATGTGATAACAATTGATATACCCCCTAGCGTATTTTAGTCCAGACAGGGGGAATGTCATCTTCAGCTACTGTAGGGCCCGCCTGGCCTCTTGCTAGTCCTGCTACCGGGGGGTGGTCGACGTCAGCGGGGGGAGCCCATCCAACACGATATGGCGCTTATTCCCACACCCGGTACGCCATAAGTATTGACATCCCAAGACAGCACTCCCTACCAAATCTCCTATAAATACCCCCTCCAAGGTAGAAAAAGGAGGGGGGGGGTCTCTCTCTCTACTCTCTCTCACTACTACTCCTACCTACCCCTTATATTTCACTAGTTATACTGACTTGATCGTTGGAGTATCTGCGCCGTCGACCCCCTCCAATGCCATGTAGGTGTAGCGGCGGCTAGGACCACCCCCTCAGAGGTGAAGATCGCCAAGATTCTTCCTACCCCGGGTATAATCTAATCCTATTTTATCAAATGGTGCTTTCATTGAGAGCATTTAGATCTTCAAGTGAGTTCCTTGAGATCTAAAGGCTCTCCTCTCCGTATGCATATTTATTAATCTCCATCGCTGTTGCTAGTTTTTCTATTTATGGATTTATCATATGATATGATTCAAATGTTACTCGGATCTCGTTCGTGATATGAATTTATATGGTCAACATATTATTGTTGCGCACCCTGGATCTGGAAAATGGTGATTTAAGATTGCTCGTATGTGATGATCTCAATCCACACCAATAATTATTATTATATGTTCAAGAGAGAGAGAAGCTGTGATTATCTTTGTTGTATGAAGATCAGATCTGGAAAAGAAAGAGGAGAGAGAGAAGTTGTGATTATTATTGTTGTATGTCACAAATCTGTGGCATTATGATCAACTTTGGGATGTCTTCATCAAAGTCAAGATCTCTACCAAAGATCTTTTTATTTTTAGAAAATGGGTTTTGAATTTGGAAACCCATCATTATCTCTTCAACTTGAGACGGCCAATCACCACCGAGTGTGATTACGGGATAAACCATCTTGTTGCGCTCACCGTCATTAATTATCTCTTTATTTGATTATTGGGATCATCATCATCACCTTATCTTCGTCTTCTTCATCTCGCTGCAAGCAAAATGTGATTTCCACAATCACCGAGGGCCATTATGATTGTATTTTGCACCGCCGTCATGGGTCGATGAGATAACAGTGGAAGAAGTAGAAGCAGTAGCCGCAGCAGCAGTGGAATCCAAAAATCAAGATCCATAATTAAAGAAAGCTTCTACACAGGTTTCTTATCTTGGGGAAGGATATGAGTTTGACTTCTGTTTATGTAGATTACCGGTTATGGTATCGGGCGTGATATCGGGCGCGTTAGAGGAAGGTGGCAACATTTTGGCGTCCTCGCCTGAAACGGCTACAGTAATACTTCCAGCGGGTTAACGGTATATCCTTTCCCTCGATATTTGCATTTAATGGGTTAATTAGCAGGAAAGCAGAAAGCAAGATAACGGGAAAGTCGAGACAACGGGAAGATATCTATGTCGTATGTAACCAGTGATAATTATTACCATAGTCAATTGTTATCACCGCGGCACCAAATAGCAAAGGTGTGGATGAGTCAAAGAGCAGGAGAATGAAGAAGAAGGGCTCTCTTATTAAATTTGGGCCTTGAGGCCCATCATTCTTTACTGCCCAACTTGTCTCCAATCTTAAGCCGCCACTGTCACACGATTAAGGAGCAAGGTCATGGCTATTACCATTAATTATTTGTTTGGGATCACTGCTGCATGCAAGGAAGGAACGAGAAAAAGGAGGACGTGCAGAGAGAAATTGAAGTTAATGAAAGAATCAAACAAGTAGAATAAATGAAATAAATCCTCAGCGGCAATTCAAGGATATACCGAGACGCGTGTAGATTTTATGTTATGATTGTTACCACGACAGAGGCAACGACAACCACCACGATGACACGTTTTCGTGGATAATTGTACCGTCCTGGTATCCAAGTGGTACAAGCGTTTGCCTGCCACGTTAATGGGCAATGGAGGACAAAAATAAAAAATCATGACAGCGGGACAGTTAAGAGTTATGGGCTTTAAGGCTATCCTCTCTTCATCTTGTCCACAGAAGACAATCAAAGGGAAGCTAACGGCTATTCCCAGACAAGTCCACCGACATCACCAATCTCCTTTTCCATAGGATAATGAAGTAAGCTTGTGAGCGGCGTTAACGGGAAAATAAAAAGCCAAGTCAATGAGAGGATAAAGAAAGAAAAGGAGAGAAGGACAGATGACGGGTCGGACATTCCTTTTGAGTTAACGGGGTGATGTTTAACAAGGTAACAGAAAAAAGAAGCAAGCAAGAAAGGAAAGTTAACGCGTCAAGTGTCCGGCGACCTAACGCTATATCCACTGGTTATCACTTTGTTAAAGATCTCCACGGCAACAACATGTAGATGATGCCCATAAAGCGTACTGGGTTCACTTAACGCTAACGACAGCAGTAATGGTACCTAATGGGAAAGGAAGAGCGTCTGGCTTCCGCGTGAACAGTACTTCAGCGTGAACATTAGCGCCAGGCTTCCGCGTGAATAGTGCTTCCGCGTCAACAGTGGCTTCCGCGTCAACAGTACTCGGAATAGAAAAGTGAGTAAACAGTATCAGGTTTAGAGAAAAAAACGTATTTCTGGCCAGATATATCGAGTTTCACGAGGAAAATCGTATCTTTTTCATATACGCTCAGAATTCAGCGTATGATAGCTCGATTTGAAGGTAATTTGATGGGCTAAAATTCTTGTCAAGACATCTTTGTGAGATAGTGACGTTAACTAGGCGTTATTGAGATTCAAAGTCTGGGTTTGAGATTCGTGACGCCAGCTATATTAAGTTTCATGGAAAAAATCATATCTTCTTCGTATGTGCTCAGAATATTCTGGGTAGCATCTCGATTTGAAGATAATTTAGAGGGCCACAATTTTTATGAAGACATCTGAGCGAAATATCTGCGTTAACTAGGCGATATTGAGCCTCAAAGTGACGCTACAGTCTAAGTTCCTCAGCTACAGTCTGGTCATTAGCCAATATTACTTGATTACAGCCAGATTCTTCAGTCACAACTCACAAGGCGATTTCTCCAATTATCCAGTAGTTGTCTGGTTGCAGCCTAGTCCTGTTTTATATCTGGTTGTTTATCTGTCATCAATTTTCCGCTACTACTACAGTTGCAAAAGTCAATCTATCGGATGAATATCTGCCCCGGAGGAATATCTATATGATTTATCGGGTGAATATCTACCCCGTTTGAAGAGCCCTCATAATATCATGTGGCCATCCTCTCATCACCAAAAAAGTCTCCAACGATATGTCATTCTCCTTCGTAAATGCAAGGAATTGAATGGGAATCAAACAACGGCTGAGTTCCTTGTTTATTCCCCTAAGGTACCACTATTACCTTTAAGATTATCATTTTCCCCTTACCTTTATTTTTAACATTCTTAGAGGAATCTAACCGGAGTTAGCAGACTCTGTTAGTGTATTTGTATAGCTAACAATGCAGATGCTCAAGTGGAGTACAGATTGAAATCCTGGGGAATGTGAAAGAATGCAATATTGCAGGTAGCTACGGCATAAAACCGCACAATTTGTAGGTGGCCTACAGCGTAAAACCGCGTCAATATTGCAGGTAGCTCTGAGCAGCGTAAAACCACGCCAATATTGCGGGTAGCTACGGCGTAAAACCTCACAAATTGTAGGTAGATTATGGCGTAAAACCACGTCAATATTGCAGGCGGCTTACAGCAAAGCTGGATCCAACGAGCTTGGATAGAGTGGGCGACATCAATGACACCCCGATATGTGCGGGTGAAAGCCTCTAAGGGTAACTAGTACTTGTCATTACATGTTATTTTTACTAACATGGCAAGACAACATTTGAGAATGTGCAAGAAAGTCGATGAAATATCGAAACAGTGAAGAGACTAACGCCCACAAAGGCAGCGAGATTACGCAAGAATTTATTACTACCTACGGGGTATCTCTTGTCATTACCGAGGAAATACATCCTTAGTGATGAGAGCGATGGTACACCATCTTATCTGCGATATCTCCTCCCCGGTGCTGAAATGCGCATGCTTATTCATGTCGCGATATCAAGAAGAATACTCTATTATTATTATCCGCCCATGATTTGGCTGACTGCATGGTGGTCTCGTGATGACACCATCTTCATCAGCAAGCTGTGGCATTGCTTCATTACAGTGTCGCGTTATCGTCAGCGTTATCAGTTCTGGCTTATCGTTATCAGTTCTGGCTTTCGCCAGCGTTATCAGTTCTGGCTTATCGCCAGCGTTATCAGTTCTGGCTTATCGCCAGCGTTATCAGTTTTGGCTTATCGTCAGCGTTATCAGTTCTGGTTTATGACCAGCGTTATCGCCACGATATCACCGCTATCAACTTGGTCGACATCCTTTCTATGGCCAATAGTTCTCGAAAGCGTTCGGTTCGCATTACCTGCTTTGTTGTCGTGTATCTGGTACAAAGATACCGAGTTCTAATAGATATCGGGAATGAAAATACATTGCTTGAATGCCAGAAGAGTCAGAGACTCAAAAATCCTCATGAACCTGCCGCGTCGTGAAGGAAATAACACTCCTCTAGAAGCCGAGAATGAAGCCCTTGGTAAACACTCGGGCTCGTTTTCAGTTGGGCTTATGATAACAATTGATATACCCCCCAGGGTATTTTAGTCCGGACAGGGGTATGTCATCTTCAGCTACTGTAGGGCCCGCCTGGCCTCTTGCTAGTCCTGCTACCGGGGGGTGGTCGACGTCAGCGGGGGGGGGGGGCATCCAACACGATATGGCGCTTATTCCCACACCCGGTACGCCATAAGTATTGACATCCCAAGACAGCACTCCCTACCAAATCTCTTATAAATACCCCCTCCTAGGTAGAAAAGGGGGGGCTCTCTTTGTCTACTCTCTCTCACTACTACTCCTACCTACCCCTTATATTTCACTAGTTATACTGACTTGATCGTCGGAGTATCTACGCCGGGGACCCCCTCCGGTGCCATGCAGGTGTAGCGGCGGCGAGGACCACCCCCTCAGAGGTGAAGATTGCCAAGATTCTTCCTACCCCGGGTATAATCTAATCATATTTTATCAGAATACACAGAGTAGGCCCACCATACACAGGAACTTCACCCACTGCACCAAAACCACTTGCGCACCATACTGCTTGTTAGCTCTTATAACTATGTTTTGCCCTAGCTGCTTGCAATCATTATATCTCGTCCCATGAGTTTTTGAGCTTCCATGCCATATTTTCTTTTGAGCGGATGCGATGATTGTGTGCTGGCCGAATTTGCATGAGACCCCTAGGGTATAGGCACGATTAGACATGGGAAAGCGATGATGTGATTAGGGACTTTGCACTTTCTTTGTTATCTTTTTTCTTGCTTTTTATCTATCCATACTGCTCACCCCTTTCTTTCACTACCCTTCTAAATGCTTGAGCCACTCCTTTTTTTTCTTAGCAGGTGAGAGATGCCTCTGGCAGTGGTAAGGTGGGACAGAGAAAATCAACATCTTCGATGTGGGGGTATTGAGCTGCTAGACCGAGACATTGAGAGCAGGACAAGAAGCTGAAAACAGAGAAGTTGCAGAGAATTGAGCTACAAACGGTTAACTGCTACATCAAGATGCTGGAAGCAGTAATATGGCAACAACTACAGAGCACATAAGAGAGACAAAAGCTCTAGTATTGGGATTCCTGACGACTCGGCTTAGATATCAAAAGCAAGTCAAAAGCACTCTAGTAAGCAATATGGAGATCAATTGCTAAGCCGAGCCGTTCACATCGTGTACGTACTGAAGATCATATGCCCAAAGAAAATTTTACTGCTCCAAGTTCGACAATCCAGAATATCATGTATGCTTCCTTTCTGCTCAAAATCAAAATCGAAAAAAACAAAAAAAAAAAAAAAGAAATCGAATAAATCATTTGAGCAAAAGAGGAGTACATATCAGAATTGGAGCAAAGCACTACAAAGATCAGAAGACCGACAGTACTTTCCACAGAAGATACCCCCACTCTCCATCAGCACTCTCTATCTTGATCTTGCTGCTGCCAACAGGAGGCTCTCTCACCACTTTGCCTTTTTCCAGCTAAGAAAAACTCTATCCTTCCTTCTCTCTCTTTTGAACCCCTTCTTCAACATCTTAATTTGCTTTACCCTTGAAAAGTCTCTATGATCATTTGATTACCCATGCGTGTGTTCTCCGTACTCGGGTCATTATTGTAAATTTAGTTTTGTGCATAATCATTTGCATTGATGAGTGATAAACACCCAACTCTGCTTCTGAGCGCGAGCGATAAACACCATATCTTATGAGGATTGCTTGCAGCAGGCTGATGTAGGAAAGTTGCTCCTCTGGTTTCGTTATTCCTTTGGAGTAGTGCAGAGTTCATCTAGGATGGAGGGTGGGGTACTGCTTGGTCGAGGCATAAGTGGTGGCGTAAGTAACTCCGTGTGTTGTGAATTGAGACTGTGTATTCCGGATGAAGTGGTGCTTTTAAAGCTTTGAATGCTCGAGGGCAAGCATTAGGGTAGTGTGGGGATGTTTGATAGAGCGTTTAATGTCCATAATTCTCCCCTCTTTTATAGGCTTTTTTAGATCATGATGCTACTTATGGTGCTGTGTTTCTTTACCTTTCACAGATCTCGGCTATTTAAGAGGAAAATACAAATGGAACGCTTTCTATCGCTTGCGGGAAGGAATGGAGCAGCTGGACCTTGCAGCTGGATGTTCACGGAAGGCAGCAGAGTTCTAGCGAAAGAAGGAAACAAATACAAAAGGAAATATCGGGCGCGCTCCAATTAATTCCCGCGAGAATCCTTGTTACAGTTGAAGACGGTTTAGGAAGATTAACTTCTAGTCGGATTAGGAGTTTTATTTGTAAAAGACTATAAATATCTTTAGCGATTAGGTTTTTAGGAATCTCCTCTCTCCCCTTCGGTTTAACGCTACTTCTGCCGTTGGCACTCTTATTCCCTTTCAATAAACCGGAGCTTTGCTCCGGCCGGTAATCAATAGGATTTCTTCTCCTTCTCTATTCCTTTTATTTCAATTATGCAATTCTATTGTTTACTTATTTTTACTTTTAATATGAGCGGCTAACTCTCCCATTCTTGGTGAGAATCGATTGAAGGTTGCAAAGGGAAGCCGTGAGGTCAAAACTGTGCTTCACATGTCCCAAGCTAGTATCTATCTTGTTTAATATTAAATTGTCATAAACCCTAGGATTAATTGCAAGCTTGATCAACTTGTAGTTGACCTAGAGTTTTACTATTGACTTTGTAGTTATACCTAACGCGAAGCTGTAGGGTAAAAGCAGATAGCCATTCTGGAAGTAATCGGGATCCTGGTCTCTTCTAGTTGGATTAAACGGATCGTTCGGGCAGAGCCTCGAGCGTACTGAGTGTCTCGCCCGAGACGCGTCTTACCTTCTCTTCATGGGCAGCCGAGTGTTGTCTCCATAAGCGTACTTTGGAGGATGGCGGACTGTCAAGGTTACTCCATAAGCGTACCTTGGGGTAGCTTCTATTACGAAGGTAAGCAGGGGACCTAAGCGTACCTGGTCCCCATAGCGCGCCTATCGGCTCGGGGTAGACAATACCTACACCAATGATCGGCTGACCATTATTGCAACTGGATACAGATTCTTACTGAGAATCCTCTCTTTATTGATCTCTTATTCCTTCCATCTTTGTTATTTGTCAATTTAGATAATCACAAAACCAAACAACCAATCAAAAAACCCCCCTTTTGTTACTTCTCTATTTTGGACTTCTCTATCTTACAAATTAATCAGAGTGTTAACCCTTAATCCCTGTGTTCGACCCTGTTGCCACTATACACAATTTATTGTGCTTGACTATAGGTTTTTCTTATTATTTTTGACGGCTTCGACAACCGATCATGCGTTGACAGAGGTCCTAGCAGCTCACCCCAGCCAGCCCAGAGATCAGCAAGAGTGCCAGGAATCACCCACGAAACACCCGCCCATTTCATGAAGAAACTCCAAATATTTATCGTGACTGAGCAATAAAGAAGGAGGGTCTGCTGATTCCTCCAACTCCGAACATAAGGGACATATATTCTCATTTTCTTGGAACATATGACGCTTGCAGAGGAAGCCACGAGTAACAATCCTATCTTGCAACGCCAACCAAACTATAAATTCCACCCTATGAGGAGCTAGCTTACTCCAACACGAAAACAAAACTTCTTTTCTTCTATCACCATATCGATGAATCTCTAACCCTCTACATATCGAACTAACAGTATAGGATCCCGTAGGATCCAAACTCCAAATCAGCTTGTCACGAACCTGACCCCCAATCGGACTAACAAGCTGGCCTTTCAGGTCGTTCAACTCCTCCACTTCTCACTCGAACAACCCCCTTCTCCAATCCCATCTCCATACCCATACGTCCCCTTCCCAGTCTCCGAAATCATCCACCGTACCCAACTTATTTCCAGATAAGGAATACAACCTGGGGTATCTAGACGCAAGAGGGGCATGAATGGCCCAAGGGTCCCACTAAAAATGGAAATTAGCGCCACTGCTAAGTTTCACTCTAGTGGTGGCAGTCTAGACCCCAAAAATATCACCACCTCGATTGCAAACCTTTACAATGTCCCCCCACCCTCTAGAATATTTGACACTCTCCTCACGCCATAGATCCCCTATCGTCTTAAAATTATACTCTTTGCGGATGATTTCAGCCCATAATTTGTTCTCCCCGTGGAATAAATTCCACACCTATTTAAACATAAGAGCTTCGTTTCTCATCTTCAAACACCCAATGCCCAGGCCTCCCAAATCAAGAGGCCTTTTCACAACATCCCATTTGATTTTGGGTATTCCTCTTTTGTGCTCGTCACCGCTCCACAAGAAACTTCACATGATGCGCTCCATTTATTGATAACTTCTTTCGGCATCCAAAACAGCGACATATTATACACCGGGATGCTAGCCAACGCCGATTTAATGAGGGTAATTCGCACCCCCCCCCCCCCCCCCCCCCCACCGACAACAAGACACCTTTCCAACACGCTAACTTCTTCCTCTTTTATTGGACAAGGAAATCCCAGCTCGAAATTCTTCTCGGATTCATGCCAACATAAGACCCCAAGTACCGAAATGGCAACACCTCATATTTACATCCCGCACGGCGTGCCAATACTTCATCCGTCGCTCTGAACACATTAATTCCCACCAAAGTGCTCTTATGGTAATTGACCTTCAACCCTAAATAAGCATCAAACCAACGCAGAATTGACGCACTGGATTTCCTTTTCATCATTGCGGATGAAAACCAGCGTATCATCCGCAAACTGGAGGTGCGTAAGATTCCACTCCCGGACCTCGTTACCCACTCCTCTCAACATACCACAACAATGAGCTCTTTTAATCAACTGATTCATCCCCTCCGCAGCAATGTTAAATAGGAACGGAGACATCGAACATCCCTGACGCAGGCCATGCCCCGCCCGAAATTCCCCCGACGGAGACCCATTTATCAATACTGAAACTCTAGCAGTACTTAAGCATTCATGAATCCACCCCCGCCACTTCCTGCTAAACCCCATATGCGACATGACATCATCCAAGTACCCCTAGTCAACCGAGTCATACGCCTTCTCGAAGTCCAACTTGAATAGAAGTCCCTGTTGCTTTGACGATTGCAAGAAACTAGTGACTTCATTAGCAGTTAACACACAATCTAGGGTCTGCCTCCCTTTAATAAAGCCATACTGATCTTCACTAATGATGAACTTACTCACTGTACTCAACCGATTAGCCAATAATTTAGAAATGATCTTGTAGCAGCTGCTAACAAGACTGATGGGGCGAAATTCGCTAAAACGCTTAGCTGATGTCACTTTCGGAATAAGAGTGAGGAACGATGAGTTTGCCCCCCTCGGGAATATCCCAGTATGAAGGAATTCCCGCACAAGCTGACACATCTCAGGGCCTATGATATCCCAAGCTTTCTGTATAAAACGCATAGAGAACCCATCAGGGCCTGGAGCCCTGTCCCCATCACAAGATTTTACCGCCTCTCATATTTCCTCCACCGAAGCTTCCCTATCCGGCCCTTCAACCTCAGAGTCACTTAATTTAGGGAACCCTATATCTGGAATCCTTGGCCTATCCCACCTCTCCGTGTGGAAGAAGCGTGAAAAATGTCTGACTGCTTCCATTTTAACCTCATCAAGAGTCGTGGCCCACCCTAAGTCATGGATGATCTCCATAATACCATTCCTTCTACACTGCAATTTGGCCATGACGTGAAAAAACTTGGTATTACGGTCACCTAGCTGGTCCCTTTTAAACCGGGACTTTTGTTGCCACAGTTTGCAAACATGGCCTTGTTGGTCCCACAAGGCCGAGATGTCTCTCTGTTTTTCTTCTTGCTCTCTTTCCCCCAACCTCCGCTCATCCTCAACCTTGTCCCAAGCTTCCACTTTGCCTTGCAACTCATGAAGGCGACCTTCAATGTTCCCAAAATGCTCATGGTTCCACTCTTTTAGCCTCCCCTTCATCCATCTCAATTTGCAAACGACCTTGTTGTCCCCCTGACAAACAACCGTTGCTTCATTCCATAACCTTTCTACCAAGTCTTTGAACCCATGCACATCCCACCAAGACCCAATATCTCTAAAAGGTTTCGGGCCCCAATTCACCTAGGGTGCATCTAATAGAAGGGGCACGTGATCAGATCCATTTCTGCCAAGGGCGGAGGCTATGAGGTCCGGATGACGGATTCTCCACTCGGGATGAACCATGATACGGTCTATTCTGCTGTGACTAATGGAGTTGGCCCACGTAAATCTTCTGTTAGAAAGTGGAATATCCTGCAGCCTACATCTGTCAATCCACTGCTGGAAATCAGCCATGCCACTTGTCATATCACCCCCGCGAAGTCTCTCATTCGGAGTGAGGACCTCGTTGAAATCCCCCACCACAATGATAGGAATCTCATGACCCTCAATGAAATTGGCAAGCTGATTCCACAAGCTCCCCCGAGAAAGGACATCATTGTACGCATAGACATTAAGAAGCGCACAACGAAAATTAGATGTAACAAGCACTCCTTCCACCCAAATAAAATGGTCACCTACCACACGATTACTTTCCACAAAATAACCCTTATCCCAAATTGTTAGCAGCCCACCTGATCTCCCCACAGAAGGAACAGAAATCCATGAAATCTCATTACTACACTATAAAGAACTGATGAAAAAGTCATTTACTTCCGTTCTCTTAGTTTCCTGCAAGAAACAAATGTCAAGCCTTTCTTTTTGGATGCTGGACCTCACAAATCTACGCTTGCCTACCGACTGCAACCCCCTACAATTCCACAATATCATTCTAACCATCACCGATATCTAGACACGAATGAGAAGAATCCTCTAGCAATTCTTAAAGTTTGCCACCTCTTTTTCAAAGCGGCCAATATCAAAGTCGCGCAGTGCTTTTTCATTTACATATTCTGTTAGCGACAAAGCTTTTCCCAATTCCCAAATGTCCCCTACTAGGATAGTTGAATCCAGAGCCTTATTCGCCTTTTTAATGTCCTCATCATCCACCCGTACTCTACTTGAAAGAGTACCGGTCTCTGAATTTTCTGTCACCAAGCTGCCCATGGTTCCCACTATTTTCTTTAGTTTCCTTCTCACTTACAGTAATTAGTGCACCGAATGACGCCTCTTGCCGCTCAGTTCTAGCTGGCGTCTCCTCCACTATTTCAATATTCCCATTTTTCCCAATCGAGTCCTCTCTCCTGGACCCCCTTTGTACAGCCCATTTCTACTTCCTCATCCTCTTCATCACTCTTTTCCCCTTCTTTTAAATCCACCCCGATCATCCAATCCAAATTCGAAAGGATTCCTAGAAACGACTCCTCTTGACAAGTCACATTATGGACAACCCCCTTTAAACTAACCTTGATCTCCCTGTGCACACGCGTGCTATTAGTGCAAATAAGGATACGTCCAACGCAAGTCGTTTCCTAATTAAAGTGCATTCGTCTACTGCTACCAAGCCTCCCAGCTTATTCCCTATGTGTTCAAAGGTAGTTTGTCCCCACGTTTCGATTGGAACCCCAACACATTGCACCCAACACAGCCGCCCCCCATTTAACTTCGCCTCCTTCCATCGCATAACCTTACTAAACAATTCGCTAATCGCCACATTCGTCTCCTTTAATGCTTTTTCCATACGTTCTTCGCTCTCAAACTCCAGTAGAACTAACCCACTCCCTATCATCCGAGTTTCGCAAATCCAACCCGTCTCCAAAACCAGTTCTTGTATCTCAGGAATATCTTCTATACTTTTTAGTACTCCAATCGCACTCTTTTCCAACCATACTGCATTATGTTCAGGGATAGTTAGCTCCACTACGTCATTATGGTCTACCTTTGGTTCAGCTAACGAAACAAGGGAAGGTTTTAACACCTCCTTATAGGATTTCCTCCCCTCAACAGCTCTCAACTTACCCGTCCTATCCTGGTCTACCTGTGTTGTCACCTGATTAGGCTGCGCCCTCCTCCTCCTATATTTTCCTAATTTACAGCGGAGTTCCGATACTCCAATGAATTGATGATCTAATGCATACTCCATCTCCCTAGGGTTATCAATGCCTTCAAAACGTATAAAGCCAAAACGCTTACCTGCCAGGTTTCTACGAGCTGGGATGTAAATATCTTTTAGGGATCCGAAATGAGGTAGGGACCATCTCCTTGTGATCAGCCATTCCAGGACCTTGTGATCCACGTGTTGGGGTAGATTTTCGACATAGAACGTGATCACTCTAGCATTCTCTTCTCCCTCCTGGAATTGAGGTCGAGGAAGCGATCTCAGGCTCCCACGGTCACGCGAACCCATGCAGCAAATGTGTCGATGAAGTTTTGCGTTGAAAAACTATCCGGTTGTCGTGGTTTACCCGGGGTGTTGGCAAATGGTTTAATTTCACCCCGACCACAATAGGTGTGTCGGTGTTTGGTTATTCTCCGGCATCAGTGGGCGCACCGGAGGCTAGGATTTCGCAAGGGTTTCGTTTGTCACACACACATATACATGCTTACTCAAGGCTTTACAGACCTTTTAGTGGTTAAGTGTATTTCTCTTTGTTCAAACTCGATACTCAGAATGGTTAAATTAAGCACAACAATCGCAAAGGTCCTAGCGGTGGAATTAATTATTGGTCAATTATTTTCTTTTCTTTTCTTTTCAACGATGCGGATGATCAAATTGATATTACAAAATTCAACTCCACGAACCAGAATAGGAGAGTAGAATGACAAGTTGCGACGGTATCTGAGAATGCACTCTAATCATCATCTTAAAACGAACGCTCCATAAATTCAAGCAAAAATCATCTGTTCTAATGTGCTTGTCTTGCTTAGTCGCTGCAGGTTTTGCACTTTTGCGTAGAATAAAATAATCATCAACAACAAGAATTAATTAAGAAATTTAATTATCAGCAAATGATGAGGACTATTATATGCAACTTGGCTTATCCCCTTTTCAGGATTTTGTGAAGCAATCAAAACTTGAACATTAATCTTCGAAAAACCCTGCTTCCAGCAAGAAACATACCAATCTCATTCCCAACAACATAAGGTACGGAATGAAGTGTTCATTGGTCGTATATTAGTATCAATTGTTAGGGTGTGCGAACTAAAATCTCAAATCGGAAAAAAAAAATACTAAATATAAGAGGAGTTGATATTTTTAATGAAATGAGGCCTTTTGTGAAAACCATTCCATTAAAGGAGACTCGACTGACTTTTATTTCTCCAACAATTGGTAGCGGAGGTGGTTCGATAAGCTTGTGGAGTAGATTTGATGAATTGGTGGGACGAGTATGTTGATAATGGCCTAGACCCAGTGCACAGGGACTGGTTCAGTGGCGACACACCACGAATCTCCAAATTGATGGGCCAAAATTGTGGGACAATAGATTGAACCCGAAGTAAGATGGGAAAAAATAGAATAATATACTCAGATTAGGTTATTATTTCATTATTTAGGTGTAGTTGGAACTTAAACTCAACTACTGACTAATGTTTTCCCACCAAAAAATAACTAATAAGTAACGTATTATTATCGGAAGATTAAGTTAACAACTTTTTAAAAGTAATTAAGTAGGTTTATGGGTATAAGACTTTTTTAAGTCTGAAGTCGAGACTAATTATTTAAATAGATGAATTGAATTAATTTTTTCTTCTTATAATTAATTTTTCTTTGATGAAATTTTATTTTACACCTTTAAAAAGTGGTGTGAAGTGTGAGGGTGTGTTCACCGCGAGATGCGAGTATGGCGCGGGTCCTATCCACGACTTTGCGTTTAAAGTTGTGGCAAACAGAGCTCTTTGAAATCCTTGAAAATCAATTCCAGTCACACCCTCAAGTCTCAACTCCTACATACCTTTCCCACCTTATCCCTTTCCTGTATATTCAATATCTCTTTCCTCACGGTTCAAAAAAAAACAATTGGATTTAATTAAATTATACCGATCATTGGATGTGATTGCCTGAGCTATCTGCGTTTGTTAATCCAACGGAGAAGAGAAACGACACGATGAGGCATTACCACTTTTAGTTTAGAACAGGAAAAAACATGTAGTTGATGTCAATTTCCAAATAGTATCTCCCGAAAAAACAGATTATTTCTACTTCAAAGAATCATAAGAACAACGATAGCTTGATGCTCTTGGTTGGCAGTTTTTTTTTCGTCACATATATTGGTAGGACTGTTTTTATCTAAAAGAATTTTTTTAAAAATTATATATTATTATAATATTTATATACTATTATACTCCATATATTATACTCCCTTTGGACACAAATAATTGTCACTTTTCTACGGATTCTTACTGTTCATAATACTTGTCATTTTATGCATTCCGAGGCATATATTTTGTGCAAATGATTTTTTTTTTTTTATGAATCAACCCAATTTGATGATGGTGTGGTAATTTGAGTGGAAATTAGGAGTAAAAATGAAACAATATAGAATAAAATAAGATCAAAGATCATTGCCCTACGATTTTTTACTATTCTAAAACGTCATTTAATTGTGTCCGGAGGGAGTAGTATTTATATACTATTATATCATTATACATTAATATAATAATTATTATTATATAATATTGTATATATTATTTACTATAACAAATATACAATAATATTATAAAGTATATAATTATAAAATATACTAATAATATATTCTATAATAATAAATTATTATCGTAATATAATAATATATGAAATGTTAATATAAAAAATACTTTATTATATCATATCGTAGTTTAAAATTTTAGTTTTATAGTATCAATACTTAATGTATTAGAAAATAATCATGTATTATTAGAAATATATTATTACATAATAATTATATTATTATACTATTATTTATTAATATCACTTATAATCTTAGTAAGATATAATTACTATTTGTGAGAGATAATTTTATCATAATAATACGGTTCATTTTTCCTTTTCAAGAGAATTCTAGAATACTACATATTTTAGAGATAATTATTTCCCTTGCATTTTATCTTGTGGAGGAAAAATTATTTTCCAAGACAATTCTAAATTCTTAAGATTCTTTGGTTTTATGCATATCAAACAAAGCATGCCTAAAAATTTAGAAATACCTTAATAAGAAAATTTTAGATTATTTTAGGTCAAACACCCCTTAAATGACAAACATTAATAATTAGTATGTATGTAATTATTCAAGGAAATTCAAGAATGATAAATCATATTTGGTTGGAGCAAATTAGATCTGATAATATAAACCAACCAATTTGATACGTCTAAAATTATGCTCGGATTGAGTTGCTCCTCATTGTTTCAGGTTAGAACGTAGGGGTGAAAATTCAACCGAATCCAACGCCTGATCAGATGAAGAGCAAATAGCAATGGAGTTGTGCTTTGATTGACATTGCTTAACGTTTTAACGATGATTAATGTTGCACTTGATAGGGTAAAATAATTTAGAAAAAGAAACACTATTTGAGTGCAAATTGGCATAAGTTGAAGCGGGTGTGACACCATACTTGGGTTCGTACCAAATTAAACATTCTTTTAACAATTTACAAAATAGTACAACAAATCCACAGGAATTGTCATTTAAATCCAAGCAGGAATTGAATTCCCACCACTAAAATGTGGCAAAGTATATAAAACCTAACACAGAACCAGAAGAGATGAGGGAGAAAGAAGTGTGGATAAAACGTGAACTACACCCGCCAATCAGAATCGAGAGATAGAAATCGCCAATCCTCTAATTTAACATTTTCCACGTTATTATTAGCCCATTTCGGACCACACCACCGTCCGTCGAGCCAGGTCAATAATTTCCTACTTTACCTACTCTTTCACAGGTTTTTTCACCAAGCCAAAAAAAAGAAGAGGAAAGCCACACGTCCCATACCTTCAAATTGAACCACATCTAATAAACCTTTTTGGAATCTGCAAGTTTTGGGTTTGAAGAATCCATGGCGGTCGCAAGCGGGTTTGCAACCACTTTGGGTGGTGTCAAAATGGAGACTTTGTTGTCTATGAATTCATCATTGTCTTCTACATCATCCTCGTCCTGTTTGTTGAGGTCTCAGCAGCAAATACGTGTGTTTTGCAAGCCCGCTCGAAACAATTGCAACAGTAGAATGAAGAAAGGATTGGTCCGGTGTGAGGTTGGTGCCACATCTAATGATGCGATGACCACCAATGAGATTGACCCAGATATTAAAGTTTCCAGCTTGTCTGCTCTGGAACAGCTCAAAACCTCCGCTGCTGACAGTAAGTTCAGTTCCTTTTACAAATTCTCGAGTTATTTGGTAATGGGTTTTTTCTATTTTGTTTTTTGAACTGCATAATTGCGTGGTACTACTAGTTTTTCTTTCTTTGGACGCTAATTGGCGATATGGTCATGTGAAAATTACGAGCGTTTTGTTACAATTACCCAAAGGAGTTGGCTTTATGTGTGGTGGAGCTTAATCATGCATATAGTATTGGTATTGATCAATTTGATGATAGTGTAATTATTGAATTTGATTAGGGTATACGAAGGAAAGAGCCAGCATTGTTGTTATTGGGCTTAGTATTCATACTACACCAGTTGAAATGCGTGAGAAACTAGCCATCCCAGAAGCAGAATGGCCTCGAGCTATCGGGGAGTTATGTGGTTTAAATCATATAGAAGAAGCAGCTGTTCTTAGTACTTGCAACAGAATGGAGATATATGTTGTGGCTTTATCTCAACATCGTGGAGTTAAAGAAGTGACTGAATGGATGTCAAAGGTATACCTCCCTTTTTTGTGAAGTTGTCTGTTTCTGTCTCCCTGGTTTAAATTTGAGCTGGTCTTCATGGCATTTGTAGGCTCAACAGTTTTTTATTTGGATTAATGTAACATGAGAGAAAATGAGCCACTTAGAAGCTGTTTTCTTCAAATGGTTATTTCTGACTCTGATTGATTACATGACTCTAGTTTTACTTTAATCAATGGTATCAATTTTTGGTTTCGACTGAAGTTTTTGGAATCAATAGGATCAATTATGGAACGCTTATCATGTACAGACAAATTCTGAATTTTCAACATCTATTGAGTAACTTCAGAAATGTCACCATGTTTAGCGTATGTTTCTTAGCACTTGTTGAATTGCTGGCCTGTCAACTGTGCGCATAACGAGTGCTGGTTTGGGTCATCTTGGATCGAGAAATTTATGCCATAGAATTTATTTTGCTATTTTATTGATTTGGTTATCATTTATTTTCTCTGCAGACAAGTGGCATCCCTATTTCTGAGATATGTCAGCATCGGTTTTTGCTGTATAACAAGGATGCTACTCAGCATCTGTTCGAAGTGTCAGCTGGTCTCGACTCTCTTGTCCTAGGGGAAGGTCAAATTCTTGCACAAGTTAAACAAGTTGTCAAAGTTGGCCAGGGAGTCGTTGGCTTTGGGAGGAACATTAGTGGGCTGTTTAAGCATGCGATATCAGTTGGAAAGAGGGTGAGAACCGAGACAAGTATTGCTGCTGGAGCTGTCTCTGTTAGCTCAGCTGCTGTGGAACTTGCTCTGATGAAGCTTCCCGATTCTTCACATGCTACTGCCAGGATGTTAGTCATTGGAGCAGGCAAGATGGGGAAGCTTGTAATCAAGCACTTGGTTGCAAAAGGCTGCACACAGTTGGTGGTTGTGAACAGAAGTGAGGAGAGGGTTGCAGTCATACGCGAGGAGCTGAAGGATATTGAGATCACATACAAACCACTCACAGAGATGCTCGCTTGTGCGGCTGAAGCTGATGTTGTTTTCACCAGTACCGCATCAGATACCCCGTTATTCTTGAGAGAACATGTTAAGGATCTTCCCCCTGTCAGTTCACATGTTGGGGGTTCGAGGTTATTTGTTGACATCTCTGTTCCACGGAATGTGGGATCCTGCATCAATGATCTTGAAAATGTGAGAGTTTATAACGTAGACAACCTTAAGGAGGTCGTGGCTGCTAATAAAGAAGACCGCATGCGAAAAGCAGCGGAAGCTCAGGTGATCATTGGTGAGGAATCCAATCAATTTGAAGCTTGGAGGGATTCGTTAGAAACTGTTCCTACAATTAAGAAACTGAGGGCATATGCTGAGAGAGTCAGAATTGCTGAGTTAGACAAATGCCTTGCAAAAATGGGTGATGATATTTCAAAGAAAACAAGGAGAGCTGTGGATGATCTCAGTCGCGGTATAGTGAACAAGCTTCTTCATGGTCCAATGCAGCACCTGAGATGCGATGGGAGTGACAGCAGAACGTTGACTGAGACCCTGGAGAATATGCATGCTCTTAACAGAATGTTCAGCCTCGAGACAGAAGTTGCTGTATTGGAGCAAAAGATTCGTGCAAAACAGAGCCAAAAGTAAGTTCCAATGCACAACTACTTCATTTGATACTGAGAAATTGAATAAGAGGAAACCCTCCTCAACTTATTGTGCTTCATAGTACTACTAGTACTACTACCTGAAGTGTAACTTTCTTGTGGGTATCCTTCATTCATTTACTTGGTGCAAGACTCTATTTCTAACTTTCATTCGGATTTCATTCGAACGTGCCACGGGCTATGGTGAAGACCTTGTTCCATGTACCGAGTTTGTTATAGAGTTTATCTCCTCTATCCGCTTGTGAATTACTGTAATTTTGTAATCATTTTTCTCAATTATTCAATGTAGAGATGGATGTGCATTTTCCAAGGTATTCGTTATTGGACATGCACTTTATAGAGTGCTTCTGTTTGATATTTTATTTTTGTATAGAAAAATGCAGTTTATGTGCACTAACTCTAAGTAAGACTAGGCAAACCTCCAAGTCCTCATCTGCACTTTGCTTCTCCAATTTTGGATGTGTTCTACTAACTACTAAGTTCTAACTAAGCAATACCATGTTTAAGTTGGTTTCGCAGCAATAAAGGTTTTAGGATGGGCCTTAGCCTACCAAGTGATAGTGGGTGTCCATGTTGATCCAATAGCTGGCCCATCCCCGCCGTTGGCAAATTGATGATCACAGCCCACCTTTTAAGGGCCTAGAACTAGGAATGCGATGAGCACACCTTGGCGTTTAACTAAATTGGATAATCAATTATTGGGCCTCAAGAATGATGTTGCTAACAAACTAGTAGTATAAAAAATTCCACTGCTAATCTGGTCACCCCATTGACTGCTAATTATTTTAAATTCGAGTCGGTCAGAATTTAAAAGGACGGTAAAACTATTTTTTATAAGTTTCAAAACAATTGTATACTCATAACTCGTACTTTAGATTTTTTGTTAAGCTAGAACAACTCTCTAACTAATAAAACTATTTTCTCGTGGATAAAGTCGGAAAGTAGTTAATTAGGAGGGTAAATCAAAAATTGAAAAAAGGGACTCGAGAAGAAAAAGAAAAAAATACAGCAAAAACAGATTAATTTGTTTTGCTTTAAAGATTTGCCTCTATGGCTGACACGTGTCGGTTTGTCACCGGTATGGAGGTAGCGGCATTATGGCAGTAGAACAACCAAAGGTACGCAACAGGGTTCAGGCCTACGCCAGTTCCGTTGCAGGATTGGAGTCAGTCACGGGCACGTCATTACGTTAGTACGTGTGGTAGGCTGGTAGCTGTCTGTGCTTGTATCGCAAAAAGGCTACTATACAATGCGGTAACAAGCAGAGTAGAGAGTGGAGTTTCAGTATTGCTATTACTGGAAGTAGCAGCATCCACCGTCCATTTTACATAATCTCTGTTTCCCATGATTGTCATAAATCGACATGAGAATCTTTGCAGGCTTTTCCTGCACTTGGGTTGAGCCCGTAATTCCTTTTATCTTTTTATCATTCCAATTCTAATGTGTAGTATTTTTTCTCAAGAGAGGATAAAGATAGAACCAACAATTGTTGAAAAAATTAATTAAAGAAATTGGTGTTTAAGGGAAAAAAATATTGTAATATTTACATTTTAAAATATATCTTTGATGGTGAGAAAAGCGAGTACAAATATATTCATACTTATTTACTTTCATTCTTTAGGGCGTGTTTGGCGCCCTGTGTAATGCTGGATTGTGCTATAAATGTTGTGCTGTACTGTGTGGTGTAGTCTTGTGCTGTGCTGTGCTGTAAAATGAAATAAGGTGTTGTGAATTATTTTAATTTAAATGAAATGATCTTTAAAAGTCATTAATTTATTGGATTTTTTAATTAAAATGTTGTTATATACTACTCCCTCCGGACCATAATAATTGTCATTTTTTTAAGAAATATTACTGTACACTTTACTTGACTTTTTAGCGTTTGTTTTACTGAATGTTACTGTTTCAGAAAGTCAATTAAAGTGGTCCAGAGGAAATAATTTATAACATTAAAATTATAAATACATAAGATTTATCTATTTAAAAAATAAGTATTATGTACTAATATATTTTGTAAGTAATGTTAATACTTTAAATATTTTAAATAAATTTATATTTAAAATAAATATATTCTTATTTTTTAAGTAAGAAGTTTTCCATTTTCAAAAGTATGTACTTTTAAAGCGATGTTAAATTATAACTAAATAAAAATAGTATATTTTTTTATAAAGTTAAGCAGATAAAAATAAGCATACTAACCAAACATCCTAGTGCTACTTTTACCTACTTAATTTTAAAACAAAACAGCTAAAAATAGAGGCGAATCAGGCACTTATTATGCAACTTTTCTCCGTCATATATTTTAGTTATAAATTTACTTTCACTCTCATTTTCATTTTTTTTAGATATCAAACACAATCACGTTAAAGAATAAAAATTTGATTCTCATTTCAATATATATTTTGTTTTGAGAAATAAATGAACGATTTTATAAATAAATATTTTTGATAAAAAAAATGTCCTAACACCAAAACAATGCACCAAAAGTAACAATATAAAGAACCATAATAATAGTTTCAATACAAAATTCTTTACTCCACCATCGACGAAAGAAACATTTAATGTAGTCTCAAACGATAGTTTGTGCTTCCTTGCTTACTGAAGCATATGGAGACGAAACATATAGATTGTCGAACTTTCCGCTATGAGACACTTTAATCATATCACGTCCATTGACAAACCACATACTGCTATTTATCAACGAGATACACGCTGGCTACATTGATGAGAGGCACACGTCAATACATAACTTTGAATATAGATCTGAAAAGCACCTCATATGAAATAAATAAATATTTTTTATTCAAAAAACACAAATTTTTAATAAATAAAAAAATCTTTATTAAAAAGGACAATTATAATTGAAACTAAATATTGAGAATCTAAAAAATAATCTAACTGTTAAAGCTAAAAAGAGATGAATTATTAAACAACAAAGGAAACATTTAACATCCCCCAAACTAAAAATGAAAGAGGTTAAAGTTTTTTTTTTCCCTACTAGGGAGAGAAACAAAGAGACTAGGGTTTTTTTCTCATTTCAATATATATGTCTAGTTACAAAACAAACGATGGAAATATTATCAGTAATTACGATAACTATTTAAAAGTAAGCTTTCGAATTAAAAGGGAAAGAAAACTATTTTAAAGTATAGTCGTAGAGAATTAAAAAGCGAGGTTCAGTTACTGTCCTGCTCGGCTGCTCCTGCCTTAGATGTCTAGAATGCCTACCATGAGTCACGGGTTCAAGGTCGGTAACAACGACAACAACCGGAAAAAATGTAATGTCAGAGTCTTAAATTGTGGTTCAGATCAGGTCAGGACAGCCGGTCAGGAACTCAAGGTCAAGGGTGAGTGAGCATCGAGTATGACGGTAAAAAGGTGAAATTGAAAACATTAAAAAGCTGTAAAAACGTTGCAATTACTCAGATCTTCTCTTCTGAGTGGCCGAGAGTCTGAGAGTCTGAGACTGAGACACCCCTACACCCACCACCCACGTAGCAGATTACCTTTCCAAGGACTGTCAGGCTGCATCAGTACCCTTTAGTTTAGGCCCTTCTGTTCTGTCCTAATAACAGGTCAAAAATCAAAATCCTCCCCCACTACGGGACCGCTTTTTACTTGTTTTCACTTTCTTAACCTTTGTCCTATCTTAATCATACTAAACCGAACGAAATTAGATATCAAATAACCTTAGGGATATTATAAGTTATGAGTAATTTTATTCTCACCCCTCAAAATTTTACTATATTACTTATCTTTTTCTTTTATCAATTTTAATAGCAAATATAAAATTTGATACTTAAACTAAAAAAATTATAATACCCATTAATAAAAACTAACAATTGACTTGCTTTCAAATTCTTCATATATTTAAAATCGAAATCTTCTAAATTGCCAGCATTGGTCGGCTCCATCTTTCACTAATTTGGTTGCTCAGAGTGATTTTATATATCAAATGTACCATTCGATTAGGTATTGTAAATACGTTTAATTTACTCTCTTTTTTGGAACTAAATACATTTGATTTACTCTTGCTATCCATTTTCTTTTCGGCATTTTATCAAACAAATAATGTGCATGTAATTTATGGAAGTCATTTATTACTAGTAATACGTTAAAACCTTAACAAAATGCACACAAATCACAAAGAGCCGCCCAACGGTGGTAATTAATTTGGGAAATGTTGATTTAGCAATTTCATTATAAAAAATTCTAAAAGGAAGTCAACTGTTAGTTTTTATTAATGGGTACTATGGTATTTTTAGTTTAAGTATGTATATTTACTATAAAATTGATAAAAGATGAAGATGAGTAATATAATAAAATCATAACATAAGGGTATGAGAATAATAATTTGGGGTGTGAAAATAACACCATCCTATAACTAAAATGAGTCTAATCTATGTTTTCACTCCATAGATTAGACTCATTTAAAGTTGGAATCACCCGTTTATTACATGTTCAATTCAACAAAAATATAACCATGTTCGCAGATTTTCCCACTCATTAAAATACAAACGGGTTAATACACTCTAGAATCTTAAATGTTTGCCTTAGTTAGTCTCAAATATTTTTTTTCTATTTTTATCGATTACAAATAATTTTTCCATTAATTCAATATAAAATTTGATTATTTTAATTTATTTATTTTTGTTGACGACCGGATCCCACCAACAATCAAGCCCCACTAACGAAATAAAACTAAGCTCATTTTCTTTGCAACATCACTTTTCTTTTTCCACGACGTACTCTTTTTTTTTCTCATTTTCTTTTCCTCCTACTGTCTCAAATTGAGTAGTGTTTTTTTATTTTTATTTTTCTAAATAAAATAACATTTTATTATTTTTTAAATGATTTTTTATTTAACTTTATTTACTTATTTTTTATTTTTTTAGAAAAGGTGATTAGTGAGAGTACTAGAGTAGATAAATTAAAATAAAATAACAGTACTGGTGTCATTTAACCGCTCTCTTTTCATAAACAACAAAAAAAAAGGCCAATATGTCGGAGATGAGAGGTGCGGCAATGCAGTCACCGAGAAACTGAACAACGCGCGGTGGTCGTTAGTAGTGCGGGAGCAAAGGGTCCAGAAATGGGAGCGGACAAAACGGATTATACATTGACGAGCTGGGGACGAATCTCCGATGGAGTTAGTCGGACGAGAGAATCGGAGGAGGTCAATGATGTTAATCTGAATCTGTGGCGGTACTCTAGTCCGAATTTTGAGATCACCGATAGTGGAGAGACGAGAAAGACGACGACGTGAGGATAGTTATACGGCTAGCCGGAGATGGCTCTATGTGCATGGAGTAGCTATTGCCGGAGACGGTATAAAGGTGGTGATTTTGCGTTTTTAGGTTTCAAAAAGAAATTGAAAGCTTTCTTTGATTTTGGATTCTAAAGGTGGGAACATTGTTTGTGTAAAATAGTGATCTCTCTTTGAAAAGGAATTAATGGGTATTGGTTTGGATCAAGGTTTTCAAACCGGACTAGGAACATTGGTTTGAGTAGGGTAAAGAGTAAGAGGGTTAGGGATCTAATCGAGGGAGAATTGAGGTTGAACCAGTATTGATTTAAATATGATATTAAACTGGGGTAATAGCAAAAGGCCCCTGTACTATTTTTTTAAAACAGAAACCTCTCCTGTCTTTCATTTAAAAAATAGTACAGAAAACATTTTTGCTATTACCCCTATTAAACTCAAATATGACATAAATAGAATTCTAAAATTAATGAATTTTATTTGATATATATAAAAAAAATTGATTATTGAAAAAAAATGACCATAGGCTCAAATAGTAAACTTAAAATTTAAGAAAATTGGAGCAAGAGTTAACAAACAACTGGAAAAAAAACTGACTGGTTCAACCTAAAAATCTGGATTGGATCAGCCGAGTCGTCGAGTTTCAACCGGATTTTTTAAAAGAATTTTACCCAAAAACTACCCAGAAATCTATCCTTTCCCAATTTATCCCAGTTGAATCGGCCGGGTCAATCCGGGTTTCAAAACTTTGGTTTGAATATTTGATTAGGAAAAGGTGCAAGTTTATTTTCCAAAAAAACCAAAGTCTTTTTAAGAATAATATATGGGAATCAACCTAGGAAAAAATGTTCTATTTTTAATTGGTACTGAAAAATATATTTTTTAATTTGAATATTTATTTCGAATAAAAATTGGTGGGACACGTTTATATGTAAAAATTATTAAAGTAGTTAAATATAATGAAGTATGTCTCCGTTAACCTATTTTTTAATAGTTGAGAATATATTGAACTAACTGATAAAACGTTTGAGACTGATAAAAATAGAAAAATAGGTTTAGGACTTACTAAAATAAATGACAAACATCTGGGAACCTAAAGTGTATTAACTCGTACAAATAGTAAATTAAACTTACTCTTAAAATTAAATTTTCACCTTGAAAAATTGCATATATACAACAACCATGTGGTGGTGAGCTACCACCATTTTTTCATCTTTGGATTAAAAGGGCCTAATGACATCCATTCAAACTAGATAGATCTTATCGATGACATTATTCATTTTAATCCAAAGGTGAAAAGATAGTGGTGACTACCACATTAAAAGTGTTCTAATACTAGAACCCTCCAACTTTTGGCACTTTATTTCCTACCGGGTGTCCATATGACTGTTGGGTATGTGGAGTCTGATATACCACATCGCTAGCATAGGGAATGGAGGTCGGCCCTTTCCCTATAAATAGACTCTCTTGTAATTGTAAAACTAACGAATATTAAGATTAATAATATTTGTGCGGTTTGTGGAGTGCGGCTAGACCGATACCACGTTAATCCCTTGTCTTGTTTATTGTCGTTTATCTTTCTCAATCTAGGTTATCTTTCGGTCTCCTACTCAGGTAATTCCTAACAACTGGTAGCGGAGTAAGGTTAGCAAGTAGGAGCGATGGCAGACGATGGGACAGACTTTGAATTTTGGAAGATGCAAGTCGAGGATTTGCTGTATCAGAAGAAGATGCACAAACCGTTAGAGGAGAAAAAGGCAGAGGCGATGAAACAACAAGATTGGGACTTGTTGGATAGGTAGGCTCTAGGTGTGATACGGTTGACACTGGCGAAGAACGTTGCTTACAACATCGTTGGTGAGAAGACTACACACGGACTGATTAAGGCGTTATCAAATCTGTACGAAAAGCCCTCTGTAGCTAATAAGGTATATTTGATTCGTCTATTAGTCAATACGAGGATGAAAGAAGGTGGTTCTGTTGCTGATCATGTGAATGAATTTAATTCTATACTGTCTAGATTAGTTTCCGTTGGGATTACATTCGATGATGAAGTACATGCCTTGTTGTTGTTGTCCTCGTTACCTGACAGCTGGTCAGGGTTTGTCACAGCAGTTAGCAGTTTGTCTGAGACTACTAAGCTAACGTTCACAGGAATTCGCGACTCAATTCTTGGAGAAGATATTCGTAGGAGGAATTCTGGGGAATCATCGGGCTTTTTGTTGAGTATGGATGGTAGAGGCAGACAAGTTGGGAAGGGGCAAAATCAAGGGCGTAACAGATCGAAGTCCAGGAAGAGAGGGCAGTCCTAAACCAAAGAAGAATGATGGTAACTCAGTTAACACAGTGGAAGAAGTTAGTGATGATGCGCTGATTTGTTGTGTTGAGTGTTCTATTGAATCTTGGATCATGGATTCTGGTGCATCATTTCATGTCACTCCAAGCAAGGATTCAATTCTGGTGCATCATTTCATGTCACTCCAAGCAAGGATTCAATGTTAAATTTTAGATCTAAAAATTTTGGCAAAGTTCGTTTTACTGATGATGAGACTTTGGACATTACAGGTATGGGAGACATCAAAGTCAGAACTTCCTTTGGAACAATCTGGTTGTTAAAAGATGTTAGATACGTTCCTGGACTCAAGAGGATGCTGCTCTCTGTGGGTCAGTTGGATGAGGAAGGGTATCGTGTTATCTTTGGAAACAGACAATGAAAGGTTGTGGAGGGAAATTTAGTTGTTACTCGTGGTGATAAGGTTGGAACTCTTTATACTATGGAACAATCATGTGACGAGGATAATGCAGTTACTGATGATATTGGTCCATCGACTTTTTGGCACCAAAGGCTTGGGCATATGAGTCAGAAGGGTATGAAGTTGCTAGTTTCTAAAGGCAAGATTTCGGAACTGAAGAATGTGGAAGTTGGATTCCGTGAACCATGTGTGTTTGGGAAGCAGAAATGAGCTACTTTTGCAAAATCAGGGAATGCACCCAAGTCTGGGAAGTTAGAGCTAGTTCATACAGATGTGTACGGACCGACTACAGTTACCTCTTTGGGAGGATCACGCTACTATGTCACTTTCATTGATGATGCCACTAGGAAGGTATGGGTTTATTTTCTGAAAAATAAATCTGACGTGTTTGAAACCTTTAAGAAGTGAAAGGTAGAAGTTGAAAACCAGACATGGTTCAAGATTAAGAGCCTGAAATCAGATAATGGGGGTGAATACAGCAGTGATGAGTTCAAAGCCTATTGTGTAGAACACGGAATTAGAATGATAAAGACTATTCCTGAGACACCGCAACAGAATGGAGTTGCAGAGCGAATGAATAGGACTTTGAATGAGAGAACCAAAAGTATTAGGATACATGCAGGATTGCCAATGTTTTGGGCAGATGCAGTTAGTACAGCGACATATCTCATTAACAGAGGACCCTCAGCTCCTTTGAGGTTCAAGATTCCAAAGGAAGAGTGGCAAGAAAAAGAGGTAAATCTCTCACACCTGAGAGTTTTTGGTTGTGTTTCTTATGTGCGGGTTAAAGATTCTGACAGGGATAAACTTGATCCTAAAGCAAAGAAGGTTACTTTTATTAGCTATGGCTCAGATGAGATGGGATATCGTTTCTGGGATGAGTTGAACAGGAAAGTGATTAGAAGCAGAGATGCCACCTTCAATGAGAATGCAGTGTATAAGGATAAGTTTGCGGCAGATTCTGAAACTACAAAGGAACAAGGAATTAAAGAGCAGATTGTGTTGGAAGACATTACAGAGGATGTTCTTACAGGGGACAGTGGGAGTTTGGCAAACAGAGATGCTGAGGAGGCAGTCCTAGTTGCCCCAGATGTTGCAGTAAGAAGATCAAATAGAGTTTCCTGACCGCCACAAAGACACTCTCCTTCAGCTTATTACTTGCTTTTGACTGAGGATGGTGAGCCTAAGAGTTATTCAGAGGCAATGCAGATGGATGAGTCAGTTCAGTGAGAGCTAGCCATGAACGAGGAGATGAGTTCGCTTGAGAAGAATGAGACTTGGTCGTTGACTAAGTTACCAGCAGGAAAGAAGGTTTTGCAGAATAAATGAGTGTTCAAGATTAAAGAAGAACTTGATGGCAGCAAGAGATACAAGGCAAGGTTAGTGGTGAAAGGTTTTCAGCAGGAAAATGACATTGACTACAATGAGATTTTTTCTCTGGTTGTCAAGATGACTACTATTAGACTTGTTTTGGGTATCTTAGCTGCAAAGAAATTACATCTAGAGCAGCTAGATGTGAAAACCGCGTTCTTACATGGTGATCTTGAGGAGGACATTTATATGACACAGCCAGAGGGGTTCCCGGTAGCTGGGAAAGAGGATATGGTTTGCAAGCTGAAAATGAGCTTGTATGGTTTGAAGCAAGCACCAAGATAGTGGTACTTGAAATTTGACAGCTTTATGATGAGGAGTGGGTACACGAGAAGTACCATGGATCATTGTTGCTATGTTAAGCAATTTGATTCATCTTATATTATATTGCTGTTGTATGTTGATGACATGTTAATCGCAGGATATGACATGAGGGAAATCAACAAGTTGAAGAGACAGATGTCTCTAGATTTTGAGATGAAGGATTTGGGTCCCTCAAAGCAGATACTTGGTATGAGCATCATCAGAAACAGAAGTGAAGGTACTCTGAAATTGTCGCAAGAGAAGTATATTGGGAAGGTGTTAAATAAGTTTAACCTCCAAGATGCGAAGATTATAAGTATGCCTTTGGGAGCCCACTTTAATCTCACAAAGAAGCAGTCACCTCAAACGGATGAAGACAAGGAAGAAATGGCTAATGTTCTGTATGCATCTGCAGTTGGTAGTTTGATGTATGCTATGGTGTGCACGAGACCAGACTTTCTCATGCAGTGGGAGTTGTTAGTAGATTCATGTCTAATCCTAGGAGAGAGCATTGGGAGGCGGTTAAGTGGCTGCTACGCTACTTGAAAGGTACCTCTAAGGTTGCATTATGTTTCCGCGGGAAAGATGTAATCTTGGAAGGATTCACTGATGCAGATTTGGGTGGTTGCGAGGATACAAGGAAGAGTACTACGGGATATACTTTCACTTTGGGTGGCACAACAGTTAGTTGGATGTCTCGACTTCAAAAGAGTGTTGCTCTATCAACCACAGAAGCAGAGTATATGGCTATTTCAGAAGCCAGCAAGGAAATGATTTGGTTGAAGAATTTTCTTGAGGAGTTGGGCAAGAAACAGGAAGATAGCGTTCTGTACAACGACAGTCAGAGTGCCATTCATCTTGCGAAGAATCCTGTGTTTCATGCTAGGACAAAACACATCTAGTTGAGATATCACTTTATCAGGGAGTTGATTAGTGATGGTACTTTGTCCTTGAAGAAAATCCTTGGTTCAAGGAATCCAGCAGATATGCTGACCAAGGTGGTTACTAAAGAGAAGTTGAAGTTTTGCATAGCTTCAACTGGCCTTCAGAACTGACTGTTGAAGAAGGCTCAGCACATATTGAGTTGCTTAATGTTGTTGGGTTTTACTAGAGTTACATGAGTGAGAGTGGACCTGTGATCAGTCTCCAAGTGGGAGATTGTTGGGTATGTAGAGTCTGATGTACCACATCGCTAGCATAGGGAATGGAGGTCGGCCCTTTCCCTATAAATAGACTCTTTTGTAATTGTAAAACTAACGAATATTAAGATTAATAATATTTGTGCGGTTTGTGGAGTGCGGCTAGGCCGATACCACGTTAATCCCTTGTCTTGTTTATTGTCGTTTATCTTTCTCAATCTAGGTTATCTTTCGGTCTCCTACTCAGGTAATTCCTAACAATGACACCACTAGGGGACACCACTACAACCAATAGGGCAATGACATGTGGCGTGTATAAGTGTTATGTGTCATTTTCCCTTAAGTAAAATAGTTCCTCTATTGGATGAAAAGTTTCCTCCTCGGTAAAGCAATGCTACGTTACTAATTAATATCTATTGGACAAAATACAACGAACTTTTTTTTCTTCGAGCTTTAAAAATATAAAAGTTTTAGAAAAGAAGAAAAAAATTCAAAATATTGAAAAAATATAAACACCAGACAAAATTTAACGATTTTTTCCCTCGAACTTTAAAAATATAAAATAATATAAAAAATAGGAAAAATAAAAAAACAAAAAAAATATATTTTTTAGAAAATAAGAAAAAAAAATCGATTTTTTTTTTGCAGAAATTCAAAAATATTATTTCAGAACTTTAACAAAATACAAATGCGGGTCGACCAAATTCAACCAAGTCTGTTCTTTTTGCCTTCTAATTAACATATTTTTTTGTAGGTTTATGCAAGTCATCCAACTTCAAATAAATGTAAGAAACATTCTAATTAAGTCTTTTCTTTTTCTTTTTCACTTCTTTTATTTAATAATGTTCATGCAGGTCAGCCTACTTCAATCTGGTCTTGTATTATTACCTTTTAATTCAATTCTTTTATTTAATACTCCCTCCAGACGGTATTAAGTGGCGAAAATCTACGGAAAGTTACTGTACACTTTACTTGACTTTTTAGTGTTTGCTTTACTGAAAATTATTGTGCTAAAAAGACAGTTATTTCCGGACAGAGAGAGTAAGATTTATGCGGTTAGAAAACTTCAAATAAATGGAACGAATATACTAACCATGTCGTTTCATTTTAATTTTAAATTCAAATTCTTTATTTATAAAATTAATGCGGGTCATCCAACTTCAAATGGTCGATGTACATCGTAAACTTATGTATTAACAACTTTAAATTATCTCTTTCAATTATAATCATCATCTACATTTTAAAATTATTAGTCTTTTCCTTTTAGCTTTTGATTCACTTCTTTTATTTTATAACATTCATGCAAGTTAGTCTATTTCAATCTGATTTTTTTCTTTTTGACTTCTGATTCATTTATTTTATTTAATAAGATTTATGTGGGTTAGAAAACTTCAAATAAGTAGAATAAATATGCTAATCATGTGTTATATTTGTGACTTCTAATTCAGTTTCGTTATTTAATAAAATTAATACAGAAAAAATGATCGATATTCATCATAATCTTTTATAATTATTGTTGTAGTTTTATTTCAGTTGTAAGTTAAATTTTCTCCTCTATCAAATGTTGTAATATTTTTCCAACATCTATTTATGGAAATATTGTTCAAATTATGCTCAATATTTTTTGGAAATTTTATATCACTATAAAATTATTTAAAATCTTACAGTTATTTATAGTAACAATTGAAGATAAAATAATTATAAAAATTCAAATATTAAAAACATTAAATAAATTAATAAATTAAAGAATATTAAATTATCAAATTAATTTCAATTATATATTATTAAAAAAATTCAATAAATTGATATTAAAATAGTGCGCACTGCAGCGTTGCGCGGGTAGAAATACTAACAGTGCCTAAAAATTATTTTCCTATACAAAATATGAAATGTTTATAGACTTATATGGTTGTTGTTCAAATTGGAGCTACCAGGCAGGGCTTTTATCCTATACATAACATTTTCTGATCTTTTAATTGGTTGCAGGATTTTAGAAGAGACAAATGCATCTGCTCCTGCCCACCCTCCTCATCATTTAAAGGAAAAGGGTGGTTCTAACTATAACTAATTATTGAATGCAACTACATACTATTTAATAATATAAGTACTTAAATTGACACTTCATCAAATAATATTGGTTTTTTCTATATAATAATTTCAATTGCCAATAATACACAATGTAATGATATGACCAAACAATTAAATAAACAAATTCTACCAAAATAAATAAACAAATAAAGCCAAGAGACCTAACATGACCAATCTCAAAGACCCATTTGACCCCGACACAAAGAAAACAAAAATGTCGGATTAAATGATACCAGATCAACTCGATACGAATATAATTAATTAAAAAATTACTAATATTCTTGATTTATAATTAAGTTATCATTTTTTTTATTTGTTTTTTGGTATTTGTTTTAAGATTTTAGAAGTTAGGAAAATGCCCACACACCACATGGGATTAGGGACATCCCATATGAAAGAGATCCTATCATTTAATTAGACAAACCCCAAGTTGACTCCTTAATTTTTTGGTACCAACTAAATTTGTGTAATGAGTTATTGCATTAGTTGTTTTAAATTAAATGGTTTTTGAAATTATTAAAAAGCATCTGATTTTTTAGATATAAATCCATAATTTAAATATGGTCATGTTAAGTCTACTCATAATTTAGTAATTAATCAAACACTTGCGTTTAAACCAATAAAATCACGGTAATTAAATTACCATGTGGGTACAAATATTCGATAATTTTATCATCACATTAGGTACTGATTGTTCCGAATTCGAGTCGGGTAGGACCTTAAAAAACGGTAAAGTTCTCCCTCATTAGTTTTAACACAACTGTATATCCATGATTCGAACATAAAATCACTGGTTAAACTTTTCTACTAGTTGATCAAGTGGGTAAAATAGAAAATATATTTAGTAAATGATGTTTGTTAAACTTTTTTTTGATCGTATAAATATAAATTTAAGTGGAGTACATATTTATACTTTGAGTGCTCTTTTAGGGTAGGGATATCAAATCCTTTAAAGTTTTAAACCCATTACATTAGGGATTTACTAAGATTTGATTATGTCATTAAGATTTGCAATTAATATACTAATGAAGATGACATTCCTCTAACCTCTTCTAATCACTTGTGGTCACTCTGAAGCTTGTGGATTAATGCGCTGGCGGCGGCGTGGACGAGTCGTTGGCATCTTTTGCACTATTGTCGTTTCATCCCTCTGTTTTGGATTCCTTCATCTTAAGATTCTTAACTAACTAAAAAAACAATTAATTACTTTTTTATAAGTAGCGATATAATAAAAAAAAAACTACACAGAAGTGTGCCTAAGAATATCTACCTCGATTTTAAAAAGATAAAAGAAGCTAACGAAAATACAAGTCACTTTCAAACCACTAAAATCGACATTAAAATGTAAATTTAGAAAGATATCACTTCACTTCATGGTTAAAAATTAAAAACATACTTTACTTTTGTTTTATACTCCATCCGTCCCTTAAAAGATGTCGTTTACTATTCCGGCGCGTATTTCAAGGCGGCCGGAATAGTAGTTATATGATCCCGAAAAATTCCGTACTTTTTTTTTAACGTACAGAATACTATTATTACGTACGTTCAAAAAAAGTACGAAATTTTTCGGGGTCATATAGCTACTATTCCGGCCGCCTTGAAATACGCACCGGAATAGTAAACAACATCTTTTAAGGGACGGAGGAGGGAGTACATATTTTACATTTTCAACAAATATTTTAAAAGTTACACTCAATGTGTTATATATACCCCTTTCATAAGTATTTCAAAAAATTGCAATCATTATTTTCCTTTATTCCGCTATTTTCAATGTAAAATAATTATCACCTTAGTATGTGAGATTATAGTTAAAAAAATAATTAAAAAAATCAGATGGAGTAATTAATAAAAAGAGATATTTATTGACTTATTTTCAACAATTAATGTCTTTTTTAATTTTTACAAATATGTTAAGAAGTCTTTTTTTTTTCCGGTCGAATGGGTATCTTTTAATTTAAAAAAGAAACTTATGATAAGTTAAAAAGAAAGTGATATTGGGTGCTTCAAGAAAACATTTTTTTTTAAATGTTGCATTTAAGAGGAAGACATTGGAGAAGCTTGAAAATGAGAGGTTTCAGTTCTGCTGGTTGTTGAGATGGTCGCACAAAATGGGGCACATGACCTTAACAACCAAAAATAAAATTTTCTATTCTGTTTGCTTGACCGGTATGGCGAATCGCCACTATCCCTATCTAAGAATGTGTTCCCAGTTGCAGAAAAGAAGATATTACTGTTAATAAAATTTTTAATTCGAATTTCAACTCTACTTATATAATACTCCTTCCCAATTTAATTAAATGTCGTTTTGATTTTGAGCACGCATATTAAAAAGGTCAGATGACTCACTATTTGAGATAATTTTGCCCCTTACTTTTTTTTCAAACGTACGTTAAGTCACTGTTTGAGACAATTTTGCCCCTTACTTTTTTCTCGAACGTACATTCGAGAAAAAAATAAGGGGCAAAATTATCTTAAACAGTGAGTCTATCTGACTTCTTTAATATGTGTGGCCAAAGTTAAAGCGACAGTTAATAAAATAAAAAAAGAGTATAAAAAACAAAGATATATGACATTTTTATCATAGAATTATTTTTTATTTTAAAAAAGTATATATTTCAAACATTACCCGAATTACAAAAAAAATGATGGGAAAGGAAAGGAAAAAGAAAGAAAAGCTTTAAACATCTCACATGTACAAGATAAGATGTAGCAGATATATACTAATTTCACAAATTTATTTCAATGGGAATAAATGTGAAAATAATTGGCAGGGGAGATGAATGTTTAGGAAATTTTAAATATGGTGAACGAGAAGAACATTTTACCTTTTAGTATATCAGTTTGAGTTTGAGTTTGAGTTCGAGTTCGAGTTTGATTGTGAGAAAATAATAACTCTAATCGAGTGCTGTAATCCACTAGAAAGAAGGATAAGAGTAATCATTTCATCATCATTTCAAACTCCTAGCTAGCCAAACACCCAATTATTGCCCCCATACCATACCATACCTCCATTATATGCAACCACCACCTACATTTTTTTCCTTTAGCAGAAAAGATAAAGAAAAAAAGAGCACCTTGATATCCTAGAGAATATACACATCTTTTTAGTTGATTCAACAGATACTTCTCTACCCACTTACATCACAAATGGACCAATGTCTATCCCTTGTGAATTACTCTCTCTGATATCCAATAAATATCGTTTTGTTACTGAATATTATTGTACATTTTACTTGACTTTTTAGTGTTAAACCTACTGATTATTACTGTTTCAGAAAAACATTTAATGGAAACCAGAGGAAGTAAAAATTAACCCTTTTCTTAAGAAAAATTGTAAAAAAAAAAAGAAAAAAGAAAAAAAGTTACTGCAACATTAAAAACAAACGACTCTCACTCAATCAAGTTTTTTCACCGAATCGTTTCCTCCGTCTCGTCGTCTGCTGCTACCAACAACCGTACCTGTTCCTATTACGGAAACTACTGTGTATAATTAACAGAATTCTTTTTTCCCTTTTATTTTCTTCTCCAAATTACTAAAATCTGGCATTTTCGAACCCGTGCAAATCGCTAACTCTGTTCAACGACTTCTTCATAATAGCCATCTTAGCCAGCTTCTCAGCCGCTCTCCAAGCCGATGTCGGCGTAAGCGGCTCCCCATTCTCATCCGTCACCACCGCCGCCGTCGACATTTGACTCCCTTCCCTCTCGCTCCCTCTCCGCCGTTGATTCATCATCCCCGTCGTCGTCTGATTCTGTTTCTGCTCCCTCTCCATCACTTGCTGTCTCCTCCAATGAATCTCCGCCAGCTCAGCCTCCAAGCTCTTCACATACTCATCACCACCCGAGTTCACCGTACTCGATTGCAACAGCAGCGCACGTGACGACACAATCAAGTGATGGGCGCTACTGAAGTCATTATGCTCCACCAGCCGTTTCGCCTCAGCTATGGCACGTGTCGTGATGAAAAGAGATCCCAACCGTTGGATCTTCGGCGCTGATGATCGCAGACCTTGTGGCCGTGGGACCAGCAGCACCTGATCACGCCCGTACACAACTTCTTGAGTGGCCGGATCTTTATACAGGCATCGAACGGACATCAAGTGGCGGTCCCCAACATCGGCGGATGGGACCCGCAGTTCCACAAGCAATTCCCTCTCCTCCTCGGCGTACAAATCACCGAGCCGTACTGACCCAGTGCTTAGAGCGGACGGCTTCGTGCTGCATGAATAAACCGCCGCTATCTCAGCTGGAGCTGAGCCGGGTGCTAAGCCGAGTTGAATTCTTAAATCTTGAACAACCACACTCAGCAATCCACCAACGCATTTGGCAAAACTGTCCTCCGCCGGTTCGTTAGTGTACCCTCCTCTTTTACCAAACCCAAAGGAGTGAACCGGAATTTCAATGTGGGCGAACCTCGTGGATGACACGTGGCTCGCTTGAGAGCGTTGATTTTGATTACTATTGCTCTGAACGCTTTCACTCTGGCCGTCCGATAACAACATAATACTCGCCACTGGATTCCTCTCTCTCCTGTCTTCAAGCACCTTAGTCGCTTTCCTCAGCGCGTCACCCACACAGTTCCCTTGGCCGCAAACAAGCCGGTCAACAATGCGCCGAGCCGCGCGTTGACCCTGAGCCGTCATCCTTCGTAAAGGCATCAGCCTTTTATTATTAGCAGAAAAGGCCACCATCGAAAGCCGATCCGCGGGGCCGAGTGAAGAAATCACCAAACGCATTGCGCGTTTCACCATGAACAGTTTGGGCCCAGCCATACTTCCACTCAAATCAAGCACCGTCACCAAATCAATCGGCGCCCGATTAGAAAGTGGCGCCGCTGTATTCTTCCCCGTAGACGGTGGCGGAGCTTTGACTCTCAACGCCACCACATAGGTTTCAAACCCACGACCGCCGGAAACAATGGCGGCCTCTGGTAAAAGCCTGACCTGAACATTGCAAGAATCTAGGCTGTTGGTTGGCTGTAACTCATCTGATTTAACGGATGCATTAGCGAAAAATCCCTGGAACTCTTCGGCTTCCTCGACAGCGTCGTCTTCGTTCGCATTCTCGTCGGCTTCTGGAATCGCAACAAATCTGGCGCCGGCGGTTGGGGATAACAGTGGCTCGTCGTCGTCGTAAGCTCGTTGCTGTGGTGGGGTGACGATTCTCACGAGTCTGGGGGAGGGGGAGGATTCTTCAATGATGACTATTTTCTTCTCTTCTAGTTTTGGGGTGGGCTTGTTTCCTTCTACGGCGTCGTTCTGATTATTCTTAATTGCAAGGAGAGGCGCGTCCTTCCACGCGGCGCTGCAGACAGGGCAGATGAGAGTTCCATGTGTGCGAACATGGGAAGCGATACAAGGGAAATGAAAAGTGTGAGCACACTCCGCCGTGTAAATCGCTGTGCCCTGCCCGGTTTTCACGCTGTTCAAACAGATTCCGCAACTAGTCTGTAACAAACACACAACAAAATTAATAAAAAAATCATTTAATTAATTAGAAGTAAAACAAGGATTTATTAGGATTTAAACTAACCCTTAATTTGAAGCTGTTTCTGAAGAGGCCGAGTTTAAGAGGGGAACGAGGGGAGGATGGGGTAGAGGAAATTAGACGATTAGGTTTGGGGCTTTTGGTGGATTTGGGTGTGATGTCATGGATAAGATTGGTGGTAGGTGCTGCTGCTGCTACGGCGGCGGCGGCGGCGGTTGTGGTTCGGCAACGCAGGTTTTGCAAACGGGGTGTGTTTGGGTTGCTGGTTCCATCGGATGAGAAGAAGGACAATTTGGTACAACTTCTTTGCGATGTTGGGCTATTGTTATTATCATCACCTGGGATCGTTTGATGCTTATCGGAAGAGGAAATAGTTGTTTCTGGGTCTCTTGGCACCGTAGTGCAAAATGCTCTCCTCCAACCAGTACCCATTTTCTCACTCAAAAGAAGAAGAAACGAGAGAGAATGAGATGGTTGAATGATTACAAAGGTTTGGTGGATCTGAGATTGGCACAGAAGACAAAGTGAGGGATTTGATTTAGAAGAGAAAGAGTGAGGAGCATGGGATCGTCAAATGAAAACAAAATTAAGAGACAAAGGCAGGAGGATTTAGTTTTGTAGGACAAAAACGTTTATCTTTTTCTCTTCTTCTTCTTCTCTCTATCTTTTTCTGGGTATGTTTTTCGATACTCTCAAAAAAAGAAAAAGGGATGGTAGCTGGCAAAGAAAATCAAAAGCCTTGAGATCTACTTGCCTAGTTTCTTCTTTCCTTATTTACAGAGATGGTGGTGATGGTGTGCATTAAATGCTGGGCATTGAAATTTGGAAGATGCCTCTCAATTTTCATGCAATAATATAATCACTTGGGATTTCTATAACCATTATTGGAAGATGCCTACCCTTAATTTATGTATAAAATACTCACTTTCTTTTTTTGGATTGCGTGTGTAATCTAATCTACTCCCAGTTTATTTTTCAAAAATTATATTAAATAAAAACGAAGTTGGAAAGTCAATTCCTGGTCAGGTTAGTAACATCCTGTATTACTATTATGATATCCTTGGAAATGACCCAGCAATGCAAATAATCAAAAGAGGTAGTAATAGTAAAAAAATTATATTTCACTCCTAACTTTTTATTAATTGACTTTCTGAAACAGTAACATTCTTAAATCAAACACCAAAAAGTCGAGTAATGTGTACAGTAACATTCAGTAGGAAAATGATAATTAATTGAAATCGGAGGAAGTAGAATCGAGTCTAATTTTAATAAATAAATAAATCTAAATCTTTCAATACCACTCCTGCACTTACATACACAACATGGCAAAAGGTATAGGAACATGTATTCTGCTCAGTTTGCCTAGTTTTTAACATGATACCTTTACCTTGGAAGATTTCCTTACTTAGGAGAGAAAATTAGGATAGACATTGCTACATTTATTTGTACATTCTTGTTTTATTATATCTACAAAACACTTTGGACTAAGTTTTTCAATTAAAAGTGTCCTATGCACCCTACTAGCTAGTACTACCTCTCTTAGTTAGTGCCATCCAATCCAAAACACCTAATTTAACCCTTCAATTCTTGTTACAAAAGCTCAAAGCATTTTGTAGAAAAAGCACTTCAAAGTTCAAAGAGGTTTTAGCTTTTTTCCATTTATAACATCACTACCATGCTTTCATTAAAAAACAAATAAAAAATTAGAAATCTAATTATCAACATATTAAACACTGACTATTTTAAATTTGAATTGGACAGAATTTTGAAAGGTAGAATTTTTTTTTATAAATTTTAACGTGACTGTATACTGTTGATTAAAGCTGGAACAATTTCCTATTCTATTTTTGGTACAATATTACCTTGTTGAATGATTTGATTATTAGGCATTTTGTTGACAATGATCACTAATAAGAGTCAAAGCACCCATCGTGGAAGTTGATGGGGAGGCATTTTAAAATCATGATTAGACCAATAAATTTTATATTATGATCATTACTAACCACTCCAACTTCTTGCTCACATGAATATTTGGAATATTAGACACTAATTAAACATAATATAATAGACTTATAGTTGTGAAATAATTTATAATTGCATGCCTAACTACTTGTAGAAACAAACCATTGACATTCACCGCTTTCTCATTCTTATACTATTAGTTTTAGTTTTTTCTTCATGCTTTTTGGGCTTTGGAGGAATCAATCTATGTTGCGGTGGTGACCATGGTGACACCACCACACTCTGACAAGAGGTTCTTTTTTATTGCTGACAAAAATCTAGCTAATTTCTAATTTGCGGGTTGCAATGCAATTAGATAATTTGACCAGTAAAAATAAAATAAAATTAAGAACTCCAAAATTAACAGAAAATGTGTGATGGGCAATGATCTAGCGCGTTAGGCGACAGAATTTTTATTAGGTAATTTCGAGTTTTCTTATTAGATTATATCAGCAGTTATTTAATTAAAATATTCGAAATATCAACTTTACGTACACTCAGACTATCTAATGAAAGCTCCGAGGGATATGCTTTGAACTGAAGTTGTCCTATTTGATATGGGCAAAACTGAATCCATTTAATATATGGATAGACTAGGATCGGTAGATTAGGTCCATGCCATTAAACAAAAATGAATCTAGCTATGCCTGTATATCTACATAATTTTTAAATAAACTGTTAGGCTATAGCTACATGCACCAACAGATTTTTTTTGCAGGTGATGGGTTTTGAGCAGAAAATGTCCCCTTTACCGTATGCAACCATACTATAATTACTACCCTTTCTTCTAATTATGAATGTTCAAGCATAAAACAACTAATCTAGTCTCCTTAGAACTTAGAAGTACATTCACATTGCATGTTCATAGAGACATTTGGCTCAATCGATGTAAACAAAATCAGTCATGATTCTCTAAATTTAGAGATGCAAAGCGATTTAGACACAACTGGCATTTGTAGCCTCTTCCTTTTTAATATGTATAACATATTTTGATTTCATCGGGCTTGTTAAATTATGTTTACTATAAATAAGAAAAGGGGAATTTGGTTATAATCTGCAGCAATGGGAGAAAACGAAAATGAGATCTGGGATCTGAAGAAAGTGACAAATCGAATTGGAAATTGGAAGGCAAAGCCATGTATCCACTTGATAATACATAAAATTATCAGAAGGGCATAATGGACTTTGTACCTTCACAAAGTACCGTTGACCTGTCAGAACGGCGAGTGACCGATTTGACCAAGTCAAGGGTAGAAACGGCGCTCGACCGATTGGACTAAGTCAAAGGGAATAAGTGGTAGAAGGGCAGGTCTAGCCCGTTGACGGCAAACGGCACGAGGCCGATCCATCCGCTGAAGCAGGAGAAAACGGATGGGCACCGTTGTATAAATTGACCATCTCAATGTATCACCAAACGGTACCCAGCCGACGCAACCCCAACGGCATTATACCGATTGGGCACAGATATTAAGCTCCACTCACTGGTATAATTTATATAATACTCAGTAGTCAGTACACATTTAGTCAAAGTTGGCGTGGGGGATCTGACAACCTTCCCTGCTCCACATTACTATTATTAATCCTGTCCTTTAAACCACCTTTTGGGGAAAAGGGTGAAAAGAGGTCAAAGTGGTTTAACCACTCTAGCTCTGCAGAAGGGCTAGGGGGAAGGAGGTCAAAGTGGTTCAACCACTCCAGCCCTGCACAAGGACTAGGGGGAAGTACATGAAAAGGAGGTTCTAGAGCTCACAAAGGGGGGACAGAAAAAACATATCTTCTCACTACACTACATTTAATCAAAAACTGACTTTGGCATTGGAGCTTCTACGCCGGAAAACAATTCCGGCGCTTTGCAGGTCGCTCACGAGGCTTCAATCACCACACTCCGGCGTGCCATTTGACAGAAAATCCCTCACCCCGTTCCACGGATTATCATTTGGTGCTTTCATTGAGAGCTTTTGAAATTTTAAGTGAGCAAACCTTGAAATTCAAAGCTCTTCCTTCTCAATATTTTTGGGGGTTTTATTTCCAAAAATGGCATCCGATCCAAACTTTCAATCGAATCAACCTACCAGTGGTGCTGCTGGTCAACATGAAACTCCACCCCCTCAATTTTCATCTTCCCGTGTGGAAATGAACGCTGCAGCTCTCCGACTTAATTTCCCAGAAATTCCAGAAGTGTTATTTCCCAGCACTCCACAACCTGGGCCGTCTACAGCAGCAGTCATCCCACCAGCAGTCATGCATGAGTTTGCCGCCTTGCATCGACGGATGGATATGATGATGCAAACGTTTATGAGAAGGATCCCTCCGCCTGTCCACCAACAGGTTATTCCTCAGCAGATCCATGATCAACCAGTGGTGACACCATCTTTAGTACCCCCGTCCATGGCATTCCAGCCAGTCAGATCTGTGCACCAGCACGTCAGTCAGCCAGCTCAACGGGGAAATCCTTCGAATGAACCCCGACCACACCGTCAAAGTGAAAATCCGCTTAGAGGGGAAGGATACTTGGACAACATGGAAGAGGCCAACAGCCGGGCAGTCCAGCATAGCCCAAGAAGGAGCCAGAGGCAGTCAGTAGAAGGAAGATCCGAGAGAAGAAGAGGTCGAGAGAGATCAATGGATCGGCCTCAATCTGAAAGAGATCGCGAGAGGGCTGATCGGAATGTTTCCAGAGGCTCTGTCTCCCTACCAGCTCGTGAAGAGCAAGATGATGATCCAAAGAATCCTTTAACCTTTCGGGTTAGGAAGCATCGAGTAAGCAGACACGTCAAATTGCCAACCGATTCCTACCTGGGGACGACGGATCCAACAGTTCATGTGAGTTTAGTAAAGAAACATGTTAAGTTTTTTACTAGAAAAGATGAGGCGTTGTGCCAAATATTTGTGATGACTCTGAAAGGAATCGCCAACACCTGGTTTGAGAAATTACCAGCCGGATCTGTCGACTGTTTTGAGCAGTTGGCAAAAGTTTTCACAAGCCGATTTAGTTCTTCTATTCCTGTGGAAAAGTCTCCAGCGATACTGTTTGATATGGTGCGAAAATCAAGGGAATCCTTAACGGTGTATGTTGCCAGATTTAATGCTGAGTTGGCGACTCTACCCGACGTTGCGCCAAACTTTGCAGCTGAGGCTTTGAGGAGGAACTGCAGGTATCGGGAGTTGGAAAATGCTCTAATCGCGAGCACACCGAAGACCCTGGACCTCTTGCGGATTGAGGTGGATAAATATGCAAGGATGGAAGAAGCAGACTTCCAGCGGAAGAAACGGGAGGAGTCCGATCCTCTTAAGAAAGAAACGGTTGTCCGCAAACAGGGAGAAAAGAAGCAAACGGCTGGAGGCCGACAGACGGATCGTCTCGCGGACTTCTCTACGTTGCAGCTAACTAAGCCGGTAGCGGAGATCTTTGCCATCATAGAAGAGCGGAGATTGCCGATTCAATATCCCAAACGCAAACCTGGCGTCGTTCTGGGACCGCATAGAGATTCTTACTGCCGGTTCCATAAAGCAAAGGGACATGACACAGAGGATTGTTTCTCTTTGAAAAAGGCCATTGAAAAGTTAATTGAAGAGGGTTATTTGGGTGAATTTGCGGTCAAAGCTCGAAATAAAGCTCTGGAGGATCGAGCTAACGGCAACAGGAAAGAAACGGCCGTAAATCCCAACACTGCCGGAACCAGTGTCCAGGGAGGCAGGGGAAAGGAGGTGTTGACAACCTCTCTCAATGAGTTCCACATGATCAATTTGATAGCAGGAGGAACCCAGCATGTGGAATCGGAAGAGGTACCGATTGGGGAGAAGAGAAAACGGAATGATCCCGTTGTAGAAAGCACAGGTCTATCGGAGCTGGACCGAATGGCCATAACATTTTCAGAAGAGGATGAGATCGGAGTGACATATCCTCAGAACGAAGCATTAGTGGTAACAGCCATCATTGCCGATTGCGGAGTCAGGCGAACTCTGGTGGACAACGGAAGTGCGGTGAACCTCATTTCTTCCAACGCTTTTAACCGTTTGCAATGATCTAAGCCAGACTTGAAGCCTTGCCTGCGGCCGATTATTGGGGTAAATGGCGTCCCCATTCCTGTTGTAGGCCTAACCTTTTTGTCAATCTTTTTTGTGGAAGATAGCTCCCGGAGAAAGGAACAGCAGCTATTTATGGTGGTAGACTTAAACCTGCCATATAATGTGATTTTGGGGCGTCCGTTCTTAAATGTTTTTGGGGCAGTAATATCGCAAAGGCATTTGAAGATGAAATACCCTTCATGGGACGGCGTTGTTACAATCTGAGGAGATCAGAAGGTAGCTGCCGAATGCTACATAACGATGGTCGATGGTTGTTGTGACCGTTATGTTTGCGTAGCTGACGATTCGTTAGAAAATGATGAGGAGCAGCGTACTCAGCCATTGGAGAAAATGGCCCAAGTGTCAGTGGCTGATCTGCCCACTGAGCATTTCTTAATAAGCGAGAAGCTGAGCAAAGGAGAGTGTGACCAGCTTTTGTTTCTGCTAAATAAGTGCAAAGGAGAATTCGCCTGGGTCCCGTCGGACATACCGGGCCTTTCGAGGGAAACGGCAGAGCACCGATTGAACGTTTATCCGAATGCCAAGCCGGTTCAGCAGAAACGGCGAGCTTTCTCCAAAGAAAAAGCAGATGCAATTGAGAAAGAAGTGGACAAGCTGTTAAAGGCTAACTTCATCCGAGAGGTTCAGTATCCGCTATGGTTAGCTAATCCAGTTGTGGTAAGAAAGCCAAACGGGGATTGGAGGATGTGTATTGATTTCACCGATCTGAATGAGGCATGCCCCAAGGATTGTTATCCGTTGCCGCGGATAGAGCAATTGGTGGATTAAACGGCTGGATATGAATATCTGAGTTCGCTTGATGCCAATTCTGGATATCATCAAATACCGATGGCGATTGAAGACGAGGATAAAACGGCTTTCATCACGCCAAAGGCCACCTATTGCTATCGGGTTATGCCGTTTGGTCTGAAGAATGTTGTAGCAACATTTCAAAGAACGACCAATAAGATTTTTGAGCCGTTAATCGGAAAAAAATTGGAGGTATATGTTGATGATATGCTGGTGAAAAGCAGAAATTTTGAGGCGCATCTGCGAGACCTTGAAGAAGTATTGGGGATAATGCAAAAATTTGGAATGAAATTAAATCCCAAAAAATGCATGTTTGCATTCCAAACTGGAAAATTCCTTGGTTATGTTGTCAGCAAAAAAGGAATTCAGCCTAATCCCGCCAAGCTGAAGGCAATTAGAGACATGGTTTCGCCAAAGAGTGTGAAGGAGGTTCAGCGACTCACAGGAAGAATAATTGCTTTGAGCCGATTCATCTCCAAGCAAGGTGAGAAATGCCTCCCGTTCTTCAAAGTCATTCGGAAGAAGGCACGATTCGGATGGGAGGACGATTGTGAAAAGGCTTTTCACGACTTAAAAGAATATCTGTCCTCTGAATTGTTGCTAACTCGACCCGAAAATGGGGACACCCTTTTTCTTTATTTGGGGGCAGCCGATGAGGTAGTCAGTGCCGTTTTGGTTCGGGATGAAAACGGCATACATCAGCCGATTCATTTTATCAGCCGGATCTTGAAGGATGCTGAGCTGAGATACTCTCAAATTGAAAAAATTTCTTTCGCTCTGTTGCAAGCTGCTAGAAAGATGGCTAGGTATTTCCAAGCTCATCCAGTGGTCATGCTGACAGACCAGCCTTTAAGAAGGATTTTTAGAAGACCTGAATCGTCTGGCCGAATGGTCATTTGGGCCATCGAATTGGAGCAATATGGATTGCAATATCAGTCCAGACCCGCTATCAAAGGCCAGGCGCTGGCCGATTTCATTGCTGAATGCACGTTTGTTCAGAAGCTGATTTCTCTGCCAGAAAGCAAAGAAGAAGCTTGCTTACCTCTTCCTGATATGAACGGAGATCAATGGACAATTTTCGTGGATGGCGCCAAGAATCAAAGTGAAGCAGGAGCCGGCATTATTATTTTAGGTCCAGAGGGGATTAAAATGAGGTACGCCTTAAAAATCTCAAAGTCGTTATCAAATAATGCTGCCGAATATGAAGCTCTACTGGCAGGGTTGCGTATCGGAGGGAATCTGATCGGTAATGCACAAACGGCCGGCATCCGTTTGGTCATTTATGGAGATTCAAAATTAATCATTAATCAAACCAACGGCGACTCCCAGGCTAGAGAGCCTATCATGATTCAGTACTTGAGGAAAGTACAGAAAGAGCTCACCGAAATCAGAAATATGGGAATTCATGTCGAAATCAACCACATTCCTAGAGAGAAAAATGTTGAGGCTGATGAGATCGCCAAACTAGCAGCTAACTCCGAAGCAGTAATGCCGCCCGATGTCATGATAGAAGAAATTTCCATTCCTTCTTTTATGGAAGAACAGCAGGTGTTGTGTGTATTAGAAGCGGCGAATGATTGGCGCATTCCAGTAATTGACTATCTCAAGCATGGCAAGTTACCAGAAAATGCGAACGAGAAGTTAAAGATTCTCAAAAGAGCTGCTAGATGCACTTATCACGACGGGGTGCTTCTTCGTCGTTGTCTTACTTATCCAGCGGCAAAATGTATCACGGAAGAAGAAGGTTTATATACTCTCAGGGAGATCCACGAAGGAATATGCGAAATACATGCCTCAGGAAATACCATGGCTGCTCAAGTTCTTCGAACAGGTTTTTATTGGCCAACGATCAGAAGAGATTCGGATAATTTTGTGAAATCTTGTCGTAAATGCCAAGAGTTTGCAAAAGAGCCACAACGGCCAGCAGCCGAATTGACAAATATGATGAGTCCGTGCCCGTTTGCAAAATGGGGAATTGACATCTTGGGACCTTTCCCGATTGCCAAAAATCAGCTCCAGTATGTTATTGTTGTTGTCGATTATTTCACAAAATGGGCTGAGGCAGAAGCTGTGGCAAAGATAACGGCAGACAACACTTGGAGGTTTTTCATGAACAACGTTATCATGAGATTCAGATTCCCAAGAATTCTTGTAAGCGATAACGGGACTCAATTCACCAGTGCCTACTTCAAAAGGAAATGCGCAGAATATTCAATTGAACAGCGTTTCTCTTCCGTCGCGCATCCACAAACGAACGGACAAACAGAAGTCACCAACAGGGCAATCCTTAATGGAATCAAGAAGAATCTTGAGGGCAAACCAATGAAGTGGCCAGAAGAATTGTCGTTTGTCATGTGGGCCTATCGGATGACAACAAAATCCGCCACCGGTATGACGCCGTTTGCCATGACATATGGAGTAGAAGTTGTCTCTCCAGTTGAAATTGGAGCAATCAGCCTGCGAGTGGAATACTTCAACGAAGAGCAAAATGAAGAAAGACTAAGGGAGCAGCTAGATCTCTTACCAGAAATGAGAGAAGAAGCCGTTCTCAAAACATTGCACTACAAACGCAAAATGGCGAAGTACCACAATCGGCGTGTCAAAGAACGGCTACTCAAAGCAGGAGATTTAGTCTTGCGCAAGGTAACGGCAACGGGCCGAGAGAAGAAAAAGCTAACGCCGAATTGGGAAGGACCATATCGCGTAGTCAGAGTCATCGGCAAAGGAGCATATCACCTTGAAACAATGAACGGTACTCCGATACCCAACTCTTGGAATATTTCCAATTTGAAGCTATATCATTCCAGGGTGAATATGTTGTTTTCACTTGGCTCATAAATAATGAAAATATTATGGATGCAAAATTATTTGCAACTAATGGTGTTAAAAATATATATTTGCCCGTATTGTTTTTATCATATGGCTGCAGATTGAAAATAAAAGAGTCGTGGACGTAGGCCAATTTAAACCGAACCACGTTACAAAAATCAAAGAATCAGCAATATACACGCTACTAGGGCTACCTAAGGCGCTGCCTGGGAATGCCAACAACCAAATCGGCTCCAGCCCGATTGGTTCAAATCGCTACTAGGGCTACCTAAGGCGTCGCCTACGGATGCCAACGGCTTGATCAGCGAGAGCCTGATAAGTCCTACAAAGCATTCTTAGGCCTATCTGTGTCTTAGTAAACCAGATAGTAACAAATGCTTAAGAATGCTAGAGAAAGATTCAAACCTATCTGTGTCTTAGTAAACTAGATAGAAGTACCTGTGTCTTAGTAAACCAGGTAAAGAAAGATTCAAACCTATCTGTGTCTTAGTAAACCAGATAGTGAAGTGTGCAACGACAATATCTTCAAAACGGCCTAGTGCCGAATCATCAAAAAAGCCATCCCAAAAGGTTTTTTAACCTCAAAACGGCATCTTCAGAACGACAGTCAGCCGATTCTGTAGAACAAAGATAAGTTCAACTCGCAATTGTTTTATCTTTTTTAATTTTTTCTGGAGTAGTATATATATATAACAGAAATAATTAGGCATCCGCAATAACTAAAAATTGCAAAATTATATTCCGAATAATATTTGTTCATTACAAAATATGCCAATCGGCAACTAACTAAGAAATAAAGCCAAAAGCTCATGCTGAGGGACCAGATCCAGAGGCAATGTTTGGCCCAACAGGAATATTGTCATCTTCATCAGCATCTGAGTCGGAGGAAGGTGCATACTCTTTAGTTTCGGCATTCCTTTCTCCGGCAGCAACATACCGGGAGAGATGGTCAGGGTGGAAGTGCTTCTCGCCATAATAAGAAACATAACTCTCCAGCATCACATCCTTCATCTTTTTTCGCCACCAGATTATCTTTCCTGGAACCTTCTCCAACTCAGCGTCCCTATCGGCAATATCCCTCCGAGCCGTCTTCAACTCTGCCGTTCTAACTGACAGATCGGAACGGGCCGCATCCAGCTCTACTGTAAGCTTGGCCACATTGTTGATCAATGCGGCCTTGTCTTCAGAAAGCTTGGTAACGGAATCGCATAAGGCAGCCTTATCCGACATCAGTTCCCCAATCCGCACCTGTTCTTCCCTGATCTTCGCCGAAAGACCGTCTCTTTCATGCAGACTATCTGCCAGCCTCTTGCGCGCGTCAATGACAGCCTTTTTGTCAGTCTCCCGAGAGGCCATTAGAGTCTCCTTCTCTTTCTGAAGGGAAGCATTCTCAGCGGTTGATCGCCGAAGTGCCTCTCTAGCCCCCTTTAGCTTCGAATCAACAACTTCAGCAGCATATCGGGCAGCGCATAAGCCAGTGTAAAAAATGCTTTGCATATTGGAGAAGTGAGAGCTCAGTTCCAAGCGACCAAAATATTCTCTGTCGGCATTATTGGCCAGCATTTCACCAATCAGCTGACCGGTCCGATAGTCTCTACAGGCAGGAGTTTTCAAGCCAAAAGAACGGCAGCAGATGTCTCCGAGGTTATTCAGATTGGCAACATGAGTAACCTCCCCGTTAGGACCGTCACTAGAAAGATAGCCCTTGAAATCAGAAGGGGGAGCAACCGCACGGTCATCTGAGACAAACGGTTCGGGCAAGTGCGGACCAGCAATCCAGTGAAGATTCATCGGCACTGATGGGGAAGGATCTGGTTGAGTTGGCTGGGAAGCACCCTCTGAAGCGCTCGATAAATTGACGATGCCGGGAGAAGGAGGTGCTAAAGGTGTCCCCAAAGGGGGAGCCGAAGTCCCTGAACCGTCAGCATGAGCAGATGAAGGAACATTTGGGGCAGGCATCGAAACGGTTTCAGCCGGTATGATGTTCTCTGGACCTGAAATGGCAGATTCCCGTCTTGCCCTATCGGCAGCCCTTCTCTCTTCCTCTCTTCTTCTTTTCCGAAGAATTCTTTTGGCGGCTTTCATAACATGAGGATCAGGGTCTGGCAGTTCGGAATACTGATATGACGTACCGGCTCGTCGCCGTTTGAATATTAGAGGGGGTTCTTCACCTTCTTCTTCTTCATCAAAGGTAAAATTCGTTGCCGCTTCTAGCCCTGCCGACTGCTCACCACCCTCAGCAACGGTCTCTTCGGCCACCGTTTCCTCATCAACAGTTTCATCTGCCAAGTGACCTTCAGCTCCCGTTTGGACCTCAGCCGATTCATCAACTGTACGTTCGTCAGTCTGCATTTTGTCATTAGCAGAAGTATCGGCTGCTGATGTTAACCGAATTGAAGAAGCAAGAGCAAGAACAGCTTTCCTCGCCTTCTTGGTTTTCTCTGCAAAATGAAGTTTGTATTAGAACTTAACAAGGATAAAATGGAATATTCGTGGCAAAAGTTAGTAAGGCTCACCGAGAGCACAATCAGAAAGCGGCACGCCCATTGCCATCTTTTGCACATGGAATTTTGTGTCAAAAGTTAGCAGGATATCGATCTGAGCCTGCAATGGACCAGAAGGGTCCTCTGGTCTCACCCACTGCAGTTCATTTATCGCCGGATTGAACCCAGATATCCATTGGGGTTTGGTGGTGGTCGAAACCAGGAAGAAATGATCTTTCCATCCCTTAATGGAAGATTCGTATTTGTCAAAATTCTTCAAAAACGGTTCAAGATCATCATCCTTACGGGGACGGAGGGTAACTAAACTGCTACGGGTACTCAAGTGAAAAAAGTATCTAAAAAGCTGGAGAGAAGGCTCTTTGATTTTTAAGAGAGAACAGACATTGATAAAAGCATAAATTGAAAGGAGTTGGGAGTAATCTGGGCTGGGTTCAGAACATGTTGTGCCAACAAATCTCTCACCATGGTTTTCAAAGGAAAGTGAAAACCGTATGCAAACATCTTAGAGTATAAGACTCTATGGTTGTCCGTAAAGGCACTATTCAACCTAACATTGGGAGAAGCTACAGTGGCTTTGTACCCTATTGGCAAATCAATTCCATATTTCTCCAACTCTAAATCTAATTCTTCCACAGTCCTAAGTTTGGTAGCAGTTTGTTCAAGCTGTTCATCAGTAGTGACAACAGGGCGTCTAGGAGCCATTCTTTCAATCACAAACCACACAAAGAAAGAGAAAGGGTTAAGGAATACCAGGTATTGCAGAGATCCTTGAAGAACGGAGCCCAAAAGTCAAAGAGACAAAATGCCAGGAGAAGGTCGAGCAGACGAAGGAGAAAGAGAGAGAAATTTTGAGGAAGGAGATGAGTGAGAGCGGCGCTGAGAAATGAAAGTGAACTAGGGTTTCCAAGAAGAAACCACTTTTAAAAGAAACAATACATCAACCGTCAGCGTGTTCAATCGAACACTGACAAGTGGCAGGTCCATTCTGAAAAGGCGGCAAGTTGTCAATAAAGCTGAGCCAGGCATTTAATGAGAGACAGCGCAGGTGGTTCTCAAAGGATTTTTGAATTTCAAAATTCAAAAAACCTCACAAATGAAGAGACGTTTTCTCCTCAAAAGAAACAAGCAGTTATAAAAACTTGGCTGTCAAAGTGCCACATCGCAGGTATACTTTTAAGTTAAACTTTATTACTGATTAATATTTATTTGCAGGAAAGAACAGAGTCTTTCAAAATACTTGGAAATAAATCAAAACGGCAATATGCCGATTGCCAAGTATCAAGCGAAGAACGGCAAGCCCTTGGTAAACACTCGGGCTCGTTTGTTGTTGGGCCTCTGATAATACATAAAATTATCAGAAGGGCATAATGGACTTTGTACCTTCACAAAGTACCGTTGACCTGTCAGAACGGCGAGTGACCGATTTGACCAAGTCAAGGGTAGAAACGGCGCTCGACCGATTGGACTAAGTCAAAGGGAATAAGTGGTAGAAGGGCAGGTCTAGCCCGTTGACGGCAAACGACACGAGGCCGATCCATCCGCTGAAGCAGGAGAAAATGGATGGGCACCGTTGTATACATTGACCATCTCAATGTATCACCAAACGGTACCCAGCCGACGCAACCCCAACGGCATTATACCGATTGGGCACAGATATTAAGCTTCACTCACTGGTATAATTTATATAATACTCAGTAGTCAGTACACATTTAGTCAAAGTTGGCGTGGGGGATCTGACAACCTTCCCTGCTCCACGTTACTATTATTAATCCCGTCCTTTAAACCACCTTTTGGGGAAAAGGGTGAAAAGAGGTCAAAGTGGTTTAACCACTCTAGCTCTGCAAAAGGGCCAGGGGGAAGGAGGTCAAAGTGGTTCAACCACTCCAGCCCTGCACAAGGACTAGGGGGAAGTACATGAAAAGGAGGTTCTAGAGCTCACAAAGGGGGGACAGAAAAAACATATCTTCTCACTACACTACATTTAATCAAAAACTGACTTTGGCATTGGAGCTTCTACGCCGGAAAACAATTCTGGCGCTTTGCAGGTCGCTCACGAGGCTTCAATCACCACACTCCGGCGTGCCATTTGACAGAAAACACCTCACCCCGTTCCACGGATTATCACCACTCCTTTTTGTGCTTAATCAACCTTAGCTCTGTCTTTTCCAATGGCAAAAATAGTGACCCAACACTATCACCCTTTTCGTCACTACAGAACCCACAGCCACAAAGTATACTCCTTCCTCTCTTATCCAATGTGTGAGCCCACAGGTGATGCGTGCGACACTCTCTCGTAGTCGTATTGTATATTTAATTTCAGCGTGTCAATTCACATCTATTGACCTAATACATTTCTAAAAAACCACGGTTATGTGAGATTATTATATTGAAATTCTAGTGGTAAATAATAAATTTCATAATTTAAATAAATAAAGTATTCGGTGTAAGTTAGCACTGTTGTAAGTTATCAACATATTATTGAATTGTCACGATGTATATAATATATGCACTCACACGAATGAAAAATATTCTAAACAAGATATATCTCATTTACTCTTGATATACGAGGAACTAGATTCGAAAGAAATGTAAGAAATTGAATCAATTCTAACCTACTTAGATAAACATTTGGATGCTTCATTAAAAGTTTGAGTCGGGCTCTTTTTTTTTATCAGATGTAAAAAGGATAATTAAAATTCTCAATATTTTGATAATACTATTGTGAAGCGAAGTTATGAATAACTTCACATGGTAGCTCCAAATCTTGCATTTGATAGTGATGTTATGTTAGCCAAAAGAAAATACTAAATAATCATGATGACGTGGTCCCTCCCGTGGATAAATGAAGCTTTAGAAATTAGAACGGTCCCTACATGTACCTACCTAGTCGCCATGATCACTTCTACGCATCAATGATCAATCAGTCTCCTTGTTTTGATCTTACAGCTGGCCCATCCTCGCCGTTGCTCACGATTATTTCTCGTTAGAAATTTCTTAAGAATCACTACTATTAATGTGAGAGATTATAAACTATTCATCTCGGTTATACACAAAAATCAATCAACTAATAATATTATGAAACAATATTAATAAGTAGTTACATATAAATAGGTCCACTAAGAATTCAACCATCATTAATTAGGTTTTTAAAATTTAAAATTTTGTCATATTTATTTTTTATAATAACTCATTATCTACGTGTAACAATCTCATTAGGGCGATTTTTGTGTATACGTTAAAATGAAAAGTCATGAGTAGTATATAACTTCTCACTAGTGTCTATTTTTGTTAGAGAAAAAGTTATATTAGACTAATTTTTTCTCTCATTTTTAAATTCAACCCTAACAAAACTCTCTTTTTAAATAAGCTCCAAATTTTATCTTCGTTACTCATATTTACCCTTAACTTAATTGTCGTTAGTCAAACACACCTTCGTACTCCCAACTTTGTACTAACACCGTTAAAAAGTTGTCACATTTTTTCTCCCCAAAATGACGTCGTTTGAAAAAATAAAATAAAATTTTAAAATTTGGAATAGAATGGAAAGTTAATCGAATATATATTTAACTATATGATAACTAATTAAATATGAAAAAAAGAACTAACTCTATATATATTAACTAAAAGTAAATAAATCGAGGGTCGAGATTGAGAACTAACTCTATAATTTACCAAATAAAATTATATGTATATTATTAGGCTAAATTAGAATTATTTAAAATATAAAATTATATATTTGTTTATATCTTAGAAAAATAGGGTTAATATATCTGAAAATAATACATGTATTTTCTTTCTTTTGTGTTGTTTTAGGTTAGCAATTTTAACTTGTCTATATTTAATTTACTTAATTACTATTATTATCCTCAATTAAAATTAATATATTATTAAATTATGTGTTATTTATTCATTAGAAAAATAAATAAAAAATGTATAAAAAATATAAATTTTCAATTAATTGTTATTTTTATTATTATAGTAATTACTTTATTTTTAAAGTCGGATCAGATTTTTAGGATTAACTTATTAGTGACTGTTTTGATTTTTCTGTGAAAAATATGGGTTTGATAGTTTATTTAAATATATAATTTCTAAGAAACAAAAAAATAATATAATTTTAAATTTTACATAATTATAATTTAGTATAATAATATACATATACTTTTATTTGGTAGATTATGAGTAACTTCATAACTGGGGATAATTAGGTTAGTTATACAATTTTTTGTACTTTAATTTGGAAAATTATCATGGTATTAGGGTTTAGGGTTTAGAAAAAAAATATTTGTACAATTAAATAATTAGAGCATTGAGAGGGAAAATCATGTATGGATTAAGATTCGATTAATTTACTTTCAATTAATATATATATATATATATAGATATAGTTCTTTTTTATATTTAATTAGTTATCACGTAGTTAAATACATATTCAATTAACTTTCCATTCTATTCCAATATTTATTTATTTTTTTAAGAAATGACATTATTTTGGGGAGAAAAATGTGACCAACGATAATTTTTTAACGGTGTTAGTGTAAAGTTGTAGGTACAAAGGTGTGTTTAACTAACGGCAATTAAATTAGGGGTAAATGTGAGTAGTAGAAATAAAGTTGAGCGTCTGTTTAAAGAGAGTTTTGTTAAGGTTGAATTTAAGAGTTAAATGAAAAGTCGATATAACATTTCCCCATTTTCTTATTAGATACTAGTGTCAATTTATTGACGCAGATTAAATTATTATTGTCTGGTAAATAAAATTTTTAATAATTTTTTTTTAAAGATTCAGCACTCATAATTTTTTTTTGTTATAAATAAACCATTCTATTAGTTTTTTCATCTAAAATCATAACATATTTGTTTTGACCAAATTTTTTAATCCCCTAAAAAGATTACACTCCAAAATAAAATTAAAAAATTATTTAATTGTTAAGTAGATACTAAAAATAAAAATAAGAAAGAACAAAGAAGAATCCATAAAAATAAAAAAGTATTTATACGATTTTTAAGGTACCTATTTGTCATAGGTGAGGGAATGGTGGCAATAATGATCATTTTTTTTATGTACGAAAAAATGATTCAAATATAAACAGAGAGTATTAAAATAGGGGGATAAAAATATATGGATAAATGATAATTATGAAAAGTGGGACGTCAGCCATCATCCTTCGCCATAGAATCTGTAAATAGGCATCATAACATTAATCATCATTTAAATTCAAAGGCCTAGCAAGTAGCACCCGTCTAATTATTATTGTAATTTTGGGCTACTTCGCCACCGTTTTTTTGTTCTTTTTTGTATTTATTTTATATAATTTGTGAGTATATATAACACTACTTTTTATAAAAAGATACAATCAAAAATTAGGATAATGATTTTTTACAACTTAGAGAAAAAGGTGAAAAATCACTAAACCGATAGGGATTAAGATTCATATTCAAACGTCTATTGGAAAAACTATCGTCCCATAAGAATGTCAAGTTATAAACCCCTTAAAATGTATAGAACAAGTGATTTTTTTCTATTAAGTTTGAACAATACGTGTTTCTAAATTTATTAAATTAGGAGTAATTTAAAAAATAAAGTGTAATCACTAAATAATATTCCTATCCATAAGGTTTGTTTTAGAAAAAAGGAAAGAAATTAAAATGATTAACCTAAGATAAATTATTTTATTTCAAATAGATTGCCTAGCCATCTTTCGAGAGATTCAAGCTAAAATAAATCATTTCAAATAGAGAATTCCCCCTAATGTTTGATTTAAGTTAATGATATACGACATTTAAAAAAATGATTAAACGCACAGGTGTGAGCCATTATTGGAACAAATATCTATGAAATAGTAAAACGTCATTTTATTTTAGATAAATAACCTCCAAAACGTCATTTAATTTAAAAAACAAACACATAATTAGAGAATTGGGATTGTAAAAAATGTCAAAACTTGTACTAAACTCAAGCATTCAAATAGTAGGAAATATTCTTCTTTAATGAGACACTTTATTTATTTTTAAAATGTTGATGGGTGGATATGTTGGGATTAAGAAAGAAAGAAGAAACCCAATAGAAGCAAAAACTACTTTTTATGTTGGCCTTTTCTGACCATGCGTAGGAAATAGGAACTACGATTAACTTGTTGGGTTTTGTTTGGATGAGCTATGAGATGTTAGGTAGTTTAGTGTTTGGCTATTTCTTTCAAGTGCCTTACTTTTTTCAGACAACACTCAAACTCTCTGTTCAAGAAACATGAAACCGAGACTTAGAATAAGTCGCGTACACAATTTTTTGATCACTCCATTATAATTAATATTAATATTTTTATCTATTTAAGTACGTGTTTGATTAAAATATATTACAAGATATGTAGTTTTCAAACAATACTTATAAGGTTATTATTATTCTTAAAAACCTGACAATATTCGGAAAAATATTTATTTGTTGTCTTTCATTTTTTGTTTTTCTCCTCATCATATCTTTGCTTGGCATGATGGATGACTAGATTCTTATCATGTAGCTGGGTCTGGGTTTGGGTCCAGTCGTATTCTTGAAATCGAGCCCACAACGAGCAGAGCCCACACCATGTGGGAGGAACATGTTTGACCATATTGACTAATAATTAGCTAACCCGTTGACTATTTTGAAATTGAAAGCTGACCCCAGCAAAAACACGTACATGTTGCCAAAACAGAGCAAACAAGCTAGCAATTGCTTTGAAATTGAACGTACCATCGTTTAGGAAAAATGCTCAGCACCACTGCTTAGTTAATTAGGGGTCAAAAAAGAAAAAAAGAGAAAAAAATGAAGGACCACAAGTTAATCCATGGTCTCATAATCTCATATTATGGTGCACTAATGACAGTGATTTATACCTAAAAGCTAATTAAGAAGATTAATGTTTTCTTTGATTAATTAGGATGGAATCGCGATTTGGAGTGTTGTTTTTACTGTATATATCACTATCTTTTTCTTACCGATGTCTTCTTATTAGGTTGTAGGTTGCGCGTTGAGATTTTTAGAAATGAACTATATATATATATACACGTTATATAATTAATCATGTTCGTATTGGATCAGGTTCATAAAAAAAATGAAATGCTTCCACTATCTAATTACCCCGTGATATTTCATATGTTCAAATCTGCCGAGCTATTCACACTTATAATTATTAAATCAACAATAATAATATAAGGTGAGTGCATAGTGAGAACAGATGAGAACAGGCCATGTGGAACGCTGAGTTTGACTGGCTAGTTTACAACTGATCACATGTATATAAGTATCACTTAATTAATGGATTAGATTGGCCAAAATGCATGCATATTGTTCTTTTTATGTCCATGTACATTTTCTTAATTAGTGGACTTTGGCCTTAAAAGTTTTCTTTATATGGAGACTTTCTGATGGGCCGGCCCATGATGTATGTTTTCTATTCTTTCCCAAATAAACAAACAAATACTTGTAAAATATATAAATTTCATTTGATAATTAAATAAAATATGATTAACGATCATTCAAAGTCCTTAGAAAAAATCATAAAAAAGTTCTAAGAATTTAGACATACATGCCATCCGACCTTCAAACATCAGATTTTCTTCACTAAAAAAAGATAGAAAAAAAAAACAATATTGGAAGTTGACTAACTATGATTAATTAGTAATTTAGTACTTGTTAGAGTCAAAGCACTCACCAATTAGTCCTTTATCCAAATCAATCCCTATATATTAGTATAGTTTTTTATATATTTTAAAATCCAAATGAAATAGCTAACTACTCCAATTAACTCTCTAATACATTGGGAACTATATTTAATTTGTAGGATAAGGTTATTATGCATTTTTACCTAACTAAAAGAACCCACCATTGACAATTTGGCATTTACTTACTTATCTTTAGGCAAATTTAGGCATGGGATTGCATGGACAAGAAAGGTTTTATCTTATTATCATAGAATATCACCAACATTATCTTATACATTCAAATAAGGGATAAGGGTCCCCTAGCTTGAATGGTAGTTGAAATTAGAATTAACTTTTCAGTTGGTATTCAATGAGCAAGATACACTTATTGGTTTGGTGTTATCTATAATCTTTAAAGATACTAGTAGTATGTTATAGATATTTTTATTTTTTTAGGTTCGAATCATCGGTATTTTTGAGTTTATTGAGTAAATACTAATCATATTTATATCGGGTTGGCTCATTAAGAGTAAAGTGTTCACAACTGATAATTTTCACACACTCTAACTTGCGATCTTATTTAAAGAATGAGAATAATCTATGCACACCAACCATCTATTAATTTTATTTTTTTATAAAAATAATGATGTTGCTCTTTTTATGGTATGTGATATGTGTGTCCCGCTTTGGATAAAAAGCAGAGACTTTAATTAGCCTCTATAACATAGAGTTTCTACTTTATATTATAGTGTGGTCCTCCATTGCAAATTTCCAATTGCTGATCACCTTAATTAATTGTAACGAGATAAAAAGTAGCAGAGCTGTCAAAAGCAACATTTCAATTTCAAATGTTGGTTGATTCCTATTTTAATGGGTTATTATTCTTTTTTCTATTTTATGGGATGAAAAAAATGGACTTAAAATTTATGTTCTGAGAATCAGACTGAACCAAACTAGCTGATTGGACCTCTAAAATTTTTAATTGGTCGAACTTCTAAAATCCCGATTAAAATTTCGGTGAATCTGTTTAAGAACCGATAAATCAGACGAACCGGTCACAATTTTAGAAGTTCACTACGTGATTTTCAATATTGATCAAAACTACGCTATTTAAAAAACTAAAAAATTGTTAAAATCTTGAGAAAATAAAGTAATGCATCCAACCCTCACTCCCTCTCACACTCACTAATCACCATGAAAATGAACCCTAAAGTTCTAAAGTAATTATTTCAGATATAAATTTGTTTACTTAATAACTTAATTAGTTTTGATTTAATTATACATATAAATATCGTATGTGATGGCCAAATAAAAGTTTGATTTTCGTAGAAATAAATATACAATAAATATATATAATTGTATATATTCAACCCCGATTAAATATCAAAACTTTGAACCTTTATACTTTCCGATTTGATCTTCCGGTCTAGTCCCCAAAAACATAGCTTAAAACTTAATAAGTATAGTAGCATGCATGTCCTCGGTAATATTGCCGACGAATAGTTTCGTCATTAACCTTCGCGAAATCGTCTGAACCTAAGGTGACACTTGTCCTATTCGTCAGGCTGACACGGGCAACGAGCCCACTTCGTCACCGTAGGGGAACAAACTCTTTTTTTTTTCTCTGAATTAAAATATATTAAAAACCCACTAGAAATGAACGAAAATATTTTTATCCGACCTCAAAGAGACAAAAGAAAAGAGAAGTTCAAACCGCCCTCAAAGCTAGACTAAAGTCGAACTTAAAAGGCAAGCCTTAGGAAAGATGTCACCCCTCTCCCAAGGAAAAAATACAATAAAAATTATCCTGAATTAAAATTGCTAGACTTCCAACAATAAAACCAACTAAAATCACTATCTAAATCTGTGCTGGAGTAAGGAAATTATGTAAATATTCAGAGGAAAAAGAATAAGCAGGCCTGGCCTTTTCTTTTGTCAAGTGTTTTCAAACGGGTTGTTGGACCATGAGTCTTGGGCCGAAAAGTGGCAGCCGTGCAAATGCTAAAAGCCCAAAATGAGACCTCTCTCAGAAAATTCAGCTCTCTACTTGCTTTTATTTTTTTCAGTAGCTAAAACATTATATTTCCCAAAATTTAAAAAATAATTAACTGCATTATTTCTGCAGCAAGGTAACTTATCCTTATTTCTTTATCCAGAAATTATGAACTTTTACATGTGATTAAGAGTTGCATTAATAATGAACTTACGAGTCTAATGGTACTTCCTATGAAGCAGTTCGAGTCTCTAATTTTCAATTTCTTAGGTTCATTAACTTTATTGAATATATATACAAACCCAGTATCTGTTTTTTTCTGCAATCAATGATGAATATTGCACAAAGACAAAGGTTGCATCTTATCAAAATTTTGTTCTATTCCGTCACTTCTCATCCCACCAACGATACCAACACTTTCCTTATGCTAAAGATTGAAAAATTATACCAACAAACGGTTAGTTTGAATGGTTTGATACTCACATTTTATAAGTAAAAGATGATATGTTCGATCTTTGTATTATGCTTTAGTAAACCAATCCCATACAAATATTATTAGTCATAATCTAGTAAATTTTGTAAGCCAATCCCATACAAATATTATTAGTCATAATCTAGTAAATTTTGGAATACATAAAGGGGTTGAGATGAAATATTATGCAATGTAGTAACGTACTACTAGTTTGTAGTCGCATCTATTACACACGAGTTAATAGATTCAGCCTTATTCAATCATGTTAGTGTGGTACTACTCATAATTATTTTTTCCATCTTAGAAGACAAACATTTTTATCCTCTCACGTGGGTAGGGCATGAGCCCTTGTTTGATGCCAATTTTGTCACTATGTTAAGGACGGTACCCTACATTAACTGGTACATTTGCAAATTCAGAAAATGTGGCACCACTTTTCACTAAGGCCAATGGCCTTCCATTTCTAGGCCCCTACCCTTAAACAGTCTTACTCTCACCCTCCCATTTTCCTGAAATCCATAAATCATTCTGACTCTAAGCTTGCAGTGCAGACTCAATAATTCAGACCCCCATCAACCCGCATCACATGCCTGTAAATTGTAATTGAGTGTTTATCAGACAACCGTATCTAAAAAACCTGGCAATATCTCATTTTTTAAAACAAAATCCTTACAATAAACTAATTGCATTCTTTAAAATAAAAATGATCAAGAACATGTCAAGAATAAACAAAGAAACAACTTGCCCTAGCTGGTGACGGATTACTCGAATAAGGTCTTAAATAATACAAACACACATAATAAGATCATCAGCAAGCAAAAGCACTTTACAGGCACTTGTCCGGAGGACTCGAGTCTTAACACAGCATATGCAGTGCCACACTCCCAAATAACTGTGTTTGGAGATTATCGAGTTTAATTAAATATACTAAACAGACCTCAGATAATAACTTCATTGAAACAAAACAAAAAAACATTAACATACATAAGATAGCAACCCCTGCATTCCATGATCCCCTACCCATTCCAACACCCGCTCGATACTTGCTCTCAAATTGGTACGCTTTTGTGCCATTTCTGACTCTAGATACTGCTGGATGGATGGATGGATAGAGAAATCATGAACCACTGGCTAGTTCCTGAGCTTGCATTTCTCCGCGGCCCTTGGGGCTGAAAAAAAAAAGAACAGCAAATTATCCGAAAATGAGATCAATGAGATCATATCATACGTGTGTGTATATGTACAAGACAACAGCATGGTTATACAATGAGCGTTAACAGATTTATGACCGCATAGATCATAACCACAGTTTCTCCATCATAGTGGAAAGAAATCTTCATTGGACTACAACGGTCATTAAGTTTTTTTTCTCGTCACTGGACAGTTATGCAAGTCTTACTTTCTATATTAACTTGGTCAGCATTAAAGGTGAAAGTCGTGAACTCAATATGCTAACAATCTATTGGATTGGGATATGATTGATGTCTGCGTTTCGGGATGATGGAGTCTCAAACTTGCAATATCCTATGTTTTAATCCTTTTTTGTTTCGATTCAGAACGGAAACTTAACAGTCCATAAGGTCTTGGCAGAAAAAAGGTGGCTTCAATAGAGTTATGTAACCACAAAATATACTAACCTAGGCCGATGGCATCTGAGCTCTTCATGATCCTCAGCCTCTTGCATGTGTTGATAAACATACTGCGGAAGATCATATGATAATTAGGACGAATAATTCTACCCTCCATCAAACTGAGAGTTACAATTCAAAACAAAATGGAACTAACTAATGAAAATTTTGAAATTCAGCCTTCAGTCGATGAGAAATGAAGATATACACAAAGTAAGAGATGGACAGGATTCTTCAACTTTTCTGCAGTTCAATGAAAATATATACGTTTATGCTGTCGAAATTATTCAAAAAAGTTGGTAGTAACGGCCATAATATAGCGAACATGCATCATGTAAAATTCTAATTGATAGTTTCATAGTAAATTTATCCATGGCTTTGTAGAAATTTTGTTGGCGGAAACATACATGAAAATAGTGCAAGTCACCTACCATGGGTTTATTGGAAATATATGTTCCTCATCAACTCATCAAAAGAGACGGATGGTGGCCATGTCTGTGCAATTCTTCCAACCTAAACTTGCCATAATTTCTTTTCCAAGTTTATACACTCTAATCTACGATGAATTTACAGAATTAGTAGATATTCCCCATCCACATCTTTGCACAAACCTAAACCTCCTTAAAGCTCTCAAATATGAAATCTAAGTACATTTTCTGCTAATGTGCTAATAGCAGGCATATGAAATGAGGATACCACAGAAGTTATCAAGAAGTTGATTTTAGATGAAAAGGGAGACGAGAAAAAAGAGCCCAGCAGCACTTACTCCCAAGGAACATCACCAACAAGCATCCAGTCACCATCCTTATCTTCATAGGTGAGGACATATTCTGAACCATGTAGAAGATCCATCAGCTTGCTCGCACTCAGCTTCTCGCATCCCGGAGCTCCATGAGATCCGTATTGACCTAACATTGCAACAGTGTAGCAGTAATTTGATCGATGAAACAAGAATAAATATGTTCATTTTGACCCCACTATGTTTAACATAACAGATTGCAAAATTTGATTAAGCTCACCTATGGTAAAACAGCTAAACATCTTCTCAAGGCCAGAAGAGAGATCTTGGTACGCAGAGTAGTTTCCTAAGTCTACCTTCCTCAAATAAGGAGCGCCATCCAAGCTGACCTTGACAAACATAGGACCAGGTCCTGCTTTCCCATCTACTTCTTCTGTGTTCTTTGAAGTAGTGGCAAGAGAATTCTTTCTAAAGGATTTGATAGGTGGCCAACCAACAACCTGTGCCCTGCGAAAGAAGGAAGGTCAGAGACCATTACCACACCGAAGCAAAGAATCAACGTGAAACTGTCTATAGACTATAGGTACATACTTGGAAGCAGGTGCACTGTTGTTGATGTTTGAAGATTCGTTATGGTGTGATCTTTTCTCATTTACGGCAAGAGGGCCATCTAGTCCTACCTTTGGAGCCACCATCTCTTTTGCTTTAGATGATTGAGCCCCAAGGTTGTCTAACACACAACTTGTTTTCAGCCCCAAGTTTGGAGGTGGCCTGCTGGACAGCATCACATTTACCTCTGAATTCGAAAGAAATTTACCCTGCACCACAACACGAGTGACTTCCAAGTTAGAGCCATCAGACAACATCTTCGTATCCCGGAAGTAAAAGGGTTAAGCCAGCAGTTTTTTCACCTCAGAACATCCATCCATGGCATCGGAAAACCCTCGTTTATTACCCGACACAACATTCGACGGTCGCAAAGGAAAAAAGGGTTTCTCATCAAATTGTGTGGAGCTCAACAGACAAAGCTCCTTGCTCCTTTCTGGAGATTGAGACCCAGGAAGCCCAAGGCACAGTTCCGTTGCCTTCAGATTCAGAGCACTCTTGCCATCATTCATTACAGTGGAGGCTGCTGAGCTGTCTGCAGAAGAACAATCAGACAGACCCATATAGTTGCGCTCTTTCAATTCAAGGCCGCCGCCTTTCTGGCACACGCTCTCTGCTGAGGTAGGAGAAGCCAGTAGAGTCACATTGCTCTGGCTCTCCTCCTCCACAACACCGAGGAGTGGTGGAGACATCACAAAATAACAGCAAAATCACTCAGAATTTTGAGCTACCTGCGTAGTACACCATTCCACAAAAAAAGTTGCTTAAGAAACACATTTTCGACTGTTCAGAAAACCCTAAGCAACAGTGATTGAACATTCAGGAAACTGCTTCACCAGTACAATCAAGCAAAACTTGCACAGTTAAAAATTGCAAAGGATTATATGTTATCAAAAATGTTTACAATAAATTGAAAATTTCTATCATGGAAATATCTTTTCCACTAATAAAAATGGCAGTAAACATGGTTTATTCTAAAAAAATCCTGAAAAGTATCCAAAAAAAATTATGATAAACTTGCAACTAGTCACAGGTTACCATGAAAAACATAAATTACAGAAAACAAGCTAAGATACATAATTATTAAAACTTACAAAGCCATCAAAAGAAAAATGTAAACCCATCAAAAGAAAAATGAATACAGAAACATAAAATGCTTTTTAGTTCTTCCTAACTGAGAGAGGAGAAATATAGTAGAAAACATGTTCTACAGATTCAACACAGTTTCCAAAAACAAGGGGAAAAGGGAAAAAAGCATGACCCAACAAGTAGAACAACAGAAACAGCACAGAACAAGCATGAAGAAGTAGAAAAATGCTTCTTTTTCATTAAAAAAAAATGAAGAAGTTGCTGTTAGAGCTATAATTAAAAGGGCTTTTTAGTTTTACCAGGGTGAGAAAGCAGGTTCGGATTTGTAACCGGAGAAGATGATGGAATAAGATTTTCTTGATTTGTTTCTTCTTCTTTTTCTTTCCTTCTTTTGATTCTTTCTAGCAGAAGAACAAAGGGAGCAGGAGAGCCGAGAGAGAGAGAGAGAGAGAGAGAGAGAGTGTTTGAGAGAGAAAGCTAAGGACCCTCCATTTGGCACGGAGTAACAAAAGCTAATTTGCTGTCCTGTTGTGTAACTCTATGCATTTTAAAATACTAACACAAAACTTTCCTATTTCTTTTAAAAAAAAAAAAAATAAACTACCAAAAGTAATGAAATAAATAACTCAAACTTTTCTTTTATATTCTCTCAAGAAAAAGGAAAAAGAAAAAAGAAAAACACCCTCTCCTTTTTTAACATTCTTTTTCTTTCATCTGTTTCTTTTATTGGCCCGCCGTAATTAGCAACTGGAGTGTTTTTTTATCAATGCCTTCTTTCTCTTTTTTTTTTTTCTTTTTATTCATAAATACTCCATCCGTTTTTTAATAACAGACGTAAAATAATGATTTTTAATTTTATTTTATTCCACATTATTTCATTTTTATTTCTAATTTTCACTCAAATTACCACACCATGATCAAATTGGGTTGATTTAAAAAAAAAATTGTCATTTGTACTAAATATATGCTTCGGAAAAGATAAAATGACAAGTACTCCAAAACGTAGAAAAACATCAGTTATTAAAAAACAGAAAGAGTAATGATTATTTTTTATATATATTTAATTTTCTGAGCCGTCAAATCAGGTTGAAATTGAATCATCAATCCAAGTTCGATAAAATAAAAAATAAATCATGTGACCAATATGAATTATGAAAAGTGTAAAACTTGAATTATAATTCTGTGCTATCACTGTTGAAAGGTACTGATAACTTATGGAACCACCAGATGATGGTGAAGCTGGAACTGAAAGGTAATGGTTTTAAGATGTTATAATTTGGCTACTCCATCTTGTCTGCCCTGTTCAGGGATATTGCTAAGCTTGTTGATGTCTCGTCTGTACCATCATCCACCACCACCATATATATATATATATGACCTTTTAAGTTTAATTTAATTTATCATAATAATTTTTTCGGCCACAATTGAGTTGATTAATAAAGACTTGATTGATGTTAAAAGTATCTCGGTTTTAAACCTTGGCATAGTTGCTTTATAATACTTTCTTCGTTTGGAACTAAACGTCATTTATTTTTTAAGCACGCATATTAAGGAAGCCGGATGATTCACTATTTGACCCAAAAATAATTCTTACTTTTTCTCGGACGTACGTTTGAAAAAAAAATAAGGGGCAAATTGTCTCAAATAGTGAGTTATCTGATCTTCTTAATATACGTGCCTAAATAGTAAATGACGTTTAATAAAAGAAAGAGGTAGTACTCCAGAGTACCACTTACATCCTGAATAGGGACCTGGTGAAGTGCCTCACAAGTCACAAACTGAGAGTTCATATTATTCGTCTTAGAAAAAGGACATAAACACCGGCTAATAACTAAAAAAAATAAAAATTCTTCTTAATTACCCTTTCTTTTAAATTCAAGTTTATAAAGTAAAATAAACATATTAAATGAGTTCTTTTATAATAAAGCCTGATAACGTTGGAATGAAAATAATTTCTTCTTCTTTTTTCCTTTTTGTTCCTAAGTTGGTGAACAATTAATTTCGAAATTCCAAAATTGTCCACCTCATTTAAGTCTAGCGTCCCATGTGCTTTATAGTGGCAAAAGTGTCTTTTGAGGAAATTTTATCAATGAAAACAAAAACGTACCAAATTATACCACTACCCTTTATTATTAATAATATTCTTTCGCATATTAACATGATTTGTCCACTTTTAACGTAGATTTTAAATTTGAGTGTGCGAGAATAAAATAAATTATAAATAGTATTAGTAAATTAGGTAAAAAAAAATCCAATAAGTTATCTTCCAATCAAAGCCTGCCTTGACTTTATTGAGAAATAATGCGACAAATAGTTTGCATAATGATGCTGCTTTCCATTCACCAATATTTTTCCAAATTTAAATACTAACCATATTCTCATTTTAATACGGTAGGTAACTTTAGTGTGAGAGAGGAAAGATTAGCGTGATCAGAATTCAGAGGTGATTAATAAAAGGCAAAGAAAACACACACGTGTCCTGTTTTGCCAAAAATAACAATTCAAACCACCCCACTCACCACTATCTTTTTGTATCCTAATTCAATTTGGAAAACTTTGAAATACAAAAGTATATGGGATTAGATTTTGTTGTTTTTGTGAAATGTATGTATTGATAGACTACATGCAAATTAGTATATAGTTTTAGGGATGGAAAAAATAATAATGTGCTCGCACTCACATGAGCTAAGGTAGTGAGCCCTTAAATGGATCCCACCAAGTTCATGCCACATGCAATTGTAGCCCACGAAAATGGGTACATTAGTTGCACTTGAAGAAAAATGAGCAAGGCTCCATTACTCTCTTAATTAGCATAATTTCTTAAATTAGTATCCCTATTTAATTCCCTTAAATAAGGTTTTTTTTCATAAAATGAAGAAAGAAAGGTAAAATAATTGTATGATTGATAATTATTTAGAGATGTTAAGAGGGAATTATGTTTGCTTTTACTTTTAATTCTCGTCGATGCCAAAATGAATACACGTAGTAGAGCCGATGATGGTTCAGTGCATTAATGCTAATATTATCGTAAATCCTAAAGCTTACGGATTTTTTAGTTAAATATTAGTTAGAGATGTCAACAGAGAATGATCTTTGGTTTAGTTTTTAGTTCTCACATTTGCGGCAATTAGTATATGGTATGAATTTGGTAGGATTATTATGTTAATACCGGAATGAACGCGCATTATTATTGTGTTTATTTCATAAGTTATTAGACTGATTTCTTATTTGATATCGTTAAAAAAATTAGAGAAGTTCAATTTTTACATTTTCCTTAATTTTCTATCCCATTTACTAGTAATTATAAAATTAGTATTATTTCTTCCGTTTTTTTATGCGGCCCACTATTTACACGTTTTAAGAGAATGTAGCCCAGGGTCAGAAAACAATATTATTAAAAAAAACAGTTTTTGTTAGATGGGTCCGTGTCAGAAATAAGATTAAAAAAATAAAAAAAATAACTGTGGTAGAACAGCGCCAGAAAATAATATTTTTTAAAAAAAGTCAGCTTTTTCAAGGTGAGTCCATGTCAGAAATAATATTAAAAAAATAAAAACGGCACAAACAATAAAGGCGTCAGTTAATTCCGAGTAATAGTTTTTGGACTAAAACGTTAAGTAACTAAAAACGGAGCGAGTACTAATTAAAGGATCAATTCGAGGGGTAAAAATGGAATATTAAAATTTATTCGAGGAGTGGAAAGTAACGTAAAGATGAGAGAGAGAGCATTAAGTGGAGGGATGAATGAAGTAAGGAGGAGACAGCGAAAAACATAGCGAAGGGAAATGATGCGTTGGGGGACAAGAAAGCGGCTTTTAGTTGTGGATTGCCGGCTACAGACCGTGACATATAACTTCCTTCTTCACTCCTCAACACACTCATTCCTTTCCACGCCCTCTGTCTCGTGTGCGCTACACGCACCAATCGCAGCCTTTCTGCTCCACGTTTTGCTCCCTTTCGTGTCCTTTCAGCACTAGACACGTACATGTTTATGCAACCCACGCCCTTACGCTTCTGCTTTTCCCCCTTCTAATCTTTTATGCATGGCCCACCACAAGTGTATTCCGATACTCGAATACACTAACTGAAGACACGTGTATTCATTTAGATTGACATTTTTTTATACATGTAAGATTCGAACATAGTGTATTTATAAATTAAGGTAAAATTCGAACTTAAATTCAAATCTTTTTAGTGCTATTTTTGACACTAATAAAAGAATTAATAAATTACATGTTCAGTGACAAATTACCGATCTTGGTAAATTTTTTTCCTCGAGTTCTTAACGATATTTTAGCACCAAAAGTTTATTACCATCAACTGAAATTTCATTTCATCTTTTGGCTTCCTTTTTAAAACACTAAAAATTTAGCTTTTATCTATAGCATGTTTCTATTCATAAAACAAGTGGAGTAATTTTTCCTGTAAAAATAAATTAATAATTACTAATCAATAAAAAAAGTTATTTATGACTTTTTCCTAATTAATTTGGTCTTGTTGTAAAATTAAATATCAGCCGGGTTAAAACTTGTTCAAAAATTAAGAAGTTTAGATCAATATTGTGACAAGATTTAATCACAAAATGCTACCTCCACTTAATTAAATCGATTTAGTCGATGCATATATAACTCGTTAGTTGTCTGACTAGTAAGAAATATACCAGTAGAGACTCAAATTTAGGTTCGAATCTCACCTCCGTTTATTAAAAAAACTAAATCGATTTATTAAAGTAACTTTTAGATTAATGTCACCACAACACCATTAATTTTTACTTTACTGATGGTAAAAATATAGGTATGAGTCAACTCAAATGCTCAATCGAACCAAAGTCGCCAAATTCAATGCTTCGATCATTATATGTCGATACATTTTTATGAAAATCTCGACCAATTTACTGTCAACCATACTCAGCTCAAAGTAATCCACTCTTTTAAAATAAAGGACAAGGTATTGTGTAATGAAATTAGAGTAGATAAATAAAAAGAAAAGAAAATTATAATATATAATAAAAAAATGAAACTCGAACATTACAGTAAAAAGTCAAATCTGGAAGAGTAATAATTATGTCTGATACATAGATGGAAAATTTACAGTACATGCGCGTTTGATTTGTTATGTGAAAGTGAAGATCTTTTTATTTATTTAAGGTGAGAGTAAAGATATTTAAATAACCATCATTTACTGCCCACCACCTTTGCACGCTTTGCCCGTAAATAAACCTTGAGAATCATGCTCATCCCACGACAACGATTTGGCATCATCACCATCACATCGTCGTCGTTTTGCTCTTCTTTCTTACTTTGGGCTTAATTCCATTATTATGACATTATGATCATGTTCTTTTTGTTAAAAAAATAAATAAAATTGATCTAACACTTGCAAGTGCTGGAGTGGTAAAAAAAGTTTTTTTACCATAATTTTGAATTATGAACACTAAATTACACAAGAAAAATAAAATAAAAAATCACCGAACAACGTAGGTGGACGGAAATGATTATAAAAGGAAACGTACAACTATACAAATGATGCATCTGCTAACAAAAATCCATCATCGATTCAACATACATAAGTGAATTTGAAAATATCTCATACTAGTAATCAATCAATAAAAATAATTTGTAAGTGAAAACGGCCTCATCACCTGTAACACGCGCGCGCCTCCTCCTCCTGCCCCAGGACAAAACTATACCATAAATTAAAGGTCGAAAGTGGGCCTAATGCCCACGAGACGCAGTTTAGTGACATTTTAAGATAGTGAAAGGTGTTGGGCCTCTTGCCAAGTTTTCTGGCCCACTTTGGTGCTGGCAGCTAGTTCGTCTCACCGTCAACAGTCGAAAAAACAGTTCAGCCGTCGCTGTTGGATTATTAGGTCAATCAAGTGTACAAAACACATGATTCACCTACCTTATCGTGAGACTTAAATTTTTTAGGTATATTATACTCTTTTTTCTCTGAATCGATACAGATTAAATGAATAATGCAGTCGATGTATCTAAATTATAAAAAAATTCTCATTTAAAACGGATTTTTTTTTAATGTTGTTGTTAATTGGGAATTAAAAATAAAGAATGGTATGTGAATTGAATTGAGATGGAATGGAGAGGAAACCGAAAGAAATGGGACTTGTCGGACTTGGTTCTAACAATAAAAAGTGAGGACTTGTATGTTGTCCCTGTCAAGAAGCCCAATACCTATCACCCCTGTACCTGTTGTACCCTGTACCATGCACACGGGTGAATCAATTATTTTTCCACATTCTGATTACTACATTCTAACAAATAAATAAATAATATGGACCGACAAGTTGCGTAAGTAATGAAGTTATTGGTTAGATTATTGCGTAACGAGTAATTACTTGTTAAATTTTTTCTTTTTGTCGGCTAACCAACTAAATGCCAATATAATAATAATTATTTTTATCAAGACTATTTAGTATTTCGGTCAGTATATTAGGTGCCGATAATTTAGGAATCGAGAGACACCGGTTAGTTTATCAACATTTGTTACTCGGAAGAATAGGAAAAAAAATGTTGCAGTCATGACTCACGGCATGCGCGCAGTTTACAGCATATGTGTGTGTATCTTCGAATTTGACAGCCTTACTTTATATTCACTTTTTTTTAAACGGATATCAGCTTTGTAAGTTTTCGACTATCCATGTTACAGTCGAAGCATTGACTTAAAAAAGCGATGCTAAAATGGTCTCCTCTTTTTCGTTTCTCATGTGATTATTCTCTTTACCTTTTTTTTATCATCTGTACAGCAAGAGTTTCTCATGCTTGTACCAGAGACTTGGTGTTGGTGTACACCAGGAGCTAAAAAATGCCTTCCAATTTAAAAAAGAAAAATTGATGAGAGGGTAGAATAATAATAATTACACACTAATAATTTAGAAAAAAGGGGTATGTAATAAGGGACGAGTAAGAGGGATAGTGTGGATAGTGGGATATGAGCTGGATATTGTTGGCCTTCCCTGGTGGTTGCTCCCGTTGGCGGGTGGTAGCAGTGGAGGTCTTTCGCCAAGAAACCTGCAATGAGCCGGGGGGTGTGTTCCCGGTGTTAGCACTTCAACGATTAAGTTAGTGAATTCTACGAAGTGATTTAAAAGAATAAACAATATATCAACGAGTTTGTTTCTCAGAATGATATTGGATCTCGCGATGGAAAGAGTATTGAACTCAGGGGAATGTGGTTGTTGAGTCTGTCTTAAATGTGTGTTCTGCCTTAATAGGATTTAAGAAGGGATATTTATAGTAAGAAATCATAGGTAAGGGGTAGGGCTAATCATGATCAAAGATAGGTTTAATCACTTGAGTATGACTATAATCTTGGCAGGGGTTCAGTCCTTGGGTCGTCTAATCAAGCAAGTGGGAACATTTAATGAACCTGACAAGTGAGGGGCGACTCTTACCTCCCGTTAGGATAGTCATTCATCGCTTGTTCATTCCATTAGGATTCAGCACAACCTCGTTGTAGAGTTGTACTAGACAGGGGGTGTTATGTCGTCTCTGCCCTTCTTGATGAAGAGTATTCAAGACAATGTTATCAGATGCCCAACACGAAAAAAGTCTGAGAGAGGGCGAAGACTCTTATCGCCCGGGCGACGTTTCGTTTGCCTTTGACTTTGTGTAAAGTTGCTTTTTTGAAAATTGAACCACCATCTAGATCGGTTCTGCCAGTTATGGCATAAAAAGGCGCGTTCACTCATACTGTATGTCACTCGTATCGTTTAATCTCTCTAGCTTCCTCGACAAGTCAAGAGAGGGGGTATAAATAAGTCCTCTTCAGCTCTACTTCACTTTTTACTCTTTTTTCTAGCAACGCTCCAACTCTTTCTCTCCCTCCCTCTAAGACCTAGGTTATCATGACTTTCTTTCCATCATGGATCTATCCTTCGCAGACAAGCTCTTTTATTCTTAATCTTTTATTTTATTTTTCCCCATATCTTTCGTGAGATCATGCCTCCTCGCCAATCTGCCCGTAGAAGACCCGCTACAGATTAGGCTAACTCGGACCAAGAAATGTATAACGCTAGTGATGAGATCCACAAGACTAGTACTTCTTTCACTGATGATATCAAGCTTCGATGGACTCAAAGCCAAGTGGGCCAAGCATTCGATGGTGGTTCTCGGTATACATTCTCCTTCCTCAGACTGGACATTAGGATGGACACCGTGTTGGCTCCCAAGACGCGTGTCAAGAACAAGATGATGTTCAAGGTGGGGTTCTGTCTTCAATGGACCCTTCCATTGCCGATCTTCTCCTCCATGTGGGTCTTGCGTCGTCCCAAATAGCTCCCAACGGGTGGAGATAATTGATGGCACTGAAGAACCTATGTTGTCATTATGGCGTTACCCGATCATCTACTCGCTTCTATCGCCATTTCCTCAAACTCCAACTAAAGAAGGGTTTTTATACCTTCACCATTCGGGAATACAACAACGTTCACCTTTCCTTTCAAGGAATACCTTCTTCGGTGGTTGATTGTAAGAAGAAATTCTTTTCGACAACGGTGTTGGATTTGGCTCAAAAGATTAAAGAGTTGAAGTTTGCTTTTGACACCACTACTCCCGCGTTAGACTTTTCTCTAAGGGACGCCCATGAGGGCCAACTCTTATTCTCTCGTATTTTGTCCTTTGTGTGTATTAACTCTAGTTTCTTTTCTTTCGTGCAGTACTTCATCGCCAAGAGTAAGAAAATTTCATCGCGCTTAGTGAAGGTCGCTGTTCAACAAAAATCACTGTGAAGGGTATCTACGGAGAGCTTTCTTCATCAAGTGAACACATAGTTATTTCTTAAACTTCTAGATCTTCTTCAAGTTCTTTGCTTGAATTTCAAGAACGAATGACCCAGAACTTCCATTCTCTTGCAGCGTTGGCCATTGTTCCCGGTGATACTTCCTCTTCTTTTCCTCCCGTTCTATCGCCTGCTCGTCAACGGGCATCTCCCAGTGATAACGAGGATACCGCGGAGGAAGAATCTCTCCTTCTTTGTCGTCAACGTCAAGCATCCTCTTCTACCATGCCTTCGAAGTCTCAGAAGTGCACTCTTGCAGAAAGGATGTCCGAAAAGTTAGAGCAAGAGCGAGCTGTTAAGTTGGCTAAGTTGGGTTCTCCTCCGACAATTCCTCATTCCAAGTTTGGAACAAACTCCACTCCTCCTCCGTCAGTTCCTCTGCCGACATCCTCTTTGTCTCCTCCCGTTGTTCTCTCTTCGAGTAGCGAGCCCGTTTCTATCGAGCTTTTGGCTTGCGTTCCTCCTGCTGAAGCTTCTTCTCCTTCTCCTCGAGGCAATCCACACTTCCAAACTACTACTCGCACATCAAAGGGGGTCACTTGCCCGCTGACTATTCTAAAATCCCCGTAATTGCTAAAGCCTTATGATCCAGGTGCTGACTTGTTGGATACCCGTCGCTCTTAACCTCCCATTCAGTATGACGTGATGGGGCAGAAAGGGCCACTGATGGTTGCCAAAATCGTAAAAAATAAAGTATTACAATTCACCATGCAACAATTAATTAAAACTGTAGCTAGTGGCAAAAGGATTGAACCACAGGGATTTCAGGACAATAATAATTTCTTAATATGACCAATTTATAATCGTGGTTAATACCAATAATGAGAGATTTGTGTTGCAATTAATTAAATAAACAGAGAAGATAATAATAGTAAACAAAGAATGATTGATTGAACTCAGTTGGTGACAAATTCTCGGTAAAGACTCAATCTAGACCATGATTCAGTAGTTGATCATCGATGCAAATATATTCAAAACCAATTTCATAGAAAGACTATAAAAGCCAGCGGTACTCTGGACTTCCTACTCTCCTCCTATCTAAGATTCCTAAGGCGGTACTCCTAATAGGATCCCTAACCTATTAATAACTTTAAGGCGGTACTCCTAATAATGTTTAATTGAGGAGTTGATTAAACACGAGGAGAGACCTTTCCCAATCTAGAAGAGAATTTTTTCTACCCCTATAAATTGGATTTTACTCTTTTTCTAATTGACTCGCAAACCAATTAGTCGCCTGCAGATTTCTATCAACGATGTAGCATCCAACGTTTCTAAGAAAAGTTGTACTTGTTCAAATTAAATCTAAGGTGATCAAGCTTAAATTAAATAAGAACAATTTGACATTTAATTAAAAAGAGTAAAAATATAAAAGTGAAATTTATAAAGCTCAATTTGATCTCACAACAAATTAAACCATGATCCTAGAGTCTTTACCAAGAATAAAGGAGATTAGCTAGAATGCATCATAATTAAAACAATAAAATAAATATGCATGAATTAATTAAAGAAGATGATGAAAGAAATAAAATATGATAGAAAACGAAACAGTAGCCGAACAGAGGTGAGGAAGAAGAGACAACCACCTCTTCTACCCAGCTAGGTTTTTAATAAAATCCTAATCCAACTGCAACTCTTACAAAATTGGATAAATCTAATTTAAAAAGACTTAAAAGCTATCCTAAATTAGTTCAAAATAGATTTTTAAGAAGTCTAATAAGATTGGAGTTCTGCAAAATAGGTCTTCTGAAAGCAGGATGCACAGCCGTGCGTCTTCAAGTGTGCGGCCCAGGTCCAGGCCCAAGTGACTGGTCTTGTCCCGTTTGACTTTTTTTTGGCTCTCTGAAGCAGATCTGGCTAACTCTTCCCTAGGCATGGGAAAGAGTCTTGCTATTCTTTTGACCTTCCACCAACTTCATGCTCTCAATGGTGTTTTTGAGTTCCTTTTCAATGATTTGGCTCTCCGACCTACTGTCTGCAAAAAAGAATGGAAAATACCCCAAATCAGCAGAATCATCATCCAAAATAGCAAGAAAGGATGATGATTATTTCAACATTTAGCACTTAATCAAATTCTCCACACTAACCCAATGCTTGCCCTCAAGCAGTTCCATAAAAAACAAGACAAAACACAAAAGTATAAAAACTAGAAAGCATCCTACTTTCTAAACATCCAGCCCGTCATACAAAATTCTCTAGCACTTCAGTTAACAACTCCATACCCTATTATCAAGGCCTAACCAAGACCTCAAACTTGCTGCATTTGGATAGTACCATAATCGAGTGCTTATCATCCAGACCTTGCATTTGGACACACAACAAAACAGTTCCAGGTTCCTTTATTTTCCTCTTACACGCTGCTCTTCTTTTTATTCATTTCCAAGCCTAAATCTTTTCTGTTGTTTTCTTTTCATTTTTCTCCCAAAAAAAAATTGAATCAGCTTGCATTAGTTTCTTGGATACTCTCACTTGATGAGGTAAGAGCACCAGGACATTTTTAATTTTTTCTTTTTGATGCTGATTGTATTATTTCTCTGGATATTCTTGCTTATTGAGGCAACAATACCAAAGCAACAAACATTTATATAACAATTTAGAGAGGCTCAGCTAGGCAATTAATGGCAGTTTTATGTATCAGAGATTAAAGGTAAAGAATGCTAGTTTTGTGTGTTCCTCTTACAGAGTTCAGTTGTAAAGCACAAGTATCATGACACTATACAAATAAAACTAGTTTAAAGATTACCAGGAAAATGTAACTTGCAAGTCTTGGAAATGTTAACCCAATTGAACTACCTTGGTAATAAAACATGGAGTTGTTAAATCAAGTGCCTTTGATTTCTTAGTGATGATATGGATGTTTAACAAACAAGATTCTTTTCAATTTTTATATTGCAAGCAGATCATGAAAATTTTCCTAGAAACACACCAAAAAAAAAAAAAAAAAGTGCAGGAAAATCACATCATCATCGCTTTATATTCAAGCAACAGTTATCACAACAATTCCAAACAATTCCTTCCCCACACTTAAAGGACACATTGTCCTCAATGTGTGAGTTAGGGCACATAACAGAAGTGAAAATAGAAGCTTGAGTAAAGGAAGAATGGAACCTGGTGTTCAATCTTGGGGTGGGGGGGTGGGGGTGGTGGTTTGTCACAAAGCTTCTCGATCAGCTTTCTATTGAGGACGTTTGTGTGCTTCTGCTCCTCCAGAAATATTTTTGACATGTCAATCTACTTTCCTCAGCTCCTATCAAAGAAAAATCAAACTTCCATTAGTCCTCCAAGAAGAATTTTATTGAAAGAAAGAAATAAAATAAAAATAAAAATACATAGGTTGCCTCCCATGAAGCGTACCTCTTTATAGTCTTGGACTAGACAATGTTCTTGATCAGTCTCCAATACGTAGGTTGTGGATTGCATCACTGGTGTTAGCTATCCTCCATTCAATGACCTCCTTGTACTCCTTCATTACTCTCACAAACTCTTCTTCCTCCGATTCTGACAGCTTACTAGGGTTAATCACTGGCATACTCTTTCCCAGGCCTGGGAAAGAGTCCACTAGCTATTGATGCTGATTGTAATAAGGAGTTGTTTTCTGGCTCTGTTTCTTCTTTTTCTATCCTCTGCCTCTGGTAATCTCTGGGTTGTTTAATTGCGAATAAGAGGACATGGTCATAAAATAAATAAATTAAAATTAGTACCGATGAAATCCTCGGCAACGACACCAAAATTTGATGGTGCCAAAACCGTAAAAAAATAAAGTATTACAATTCACCATGCAACAATTAATTAAAATTGTAGCTAGTGGCAAAAGGATCGAACCACAGGGATTTCAGGACAATAATAATTTCTTAATATGACCAATTTGTAACCGTGGTTAATACCAATAATGGGAGATTTGTGTTGCAATTAATTAAATAAACAGAGAAGATAAAAATAGTAAACAAAGAATGATTGATTGAACTCAATTGGTGACAAATTCCCGGTAAAGACTCAATCTAGACCATGATTCAGTAGTTGATCATCGATGCAAATATATTCAAAACCAATTTCATAGAAAGGCTATAGAAGCCAGCGGTACTCTGGACTTCCTACTCTCCTCCTATCTAAGATTTCTAAGGCGGTACTCCTAATAGGATCCATAACCTATCAATAACTTTAAGGCGGTACTCCTAATAAAGTTTAATTGAGGAGTTGATTAAACACGGGGAGAGATCTTTCCCAATTTAGAAGAGAATTTCTTCTACCCCTATAAATTGGATTTTACTCTTTTTCTAATTGACTCGCAAACCAATTAGTCGCCTGCAGATTCCTATCAACGATGTAGCATCCAGCGTTTCTAAGAAAAACTGTACTTGTTCAAATTAAATCTAAGGTGATCAAGCTTAAATTAAATAAGAACAATTTGACATTTAATTAAAAAGAGTAAAAATATAAAAGTGGAATTTATAAAGCTCAATTTAATCTCACAACAAATTAAATCATGATCCTAGAGTCTTTACCAAGAATAAAGGGGATTAGCTAGAATGCATCATAATTAAAACAATAAAATAAATATGCATGAATTAATTAAAGAAGATGATGAAAGAAATAAAATATGATAGAAAACGAAACAGTAGCCGAATAGAGGTGAGGAAGAAGAGACAGCCACCTCTTCTACCCAGCTAGGTTTTTAATAAAATCCTAATCCAACTGCAACTCCTACAAAATTGGATAAATCTAATTTAAAAAGACTTAAAAGCCTTAATATCCTAAATTAGTTCAAAATAGATTTTAAAGAAGTCTAATAAGATTGGAGTTCTGCAAAATAGGTCTTCTGAAAGCAGGATGCGCAGGCGCGCGTCTTCAAGTGTGCGGCCCAGGTCCAGGCCCAAGTGACTGGTCTTATCCCGTTTGACTTTTTTTTAGCTCTCTGAAGCAGATCTGGCTGACTCTTTCCTAGGTCTGGGAAAGAGTCTTGCTATTCTTTTGACCTTCCACCAACTTCATGCTCTCAATGGTATTTTTGAGTTCCTTTTCAATGATTTGGCTCTACGAACTACTGTCTGCAAAAAAGAATGAAAAATATCCAAAATCAGCAGAATCATTATCCAAAATAGCAAGAAAGGATGATGATAGCACTTAATCAGCCACCTACTCACCAGATTCCTTCTAAGGGGATTTTGGACGCTTTTGCCTGTTCCTTGGGTGTGTCTGCCCCTTCTACCAAATATCCTTGCGTTGCAAGGTACAAGACTACTCTGTTATGGACAACTGCTGATGATAAGGCCTTCGCGAGTAAGTTGTAGGGAGCTCTTTTTACCGAACTAAAGGTTTGCAATCTTCATGCGACCAGTATTAATAATCATCTTCGTTGTGCCATCACTGAGGAGGAGAAGAAGATGATGAAGTTAGCTCCCAAGGCTCACAATATCAGTATGCAACCTAATGAGCTAACTCAATTTTCTGCGGTGCACGATGAAGGATCATAAATTCCTTGGGACATGACCTTAGAACAGGTTTTGAGCCATCAATATTTTTTTTAACGTGGTTCAGCACGTAGGCTTACTTCCACAAGCAGTGTTTTACCGCCGTTTTTATTTCCATCGAATCATTCTATTACATGAAGCACGTCTATTCGCGTGTGATATAACTTCAAGTTTTGCACATTCCATGAGTTGGCTAGCGGTTTTCCTTCCATTTCTTCTAAGTGGTAAGCACTTCTTCGTATAACTCTTGAAACCCGATAGGGCCCTTACCATTTTGGTTATAGTTTTAGAATTTTCTCTCATGCAACGTCTCGCCTTCTTAGAACTAGATCGCCCTTTGTAAACAGTCTTTCTTTGACCAGTCGATGGTTACTCAATCGGTAAATCCAAGCTCGGTGTTTCTCAGATGTAGGTTTTTAAGGAGTCAGGTCCAATAGTGGCCTAGGGAGTCGGTCCTTTGCCCTTCCTTTAGGGCTTCGTTTGTTTTTGAGAGCGTTGGTTGCACTGCTTCTGAGGCGGTGTCTTGTAAACTTCAGTCATGTTCTTCATGACATTTTAATTCAATATATCTTTCTGCTGATTAAAAAAAAAAACACCGCCCCTGAACTATCATTGACTGGCAAACAGACCCCTCAACAAAAATTATTAGGATCGCGGTCCCTAAACTATTTTTAATATGTTTGATATGGAATATATTTGATATGTTTGTATACTAGTAATAATTGTGTATTTATTTATAAATACATACATTTATGCTAAGAGAAACTAGTAAAAAATTAATGAATTAAATAAATTATTAGTTAAGAGATATGCTCATACGAGTTAATGCGAGATATAAATATGTATTTGATAATATTTATATTTATACATCGACTTGTATAATTATTTATTTATAATTAAATAATATATATACATATATATAAATATGTGATATTTATATTTATATATTTAATGAAGTATTAGATAATTAAGGCGTATAAAAAACTCTTTAATTATCAAATAGGGCTGGCAACAATACATGTTGTATTGGCCAGCCTTAATGCTTATATATATGGATATATAAGCATACAAATAATATCTCAAGCTAAGCAAGCAGCCGCACAAACACGAATAATAACAGAGAAAGAGTTTAACCTTCTCAAGTGCTAACACTCGTGTTTCATTAATGGATACCCAAAAAGAATACATAATTTGGTATTTAGGATTTGATCTTCCGATTTCAATCATCCAATCAGGTTTCCGTCACTGCTAGTAAGTGATTTAAATTAATGTATCGCATGTTTAATTAGTTCAAATACATGGGTTCTAGTTTCGGGTTTCTCAATAATGGTATAATTTTATGTCTTTCGCTGTGCATTAGATGCAATTACAATATATTAGATCTGTTGTTTGATACCCTAAAATTCTACAGTGGTAGCGGAGCTTTTTGTATTCGTTTAATTAACATGCTCTAGTAATTATGATTACTAAATACAACCGTATTTATACATATATCGTTCTTGCATGAATTTAATTCAATTAAAATATTCAATTGAGTTATATGCTGCTGCAATTTTAGAACAATTGGATTGTAATCCACTGCAATTTTGATTCAATTGGCAAATCAATTGCCGCAGCAGTAATACATGTGATGCATACCAAAATTAATTTAATTGGCAAATCAATTGCCAATTGACGCCACAGTCAATCTGATCGATTGGCAGTTCGTGTGTCAATTGATCCCTGCGGCAAAATTATGGAATAATTGGATTATCCCTCTTGCCATTTGATTGCTGCGGAAACTTAAACAAATAAAATTATTATTAATTTTAATTTTATAATATGATTATCTAAAATTAAAATTAATAATAATAATTGACTAACACATGCAGAGAAATATATATTTATAAATGTAATATAATTAACAATTTAATTGCATATGATTTAAAATACACAAATTAAACAATTTTAATTCATGATTATTAATTTTAATTTTATAATATGATTATCTAAAATTAAAATTAATAATTGACTAACACATGCAGAGAAATATATATTTATAAATTTTGACCTTAGGTTTCCCTATTCCTTAGAAATAAATAGGGTGGCGATTTCATTGCATTATGTGAGATAAGTCCAATTTTGTCTCACATCCATCCCGAACTGTTCGCGAATACGAAAAGGGGGAGCAACAACGATCATGAGATGCTTGTATTCCTCTGTGTGGTGTGCCTTCCTCCGTCATGAAACTCATAAAACTTACTTGAATTTGGCCATTCAACTCTCATCTTTGGAGGATACTTGATTGGAAGGTTTCTGGCTCTTGCTACGGCCAAAATTTCTATTCTTGAGACCAGCAAGGGTGTGAGGTCACTCTCCTGGATGTCTGGGTTGAACTCCTTATACCAGAAATTATCAAAAGGTCGCGCTTGGCTTGAGTTTTGTCACCCCGCGGCCACTTGGGTCGTGAATTTTTGACGTAGTGTATTTTGTGCATGTTTTCCTCTCATTTTTTAGTCCAATTTTGAGTATGATACTACTGATTTGTCCTTGTTTCCATCCTTTTTAGAGTTTTAGACTAAAAGAGAGAGAAATGCCTAATTCACACTTTTTGGATGAATTTCTGCTGGAACATCAAGCGTCGAGGCCTAACTGTTGATCGTCTAGGCCTAGCTGCAAAGAATCTGCAGATGCTTACAAATCCGACGCATTAAAGGAAAATCCCGAAGAGGATTTCCAGCAAATTTCCAGTGATTCTGTCATTATTCCCCACGATCCTCCAGTTAAAGCAAGAGATCTGTTTCCATATTTTGTAATTCCCTTAGATTTAGGATTTTTCTTTTATTAATTTCTATTTTTAGAATTTCCTTTGTAATTTCCCCTTTAAGACCCTTTTGAGATTCAGGGTTGGAGGATCATCTTTTTTGCGGGAAATTTTCGGTCACCATACTTTCGCCTTTGGCGTTTTCTGTTTCTGTTTGAATAAACAGGAGCTTTGCTCCGGCCACCAATAATAAAGAGTTTTCTCATTCCTCTTATTCTTTGATTATGCAATTTATTTATTTTATTTGTTTTACTTTTAGTATGAGCAGTTGAATCTCTTGTTCTTGGTAGGAATCATCGAAGGTTGATAAGGGAAGTCGTGAGGTCTAATTGAGTTTAAAACATCTCTGGTTTGTATTTATTTGGTTAATGATTGCTTGTCAATTCACTTAGGACTGTTTACAAGCCTGATCAACTAGTAACTAGGCCTAGGCGATTAAAATCATCTTTGTAGTAATAACTAACATGAGGCTGCAGGGTAAAGTAGACAACCAGGTGGAGTAATCAGGTCGCTGGTCTCGTCCAACTGGGTTAAACGAGTAATTAAGGTAGTGTCTCGAACATACTGAGTGTCTCGCCCTAGGTGTGTCTTTCCTCTTCTTAATAGTCCTTTGAGTATTGTCTCCATAAACGTACCTTGGCGGACGGCGAAGTGTCAAGACTACTCCATAAATGTACCTTGGGTAGTTTCTCGTACGGAGGAAATCAGGGTACCTAAACGTACCTGGTTCCCTAGTACATCTACTAGCTAGGGGTAGAAGATCCTTGCACCGATGACCGATCGACTGTAAATGCAACCCAAGATAGATTTCTACCGAGAACCCTCTCTCTATTAATTTCTTACTTGCTTTATTATTGTCTGTTATTACTTTCTTAGTTTATATTAGATTAATCAACACTCTCAAACCCCCCTATTTGTTACTGTTTCGATTTGTTTGCCCTTGTCACACACAAAAGTCAGCGTCTACCCCTAGTCCATGTGTTCGACCCTGTTGCCACTATACACAATTTATTGTGCACTTGATAGTAAGTTTATTCTTATTATTTTTTACAGCTTCGACAACCGGTCAACTTTCCTCCTTCATCTCTTCTCTGCACATTCTTTTTCGATGCTAGGGTAGCGAAGGTGACCTGTGGATGTGGTGTTTGCTCTTCTTTTTCTCGCTTCCTTTTGACATCCGCTTCCTCTATTTTGATAAATCTACTGAGCTTTATCCTGAGCTCCTCCAAGCTATCAATTGGGTCCATGAGCAGTGTATCCTCCAACTTCTCGTATGCACAATATCTCTTTATGGCTTCTACGACCATGTCAATATTCACTCGTGGAGTCAGCGATACCTCATCTCTAAAGCGATCTACATACACTCGAAGGGTTTCTTTGGGCTTTCTGTGCAGATCAAACAGTGAAGCGGTTGACTTTTTCATGAGGATAGACGTTACAAAGCGAGCTTTGAAATCTACTTCTAGCTGTCAAAAACTATCAATCGATTGAGGAGGTAACTCGCTGCTCCTGTGAGAGTTAGGGAGAACATTTGGCAAAGTGCCTCTTCATCCTTCGTGTGATATCTAATGACGTCCTTGACCCTATTGACGTGCGTTCTAGGGTCACCCTTCCTGTCATACGTATCGTTAGGGAACTTGACATGTCGCTCAGCGGTGTCTCTGGATGCGGAGACTTAAGGGGTGAGTGTCATCCCATTCTTGTCGCGTGGGCAATCATCCCCTTCGAATGGGAATCTTCATTCGCTTTATTCTCTACGTGGAGCGTCTAGGGGTAAGCGTCATGGTGGCGAGTATCGGGAGGGAGATCGTCTAGGAGGAGGAGATTGATGTAACCGTGACTCAGCTCTACGATTGTCTGCTCACGTGGGTGATCTTCTAATGAGCTCTCGCCTTGCTCTGTCACTGTGAAGCGGCGGAGTGATGTGATCTTACTGGGATCCGTGATCTTGCTGGCGCTAATGACTCAGCTGGTCTTCTCGTTGATCTTCTAGGCGAATGGCCTTGGTTTCCACGATGGGTGGTCGTGCTCCCCGTATCGCCTAAATCATCTCGCGCTAGGGCAATCAAGATTCAGGGTTGAGAACGGTGAACAGAAAATGCTCGAGTGTTTGTCATCGTGGTGAGGGGTGGTGGTGCTGGCTCGGGTTGTAACTGTCCACTTGGCATTTTTGCTTTCGTAGCATTCTCTTAGTTTTGTATAGATGAGGTGATGTGCGCCAATCTCTCTTGACTCGCCGCAACCGTGTTGAGGAGTTGATCCATGCCCTCCAACTGAGTGCTCAAGGCAGTGAGAGTGGGGTCTGCCGTGAGAAACCCATGTTGCCTCCTCCTGAGGCGAACAAGTTTCTTATGGCCATCAAGGGATTGATGAAATTAGGTCTTAGAGGAGGACCCGAATGCGTCCCCGGTGGAGTTACGAAATTAGGAGGCGCACCGTAAATGGGTGGGTTAGGGTAGTGATTAGTCTTATTTTACGAGATTTTAGTGAAGGTGTTTAGGCTGAAAAGAGGTAAGTTTTTGTGTAGATTTGTAGGAGAGTCTCGAGCATAAAGATTCTCACTCAAAATCCCTAAATTCTCTCAATGGAAGCACCAAAGGATAAGATATTACGGGGGGTATGTGTTTAAGGATGTTTGAAGGTGATTAAGGGTCTTTGACTCTTCTTGGGTCTTGATTAAAGGCTTGAACTCTTCTTGGATCTTGATGAATAACTCTCTTTCTTGCTCCTTGATTAGCCTGAAATGGTCACAAGGGTTTCCCCTTGTGATAAATTCTCCAAAGCTTAAGTCATATTTGGTTGGTGAAGAGTTTAATGAACAATGATGAAAGGGATTAATGAGATAATGATTAGAGTGTGAGAAAATGATGATTGAGGAGTAAATTCGTAGGGAATTTGGTAGTTATGTGTATTTATGATGAATTGCTTGAATATGCCTAAAAAATGAGAGGTTTATATAGGACTCAAAACCTAACCTTTGGGGACATGAATGCCATTTTATATTTTATGATCTCTTGTACTTCAAGGCTCATTTAATGCTCTAATGCTCGTGATTTTCTTTGCCTCTCTCTTTGGCCGAAAGAGAATGTTTGCTTTTCAAGTGCATTAAATGAACGCCGATTCTTTTTATAGGGGTCTTTAATGATCTTGTACTTAGTCTGCAAGAGTGATTGGAGAGTAAGTGGGGAAGTTTGCCCGTTGTAATTAGACCTGTCAAACCGGGTCTACGGGTCGGACCCGACAGACCCGGGAAAAATCGGGTCGGGACCGAAAAAAATACAGGACCAAAAATTGGTCCGGGTCCCGGCCCGGGAAAATGGCTCGGGTCCGGGACTGGACCCGACCCGGCCCGGCGAAAATCTAAATTTTTTTTAAATTCAATTTGATCCTTTTTAATTATGAGTTTTCAATTAAGTCCTCCTTCTTTCGTAATCATCAATTTTCAATTAGGTCCTTTCGTTAAAATTTAAACTAATGCTTATTTAGTTAATTAATTACTATAAATTATAACAATCAATGCTTAAAAAAAATAAAAAATCAATCAAACATTAAAAATTAAAATCAATCAAATTTAATTTAAAAAATGAGTCAAATGTAAGAAATATCATGCTAAGTTCATGCATTATGCATAGATGACATTAGCCACACTTTCATCATAGCTAAAAATGTAACTAATAACAATTAGTTCAACTTAAACTAATACATTGTCATTGTGAAAGATTAGTTCAACAAAAATAATATGCAAGCCGAAAATAAAATACTAATCCAATCTTCATAGTTCAACAAGCCACAACAAATACTAAATTGTAACATACTAGTACAAAATGAGTAAAATAACTCTCAATTCTCTCCCACGTCTCCATCTTCTTGGACCTCTAATTCCAATACATTTGTGCAAAGATTATCGAACTCATTTGTCACTTCTGCACGAGCATAGCACAAACACAAATAAAAATAAAAAATGAGTAAGACATAAACATATTATAACAAATTGAGTTTAGAATATAGGGAAATGTTACCTTCATTTGCAGACAACCAATCCTTAGTGCAAATTAAAGCCTCAACAATATCTGGTAAAAACGTACTTCTATACTCATCAAGCACTCTACCACCAATGTTAAATGCACTTTCAGAAGCTACGGTTGAAATCGGAATAGTAAGAATATCACAAGCCATTGCTGCAAGTCCAGGATATCGAAATTGACTAGACTTCCAAAACTCTAGAATATCTAATGAAGCTCTCATATCGATCCTTTGATCATCCAAATATTGCTCAAGCTCCGACTTCTGAGGCATATCATCCATTTGAAAGGCTCCAAATTCCTATGAAAGAACAAAATTTATCAAACACATGTAAACAGAAATAAACCAAATTAAAGCATGCATTTGTAATACATTTGTCATAACTTACCATTAACCTTGTGGTAGTGTGTCTAGAAAGGGCTTCCATTGGTTGAAAAACGTTTTGACTTCTACGAGACATTGAAGTAGATGATGAAGGAAGATCCATTGATGAGCTGGACGACACACCTTGAGATGAGCTTGTAGGTGGAGGTGTAGCACTAGCATTAACATACTCCATGAAAAGTAGTACCAATTTTTCCTTTAGAGAGTAAGCCTTAGAACGTCCAACATTCTCACCATAAATCTTTCTATAGCACCACTCAACAAAAGTAAATTTGTATCGGGGATCTAAAATCACAGCAAAAGCTAAAATCACAGCAAAAGCTAAAATCTCCCCAATACTTATTAAATTTTGCATACATAGGTGCTGTCATGGTTCTCATAAACTCATCTTCACTACTCATTGCTTCTGTCAAAGTCATATATGCTGAAAAGACACCCGGGAAGTACAGATTTGCAGTTGGGTATTTAGTTCCCGAGAAAAGAACAATCATATCATAAAAAACGCCCAAGAACTTAGACACTTTCTCAACAATATCCCACTCAATGCTAGATGGACAAAAACATGTGAAGTTTGTATCAACTAATGCTAAGGTTGCCAAAACCCGACGGTAGTAAATAACACTCTCAAGCATGAGGTACGTTGAATTCCACCTAGTTGGAACATCTTGTTTCCGCATTCTTCTACCATCAATTGAACAATCAACAACACAATCTAGAAACTTTTTCTTCCTAGCTTGAGATCCTTTCACATACTTGACACATTCTCTAACCTTCTTTACAGCAGGATCAACATTTCTTTCTTTCAAACCATCTTGCACGTAGAGATTAATTATATGTGCACAACATCGAATGTGAACATATTCTTCATTAAAAAACAACACTCCTTTATTCCTCAAATTATCAAGCAAGAAATCACTACATGAGTCATTAGCAGTAGCATTATCCAAAGTAATTGACATAATTCTTTTCTCCACCCCCCATGCAGTAAAAAATGATAAGAATTTTTGAGACAAGCATATACCACTGTGAGGAGGTGGCATATAGCTAAAGTTCAAAATCATCTTATTCATTTTCCACTCCATATCAATAAAATGGGCAGTCAAAGTAATATATCCTTCAGTGGTAACAGAAGTTCAACAATCAGAAGTAAAGCTAATCTTGCCCAGAGCTCGTTGTAACATGGCTAAAACCTTATCCTTCTCCCTCTTATACATCTTAAAAAGATCAGCTCTACAAGTATTTCTACTACAAATACTCATATCTTTGCCACGGAGATAACGAAAAATAGCTCTTACACCCTTCCACTCAGTAAATTGAAACGGAAGATTATGCTTAATAATACATTGTGCCAACAAATCTCTAAAAATAGCACCATCAAAATCAGGCCTAACGAGATGACTCAACTGTACTGAATATGGTCCTACTATTGTAGACTGACATGTTTCGTGTTGCCCAACCTTTTGACAAACTCGAGTATGCTTCTTCATGTTGTTGGTTCCATTAGTAGACTTGTACTCGTACTTTACTCCACACTTCTTGCATTTGGACCATGTACGGGCATCCTCTTCAGTAGCTGGCAAATAATCAAAAAATTCCCACCATTTTGAAGTGAGAGATTTCTTCCTTTTACTACTTCCTGCAGTTGTTGTTGCAGTTGTTGTAGTTGCAGATGGATCGTTTCCTTCTCCAAAGTTGGGTGCAACCTCATCTTCACGTGCATCATCAATGTCTTCCTCTGTTGCATCCCAATTAGGATCCAAGGGATACTCACTGTAATTTTCCATCTACATTTGGAATAAATTTAGTATATTAGAAATTTAGAAATAATTCTAGCAATTAGTAATCCACATTCCAGCAATGCTAATTCAAGAAATTCACATTCCAGCAACTAAATTCACATTCCCTAATTCAAGAAATTCACATTCCAGCAATGCTAAATTCAAGAAATTTACATTCCATCAATGCTAAATGCTAAATTCACATTCCCTAATTCAAGAAATTCACATTCCAGCAATGCTAAATTCAAGAAATTCACATTCTAATTTCAAGCAATTCAAGATTAATTAATTATTCCAATATCAGCAATTCCAGCAATGCTAAATAATTAATTCACCTAATTAATTAAATTAATTCCAACAATATCAGCAATTCCAATCATCTAATTAAATTAATTAATTATTCCAATAATTAGAATTTCTCACCGTTGCAGCGAGGAGAGGACGGGTCATGGGACTGGTGTGGTGGTGAATCTGGAGTGGTGATGCCGCGGTGGGTGGTGGTGGTGTCGATGGATGGCGCGGTGGGTGGAGGGAATGGTGGCCGGCGCCGCTGGAGAGTGAGAGGGTGAGGATGAGGAAGAAGAGAAGATAGTGGGTAGAGTGGAGGGACTGGTATGGTGGTGAATCTGGAGTGGTGATGCCGCGGTGGGTGGAGGGAATGGTGGCCGGCGCCGCTAGAGAGTGAGGGTGAGGATGACTGGATGAGGAAGAAGAGAAAGATGTTGCGGGTTACGGCTGCGGGTTAGCATTAGAAAATAGAAACTTAGGGCTTTTTTTTTAGGGATGGTGATGGTCGGGTCTCCGGGTCCGACCCGACCGTCCCGAAAATTTTCGGGACCAGGTCTGGGACCCGACCCAGCCCGATTTCCCTGGTCTCGGGTCCGGATTGACAGCTCTAGTTGTAATGAATGAAGTCTGGAGTGTTTCGCTTAGTTGTCGCTCGCTTTCAAGAGGGGTTGTTTGTCATCATTTGCTTTTTGCCTAGCTAATGCCTTGGCTACGAATGGCGAACGCTTCGCTTCTCTTGTTCTTCGTCTTCACCATGAAGACGATTGCTTTTGCTTCTCATACTCTCTTCCTTCACTGTGTATTCGTTTCATTGCCTTTTAGCTTGCTTCTCCTATGAGAGCGAGGTTATTCTCTTCGTTGAGTGTGTTTCTCACTTTCACTTAGCTAGCTATCATCTTCCTTACGTGTAAATCGCTTTTATCGATGGACGAAATATTAATATGTTATCAATTATATATGGTTAAAATTACGGATAAATTTGACTTTTCTGGGTTTTTACGAGTCTACCCTCTGACCCTTGACCCTTTTCCCAAATCGAGTTTATGATCAGTCTGGATTTTACAACCTTGGTAATCAGTCTCGTTCTTGTTTTTTTTTTAATGAAAGATATATAGACTTATTTCTCAGCTTTTAAAATTTAGATCATACGTCAAAATGCATAAATGAACAGTGCACGACACTATTAAACCTAGTAATATTTCTGAACAAAAGGAAAAAATATGTTATTATGTTTTCTGGTACTGCTTCTAATCAGAAGAAAAGGGAGAAAAAAAGTAGGGAAGTTTTGTTTGTTCTGTTTTCAAATTTGGGAAGGACAAAATGTCTTCTTAGCTATAGCCTTGTGAATATTGAATGCACTTTCCTGGCTTTTTGCACTGTGCTACTTGGTGTTAGTATTTGGCTAAACTTGCCTGCCTGCAAGTTGGGCTTCTGTTCTTCTACTTATATAAGGTAAAAGGTGCTCCCTGAATGCTCTGCCATGTCATGTTGATGACCAAGCATTTGCAATCTACGCACATCATACCTACTTTTTGCCCCCCTAATGATAGTTCCTATGTTAAGTTTACACCTGCCTTTTGCTTCTGAATTTGTATACCTACTTTTTGCTTCTGGAGTGGTATACATGTTTTCTTGTGTTCTTATTAGTTTTCTAATGTAGATGGAAGATGCAAGTACAACTTTGAAAACTAATAGGAATGCTCAAAGTTCATCGATTGAGATTGAAGTTAATGGTTTAAAAGAAAAAAATCTTCCTTCTTCAGGCAAAAGAAAGAGGAGCTTAACTTCAGGATCGTGGACTTACTTTGATTTAATAACTAGAAAAGATAACAAGAGAAAGAGATTCTAGGTTTACGTAAATCCATACGATTTTTATATTTTTGTGTGTAGACTTAAGTTTAAGATAATTTTTAGTTGTTAGATGATGTTGTGTGATGGACCGTAATGGTAGAAAATATTTGTTGTGGTATACATAATTTCCTTCATCACCCCATGACTCAACCCATGAACATTTCGCTGATTATTTTTATTGTGGCAGAAAATATTCATGGTGATGTTCATGGTTTCATTAATAACCCTATGAATCGTTCTTTGATATATTTTTGTAATGGCAGAAATTTTCGTGGTGGATTTTATGGTTTCGCTCATAACCCCATGACTCAACCCATGAATCGTTCCCTGTTAGGAAAAAAATTATTTGGACAAGAACCCGTCCAAACCTGGCTAATTTAGATGGACGGGACTGGTCCGTCAATTTATTAAATGGGTTGAGACTAGTTTGTCCTGTTTATTTCTGGAACTAAACGAACTTGGTTCATAGATGTCCGTCCGTCCGTTTTGTCACACCTAAATGGAACTAGCAAATTGGGTCCTCCATTACCGGGTTGAGTTTCAAAATTGTCAGAAGTGTATGAATCTGATTGAAATAGAAAAACATTTACAATAAATTGTATAAAAATTATTAGAAAAGTCTTAATTAATCAATTAAAAGTTTGATTACGAACAAGGATTGAATTAATCAATAAATAAATCATTAAGAGATTAAATCAAAAATATTTTACAAATACAAGGACTAAATTAATCAACTAATGAAAGATTTAATTAAAAAAATTACGAACACAAGAATAAATCAATTAACAAATAAATTTTGTAAAAAATGAACTAACGAGTTGCTGTGATATTATGCAAGTTCAAAACAAATGAACATAGCAATTATCACCGAGGCTAATCCTTTCATTTTGCTCCATCAACAGTTTTCTTCTTCACCCTTACTGCAGTTTTCACCCTCTAACTCTCAAAGCCAAAAGCTAAAATCTCCTAAACATTTTTTTTTTGTGAATGGCGCGATTGATCAAGATGAACATACTAACTAGGTGTAAAGCATATTCTGACATCTTAAGTGCTAATTCAAATGACATTTTTATACAAACTATTAAAACTCACTGCAATTCAGAAGACGCTAAAATGCTACAAGAAACTAGCACTGTAGCACAACACGATCCTTGACTCAAATTTGCATCAGCCAGCAGAAAGCACATTACGGAGGCAACTACAAGCACTACTTATGATGTTATATGAGGGGTGTTTTTCGAAAATCATCAAACGTCTTATTCCCAAACTAGCTGGAATCAGCCAAACAATGCAATCAACATCAAGCAATCATATGGATTCATAATTGCATCAAGTAATCCAACAATCACCCTCCCAATAATTTAATTGGTCGGTCAAGAAACGAGATGATTTACCAGAAATTTGAAACTGTTTCCCACCAAGCAATTACAGTGTGCCAGTGGCAGCGATGTCGAGTGCGGGCCCGTTGAGTGGGGCGAAATGCCGGCTGAACAGGTGATGTTGATGGAAGAACTCGGAGTCACTCTACCGATGAAGGAGGCAGAGGATGGCTTTGTAAGTGTGGCCGAAGTAGAGAAGCGAATCAGGGAATTGAAATATAATAGGGGTATTTTAATGGTCAGGCGGCGGAGCTGCAGCGGTTAAGGCTAGGAGAAGGAGGACATTGGGATGGGAAGATTTGAGTTCGTTAGAAAATATTAGATAAACATATTTTTTTTAAAAAAAATAATGTGTTAAAAAGAGTAAATAATAAATGGACAGATGGGAACCCGTCGGGTTTGTCCCGTCTGTCCGCGTGTAGAGCGGGATGGATTTGACCCATTCTATTTATTAAATGAGACTAAAATTATTGTTCATATCCCGTCTAAAATTGAACAAACGGGACGGGTATATGGATAATGTCCCATATTGCCACCCCTTGTTCCACTCATTGAAAAAAGTAAAAAAAAAAAAAAAAGGAGGACATCAACCAAGATGACTCAAACTCCTGAGCAACGACGTGAATTATATACGCCTGGACTTTTTTTTCTTTTTTCCGTTTAATAACTATGGGCCTTGTTTGGGGCTGCATGGAAACGACTAGGAGAGGATTTATAGCCACGCATTTCCAAGGAGAGATGAAAACTCTTCGGGCCTATTAAAATGCCGTTGACCTTAAAGTTGGGCCTTCTGAAATCAAATATGGGCTTACTTTCATTTGGGGGTTTGGTCTTTTTTAATACAGAAAAAAAATTATTTAATATGATCGAGCATGTTATACTAATAGCGAATCTATTAGTGAAGATTCGAATTTCTATTAAAAGAAAAGGATAATTTATTTAGTTATTTATTTATTTATTTAATTTGAAATAATTAATGAATTAATAATAGTAAAAAAAATAAGACTTAGAAAGAATTAAAAAAATTTAGGAGGTCGTGGCCACCGCCGTCTGCGGCAACAACGCCGCTTCCCCGTGTGAGGGTGTGATGATATTAATAGAAACTAGAGAGTATAGTTGGGTAACACTTTTTATAAAATAAGAAAAATAATTTTTTAGTTGGAGACTTTATTTACACGTTTATCTACCTAATAAAACAATAAGCTATATTTACACATTTTATGTACACATAAAAGATAAACTAGTATTATGGTAATTTCTCTTAAACTAATTTTCTTCTCTCTTTTTTTTAATAAGCTCTTTTTCTTCTCTTTTTTCCTAGAAAGAAAAAGGAAACTAGCAGTTTGGTAGGACTTGGAAAGCAAGAGACTTTTGCACTTGGATGGTTACTATCTTCTCAACGACGAGTCGTGGAGGCTCACACGGACAAGCCAACGCTATAAACGTTGGTATTTTATCTCCTGGCATCAAAACTACTGGCAGCCTCTCCCCTTCATCATTTTGCTTTGCTTTCTGTTCAAAAGAAAATTTAGAAAATTAAATTCAAATTAATACACCATCTGAGACAAATTGAATAGTAAATCGAAGGCGAAACTATGAATTTTATTGATTTACAAAGTGTTAATTGAGGAAATTGAACAAACAGACGGGTTAAGAATTTTTTCCAGCGCCTGAAAAAGATTTAGTAAGAGAAAGAGATTGAGCATACCAATACAGGTGGTGTGGATTTGTGGGGTAAATCTTGATGGATGATATGAGTGATAAGATGTTGATGATCATGAGTTTGATCATTCGGCCGTCGTTGGAGGAGGAGGAGGAGGAATTGCACCTTCTCCCAATGGAGGCAGCAAGTGAAGAACAGACTCATACAAAACAGCATGCTACATAGCAGAATCAAACCGAGCGGGAACCCGATTGTCGGTCCAGTTCTTAATTCCCCAGCAGCAGCCATATCTGATCGAAATCTTGCTTGATTTTCTTGTTTAATTATGTCGTCTCCTTTCTTGATTTTGAAAGAAAAAAAATACAAGAACAACACGTAATAGCATAGCAAGATATGTGTGTGAGTTAAGTGGTAGTCGCTACTCGCTAGTGGGAATTTATTGAGAAATATTTTTGGTACTTTTTTCTGATGTACAATTAGTACGGTCTGGGTTGGAAGTTGGTAGTGGATGGCCCTACCCTTTCATTTCTTGATCAAAGAAAGTTGATCTATAATGGAATCAATTCTATTTGTACTCGAAAATATAAGGCGTTTATGTTAGAAAAAAATATAAATCCAATTATTTAATTTTTTACAATAAAATATAAGTATTCTACTTTTGTTTCTTGATTTTAGTTTTGTTGGTTTGGTCAGTGCACTCCTCGTGTCCAGCTCGATGGCTGATAGACACAAGTGGTGCTTTGCTTTAATGCTTTTATTATTTTTAAGGAAATGGTGCTTAATGCTTTCATCTCAACAGCATAAAATAGGTTCATGTCATGCAATGTCTAATCTTATGAGTGTTGGTTTGAAAAAAAAAAGGTAAAATTATTAGGTCCTAGTCCTTTTCCACACAAAGTGGAGTGAGTTATGATGTAAAACCTAACAAAATCAACAATTTCTTTTTATTAAACATCGATTTGATAGCATGTTAATTTGCATCTCTTGATTTTTATTTAGCAAAAGAATTTTTTCTTGATTTTTTTTGGTAGTACAGTAAAACATGTTCAACTACTTTTGAGAACCTATCCAAACACAATAATTTGTTCTCAAATCAACTCAAATTACATTAGAATTGAACTCAACTATATACAATTCTACATTACTTACTCTCCTACTCTCTTTTTTTCATAAAAATCTATAAACCTATAATCAGAGTTGTAAGAACCGGATCGAACTCAAAACCAGTGAGTTAAAAAATTCACGAATTTAAAATTCAACCGGGGTAGGACCGCGATAAAATCAAAAAATTTAAAAAATATGAACCGAAAAAAACCAAACTATAATATAGTTTATTTTTAATTTTATATAATATATAGTATACATATAAATAGTTCAAGCAAATATAAAATATAATTTCTAAATCAAATAACATTTTAGATTATTAATAGAAAAACTTATAATGAATTTATATTGTAAAAAAATGTTTTTATATGGAAAAAATGAATAAAAAAAGAATTTCATTAAATTTGATTAAATTTATTAATTTATATTGTTTTGTATGGCTTGACTTATCCTTTAGGGCTGTTTTATAAGTTTATTTTGGGCCTTCTATATGGGCCTTCGCACCTCTGCACAACCCCTCGTCTTGGCTCGATGCGGCAAGTTACATCCGCGACTAGTACACACCATCACAAGGTTAGAATTAAGTTTATAATTTATCTCTACACACCTTGTATTGATATGGGCCTTTTTTCCTTTTCTTTTCAATTTCAAAGAATCCACTTGTACGTTATCCATTTGCCACCATAAACCACACCTTGTATTGATATGTCACCAGAGTTTAATTCTTTAATTTTTTTTTTCCAATTCTCCCGCTCTCTCTAACTCTTTTTCACTATTATTACATATACATCTAGCTAAGTTATATTAAAATATATTTCATAACCTCAATTAGAATAATTAAATATTTAACCCTTTAGATATTAATAACTATTTATCTAATTCTTTATTTCTTAAAAATATTATACAAATTATTCTTGCGATATGAATTTACCATTACTATATATTTTTTACCCGTACAAATTATTCTAATTTCTTAAATAATATAGTTTATTTATATAAATATTTTTGTTCTTACATTTTTTTTTGCAACATGACTTTAGCAGTAATATATATTTTGTTGTTTAAAATAAATAATTTTTCACAATTTAGGGTCGTAAACCACTTTTCGTCATTTATTCTCTAATTTTTATTGTTAATTTATTATCAATTTTTCTATCATTTTTCTCATCTCTTAGTTTTTCTTTTTTCTTTTCCATTTTCATTTTTTCTTTTATCTATTATTTATTCACATAGTTATACTATATTGAAAAAATATTCCATTACCTCAATTATAAAAAAAGTAATTATCTAACCTTTTAAATATCTTTAACCATTTGTATTACTTTTCATTTAAAAAAAAATTATTGTTCTCGAATCATGAGTTTAGTAGTAATGTATATTTTTCTCCCATATTTTTATCACTTTAATTATTAAAAAATAATTACCTAACCCTTTAAATATCAATAAGCATTTTTATGGTATTTTTTAATTTTTTTTCTTCTAGCATGACTTTAGTAGTAATATATATTTTTCTTCCATATTTTCAATTATTTTTTTATTTTATCGTATGTTCTCTTTTTTGCTTTTTCTATTTACTTGATGTGCTAATAATTTTGTATTGTAGCTTCTTAATTGACTATTTTCACTCTAACTTAATATATTAAAATCTTTAAATTATAATCATTTATATTCTAAAATATATTCATTTTCAATCAAAACATTAATTGCATTTTAACAATTATTAAAAAGTCAACATGGAAGCTTACGTGGAATCTGCATTTCTTTTATAATTTGATAAAATCAATTATTTCTTAAATCAATTACATAAAATTTGTGAGTGATCTCATATTTTATAAATTTTTTTTCTTTTCCTAATTCTTTAATTATCCACTCTCCCTTACTCTTTTACTTATTATTGTTTATATGCATAGCTAAGTTATATTAAAAAATACTCCATAACCTCAATTATAATAATTAAATATTTTACCCTCTACATATTAATATCTATTTATCTAAATCTTTATTTCTTAAAAAAATGTACAAATTATTCTTGCAACATGGATTTACCATTATTATATATTTTTCACTCATATAAATTATTCTAACTCCTTAAATAATATAGTTTATTTATAGAATTATTTTTGATCTTATATTTTTTTGCAACATGACTTTAGCAGTAGTATATACTTTGTTGTTTAAAATAAATCATTTCTCACAATATAGCATAAACCACTTCTCGTCATTTATTCTCTAGGCTTTGTCGTTCGTTTATTCTCAAATTTTCAATCATTTTTCTCATATCTTTTTTATTTTTTTCACTTTCTCTTTGATCTATTATTTATTCACATAATTATAATATATTAAAAAAATATTTCATGACCTTAGTTATAAAAAAAAAGTAGTTATCTAACCCTTTAAATATCTTTAACTACTCGTATGACTTTTTTTTTTAAAAAAAAAAAATCTTACATCATGACTTTAGGAGTAATGTATATATCTTGCATCATGACTTTAGGAGTAATGTATATATCTTGCATCATGACTTTAGGAGTAATGTATATTTTTCTCCCATATTTTTAGTCACTTCAATTATTAAAAAAATAATTACTTATCCCTTTCAATATCACTAAACATATGTATGATATTTTATTTAAAAATAATTAAATTCTTGTGCATGAATTTAGTAGTAATATATTTTTCTCCCATATTTTTTATTATTTAATTATTTTATCTTTGATTGCGTGTCGAGGGCATCAAATTTAGTTGTATAAAATATACGAAATTAGGGGTAGGATTACAACTTATCACTCGTCCACAAGGAACTTGTAGATCGTGGTAAGAGGATCGTCCATAGAGATCTTTCGAGAAATTGTAGTTTTGACTCGACTTCCTCGTCACTGAAATTGAGTGGTTTTGGTTCTGCAATTAAGATAATCAAAGCAATTAAAAAGAACAAGGCAAAATTAAATAAAGAAACAATCTTAGGCAGAGATGAATCTTAGCTAAGATTGGCGGTTAAGATTGTTTGTGAACTGATGTGGGGGAAACTCCTGGTAAGGGCGAATTCGTGAGCGCAATCCTTGTTTATTCGATCATTGACCCTTAGATTTTCTCCTTCTCCCTCATAACACTGCTATAGATTGGGAGGTACTCCTTTCCAATCCTACTTTCCTCCTCTTAAAATCACTAGGCGGGAACTCCATTTCCCAATGATCCTGGCCAACGGACACCTTGCTGGTTAAAGGGTTTATCCAATTTAGCTGCTGGCTTGAGTCGCATGAGCTTTCTCAATGGTGCAGGGAAAGATAGGGTCTAGGCCAAGCTGCTCCCAAGTCGGAGCCCTAGATTGTCAGTCTGGTTAGGCCTATATCGATCCAAGTTCACTAACTTCAGCGAAGCTAGCTGCCTACTTGCGTCACTCCGATTTCAGCTCGTCCCCTTTCGCGACTGGCTACAAATTTCTCATCTTACCCAAGGTTGATCAGATCTTAGCCTAGATGGGAACCAGTTTGTTTAACTAGAACTTGAATCAATTACTAATGAGAGGATGTTGAAAACAGATCGGTCTCATGAATCACAAATGCACTCACTCAACCCTTACCAAGAATTGGGTGTTTAGCTGCTAGACATAATATTTAAAGAGCATGAAACGGTATTAAGTCTGCGATGTTCAAAATGAATTATCACAGTATAAAGTGTTTACAGCCAGAAGTTGGAAAAAGGAAGATGTCGTAATTGACAACCTTACCTAACCTTTAACAAGGTTAGAGTCCCCGCCCCTTACGTTTCTTTCCAAATTCTAAACTTCAAAAGGATATGAGATAAAACTAAATCCCAATTGTTCAAATTAGAAATAAAATAAAATAAATACTAAAATAAATAGATTGTTTTGTTAAAAAATAAAATCAGATTGAATCCGAGAGTCCTCCCAGTAGACGCTTCAGCCAGCTATCGGCTCAATCCAAACGCGTCCTTCTTGAATCCATGACCAGCACGCCTCTAACTCGGCAATCTTGGCCAAGCCTGCAGCTAAGATTGCTACTCTGTTGCTTAAGACTGTCGTTTCCTCCATTTCTTTCATCACCCGAGATTTCCTTCAAAAGATGATAGATTGACGTGAAAGGAACAATTTTCACCATAAAGAAGGTAGTTTAAGATGGTAAAAATGTATGGAAATAGACGTCAATCAAACCTCACCAAACGATGCTTGCCCCCATGCAAACTAGAATCTAAACTAAGAAAAACAAAAGAAAGATTCTAAACTAAGAAAATAAAAGAAACACACAATGGCAAACCTCCTGGATAGAATACCCTTAGCCAGTCCCTTTATACCTTCGTACCTATGACAGTCAGCATACTTCTCAATGGATCCTAACCCTTATGAACATGGCCTACTCAACACCCCAAACATCCGAATTCCACATAATCATAACATCTTTGCATTCCACAACAGACTCAACAAGACAAGGCAACCACTGACTTCCCATATTCTCCCCTTAATTCATACTCCTCAATTCATCATTCATTTGCCTTGCTGAAAAATTTCTATGCCAGTGTATAATTATATTTTTTTCTTTGCTCTTTTGGAAGTTTCTTGAATATTTCCACTTGGTGAGGCAAAAATATCAAGACAATTTTTTTTCTTTCAAGAGTGCGCAATTTACTGGGCATAAAAGCAGTTCTCTGAATATTCTACCCTGATAGGGAAAGAATATCAGAGTAGATTCAGCATAACACAAGGCAAAAAAGTTCCATTCACCACTAGCAGTTTTTTTTTCTTAAGGGGATACTTAATATTTTTAGTGGAAGCTTGTCTATTTGTTAAGTCTGTTACAAAATGCTAGACCTCATAATCATGTACAAGATGGATGTTTAAAAGGTACCTGGAAACGTACCCTTACCAGTGTTGAATATGTCAACCTAATTTATTGCCTTGCTAATATGTTACGAGGTCACAAGGTGAAGGATGCTAAAGGTCAAGGTTAAGACATTAGGGATAGGCTTCAAGCATGGTCCAGACTTTGCCAACACTCAAACAAAACACAAAACACACGTCTAAAAACACTCATAAAAAGATAACAAAAATCATACATCAGACTCTAACTAGACAATCTAGGCTACCTAACTTAGCCTAGATTCGAAAAAAATTCATGCAACAAAAGAAAAATCACACAAAAAACACAAAAAATATGTATATACAGACAAATCACCTAAAAACACCCTCACCACACTTAAAGGACACATTGTCCTCAATGTGTAAATGAGAGCTAAAAATAAAAATAAAAGACACAGCGAAAATAAATTGCAAGAAAAGAAAAGACACGACCTGGGGGCTTTTATTGGTTTGCGAGAGGTGGAGGTGGAGGTGGAGGTGGATTAGGCACTGATGGTGTAGAGTCATCCCCTTCTTCTGAGGACTCGGACGAATCGCTGTTGCCGCTAAACTGCGTATCAATCTTGCGGCGCATGCCCGCAACAACTTTGTCCATGGCTTGGATGAACTTGAAGGAAACCTCAAGGAGGTTTTGGATGCGCTGGAATCTGTTCTCTTGCTGCTCCAGGAACTTGCTGATCTGTTCCTGCTAAGCTTTCTCAATGCTCTAGAACAGGGCCAGTTGTTGGTCCACAACTTTCTTCATCTGCTCCTTAGCCTCCAGGTGGTAGTCATGAAATAGATGGTGATTTTCTGTGAAGACTTGGAGTTGATTACGCTGCAGGAGTAAGAGTTCCTTCGCCCACTCTAGGAGTAGTGGATGGATATTGTCTGGGTCATCTGCTGGGTCACTAGTCTTTGCATCTTGACCAAGATCAAGCTCCTTCTCTGTGCTGTTAGGATGGGGGACTGCATCATCAAGCTGGATTGGTCACAGCTTGAAATTACCATTAACCTTCTTCCCATAGAGGTGGTCTGTCACCAACGTGAATCTTATATTAAAACAAAGAAAGCCTTTTTCTACATGGAAATGACCCATCTGGTCAAAAGCCCTAAGATCCATAATCTTAACAGAATAGGATTCATGCATATTCAATAAAGACAGATTAACTCCCCTAGTAGTTACAGTAATAGCAGAGATGAGGGTGCCTAAGATCAATTTAGGAATGTTGTCACATGCTTTGATTTGTCTAACTATCCAGTAGCCTAGATTAACCCTCTTTTTATGCAACATGCACCAAAGTAGAAAAACTTCCAGCTTTGAGATGTTGCCTAAAACTGTTGTCTTACCCAAGAGGTTAATAGACAAGATCCTTTGGAGCATCCTCAAAATTCTGGTGAGCCTTGGCATTTTTGTCAAAATTCCCCTTGGGGTCACCAACTAGCTCCCTATAGGCTACTGTCTTATCCCAATCAGGGGGATAATCAGTCAATGCTTTTTTATACTCAACAGTAGGGTTGCACACTGAAATACCGATACCGAAATAACGAATTACCATACTGTCCGAACGCAAATTCGGACGGTATTTTTTGCCAAATTCGGTATTTCGGTATTACTGTACCGTACGGTAGGTATTTTGGTAGGTTTGGTAATACCGAAATTTGACTGGCACCCTATTTTGATATATATATATGTGTGTGTGTGTGTGTGTGTGTGTGTGTGTGTGTGTGTGTGTGTGTGTGTTTAGTTTATAAATTCAAATTTAGTCATGTGGTCCAGTGGATAAAAGTCCTCTTTAGAGGAAAGAGGGTAAGGGTTCGAACAAAACATCACTCTTTTTATCTTTCTTTTCTTTTCATTTTATCTCTGCCTCTTTCTTTTCTTTTCATCTTTTCATTTTATCTTTGCCACCAGATCTGCCCAAAAATCCCAAACCCATCACCACAATTATCTCTCCCATTCAGCCTCACTACCGTCAAAACTACCCTCACCACCACCGACCCTCTCCCTGATTCAATTCCACAGCTACCACCGCCAACTCACCAAACCCATCTCAATCTTCGCCAAAAAATCCGAACCCATTTCAAAACCACATCGCAGCAGCACCACAACCCATCCAAATTAATTCGTTTCTCCGCCTCACAACCACCACCTCAGCCACCATCTTTGCATCACAACCCGGATCCCTCAGCCACCTCACCGCCGACCAAATCCACAACCAAACAGCCACCTAAATCAAAATCCAACCAAAAATCAGCACCCAAACACCCATCGCCACCGCGTCAAACACCCATCGCTAAACCAAACCTGAACCTCCGGCCTCCTTCCTCCACGTCACCCCTTTCTCCACGATCCAACCCACACGGTCACCACCTGAAATCAGCTCAATCCAACCACCGATCCCTCACTGCCAACCACCACCAGCATCCACCTACCACCGAAACAACCACCACCAGCGCAAATCAACCGTCACCTGAACAACCAAATAGCCACCACACACTCCACCTATCAGTGGTATGTTGGTATGTTGTCTAAATTCTAATAAAGATGTATAATTATTTGATGTATGAATTTTTGTTTAATTTTGTTGGATGTCAAAATCTGAAAATTTTGACAGCATTTCCATTGATTAATGAAGGTTGGTATTTGGTATTTCAGTATACCGAAATACCGTACCGAACTACATTTTGGCATTTCAGTACGGTACCGAAATGTAGTTCGGTACGGTACGGTAGAAATTTTTTATGATTCGGTATACCGAATACCGTAAAATATCGGACGGTATCCCTACTCAACAGAGTCAAGCTCATTTTCCTTAACAAATCCAAGCAAAACATTAAAATCATCAACAGACAAATGAGACCAAATGTCTAGCAACCTAAAATTGACCACATCAGATGCGCCTAGATCAGGATTAGCTCTGCTATTAGCATACAGTTTATCCTGATCTAACCAGAAAAAAACATGAAACTCCAGACACAATTCAGCATAAGCAGGCATATCAAGGTACAAAAATGATTCCCACCCTAGATTGATTATATATTGCCTAATCCTATTACCCACACCCAAGGCATCAAGAAAGGAGAAATCAAGAATAGCAAACTGAGTAATTTCACAAGCATGGTTTTCAATTAATTTTGCCCTAAGATCAGGTGTATTAGGCCTTAGACAACCATTCAATGAACTCAGAGGGGGTAGGGTTACCTTAGCAGTCTTGGCCGCAGGCTTGGCCAAGACTGAAGCTGCTTCTTCATCAGAGTCGTTCTCAGGCTCGACTTCCTCCTACTTCTTCTTTCCTTTTGCAGCCGCTGAGCGCGTTCTTTTGGCTGGCACCACTTCCTCGTCAGCAACCTCCATCTTCCTCTTTCCAGCATTTTTCTTCTTTTTTGTTGAACCCTATTCATAGAAAGGTTCAGAGTCGGCCCGCTTCTTCGCAACCTTCTGGTGAGCCACCTGTTTGCCTCTAAAAGTGGGTTGCGCCTTCTCATCGGAGTCAGTTTTCGAAACCACCTCAACCTCGGGGATACCCTCCTTGCTTACCCTAGACTGGGTTTTTGGCTCTTCTGGAAGGAGAATCTTCTTTCTGGTCGGGAGAGTGCCCTTGGGAGACCCAGAGGTTTTCTCTAGAGGAGGAGTGGAAAATAATTATTTTTCAGGCTGACTTGGAGAACCAGATGGGTCTTTTTCCATTGACATTATGGTTCTGGCTAGCTTAGCGCTATGTCCAGATTCTGTGGCAAATCTTGTTCTGGATTTGTGAGAGAGGGAGATAGCGAAGAGGTAGGAGATTCTTGATTTTTCGGGGCGGGTTTTAGAATGGATGATTTCTTGGAAGATTGATTTGATTTCACCATGTTTTAAGGAAGTTGAATCGTGGAGTGAAAATAGGGAAGTGGAGGAGTTTAGCTGAGGACGTGATGGAGAGATTTTCGGTGAGAGAGAAAATTTAGGGATTTGAGGGTTTAGTGGGAGATAAGGGATTTATCTCATCATTATCTTCATTAATTAGAATTTGAAAGATTTAATTTCCAAATTCTAACCGATGGCCCTACTTTTTCTCCTCCTTGCGACACGTAATCTGCTCCTCTTTCCTTCTTTATCTCCGTTTGTCCCCTAATCCTCGGTTAAAGAAAGTTTGTCCTAGACCAAAAAAGCTTAGCCTAACTCCCTCACCACACTTAATCTTCGCAAACTCCTCAAGAAAATTCCTGAAAGAAGATGAGTTAGTGCCTCTGAAGAATTTGAACAAACAATTTATTCACAAAATAAAAACAAAAATAAGAGAAAAAAAATGAAAGATGCAAAAGAAAAGAATTAAAAAGCATGGGTTGCCTCCCATGTAGCGCCTTAGTTATTTTCCTAGGCTTGACTCTGATCTGTTCTTTCACTGAATCTCAGGTGGGTCCTCGACCACCTGGCTTTTCTTAATTATTGGAAACCCTTCTAGGAACGGTTTGAGTCGTTGTCCATTGACTTTGAACACAATACCTATCTTTTCATTCTTAATATCCACTGCACCATAAGGGTAGATGTTAGTGATAACATATGGACCTTCCCATTTAGTCTTAAGCTTACCAGGAAAGAGCTTAAATCGAGAGTTGTACAGAAGAACCTTTCCCCCAAGTTGGAGGTTTTTCTCAACAATCTTCCTCTCGTCATATGTTTTAATCCTAATCTTAGCTAAGAGCTGGTTGTCATATGCTTGGTTCCTTAGTTCCTCCATCTCGTGGATTTGAAGCTTCATTTCCTCACCTGCTTGGTCATACCTTAGGTTGCATTTCTGAATTACCCAATAAGCTCTGTGTTGCATACCTACTGGCAGATGGCACGCTTTTTTGTACAGCAATTTATACGGAGTCATTCCTTTGGGAGTTTTGTAGGCGGTCCTATATGCCCACAATGCATCATCCAGCCTTTGGCTCCAATCTCGCCGATCTAGGCCAACTGTCTTAGCTAAGATCGATTTGACCTCTCTGTTTGATACTTCTGCTTGGCTATTTGACGAAGGATGATATGCAGTAGAAACCTTGTGTGTTCCTCCATACTTCTTGAAAAGTGAAACAATAATCCTATTGCAAAAATGTGTTCCACGGTCGCTAATGATCCCTCTAGGCACGCCAAATCTGTTCAAAATGTTAGTTTTCAAAAATGAAACAACAGTTTTAGCATCATTGGTCCTAGTTGCTTTCGCTTCTATCCATTTAGACACGTAATCCACAACAAGCAATATATATTGTTTCCCGTTTGACATAGGAAAAGGCCCCATAAAATCAATACCCCATAAGTCAAAAATCTTGCAATTCAATATAACATTCATGGGCATTTAATTTTTAGAACTTATGTTTCCTATCTTTTGGCATTCAATGTCTTGCAGAATTTATAGCTATCATGAAATAGAGTAGGCCAATAAAATCCTAACTCAAGGACTTTTAAGGTTGTTCTCCTAGCTCCAAAATGTCCACCACATGCATAAGAATGACAAAATATTAAGACAGATGGGACTTCACTTTCAAGTATACACCTCCTAATCAATTGATCAGATCCAATTTTCCAAAGATAAGGGTCATCCCAAATGAAATACCTACTGTCATGCTTAATTTTTACCTGTTCTTGAGCCGTTAGGTCTCCAAAGTGTTTACCCGTGGCTAAGAAATTGACGAGATTAGCATACCACGGTCTCATCTCCCGGATCGCATATAGGTGTTCGTCTGGAAAGTCATCTCTGATTGGTTCCAAATCGACTTTCACAAAGCATCTGCTTAGGTGGTCCGCGACTAAGTTCTCCTTTCCTGCTTTGTCCTTTATCTCCAAATTGTATTCCTGCAAAAGTAAAATCCAGCGGATCAGTCTTGGCTTAGATTCTAGTTTGGCCAAGAGATACCTCAAGGCCACATGGTCAGAAAATACTATGACTTTTGTTCCCAACAAATACGATCTGAATTTATCCTGTGCAAAGATTATTGCAAACAACTCCTTCTCCGTAGTGGTGTAGTTCTTTTATGCCTCATCTAGCATCTTGGAGGCATAGTAGATCACGTGTGGATCTCTACCTTTTTTCTGCCCTAGAACTGCACCAACGGCTGAGTTACTAGCGTCACACATCAATTCGAATGAGAGGCTCCAATCTGGTGCTTGCATGATTGGGGCTGTCATGAGTTTCTCCTTGATCTTGTCAAACGCTAATTGGCAAGCCTCATCAAATTTGAAATCTACTTCTTCTTGTAACAGCTTGCACATCGGCTCCAATCTTTGAAAAATCTTTGATAAACCTGCGATAAAATCCTGTGTGGCCAAGAAAACTTCTAACCTCACGCACACATGAGGGGTAAGGCAAGCTTTTAATAACATCAATCTTAGCCTGGTCAACTTTTATGCCTTTCTTAGAAACTACGTGGCCTAGGATTTGATGGTTCCGAAGGGACATGTAAATGTCGTCTTCTCTTGGTCCTCTAGTACCACAGGAATTTGATAGAACCTCGAATAACCGTCTAAGAAATAGTAGTGGGACTTACCGGTCAATCGTTCCACCATTTGATCAATGAATGATAACGGAAAGTGGTCTTTCCTAATGACTTGGTTAAACCTCCGGTAGTCTATACAGACTCTCCATCCATTCTGAATTCTTGTGGTCCTTTTAACTCCATCTTCTCCTTCGGTCACAGTAATCCCCGTCTTTTTAGGTACAACCTACACAGGAGAAACCCATGAACTATCAGAGATTGGGTAAATAATTCCAGCATCAAGCAACTTAATAATTTCCTTCTTGACAACTTCCATCATCGAAGGGTTTAGCCTCCTCTGGGGTTGTCGGACTATTTTCTTATCCTCTTCCACATGTATCTTGTGGGTACAAATGGTTGAGGATATGCCCTTGATGTCTGCCAAGGTCCATCCGATAGCCTCCTTGTGTTCTTTCAACACGTCTGTCAATCTGGCTTTTTTCTCGTTGGAAAGCTTAGCTGAGATTATTACTGGCAGAGTTTTATCTTGGCCTAGATAGGCATACTTAAGATGTTTCGGCAACTCCTTAAGATCTAGCTTAGGTGCCTGCACAATAGATGGTAAAACCTTAGAATCAGACATACACAACAATGGATAAATTAATGCTTCCTTCAGTGGTTCAGCTTTGTGAAGATCTGTTACGATCTCCCTAAGATCATCCTGATTCCCTACTCGGTCTTCCAATTCTTCCAGTGTCTTAGCTGAGATATCTCTACTTAAGACAAAATCAAGCGGATCAGTAGCACATAAGTCTGCCATTTCTTCTTCGATAGGATATAAAACATCAATAAAATTAACATTGTGAGTCTCATTTTGATATTTCAATCCTTCCTTCATGTAGAACTTAATCGTGCTCCCACAAAATTCTAAAATGATACTACCTTCATATACATCTATCTTTGCTCTCGCCGATCTAAGGAAAGGTCTTCCTAAGAGCACATCTGTTGTACAATAAGGTAGGTTAGAATTCATCTCAACAATATAAAAATCCACAGGATATATAAAATTATTGACTTGGACGAGAACCTCCTCTACCACTTCCTTGCGATGAATTACGGTTCGGTCGACCAATTTAATTAAGACCTGCGTATCTTTCATTGCCCCCATTTGTAATGTCTCGTACTCTCTCAGAAACATTACGTTGATTCCAGCTCCTAAGTCGCAAAGAGCCTTTTCCACCATTTTGTTCCCGATCTTGCAAGGGATGGTGAAAATTCCTTGATCTCCGTATTTCTCCGGGAGCTTATTCTGGAGTACTGAAGAAATATTTTGTGTAAGATTCACTCTTTCAATCCCTGCAAGTTTCCTTTTGTTAGTACAAAGCTCTTTCAAAAAATTTGCATAAGAGGGTACTTTAGAAATCAACTCTAGCATAGGAATATTCACTGCCACTTTGCCAAAAATGTTCATGAATTCCTTAGCTTCATCTAATTTCTTCTGCTTTGAAGACTTGGGAGGATAAGGAGGTGGAATCTCCACTTTTTCCTGAGGTTTTGAACTTTGCTCATCAGTCTTGGCCACTAGCTTGGCCAAGATTGGTCGTTCCTCTTCTGTCTCGGCTGGAATATCAGTCTTAGTCTCAGTCTTACCCAAGATTGGTTCTGGCTGAGGTTCTGCCTGGATTTCTTCGTCTTCCTCATCTTCATCCTCAAACATCTGGTTATGTACCTCTTTATCCGACTTGGCACCCTTTCTTTCAGGCAAGACGTTTCCACTCCTAAGGTGAATAGCACTTACATTGTGCCTAGGATTATTTTCAGTAGTTGAGGGTAATTTGCCACCTGACTCAGGCTGCTGCTTTTGTTGGGCGAGTTGGCTGATTTGGTTCTGCATCTCAACAAGACTAGACTGGGTTGCCTACATAAATTTTTGTAACGTATCCTCTATGGGGACTCTAGTAATCTTAAGCGGTTGAGGTGCTGGTGGTAATTGTGGGACGGTGACCTGATTTGATTGAGGAGGTCTGGGTACGAAGTGTTGAAAATTAATGGGAGATTGTTGTGGTTGTTAGTGGTATTGTTGTTGTGGTTGTTGGCTAGGCTGAGGCTGATCCTGTCTCCACCTTAGATTGGGATGTTGCCTCCAAGGATATTGGTTACTCTCATGGGGAAACTTAGGTTGTCCTTGATTATAACCATACGCAACATTGATTGGAATTGGGGCAGGATCTCCCGGCTGTTGCACCATGTAACAGTTGTGCGTTGGATGATCTAGCTGTTGACAAATCCCACAAATTGGAGCCATGGGATTTGCTGCTGCTTCTGGAGCTTGTACTTGAGATGTGGCACCTGTAGAAAGATTCATCAACATATTAGAAATCTCATTAAGCTTGTATTCAACATTTAAAGCATTCAAAGAAGAAGGTGCAGAATTTCTCTCGGTTGAGGAATTGTTTTGGCAATTGTCTGCCATTGTTTGAAGATGCAATTTGGCTCTTGTTGGTGTAAGGTCTTGAAGTGCCCCTCCAGGGGCTGCATCCACCCTCTCCTTATCCTTTACGCACATTCCATCATAGAAATACTGGATTAGGAGATTGCCAGCCACACCATGGGTAGGGCAAATGTCTTGAAGGTCCCTAAACCTCTGATGGTATTCACTCAAGCTCTCGTTTCCTCTCTGCTAGATGGAAACTAACTTCTTTCTAGCCGCTCCTGCCTTGGTTGCGTTCCAATACTTGTTCAAAAAGGCAGCGTACATCTCTCCCCATGATGTGATAGTGTTATGGGGCAAGCTATAAAACCAATTCTCCGTCGAATCCTCTAGAGACCAGGGAAATGCTTTTAGTTTGGCCCTCTCTATTGATATTCCCACTGGCTTTAGAGTGTCGCACTGGAGGTGAAGGTTCCTCAAATGGTTATACGGATTTTCGTTCGAGTGGCCATGGAACTTGGTAAGAGTGGCTATAATGTTTGTTTTGATAGACCAATCATTAGTCACTGGGGGTAGGTTGATACAGGAGTAAGTCACTCGTTCTGCCCCCCTGTTTTGTTCCCTCATCGTCTGTTCTTGCTGGTTTTCTTCCATGTTTGGGACTTGGTTTTCAGCTGGGCCAGGATCTTGGCCTAGATTGCTGCTGGAATTAGATTATGTTTGTGTCCTAGAAAATTCACCGTCGAGTTTCCTCTTGGCTTTCTTTCTATTTTATGCCTCGGTCCTTGTAAGTTTTGGATTCAAATGTAGCAAATCTTCCTTTGAGGACCTGGTCATCAACTACAAAAGACAAAAATAAAAACAAAACTACAAAAACACCGTCAAAAGATCCCCAGCAACGGCGCCAAAATTTGATTGCGTGTCGAGGGCATCAAATTTAGTTGTATAAAATATACGAAATTAGGGTTAGGAATACAACTTATCACTCGTCCACAAGGAACTTGTAGATCGTGGTAAGAGGATTGTCCACAGAGATCTTTCGGGAAGTTGTAGTTTTGACTCGACTTCCTCGTCACTAAATTTGAGTGGTTTTAGTTCTGCAATTAAGATAACCAAAGCAATTAAAAGGAACAAGGTAAAATTAAATAAAGAAACAATCTTAGGCAGAGATAAATCTTAGCTAAGATTGGTGGTTAACTGATGTGGGGGAAACTCCTGGTAAGGGCGAATTCGTGAGCGCAATCCTTGTTTATTCGATCATTGACCCTTAGATTTTCTCCTTCTCCCTCATAACACTGCTATAGGTTGGGAGGTACTCCTTTCCAATCCTACTTTCCTCCTCTTAAAATCACTAGGTGTGAACTCCCTTTCCCAATGATCCTGGCCAACGGACACCTTACTGGTTAAAGGGTTTATCCAATTTAGCTGTTGGCTTGAGTCGCATGTGCTTTCTCAATGGTGCAGGGAAAGACAAGGTCTAGGCCAAGCTGCTCCCAAGTCGGAGCCCTAGATTGTCAGTCTGGTTAGGCCTATATCGATCCAAGTTCACTAATTTCAGCGAAGCTAGCTGCCTACTTGTGTCACTCCGGTTTCAGCTCGTCCCCTTCGCGACTGGCTACAAATTCCTCATCTTACCCAAGGTTTATCAGGTCTTAGCCTAGATGGGAACCGATTTGTTTAACTAGAACTTGAATCAATAACTAATGAGAGGATGTTGAGAACAAACCGGTTTCACGAATCACAAATGCACTCACTCAACCCTTACCAAGAATTGGGTGTTTAGTTGTTAGACATAATAATTAAAGAAAATAAGAAATAATTGACGAACATGAAACGGTATTAAGTCTGCGATGTTCAAAATGAATTATCACAGTACAAAGTGTTTACAACCAGAAGTTGGAAGAAGGAAGATGCCGTAATTGACAGCCTTCCCTAACCTTTAACAAGGTTAGAGTCCCCGCCCCTTACGTTTCTTTCCAAATTCCAAACTTCAAAAGGATATGAGATAAAACTAAATCTCAATTGTTCAAATTCGAAATAAAATAAATAAATACTAAAACAGATAGTTTGTTTTGTTCAAAAGCGGAATCAGATTGAATCCAAGAGTCCTCCCAGTAGACGCTTCAGCCAGTTGTCGGCTCAATCCAAACGCGTCCTTCTTGAATCCATGACCAGCACGCCTCTAACTCGGCAATCTTGGCCAAGATTGCTACTCTGTTGCTTAAGACTGGCGTTTCCTTCATTTCTTTCATCACCCGAGATTTCCTTCAAAATATGATAGATTGACGTGAAAGGAACAGTTTTCACCATAAACAAGGTAGTTTAAGATGGTAAAAACGCATGGAAATAGACGTCAATCAATCTTATGTTATTTTTTTATTTTTTTTTGTATTTTAGCTTTTAATTGACTTCTCCCATATTTTTTATTTTTTATTTTATTTTATCGTATGTTCTTTTTTTTCTTTTCTATTTACTTGATTTGCTTCTTCTTTTTGTATTGTAGTATTTTAATTGACTTTTTACATTATAACTTAATATATTAAAATCTTTAAGTTCTAGTCATTTATATTCTAAAATATATTCATATTCAATCAATAACTATATCATTAATTGTATTTTAACAATTATAAAAAATACAATATGGAAACTTATGTGGCATCTGCATTTTTTATAATTAAATAAAACCAATTATTACTTAGATCAATTACATGAATTTTGTTAGTTATCTCACTTCTTATAATTTTATTTTCCTAATTTTTTAATTCTCCACTCTCTCTTACTCTCTTACCTATTATTATTTATACACACAACTAAGTTATATTAAAAAATATTTCATAACCTCAATTAGAATAATTAATTTTTTAACCCTATATATATATATATATTAATTACTATTTATCTAACTTTTTGTTTCTTTAAAAAATGTACAAATTATTCTTACAACATGAATTTACACCATTACTATATATTTTTCACTCTTACAAATTATTCTAACTCCTTAAACAATATTGTATATTTATATAAGTATTTTTGTTCTTACATTTTGCAACATGACTTTAACGGTAATATATATTTTGTTGTTTAAAAAAATAATTTTCTCACAATATAGCGTGAACCACTTCTCGTCATTTTATCCTTTAATCTTTGTTGTTCATTTACAATCATTTTTCTCATTTTTTTATTTTTTATTTTTTATTTTATCTTTTATTTATTCACATGCTTATACTATATTAAAAAAATATTTCATTACGTCAATTATAAAAAAAATAGTTATCTAAAATTTTAAATATCTTTAACCATTTGTATGATTTTTTATATTTTTAAAATAAAAATTGTTCTTGCATCATGAGTTTAGCAGTAATGTATACTTTCTCCCATATTTTTAGTTACTTCAATTGTTAAAAAAATAATTACCTAATCCTTTAAATATTACTAAGCATATGTATGACACTTTAATTTTTTTCTTATAGCATGACTTTAGTAGTAATATATATTTTTCTCTCATATTTTTAATTATTTTATTGTATGTTCTCTTTTTTCTATTTATTTGATTTGCTATTTTTTTTTAGCTTTTTAATTGAGTTCTTACGTTCTAACTTAATATATTAAAATCTTTAAATTCTGGTATTTATATTTCAAAATATATTCATATTCAATCAATAATTATAATATTAATTGCATGTTAATAATTATTAAAAAGATAATATGGAAGTTTACGTGACATCAAGTGAGATTGCTTAAATGATGACATGACATCACCATAATGATACACTCTCTAATTTTTAGCTTTCATATATATTATTATAGATTTTAGATTTCAAAGAATCCACTTGTACTTATCCATTTGCAACCATAAACCTAGAGTTATCAATAGATTGAATTTTAATCTGAATCTGAATCTGATTTGAACCGGTCTAAATTCGAATTAAGTGAATATGGGTCACCTATTATACTCCGTTAATTCGATTAGAGTCTGAACCCGTTTATAATCTATCTCCTTAACGAATCAAATATGGACCTATGCCAATTCGATCAGATAAAAATACGATCCGAAACAACAACAACAACAATAATAATAATAATAATTTATTTTTCCTACTGTAACTAAAACAAATTGGTAATTTTATCGCGACAAATCATGATTGAGATATACATATGCAGTGCCTAGATATAATTATTGGGGGAAATAGTTTTTTACTCCCCTATACTATCGTGAAAAAGCAAAAACCTCTCATGTACTTCATTTTTTGCATTACGCCTCCCCTGGACTACTATTTTCGGGCAAAAAGCCCCTTCCGTCCACTTTCACTAACGAATCTGTTAAAAATACTTCTTATAGCCGGTCATGGGTATTTATTTCATTTTCCCTTTTTCTTTTCTTCACCTCTGCTACGCCTTCTTTATTTCCTTTTTCTTCTCTTCACCTCTTCACCTCTGCCCACAGCTCCAATCTCCATTTCTTTATTTCCTTTTTTCTTTTTCTTTTTTCTTTTTTCTTCTCTTCTCTTCTTCCTTGGACATTTTTTGGTAGAACCAAGCCCACAACTCCATTATTGTGCAAAAAGTAGTGAAAGAGGAGGAATTGGAGTTGCAGTAGATCTGGCCACATCAACAACAAACACAACCCAAACCCATCACCGACACACGTAGCCACCCAACACCGACCACCACCGGCCAACGCGCAACCTACTACACCGCATCCAACCCACGCGACTCCGTCGGCGGCGCGTGCAGCTACGGCGACCTCGTCAGGGCCGAGTACGGGATGGTCACCGTCGGGCTGAGTAAGTCCCTCTACGATGCGTCATCCGGCGACCTGCTTTCTCCAATTTAATTTGGGATTTCATTTTTTACCGTTAAGAATATGTGGGTAATTAGATGAGGTAATAGTTTGGGATGATCTGGTTGGAGTGGTGGTGGTTTAGAATTTAGATGTTGTTGTGTAATTAGGGCTTGTAATATAGGGGTTTGATAAATTTGTAGATTTATGATTTTTTGCAATAAAAATAAATTTGTGCCATTATTTTTCTTGCAAATCGGCAGCAAGGTTTTATTTTTTTTCATTTTATCCTTCAAAACTGCAAAAATACGGCCAGAGAAGAAAAAGGAAAAAAGAAAAAAGGAAATAAAGAAATGGAGATTGAGGATGAAGGCCTACCAGAGGAGAGGAGAAGAGAAAAAAAAGGAAAAAAAATATAATTACCTGCTATAACAGGTTTAAAAAAAAACATATTGTAGTAGGTAATCTGTTAGATTTAACACCTAAATTTAACGTAAGGGAGCAATTTGCCCGAAAACAGTAGTCTAAAGGAGGGGTAATGTAAAAAATGAAGTACATGGGAGGTTTTTGCTTTTCGACGACAGTACAATAGAGTAAAAAACTATTTCCTCTAATTATTATGATTGTGGTATTTTGTTGTTCACCGTTTTGTATATGACATACATATTTTGGTTAATTGATAGCATATTGCTTATTATTCCTCAATTTATTTTCCTTTCGGTTTTTGAATGAGAAGAAAACTTCAATTAGTTGTTCCCATTGACAAAATCATTTCTATTTCAGTCAGCAATTGCCTCAAAAAATCTGTTGAAAAGAGCCAAAGAGGTTGGAGATGAACATGTATGGCACAAATTATTTACATGGTACGAATGTATTCTTTAATACCATATTAAAAAAAATTGAAAAAAAAATACCGACTAAATTAAGTAAAATTTGGTTCAATAGTTTAGTAATTTGTACTACTTCTGTCCTTTAATAACTGACGCTTTCTTACATCCTTTATTAACTTACGCTTTCCTTTTTTTAATCTTTTTCGAAGCATATATTTTATGTAAATGACAAAAAAAATTATGTATCAACCCAATTTGATGATAGTGTGTTAATTTGAGTGGAAATTAGGAAAAAAAAGTGAAACAATGTAGAATAAAATAAGATAAAAAATCATATTTTTAATTTTACTACTATTTCAAAAAGTCAGTTATTAAAAGACGGAGGGAGTATGTAATAGTTGGGTGCACAGCCCTAGCTGCTGCTCCTTCCTCTCCCTCTCCCATTCCCGGAATACCGAATTGGCTCCGCATCATCAGCTCCTTCTTCCTCCTCCGTGGGCTTCTTTTCTCTCGCTTTCTGTCTCCTCCCTCTCCCTTCGTCCTTTTCAGGAATCCTCACTTCCTTCCGCTTCCTCTCATTTTCTTTTCAATACCATGGCGTCTTCACCCATTTCCCACAGTGGGCTGATTTTTATGGGCCTATGTGTTTGTACTTATCATCCTTTCGGCCTTTTTATAAGTTTTTTTTGGGGGTCATTTCTCATTTGTCTTTTTATTTTTATTATATAATTAATTTCTGTTTCTAAATATTATTCAAAATAATTATAATAATAACACTTTTTATTTATTTTGAATAACACTACATATACTGACTTCTAAAAATTAATATTATTTTCTGGGTTCAATTTTCTGCCAGTCCTCATTAAAACTGGTGAAATCTCCAATTTTAAGGTAGGAAGAGGGAGTCATGACCGTTTCAAATTTCAATCAAACCTCTCCATATTAGACCATACACATCACCAAAATGTACTGTGGTACATGGCAAACAATTTTTACCATTACAAGAAAAACTTTATAAAAATCTATAAACCTATAATGCATATATAGCTAATTCTTACTATGACCTACTACTAGTAGGTACTTCAATAATTCAATTCAAATTTGTTGCTGAGCTATGTGCATGTGGGGGCTGGGATGAGATGGAGATGGAGATGGACATAAAGTGTATGCCCTAAAAACGTATTCTAGATATTCCAATTCACAATCACAAATTACTCACATAAATAGTTGGTCGAGCTTTATTAGTAAAGCCTACCATTTATATAATGAATCGAATATAAAATTATAGTTGACACACCGAGGGCAAACTGTCGATGAATGCATTTGAGGGGCCTTTTCGTTACCAACAACTACTACCCCACTACCAGAATCAAGATCCCTTAAAGGAATTGTCTTTGATCTTGAATCATGGAGTGTTCTTTCTTGCACCTTCTTGTGTATGTATCAGACATCAATCACTGTATAGAATAATTAAGGATGCATTAAATGAGTAACTACTTGTCTTAAATTTGGTCCTGTCTAGCAGTATCAGCACAGTGCAAATCTTGTATCTTTGTCTGCCTTGTAAATTTGTGGATGGATGGAATAGAAATGGATGCTTCCGCAAAATAATTTCTGTGTTCTCTATTCAATCAGTCTAATCTAGAGCTACAACATAACATAATTTTTCATTAATAAAAAAACTGCAATGGCAGATGACTTTCCTATTTGTGATGTTCAATCATTGTCACATCTGCAAAATCCTGTTTTGTAACATTGATAATTCCAGAAAGTCACGGTGCTTATGTGCATGAACGATGGATTTCATCTGACTTTTCTGCTTTTCTGACGAGATTAATTTTATTCGAATATTATTGAATTTAAAAAAAAAAAACAAATTATCTCATGAGAAATATTAAAAAAATTAAAATTAGAGTTGACTCTAAGGTCATATATGACCCGTAAATATGTGGATCAGTAAATACTGAATAGAAGAAAAAAAAAGACGACTTTTCGAGAACTGAATTAAAAGTGAGGAAACGTATTATGGTTCAAGCAGGGAAATTTTTTGCTGACTTCTTTAATCCTAGGATTAGAAGCTGCTAACCCCACTAATTAATTCAATAATCTAGAATTAGAAGAACTTGCTTATTCTGTCCCTTTCTTCTGATGTGGGCCTCATTCCATTTCCATCCGATTGTTTATTGCTAAACTTAGTCATAAATAGATTGAAAAATTCTGAGGGAAGCAACTACATATCCTACACATCCATGGAAAAAATCACCATCATTGTGTTTTTTTTCTTTTCCAGCTCCATTTCCAAGAAACTAAGCCCACATGCACAAGATTGGTAGCTGTTGTTGATCTTTTCTGGGTCAGTAAAACTTCTAAGTTGGGAATTTAGTAAAATAGGTCACATTACAATCTCAAACCATATTTCTATCATTTTTTAGAAAATGAAAGAACAAAACAACTTTCCTTTAACTAAAATTTTGAGTTTGAGTTTGAATTTTAAAAATAAAATAAACCATGTTATGAGAATTTCGTTCCTTATTAAAAACTCGACGGTGTACAAACGAGATTAATTTCAGTTTAGAAAGAGACTTAGAAAAAAAAGGAAAAAGAAGTAATGTACTGCTACTAACTTATTTCAAAAAAGTGAAGTCATTACACACTAGAGTACACACTTACAATAAAGTACAACCTAAAAAGAAAAGAAAAGAAACTCCTAAACTACACCAGAAACAAGCACCTCTCTTGTTCTGCTACTGTCATTATTATTATTATTTGTTTATTATTTGTTTTTACAGGCATCTTCCTCCATATCCTGCATTTCTGAATAATGCTTGCTTTATCTCTTCAGAACTTACCATTGTCTGCTGATTCAGTTCCTGTCATCATCATTACAGGAAAAAGTGTAGAAATTAGACATTCTTTAAAAAAAAAAACTACTCCTTCAAATGAGAATTGATGAATGGTGCTGTACCTCAGAGCAAGAAGCTTGCATTGCAAAGTCATTGAAACAGCTAATGACACATTGTTGAATCTCAATGCCTAATGCTTCTAATGTATTTAGAGTTGACAGCAACAACCCTGGCTTTGTTGCACAGGAAATCTCAATTCTTGTATCTACATCTCTTCTTTCCACATCAAACTGTGGGCAGAAAACATTAAAGAAATCAAAAAAATATATATTCAAAATCCCAAAATCTCATACACTGTTTGTTACAAGAAAGTTCATACCTTTGGTGTATTTCTAATCACATTGCTGCTGGGTTTTGTGTCCTTGAGAATTCCTACGGTGTTCAGCTGATTTGAACCCACTTCTGTCTCCTGTTGCAGATTATTGATTCTCTCCATCAACTCCTTCACATAATCAATTGTATCTCCAAGAATTGATGTTCTGTCCATCTGTGGAAATAGCATTTCAAGATTTCATCAAAATAAGCCTCAGGATTTCAAGAATTCAAGATTTGAAGTTTCAAGATTTACCTTGCTTATCTTGGGAACAATTGATCTGAGCATTGAAAGTCTGTCATTTAGCCTCTTTCTGCGCCTCCTCTCTGCCATCAAATTCTTTGAAGGCTGCCCTTCCAATTTCGTCCCTCTAATCTTCCTTTGAGGAAAACCAGCACCAGCAGCACCCACATTGAAATTTCCTGCAACTTCTGGGGACTGAATTGGCTCAACTTTGAAGCAATTGACCTCCTCATGATTTGAAGCAAGATAGCCATAATGCAGATGATCTTCTCCCTCCATCAAAGAAATTGCAGTATTTTCTTGAACATTTTCTTGAACAAGAAATGGAGGAGTGCCAAATGTGGTAGTACTGTAAGAAGAATCAGTGAACTGGGGAACGGAGAAATCCTCAGTGAAACAGTAATTCTGGCTAAAGTTATGATCTTGGTGATCAAGAAGTGAAGGTGGGTTTTCATCAAAACAGCCATTACTCCACCCAGAAGTGAAAAAATCACTCATTTCTGTTGGCAAATTTGGAATTGTGTCCCAATTATCTCTGCTCATAGCTAACAGTTCTTCTAGGAAGCCATGCTCATTTAGCTCCATTTCTTTTCTGTTTTTCTTGGGAACTGATAATGCCTTGATATTGTGAAATCTGCACCGAGTTTGAGAATTTATAGGTAGACACAAGAAAAAGGTTTTAGGGTAATTAAAATTTATAGGAGTGATATAATATAATAATACTAAATTATGTTGTATTTTTTTATGACTTTTAAGGAAGCTAGTTTCATATTGAAAAATAAATAAATAATCACGTAAATGAGTTAATATAGTAGTAAGTCAGCGAGTTAAAATTGTAATTTATACGTGACAATTTAAATATATTAAAGAGTTATTTTTTACGTGACAGAAGGAGTATATACTAATTAGATATGTGATGATCTCCTAATTTTCAATTTATTTATTTATTGGGGGCTCATTTCCAACATAAGTATGTTTAAAAATCATACTTCTTCCGGTGTAAAATAAGTGACTCTTTATGATAATAAAAATTTATTTCACCATGATTTTTGATCTTATTTTATTTCATATTGTTTCATTTTTATTCCTAATTTTTACTCAAATTAAAACATCATCATCAAATTGGATTGATGCATAAAAAAAAATTGTCATTTGTATAAAGTATTGACTTCGAAAAAGATAAAATGACAACCGGAAGGAGTATAATAGTAGGAAAACATGTTGGATTTTTCATGACTTTTTAGAGGCTAAAAGATTGAAAATGTGATCTGTTTTCTGATTTTCTTATGTATTTCTCTTTTTGCTGATATCATGTCTCTTTTTCACCAAAATCTCTGTGATTAAAACAAAAGTGAGGATTAAAATATACTATTTTGTAATTTTCCTGAAAACTTTGACCCTTCACGGTCTGTGGTCTGTCTTCATCAAAAAGGATGGACTATTAAAGCATTGCATAAGACTCTGACAGGTTGACCTCGTGCATTTATAAGACGATAAATGTTTATTTTAGTTCTTATATTTATCTAAACAATTTAAATTAGTCCTTACGTTTAATTTTGACCGAAATTGATCTTCATATTTTTTATTATTTATTAAATTAATCCAATTGATTATTATTTTTTAAAAATTTCAAAAAAATATGTTTCGTTACTAATATCCTACATGGTATGATAATATGGTCAAAATAATAATAATAATTTTTTTTATTATCTTTATTATTAATTCTTTGTAAGATTTTAATAAAAACTACCATTTTTTTTTGAATTTTTTGAAAAAATAAAAGTTACTCAAATTAAATCAATTTAAATGATTTCAGCAAATTATATAAATATGGGGATCAATTTTATCCAAAGATAAACTTAAGGAATAATTTTAGAATTTTAGACAAACTGTAAGGACTAAAATAAAAATTTAACCTATTATATTTACTTATTTTTTTGCTTATTAAAAAAAATATCAACAATAAGAAAATTAAAAAACATTTAACTGCAAATTTTGATGAGTTGGGTTGGGTCCCATACTTGTTTGCCTCTTGAACTCTCGGTTCTAAACCTCCAAATGGGCCACTGCTGGGCCTCTGCTCGTTTTCTTCTTCTTTTATTGCATTATTTTTTTTCTTTTTTCTTTTTTTTCTTTTATCTTTATTTTTATTAATGTTGTTTTATAAAATGGATTGATATATGAATCTAAATTTTGTTAATAATTTTTCACCATCACACCACAATTTCTAGTTTCCATCCTATTTTTTGAGGGATTAATGTAAACGGATCGGTAAGGCTCTTTTTATAATTTTTTGGTAGATTCTACTTTTTTTTCACCGTTGATTTAATAAATAAAACAATTTATGACATAAACATTAAAATGCTAGGTGTTATTTTGGCCATTGAATCAGTTATGAAAGAAAATAGAATATGTTAAAAAGTTATTATAAATGTCCTAATTTTTTTCAAATTAATCATATATTAATTTATACTCGCTCCATCTCAAATTAAATAATTATTTTGGTGGTTTCCACGTACTAAAAAAACTATTTTTCATTGTTTCAAATATTTTAAGTTTTTATTTAACATTAATTATCTCTTCTCAATAATAAACGATGAGTTAATAATACTCCCTCCGTTTTTTTTACTTGACGTTTTAGCCCAAAAACTACTATCTGTAATTATTTGACGCCTTCGTTGTTTGTGCCATTTTTCATTTTTTTACTATTATTTCTGACGCGTAGGCTTCTGATTGACGCAACTTTTTCAATTGTTTAATATAAAAATTGACCCGAGTCTCTAACATAAAGTAATTTTTTTAATTTTTAATATTAAAATTGACGTGTGGGTTCCTGATTGACGCATTTTTTTAATTTCTATAATATTAAAAACCTACACGGGCCCACTTACTCTTAACTCTTGTAATTTGTAGGCTCGCATTAAATAAAAAAAATGAAAAAGTGAAATGATATTTAATTTGAGACACCTCAGAGACGGATAAAGTAATAATTAATTTTCATGGAATTACTGCAATATTACGTAAATGACACGAAGGGGGGACGACACGTGTGGAAGGAAACAGGGAAAGAAAAGAAAAGAAACCAGGGGCGCAGTTTCTCCCTGCCAGCCCGACACAAAGCGGTTTCTAACCTGACCGCTCTGCCACGTCAACAAAACCATCTTTGACAGCCCACAATAATACGTCTCTCTCTCTCTCTCTCTAAACCCCAAAAACCGCTCTCTTCTTCTTTTCTACAAAAATTGTTTTTGTCGTGTAATATCTTGTTTTGGGAATGGGCATTGATTTTTGCGGGCCCAACTAGAACTTTGTAGGGCCCATTTGCTACAGTGTTGAAATTGTTAGAAACAGTTTGCTCAGGCTTTGAATCTGAGATTCTGAGCTACAAAGAGCAGCAGATAATCGTATTTTTACTCTTTTTTTGGTGTAAAGATAATCGTAAATTATTATCATGTGTGATGACGAGAGAGTATTGCACAAAAATAAGACCTTTCATTGTGAACGTGATGTTTGGTATTTGGCATTTTCCATACGTCGGCTACGTTCATCGTTATTTTCTACATATGAAAACGTTTTTTCTTTTCTTATATTTATGCATTTTGCACTGCATGAAATTAGGTGTAATAAATAAGAGTGTGAACATTCTTTTTCCATTTCATGAAACGACATGAAATATACAGACAGGCTCATTGACCAGAATTTATAATCATATAAATTTGTCTGAACAACTAAATAACTTTTGTCGCCATTGATTGCCAATGCCAGGTCGTGGTCGTAAAGACGTTAATTATGGGCTTTTTTTTCCAGAGCCGTACAGAACAACAGATCACACTGCTCACTGCCGTCGTTTACCTGCATCTTGATAGCCAGACCTGCCACCTAATATCAATCCATGTGCACACTACAAATAAAAATTGATAAATTAATCAAAATACTAATTTATTACTTTTTTCGGTCTCCATTAAACACGTCATTTGAGCCAAAAATTTAGGCAATTATTAGTTGGTTGTGTTATGAATAATTAATCTTATTTATTTTTAATCAACACACAATAATGAACTCGAAATAAAAGAGTAAGGAAGAGAAAAAAAACACATATGTTAAACGTAAAAAACCACAAACAAGTCAGAAAAAATCTACGATCAAAGTACAACATACTAAGAATGCAATGGGCTTTGGGTCCCCTATTTAACTTGGGCCAATATTTAACAATCTTCACCTTGGTTTGAAATATCTTCCGTCATCATCCTTGGAGCACACTATCACTGACTTGCCAATGCCCGTAAAGGCCTAGTGTTTCTGCACCACACTAACTAAATCTAGGCGATGCCTAAACTTGTCCACCACCACTATCTTGGTCAACATATTTGTTGCATTGTCTTGAGTACCAACCTTCACAAGATCAATCTCACCAGAATTCACTAATTCTCTAACCTTGTGATACCTCACAGTTAGGGGTGTGCAAAAGTTCCGATACCAAAAATTTCAATTTTTCGACCTGAATTTTTTTCTATTTCGGATCAAAAATTTTGGGTATCGGAAGTCGATACCAAAAATTAGATTTCAGCTCTGTCGCACCCCCTTTTTCGTTGAAAACGAGTCAAGGTTCGGGACGGGCCACAATGTGAGACAAGCGTTGGACTTGTCTTAACATTATGCAAAATGAAGTCGTCACCCTAATTTTCTAAGGTTTAGGGAACCTAATCGTCATGGCATAAAAAATAAATAAACTAAGGCACAATGGTCTAACCCAAAGAACAACGGTTCGAGGTCGTATTTATGGACTTGGGAAGGTGTTAGGCACCCAAGTCACATCCTAAAAAGGTTACCGGTATGCGAGGTGTTTTGAAAATATTTTAAACATGTAATTGGGCCCTTAAAGGTGACGTTACATCTTAGCATTCGGGACTTGTTATTTCCGTTTGGGTTCGAGGGATGGGGTTACCATTTTTTCTTGATGCTAGAGCGGACGTTCCCCCCTTATCATTGGGCCATGCATGACTTAGTTACTACGTGATCTATTATGGCAAAACTAGTAAGATACCGATTGATGCATGCATATATATTTTGCGTGGTATTGGGACCACCATACTCATATATCAATACATAGCAATTAATTTCATGGCATGAAAAATAAGTGACGTAAACACGTTGTACATGTGAGATTGATTTTAATTGTTTTAGCAATTCTATATGTCATGCATATGAATGAGTGGGTTCTAGCGCTTTCTAAGTGGCCATGCCTACGAGGTGATCGAGGTTTTGACCTCTTTAATAAATATTCATTCAAAGCATAAAAACAAATAAACATTCATTTAAAGCATAAAAATAAGTAAAAGGATTTAAGATAAACTTACCTGGTTCAAAACCAAAGTTAACGACAATTGATAATAAAATAGATATAAACAAACATACATGATTTTTAATTAATTATTACAAACCGCAATTTAAAATAATTACTTAACTAATTATTACAAACCACAATTAAAATAAATACTTAAGTAATCATTACAACGATCGGTTGATGAAAATAAATCGATGGGCCTCGATGACGGGGCCCACAGCTGGGCCCCCTGCTGGGCCCAAGATAAACCAGCTCAGCCCAACATGTGGGCTGACAGCTTCTTTCTTTTCATTTCCCGCATGGGCCAGCCGCAAGGGCCAGCCCAATCAACCAAGACGCTTCTCTTCTCCTCGAACGGAGCCCATTCTTTTCCTTGCATGGGCCAAGCAAGCAAGCAAGCCCATTAACCAAACAATTAACAAACCAGCACAACCCTTCCTTTTTTAAAAACAATCCCGCTTCCCACTGTTCATCTCCTTCTTCCTCTAGCAACGAGGACAGCAGCCGGCGACTCCACTCTTCACTCCGGCCAGCGACCAGCAAACGACCAGCAGCGCAGCAGCAGCGGCGAGGCAGCGGTCGAGCAGCAGCGGCGAGGCAACAGCAGCATGACTCAAGCCGAACGTTGGCCACGAACAAGCAGCGGCTCCGGCGACAGCACAGCAGCGACGGGAATGGAAAATAAACATGCAAAAAATAGGAAAATAAATAGAGATAGCAATTGGTTAGTAATGGTAGCAACGACAAATTGAAAAATAGAAACATTAATTAATTGAAAGCAAGGGAATTAATTAATTAAAACCAAAGCAATGAACTGAAGATAGCAATTGGAAGAGATCATGAATAAAAAAGGGGGGACTAGAGCCTGAATTGGTCCCCCTCGTCTTGTTGCTCGAGCTCCTGTATTTATAAAAGAAGTGGAGGTTCAAGCTTGTGGTTGTTTGGCCGCGAGTGGGCGTTGGCGGGAGGCCCAACGGCGAGTGAAAGGTGAGCAGTGCCGGAGTGAGGAGCAAGTTTCTGTGTGTGGCCTAGGATGGTTGGATGAGATGTTTGTAATGATCAATTTGTAGTCGACAAGGCTACTGGGAAGAAAAGTGAGGCAATTGGATATTTCGTGCATTAATTGTCATTAATGCATGAATTTGGATACGAACGGGATATTTTGGTACGAGCGAATTCGTACGAAAGCGAAAATAAGTCCGAGTCGAGGAAACCACGACGTGCAGAAAAATAAGATGAGACAACCGATATACAGTAAAGAAATGTGAAACTTGATTTAACATATTTACTTTCTCTTTCGGGAATGTCAAAACGTTCGAACGCAAAATAAATGTCCTTACGATAAAAATTGAACGAAACTGAACGAGGTGGGGTGAAAGAGAAAAATAGTACGTAATTATCAATTAAAGAAATTACGCGCCCGACCCATGGTCCGAGGAAACTTACTCGGGACCGAGAAAAGTTCGAGCGAAAAGACAGTTAAAAGTACGAAAAAATTGAAACTGCATGAAACGACACGGAATTTTAAACAAACTAGTCTAGGACCAAGAATTGACAGAAATTTGACCTAGAAAAGCTATTAAATGTGATAAGCGTAAAAATGCGTAAAGTTGTGACGAAAAGTCAAAAATTGGGTAGCAACAGTTGCCCCCTCTTTACTGTCTGATCAAAAATGCAGTGTAACTGAGATTTTTGATTTGCAGTAAAGACGGTTGCCCCATGTACTTACCACGTTTTGAATTTCGGTGTCTTACCTTGAACTTACCGTACGAGCTGAAATGTGTGTCCGTGCGAGGCTATCGCTCTCAGGACGTTGATGAAGGGATGAGATCCGAGCGGGGATACCGCAATTGTCGGAAGTCGATGCAGAAAATGTAGAATTATGCAAGAAATGTAGTCGCTCAAGGAGGAGTAATAATTATGCAGAAAAGTAGTCGCTCAAGGAGGAGATTTTGGTTGGCAAAAGGTAGTCGCTCAAGGAGGAGATTTTGGTTGGCAAAAAGGTAGTCGCTCAAGGAGGAGATTGTGCATAAATGTAGTCGCTCAGGGAGGAGATTGTGCATAAATGTAGTCGCTCAGGGAGGAGATTATGCATAAATGTAGTCGCTCAAGGAGGAGATTATGCATAAATGTAGTCGCTCAAGGAGGAGATTTTGGTTGGCAGAAAGGTAGTCGCTCAAGGAGGAGATTGTGCATAAATGTAGTCGCTCAAGGAGGAGTAGTTTAGATATAATATGCGGAAGAGTAGTCGCTCAAGGAGGAGTAGATTAGATAGACAGGAAAGTAGATAGACAAGGTGTATGTGGGGAATTTCAGAAACAATGCCAATTGCGGGAAAGTAAATGCAGACTACTCGGATATTGAGGGAGAATGAAGAAATGCAGAAATGTAAATGACAACTTCTCTGATAATGAGGCAAGTTGATATGGTCTTCTCTGATAATGAGGATTGATGTTGTCGAGTGGTTGGAAGCCACTGCGTTGGTGTAAATGTGTGTCCGTGCGAGGCTATCGCTCTCCGGACGTTGGTGCTGAAAATATAGTCGCTCAAGGAGGAGTATTTAGATAGACAAGGTGTATGTGGGGACGCGACCCATCACAACACTAAACAAACAAGATGTGGGGACGTGACCAATCACAACTTTTTAAATGACACGATGTGGGGACGTGACCTGAACACAACGCTAAACAGACAAGATGTGGGGACGTGACCAATCACAACTTTTTTAAATGACAAGGTGTATGTGGGGACGTGACCTATCACAACACTAAACAGACAAGATGTGGGGACGTGACCAATCACAACTTTTTTAAATGACAAGGTGTATGTGGGGACGTGACCTATCACAACAATAAACATATAAGATGTGGGGACGTGACCAATCACAACTCTTTAAATTACAATGCGTGGGGACGAACCGCTCACGTAAATTTAAAAGACATGACGTGTGTGGGGACGTGACCAATCACAACACTAACGTAGGGTAAACAGGGGAAGTGAGTTTTACCTCGATCTTACCGTATGAACTAAAATGGAGAGTGGTTGGAAGCCACCACATGATTTGAGATGAAGAGTGGTTGAAAACAACCACATTTGTGAGTGGTTGGAAGCCACCACGTTGGTTGAGTGGTTGGAAGCCACCGCGTTGTGAGTGGTTGGAAGCCACTGCATTGGTCGAGTGGTGGGAAGCCACCGCGTTGTGAGTGGTTGGAAGCCACCGCGTTGTGAGTGGTTGGAAGCCACCGCGTTGTGAGTGGTTGGAAGCCACCGCATTGGTCGAGTGGTGGGAAGCCACCGCGTTGTGAGTGGTTGGAAGCCACCGCATTTGTTGAGTGGTTGGAAGCCACCGCGTTGTGAGTGGTTGGAAGCCACCGCATTAGTCGAGTGGTGGGAAGCCACCGCGTTGTGAGTGGTTGGAAGCCACCGCATTGGTTGAGTGGTTGGAAGACACTGCGTTGTGCGTTGTGAGTGGTTGGAAGCCACTGCATTGGTTGAGTGGTTGGAAGCCACCGCGTTGTGAGTGGTTGGAAGCCACCGCATTGGTCGAGTGGTTGGAAGCCACCGCATTGGTTGAGTGGTTGGAAGCCACCGCATTTTGATAGATGTAATTTCTCTCGGACATTTGAGGAAGATAGTCACCTCGGACATTTGAGGAAGATAGTCACCTCGGACATTTTGAGGAAGATAGTCACCTCGGACATTTGAGGAAGATAGTCACCTCGGATATTTTGAGGAAGATAGTCACCTCGGACATTTGAGGAAGATAGTCACCTCGGACATTTTGAGGAAGATAGTCACCTCGGACATTTGAGGAAGAAGATAGTCACCTCGGACATTTGAGGAAGATAGTCACCTCGGACATTTGAGGAAGATAGTCACCTCGGACATTTTGAGGAAGATAGTCACCTCGGACATTTGAGGAAGATAGTCACCTCGGACATTTTGAATTTAAATGACATGAATTGAAAGATATAATCGCTCAAGGAGGAGTAGTAGATAGACAATGAATTTAAATGACATGAATTGAAAGATATAGTCGCTCAAGGAGGAGTAGTAGATAGACAATGAATTTAAATGACATGGTATGGGGACGAACCGCTTTTAAAAGACAATGTGTGGGGGAAAACAAGTCTTACCTTGAACTTACCGTATGGATTAAAATTGATTTGAGCGTGAGGGAGCGTGATCCGCCACATGAATTTGATTTGGGAGTAGTAACGTACTCCATTCGAATTATTGATTGGATTTCGATGAAAATCCAAGATGAGGGCATTACAATGATGTTGTGATCGAAGACCCATTGATTTGAAGGAGTGATTCCATCAAAGTGTATCTGTATCCTACAAATAGGAAGGAAGCAAATACAAAGCAGCAACAGATAGAAAAAGGAGAGCAATTGACCTATGTGCGAAATATCAGATATTCCTACATTTAACCCATGGCTTGCCCCCAAGTTTTTGTTTGGAATGAAAATGACCTCTTTGTTTAAGAGGAAATAAATTCAAGTGTTATTTTTTTCTAAAAATGCGTTCAATTTTCGTTATACAAACTTAATCGACACAAGTCTAGATAACGTCTGCGTCTTGTTCAGGAAATAACGACCTCAAGAACAAGACTTTCTCACGATATGCAGCTGTAAGCAATCCTCACCAGATATTAGTGTTTGCGCTCACGCTCAGAAAACAAGGCTATGTGTTTACACTCCTAAAAATGCAATAAACATAGCACAAAAATTAAATTTGCAATCTCAATCCGAGTGAATAGACTTCAAATGAAGATGCACATGCATGGGCCTACTGATAATCAATAGGACTTTGCGAGGGAGGAAAAAGGGAGAAATTTGTAGAAGAAAAGATAGGCGTTGTGTTTGTAGTCTTTTTGCATAAGGTTCGTGCTCGACGACTGATTGTGATGAAGTCAAATTGTGGTGAACGATGCTCGACGATTTGATCGTGGTGAGAGCAAAGTGCACAAATCCTTGAATCTTTGCTGGAGATGTTTCTTCTTGATTGTTTTGAGGGCACTGTGCCCAAGTTCTTTAACATTCGTAGGAAACAATTTTTCCCTTTTGAGATCAATTTGATGTTTGACCATTTTTGTTTTATACTTGCTTTTGCTGTTGTTTTTGTTGATTGTGTTCTTTGAACATTTTTTGAACACTTTTTGATTGATTTTTTTTTTATTTTTGATTGATTGTTGTTTTTTTTTTTTTTTTGAGCAAGCAAAGCAAGTACAATTTTTATTTGGTTTGTCAGCCTCTCTGTCTTTGGCAGAAGCTTCCAAGTCTTGATTTATTTGGGCTTCTTTCGACGTTGATTTATCAGCGATTCTCTAAGGGCTCCCTTGTCATTCCCTTGCTTGGTGTGTACTCCAGTTTAGCGGTCCCAGTCGAGCACTACTCACTTGGTTAGGAGAATAAGAGGCTTGGTTTTGAGTGTTTAATAGAATCATACATGGTGTACAAAATATGTGTTTAAGGGCAAAAAGATTGAAAATGAAAATGTGGAAGAAAAGCAAAGCAAAGTCCAATGTCATCTTACCGTTATCCCATGTCTGACAGTTCATGTACCTAGGATATTATGCAAATCTAACTAGCACCTAGTTTAGCATTTACACTCATGAACGAAAATAAGGCGTGAAGGCCCAGAGTACTCACATGGATATGTTTGTGATCGCTTACGTCTAAACATGCCACGGACATAAGAGTTAACAGACAAGATCGTGCATGTTTATATAATTTCTAATGAACGCACAAGTTAAAAATGATGAATGTGCTTGATTTAAAGTGTTCAAAATGTGAGTTTTTTTGTTTTCCCCTCTTTTTTTTAGCCCAAATAGTAAATGTTTAAAGGAAAATTTCGTGAAAAACTGAGGATTTTAGCAAACCTTACGCGCGCACGTTTGTAACGACGTAAATCGTAAAAAAATCTAAAATTATGGACAATGTAAATTACAGAAATGTAAATTGCGAAAACATAAATTACGGAAACGTAAATTGCGGAAAGGGAAATTGCAAAAAAGGTAAAGGACAACTTCCCTGAAAAATGAGCTTTGACATTTTTCGACGCCTTCTTTTGGTCGTCACTTCATTCGTTTGCCCCCAAGTTTGCAAGTCTTGTTGCACCTGAAATGTAAATTTGCAGAAATATAAATTGCGAAAATATAAATTACAGAAACGTAAATTGCGAAAGGGGAAATTGCAAAAGTGTGAAAGGACAACTTCCCTGAAAAATGAGCTTTGACATTTTTCGACACCTTCTTTTGGTCGTCTCTTCACTTGCTTGCCCCCAAGTTCACAAGCCTCATTTCACCTGAAAGGTAAAATTGTGGAAATGTAAATTACAGAAACATAAATTGCTGAAGTGTGAAAGGACAACTTCCCTGAAAAATGAGCTTTGACATTTTTCGACACCTTCTTCTGGTCGTCACTTCACTTGCTTGCCCCTAAGTTTGCAAGTCTCGTTGCACCTGAAATGAAGAGACAATTAAATAGTAAATTCATAGGGAAAAAGTATCCCAAGATGTTGAATTTAATATTGACAAAAAATAGAAATATTGAGAAGAACACGTGGGTTGCCTCCCACGAAGCGCCCTTGTTTAAAGTCGCAGGCTCGACTATTGGTACGGCTTCCCTTCATACCTCCGTCCTGCAAGTAGGAAAGAAAAGAAACTAATCAGTAGTGTCTAAAGTTAGATATTTTGACGAAAGTGGGGGTGTGAACCGCCACACAAAATTTTGATGAAGAGTGGGGGTTAGTTCGCTTCCTGGGAGCCATCTTTAACCTGAAAAAGACAAGTGAAAAGAAGTGAAAGTGAGTATGGGCGATGCAATCCTGAGGCCTCCACGCTGCTTGTTCACTCTTTCGGCTACACTTTCACTTAATACTTTTAGGACAAGTGAGAAGATGACACTTCGGTGAAGAATGGAGGAAGCTTTTATTCATCCCAACGACGCAATGTGATCTTAGATGCTATCAACGAAACCCTCGAAATAAACCCGTGTGAGTGGCCAGTGTTTAACATGCTTGGAACTCTCCTTTCGTGATGACCTTATGAGCATATTATTGATCTTGAAGAGCGAGGCCAATCATGCCAAGGGGTGTTGACAATCATTTGAGCGACGAGAGTTACGTTTATGATGAGCGAAGACGATAAAACCCGGCTTGGAAGTACTTCGAGCAACATTCATAGTAGCTCTTTCTCGCATACCGACCTTCAATCTTAGAGGAAGAATTTTAACCAAATCTATGACGCTCTTTTAGCCGCTTATGCGTCCATGTCGGCCAAAACAAAAGGGTGCGCGACTGCAACCGAGAAGAGACAGCTACCTTTGCATTTTGAATTTGTTAGTGAGAGACGTACTGCCCAGAAAAATCTGAAATTTGGTATGAGTAAATTTCAGCCCGTTATCAACATCTTTCGTGTTTTGGCCGAGGGGAAATTCCTAGCCAATCGTGTCGATATCAGCCAAAATAACAGAGCGTGCGGCTGAGACCGAGAAAAGCAGCCATCTTCCGTCTAAATTAACTGTGAGAGTTTTGTCGCCCAAAAAAATCTGAAATTTATTGTGGGCAAACTTCAGCCCGTTTCCTACGTCTTTCATGTTTTGACCGAGTGGAAATTCTGAGCAAATAGTGTCGATATCGGCCAAAATAACAGAGCGCGCGGCTGAGACCGAGAAAAGCAGCCATCTTCCGTCTAAATTATCTGTGAGAGTTGTGTCACCTAGAAAAATCTGAAATTTAGTGTGGGAAAATTTCAGCCCGTTTCCTATGTCTTTCATGTTTTGACCGAGCGGAAATTCCAAGCAAATCACATTGACATTAGCCGAGACAAAAGATCGCGCGGCTGAGACCGAGAATAGCAGCGATCTTTGCATTCCGAATTTGTTTGTGAGAGGCGTACTACCCAAAAAAATCTGAATTTTGGCGTGCGCATGATTCGACTTGTTGCCTACGTCTTTTATATTTTGACCAAGTGGAAATTCTGAGCCAATTACGTCCATATTGGCCAAAACAAAAGAGCGCGCAGCTGAAACCGAGAAGAAGCAGCCATCTCCGCGTTTATCATCATTTGGTCTATATTTCTTTGTGTTTTCATTTCATTCCAATGACGCAATCTCCCCTTTTTGACTCTCCACTTCTTCCATCCCAATCTTGGTTTTAATATCGGGGATAAAAATCAGATTTCAACATGTCGCCTTATTCCGACTGATCATTGTAGCTTGAAATCCCGAAAGTATTAAGTGAAAGCATCGTGGGTGTTGCCATTTGAGTGAACAAGTAAGGTGGGGCTGTTTTTACGAGAAGAAAAGAAAATATTACGTTTAGCGGAAAAAAATACAACATGAGGAAAATACAAGTATAAAGTAAAACCGTAACACATAAACATGACATAAATGCACGAACATGATGCAGATGCTGGGGTGACTCCAACTATTTCTAACTGGCTTGAAGGTTCTCGGATGATACCCAAAAAGGGGTCCCTCAATAAATGGATACGAGAGCATTGACCAAATCATGACAAGGATTCTGGGTGCTCAATCCATTTAGGGGTTCAAATCCGAGTTAGGGTTCATGAAAGCTTACCAAGGTGTGGGCCCCAGGACTTCACTACTACCAATCCTAATCCTATTTGGTGTTATAGCCGGCGATAGACATTTATGCATGAGATGTATATGAACGATTTATTAAAGCCAATAGCATATAACAATCACGAAAACAATTTATTTAAAGCACGTAAATAATAAAAAAGCAAACACCATAAAACCGACTTCGACCCTACTAGTCCCCAGTGAAGTCGCCAAACTGTCGCACTCCTTTTTTCGTTGAAAACGAGTCAAGGTTCGGGACGGGCCATAATGCGAGACAAGCGTTGGACTTGTCTTAACATTATGCAAAATGAAGTCGCCACCCTAATTTTCTAAGGTTTAGGGAACCTAATCGTCATGGCATAAAAAATAAATAAACTAAGGCACAATGGTCTAAACCAAAGAACAACGGTTCGAGGTCGTATTTATGGACTTGGGAAGGTGTTAGGCACCCAAGTCACATCCTAAAAAGGTTACCGGTATGCGAGGTGTTTTGAAAATATTTTAAACATGTAATTGGGCCCTTAAAGGTGACGTTACATCTTAGCATTCGGGACTTGTTATTTCCGTTTGGGTTCGAGGGATGGGGTTACCATTTTTTCTTGATGCTAGAGCGAACGTTCCCCCCTTATCATTGGGCCATGCATGACTTAGTTACTACGTGATCTATTATGGCAAAACTAGTAAGATACCGATTAATGCATGCATATATATTTTGCGTGGTATTGGGACCACCATACTCATATATCAAAACATAGCAATTAATTTCATGGCATGAAAAACAAGTGACGTAAACACGTTGTACATGTGAGATTGATTTTAATTGTTTTAGCAATTCTATATGTCATGCATATGAATGGGTGGGTTCTAGCGCTTTCTAAGTGGTCATGCCTACGAGGTGATCGAGGTTTTGACCTCTTTAATAAATATTCATTCAAAGCATAAAAACAAATAAACATTCATTTAAAGCATAAAAATAAGTAAAAGGATTTAAGATAAACTTACCTAGTTTGACGAACCCTGATCGATCCCTCCCTTCAAAACCAAAGTTAACGACAATTGATAATAAAATAGATATAAACAAACATACATGATTTTTAATTAATTATTACAAACCGCAATTTAAAATAATTACTTAACTAATTATTACAAATCACAATTAAAATAAATACTTAAGTAATCATTACAACGATCGGTTGATGAAAATAAATCGATGGGCCTCGATGACGGGGCCCCCTGCTGGGCCCAAGATAAACCAGCCCAGCCCAACATGTGGGCTGATAGCTTCTTTCTTTTCATTTCCCGCATGGGCCAGCCGCAAGGGCCAGCCCAATCAACCAAGACGCTTCTCTTCTCCTCGAACGGAGCCCATTCTTTTCCTTGCATGGGCCAAGCAAGCAAGCAAGCCCATTAACCAAACAATTAACAAACCAGCATAGCCCTTCCTTTTTTAAAAACAAGCCCGCTTCCCACTGTTCATCTCCTTCTTCCTCTAGCAACGAGGACAGCAGCCGGCGACTCCACTCTTCACTCCGGCCAGCGACCAGCAAACGACCAGCAGCGCAGCAGCAGTGGCGAGGCAGCGGTCGAGCAGCAGCGCAAGGCAACTGCAGCATGACTCAAGCCGAACGTTGGCCACGAACAAGCAGCGGCTCCAACGACAGCACAGCAGCGACGGGAATGGAAAATAAACATGCAAAAAATAGGAAAATAAATAGAGATAGCAATTGGTTAGTAATGGTAGCAACGACAAATTGAAAAATAGAAACATTAATTAATTGAAAGCAAGGCAATTAATTAATTAAAACCAAAGCAATGAACTGAAGATAGCAATTGGAAGAGATCATGAATAAAAAAGGGGGGACTAGAGCCTGAATTGGTCCCCCTCGTCTTGTTGCTCGAGCTCCTGTATTTATAAAAGAAGTGGAGGTTCAAGCTTGTGGTTGTTTGGCCGCGAGTGGGCGTTGGCGGGAGGCCCAACGGCGAGTGAAAGGTGAGCAGTGCCGGAGTGAGGAGCAAGTTTTTGTGTGTGGCCTAGGATGGTTGGATGAGATGTTTGTAATGATCAATTTGTAGTCGACAAGGCTACTGGGAAGAAAAGTGAGGCAATTGGATATTTCGTGCCTTAATTGTCATTAATGCATGAATTTAGATACGAACGGGATATTTTGGTACGAGCAAATTCGTACGAAAGTGAAAATAAATCGGAGCCGAGGAAACCACGACGTGCAGAAAAATAAGATGAGACAACCGATATACAGTAAAGAAATGTGAAACTTGATTTAACGTATTTACTTTCTCTTTCGGGAATGTCAAAACGTTCGAACGCAAAATAAATGTCCTTACGACAAAAATTGAACGAAACTGAACGAGGTGGGGTGAAAGAGAAAAATAGTACGTAATTATCAATTAAAGAAATTACGCGCTCGACCCATGGTCCGAGGAAACTTACTCGGGACCGAGAAAAGTTCGAGCGAAAAGACAGTTAAAAGTACGAAAAAATTGAAAGTGCATGAAACGACACGGAATTTTAAACAAACTAGTCTAGGACCAAGAATTGACAGAAATTTGACCTAGAAGAGCTATTAAATGTGATAAGCGTAAAAATGCGTAAAGTTGTGACGAAAAGTCAAAAATCGGATAGCAACAGGCTAAGAACGGGAACAATTTTCCTAAGTTCGGGTACCCCAAATACCCGAACTTAGAAAAATAATAGGATACTCTTCTCTCTCTCTCTCATTGCCAAACTTCCATCGACTCCCTGCAACCACTATGAGATTTATATAATGGCATTCATTTTGGACCCAAAAAAAGACCCAAAATTATATTTAATGGAGATCGGAAGAAGTATTTTCTATACTCACAATCGTGTAGGAAAAAAATCATACTAAAGAGTTTATTTCCCACTAAATTGAAAATTTTATTAAACCAACCACATAAGGAGTGCGATGAACTAAAAAGTTAAAACTCACCCAAGTAAGGCAAGCCTCAGGAAGGATTACAAGCCGTCTCCGTAGTCTTGAAAAACACAACAACAATCTCAATGTAGTGAAGAGTAAAGAGTTGCTTTAAAGATTTTAAGGAAAAAAAATTACCACACTTTAAATTTTTAATTGGATTAAATCCGAAATAGTTGATACTCTGATCATTTGGGGAAAGAAACAGTAGCGTTTTATGTTTTTTCGTGTAGTTTCTGTTTGTATGATTGCTGGGCCCAATCCCAAATACGGAGTACGAAGGTGAAACTCACTCAATTTGATAAACCTGCAAAAGGCCCAATGTGAGTGAAGTTTCTAAAAAAAAAAGTAAGCCCAATAGAAAGTCCCTTTACCCCCCTGAAAGCAAGCGCATTGTTTTTTCTGTTAGGCCTGGGGCTCAAAGTTGTTAAGCGGATCTGTACATCGTAAACGGACCACTACTTCGTAGGAAAATCTATTTCATCCAAAATTATAACAACCGGACGAGATATAGAACCAGTGAGGACAGTTTTAAAGTCCAATTGGGGTTGTAATACGGTTGGATCAAAATTTTAGAAAATTTTCAATCGAAAAAACCGGAACTAATATATTTTAAATTTTATATAATATACACCCAAATTCAAGAAAATAGAAAATATCAAAATATTTCTAAAAAAAAATATCAAAATATTCATAAAAAGAAAGTGTAGATAAAATAACATTTTAGATTATTAATAAAAAAACTAAAATATAAAGTAATAAATAATTTATATTTTAATAAACGTATTCATGTGGCAAAATGGATAAAAAAAGAATTCATTTAATTTGATTAAGTTTGTTAATTTTTTTTATCAATGATAAGGCTGTGATATATTTTTAAATTAATTTCCTATTTTAAATTAAATGCATATTAAAATTTTATTTTAATAAAGTATATTAAATATTTAGAAAAATTAGGATTATATCCATAAATAAATACTAATTTACTAATTTCTTAAAGTTAAATACTACAATAGATATTAATTGTAAATCAATTGAATCATCATATATTTGGAAGTTTTGAGATTTTAATTTTTTAATGTCAATTAATTTTATCTATGGAAAGTTTTAAAAAATATTTTTTTAATATTCATTAATCGAAGAAAAATACTGAATTAAAGTAAAAAAATCCTAAATTTTAGCTAATTAAATGAATAAAAATTGAAGAAAGGAATCCTCCTGAACCGATTTCGGTCAACCAGTTTACGGTCGGATCAGACGAATTCACGATTTTTTTAGGTTGTAAAAACTGAACTCCTAACCAGGTCACAATTTTCACAATCTGGTCTTACAACCATGATTTCTTCTCATTTCCATTTTAGACAAGGTAAGAATTCTCTTTCATAACAGCCATGAAAAGCAATAGCAATAGAAACATGTGATTAACTAAAGTAAAGGCAATTCTTGCAAGGTGAGTCATGTGAATCGTGTGGTATACGGTATACCTATCACCAATAAATTAATTTTCAAGCTCAACTTCAAAAAAAGGAATATATCATATTGAAAGAGTTACGATTGTTTTAAAGAATTGACAATACTAAAAATAATTTTACCTTTTAAAAAATTGTAATGAGAAAGTAAAAAAGAAAACAAATGTATTATTAGTATTATCATAGAATTTATTTCTTTAGTGCAGTATGCAGAAATTAGTAGACAAAGCACAGGTCTAGGGATTTTATTTCCAATTCTCTCTTATTAGTATCGTGTTAGATCATAAATCAGGACCATTAGGTACTTAAATTAATTTTGTACTTTAATTTCGCGAGTAACTCACCGATTAACATATTGTTTATATCTCGTATCGTATCTATAATGCTGTATTTTTTATATGGTTGCACTTATGACTCAGAGCATTGTCAAGAAAGAAAAAGGCAATCTATTCGTTGATAATATATCTCAAATTTAGGACTATGGTCATGATATATTTGTTGGTTATATTAATTCTTGAGTTTATAAAAGAACCCAAAAAGGTCATCTCCTCAAGTTGGTGGTTTATATTGAAAAAGAAATTATCGAGACTTTCAGTTTATACTCGATATTAGATGGATTTGTTGATTTGAAAGAACGTCAGGTACAATTCAGCTAATTTAATTAATTATACATAATACATATTAAATTTATTACTATAATAGTTATTGACGAGAATGTTCATATTTTACAGACAGGGACAAATCTAAAACACTAAAAAAAAATACTCGTAGAAAATAATTGTAAAAAGTACGTATATTGTATGAATTCTAATGTATAATTTTTTTTTTCTATATTGTCTTCTTATTTATCTTTTTGTTAAGTTTATCTAAATATTTGTTATTCTCAAATACTCTAAAGCATTTTTTCAATTTTTCGTTCAGCTCGCTTGTCTTTCCTTTAAAATACTCAAAAAAAATATTCGAGGGCGTTGCCCCTGAACCTCCGCACCCTCTAAATACAAATCCTGGATCCATCACTGTTTACAGATATTTTTTTTAATCTCGCCCCCCAAATATCGAAAGCTGGCTCCACCATTGGCGTTGAGATATGTTGTTGCTCTCCTGTCAAATGTTCATCAATACATTAGGTTTTGATGATATTGGGAAATGTTTATATTACCATGTGCTAACTTCACCATGCACATGAATATAAAAATGTTGTCAACTCTATTATTAAATTGAGTACGGGATGTATTGCACTAAATTGAGTTTATTCATAAGAATATTCTTGCAAAAGCAACTATACCTTTTAAGTTTTTTTATACACTTTAAATCGAATTTAAGAAAAAATGTTAATTTCATTTTAAATTTGATTAAAGAAGAAGAAAAATGTAGTCGAATAGTAAGAGATTTTTTCATTTTTAAATAAGGTCTCAATTCGAGTATTGAGGATGAAGCAAACTTTGCTAGTAAGTTGTCCGTTTTTAGATGTTTAATTGTGTTTGAATAAGGTTAGTCTCAATTGAGAGAATTATGACTGTAAATGAGTCGAACTGAATTTAAATAAGCTCAAACTTTACTCAAACTTGTGACGAACTTAAACAACTTAAATGAGCAAGCTCATGAGCCTAATGAACCTAATGAGTCGAATTTTGTAAGACTCAATCTCGACTCATTGCAAAGATAAACCTTATAAATGAGCTCACGACCTTTATCGAGAATTTCAAACCAAGCCTCTAGGGACACCTGGAGAAGAAAAAAAAAACAAAAGTAGCAAAATTTGTGATTCACAATATTCTTGTCTTCGGCGTAAAACGTGGCAGTGTGCTGATAGGTCCATGTTCCTATATTGAAGGCCCGACCAGACCGCCATCGCGCATTCTCCGAGGAACCAGCCCGAATCAGCCGCGTTCCCGGCACACCTCCACATTTTTCTTAAAAAAGAGAGGAAAAGAAAGCCGTACACGCCATGGCCCTCATTTTATATACCCCTGCCCCCTCAACTTCAAATCCCATTTTTGTTCCTTCTCCTGCCTTTTCTAAGCACCGTTTTGTTGCTCCACCATTACAACAACAATCACGTCATCTTCCCTCTCCCGTCCTCTGTTTCTCTTCTCCTTCAGGTCGTTACTCCGGCGTCGTGTTCACGGTTATTTTAGATCATTTTTTTTCTTCTTGTTTTTGCTTCCTTTTAATGATCATTTTCTTCTGTATGTGCAGCTATGGATATGGATGCTACGTGTGGGCAGAGCTTGTACCCGTTGCACCGTACTAAAACGATTCACCTGGTTTGTGTTTCAATTTTTCTTCTGGTTTTCTTTCTATTTACGAAATTGTACCGGGTTTTGAAATGTTGATGTTGGGTTTTATGGAAGGTGAGGCATGCGCAAGGGTTTCATAACGTGGAAGGTGAGAAAGATCATAATGCGTATATGTCGGAGAAGCTGTTCGATGCCAACCTTACTCCGCTCGGTTGGCAGCAGGTGATTCATATAAACTCCGATTCGTTTTTCCGTTTTGGTATGTTTTAAGTGTTTTAGGCTTAGCAAAGTTTCGTAGTGATTTGTGGCCAAAATGGTTTGGCAGGTCAATAATCTGCGGAAGCATGTTCAAGAATGTGGGTTAAATAAGAGAATTGAACTGGTGATTGTATCACCTTTGCTGAGGTATTTCATTTTATAGTTTAAGGTTGTTCTTTTTTCATGGAATCCTTCGTGCTGATGGTTGCGTTTGATGGTCTGTTGTGAGATGAGTGTGTGATTAAACGTTTTGAATTAGGATTGTTTTAGCGTATCAGGTGTTGCTTTTATATACCGAGGAAAATTTGTTGCAAATGTGCATCAGATTGTTGTTTTAGGTTTTTTGATCCCATATAACTGCATTATAGGACCATGCAAACTGCAGTTGGAGTCTTCGGTGGGGAGGGATATGTTGATGATACAAAGGCGACTCCACTGATGGTCGAAAATGCAGGACAAAGTAATCATCCTGCAATTTCAAGTCTAGACTGCCCTCCTTTTGTAGCAGTTGAGCTCTGTCGAGAACATTTGGTAAGCTGCGTAATGTAAGATGGCTAACAAAATCTTTGCAGTGCGAATAAATTTACTGTACCAAACTCATGATGTTTGTTCATGTCCTGCCACAATGCTTCATTTCCCTAAGAATGGAGACAGCATTGAATGATATGCCATGGCCTATAAAGTTCCTTTTTAATGGAATGTGAGGTTGTCAATCAGTTAGGTTCAGATTTTCAGGTTATTTGTTTCCCTTGCGTAGTGTGTGCTCGCAGCTACTCTGTTCGAGTTTTCAATTATTCCTCTCTGATTAAACCCAAAATTTTCTGGTTTAATCTTCTCTATTTATGCATCTGGAACCTTGGTTAAATTAATTTATTTTAGGATCTAATCCTCAATCTTTGAAATTCATAACCAATATTGAACATGATGTGGGCATGACAAATATTGGAAATGATGGGTTATGATATTTGTTGTAACTGGTTATGTGGAACCATGGGAATTGTTATAAATGGAGATTTTTATTTTCCTCCTTTGTTGCTTACATTACATGCTTGTTTCAAAATATTGATCTTTGCTTTTGCAATATAGGGAGTTCATCCATGTGATAGGAGAAGAAGTATAAGCGAATATCAGCCTCTTTTTCCTGCAATTGACTTTTCACTGGCAAGTATCTTCTATAATTATTACCATGCTGATTGCTGGTTATGGATTTTATTTATCTCGTGACTACTATGCTATTCTTTCTCAGAAATTACTCTTATATTTGTGCAGATTGAAAACAATGATGACGTCTTGTGGAAAACAGACATCAGAGAGAAGGATGAAGAAGTTGGAGCTAGGGGACTGAAATTTTTGAAATGGTGACTACTTGTTTATTTTATTTCTATTTGTCATTCCATTTTAGCAACCTCAGCAATGGAAATGCTAATCCCCCAAATGGCTTGAAGTACCTTCATCAATATCTGCATTTCTGACAGTCCTTATTTTTCAGTAAATCGTGTAATCTTTTCACTTGAATTTCTGCCCATTGAATAAATGAGTTCAGGTATAGCTGTATAGATTCGAAATAGATGTATGGTGTGGCTGTCAATAAGGTGTGTCCCGAAAATAAGTGATATAGATGCATTGTGTGTGGTGTGGTTGTCAATAAGGCGTGATCAGAAAATTAGCAACATATATGTACAGTTGTTTATGGATATAACTGCAGGATTTTACTGACATTTCATCTTTCTCATCCTCCTGTAAATCGATCAAGGTTGTGGACTCGGCTAGAGACGGAGATTGCAGTTGTTAGCCACAGTGGATTTTTGTATCACACATTAATTGCTTTTGGAAACGATTGCCATCCACATGTGAAGAGTGAAATAAGCACACAGTAAGTAGCGAAAAATCTAAAATATCAGCACGCGTTTTAGGTTATGTGTGATTTGGGGAACTTGATGCTTCTTGGTCAGGCCAGAGCGATATGTGGTGACAGAAAATGGAGCAGTTTCTGTTACTGTGTTCTGTTTTTATCTGCATCTGCTAATCAGATGAATTTGTCATCTGTGTATGCAGCTTTGCTAATTGTGAGCTTCGTTCCATGGTCTTTGTGAATAGAGGGTGAGTATATATATGTACATTTTTGGAATGAGTGGAGTAGGCATCTTTTTTGCGCGGTCTAAATGCTTATGTTTATTCGTTTTTTGGTTTCCTCGTTTCCTGTAGCGTGACTGGATCAGATTCTTCGACAACAAACTATCCTGGAAAAATTCCTCATGGAAAGGATCTTCCAAGTGACGTTGCGGCAGAGATGCATCCTGAGCAAGGAGCGTCCAAGTAATTATCTAGTATGTTCCAAAGCTGTAATCGGAATCGGTATCGGAATCTGATAATGTCCATTGAGGCTTTTCTTCTGGAGTGATTTACTTACTTGGAGTAAATAGCAGTAAAAATTCCTGCTGAAAGAGCTGGGCAGTTTAGATTTTGCGAGCTAGCTAGCTAGCTCTATTAGGTATATATAGTTTTTTTCTCTACAGAATACAATTTTGTTTTGTATAATCAAATTCATGTAGACTTTGTGACAAATTTGTGGGCAATATTTGCATCATATTCATATCCATTTTTTGATGCAATTGTAGCCCTATATTGGCTTTTCCTTTTCCTGTTGCAACTTCTTTTATGGCTTTTGAATTTATTATGGTAATTTGCCGATTCCGATATGAGACTAGGTGCATCTAATAATTTTTTGTGGCCTAATACATAATAAGACAAATATAAAACACGTTAATGGGTTGTTGTTATATGAACCGGAGATGTCCACCCGGACCTGAATAATAGATTTTTTGTTGGTAAGACCAGAAGATATTTATTTATTATTGGATAATTATGATTGCTGAATCAGCACAATCATCTGGAAATTTTAAATAATTAGGATAAGTTATTAGAAGAAGCCGAATTGAGAAAACAAGAAGATTGCTTGCTTGCTCGAATCACAATCATACAAGAAGCACCGACCAACTTGTAGCTGATTGACAATTCCTTAAATTGTCGACAGAAATGACCATAGGGGAAGTACTTGTAAAGAACTAATATCTCTATTTTATTTTTCATAAAAAAAAAGGAAAATTGTCCATTTCTATTTACAAAAAGAAAAAAAAGAAAAAAAAGAAATAGCCGCAGATGAGAGATGTCGACTGCAAGAAAGACAACTTGGTAGGTCTTAAATGGGCCGCGAGATCCAAAAGGTTGATATCTTTCTTGCAACGTTGTAGACTTTATAGTATAAAGTATATTCTTTTAGTTCTTCATTTTCCATTCTTCAAGTGCAATACAACAGTATTATCAAAATTATCAAATAGTATTACTGACTGACCATCCATCCTTTTCTTGTAAACCTTAGAGCGATCAGCTTCCATGGTTGCTACCAGCCACCCAATTCATAACACCAAAGAACAGTATTTCAAAACCCTTCACCTGGTTTGCACTTCAATTTCCTGCTTTTTCCTTTTCTTTCTTTCTGTTCTTGTTTTTTTTCAAATATAAATTTGTTTTATCTATTAATTATCCAGGTGAGGCATGCGCAAGGAATCCATAATGTAGCTGGACAAAAAGATCACAGTTCCTTGTCATCTTTTGAATTTTTTGATGCACAACTCTCCCCTCACGGACTCAACCAGGTAATTTCCATCAATTAATTATCTCTCTAAAACCTAAAATCATATTTTCCCCAGATAAATCTCTCATTTACATGTTTTTGTTTTCATAGAAATGAGATAGTAATATTGTTTACCACAGAATTCTAATAATACCCAAATTACGAAAATTACACTTCAAAGTTCAATTTTTTTTTATAAGAAAAAACTCGTCTTTACCGAACAGGTGAAAGATTTGCGAGAAAAGATTCATGAATTAGGGTTGTTGAAGAGGATTGAATTAGTTGTGACGTCTCCATTGTCAAGGTAATTATTATAAAAAAACCGAAGAATTAGTACTCAATTAGTCCACCATTTTTGGGATGATTAATGGGTTGATTAATTAATTGTAGGTCGGTGCAAACAGCAGTTGAATTATTTGATCACGTTTCTCAATCTGCAGAAGCAAATGTAGAGGAAGCAGTAGGGGGGTGTAAGTGCCCACCGTTTGTTGCTGTTGAACTTTGTCGAGAATGCGTGGTGGGTTTTATATATAGAAATTATGATATGATGATTGTTGATTGTTTACCCAATTAGAAGAGGATATGATGTATATAATCTTGTTTTTTCACTGCAGGGAGTTCATCCATGTGATAAGAGGAGATCTGTAACCGAGTTGAGGAATCTTTTCCCTTCTGTTGATTTCTCCCTGGCAAGTTATATTCTTGTGTTTTCTTATGTTTTTGTTGTTGTTGTTGTTCTGATATAGGTATGTTTTTAGGATTATGATTGTTGTTTTGTTTTCAGATTGAAACTGAGGATGATGTTACGTGGAAAGCTGATGTGAGGGAAACCAAGGAAGAAGTTGCAGCTAGAGGCTTCAAGTTTATGAACTGGTTTCAATTCTTGTTTCTTTTTTCCTTTTTAATCTATGCATGTGTTGTTTTCTTGAATCGTCAAGAATTTGGTTCGAAAGATTCGTCATTTGCTACTACAGGTTATGGGCTCGACCGGAGAAGGAGATTGCGATTGTCGCTCATCATAGATTCTTGGAGCATACATTAAATGGATTAGGACATAGCATCGATCCATCCATCCGAACTGAATTATGCAAAGCGTGAGTGATATGCTGCTATATACCATTGTGTTCTTCACTTTCTTAAAGTCACGAAAAGCATTTACATGTAACTAATTGGGCGTCTGTGAATCCAGGTTTAAGAACTGTGAACTGCGATCGGTGGCCATGGTTGGAAAAAGGTGAGGATATATGTCGTGTGTACTTTCGTTCTCTTTGCTTTTCATTCATTGATTTATACTTTAAAAAACCCATCTTTTACAGGGAGGAATACCCAGCTAGTGATGCTACAGATGAGCTGACCGATACCGCTGAGAAGCTTTCAGGAGGGGATTCTCATTCTAAAGATTTGCAGTTCCATAATTCAGACTATAAATTACGTGGCGTACCCTAGATGATCACCAAGAATCTCTCGGTTTTGATCGATGAAAGAGAACTAGATGTTGGTACTTTTCGAATGGACAGCTTGCGATGATTAAGTTCAGGATTAGCAAAATATAGGAATTTATAGAAGGATTATGCAAGTGAGGATGTAAATAAGAGTTTTAAAGTTTGAATGTCTATCTACATTTTATTTTGTTTGGTTTCATGTTCATAATCGTATCCATGAGAGGTGTGATTGATTGAAATATATTGTTTCTACGTTCTAGGTTGTATTGAACTGTTTCAACCATTGACATGGAAAAGAAAAGAAAAGAAAATGTACAAAACAAATAGATTGTGTATTTGGTTCCCCCCAAGTTACATGACATGAACACTCTTTCCCCACCCCCCCCCAAAAAAAATTCAATGTGGTGTACAAACAAAATCCATTTCGATACTATTGTTATTGCCTGACAAAGACAAACCCCAGTATGATCGAGAGGAGGAGAAAGAAAACAGCAGCTAAGACGGTGGGATTGAATGGCGTTGCAGTTGTGTTGCCAGGACTTGTGTCAGTTTCTCGAGTCTGCCCTTTAGGAGGGCCAGAAGTGACATTGCTAGGGACCGCAAGATCCCAGAAAGACTTGCTGACCAGCAATGGCGCTTCTGTTTCTGGTTGAAGAATCATTGAAGTATCATTTGGAGCTTCCATGGACATCAACTCAAAGCAATGTTCTTTTACGACCTAATAAAATCATGTAAAAATATTAAATTACTGAAAGCTTTTCGTACTAGAACTCTAAGCAAAGATATAGCGTCAGACTTGCAGAAGCTCAAACAGCCACGAGTACAAACCTCAAGTGACTCGGATGGCTGTATGTAGTCACAAATCAACGTGCCCCCCAACCAAGGAACAAAGACTCTTTGAGGAAATGAGAGACGGCACGTTCTCCTGTTTCAAGACAAAAGCGCATGACATACATACTTCAAACCAAAAACATATTTTGCAGTGGTGCGGCGCTTCATTCAAACCCATGCCAGATGCTAAATAATGAAGCAGCAATCATGGACATGTGACACCTAGACAATACATCAAAACTCACAGCCATGCTTCATGCCTTTTCATTCACACTAAAATGAACAGATGCACCTTGCATACCTCAGTACGTGTAAGACGGTTCTAGCAACTGGGTTTTCAGTAAGCTTTTCTTGACAAGCCTCCCCATCATCAACATCTCCTGGACCAAGATCTTCTGCTTCATCACAGATGATATCAAGTCTGCTCTGAAGGCTCCTAATGATGTCATCCTAAGAATATGATGGGTCAACAGTAGTTACATCAGTTAAGAGAAGAAAATAAGAACAATAAGCAAGGCATGTAAGCAAAACACAAGCAACTGGTTCATTTCTGCAAGTTAAGAGCAAAATTGAAAACCTAAGATTCAAGCATTGCCAATATGTGAGACACAATTCAAAGGAAAAGAAAAGAAGTACTGGTTGAAAAGAAAAGCATTACCGATTTTGAACTGGAAATTCCTCTACAAATGAAGGAAATTTTATTTTTTACAATAGAGAGAGACTAAAGTTGCAGTGATTGAATACCTTTATATCAGTAACAGCCTGTGAAACTGGTTCTTTAGGACTTGAGCATGCATACGAGCAAACAGATCCACCAAAGACGAGAACACCACACACATCTTTCTGGCTGCATGCTTTACATAATTAAAAAGAGAGAAATAAATCATTAAAACAATAATACAAAGCAAAAGATAAACATGTACTTTGCTCAATATTTAAGGAGTGCCAACACACCTTCAGCCAATGAATTCTTCATAAAGGGTAGAAGCAATTCAACTTCATGCAAACCCTCACTTGTGCACGGCTCTTCATTTACGACCTAAGAACCATAAAAGTCATGAGGAGCTATGAGAAAAATAACCCAAAAACAAACTTATTAGGATTTAATTACATGAACAATGTTTTACTTCAGGACAACAGAATTGATAATAATATGAACAATGTTTTACTTCAGGACAACAGAATTGATAATAATCTGTTGAGGTCCAAACAAAATATATAGAAGTATTTTAAAAGCATCTATCTGTCACTTTCAACACATAGTTCAATGTATGGATTACATAAACTGGTGACAAGCCCAGGAGCCATCATAATAACAGAACCATTTGATATCGCTGTCATCGATAGGATCACTTCTTAACAACAAATCCTAAATAGGTATGCACCTCTTACCAAATTCCCATCAATTATAGCCTTTGCGCCTCTTAGCTCTTTTGCATGGACTGAAATTCCATGCCGAAGAATTGAACTCAATGTTTGGGCTTTTGTTGTATTCTCTTGAAATATTGGCAACCTAGAAAAATAGCTTTACTTGTCAGTCATGAGACAACTACAAAACAGAACGTAGCACAAGTATTGGCTGAAACATTGCAGGGTTCCTCTGAATTCAAGATATAGGCAACACAGAAATATAAAAATAACATTTAAGCATAGAAGCATCCAATAGCAAAGACAATATTCCCTTGAATAAACAACGCATACAAGAAGAAAGAACACATGCAGGACAAACTATCGTTACCTGAGTTCAAAGTTGTATATGCACTTGAACATTTGAATTGAACTCAAGACCTTCCCCATTTTGAAATCACAAGGACGTATGCTGCTCGATGTAATATTTGAAGACAGCACACAATTTCGGCATGTCCACCTGCACATGACAAGCATCACCATCTCAGCAACAAACACGTCATGTTCTAAAAAACAACCCACAGTTAGAATACCACAAGACACCAATCCAGACAAAAATACCTCCTCGGACTATAACATATATGAATAAGCAGTCTCTCATCCCAATCACTCTCAGAGATTGGAGCAGCCTCGGCAACCCCCTTTACTGTCTGCAAAAGCTATCCCATTAATCACAACAACATAAACAACAATAGCAACTCCATTAGCCGAGCATTCACATCAATAGCTTCAATAATACTAATAACAAATGAACATAAGCAATTAGTAAGAGATTACTTAATCCATGACAGAGATAGATGCTCTATCATGACTCATACCTGGCAGAGCGTTATGGTTGAATTCTTGAAAGCATTATCACTAACCCAAACATAAACACCGATTACCTTCATGCCACCGACTAACATTCTCGAAACCTAAAACGACAATGATCAAAACACTGAATTCGAGTTTGGAAGTCAATAGAAGAACTCAAATGGACTCACCTGACGGGCATGCTCGGCGACCCAATCTGTATCAATGGCCAAAGTGGAGGCATCAGCGAGTTGTGATTTTGGCTTGAGTCCTTTTTTCTTGTCATCTTTGACGGTGTCAATGAGAGCAGAAGCCGATTCCCCGGCGTCGTTTTTCGGTGTCGGGACCAAATCGAAAACGAAACCACGGTCTAAGGTGGAGCTGAGCTTGCCAATCACTAAACCCACCTGAGATAGAAAATGAGGAATTAAACTGCAAATTCAATGTAATTGAATACTGATCAGTTATCGGATTCTCGGTTATTATAATTTTTGACCTGAGATGTGAGGCCTGATCGGCTGAGTCGTTCCTCGGCTAGAGTCAGTTGCTGTTCGTCTCCTACAACGGCTTTCACCATTGCTGTGTCTGTGTGTTCTCGAAAAACCTGCGTAATGGTTCTACTCTAAAAAATTCAACCGATTTCATAAAGCATGGTTATTTACTAAAATAGCCCTGATTGATGTAATTGTGATTATTGGGGCCCATTAGTTTTAGCCCATTAATCCAGCCCGTTAGCCCATTTGTAATAAAATATGGAGTATTTTATAATTTTAATCGTAACATTTATTTGAAACGAAAAAGAAAAAGAAAAAGAAAAAAGTCTTCCACTACTCCCTTCTTTCCACGCTTCCACATCACTTTCCGTCAAAATCAACCTATTTAAGCGGGCCCCACTAAGCAACAACTAATAATTCTCCGCCGCACTAAATACAAATAAAAAATAAGGATCTCACAGTCACTCCCCCCCTTTTCATTTTCCTTGCCTGCCGCTTCCTCTCTAGTCTCTGCTCTCTTCCACCATGGAAAACAACTTCCCCTACTCCTCCTACCCCGATTCCAGCAACTCCTCCCCTCGCTCCCGCGAAATCGATGATGCCCAATCCTGGGACGATCAACAACTACCTCCTCCTCCTCCGCCGGCTTCCTCCGCCCCCCACCACCACAAGGTCAAACTCATGTGCAGTTACGGCGGCAAAATCCAACCCCGTCACCACGACAACCGGCTCTCCTACACCGGAGGTGAAACCAAAATCCTCGCCGTTGATCGAGCCATCAAGTATTCCTCCTTCGTTTCCAAGCTCGTTTCTCTCTGCGGTGGCGGCGGAGAGTCCGACATTTGCTTCAAGTACCAGCTCCCCGGCGAAGATCTTGACGCTCTGATTTCCGTCACTAATGACGAGGATCTCGAACACATGATGCTTGAATACGACCGTCTCCACCGCTTGCCTGGTAAGCAGTCCGCTCGGTTGAGATTGTTCCTATTTCGGATGAATAATCCTCTGAGTTTTCCAAGGAATGAAGTGAAGTCGGAGCGGCAGTGGTTCGTTGACGCGTTGAATTCTACTCAAATGCCGATTCTAGATGGTTCTCCTACGCCGGCTCCACCTTCTGTGATTCCGGATTTCCTTTTTGGTTTCGACAAGCAGCCACCGCCGCCGGTTGCGGCGGATCCGTCGGAGGGTCGGCTAGTGATTATGGATTCGCAGAGTCTTAAAACTGGTGGTGTGAGTCATGAGGAAGTCATGGGAGTTAAGAAAGATGAGGTGTTTTTTGCGCAGAAGATACCGGAAAGAGTGGATTATTTGCCAGCCGACAATGTTCCTCCGCAAATGCCGGTTTCTGCGGGATACGTAACGGAAAGGCACATGATATCTAGCTGTTATCAGGAGCAGCATCAGCAGCCGCCGTCGCTGCAGCATCAGCCAATATATCTAGTTACTCCGCCTGCACTGCCACCGGTAACTGGTCAATATGGTCAAGGGTACTATGGGGTCCAAAGGGCTGGACAAGAGGTGTACAATGCAGTGGCCCATGGGTATGTGCAAGTTGGGTATGACAGTGCAGGGAGACCGGTCTACATGGCAGCAGCTCCCTACGCCACGTCTGCTGCTCCGGTGACGGTGGGGGTGGATGCCAGGCAAGTTGGTGGTGGTGAGGTGAAACAAGATGGTAAGCTTGTTTCCGGTGGTAATAATGGCACAAAGGCTCCTCAAACATCTTTTGTGTGATTGATTACAAAAGGAATGAAAATTGGATTTTATTATGATTGTGGTGAATGTTACTGCCTGCGGATTGGAATTATTTTTTTCAGATTTGTGTTTGACATTGTGTATTGTGCACATGGGGATTGGTGGGTGTCATAATTTCTTTTTTCTTTCCGTGTCAAATTCTGATTAGATTATTGCTTATTGTCTGTAAAATTGTATTCATTCTTATGTGGCATTTTTGGTCATTGTTTATTTATGGCATCAATTACTACTTACTGGTCGAAATTTTTTGCCTATTTTATCTTATTCTCTTGAGATTTTTTTTTTGCATCTTGATGGAAGAAGGAAGATAGAATGACAGGTTGATTTTATAGTTAGGTGGTGTGAATACAAGAATACAACATATGGAGTTATTGCAGGTTGGCTAGGTATAAATCAGAACTTCATGTAGCTTAATATTAGGCAGCAACATCCTATTTTTAGTTGGTCTGTGTGTCTTCAGCATCTATACCTGCCTTACTGTTGCATTGACTACTACAACCACCACCGCAACCACCTCCGCAACCACCACAACCCCCTCCCCCATATTGTCCATTGATTGCTTTATACCCTTGGGAACAATTGGTGTCAGATGAACCAAATGGGTATGCGGTAGATATGTTTGCTTTGTTGTGGTATATTGCTTCAGAACCTATGCCACAATCTCCTGTACATATGCTGTCATTTGTACCATTAACATTTTTCTGTGCCAGCTCCTCTGCTACAGACATAGCACCACAACATCTTGATTTGGCAGGCAAATGGTCAATGTGACTCTCTGTGACCTGACTGGCATCTTGATTCGAGTCATGGACCATTTCCTTTTTGCTCTCTGCTATGGTAGTTAAATCATTATGGCTAGTAGAAAGTATAAAGGCCAGTAGAATCCCTGGAAGTAAGAGCCATTCTTCACTGATCTGTTGACCTAACTGTTAGAACTATAGGCTCACTTCTGTCATAACATGCAAACCTGTAAGTAACATTTACTTTACCTTTAGAATGCCTGACTTCAGATCAAATAGAGCCAGTGCTTTTCCGTAAGGGAATTCTGCAGAGAATTTGATGGCTGTCATGAAGTTCTTCTGTTCACTTTTTTGCTTCTCACAGTTAGTTGTTTCATACTCCAGTCTTCTACCAGGACAAATTATCACCTGAAGCAACAGAAGACATTGAACTTGCATAGTTTCTTTCTTTTTTTTTTGGTCTAAATTAATCAGCAGTTTGTTCGTGAAGGGTGAATTAGATTTTACCTGTTGGCTTCCTGTGAGCTCATAGACATGATTAATCCCATCAAATGGCTTGTGAAGCTGAAAGAACCAGCTGGAGTTCATCAAAGACCATCCTGTTCCTGAAAATTCTCCAAGCACAAGTGTTTCGCCCGAGCTAATCATCTCTATTACTTCTCTTTTGTACAAGTAGTTTCCTTTCGCCTCCCCTCTGGTTGAATTCCTGATATCAAAGATCAAAAAACCTTATAGACATGCATTATTTCATGGAAACCAAATATCTAGTAATTTAGCACTTAATCACTGTAAATGTTTTAATTCCCTGTTCTATTAGAAGTAAGAGCTTCTTAAGGTCATTTTGTTCAATGCAGCATTAGGAATTTGTGTTGATTTGTGACCCAGTTTTTTGTACCTCATCTGGAGGTTGATGATCTCATTGCCAATATCATCCATGATGCAAGTCCAAAATTTCTCCTGCTTTTGGACCGTATGTAGCAAGAATGGTGCTTGGACAGGAGGAGTAAAAGAGATTGCGATGCGCAGACTAATGGGTTTGGAGCCAGCAACTCCAGAATCTTCCACCAAGTGAAACCATTTCTCAGTTGACAGTGGAGAACCCGGTTCCATGAGATCCTGTAGGGAGATTGATAGTGTCCCCAGGATTTTAGCTTGTCTAGGAACACTTGGGACAGAACATGAATAGGATACAAGTTCACAAATTAGATCTCCAGTCGGTTCACATTCAAAAACAGTCGATCGTTTCTCCCGAGTCTTGAAGGAGATGCTCCATCTTCTGCTGCTGCAGAACATATCCGGCTTCTTCTTACTCATTGTAAGAAAGAGGCTTCCTTCATGCCCATCTGGTAAGTTTCTAACCCCTACAATTTCCGTCATCACCTGAATGAAATTTAGGACAGTTAGGAAGCTTGCCACGTCCAGCAACATACAATTGAAACAAAGTGAAGTAGGATACGTGGGATTAATACCTGACAGAGCTTTCTTGCGGGAAGTTGTATTGTGGTTTGATGTTCATTGGAAGAGAATTTCTTGCTTGAAGTCTCTGGTTCATGAAAATTGAATTCCAGAGGAGATGGAGGACTGCCCCTATTCAAAGCTCCTGCCTTCCAATACCTCGAACCAAATGTTTCTTCCCATTGCTGAGTTGTTCCTGAAAACCCCATATCCAGCTTTTCACCTTTAGCTCTATCAGAATCAGTGTCGTCATGTTCTAACACCTTGCCTGTTATTGCCACCAGGTCTTTGCAGTACGAAGCAGGATGCAGTTGATGCGAGTGCCAAATGAGGTCAATGTCGTAAGTTGGAACGCAAAAGCGCCTAACAGACATCTCCTTGTTTCTTTTGATCAAATGCAGGAATCCCTTGTATCTAGCAACAGCTTCTCCAAGAAAGATATCATCATTCATGTGAGGAGAGGATACCTGTCACATGTAGATCAGATTGACAGCAAGAAACATAGATATAAATGAGCAAGTGCAATGTTGAGGTACGTAATTGTTCGAAACATCAAGAGTTATATATACATATGTTTGTTGCATGTCATATACCTGATAATAGAAAGAGCTCTGTCGTTTGACTGCCGAAACAAGATCATAGTTGGTGCTTTCCCCATAACTCTCTTTCCTGACATTCTCTGGAACTTTGGTGTTCATATTTTGTTCATATGGTTCATTAGGATACATACTCTTCCAAATTTCTTCAGTTTTCTTTCTGCACGTGTCCTGGGTGGAGGAGACAACATTTTGGTTGCTTAGGATTTTCCCATAAAGTTCCTGACAGTCTCTTATATAGCGCACCTGAAAAAATAAAAAGTCAAATGTCAGATGGATAACCCTGCTGTGTTCTAGAAATCTGTCAGGTTTTTTCCTGCCGAAAACATAAAGAAACCTACCGGGTTGAGTCTGTGACAATGCCAAATCCATTCACAGTCAAGTGGCACAACCAAAGGAACTGCTGGAACATGTGACTCGGCATGTTTGGCAAGCAAAGGGAGCCAGCAGTACTTGTACCTGAACATTGTTCTGGTAAGACGTTTGCATTGGAAGAAAACTGATCTGAAAGTAAATTAACTCCATAGACATTGCAACTTCTGACGAATTAAGGACTTTGCGTGCACGACATTGTTATAGTTAACATTGCATTTACCTATAAATAGCCTGCTCTAAAGCAGAGCCATCGTAGAGGAAGCGACGCCTGTCAACCTCAGCGAGGAATCGCAGCTGTTGTTTAGCAGAAGCGACGAGGTCCTCGCTTATCACGATCTCCTGCGCTTCAGCCCACTCCATTTCTTGCTTCTTCTCCATTCTCTAGTTTCAAATGCTAGCAATTATCTAGAAAACTATTTCTGTTTCAGACACCCTTTTTCGATATTTTAATCTCAAGAAATTGTTTTAAAGTGAAATCTTGCGAAATATGAGATTGTTTTTTGGGTGAGGTGTGGTTGGTATTTGTAATACTACACCGTTCGATTTCGTTGGTAGTAAGCAAGCATTGGACGAAATGGGAATTCTGAATGATGTAGCCAACAGGTGTAGTCATGTCTTGGGGCATTTTCCTTAATTACTGGGGAAATCATTCCACGCCGAGGGTATGGAAAAGTTGCTAGCACGGCTCTCTGATTTTGCTTGGTCTGTATTTTCATGAATTGCTGGTGAAGGATTTTTTTGTTTTGTTTTGGAAGTCATACAAGGTGATTAAAGCCTGGTAGCAAGAAGGCCCAGGGTCACAGCAAGAGAAATGGGCCTGGACTACAAGTAACAAGGCCCAAACTTTGTTATGATCACACAAGCTAGGGATAAGGGGTGTCAGGAATACTCAAACCAAATCATATACAATCCGTTTAATTACCAGCAAAATCATAGCCGTTCAATGAATTTTTCTATAATATTTGGTATTTTCTAGAAATATTGTTATAAATTGTACCTAATTCATTAAATGAATTGTAACTAAGGTTTCAGTCGTAATAATATTTTTTTAATAAAACTGCTTGGCTGCTTCTGTCCTTGCTGTTTTCCAATATGCTTTGGATTAAAAATAAAACAAATGGAAGATTATTAATATTAATAAATAAATAAAAGTCAGTTTAAAAAAAATGAAAAAACAAAAATGTGGCGCAATTTGGTTGTGCACAGACATAATACAAAAGGCCAAAATGATGTCATAGTGGGAAATGGAGCCTGATTATTATCCAAAACGGAAAAGGATTTGATTGTCAACCACTAGAAAAGGTGGATCATTTTGATATCGTTTGGATCTTTTCTTTTATATCTATCTATCTATCTCACCAAACCAATTCCTCTCAAATCAAATCAAATCAAACAATCAACTACTCCCTCCAATTTTTTTTAACTGAGGCTTTAACTTTGAACACACATATTAAAAAAATCAGATGATTTACTGTTTGACCCAAAAATATTTCGTACTTTTTTTCGAATATATGTTCGAGAAAAAATAAGAGGCAAAATTGTCTCAAATAATGAATCATCCGATTTTTTTAATATATTTGTCCAAAATCAAAACGTCAGGAAAAAAAACTGGAGGGAATAATATTTGTCCAAATTAATTAATTACTTAAAAGTCTTAAACCCCACCTGACCAATAATTCCATCCAACAGAATTAAATGTTGCAATTTTTTTTCTTCCAATGGCCCATCAATCTTAAAACAACCTGTTAGAAACTATCACCTCCGATCATCTATCTCATCGCTGTCTATTTTCAGATTTATACTGTATATTCACGAGTTTATTGGATTAAAATTAATTATATTCATATTAAATCTATTAAAAAATAAAATTAACAAATCAATTACCTCTCAGTTTCCACTTTTTGTTTGCTACGACTTGTTTGTCTAAAGTCAAATATAACTATTGTTTTTTAAACATATTAGTATGTTTTTTTCTATGATACCCTTAATTAAGAGACACCCTGACCAAAAAGAAAGAGACACCAAAGCCTTTTATTTATTAATAATTATTAATAATAATATATAAAAAAATTATTTCCTAAACAAAATTTGAGAAAAAAAAAACTATAAAGCTTATTGCTAACGCTGTGATTGTTTGAAAAAAAAAACATGCTTTTGTTACATTAGAGGAAGGAAGGAAAAAACCCAATGAAGAGATTGATCTAAGTGAAGAAGAAGAAGACGACGACAAAGACGACGACGACGAACAAGAAGAGAAGAAAAGATGGTGGTGAGGAAAGTAGGGAAGTACGAAGTAGGAAGGACTATAGGCGAAGGGACCTTTGCCAAAGTAAAGTTCGCTCAAAACACAGAGACCGGAGAGAGTGTTGCCATGAAGATCCTGGATCGCAGCACTATCCTCAAACACAAAATGGTCGACCAGGTAACTCATTTCTCTCTAAAGTTTCGACCTTTCTATTTTCTTGTGTTCACTAAAACTGTTAAAATTAGTAACAAGATGAATCATGTTTCATTAACAGATGTTCTTACAACAATTATTCAAATTTCCAAAACCCTTGTTGATAATGCTATTTTGGGCAACTTCAATTTCTTGTATTCATGATTACTGTTAAAGTAGAAACATAACCCAGGTTTTATTATAGACTGTTCTTACCGTTATAATTCATATTAACATGTTAAACTTCCTGTATTGTGATAGATCAAGAGAGAGATATCCATAATGAAGCTTGTTAGACATCCTTATGTTGTCCGCCTGCACGAGGTATGTCTTGTGATTATGTTGTTTGGGAGGTTTTTTACTTGTTTAGTGGTCATCAGTTTGGTTTTTCACTTGATTTCCATTGGTTTCTTTAATGTCATAGGTTATAGCGAGCCGTACCAAGATTTATATCATCTTGGAGTTCATTACTGGTGGCGAATTGTTTGACAAAATCGTAAGTTGTGGTTTAATTTTTTATTTCCCCGAGGGGTTCGTCAAGAATCTGTTGTTTGTGTGTGCTTATCTTATGTGGTTAAGCAGGTTCAACATGGGCGTCTTAGTGAGGCTGAAGCTCGAAGATATTTTCAACAGCTTATTGATGGTGTGGATTACTGCCACAGTAAAGGAGTCTATCATAGAGATTTGAAGGTGTTGTTTAGTGTGCAATTAGATTATGGAAAATCATTCTTGTGAATTTTTTTTATTGAAAAGGAAAATTCATTTAACTTGTTCTTGTTTCCAATGACAGCCTGAAAATCTCTTACTTGATTCACAAGAGAATTTGAGGATTTCAGACTTTGGTCTTAGTGCGTTGCCTGAGAAAGTAAGATGTTCAAAGTTTTCTTGTTATGGTCACCTTCTGGCATTATCAAGTTTGATGTAACTAATGACATGGAGGTTGCTACTTTGTGTTGTTTGGCATTAGGGAGTTAGCCTGCTGCGGACTACGTGCGGAACCCCTAACTATGTGGCACCTGAGGTAATTATGAGGGGTTTTTAAAAAAAAAAATTTGAACTTGTTTCTGACTCTATTTTTATCATGCTTATGTTATTTCATTTTCTGGTTAGGTACTCGGCCACAAGGGTTATGATGGTGCTGTGGCAGATGTCTGGTCCTGTGGGGTAATCCTCTATGTCCTGATGGCAGGATATCTACCATTTGATGAGCTTGATCTCACCACATTATACAGTAAGGCATGAGCTTGTATCACGCACCCTTGTTTTTGTCTGTTTTGCAGTAAGTGATTTTTGGGTTATGGTCACTAGTTTTGGTGATGAAAGTTTAGTTGATTAACTGCAGTCTAGCACATAATGGGGTTTAGTTTTGGAAAATGGAAAAGCTAGGTTTAACTTCAAGATTTGAACCACTTGGTTCCAAATCAAGTCCATCTTTCTTGTTTACTTTCTTCTAGTTTGATATATTTTTTTCTTCATTGAATTAGAACTGTCTTACCTCTGTGTAAATGTAATTGCGGGTGACTTTTCAGGATAGAGTTTCTCAAATTTTATGCTCTCTTAATGGCTAGGGTATTTTAGATTCTAAAGTACTCTAAACCTTAAGGTTTGAACTGAGACTTATGATATCATCCCCTTGGCGTATTTAATTGCATTATCTAAGGCAAGCACTGCTCATCCCATAATGTAAAGGTTAAGGTATTCTGATACTAAATATGTTATTAATACTCGGAAATTCGGGCATTTTAGTTGGAGCCTGGTTCAAGTGTGAAAGCCTTCACTGGCGCAGCTCACATCTTTCCTCATAATGTAGGTGTTGGTAAAATGGTCATGAGAGCTTTTCTACTTGGTGAGAAGTGAAACTTCTATTCTACCACATTTAGATCTTCCTACCAAAAGTTATTTTATAGAGATGACTAGTTTACTCATCTTTTTTTCTTTTCTTTTCTCAGTATTTAGAAACTTTTAGTGTTTTATCAATATATTGAGTTTTGCAATTTGTTGCAGATTAACAGAGCCGAGTTTTCATGCCCATCTTGGTTTCCAGTGGGAGCAAAATCCTTGATCCATAGAATCCTGGACCCAAAACCAGAAACGGTGAGCTTTGATGATATTATAGCACATTGATCATGTTACAACTTATTTATCTTATTCTACAGTCTCCTATAAATCAGTGAAAATCTGAAGCTAAAGAATTATGATTTAAGCTCACTTGACAAAATTAACAACTATTTGGTAACAGATAGCTTCTCAGAGATGGATTAGAAAAAGTACTGAACCATTGTTTCAAATCTCTCCCACTCTCTCTCTACTATTGCAGCGTATAATTATTGAAGAGATCAGAAATGATGAGTGGTTCAAGAAAAATTATGTTCCTGTTCGAGTTGTTGAGTATGAAGATGTGAATTTGGATGATGTGAATGCAGTTTTCGATGATCATGAGGTTAGTCTAGACTTAAGTGTTATTTAGTTCTATAAACTAATGCTCTTTCTCTTTCACTGCTGCGCATGTCTAATCACTTGTTTGAAATAACTGAACCCTTTTAAGAAAATCAAAACCGTGTCTTTGAACTGCTCTATGAAATTATGTGCCCTTTATATGTGCTTATTTTTGCTTATTATGATTGTTGATATGATGGGTTACTGTAGGATCAAAGAGCTGATGAACAATATGAGCAATGTGGGAATGAGGATTTGGGCCCCTTGAATCTTAATGCATTTGACCTAATAATCCTATCTCAAGGACTGAACCTTGCAACCCTATTTGATCGTGGGCCGGTACGAGTCATCCAATGACTTACCTTCTTTTGCTCTACCTCTAACCGCTGCTTTAATGTTTCTTCTTTAATTGACATTGTAGCAGTTACTAAGTTTTAATATCATGACTTTCACACCATGGCATGTGCAATGTTAGCTAATATTTATGCCAAAGATGACATTCATGAAAATGGTTTACAGTGCTATGGAACATATTGTATCAACTATGATTAAGCAGAATGTTTTGGCTTCTTCCCAGAATTACTGGTGCTCGTGTGTTGGTTTAAAGTGTGTAGTTTTTAGCTGTTGAAGATTGTTCTCTCCTGACCCAAAAAGAAGCTTAATTCAAAGCTTTTCTTACAGGATTCTGTGAAGTATCAAACACGCTTTATTTGCCAGAAGCCAGCAAAGGTTGTACTATCAAGCATGGAAGTTGTTGCTCAATCAATGGGATTTAAGACCCATATTCGCAACTATAAGGTAGACATTATTTTAGGTATAACAGTTTATTCTTTGCACAGTCTCTTTTTATTGAATTTAAAAGCAGACTTGTGTTGATTTCCAGATGAGAGTGGAGGGTCTTTCACCAAGCAAGACTGGTCATTTCTCTGTTATTCTGGAAGTAAGCCCTCAACCCCAATCTTGATCTGGATTTAGAGCTTCTTTGCACGTGTTGGTTTTTCTGGCTAATTTTGAATTTTTAAATTTTTGTGTGAAGGTGTTTGAAGTTGCTCCCACATTTTACATGGTAGATATGCAAAAAGCTGCTGGAGATACAACTGATTTCTTGAAGGTCAGTTCTTTAAAATCTTTCACTTCTCACTTACGAATTTTGATTCTGGGGTCGATGCAACAGCTTGCTCGAACTAAATGATTCTTCCTGCAGTTTTACAAGAACTTTTATGGGAATCTTGAGGATATCATTTGGAAACAGCCATCTGAATCAAGCAAGTCCCGGATCGCCAAGTCTAAGAGCAAAAAGCGTTGATTTTGTTTCATTTACTGTCGTCTTATTTGCAATACACTGAGTGACTGGTCTTGCAATGTTGAGGTTGCGATTACAGGTTACATAACCGCCATCTTTGTTTTTTTACCACCTTTAGCCTGCCATGATTCTCAAAAGACCACTTTATATGTTCAGTGCTTGTAAATGTCTATTCATTCAAAAGCTTATTTCACTATTAGCTATTTTAATGATGTTTTGTAAGGATCGATACGCCGGTTCCACAATTTTTCATTACTGTAAACTATAGGTTGACTGTTAATGTTAAGCTGGCAGGTTTCTATATCAATCATTACAGGCTTGAGTTTTCCAATCAGGAATACTGTATTTTATTGGAAGTTCATCTCCAACTCCATGCAAATCGCAGGTATCTTCTTCATGGAAGCAAAATTGAACTCTTTTTTCCCGCTTATATTAAGCATCTGTCTCTTCGACTATTGAATGTGTAATACAAAATGGGATTTGCAATACATTGTTAGCGAAAAAATCAAAGAAAATCGCTGAAATTCGCACACGAGCACCGTCCATCTACGAATTTATGAAACTGTTTGCTATCTCGGACGGTGATTTGTCGACCTGTCAGTGATGAAATGGCCTCAAGAAAATTATGGCAATCCTTGCACATGGTGATGTTCTTGACAACCCTAATTGGTGCACCATTGGTTGTATTCAACAACCCAAATGCGACTGCCAACTGCTCGCTGTGGTAAACGGCAGAATAGAATGTCTTCTCCTCCTGCTCTTCTCTCTCTTCCTCCTCCTCTTCATCAATTAACTCCATATTTTGACGCACCTCGTATCCAAGACTTTTCGCTTCGTCGAGCATTTCATCCAACAATTTGTACATTTCTGCATTCTGGGGATGAAACCAGTTACTGGTTTTGAATGAATATGCCTCCCCTTTAATGCTAATCCTACTCCTATCCTTTAATTTCCCAATCTTCTCTTGTTTCATTATTCTTCTAACCCTACAAACATCTTTCCACCTCTCTGCTGTGATGTACATGTTCAACAACATCACATAAGTCTCACTATCTTTCGGTCTGAGATTGAGTAACCGGTTTGCTGCATAAAAACCCAGCTCCTCATTTCCATGATTTCTGCATCCTGCAATCAATAGCAACCATATAAACTCGCTAGGCTCCATGTCCATTTTCTCGACAATGTCGAAAGCTTCATCCAGTCTACCCAGTCGCACGAACATGTCAATCAAGCATCCGTAGTGATCCATCACAGGCTTAATTTTGTAATCTTTCTGCATCAGGTCAAAGTATCCAAGTGCTTCTTCAACCATCCCACAGTGGCTGCAAGCTGCAAGAACACCTACAAAAGTAATCTGGTTCGGTCTGAATCCAGCCACTCTCATATCCTCGAAAAGCAACACTGCTTGATGATACAGACCATGCTGTGCAAAACCCGTGATCATACTAGTCCAAGATATCAAAGTTCTGGTAGACATCTCAATAAAAGCTTTACTTGCGGTTTCAATAGTCCCACACTTATTGTACATATTCACAAGCGCAGTTCCGATTACTACATCAGACAAGAATCCGGACTTAATGGTCTGAGCATGTATCTGTTCCCCCTGTTCTAACGCCACCCACTTGCCGCATACAGTGAACATGCTTGACAAGGTGAACATATCAGCTTCCATGCCCGAATGCTGCAGCTTCACATACACCATGAATGCTTCAATGCCACCTCTGTGTGCCGAAAGATCATCCTTTGCCAGACCAATTGCTTGAGCATGGCCTGCAATGATTGCGTTCCATGTCACTAAGTTGACATATTCCATTTTGTAAAACAAATTCTGCGCCTCTTCGATGTTTCCGCATTTGAGGTAGACATACATGATGGAATTCGTTATCCGTACGTTTGAGTCATAGCCAAGTTTAAGGCACTGTGCATGAACCTGGATCCCCACATCCAAAGACATTGTCATTGAGCACAAGCTCAACACGCTGGTTAACGTGTACTCGTTAGGTCCAACACCCTCGTGAAGCATCTCAATGAAGAATACCAGTCCCATTTCAGCTTTACCATTGTCACCACAAGCAGATATAACAGCAGTCCATGAAATCACATTCTTTTCCCTAATCTTCCTAAACGCCTTAATGGCAGATTCCAAATCACTAAACTTTGAGTAGAAGCTAGAAAGAGCATTTCCAATACTCGTATCATACTCAATCTCGTACTTAACAATCAAGCCATGAAACTGTTTTCCCAATCTGATAGACCCCAGAGAAGCACAAGCATTCAACGCAATTCCCAGCGTGATATTCGATGGAAAAGACCCAGATTCTAACATCTGTTGGAACACATCAATTGCAACCTCTGATTGCGAATTTTGAATATAAGCCGTCATCAAGGTAGTCCAAGCAACAACATTTCTCTTAGGCAAGTTATCAAACACTTGTCTAGCACTCCTCACATCCCCACATTTCGCATAAACATTGACAAGAAAAGTCATCTCATAAACCACTTGATGGGTTCCTGTCTTGATCATGTGAGCATGGATAATTCGAGTTTCGGAGACCGAATTCTTCTTGTCTAAGCATTTCTTCAGCAGTGGAACATAATACGAGGGCTTAATCTTTGTGCTGTCCTGTATCAAAGAGATGGCATCTTGCAACTCCAAATGCTTAATTGATTCTGAATTACTCCCATCCAATTCCAATTCCAATCGGGTGTTGTTTATCCGATTTGTTCTCCGAAATGCAATGCTCGTGCTCTACGAACAACAGAATACAAAAAGAACCAAATTCAATTCACAAGAACAAATTTTTAGGACATGAAAAAATTCTACAAGTTTTCTTACACTTCAAATAACAACAGAAAAAGAGTACAGAAGAGAAAAAGGTTTTGAGCAGGGCAGTACCTTTTCAGTAGGGAAGGAAGGAGATGGATGGATTTTGAATTCAGGTTCGAGCTTGAGGGTAGTGCTGAGAGTAACTGAAGGTAATGAAGAAGCCATGGAATGTTAGAGGATGTGTTAGAGAGTATACTGGCCTCTCTTCTTGTATCCTTGGACTGGATAGAAGAAGAAATACATATGGAGAGAGGGAAGTATATATATATATTTACGGATAGATTCTTCGTCTCTTCTTTTCATTTCTACTTGTAACTTTGTAATTTGCCGCTGTTACTCGAGTTTAACAATCTGAGGTCAGGTCAGTACAAAGTGACGCGTCTTAAGGCGTAGGGCTGCTCATCGGTTTTCAATAACCGAATAACCGAAATTCCAAAACTGAAATTTCGCTTATTCGGTTTCGAAATTTCGTTTTTGGAATTTTCAACTTCAGAATTTTCGAAACTGTATTTTATTACGGTTCGATTTCGGATATAGATAAATTCGATTAACTGAAATAACCGAACTTTTCTTCCTACGCAGGATTTTTTTTTTACTGAAATGTCATTACGTGGCTCTCCCTCTCACTCTCAAATCTCAATCCCAAACAAAACCTCACTCTCCGCCGCCGATCATTCGACTCTCTCTCTCCATTCTCACGAAAGCAAATACTCCTTCTCCCTCTCCTTCTCCCTCTAGCTCATCTCATCCCTGTCGATCTCCCAATCGTCGCCGACCAACACCCACTCCCTCTCGGCCCAATCGCCGCCGCAACACCATCATCCCCTCAATCGCCGCCCCAGCACCACGCTCTCCCTCCTCCCAATTCGGCAGCCACACTAGAGAAAGGTAATTTCTTCCTCGTCCTTGAATATTCATCGTCTCGTCCTCTGTAAGGGTTGGATGTAGGTTTGTTTGTAACGGGTATGGGTTTGTATTTATTTGGTACGGGCTGTATTCGACGGGTGTTGGTTTGTATTTAATAGGTACAAGTCTGATTTGGTCTTGGTGTTGGTTTGGGTGGCCAGACTTGTAACGTGGACGGCGGCAGTGGCTGCTTCTGCTTGAGCTGAAGGAAGAAGATGTGGGCTGGCTGGTTTGAGTCAGTGGGCCGGCCCATTAGAAAGGAAAAGAATGGAAGATGGGTTGGAGGTTCGGAAGTGAACTTTAATTTATTAAAAATATATATGTTAATATAAGTGATATTTTTTTTTTCTCTCGATAAATTGATTTTATTAAGTCCGACACACAAACACAAGAAGTGCGGCTGACCTCAGGAAGGCAAGCTTTAAAAGAAAAAAAGACCACAAGTCAGTCGTGTAGCTAACCACAAAGATTATCTCAATTAATCCAAGACAACACCCAGGTAGAGCTGTCAATTCGGGTTCGGGCCCGGACTCGGACCCGGCCAGACCCGGATAATTCGGATCTGGACCCGACCGGTTCTGTGAAAAAACGGGACCAATTTCTAGTTTCGGTCATGGCCCGGCTAAATTGTCCGGGTCTGGGACCAGACCCGGACCCGATTTTAATTTTTTTTTCTAAATGTTTTCAATTTTCTGTTTTCAATTTTCATTTTAGGTTCTAAATAAAGATTGGTTTAGAAATTTAGGCTTTCAAATTGAGATTCTATTTAATTAGGAATTAGAGTGGTGAAATTGAGATTTAATTAGATATGTAAAATCTCAAAAAATCAAATCCAGATACGCCAGTTTCTAGGGATATCCTAATTTCAGTAATAGAAAAGAGGAAGTATAGTAGAATCCAGAAAGATTTAAAACATCAAATTCATCCCTATGAAAAAAGTTCCCTGCAAACAAAAAGAAGCAATGGAGCATTAAACAGAAAACAAGAATAAACATCCCACAAGAACAGCAAATCCATCAGACAACCCAATATGCTTATAGGCAACACAGTAACCTTAACTTTACAAATAGCCATTCTTGTAAAAGCCATGCCCTCCATTGATAAAAGAACTAACTTCGATCTAATAACTTATAGAACCTTGAAACAACAAACAAGGGATCCTATCACCTCTATAAACAGCCAAAAGAGAGAGTAAAGTTACAGATATAAAGGATATATACAATTATTAGAAACAACCACTTTACATTTCACTTGCATTCTAAGCCAAAATAAAAGAAAGGCCCAAAAATGGTTGAGAGAAAATGGCCATACCCCACTAGATCTCACAGAAGTGCTGTCGCGCTCCGAAAATTAAAAATAATAATTCGCGAGTGTACAATGAAATTTGAGACCTTACGATGCTCGGCGTAAAAAGGACGCCTCACAACATGCAATGAAGTCGCCACCCTAATTTTGTCGCTAGGTTTAGGGAACCTTAATCGTCATGGCATAGAAAATAAAATAAGTAAAAAAAAACTAAAGGCACAAAAAAGGGGTATGAACCCCCGGGGTTGTATTATGGTCTCGGGAAGGTGTTAGGCACTCGAGTCACATCCGAAAACGGTTACCGGTTGATAAAAGAGGTGTTTAAAAGGTGTTTGATAAAATGCGTTTTGAAAAGGGGGCCCTCAAAGGAATCGTCACTTTAGTCTTTTCGATGATCGTGACCGTTCAGGAATAATTAATCGTTGGACGGGGTTACCGTTTTAAAAATCTTTCGGACGGGGTTACCGTTTATCAAGACCGATTGATTATTCCTGACCGTAACGTGATGGGACTGAATTTTCCGTAAGACTGAATGAGCGCCCTCTATTTCATCATCGACCCATGCATGATTAAATTAATTACTACGTGATTCTATCATGGATTGCTAACAGAGTACAAATTTAAATGAGGGATTTTGAAATGATAAACTGATGTGGGATCGAAGCCACCACGTACATGCAGTCAATATAAGTGATAATTTAAAATCATATGAACACGGCATTTTAAGCAAATCTTTAAACACGTTGTTTATGTGGGTTGATTTTAGTTCTAGCAATTCTATATATCATGCGTACGATTGATATTTACGGAAAGCGTTGAATAAATAAAAAGAAACGAAAGGCGTACTTTCGAGCGAAGCTTTGAAATTAAAACCTACAAAATGAGAGTGTTAGTGATAGCTCGAAAAATAGATAAGCAATTCATGAATGCGAGAATTTAAATAATGACTCGATGCGTACGAAGATTTAAATGCTGGTTTGATGTATGCGAGAAATGATGATTTGACGCATACGAACATTTAAATGATGATTTGATAAGTGCAAGAAATTAAATGATGATTTGATGTGTGCAGAAAATTTAAATGCCAGTTTGATGTGTGCGAGAAATGATGATTTGACGCATACGAAAAAATTTAGATGATGCTTTGATGAGTGCAGAAAGTTTAAATGCTGATTTGATAAGATGCGAAAATTAAATGATGACAGTTGATAAGTGCGAGAATTTAAACGATGATTTGACGAAAAATTAAAAATTTGATATTTGCAGAAATTAAGTAGTTGACTATTTGTAGAAATTAAGCAGTTGATAATTTGCAGGAAATAAATAGTTTGATATTTGAAAATTAACAGTTGATATTGCAGAAAATAAACAGTTGATGGTTTGCAGACATTTAAACAAGTTGATATTGTAGAAGATTAACAGTTGATGATTTGTAGAAATTAAGCAAGTTGATATTACAGAAAATAAACAGGTTGATATTTGCAGAAAATAAACAGTTGATATTTGTAGAAAAATAAAATAGGTGATATTTGCAGAAAATAAAACAGTTGATATTTGCAGAAAATAAAACAGTTGACATTTGCAGAAAATAAAACAGTTGATATTTGCGACCGACCATGTAGGCGGTAAATTGAATTTAAATTGCCGAAAGTAAATTGCGAAAAATTAAAGTGCGAGGAATTTAAACAATTGATAGGTACAGAAAATTAAACAGTTGATAGTACGAAAAATAATCATACGAGACATACAAACATATTTACGAAAACGCGATCCGAGATCGCGAAAGAAAATGACAATGGGCTGGGCCCAATTTGAAAAATGCAAGGGAAATGGGCCAGGAATAGTTCCTGGCCCATGAAAAATAAAGAATGGTGATGGGCCAAGCTCGTCACCTTTGATGCGTGAATAGGCCTTCATGGCACTATTCACCATCTTCTCCCTTGGTCGTCGGCACTACTGCCGGCGGCCAAGCTCCGGCCACCCGTGGCCGAAATGGAGAACCTTCGTACCGAGATGCTCTTCTCCTCGACGGCTTCCCGACCGTACGAACCTCGAATTTTAGTTTAAAACGTACCGAGTTTAATTTTAAAAAAATGACGAAACCGTTAATTATCAAAAACTAATTAATTCGCATGATCTAGCTAACGATTGATCAAGTTAAAAGCATGTATTTAATCTATAGCATGCACATGAATTAATGGCATAAAAACTAGAAGTTATTCGATTAAAACAAGGCTAAACGAATTAAATGAAAAGAAACACATGAAAAACGAAAGAAAAGCTTAAAGAAAAAGCTTACTGCCAAACCTTGAACTGTGACGATCGATGCTCGATATGAGCTATCAATCAAGAGGGAGAAGGAGCAGAGCTTGCTCTTGGGATTTTGGTGCCCGTTTTACGTTGAAGGCAGTGGCCTTTTTATAGGCACTCGATCACGTGGGCGAAGGACGCGGTGCTGCGTGTGGCTAGGCCGGACGTCGAGGTGGCGGAGCTAGGGTTGTCATGGTGGCAGGTCTACGGCTGCGTGATGATGGCGGATGGGACGAGACGCGACGGGAGTAGGCTGCTCGGTGGCCTGCTCCGTTGCTGGTTCACGTCCATGATGCATGCGCACCATGGATGTTAATTAGTCAACCGTTGATTTGGTTGACTTTCCTTGGTTGACCAGATCAACGGTTGTGATTAAATGCCCTTTTAAACCTATTTAAATGACCTCGAGCCAATTTCGTGAATGAACGTTTCGAATTTTCGAGGCGAAAGTGCCAGCGCGTAGAGAAAAATACCGCGAGCTTAACCGTCTACAACGAATGACGAGAATTTTTCATTTAACGTGTTTATTTTCGGGTTAAAAAATGTGAAACGTTCGGACCGAAAATAAATGACGTTACGACCAAAATTACACGAAACGCTGTAGACCGTTATGAACAAAAAAAAAGGTAGTAACTAGTTGATGGAAAATATTCCAAGTTTGAGCTATTGTCCGAGCGAACTTACTCGGGTCCAATAAAAGCTCGAACAAAAATAATAATAAAAAATAAAAATACTAAAAAATGCGCTAAAATCCTAAAAATCCTAAAACTCATGTGGTGACCTAAAACGAAGAAAAAACTAGCAAATGACTACCGGATAATTAAAAATGTGATTTTTAAGGCTAAAAATAATAATGATAATAATAATGAAAATACGTGATGAAAAATTAAAAATGCTATTTCGAATGCTGACGATGCTAAAACGCGATGAAAATTTTAAAAATGCTAGCGACAGTAAACTAACTAAAAATGACAGTAATATAAGTAAATGACAGAAATGCTAAAATTAATTAAAAATGGCGTCAAAATTCGGGTATCAATAAGTGCATTCAAAGAAAAACCCAACAAACTTCAAGTAAAACCAATCATACCCCTCATTCTAATCAAGTCTCTTCAGGCTAAAGGTTGTCCCTTTTTGAATCTATAAAGAAGGTCAGGCAGACAGACACGGTACTGCTGCTGGATGAGGAGAAGGGAGGCGGTCACGACGACGGTGATAGGTGTGGTGGTGTGGCTACGGCTGCGGCGTTGGCGATAGGTGTGGTGTGGCAGTGGCGATATGAGGAGGTCAGAGAGAGGGGAGACGGGCACGGCGACGACGATAGGTGTGGTGTGGCAGTGGCGATAGGAGGAGAGGAGGTCAGAGAGAGGGGAGACGATTGAGAAAAGAAAAGTGAAGAATGAATAATGGAAAAAAAATTTAGGTTAGAGTTGAATTTTTCCGGGTCTGGCCCGAATAGACTCGGGATTTCCCGGGTCGGGACCAGACCCGGCCCGACTCAAAACGGGACTGAAAATTGGACCCAGACCCGGCCAGAATTGCCAGGACCGAGTCGGGTCCATGGGTCTCGGACCCATTTTGACAACTCTACACCCAGGAGGGAAGATAATAACTCATGAACATAATAAGGGTAATCTGGCTTCCACGCCTTAATCCATACCCAAACTCATGTAATAATCAGGTGGTTAACTTTATCCAAGTAGAAAATAACATGATAAAAAATTACCCAATTTTGAGCTAACGAAATTTTTATTTATTTATGGTGGACTATAATATTTTCAGTATAATTAGCGTCATTTTACTTAAAAGATGATAGTGTTAATTATTTGTACTAAACAAAGACTTAATATTTAATTTTCTCCTGGTGCAATGATTAAAGTCACAGAATCAAAAATAAAAAAGCAAAATTATGTTACTGTGGAAGGGAAGTCTTCTAAGTTCTAAAAAGGAGAAAATAAATATTTTTATACAAAGAGAATAGTAATATTGTATTTGGGTGGATAATAGGTCCACCGACACTTTGTGGCACATATGGCATAGAAGATAAAACATTCAATATAATAAAATAATGTATAAAAAAGACTCTGGCAATCACAATGTTTTTCTAAACAGAGTGAAAAATTATGGTAGAAAAAAGATTGAATTTGATATGCAGAAGATTAGAGAGATTCCTCTTAGAACAAGATCAACTTTGAGGTCTCTTGTTTGTGCTTTAAGTGTTTCAAAAACCTATCTCATTTCTAAATTGAAATGTGGAGAATTGAGGTGCCACAGTAATCATACCAAGCCATTACTGTTAGAGGGGAATCGTTTGCAAAGGATAAGACATTGTTTGTCAATGCTCGATCCAAACACACCTCCAACAGCCCCTGCCTTCTTCAAGATGGAAAATGTGGTCCACATCGACGAGAATTGGTTCTAGATGTCCAAGAAGAAACAGACATACTACCTTCTACCAGATGAAGATGAACTTGTAAGAACTTGCAAAAACACTAACTTTATCCCTAAAATTATATTTCTGGTAGCGGTTGCGAGGCCAAGGTATGACCTTGATGGGAATTTTACTTTTGATGGTAGGATAAGTGTATTTCCATTGGTTTATGAGTTTGTTGCCATTAGGTTTAGTGCAAATAGGGTAGCTGAAACTTTAGAATTGAAGTCAATTCCTAAAATAGATAGGAAAGTTATTAGGCAATACATGATTGATTATGTGTTACTTGCTATAAAAGAGAAATGACATAGGGATAGCATTATGGATCCAATTATCATCCAGCAGGATAATGGAAAAATACACATTCATAAGAATGATATTTCTTTTTCTGATGCAGTTGAGCATGTAGGATTGGATATTAGATTACTGTGTCAGCCTCCTTATATCTCTAACTTAAATGTGCTTGATCTTGGCTTTTTTAGAACCATTCAGTCATTGCAAGAGAAAAAGTGTGCAAGGAATGTAAGTTTATTGGTGGAAGATGTTAAGAAGTCTTTCTTTGAGTTCTTGATATAGTGTTTATATGCATGTTTTTCTTATTGATTTTAGTCCCATTTTGAGCATGATACTTCTCATTTGCTCCTGTTTTCACCTTATTTGCAGAATTAGACTAAAAATGAGGAATTCGTGGAATTGTTAGCTTTTTGGAGGATTTTATACACAATTTATCGTCGAGACCTGGATGACAATTTTTGCAGTCGAGACCTGGTCGAGACCTGGATGTCATTTTCATTGTCAAGACCTCGACACCTTGAAGATTCCAGAAGCTTCCTTTCCTTTCCAGATCATGTCAGTTGACTCCGAGGAATATTCTCTGAAAGTGCACTCACTATTTCCGTGCATTTCCCCCATGCTACCATCTGTCAATCGCACTTACTTCCTTTCCTCCATGTGGCCACGTCTCGATCGCACTCACCTCCTTTGGCTCATGCTGTCAAGTGTCAGGACCCAGACGAATATTCCTGTCCAGCCTGGTTGATCCAGATCTTGTTCCCCACTCTTGTAATATTTTATCTGTCTGACCAGACCCTGACAATATTTTCCCCCATGCTGTGTCAAGACCTAGACGAATATTCCTGACAATATTCCTGACCTGAGCATCTGTCCAGGCCCTGACAGCTCCACTCTTGTATTTGTTTAATTAGCTGAATTCCTTTTGTTCCCCATGTGTGTATGGGCGATTTTATTAGTTTATTCCCTTTTGTGGATGTTCCTCCCTATAAAAGAGAGGTCTTCATTCATTGTGAAGGGGGAGTTACACACACACTGAATTTTAGGGAGAAAAACATAGACACACTCTCTCTTTTCCTTAGTTTGAAATTATTTGTTAGTTTTATTTAGAGGTTTTGAAGGGCTTGTTCGTCCTTCTGGTGTCGAGACCTCGACCAGCTTTTCTTCAATCCGGAGCTTTGAGCTCCGGCCGGTATTTAATACAATTTTCTCCTTCTTTATTTATTTTCCTTCTATGTTTATGTCAATTACATCTATTTATCATTTATCCATGAGTATGAGTAGCTAAATCCTTCTTCTTAGCAGGGGTCATTAAGGGTTGCGAGGTCTAGACATGAGACTTGAGTGCTCTTCATATGTTTCATGAATATATTTGATTGTTACCAAACTTATCTCATGATTTTAAGAGTTTTGTTAATTGATTGATCTCCTATTAACTTATCTTTTAAATCTACAGTCACTCCTTTGGGTAATAACTAACGTGAGGGTCAAAGGAAGTAGTAGGCGACTAGATTGATGGTTGATCATATTAATCCTCTCATCTAGGGCAAGCAACCGATCAGGTCTGACTCTTCAGTGTCGAGACCTGGATGTGTCTTCTCTCAACTTCATGGGCTCTTTGAGTATTGTCATCATAAGCGTACCTTGGTGAACGGCAGAGTGTCAAGATCTCACCCATAAGCGTACCTTGGGTTTGGTTTCTATTAAGAAGAGAAGTAGGAGACCTAAGCGTACCTGGTCTCTATAGCACGTCTATGCCTTGGAACAAAATATTTACGCGTCGATGACCGTTGAGACCTCGACGTAACCCTGTGTACCCTTGCTAGGAACTCTTCTCCCATTTGATTCTATCTCTCTCTCTAGTATTTTTATCATTGCTATTTATTGTGATGATTTTCTTTGTGTGTTGGTTATTAATTTGATTGGTTTGATTTAATCGCTTTATTTACTTTTATTGTCTTTGTTAGCTAGCTCTCAAGATCATCTTGCTAGTAGATACATCTACTAGCGTAAAACCCCCCCTTGTTACTAATTTCGTATGCTCTTGCTGCAGATTCTTTCTTGTCATACGTCGAGACCTCGACGTCAACGCTTTGTCCCTGTGGATCGACCCCTTGCTGCTATACACAAGCTTATTTGTGCATCTAGGCCTAGGGTTATAAATTGTATTTTTGAGCGTGCTTCGACGGCCGCATCAGTTCTCTTATTAAAAAACAAACAATATTTTTATAACTCTCTAGTCTTGCACGATAGAAACACTAAAAATCTTGGGTTCCAATAGTTACAGAATTCCTCATATGAAAAAGGCACATTTAGATCGGATTGGGTTGTTACCATCTACTATGTCATGTGATCCATCAGTCATTGCAACAGTTGGTGCTCATCTTTCTCAATAACCATGTAAGTCATTTCATACTTGTTATTGTAATTGTTTTCATTAAACCTAGTCTGTGTAGACATGTCTTATACACATTACTTATACTTTTGTGTTCTAGGTAACTTAGCAGGGTTGATGATGTCTTCCTGGTGCACATTGGGTGTTTTCTTAGAAGACTATGATGGAATCATTAATTTTTTTGGGCATAGATGATTTATTATTTTGTTAAGACAGTCTGTATTTTATTGACCAGGAGGGATTGTGATAATTGTGCGTAAATATTGTTGGTAGAGTAACCTCTGTTTACTGCTGTGTGCAAATGAGATAGTTGGAAGTTCAAACAGAGTATACTCTGTGTCGCACCTCCTTTTTGGAATTTTATTACGCGACGCGGGTTTGGGACGAGATGTGAGCCGAAATTGGACTCATCTCACATAATGCAATGAAGTCGCCACCCTATTTTGTTTCTAGGGTTAGGGAACCTATTGTCATGGCATAAAAAATAAAAAGCTAAGGCAAAATGAGTCTAAACCCGAGAACAGTGGTTCGGGGTCGTATTATGAATTCGGGAAGGTGTTAGGCACCCGAGTCACATCCTAAAAAGGTTACCGGAGAAAAGAGGTGTTTAAAACAAATGTTTGGAAAAATAAAAAAAGTCATACTTTAGTGATCATGCCCAACAGATAAAATTCTAACAATTCTAACTATTCATGCATTTGAGCGTATATGTGAGAAAGCGATGAAATAAGTAAAAGAGTGAGAAACGTTTACTTGGTGAAGGGTACAACGGTTTTACCCTTTTTTATCGGAGTTATTGGCACGAGGAGAGGATAATATTTAAATACTTGACGATTCTTGTATGCGTGTGAAAATGATTAATTTAAACAAGCACGAATAGAATAATTATCTAAGCATGCAAGCATACAAAAAATAAATAAATAGTACAAGCATACCAGAAATAAATAAACAGTACAATTATTCGATTACATTGCGCCAAAAAAATTGACGGGCCGAAAATTGGGCCCGCCCACTCCTTCTTTTCGTTTCCCGCATGGGCTGAGTGATACGATCCTAGCTAGGCCAAGATGCGCATAAGTGAATGATCTTGTTCTCTTGTAGGTTTGGTGCACGGAATTAGACAAAAATCCCTTAGATACTCCTTCTTGAAACAATTAGCAGCCCATACTACTAATCGAGGTTAACGACTTGCAAATCCCTGTTTGAGCAAAGTCAAGGTTGTCACGAATGCCTAACCCTGTGGTACGCCCGCTGATGTACGCCTAGCCCTGTAGTACGCGCACACGCTAACGTTCAACCCTGTGAACGAGAGCAATACCAACAATCAGCCCTGTGATTGCTGGCAATCAATATTCAGCCCTGTGAATATTAGCAATGACGATCATCCCTGTGAACGCCAAACAAACCCTCATGCTCCTATCACACTTATCCCTGTAAGTGCCACGCTTTAGTCTGCACACACTAGCTCACGCACCTATCACACTTATCCCTGTAAACACCACGCTTTGCTAGCCCTAGCTGCACCTATCACGTTATCCCTATAACGCCACGACTAAGTTAAAACACAAGTAACAACTTGCTCTGGAGATCGAGACAATAAGATGGTAGGTTAATGAAACGGGGATTTGGTAAGGTGTTTATGTGGAAAATCTGATCTAATTTTATTAATAACAACGCAAGCCTTTATATAGGCGTTTTACAATACAAGTCTTACTAGAAATAGAACTACTAATACTATCTTAACTAGAACTTCTAATCTAAGATAAATACTAATTATAATTACAATTATTACAATTATTATCACTCTAGAACTCCTTCGTAGAGTAGAACTTCATTCCTTACCCTATGGGCTCTTGCTAACCTCACTTGGCCCTCAACAGCCCTCTTAGCTCGCTCCCTTGCGTGTTTTTGCTCCATGGCTATCTGTCTCTTGGCATTGATGCGCACTAGGGCTAGATGCGATCCTAGGATCGTATCATACCCTTCCCCTTGGAAGCGATTCGGCCTCGAATCGTGATCCATAAAATTCTCCAAGGACAGATTGTATCTCCATAGAATTTCTTCCTCATTCAATCCATAGGTTGCACAAATTGGTGTTATCATGACCTCATAATCTGTCCTCAATGCAACGCTATGATCGAAATTCCTAATCGCTCGCCCTTCAAGTTTATTCAAATAACTCCAAAACGACAGTGATCCTTCCTTGATTCCTTGAGTATTAATTGAGTAATCAACTAAGGGATCATACTCTCCAAATGTTTCCACATACTCAAGCAAATCTGATTTTATCAAGAGAAGACGCAACCATCATTTGTATTCTAGATTAACCAAACTGTTTGGTTCATCCTTTCTCTTGCGCTTCCCTAGTGATTTAGCTCCATCTCCCTCCTTGAGGACATCAACATTCTGCTCATACGAAGAAGACAAATAACAAGGAGAAAACGTGATAACAAAATCAGAGTTATGGTTTCGCTCTCGATACGTTTCTTCTTTTTCTAATCCAAGCTCACTGTTTTCTTTAGCTAAACATATCTCTCCCTAAGTCGCAGTCCTAATTGTATTAGAATAAAGATTCCTTTGATTTATGACTGTCAAGTCTCCTCTTTTAGCTAAATTTGACTTCTTCGAAGTGGTAATCCTAATCGGATTAGAACTAGAAGTCCTTGATGCACATTGCTCCTTTGAACTCTTGAGATGAGCTCCAAATCTCTCCTGCCTTTCTTCCATGCTCTCCAATCTTGAGTCAAGGTTCCTCAAGAGATCCAGGAGCTCCTTGTACACTCCTCCCGAATTTCTTTCACCCATATCGATTGATAAGATTTAATTTCGTATACGATCGGGATGATGACTTCTGTTGGTCGGAGTTGCTGTAGTTGCCGTCGAGTTCACCTGCAAGGCACCGGAGGGGGGGCTCCAGTGTAGACACTCCGATGCTTAAGTCAGTAAGTGGTTCAAAAATAGCAGAGGTTCTAGTAAGCAATTTTCGGCTTACCTTTTGTTTTAAACTGAGAGGGTATTTATAGGCCGCTAGGGGCGATACCTGAGCAAAGAGGTGATATCTCAGGAAAAGACATCGCAGGCGATACCTTATGATGACGTCATGGGCGATACCTTATGGTGACGTCACGGGCGATACCTTACGGTGACGTCAGGGCGATACCTCTGAAGAGGGTTCCGCGGGCAATACCTCCATGGATACCTGGGACGGGATGGTGTCGTGCGTGCAGAGACGCGTGAGTCCTCCCCCCGCTGATGTCGACCATCCCAGAAAAAACCTTCCAGTCTAGAGCCGACGACTCAGATGTCCGATAGAGCTACAGGATTCCGCCTTCGACAAGGTCATGATTACCGTAACGCCCCTAAGAGTGTCATAATTGTTATCATAAGCCCAACTGAAAACGAGCCCGAGTGTTTACCAAGGGCTATCGCTCTCTGCTCGTATCGGGGAACTCTCTTCCAATAAGTAGGGGAGTGTATCCTTGCCCTTAAGAGATTATTCTACGTGGGACGTCCAGGAGTAGGCTGATGGACTCTTGTCAATGTTACGTCGCCAAGGAGTCATTTCTGTTCTGGCGATATCAGCTCAATCTGGTCCTGACGTGGGCTAAGATGTCATGTCCGTTTGACCTATTAGGAGATGTCGATCCTGGTCGTTCATCGTTGATATCACCACTGGTAGTAAACGGGGCCGTGCAGCTAGATTGTTCTAGAGCGAGGATTTGCTGTTCCCCGGGCATGGGCCGCTAGTGGTTCGCTTCGCACCTCGAGCGGGCTGCAAAGAGGTAAGATGGGCAAAGATTACGGAGATTTGTTAGGAAGTATGTCACTTACAGAGGATCTCTCAGGAGCGAACAGGTCCTTTTCTTCCTCTTGGGGAGCCAACGATATTAACGCGGCTTCACACCATGGGCTATCCACAATTTGAGCGGCTTTACACCACCAGATACCTGCGATATTGGCGCGGTTTTACGTTGTTCATAGCCACCTACCATATCGTCGCGGCTTTATACTGTGGATACCTTCATTTGAAAGGATTTCCGCCATGGCTACCCGTAATATCGAGCTCCTCTCGAATACCGACATTCTTAGCGGCTCGCCGTCGTCTATCCTTGTTTCCGCATCAGGTCTGACGGTCTTTAAGGGTAACGGGACGGCTCGTCTTTTGAGGACTTCCTTCTTCAAAAGGCCCGTTTCTCGGATCCTATAAATCTGAGGGCCTTCTTCACCCAAGTCCATCTCATTTTCTCCTTTCTTAATCTGCGTTATGGATCATTTGACCAAAAAATTTCTCCTTTCCAAAGGCCACACTCTCAAGAATCTCAACGATGGTGACGTCGGGTTCCTGGAGAACATGCTGGTCAAGACTTCTGAGGATATCCTGGAGCTACAAGGGATGCTAACCCCACTCCATTCCAGGCTGGGAGCCACGTCTCCGGATGATTTCAGTCCTTTAGAGAGCGTGTCGAGGTTGGCCACCTCCATCGCTCGGATTTAGGTGGTGATCGCCATGCTGCAGCAGCGCAAGGACATGCTGGGGTGCTGCTTGAAGGGAATGAGGGTCACCTCTGCTGACCTTACTCTGGTCATGGACTCTCTGAGAGACATTCCCGAAGTACCCGAGGACTGATGTGTTGTCGAAGCACATACAAAAATAATAATAAAACCTGTAGGCAATGTGCACAATAAATTGTGTATAATGGTAGCAGGATCGAACACAGGGATTAAGGGACCAATACTCAACTCAATTTGGCAAACTAAATAATCCAAGCAACAAGTAACCGAAAGGGGGGTTTTGAATGGTTGTTTGATTAATCTAATTATTAACTACGAAAGTAATAAAGACTAATAGCAAAGAGTAATAGAAGTAATAAGAAATCAGAAGAGACAAGGGTTCTCAGTAAGAGTCCGAATCCGGTTGCATTTACGGTCAGCCGGTCATTGGCGCAATCATCGTCTACCCCGAGCTGATAGACGCACTATAGGGACCAGGTACGCTTAGGTCCCCTGCTTACCTTAGTAATAGAAGTTATCCCAAGGTACGCTTATGGGTTAACCTTGACAGTCCGCTGTCCTCCAAGGTACGCTTATGGAGGCAACACTCAGATGCCCATGAAGAGGAGGTAAGATGCGTCTAGGGCGAGACACTCGGTACGCTTGAGGCTCTGCCCTAACAACTTGTCCAATCCAACTGGGGGATACCAGGTTTCCAGTCAGGACCAGTATGGTTATCTGCTCTACCCTGCAGCTTCGCGTTAGGTATAACAACAGGGACGATTATAATTGATCTAGTTCAATTAATAGGTGATCAAGCTAATAATTACCCTAGGTAATTTGACAATTAATTATTGAACAAGAGGATACCAACACAGGATTTATGAAGTACAATCTGACCTCACGGCTTCCTTTGCAACCTTCAATCGACTCTTACCAAGAACAATGAGATTTAAGCCACACATATTAAAAATAAAAACAATCAAATAAATAAATTGCATAAGTAAATTAGAAGAAAAGATGAGGAAGAATTCTTGTGGATTACCGGTCGGAGCAACTGCTCCGGTTTATTAAAAAGAAAAGATTGCTGAAGGCAGTGGTGGCGCTAAGAGTCAACGGGAGAGAAGAAGAGAAAAACTACTAAAAACCTAATTACTAAAGTATTTATATGCTTATTAAAAATTAAACTCTTAATCTAATTTGAATTCAACTCCCCAAAGGACTTCTACTGCGATTGGGACTTCTGGCGCCTTAATTGAGCAGATCCGATATTTTTCCTTTATTGCGCTAGTTTCCTTTTCTCGCTAGGACACTGTTGCTTTCCGCGAACGTCCAGCTGCTCGGCCTAGCTGCTCCAATGCATCCAGAAAGTGATAGAAAACGTTCATTTTCGTATTTTCCTCTTAATTTGCCCAGATCTGCCAAAAGTGAATAAACACAGTAACATAAGTAGCATTATGATCTAAAAAGGCACGTAAAAGAGGGAAGAATTATGGACATAAAATGCTCTATCAAGGACGCTGGCTCTGATGCCTGACGGCGGTGGCTCCCTTTGAGCCTTTTTTCTTTTCCCCTAGTTATGCGGCTGTACCTTTCGGCCATTTGGCCATAATAAATAAATTGTTTTCGTTGCGCCCTTAATCACTGTTCTTCTTCTTTAATGCGTCCTTTGTCTTTTTTTTCTCGATTGGAGGCATTCCCAGCCCAACTGAAAACGAGTCAGTCACTGGACGGTTTCCTCGCTAACCGTTCTGCATTAATTCTGCGCCACCGCCTCCTTGTCCGCCGATTGGGCTAATTTTTGGTTTTCCTCGATCTGGGGGAGATTTCAACAGGCGTGACTGCAAATCTAGATTTGTACTCCAGGTTGTACATGTGTCAGTCCTCAAAAGTCGTGTTGGAAGATCCAAAAGCTTTTCCCCCTCTTTTGGCTATTTAATGGGATCCTTTCCCTCATTTCTGTTCATCTTCTTGTTTATTTTTCCTCTTGGCAGATCGTCTGTGATCTCATGGCTGACTCTTATTTTTTAGATACTACGGCGCGAGATTCTCCGCCAACTCCTCCGACTTCGCTGGATTCAGACAATCCTCCTCCGTCGCCTCCGTGGAGGCTGTTCGTTCGCCGGCGGGGACGCAAGAGGCAGAGGAAAAATGCCTCCAAGGTGTCTGCACCGCTTTTCAAGTATCATGCCCCTTCTGCTGAAAAGGGGGATGAACCCTCTCTTTCTCCCCGTGTCTTGCCAAAAATAGCTCTCCCCTCCGCGAGCGCTGAAACGGCGATGTCGACCACAAAAAGGAGCCCGACCGATCACTGATATACGTAGGAAAGAGGAATGAAGAGCCTTTCTCTCCCGTTAGCAGGGAGCCATCGCTCTCGGATGATGATGTAGTTTATTGCTATGGTATCTCTTGGTCTGAGGGCGATTAGTTTAGCATGTCTCGTCTCTTTGTAGATGCCGTATGGCTTTCCAAAAATGAATAAGATAACCTTCCCTTTTCTTTTGTTCCCCTATCGCCTTTCTAACCCATTTCTTCGAATGTCAAGGGTTATCGCAGAGGGAGATCAGTGGCTGAGTGCAACTGTCTTTGGATTTCTAGTCAATAACCGTCTTCTCTGAAAGACATAAATGACTGTCCACGCGTCTCTTTCTACTCCGCACGTGTTTCACTTTTATAGGCTGTCTTCTTCTTCAAGTTGAACCTTTATAAGGGAAACCCTATTCTCTTTCATCATTTTTGCTAATATTCTGCAATTTTTCACACTTTCTCTTTCTCCTGTGTTTCTTCTTGCTCGAGGAGAGTCTCCACAACTGCTCATCGGCGGCAACGGTATGTTCTCTGGCTACCCATTCCAGGTATTTTGTCCCTCTCTTGCCGTAGTTTATTTTCCCAATTCCTTATGTCTCATATTGGAGCTTCTGCGAGAGTCGAAAATCCCATAGATCTCGAGGCTAGGAGAGCTCGTAGTATTTTCGATTGTGATGAAGTTTTGAGGGCGGAGTTAGAGGAGAACGGTATCACCTTCCCCTTGGGTTGTCGCCCTTATATCCCTAAGAAAGATATTCGGCTTCATGACGCCATGTGGGGAACGTTTCGGCTGGTTTACTTCAAGATGTTCCTCTACGGATTTCATCTCCCAATTCATACTTCTCTGATGAAGCTGCTAAACCACTACGATCTCAATCCGGTTCAAATAACTCTGCCTTCCTGGTGTGGGATTTATGCATTCCTTCGGTCATGCGAGATGAAGCGTATTTTCACTCCATCCCTTGATCTGTTCCATACATTTTTCAAGTTGAGCTGTCGTGCCTGCTTGGTGGATATCACTCCTAGATGGAATGACGCCGTCGTGCGATTTTTCTGGCGAAACTTCCAAGGTTTTGAAGAAAACGTGGACAATTGGAAAAATGACTTCTTCACCCTTTGACTGTCGTCCCGCTGGTGGCGCGGAGGCTTTAATCGAAAGATTGTTAGTGCCGATTGGAAAAAACCAGAAGTACTGTCTAGCACCGATGTGTCCCATGTTTCTGCTCTGTTAGAGATAGAAGGGCCTTTCCGCATTCAGGAATTTGCTCGGTTCAGACCCTTGAAAGAATGTGTCGTTGGTGAGTTTTTCTTTTGCTGCGTTATCGCTTCACTTTGCTTGCTATATTAATATATTCCATTGACAGGTAGCGCTGAGGGTTGTTCCTCTGGTGGAAATAACACTCCTTTGAACATAGTACCGCTTCAGACGCTACCTTCTTCTCCCCCGCCCGAAAGTTCCAGCCACCCAATTATCCCACCGAGGAAAAGGAGGATTAAGACTGTCGCAGCACGCAACATTTCCACCCAACCTTCTCGTTTTCTTGAGAATTGGTTGCCACTTCGGGGTAGGGGAGTGTCTTCGAGTCGTCCTGTGACTGAAACAGTTGACAGCGATAGCGAGAGCATGGATGTCGGTTCCGAAATACATCATGCCACTCTTGCCCAATGGATGAAGCTCAGGGCAAGGAAAAACGATCCCGTGGCGGAGTCATCCGAGGACAATAGCGATCTCGGGCGTCAGTAATTCCGTAAAGAGTTGCTCTCCTCCCTATATCGCCAACCTTTCCCCTCAAGGTCCTCAAGGAAATGTTGCGTTTTAGCTGGATCTGTCCTCTTTCGGTACTGACGGGCTTCGTGCTTTAGGGATATCAGATCCGCTATCGCGAGATGAGCCGGTAGGGACCATAGTGGGCCAGATGTTCAGTTCTTCGAAGGACAAGGAAGAGTTCCTGCAGCACCCTCTTGAAGTTCAACATTCACGCCTCCTGAACGATAAGCTGGCTAGCTTTCGCGAGCTGCACTATTTTCTCGAGGATCAGAGCGACAAGGTTCGACGCTCTCCCGATTTGACCGAACAATTAGACGCCGCTTTGGCGAAGGTAACAGAGCTGTCCAAGCTTCAAGATCGTACCCGGGCAGAGTTGAACGAGTGTCACGCCGATCTCGCACGAGAAAGGTCAAAAGGGAAGGCTAAAGTGGAGCTACTAGAGGCGGAACTAGTGGCGGCCGACAAAAGAAACTCTTTCCTTCGTGAAGAGATATTGTCTCGTGATGGGGATTTGGCCAAAGTACCCTCGAGGATAGCTTGGTGGAAAAATAAGACTATGGAGGTCTGTATCGCTGGCTTTACAGATCTCTATCGCCAGGGAACTGTTGATTTGACCAAGCTATCTGATTATACTTCCAAGAAGATAAAGGATTTAGGCGAAGGCGAGGGAGATTTTCTCTCTCTCGGGGAGGAGTAGGAGAATGGTGGCGGCGATATCTGTGCCGGCTATCGACTGGTCAAGGCCGACCCTCCAGGAAGATTTTCCTCTTTATTCACTTTTTCTGTCTTGTAATAACGCCTTTCCGCGCAAAACGATATATGTACTTCATTTTTAGATAACAAACGATCTCTGCTTCGCTTTTCCACGTTATCCCGGAAGTTACCGGCTTGGTTAACGTCATTCCGCGTTATCTCCTCTAGTGTAGTATCGTGCTTGTCTTATTTCAAAAAATCCTTTCTTCTTTTCAGAGCATTTAATGCTTATGATCTTCTCATTAATGCGGGAGAAAAGTCGTCCTGGCATAGACACACGTGTCCATTTTTTATGGCGTCATGGGCTAGCGTGCTCTATAATTTTAGCAAAATTGAAGCATTGTCGCGCTTCTCTAGAATTGTACTCATTGCTTGAGTCTTTTCCTTGTGATCCTCTCATGCAACGACTGCGACGTCCGTCATTTCTTTGACTACTAGGGTTATAAAACCCAATACTTGTTTCTTTTGCTTACTTTTGTCGTTCTCCTTTCTTCATATTTTCTCTAGCCGTCTTATTTTCTTTCCACCGTTCAAGGTTCTCGAAGCGCTTTCTCTCTAAAGGTACCTCATATTTTCTTTCGTCGTCTTCTTCATCTTTACTTTTTTATTTCTGCCATGGCTAAGACTCGCCGTTCTGAGTCGAGATCTTCCGATGAGAAAAAGATGGATATTACAGTTAGCAGTATCACCTCTGAGGTCGCTCTTAATGAGCACTTAGCAGCACATAATGCTGTTATCCCTGATGGTTATAAGGCCACCGTTGCCCCTGAGTCGGTACGCTTGAAAAGCGTTTTGACGGGCAAGCGTAGGGTCCTGTACACACAAATATTCCGTTATTGTTTCCAGCTTCTCATCAACTCTTTCATAAAACAGTTGCTCATTGTCTGCGATTTGAATCCTGTTTAATTAGCCCCAAATGCGTACTGCTGCGTTTGTGCCTTCTTAGAACTTTGTAAATATAAGGGGATCACTTCCCCTTCTCTTTTACTGCTTAAATCAGTTTTTAAGGTGATGAAGTGTCGGGGTGTGATAACGATATCGCCCCGTTATGACGATGACTCACTCAAGTCCTTCACTTGGAAACTTCTCCACATTGAGTCCTCTGTCGATGCTTGGAAGAAAGAGTTCTTTGTGATAGATCTTCCTGAAGACCCCAGTTCCTGGTGGCGGTCTGGGTTTAACCAAGACGTCAAGGACAACGTCTGGGGTCGGCCGGAGGCTCTTCCTCAGCGTGAACAAGGCTGGTTAGACAAACTTCTTCAACTGGAAATCAGCGTTCATATCCGCTATGTGGCGTGCAGAGTCGATATGAAGGACTGCGTTAGACGTGAGTGTCAAGTTGCTTCCTTCTTTATTATCACTGATACTAATGCTAACGTTATTTTGCCATCATGCAGCGACAGATCTCAACTACAAGCCTGAAAACGTTAGGAGGCGACTGAAAAGGGCCCAGGAAAGAGAAGAAAAAGAGAAAGCCACCTCTACGGAAGCTGCCGATAACTCCACTGTTCTACCTGCTATTTCCGTGAGCCTCGCTCAAGTATCTTCTTCCTCAGCCGGTGAGGGGAATACCGACATCCCTTTAGGTATCCCTATTGTGACCGTCGCTGCCCCTTCTACTCGGCCGTCTCCTTCTAAAACCCTTAGGGTTCCTGACAAAGGAAAAAGGAAGAGAAGAACAAGGAGTGTTGCCGCTCTCACTCCTTCTCCGGACGCGGCAGGTTCTTCGGAAGCACCTCCTCTTAATACTGCCGTCGTGAGTGTGCTTTTTGGTTGCGATATGCTGTGTATTGACGTTGGTTTCCATTCCCTTTGTTTTTCTTATCTATGCTTTGTACTGAGTTCTTTGCAGGATACTGTTACCGTTTCTACTTTCGCATCTCCCGTAGGCGATATGGACATGGGTTATGTGCTGGGTGGTTCTAGGAAGAGATCTCGGTCGGAGGGCGAGGGTGGAAGCTTATCTTCTACTGTCAGCCCCGGCGGAAGTCGGACCGGACGACACCTTTGTTTCCATGGATGCTCCCCAGACTAACCCTTCTGGGTTTTTGGTGAACATGGGTACGACTGAGACTTTCAGGGCTTCACCCAATTCCTTCGGTGGGTCTGTTTATACATATGGTCCTAACTCGGGCTATCAAGAAGGTTTACAGAACTTTACGAGCTACCACCCTCACGGTTCCTATATCGTCCAAGGGGGTCCTTCTTCTCAAGTCCACCCTCCTGTCCCTCTGGCCTTTGTCCCCTCAAGCATTCCTTTATCGCAACGTTGTGGCGAAGGGGCCTCCACCTTTGACTTTGCTGCGGACCTAAGTTCCTCGAGTGAGCCTGGTACTGTGACTCACCAAGTGGGCTTATATGATTTTCGCAATACAGGCTTAGCGGCTCTCGGGGGTGATTGTTCAGTTGAGGTTTCGGATTTCTTGGCAGCCCAAATACTGTCGACCGCCGCTGAGCGGGAAGCTTTCCTCTCGCAGATAGATGATGATAAGGCGAATTCGCTACGCTCTGGTCTCTTTTCCAATTTTGTGAAATTTCACTACTGGACAGAGCACGTACAGCGTCAGGCTGCTTCTCTTACTGTGTCCCTTTCTGAACTTTCGCGAGAGCGAAATGAAAAGAATAAGTTGCTGGAGGAACGCACTCGATTGTTACTGGCTCAGCAGGAGCTGTCGGGGCAAGTGTCCACCCTTGATGCAAAGAATGCCGTGCTAGAAGGAGAGAAGTCATCCTTGGCAAAGGAAAAAACGGCCTTGGAGGAAGAGAGATCCGCTCTGACGGAGGAATCAGCCGATAAGAGCTTGTGGCACGTCGAGCGGACGGCCACTATCTTGGTTGAATGCTTTGAATAGGTCCATGGAGCAGATGCATAGAAAGGTGACGAGGTCACAGAGGCCTTCAAACAGAAGTCTGCCGACCTTAATGAAGCGGGTTTTCGCCGAGCTAAGGCGGAGGGTTGGAAACGGAGGAACCCCGAGGGTTGACACATTCCCAAGCTTTGCCGCCTTTTCTGCAGCCATCGGGCTTTTTGTTTTTTACCTCCGCGGCATTATTGTTTTGGTCTTTGGAACTTGTGACCTCTCTAAGGCACTTTTATGCATTTAAACAGTTTATAATCTTATCACTGTCTTTCCTTCAGCTTTCACTTTCGAAGGCTTCCCTTAACGCCGTTATCATCCTAGCGACATAATATGTTTACTTTCTCGAGCAGACTCGTAGCGTTTCAGCAACAGATATCGCTGAGGTCAGTATCGAGTTAGCTTTCCCGGCGAGCCTCATAGTATAGCCGCTTGTGCAGTCGTCAATCTTTCCGCTGCTCGAAAGGTATTCTGCACCTTCTCAATTGTAAACCATCAGTAGCATAACGGGTTACAAGAGATAGTAATTACCCGTAGGAGCCTTTCCGCTGCCGTCATAGGGCATTAGTATGGAAGCCGTATGAATCGCTTTTTCCGTCAGCTCTACTTCACTAGGGATTATGCATCTAGTTACTAGCTGGAATTTCGCGATTTTTGCGTTTCCATCTTTCCACGATCGGCCTGGAAAGTGCCTCATCTTAGTGAGTTGTCGGATCGGGAAAGGCTATCACAAGGATAGGACTTTTTACTTTCAGGCGTTGTCCTCGCGTCTAGAATCATGCCCTCACTTGATGGACCGACTACACTAGTCCGGTCACTAAGATAGGACTTTTCGTTTCTAGAACGGAGTTACTATTTCCCTGGGGTGTGTCTTGTCTTGATGAGTCGTCTCCACGAGAACGGTCAGTACAAGAAAATGATTTTTCACTCCCAAGGATTCCGGGTTGTGCCCTCACTTAGTGAGCCATCTGATCAGGATCGGCATTCACAAGGATAGGACTTTTCACTCCCCAGGGGCGCTAGGGATCTTTCAATCCCAACGCTAGTTCAAGGCATGCTAGGTCGTGCCCTCACTTAGTGAGCCATCTGATCAGGATCGACATTCACAAGGATAAGACTTTTCACTCCCAGGAGCCCCCATTTTTTTTTTTTTATCTGCACAAAAGCAACCACAAACACCCAAGAAAGCTCTTTCACCGAGCGTTAGCTAAGGTTAGGGTTGGCATTAGTCAAAGGTGCAGATAAATCAAGGTCTAGGATAATATAATTTCAAACGAGCAATATTCCAAGAGTTAGATAGGGGAGTACCATCAAGTGTCTCCAGATGATAGGCTCCTTTTCTGATAACTCGGGTAACGCGATATGGTCCATCCCAGTTTGGGCTGAGCTTCCCCACACGTTGACCAGCCGCTCGCTTGTCTCTGAGTACCAGGTCGCCTGCCTTTAGCAACCGTTCTTTGACGCACCTATTATGGTAACGGGACATCTTTCATTTGTAGTGTTGCATTTTCAGGAGGGTTTCTGCTCGGAACTCCGGTAACGCGTCAAGGTTAGCTCGTAACCTTTCCTCATTCAGCTCCTCTCGAAAGTGGGCCACTCGCAGGCTCATGGTACCGATTTCTACCGGCGTAACAGCCTCGGTTCCGAAGGCCAATGCGAAAGGTGTTTCCCCTGTACTGGTTCTAACGGTCATGCGGTACGTCCACATCACGTATGGCAGCTCGTCAGCCCATTTCTTTTTAGACCCCTCCAGGTTTTTCTTAATGCCACTGAGGATGCTCCGATTTGTCACTTCTGCCTGTCCATTGGTTTGGGGGTGAGCCATGAAAGAGAATCGTTGCTCTATCCCGAATTCTGAGCATTGGTCTTTGAAGAATTAGTTAGTGAACTGCGCTCCGTTATCGCTGATTAGGATACGGGGTACGCCAAACCTCATGATAACTTAGTGTTTGAAGAAACGCCAAGTTTTTTCCGCCGTGATGTTGGCGACCGCTTCAGCCTCCGTCCACTTCGTAAAGTAGTCCACTGCCACTATTACAAATTTTAGTTGGGACCTTGCCTTTGGAAACGGGCCCAGGATATCGATCCCCCATTTAGCAAAAGGACAAGGAGCGATGATCTCAGATATTTCAGTGGCGGGACGTCGAGGAATTTTAGAGAACTCCTGACATTTCGGGCAAGTTTGCACATAGTCGTGGCAATCTTTCCAGATGGTGGGCTAATAGAATCCAGATCTGAAGACTTGTGCGGATACGTGCATACCACATATCCCTTCATGAATTTCGCGCAAAGTGTGAAGACCCTCTTGCTCCGTTATACATTTGGCCGCTGGGTGCGAAAAGCATCTTCGAACCAGGTCCCCGTCATAATACGTACAGCGAGCTACCTGTCTTCAGCGATATTCTCAGGCAGTTCTTCGTGTTTTAAGTATTTGATTATGGGGACTCGCCAGTCGTTCTCGAGTTCTTCCACACACAGAGATGCTTGCTCTTCCATGAAGGAGGGTACAGGTAATTCTCGGTAATACACGCCTTTGGGTATGGATGCTTCCGGGTTTGTAGCCAGCTTGGCAAGGTTGTCAGCTTCGGCGTTGTCCTCTCGGGGAATGTGCTGAAAACTGACTTACATGCCTTCTTTCTTTATTTCTAATAGCTCCCGCATCACTTTGGCGAGATACTGGACCATGATGGGCTCCCGAGCTTGAGAGTGCCCCAAGACCTGGTCGATCACTAGTTTGGAGTCACCACAAATTTTTAGACGTAGGTCTCCTGTTCTTCCGGTATCGTGTCTACCTTTGGAAGAAAGGCTTCTCCCTATCCGGAGTCCGGCTAGTAACGCCTCATATTCTGCCGCATTATTGGATAATGGCTGCAGGATTCGGATAGCGTATTGTATTCGCATATCGTGCGGCCCGTTTATAAAGATTCCTGCTCCAGCCAATTCTTGATTTTTAGCCCCATCTACATGAATGATCCAGAGGTCCGTATAAGTTTCCGGAAACGAGAGATCCAAATCACCCCATTCCTCTTCGGGTACGTTTGTTAACGGATCTTCTGTAAAGGTGCATTCCGCTATAAAATCTGCCAAGATTTGAGCCTTCACAGATGGCCGGGACTGATACCGCAGCCCGTATTGCTCGAGTTCGAGAGCCCAGATTAGCATTCTTCCCGAGGATTCAGGCTTTCGAAATATCCTCTTTAGAGGTTGGTCTGTAAGCACGATAACGGGGTAGGACTGGAAGTATCGGCCCATTTTTCGAGTGACTTGTATCAGTGCGAACGCTATTTTCTCAATTCAGGCGTATCGCAACTCCGCATCTTTTAGAACGTGACTTACAAAATATACGGGGCGGTGCGTATGGCTATTGTCGCGAACGAGGACGGCACTAACCACTTCGTCGGCAGCGCCGAGGTATAAATATAAAGTGTCACCCAGCTCCGGCCTTGTCAGCAGTAGGTCGGACGATAAGTACTCTTTTAGGATGACGAATGCCTCCTCACATTCTGGGGTCCATCCGAACGGTGCTTTCTTGCGTATGACTTTGAAGAAAGGGAGGCATTTTTTGCCCTGTTTGGAAATAAATCGCCCTAAAGCGATGACGCGCCCCGTCAGCCTTTGTACCTCCTTAACGGTTCTTGGAGATATCATGTCTTGTATGGCTTTAATCTTTGAGGGATTAGGCTGGATTCCTTTTCGGCTGACTATGTAGCCCAGGAACTTTCCCGTCTGAAACGCGAACATGCATTTTTTAGGGTTCAGTTTCATGCGATGCCTTCTCATTACATCAAAAACTTCCTTTAGATCCCGCAGATGATTTTGAAAGTTTGTGCTTTTTACCAATATATCGTCAACGTATGCTTCCACATTCCTTCCTATTTGTTCTCCGAATATTCTGTTTGCCATACGTTGGAATGTCGCCCCTGCGTTCTTTAGCCCAAACGGCATGGCCGTATAACAGTAGGTGGCTTTGAGAGTGATGAAGGCAGTTTTTTCTTCATCTTCCACAGCCATGGGAATTTGGTGATATCCGGAGTTGGCGTCAAGTGAACTCAAATATGCGTACCCAGCAGTCTGATAGACTAATTGGTCAATTCGAGGAAGCGGGTAGCAATCCTTAGGGCAAGCATCGTTCAGATCACTAAAGTCAATACACATGCGCCAATCTCCGTTGGGCTTAGGAACGAGAACGGGGTTGGCTAACCAGGTAGGGTATTGAACTTCACGGATGAAACAAGCGTCAAGGAGCTTCGCTACTTCTTTATCAACGACTAAGGCTTTTTCTGTAAAGAACGCGCGCCGCTTTTGCTGGATCGGCTTAGCGCCAGGGTCAACGTTGAGTCGGTGCTCGGCTATTTCTCGCGATATACCCGACATGTCTGCGGGTTTCCACGCGAACTCTTCTTGACATTTGTTTAATAACCGGGCCAATTGAAGGTTTTCAGCTGGACTAAGCTTTTGGCTGACTAGGAAGTCTGCTTCTTCTATGCCGATTACTGGTACGGGTACCATTTTGTCCAGAGGTTGGGCGCGCTGCTCATCACCTTGCTCGTATGGGTCTGCCGTTATACAGACATACCTATCGCAACTCCTTTGAGTCATAAGCAGGTTGCATTCAGCCGCCAGTTTTTGGTTGCCCTTTATCGATACCACTCCGTCCCAGGAGGGGTATTTCATCTTTAGATGCTTCTGAGATATCACCGCTCCAAAGCGGTTGAGAAAAGGTCGTCCGAGTATGACATTGTAGGGCAAGTTTAAGTCCACGACAAGGAATAACAGATCCTCTGACCGCTTGGAGGTGTCTTCTCTGAAATATACGGGCAGAGTAGTTATCCCTGTGACTGGGATTGGGACCCCATCCATTCCAATTATGGGTTTCTTACAAGGTGTTAACTCGTTGTCGGGCCGTTTCATGAGATTGTATGCCTCTAACGAGAAGAGGTTCACCGCACTCCCGTTATCAACGAGAGTTATTCTGACTCCGTGACTGGCAATGACGGGCGTAACCACCAACGCGTCATTATGCGGATAGACAACGCATTTCTCGTCCTCTTCGGAGAAGGCTAACACCATGCGATCTAGGACACTTATCGTTTCACCTTTCTTTGTCGCGCCATCTTGCTTGCGTTTTTCTCCTAACGCCGTCATCGGTAGTTCTGGTTCATCCATGTAAGGAGTCCCTCCCGCTATGATGTTAATCATAGGGAAGCCCTCGTCATCTACTGCGAAAGTTTCCTCACCTCTTCCTCCGGGAGCATTATCCTTTTGTGGGACGTGAGGGGGTACTTGTCGGTCATCTGCGATCCTTTTCGTGGGATTATTTCTGGTGTCTTCTCTTACTTTGGTTGCGAATTCTCCCAAGTAACCTTCTTCCACCAAACGTTCTATTGCTGATTTTAAGTCCCTTCATACTTCTGTAGAATGCCCCCTGGCTTTGTGGAACTTACAATAAGTATTTTCTCTTCTCCCTAGAAGTACTCCGGGCTTCACAGGCGCGAGATAACAGATGGGAAGGTTTTGCTGTTCCATTATCGCTAAAATCTCTGCCCTTGGTAGATTAAGGGAAGGGAAATCAGGGTCGTACGCCCGACCTTTAGAAGAATCTCCTTGGCGTTGAGATGGGGAACTGCCAGGCTTTCCCTTTGAAGTGTTACCTTTCCGCCCATTGGAGGTTTTGGGAATATGATCTTTCCGCCGAGCATACTCGTCGGTGAGGCGGTCATCAGGAATGGTATTTGCAGGAGCGTTTGGAATCAGAGGTGCCTCAGGCGACATGCCATAGGTTCTATCTCTATTTTCCTCTTCTTCCATTTTCGCGTAATTATGGTCTTAATGCGTCTAGAGTCGCTGGAGGGTCCACCATTAGTGCATCTCTTAATTTACTATAACGGCAGTTCCTCTTCAAGGCTTCTATAGCAAAATCAATGGTAACGCCCGGCGTTAGTGACATTTCCAGATCAAATCGACTAAGAAATTCCTTCAGAGTTTCCTGAGGCCTTCGATGTAGGTCAAATAACGCGGCGGCAGATTTCCTGATTGGAATCGCTGTACTGAACCTGCTCCGGAACTTGGATTCCAACTGTGCAAAATTGCTGATGGATTCGCCCGGAAGGCCCTCGAACCAGAGGCTCGCAACTCCTGATAACGTCATAACAAATATTTGGCATAACGCCGCATCACTGTGCGTCTGAAATCGCATGAAATCCTTCACTTTATTGATGTGGGAAATGGGATCTCTGGTGCCATCATAAGTCTCAGTGGGAAGCTTCACATGTCGACTGACCTTATGGCGTCTTATACGACGACTAAATGGATGACCTGATGTGTCATCAAGAATTTCACGCTCATGGCGTGGGGGAGATATTTCCGCAGGACGCCTCCGATTCCGTGGATCTGGCGTGGGATGTCGCCTAGGAGACTGACTGTGGCTCCTGGGCGAGCGAGTTCGATATCTCCTACTGCTGGATCTTTCACTGCGCTCAGGAGATAAATCTCTATTCATTCCTTCTCTTCGACCGTCCCAACGGTTTCTGGCCTCCTCGAGGTGCCGATCCTCTAGAGGGATGGGACCTTGAGGCACTCTCGGTACATAAGGCTCCACTCGTCCTTGAGCGAGCTGTATAAAATTGATTGGGGGATCAGTTATAGGTACAGTTGACCTGAGGTTTTCCTGTAACGACGGTGACAAGGGTCGTTCGGTGACAATAGATGGTGTGAACATGACACGGGGAGGGACACTTGACTCAGAGATTTCAGGTGTCATTCTGACAGCTATTTCCGTCAAATAGTCCAACCGAGCACGAAGGGCCGCTATTTCACTTGCAAAAGGGTGTTCTGTTCTATTTAACACAAATCCTCTCGGAGCAGGAGTAGAGAAGCTGGATCCCGCCATTTGGGACAACAAAATGGTCGCCTGCGAGGAAAGGACTTCCCCTGCAAACCTGGTCAAAGGATTTAGAGATTCTAAACTGACTTATTGTGCTGTCACAGAAAGATCAGCAGTAGCAAAAGGGAATAACTGTCTACGAATCGAAAAAGGAACATTAGAAGATGGGGGTCGCGTCCGCTCCGACTCAGAAGTCATGATTGTTCCGATCTCTGGGTAGAACAGAGCTTGGCTATTAAGGATGCTCACTTAATGCACCAAGGCTCTCAATGAAAGCACCAATTTGATAAGATTTAATTTCGTATACGATCGGGATGATGACTTCTGTTGGTTGGAGTTGTTGTAGTTGCCGTCGAGTTCACCTGCAAGGCGCCGGAGGGGGGGCTCCGGCGTAGACACTCCGATGCTTAAGTCAGTAAGTGGTTCAAAAATGGCAGAGGTTCTAGTAAGCAATTTTTGGCTTACCTTTTGTTTTAAACTGAGGGGGTATTTATAGGCCGCTGGGGGCAATACTTGAGCAAAGAGGTGATATCCCGGGAAAAGACATCGCAGGCGATACCTTATGATGACGTCATGGGCGATACCTTATGGTGACGTCACGGGTGATACCTTACGGTGACGTCAGGGCGATACCTCTGAAGAGGGTTCCGCGGGCGATACCTCCATGGATACCTGGGACGGGATGGTGCCGTGCGTGCAGAGACGCGTGAGTCCTCCCCCCCGCTGATGTCGACCATCCCAGAAAACACCTTCCAGTCTAGAGCCGACGACTCAGATGTCCGATAGAGCTATAGGATTCCGCCTTTGGCAAGGTCATGATTACCGTAACGCCCCTAAGAGTGTCATAATTGTTATCATCGATCACCTAATCAAATCTTACACAAGAAAGTGCAAAAATCTGTCTCGATGAACACAGTTTAGTATTTCGGGTGCGGCTTTTTACTCTGATATCCAAATCAATTGATCCTTCTTGATTTGGAATCCTGACAGACAGACCTTTCCAACGAACTAAGACTCATGGAAATCGGACTCAGATAGGTATATATTGAAATACGATTTCGACACTGACACTTTGGTGGACTGTTTTTGGTGACTCTTTTGTATGACTCTTTTTATGGACTGTTTTTGTGACTTATATATGAATCTCTTTTCAATCTAAATAAATAAATTGAAAGATAAAACAGACTCAAACTACTAAACCAACTTAGTTTAGAAGTAGGACTTTAAGACTCACACGAACAACTTTGGTTTAGAACTCCTAAACCGACTAGACTTAGAACTCGATTTTGATTTAGAACTTCTAAATCAACAAGACTCGAATTGCAAAAGCAAAACAGAAAATTCAAAGACACTTTTGGGGACTTGATTTTGTGGTTTTCGACTCAACAAAAATTAAAGACAAGACACAAACAATTCACTTGAATCGTTTAGACAATTGACTCAAAATTAAATAAAAAAAATGAAAAGATAGTTTGGGATTTTCTTACCAAACCTAGAACTCCCTTGAGCTCCGCTACCAACTGATACGATCCTAGCTAGGCCAAGACGTGCATAAGTGAATGATCTTGTTCTCTTGTAGGTTTGGTGCGCGGAATTAGACAAAAATCCCTTAAATACTCCTTCTTGAAACAATTAGCAGCCCATACTACTAATCGAGGTTAACGACTTGCAAATCCCTATTTGAGCAAAGTCAAGGTTGTCACGAACGCCTAGCCCTGTAGTACGCACACACGCTAACGTTCAGCCCTGTGAATGCCAAAGAAACCCTCACGCTCCTATCACACTTATCCCTGTAAGTGCCACGCTTTAGTCTGCACACACTAGCTCACGCACCTATCACGCTTATCCCTGTAAACGCCACGATTTGCTAGCCCTAGCTACACCTATCACGTTATCCCTGTAACGCCACGACTAAGTTAAAACACAAGTAACAACTTGCTCTGGAGATCAAGACAATAAGATGGTAGGTTAATGAAACGGGGATTTGGTAAGGTGTTTATGTGGAAAATCTGATCTAATTTTATTAATAACAACGCAAGCCTTTATATAGGCGTTTTACAATACAAGTCTTACTAGAAATAGAACTACTAATACTATCTTAACTAGAACTTCTAATCTAAGATAAATACTAGTTATAATCACAATTATTACAATTATTATCACTCTAGAACTCCGTCGTAGAGTAGAAATTCATTCCTTACCCTATGGGCTCTTGCTAACCTCACTTGGCCCTCAAAAACCCTCTTAGCTCGCTCCCTTGCGTGCTTTGGCTCCATGGCTATCTGTCTCTCGGCATTGATGTGCACTAGGGCTAGATGCGATCCTAGGATCGTATCACTGAGGCAGCAACCCACTTGATTCCTCGCTTGGGCCAAGCCAAGGCTTAGCCCATCAACCAAACGCATAAAAGAACAGCCCACACCTGCATTCTCCTTCCCTCCCAACAGTGTCATCTTCTTTTTTGGTTCGCCAGCGCCACTGCCGACGGCCAAGGAAGAAATCCGTCATTACAACAACCCTAACTTGTCCAGAAAAAGGCCCCACAGCAACAGTGACTCCAACATGCAATCACAACAATTTATTTCATGCAACACAGTGATTAATTCATTCAAAAACAAAAATCAAAATAATTAAAAGAAAGCTTCAAATTCGTTTAGGACAACCAGCAATTCGACGAAATAAGGACAAGTAATTAACATAGAGCCACAATAGAAATTATTTAAAAGCTAGGTAACCATTTATCTCCTCAAAACACAAACGATTATTTTTTGAAATGATTTGCAAAAAAACGCTTGAAAAATGAAATTTAAATGCTTGAGAAATGAGTCTCAACTTTTCGTTGAGTAAGCTGCTAGTGAGAGAGAGAGCTTCAGAGAGAGATTTTCGTTTGTGAATTGGTGAGGAGAAAGCTTGGAGAAGCTGGCTATTTATAGCCAAGTTTAAGTCGGTGAAGGCGAGGGGTACGTGTCGATGAGCAGCGGTTATGTGGCTGAGGACGCTCGGGAGCTTCTAGTCTTGCTGGTAGCCTAGGGACAATGATATGATGTATTTTGTCCACATTTTCTCTTCCTTTCCTAGCCATTTTTGGATTTTGATGCTACTGATTAGCCTCTATTTCCTTACTTATTGCAGATTCAGGCTTTAGGAGAGGAAATTCCAGAAAGATACATTATTTGCTGGATTTTGGAGTGTTTCGAGCGTCTAGGCCTAGCTACTCATCGCGCGCAGGCCAGCTGCAGAAAATGGAAAGTGCGGAAAAGGAAATTTAATAAATCCGACTTATTCTCTGACTTTCCCTCCGTGTTCCCAGCTCAACAAAGGCATAATTAAGGAAAACCTAGTTCTATTAGACTTAGGACTTCTATTTTATTTAATATATATATATTAGAATAATTAGGGTTTTAGGAGGGGGCTCTCTCTTCCGCCTCTTCTCTTCTCTTCCCCCTCTCCCCTTCTTCTTCATCTTCTGTTATTTTTATATTTACTATTTTATTTATGCTTTCTTTGTGGAACTAATTTCGATTTCCTAGTAAAGACAATTGAAGGTTTTTGATTCATTCGACTGTGAGATCTGATTGTGCTTAATATATTTCTGTGCTTGTATTTATTTATTTATTATTTAAACGTCAATATTGCTTGTGCTTGATTTATGATCTGATCAGTCTGCATCTTGCCCTTGCTGTTTACTGTCATCTCTATGGTTATAACTAACGCGAAGTTGTAGGGTAAAGTAGACAACCAGTCTGGAAGTAATCGGGTTCCTGGTCTCATTCAGCTGGAATAAATAACTAATTAGGGTAGTGCCTCGAGCGTACTGAGTGTCTCGCCCTAGACGTGTCTTACCTCCTCTTTATGGGCATCTGAGTATTGTCTCCATAAGCGTACCTTGGAGGACGGCAGATTGTCAAGGTTACCCTATAAGCGTACCTTGGGGTAGCTTCTCTTACGAAGGTAAGCATGGGACCTAAGCGTACCTGGTCCCATAGCACGTCTACAAGTCAGGAATTGAATATTGTCGAATCTATGATCTGTCGAATTAAAATCATAACTGGATATTTGTCTTTGCTAGGAAAGCTTTCTCTCTATTGATTTCTTACTTGCTTTATTACTCTTCGTTATTACTTTCTTAATTTATAATTAGATTAATCAACACTCTCAAAACCCCCCTATTTGTTACTGTTTCGGTCTGTTTGCCCTAGCCACACACGAAAGTCAGCGTCTACCCTTAGTCCCTGTGTTCGACCCTGCTGCCACTATATACAATTTATTGTGTATTTGATAGCATGTTTTTATTATTATATTTGTATGTGCTTCGACAACACATCAGACAGCAAGCCATGCTAGACGAGACAAGGAGGACGAGCTCGCATTAGACGCGGTAAGGGAAAAAGTGAGGGAGAAGGTGAGGCATTAAATGAAACAAGGGGGAAGGATATGAGTTGGAAGAAAAAAAGTCATGGTGATCAACGGTGATGATGAGAATGAGAGGGAAAATGCTTATTACTTGTTTATTTGGTTCGAGCTAATGGTACGAAAAATCTTGCCTGAAAATGAACAAAAACTCGAACTGAAAATGTTAAAACGTAGAATAAAATAAAACAAAATTATTAGCACACAGTAAGTGACGAAAAGTTCACCATACAGTTCGACAAAAAAATCGATCGTAAGCGATAAAAGTTTGAATGTAAAAATTGCTAAAATACAAATTGAGCGAAATGAAACGAAATGGCGCGAGTTAAAATAATAATAAAAAAAAGTAGCTAAAGTGCGAAAATGTTCGACCATTAGTTTCAAGAATTTATCTCGGAACCGATACAAGTTCGAACGGGAAAAATGATAAAAATGCGAAAAAAGTACGAAAAAATAAATAACAGATTAACGAAAATAAATGGAAGTATGATTTTAGAAAATTGGTGTGAAAAATATTTTGACGAAAAATTAAAAATCGAGTAGCAACACTCTGCATTGTGGATATGACATTTTGTGTAGAGAATATGAAAAGAGAGAAATGTGCAAATGTTTATACGATATGGTAGATTTTGGATTGGCCAAAGTGGTTGTGTCTATTTTCTCTACTCAATCTTCTCTTTTCTGTCGTCAAATCTTCTGTTTTGTGCAGTCAATCCACTGTTTTTGTAATAATGATAATAATTTATTTTGTTGTTTTTGTTTCGATAGAAAAACCTAGAGAGAAGAGGCATTAAAGATGAAATGGTATTGGGGCATATGGGCATTTATGTTTCCTTGTTGTCCTTGGAGAGTGGCAAATAATTGCATTCATAAGTTTTCCAACTGCAATATAACCTATGATTTATGATCTAGGGAAGTATATTTTTTCAGTGTTCGTTATAGAACATTATCTATTCGTTATAAAACCATGAAGGTGTTCATATTCTGTGTAATGGCGTTTAAACACACAACAAATTAAGAGGAGACATCAAACAACGCATGTATGATGGCCATTTTTATTCAATTAAGTGATGATACACGTAGGAGATATGGAAGCAAATATATGATAGCTAGCACTTAAACTATGGTATTTTGCAACCATACATGTGCATGCATATAGCTTCCTGAAGACATACAAATTAAGGGAAATGAAAACGCAAGAAAAACACACACAAATTTGAAACATGGTCCACATCGACCGGACTGGCTCATCATGTTTGCATATTCAACAATACTCTCTTTAAGCAAGAGAGTTCTTGTAGCAAACTTTGCTCTTGCAAGAACACCCAACAACGGAGGAAATGCAAGGAATCCAGACACAACTTTCACCGCAAGGAAGGGTGCCACCGAGAGCATTGATACTGTTGGAGTGCTTGAAGAGTGCCTCTTCAAGAAGTGGGTTGGAGATGATGGTCTTGCCGGTGAGAGCATTGATGGTTTGCTCATCTAGCATTCCGTATGAATTGGAACCAACCTTCTTAAGAATTTCCTGGACGGTTTCACGTGTGATGAAATCTTTCTCAAAGCTTGTTGCAAGGGCTGGAAGAGCAAAGGCAGCAATGAGCAAGAGCCCAACAACCATATTCTTCATCTCCATGGCTTATAAATTATGAAATGTGTTTGCTTATTTTCTTTTTCTTAACTTTAAAGTGTGTATGAGGTTGTGAGTGTGCTTAAAACACCCTCCCACAACCTCTATTTATAGCAACATTACTCCCCTACCCTACCAACCTCTATTTTCTAACATTGGTGTCTATAGCCAATAATAGATGGAAGAGAATCATCCATAATTGTGTATATGGAAAGACAGCCTGGGTGGTAGTCACTCTCCACAGTCCAATAATGCAACCAATTTAATATTTAATAGATTGGGCTCGTCATGCTCATTATTATTATCAGTAGCTAGTGGGGTAAGTTGGGTAGATTTGCAATTGTTTTAAATGTAAATACTGTTTTACCTTATGTAAATTACTTACCACCGACACTACACTCATTTTTGTGTAAACTTAAATTCATTTTTCAGAAAAAAAATGTGACTTTTCATTTATTTTAGTTAGGAATAATTAATTTTAAAATTAATTGTTAAAATATAAAAATTAACTTGACATTTAGTAAATATAATATAGTAATAAAAAATTAGAAATAAATCATCTATGATTTGAAATAAACAAAAAAAAAAATCTATATATAAAACTTTAGATCCAATTTTGAGGGCATATAGAGATTAATTATTTGCCCAATAAGAACGGTTGGTAATTTCTTTATTAAAATATTATTTTGAATATTTCTTAAACTTCTCCGTTCTTTTGGTTATGGTTTAACACGTCGGATCTTTATCCCGTCTAATAAATAAAGAGTAAATATAGATTTTTGGTTATGATTATGATTTAAATGAGACCGAAATTATTTTTAAACAGACTCAAAATAAATTTGAGATATACGTCAGGTCTATATCTCCTCTAAATTTGACGTGTCCTATGATATTAAAATATTATTTTGAATATTTCTTAAACTTCTCCGTTCTGTTGGTTATAGTTTGACACGTCGGGTCTTTATCCCGTCTAATAAATAAAGAGTAAGTATAGATTTTTGGTTATGATTATGATTTAAATGAGACCGAAATTATTTTTAAACAGACTCAAAATAAATTTGAGGTATATGTCAAGTCTATATCCCGTCTAAATTTGACGTGTTCGGTGATATTAAAATATTATTTTGAATATTTCTTAAACTTCTCCGTTTTGTTGGTTATGGTTTGACACGTTGAGTCTTTATCCCGTATAATAAATAAAGAGTAAATATAGATTTTTGGTTATGATTATGATTTAAATGAGACCGAAATTATTTTTAAATAGACTCAAAATAAATTTGAGATATACGTCAGGTCTATATCCCGTCTAAATTTGACGTGTCCGGTGATATTAAAATATTATTTTGAATATTTCTTTAACTTCTCCGTTCTGTTGGTTATGGTTTGACACGTCGGATTTATATCCCGTCTAATAAATAAAGAGTAAATATAGATTTTTTAAACTTTTTTTCTGTATTAACCAATTGCGCTCAAAGTTCAATTTTACTTTTCAGCGTGGCACAAGTTCATGTGCACACAACCGTAGTGGATTAGCTCAAAGGCTCGAACCCATTCACTGTTCTGAGAACAGCAGGTGTGATTCTATCAAGATAGCATTTAGTAGTTCTGTATCTTTGATGGTAATGTAAGTCCTTAAATGACGTGCCTGGTGAGTATTAAAATATATTTTTTGGATATTTCTCGAAGTCCCTACCTCATGAGTCACGAGGGTCCTCCTAATTCCTAAAATGACCGAAATGAGGTGGTCTTTTTATTTCCAATTTTTTATATCATATACGGATACTAATACGAATATCGAATATTATATAAATACCGATACTGTAAAACGTGAAATTAAAATTAAAATTTTTAAGACGCCAATATGGTATATATATATATAGTAATATATAAAAATATCATTTATAACAATAAAAAAATGAGTTTTAATTATATCTTTCACTATAATGTAATTAAAACATTAATTTTAAATAAATTTTAGTCTTATAAATACTTTTAATTAACAACTATAATTTCTACTAAACTTCACTTTGGCCCTACTAATTACATAGAATTACGATTATAAGAGCAGGACACGAGAGATGGTAACTCAGACACATCAAAATTCTAAAAAAATTATGATGATAATTTGTGTGGGAAGGTAGATATTTCCAATGGACTGGCCCCTTTTTTTGTAATGTGAAGGAAGGGTGTTATTGCTCTAATAAATAAAGAGTAACATTTTTTCTTTTGATCACTTCCACTTGCATGTAGGGACGGATCCAGGAATTATTTTCAAGGGAGCGGGAGGAAATTTTTTTTTGGAGTATTTTAAAGGGAAAGTAAGCGAGCTGAACGAAAAATTGAACAAATGCTTAAGAGTATTTGTATTCGTTACTAAATAACAAATATTTAGATAAACTTAACAAAAAGATAAATAAAAAGACAATATAGAAAAAAATTAATTATACATTAGAATTCATACGATATACATACTTCTTACAATTGTTCTCTACGAGTTTTCATTTTTTGAAATCTTTGTATGATTCTCTCATTCTCTACACTATCAAAAATATCTTTTTCAATAAAAATATTCAAACAATCATTATTAATTATAAACATACAGTTAAACCTCGATAAATGAATGTCCTATAAACGAATAACCTCACCAAATGAATAATTTTCTCCGGTCCCGACTTGGGCAAATGGGCTAAATGAATAACCTCGCTAAATGCATTAACGAATAATTTTTTTTGAATCCTTAAAGACCCCATATAAATATAAATGAATAATCATTAAAATTCATAAGATATATTAAGAAAGATATAGTAGAATGAATTATTTACCAAACCAAGACTCTAGAAAAATATATATTGTAGTTTGTAGGTAGGTTAGGTACATTGTCTTAGTCTCTAAGTATTCCATACATAGAATATTATTATTAGTACATGTTGCATGTATTTAGACTCTAAGTATTCCATACATAGAATCTTATAAGTACATGATGCATGTACATAGTCTATATACGTATTTGTACATTAAATGTAAAATAAATAATCATACGAAAAAATAAAAATGTAAAAATACTATCTAAATGAATAAAAATTCATTTATCGATAAATGAATAATATATTCATTTATCGATAAGTAAATAAACTCACTAAACGAATATTTTTTGCTGGTCCCAAGAGCATTCATTTATCGAGGTTTAACTGTATATAAAAATGTATAAAAATTTACTAAAAAATATCTATGCAGAATCATACATATAATAAATAAAAAAATTAGATTGGACCGCCCACCCATGTCTCGTAGTGGATCCGTCCCTGCTTGCATGTGTAATGTGAAGGACTGAAGTGTGACAAAAATGCTCATTATTATTATCAGACAGACCAATAATGCTCACTATTATTATGAGACAGACCAACCACTAGCTATTGCTAGTGGGCTAAGTTGGGTAGATTTTCAATTGTTTTAAATGTAAATACTGCTTTGGTAATAAGGAAATTTCCTGAAATTATTTTACCTTAAGTTCGTTGGTTGGGCTGATGTGACTAAAAAACTCAACCTCTAAGATCTAAAGTTTTTTACTTTGTTGAACTAAATTGCATTACTTATTTATTATCAGACAGACCAATAATGCCAATTCTAAAAATCTTGCCAAAAATCATAAAGTGCATTACTTATTTATTATCAGACAGACCAATAATGCCAATTCTAAAAATCTTACCAAAAATCATAAAGTGTTTTCAATATTTTATTTTAATACGTAGGAAATTGTAGTATAGAGAATGGACTGCGGTGGAAGTTTTGCTCATTATAAGTAAAAGAAGAGGGTCCAAAACAACGTGGCTCTATCTTCAGCAACCCATTTCCATGACACGTTTAAAATAAATCCGGATGGAGTTTGAATACGTGGCATGACACGTCAGCAATATACCACGTGGTATCCGACGTGTCATGCCACATAGGACAATCAACGGTACGTGATGAACGACGTGTCATTCCTAATTTCCAATTATAGCATTGTTTCAGTCATTTCCATGGTTTTTTTTTAACTGGATCGACAATAATCTCTTCCTACGCGCCACCACCCTCCACCCACTCTCTACCACATCCGTCCTAAATTCGATCCTTCGAACGTTGGTCGACTCCCTACCAAAATTGAGATGTTGTAGTGATTTTTAGAGAAAGAGAACATCATTTTGTCACTGATGATAGGGTATTTGTTGTTATTGTTGACATTTGAGATTTCAAGTTTTCAATCTCTCACTGTTTTTCTTTTTTTGGTAAATTAGGAAATTGTAGGCGAGGAAGAGAAAAAGAATGGGAGAGAAGGGTGGGTGGAGAGCGTTTGAAGAGAAAGGAATTTGAAAGGAGTTGAGATTATTAAGCTCAAATCGACGGAGATTTAACAAAACTTGAAAGGGTTAGGCTCGATGATGAAATTGAAGAGAAAAAAATTAGTTAAGATTTAACAAAACTTGAAACACCTTAAAAAAACACCTTTGTTATTTCGGTTTAATTTTTTTAATTCAAACATTATCAGTTTTAAATAATTTCTGGTTTTTTTAGAAATCCTTATTTTTTTTCTCCTAATTTTCGCAATTTTTAAGATATTTTTGGATTTTATTTATTTTCTGAATTTCTTTCAAAAACGACATGACAAGCACATTTGCAAAACTAATAAAAAAAAAATCACGTAGGATAGTTAACGGATAAATGTAATTAGTATGAGAGACCAAATTAAAACTATCATTCAAATAGAAAAGTCATTCAAATAAGAGATATCTAAGGTTTATCCTCTCCATATTATATTACCGTGAAATATAACTCAATTATATTACATAACAATTTTTTTATAGAAAAATACAAAAAAATAGATCGCCCCTTAATAAAACAGTCGTTGCTAAGTTATGGAGAAAGACCAAGTCGTGTTGTTGCTAATAGCCGTTGCTAAGTTATGGAGAAAGTCCAAGTCGTGGTGTTGGTGTTGCTTTGGTAGTTATTATGGATTTGGCTCCTCTAATTTAATTAGAAATTATTAATTTTAAAATTAATTACTAAAATATAAAAATTAACTTGACATTTAGTAAATATAATATAGTAATGCAATGTATAACCTAAAACAAAATAGAAAACTAAAAATAAATCATCTTTGGTTTGAAATAAATTAAAAAAAACATGAAAAATATATGATTGAGCTTAAATTGTGATAGTTTTACCACATGTTTTCATGCATCATGAATGGTGATTCTGCTGATATGAGTGTGATTTCCACGTTTTTTGCACAAAGCAGTCATGAGGAGCAAATATAGAAAAAGGGGCAGAAAAAGTCATTTCTAGGCAGAATGGAGCGAACACCTTTCTTGGCTGATCTTTTGACCAAGAGGAGCCGTCTGAGCTGTAGAGATTCCGTGTTTCCGAACGAAACTTGAAGAAGTCTAATGCGATTACGATTGGTGGTCTTATCCGCAGAAGAGTTGGAGTGACATTCTTCCTTCTTTATCTCAGCTTTGTAGACTTCTAATCGGAGAAGAAGAGTGATCAAATACAATTAGAGTTTAATTATGATTTAATTAATTATTTATTTTTAGAGATATTATTGAGAGAGGAAACTGTATATAGTCTCCTTAGGGTTTTGAGAAAGGGTCTTTATCCCTTCTCTTGATTTTTACTTCTGTTCGATATTCTAAAACCGAACTCTTTTGTTTCTTCACAAAAAACAGAGGATTTTTATAATCTAATACATCTTTTGTTTTCTTTAAACATAAGTATGAGTAGCTAAATAAATCTTTCTTAGTAGAAGTGTTAAAACAAGAGCATGAGTTTGCATGAGATATAATTGTTCTTTATTAATCTTTAAATTTGCATTTAATTGATCTCCATAATAATTGTATTGCGTTTTCCCGTTGATTGTAGATCTGGCTAGTCTAGAGTTATTTTGATCCCGCAAGTGTCATTCCTCTTGGTTACGACAACCGTCATTCCTCTTGGTTATGATAACCCTTCTTGGAGCATTTATGGATAAAGAGGATCGAAGTAGACAGCTAACCCTGAGGTAGTGGGAAGATAAACCATAAAAAAGTTCGTCCACGTGTAATCACCTTATTAATTTGGGTGCACATCTTAAAAAAACATGCAAAACACTCGTTGCTAAGTTATGGAGAAAGTCCAAGTCGTGCCGTTGCTAATAGCCGTCAGCATGGTGTTGGCGTTGGTAGTTACTATGACATGATATTTTAATGCTGCTGTTGGCATTGGTGATGCTAAAATGCCGCCAGTAAAGGCGTTGGTGTTTGCCGAAAACCAAAAACCGGACTTCGAAATTTTGGAATGTAACAACTCTATGTACTATAGACTAAGAACGTGTGCTCCCTTTCACATCCTTTTTGGGAAAGAATAAAAGAAAGTATACTTGGCTCGTGTCTTTTTTTTAAAAATACCAATAAAACGTATAATTGAAACGCGTCCATTTCAAAAGAATGTATTTTTTGTTCGCGTCCTTTTGAAAAATACTAATATAACGTATAATCCATACATTATTTTTTCAAGGGGACGTTTTTTTCCGCGTCCTATTGAGAAAGAGGAAATGGACAACGTATTTGGTCCGCATCTTTTTGAAGGAAACCATAAAATGTACTTCTTCATTCGTGTCTTTTTGGGAAGATCAAAAGAACGTACTCTTGGTTCGCGTCTTTTTAAAGAAGACACGTCCGTTTGAACATTTGCGAAAACAGAACGTATAAACTGCTTGTTTGTCAAATACGGCGTGAGCATCTCATGTTTGGACGTATGGGTCAGTTGTGGGTTCGCGCCAAAAACAACTAGTATCCCAGTGAGACTTTTTTGCCAACTATTTGGTGCATCGATTGCGATTTTGAATCTTGCTTACACTGAGTTGTAATGGTTTTGCAGGTGATAGATGGCCATGGATAGTGAATATAAAGCGTGATCACATGGTGAGCATAAAACAAAGGCCGCCTAGAAAAAGAAAATTGCATGTTTTAATAGTTTTTTAATTTTATTTTTTTCGATCTTTCTAGGCATCCTCTCTACCTTCGGGAAGGAGACTACCCCATTCAAGCAATGCAATGCTAGAGGTAAATTTGAACCCAAAGACTTGAAATTTGAAACATTTCTACGACTCATTGGATCAGACACTGATTTTTCTCTTTCCAAAGCATGGACCAAAAGCGGAGAACTTTCAAGCAAACATACAAACTTTATCTAATTTGATAACGTGGAGAGTTTGAAATAACTTTGTTACAACAACAATAGTTTATACTTGTTCCCGCCACAATTGGTAAGTAGAGCTCCAGTAAATCTCTCATTTTATTATGTATTCCGAAAGAGGGACGGATTCAAGAATTATTTTCAGGGAGGCGGGGTTTAGGGGCAGCGCCCCTGAATTTTTTTTCGGAGTATTTTAAAGGGAAACTAAGCGAGCTGAACGAAAAAATGAACAAATGCTTAAGAGTATTTGTATCCGTCACTAAATAACAAATATTTAGATAAACTTAAGAAATTTAAAGGGAAAGCAAGCGAGTTGAATGAAAAAATGAACAAATGCTTAAGAGTATTTGTATCCGTCACTAAATAACAAATATTTAGATAAACTTAAAGAATTTTTTTTTGGAGTATTTTAAAGGGAAAACAAGAGAGCTGAACGAAAAAATGAACAAATGCTTAAGAGTATTTGTATCCGTCACTAAATAACAAATATTTAGATAAACTTAACAAAAAAAAATTTGGAGTCTTTTAAAAAGAAAGCAAGCGAGCTGAACGAAAAAATAAAAAAATGTTTAAGAGTATTTGTATCCGTCACTAAATAACAAATAGCAGAGATTTGGTTTCTTTAGTCTGAAAAGCTAACAAAATTTACGGCCCATGTATGTACTAAAAAAAAGATGTCTATGACTAATTTAATAAAATATAGCCTATGGACAACAATTTACCAGTAAAAGATATTCTACAGTTACCAAATATCATTCAATTCGATCTGAAGAAAATCTCAAATAAAAAGCCCAATATAAATTTTTTTTCATCCAGCCCAGGGTGGGCGGTTGCCCACCCTCGCCTGGGCTGGATCCGTCCTTGCCGAAAGTGACATCGGACAAAAATCAGAAACTCTTGGAAATCTGTAATCCTGAAACGTATCGCTGTTTTCCACTCCACCCATGCGGCATGGAAACATGGCCGAATATGGCAATCAATGTCTGCGGAAGAAAAACAAAACAGAGATGGTGTTCAAACAGAACGTGACTGCATATATATTGGATGACACGACGAGATATGCCAATCATATGAGATTTTACCATCAGACCCGCCTCAGTTTTTGTATTTCATCATTTCCTTCTCAAAACCAACTGTTGGGAATTGCTTTGCATAGTCCTCAACATTCTGACGGAGAGTTCTCAGATTGAATGCTTTCATCTGATTTCATCGTTGCAACAAAATCCTTTAACTTGGTTCCTGAATTGTCAGCAATACAGAGTTTCCATCAGCATACAAAATTTTACCCACAGACATTGTACCATATGAAACTACTAATGCATAACTGCGAACAAATGGCAAAGCAAAGGACCTTTACTATCTGCCTTGATCTTCAATGCCAACTTTACAGCTGCATCAAAGACTTCAGTTAGGGAGCAATATGAGGAGTGTTTAGTTCCACTGATTATCATTTTGCACATGATCCAATAGAAAACTTCATGGAAGACTGTTTCTATGGCAATCTTAATGTGCTCCATTTACCATAACAAGAAGATTAGTAAATCTCAAATGAAGCATAGAAAATTCTCTTGATTATCCCGCATGGGAAAACATTGACATCACGCTATCATAATATTAACACAAATTTTTGGTTTCAACATCAAGCCCCTTGGTAAGGTAAGTCAAACAAGAAAAATAAACTTGTATCCTTGTACCTTGTTTCTTAAATTCACCAAGACCAAATGGTTCTCTGTACCACCCAATACCAGTTCATAGCCCAACTCTAGCAAGCTCTGCAAATACAAAGGACTTAAGTACTGCAACTCCTATTTTGTTTCTAGGTTTAGGGAACCTATTGTCATGGTGTCGCGCCCCGAAAATAATAAAAGAATCATTCGTGAGTGTGCAACGAACTTGAGACCTTACGATGCTCGGCGTAAAAGGTCGCCTCGCAACATGCAATGAAGTCGCCACCCTAATTTTGTCACTAGGTTTAGGGAACCTCAATCGTCATGGCATAATAAAATAAAATTAATAAATAAAAACTAAAGGTACAAAAAAGGGGTCAGAACCCCAAACAAAGGTTCAGGGTCGTATTATGGTCTCGGGAAGGTGTTAGGCACCCGAGTCACATCCGAAAATGGTTACCGATTGATAAGAGAGGTGTTTGATAAAAATGCGTTTTTGAAAGGGGGTCCTCAGAGGAATCGTCACTTTGGTTTTTGTCATTGTCGGGACCGTTCAGGAATAATTAATCGTTGGACGGGGTTACCGTTTTAAAAATCTTTTCGGACGGGGTTACCGTTCGAAGAGACCGATCGATTATTCCTGACCGTAGCGTGATGGGACTGAATTTTCCGTAAGACCGAATGAGCGCCCTCTATTTCATCATCGGACCATGCATGATTAAATTAATTACTACGTGATTCTATCATGGATAGCTTAACAGAGTACAGATTAGATGAAAGGTTTTGAAATGATAAACTGATGTGGGATCGAAGCCACCACGTACATGCAGTCAATATAAGCGAAATTTAAAATCAAACGAACATGGCATTTTAAGCGAGTCTTTAAACAAATTGTTCATGTGGGTTGATTTTAAATCCTAGCAACTCTATATATCATGTGTACGATTAATATTTACGGAAAGCATCGAATAAATAAAAAGGAACGAAAGGCGTACTTTTGAGCGAAGCTTAAATTTTAAACCTACAAAATGAGAGTGTTAGTGATAGCTCGAAAAATAAATAAGCAATTTTATGAATGCAAGAATTTAAATGACAGTTGATATTTATCGAAAGATTAAATGATGATTTGATGTATGCGAGAAATGATGATTTGACGCATACGAAAGTTTAAATGATGATTTGATAAATGCAGGAAAATTTAAATGATGATTTGATGCATACGAGAATTTAAATGTTGATTTGATACATACGAGAATTTAAATGCTGATAGTTTGATTTGCAAGAAATTAAATGATGACAGTTGATTTGCAAGAAATTTAAATGATGATTTGATGTGTGCGAAAATTTAGATGATGACAATTGATAAGTGCAAAAAATTAAATGATGATTTGATACATACGAAATCGATGTTAGTAATCGTTCGAAGATAATTAAAACAATAAGTAAAAGTAAAGCAAATGGATATGCATTTAAATTTAAACAAGTAAATAAATAATTAATTAAACATGGCATATGACATAAATTAAATATTGCATATGAGCTATTAATTAAATATGGCATACGAGTTATTAATTAAATAAACACGAAAATAAAAGAGACTCGAACAATTGACAAAACTTTAATGGGTTGGGCCCATGTGCAAGCTGAAATTTTAAATAAAAATGGAAAAGGGGAGCAGATGGGCTTGGCTTAAGCCAAGGCCCATCTACATTTAAAAAGAAAGGGACGGGGTTGGCCCGTCACCTTTCTTCTTCCCGCAAGAACAGCGGGGCTGCTGTTCTTCTTCTTCCTTGTGTCGGCCACCATGACCGGCGTCCAAGGAAGCTTCAACCTTATAGATCAAGCCCGAACCAACCCGAATAAAACTAAGGACACGACAGCAGTTTTATCCAAGCAAAACAGCAAGAATTTCAGCCCAAAACAGTGGTCATTTAAACAAAAACGAAAACACGTAATTAAACAAACAAATGCTCAAATAATTAACCAACGCAGCGTACGTTAAAATTGAAGCAAGAAAAACGTTTATGACTTGAAAATGAAGTGTTTAAAACATATTTGAGAAATTTATTGATTGATTAGGATGGAAAATAAAAATTGGCCAAAAATTCTAGAGAGAGAAAGCTGAAGAAATACTTACTGTGATTGCTTGCTTCGTTTGGATAGATTTTGGTGATGAAAGGGTCTCTTAATCCGTGTCTTTTGAAGGGTGAAGGGCAAGGTATTTATAGGAGGAGGTTGGACAAACGTGTGGTGAATTTGATGCGCGTGGTCGAGGGTGACGAGGCGGATAACGGCGAGTGAGAGTGAGCAGTGCTGGTGTGGTGACGTCCTCTCTTCTGGAAGCAATGACGTAGCTTGATTCTCGAAGCCATGACGAGGGCATTCGAATTTGGAAGAGGAAAATGCTTGCTGGAAAGAAAAGAGAAGGGATGTAGGCCTTAAATCCATGACCGTTGGATGGTTGACTAAGGGGTTAGTTAACCAATCCAACGGTTGATTAAAAGAAAGGAGAAAAAAATTACTTTAGTAATTAATATGGGCTCGATCTATTTTAGCGAACAAACATTCTGAATTTTTGAGCCGAAAGTGCCAGCGCGTAGAGAAAAATAAGACAAGTTTAACCGTCTACAGCGAATGACGAGAACTTTTCATTTAACGTGTTTATTTTGTCGTTCGGAAACATGAAATGTTCGGACGAAAAATAAATGACGTTATGACGAAAATTACGCGAAACGTTGTTGGTTGGCGTGAACGAAAAAAAGAGTAGGAACTAGTTGATGGAAAACATTCCGAGTTTGAGCTATTGTCCGAGCGAACTTACTCGGGTCCAATTAAAGCTCAAACAAAAATAATAATAAAAAATAAAAAAGCTAAAAATGTGATAAAATACTAAAAATCCTAAATTTCATGCAATGACCTAAAACGAAGAAATAACTAGCAAATGACTAACGGATAATTAAAAATGTGATTTTTAAGGCTGGAAATAATAATGATAATAATATTGAAAAATTAAAAGCGCGATTTCGAACGCTGACGATGATAATGACGATGATAAATATGCGATGAGAATTTAAAAATACTAATGACAGTAAATTAATTAGAAATGACAGTAATTTAAGTAAGATGACGGAAATGCTAAATTTAATTAAAAATTGCGTCAAAATTCTGGTATCAACACATGACATAAAAAATAAAAAGCTAAGGCAAAATGAGTCTGAACCCGAGAACAGTGGTTCGGGGTTGTATTATGAATTCGGGAAGGTATTAGGCACTCGAGTCACATGCTAAAAAGGTTACCGGAGAAAAGAGGTGTTGATAGCATGTTTTTATGCATGATTTTCTCCCCATTTTCTCACCCATTTAAGGCATGATTCTGCTAAATTATCCTTGTTTTCACTACTATTGTAGATCTAGACCTAAAAAGGGAGTTTATGCAAAAACATGCGTTTTTGGTGCATTTTGAGCGAATTCGAGCTTCAAGACCAAAGTCGAGATCCCGAGTCCAAAGCAGCATTCAAGGTCTCGAATCGGATTCCCCGTTCGGGCCCCCGAAGGGCTAAGAGCGGCAATTCCACGTGTCCTCTTGCCAAAGCTTCCACGTGATCTCCTTGACACTATTCTGACGCTCTGCACTGATCACCAAATACCTACCGCTCTGACCATTTCAGCCCTTGACCCCAATCCAGACCTGCCAAAGTTGGAAAAAATAGACAGCTTTATGCTTTTTCAGCTTTGTGCTTTAGGGAGCATAGATCCATTGTAATAGGCTTTCAATTAATGCATTTTGTCCCTAGTTTAGGCTGAAGATATTTTGTGCTTGGAGCTCTAGCTTATAAGGAGCATCCAAGGAGTAGTTTAGGACATCTCTCATCACTTAGCATAATTTTAGAAAATCATTAGTTTTAGTTTTCTTAGACTTCTCTCTAGTTTATCTCTCTAGTTCTTGTTAGCTCATCTTCAACCTTGCCGTCGGGCTTCAAACGGTTTTTAGTAACAAAGTCTTCTTCCCTTAATCTATTTATTTACTTATTATGCTTTCTTCAATTATTATTTGTTCATCTTCAAGCATGAGTAGCTAAATCTTAGATTCTTAGCAAGGGTGATTCAAGGGTTGCAAGGGCAGATTCGAGGCCTTAATGCGCTTAATATATTCTCGATGCCATATTCAATTACTTATCATTTTAATTACATCTTTGCATGAAATAATTTGAGGCTTGATCAACTGATTATTATTTTGTGTGAATGCTGCCATCTTTGCGACGAATACGGAAGGAAAATTGCGTGGAACAAGTAGGCATCTGTTTAGTCTTGACTGCGCTGAAGTGGTCTCGAATAGAGAGGGTGGGTAGTTGATTAGAGCGAGGTCACGAGCTTGACAAACTAAGGGACTTTTAGCTCTAGATTTGTCTTTTCTTATCTTCATGGGCGGTTTGAGTATGGCCCTCCCGCATTCGTGCCTGGAGGGATGGCAAACTGTCAAGACTACCTCATATGTGGAAACGGGGGGTAGTTTCTCTTAAGAGAAAAGTAGGGGATATTCGAGGAATCTGGTCCCTATGTCATTTCTATGATGTCTTGAGTAAAATATCCTTGTGCTAATGACGATCGGGCCCCCGAATGCAACCCAAGAATGCCTTTGCTAAGATCCTTCTCTATCTGATTATTTGTGCTTGATTATCACTCTGTTTTATTATTTCCGTAGTTATTCACTGATTTGCTTTGTTTTATTCTTCGGGACCCCGAATTGAGAACTCAAGGTCCCGAATGCTGCTTTCTTAGTTAAAAATTGTTAGCTCCCAATCTCTCTTGGCTGACTCGTTTAGCCAAGTAAAACCCCCCTGTTGTTACTTTATGTGTTTTTGTCCTGTGATTTCATTCAAGACCTTGAATCAGTCTCTCACAATCCCTGTGTTTGACCCTGACTACCACTGTACACATTATCCCTTGTGCACACATTTTCAGGCATTATAAATCTTCATTTGACTGACGATCAGGTGTTTAAAAAATATGTTTGGAAAAATAAAAAAGTCCTACTTTAGTGATCATGCCCAACAGATAAAATTCTAACAATTCTAACTATTCATACATTTGAGCGTATATGCGAGAAAGCGATGAAATAAATAAAAGAGTGAGAAACATTTACTTGGTGAAGGGTACGACAGTTTTACTCTTTTTTCGGAGTTATTGGCACGAGGAGAAGATAATATTTAAATACTTGACAATTCTTGTATGCACGTGAAAATGATTAATTTAAACAAGCACGAATAGGATAATTATTTAAGCATGCAAGCATACGAAAAATAAATAAATAGTACAAGCATACGAGAAATAAATAAACAGTACAATTATTCGATTACATTGCGCCAAAAAAATTGACGGGCAGAAAAATTGGGCCTGCCCACTAGGTTGGCCCTTCTTTTCCTTTCCCGCGTGGGCTGAGGCAGCAACCCACTTGATTCCTCGCTTGGCTTGGCCCATGAACCAAACGCATAAAAGAACAGCTCACGCCTGCATTCTCCTTCCCTCCCAACAGTGTCATCTTCTTCTTTGGTTCGTCGGCACCACTGCCGGCGGCCAAGGGAGAAATCTGTCATTACAATAGCCCTAACTTGTCTAGAAAAAGGCCCCACAGCAACAGTGACTCCAACATGCAATCACAACAATTTATTTCATGCAACACAGTGATTAATTCATTCAAAAACAAAAATCAAAATAATTAAAAGAAAGCTTCAAATTAGTTAAGGACAACCAACAATTCGACGAAATAAGGACAAGTAATTAACATAGAGCTACAATAGAAATTATTTAAAAGCTAGGTAACCATTTATCTCCTCAAAACACAAACGATTATTTTTTGAAATGATTTGCAGAAAAACGCTTGAAAAATGAAATTTAAATGCTTGAGAAATGAGTCTCAACCTTTCGTTGAGTGAGTTGCTAGTGAGAGAGAGAGCTTCAGAGAGAGATTTTCGTTTGTGAATTGGTGAGGAGAAAGCTTGGAGAAGCTGGCTATTTATAGCCAAGTTTAAGTCGGTGAAGCGAGGGGGACGTGTCGATGAGCAGCGGTTATGTGGCTGAGGACGATCGGGAGCTTCTAGTCTTGCTGGTAGCCTAGGGACAGCAAGCCATGCTAGACGAGACAAGGACGACGAGCTCGCCTTAAACGCGGTAAGGGAAAAAGTGAGGGAGAAGGTGAGGCATTAAATGAAACAAAGGGGAAGGAGATGAGTTGGAAGAAAAAAGTCATGGTGATTAACGGTGATGATGAGAATGAGAGGGAAAATGCTTATTACTTGTTTATTTGGTTCGAGCTAATGGTACGAAAAATCTTGCCAAAAAATGAACAAAAACTCGAACTGAAAATGTTAAAACGTAGAATAAAATAAAATGAAATTATTAGAACACAGTAAGTGAAGAAAATTTCCCCATACAGTTCGACAAAAAATTCGCTCGTAAGCGATAAAAGTTCGAATGTAAAAATTGCTAAAATAAAAATTGAGCGAAATGAAACGAAATGGCGCGAGTTAAAATATTAATAAAAAATGTAGCTAAAGAGTGAAAATGTTCGACCATTAGTTTCGAGAATTTATCTCGGAACCGATACAAGTTCGAACGGAAAAAACGATAAAAATGCGAAAAAATAAATAACAGATTGACGAAAATAAATGGAAGTATGATTTTAGAAAATTGGTGTGAAAAACGTTTTGACGAAAAATTAAAAATCGAGTAGCTACACTCTGTAGTGTTGATATGACATATTTTGTGCAGAGAATATGAAAAGAGAGAAATGTGCAAATGTTTATAAGATATGTAGATTTTGGATTGAACAGAGTGGTTTTGTCTATTTTCTGTAGTCAATCTTCTATTTTCTCTACTCAGTCTTCTCTTTTCTGTCGTCAAATCTTCTGTTTTGTGCAGTCAATCCACTGTTTTTGTAATAATGATAATAATTTACTTTGTTGTTTTTTTTTCGATAGAAAAACCTAGAGAGAAGAGGCATTAAAGATGAAATGGTATTGGGGCATATGGGCATTTATGTTTCCTTGGAGAGTGGCTAATAATTGCATTCATAAGTTTTCCAACTGCAATATAACCTATGATTTATGATCTAGGGAAGTATATTTTTTCAGTGTTCGTTATAGAACATTATCTATTCGTTATAAAACCATGAAGGTGTTCATATTCTGTGTAATGGCTTTTAAACACACAACAAATTAAGAGGAGACATCAAACAACGCATGTATGATGGCCATTTTTATTCAATTAAGTGATGATACACGTAGGAGATATGGAAGCAAATATATGATAGCTAGCACTTAAACTATGGTATTTTGCAACCATACATGTGCATGCATATAGCTTCCTGAAGACATACAAATTAAGGGAAATGAAAACGCAAGAAAAACACACACAAATTTGAAACATGGTCCACATCGACCGGACTGGCTCATCATGTTTGCATATTCAACAATACTCTCTTTAAGCAAGAGAGTTCTTGTAGCAAACTTTGCTCTTGCAAGAACACCCAACAACGGAGGAAATGCAAGGAATCCAGACACAACTTTCACCGCAAGGAAGGGTGCCACCGAGAGCATTGATACTGTTAGAGTGCTTGAAGAGTGCCTCTTCAAGAAGTGGGTTGGAGATGATGGTCTTGCCAGTGAGAGCACTGATGGTTTGCTCATCTAGCATTCCGTATGAATTGGAACCAACCTTCTTAAGAATTTCCTGGACGGTTTCATGTGTGATGAAATCTTTCTCAAAGCTTGTTGCAAGGGCTGGAAGAGCAAAGGCAGCAATGAGCAAGAGCCCAACAACCATATTCTTCATCTCCATGGCTTATAAATTATGAAATGTGTTTGCTTATTTTCTTTTGCTTAACTTTAAAGTGTGTATGAGGTTCTGAGTGTGCTTAAAACACCCTCCCACAACCTCTATTTATAGCAACATTACTCCCCTACCCTACCAACCTCTATTTTCTAACATTGGTGTCTATAACCAATAATAGATGGAAGAGAATCATCCATAATTGTGTATATGGAAAGACAGCCTGGGTGGTAGTCACTCTCCACAGTCCAATAATGCAACCAATTTAATATTTACTAATAGATTGGGCTCGTCATGCTCATTATTATTATCAGTAGCTAGTAGGGTAAGTTGGGTAGATTTGCAATTGTTTTAAATGTAAATAATGTTTTACCTTATGTAAATTACTTACCACCGACACTAGACTCATTTTTGTATAAACTTAAATTCATTTTTCTGAAAAAAATGTGACTTTTCATTTAATTTAGTTATGAATTATTAATTTTAAAATCAATTGCTAAAATATAAAAATTAACTTGACATTTAGTAAATATAATATAGTAATAGAAAATTAGAAATAAATCATCTCTGGTTTGAAATAAACAAAAAAAAAATTATATATAAAACTTTAGATCCAATTTTGAGGCCAGAGAACGGTTGGTAATTTCTTTATTAAAATATTATTTTGAATATTTCTTAAACTTCTCCATTCTGTTGGTTATAGTTTGACATGTCGGGTTTTTATCCCGTCTAATAAATAAAGAGTAAATATTGATTTTTGGTTATAATTATGATTTAAATGAGACCGAAATTATTTTTAAACAGACTCAAAATAAATTTGAGGTATATGTCAGGTCTATATCCCGTCTAAATTTGACGTGTTCGGTGATATTAAAATATTATTTTGAATATTTCTTAAACTTCTCCGTTTTATTGGTTATGGTTTGACACGTCGGGTCTTTATCCCGTGTAATAAATAAAGAGTAAATATAGATTTTTGGTTATGATTATGATTTAAATGAGACCGAAATTATTTTTAAATATACTTACAATAAATTTGAGACATACGTCAGGTCTATATCCCGTCTAAATTTGACGTGTCCGGTGATATTAAAATATTATTTTGAATATTTCTTTAACTTCTCCGTTCTGTTGGTTATGGTTTGACACGTCGGATTTATATCCCGTCTAATAAATAAAGAGTAAATATAGATTTTTTAAACTTTTTTTCTGTATTAACCAATTGCGCTCAAAGTTCAATTTTACTTTTCAGCGTGGCACAAGTTCATGTGCACACAACCGTAGTGGATTAGCTCAAAGGCTCGAACCCATTCACTGTTCTGAGAACAGCAGGTGTGATTCTATCAAGATAGCATTTAGTTTCTGTATCTTTGATGGTAATGTAAGTCCTTAAATGACGTGCCTGGTGAGTATTAAAATATATTTTTTGGATATTTCTCGAAGTCCCTACCTCATGAGTCACGAGGGTCCTCCTAATTCCTAAAATGACCGAAATGAGGTGGTCTTTTTATTTCCAATTTTTTATATCATATACGGATACTAATATGAATATCGAATATTATATAAATACCGATACTGTAAAACGTGAAATTAAAATTAAAATTTTTAAGACGCCAATATGGTATATATATATAGTAACATATAAAAATATCATTTATAACAATAAAAAAATGAGTTTTAATTATATCTTTCACTATAATGTAATTAAAACATTAATTTTAAATAAATTTTAGTCTTATAAATACTTTTAATTAACAACTATAATTTCTACTAAACTTCACTTTGGCCCTACTAATTACATAGAATTACGATTATAAGAGCAGGACACGAGAGATGGTAACTCAGACACATCAAAATTCTAAAAAAATTATGATGATAATTTGTGTGGGAAGGTAGATATTTCCAATGGACTGGCCCCTTTTTTTGTAATGTGAAGGAAGGGTGTTATTGCTCTAATAAATAAAGAGTAACATTTTTTCTTTTGATCACTTCCACTTGCATGTAGGGACGGATCCAGGAATTATTTTCAAGGGAGCGGGAGGAAATTTTTTTTTGGAGTATTTTAAAGGGAAAGTAAGCGAGCTGAACGAAAAATTGAACAAATGCTTAAGAGTATTTGTATTCGTTACTAAATAACAAATATTTAGATAAACTTAACAAAAAGATAAATAAAAAGACAATATAGAAAAAAATTAATTATACATTAGAATTCATACGATATACATACTTCTTACAATTGTTCTCTACGAGTTTTCATTTTTTGAAATCTTTGTATGATTCTCTCATTCTCTACACTATCAAAAATATCTTTTTCAATAAAAATATTCAAACAATCATTATTAATTATAAACATACAGTTAAACCTCGATAAATGAATGTCCTATAAACGAATAACCTCACCAAATGAATAATTTTCTCCGGTCCCGACTTGGGCAAATGGGCTAAATGAATAACCTCGCTAAATGCATTAACGAATAATTTTTTTTGAATCCTTAAAGACCCCATATAAATATAAATGAATAATCATTAAAATTCATAAGATATATTAAGAAAGATATAGTAGAATGAATTATTTACCAAACCAAGACTCTAGAAAAATATATATTGTAGTTTGTAGGTAGGTTAGGTACATTGTCTTAGTCTTTAAGTATTCCATACATAGAATATTATTATTAGTACATGTTGCATGTATTTAGACTCTAAGTATTCCATACATAGAATCTTATAAGTACATGATGCATGTACATAGTCTATATACGTATTTGTACATTAAATGTAAAATAAATAATCATACGAAAAAATAAAAATGTAAAAATACTATCTAAATGAATAAAAATTCATTTATCGATAAATGAATAATATATTCATTTATCGATAAGTAAATAAACTCACTAAACGAATATTTTTTGCTGGTCCCAAGAGCATTCATTTATCGAGGTTTAACTGTATATAAAAATGTATAAAAATTTACTAAAAAATATCTATGCAGAATCATACATATAATAAATAAAAAAATTAGATTGGACCGCCCACCCATGTCTCGTAGTGGATCCGTCCCTGCTTGCATGTGTAATGTGAAGGACTGAAGTGTGACAAAAATGCTCATTATTATTATCAGACAGACCAATAATGCTCACTATTATTATGAGACAGACCAACCACTAGCTATTGCTAGTGGGCTAAGTTGGGTAGATTTTCAATTGTTTTAAATGTAAATACTGCTTTGGTAATAAGGAAATTTCCTGAAATTATTTTACCTTAAGTTCGTTGGTTGGGCTGATGTGACTAAAAAACTCAACCTCTAAGATCTAAAGTTTTTTACTTTGTTGAACTAAATTGCATTACTTATTTATTATCAGACAGACCAATAATGCCAATTCTACAAATCTTGCCAAAAATCATAAAGTGCATTACTTATTTATTATCAGACAGACCAATAATGCCAATTCTAAAAATCTTACCAAAAATCATAAAGTGTTTTCAATATTTTATTTTAATACGTAGGAAATTGTAGTATAGAGAATGGACTGCGGTGGAAGTTTTGCTCATTATAAGTAAAAGAAGAGGGTCCAAAACAACGTGGCTCTATCTTCAGCAACCCATTTCCATGACACGTTTAAAATAAATCCGGATGGAGTTTGAATACGTGGCATGACACGTCAGCAATATACCACGTGGTATCCGACGTGTCATGCCACATAGGACAATCAACGGCACGTGATGAACGACGTGTCATTCCTAATTTCCAATTATAGCATTGTTTCAGTCATTTCCATGGTTTTTTTTTAACTGGATCGACAATAATCTCTTCCTACGCGCTACCACCCTCCACCCACTCTCTACCACATCCGTCCTAAATTCGATCCTTCGAACGTTGGTCGACTCCCTACCAAAATTGAGATGTTGTAGTGATTTTTAGAGAAAGAGAACATCATTTTGTCACTGATGATAGGGTATTTGTTGTTATTGTTGACATTTGAGATTTCAAGTTTTCAATCTCTCACTGTTTTTCTTTTTTTGGTAAATTAGGAAATTGTAGGCGAGGAAGAGAAAAAGAATGGGAGAGAAGGGTGGAGAGCGTTTGAAGAGAAAGGAATTTGAAAGGAGTTGAGATTATTAAGCTCAAATCGACGGAGATTTAACAAAACTTGAAAGGGTTAGGCTCGATGATGAAATTGAAGAGAAAAAAATTAGTTAAGATTTAACAAAACTTGAAACACCTTAAAAAAACACCTTTGTTATTTCGGTTTAATTTTTTTAATTCAAACATTATCAGTTTTAAATAATTTCTGGTTTTTTTAGAAATCCTTATTTTTTTTCTCCTAATTTTCGCAATTTTTAAGATATTTTTGGATTTTATTTATTTTCTGAATTTCTTTCAAAAACGACATGACAAGCACATTTGCAAAACTAATAAAAAAAAAATCACGTAGGATAGTTAACGGATAAATGTAATTAGTATGAGAGACCAAATTAAAACTATCATTCAAATAGAAAAGTCATTCAAATAAGAGATATCTAAGGTTTATCCTCTCCATATTATATTACCGTGAAATATAACTCAATTATATTACATAACAATTTTTTTATAGAAAAATACAAAAAAATAGATCGCCCCTTAATAAAACAGTCGTTGCTAAGTTATGGAGAAAGACCAAGTCGTGTTGTTGCTAAGTTATGGAGAAAGTCCAAGTCGTGGTGTTGGTGTTGCTTTGGTAGTTATTATGGATTTGGCTCCTCTAATTTAATTAGGAATTATTAATTTTAAAATTAATTACTAAAATATAAAAATTAACTTGACATTTAGTAAATATAATATAGTAATGCAATGTATAACCTAAAACAAAATAGAAAACTAAAAATAAATCATCTTTGGTTTGAAATAAATTAAAAAAAACATGAAAAATATATAATTGAGCTTAAATTGTGATAGTTTTACCACATGTTTTCATGCATCATGAATGGTGATTCTGCTGATATGAGTGTGATTTCCACGTTTTTTGCACAAAGTAGTCATGAGGAGCAAATATAGAAAAAGGGGCAGAAAAAGTCATTTCTAGGCAGAATGGAGCGAACACCTTTCTTGGCTGATCTTTTGACCAAGAGGAGCCGTCTGAGCTGTAGAGATTCCGTGTTTCCGAACGAAACTTGAAGAAGTCTAATGCGATTACGATTGGTGGTCTTATCCGCAGAAGAGTTGGAGTGACATTCTTCCTTCTTTATCTCAGCTTTGTAGACTTCTAATCGGAGAAGAAGAGTGATCAAATACAATTAGAGTTTAATTATGATTTAATTATTTATTTATTTTTAGAGATATTATTGAGAGAGGAAACTGTATATAGTCTCCTTAGGGTTTTGAGAAAAGGTCTTTATCCCTTCTCTTGATTTTTACTTCTGTTCGATATTCTAAAACCGAGCTCTTTTGTTTCTTCACAAAAAACAGAGGATTTTTATAATCTAATACATCTTTTGTTTTCTTTAAACATAAGTATGAGTAGCTAAATAAATCTTTCTTAGTAGAAGTGTTAAAACAAGAGCATGAGTTTGCATGAGATATAATTGTTCTTTATTAATCTTTAAATTTGCATTTAATTGATCTCCATAATAATTGTATTGCGTTTTCCCGTTGATTGTAGATCTGGCTAGTCTAGAGTTATTTTGATCCCGCAAGTATCATTCCTCTTGGTTACGACAACCGTCATTCCTCTTGGTTATGATAACCCTTCTTGGAGCATTTATGGATAAAGAGGATCGAAGTAGACAGCTAGCCCTGAGGTTGTGGGAAGATAAACCATAAAAAAGTTCGTCCACGTGTAATCACCTTATTAATTTGGTGCACATCTTAAAAAAACATGCAAAACACTCGTTGCTAAGTTATGGAGAAAGTCCAAGTCGTGCCGTTGCTAATAGCCGTCAGCATGGTGTTGGCGTTGGTAGTTACTATGACATGATATTTTAATGCTGCTGTTGGCATTGGTGATGCTAAAATGCCGCCAGTAAAGGCGTTGGTGTTTGCCGAAAACCAAAAACCGGAAGAAATTTTGGAATGTAACCGAAATTCCGATTAACAACTCTATGTACTATAGACTAAGAACGTGTGCTCCCTTTCACATCCTTTTTGGGAAAGAATAAAAGAAAGTATACTTGGCTCGTGTCTTTTTTTTTAAAATACCAATAAAACGTATAATTGAAACGCGTCCATTTCAAAAGAATGTATTTTTTGTTCGCGTCCTTTTGAAAAATACTAATATAACGTATAATCTATACATTATTTTTTCAAGGGGACGTTTTTTTCCGCGTCCTATTGAGAAAGAGGAAATGGACAACGTATTTGGTCCGCATCTTTTTGAAGGAAACCATAAAATGTACTTCTTCATTCGTGTCTTTTTGGGAAGATCAAAAGAACGTACTCTTGGTTCGCGTCTTTTTAAAGAAGACACGTCCGTTTGAACATTTGCGAAAACAGAACGTATAAACTGCTTGTTTGTCAAATACGGCGTGAGCATCTCATGTTTGGACGTATGGGTCAGTTGTGGGTTCGCGCCAAAAACAACTAGTATCCCAGTGAGACTTTTTTGCCAACTATTTGGTGCATCGATTGCGATTTTGAATCTTGCTTACACTGAGTTGTAATGGTTTTGCAGGTGATAGATGGCCATGGATAGTGAATATAAAGCGTGATCACATGGTGAGCATAAAACAAAGGCCGCCTAGAAAAAGAAAATTGCATGTTTTAATAGTTTTTTAATTTTATTTTTTTCGATCTTTCTAGGCATCCTCTCTACCTTCGGGAAGGAGACTATCCCATTCAAGCAATGCAATGCTAGAGGTAAATTTGAACCCAAAGACTTGAAATTTGAAACATTTCTACGACTCATTGGATCAGACACTGATTTTTCTCTTTCCAAAGCATGGGCCAAAAGCGGAGAACTTTCAAGCAAACATACAAACTTTATCTAATTTGATAACGTGGAGAGTTTGAAATAACTTTGTTACAACAACAATAGTTTATACTTGTTCCCGCCACAATTGGTAAGTAGAGCTCCAGTAAATCTCTCATTTTATTATGTATTCCGAAAGAGGGACGGATTCAAGAATTATTTTCAGGGAGGCGGGGTTTAGGGGCAGCGCCCCTGAATTTTTTTTCGGAGTATTTTAAAGGGAAACTAAGCGAGCTGAACGAAAAAATGAACAAATGCTTAAGAGTATTTGTATCCGTCACTAAATAACAAATATTTAGATAAACTTAAGAAATTTAAAGGGAAAACAAGCGAGTTGAATGAAAAAATGAACAAATGCTTAAGAGTATTTGTATCCGTCACTAAATAACAAATACTTAGATAAACTTAAAGAATTTTTTTTTGGAGTATTTTAAAGGGAAAACAAGCGAGCTGAACGAAAAAATGAACAAATGCTTAAGAGTATTTGTATCCGTCACTAAATAACAAATATTTAGATAAACTTAACAAAAAAAAATTTGGAGTCTTTTAAAAAGAAAGCAAGCGAGCTGAACGAAAAAATAAAAAAATGTTTAAGAGTATTTGTATCCGTCACTAAATAACAAATAGCAGAGATTTGGTTTCTTTAGTCTGAAAAGCTAACAAAATTTACGGCCCATGTATGTACTAAAAAAAAGATGTCTATGACTAATTTAATAAAATATAGCCTATGGACAACAATTTACCAGTAAAAGATATTCTGCAGTTACCAAATATCATTCAATTCGACCTGAAGAAAATCTCAAATAAAAAGCCCAATACAATTTTTTTTTCATCCAGCCCAGGGTGGGCGGTTGCCCACCCTCGCCTGGGCTGGATCCGTCCTTGCCGAAAGTGACATCGGACAAAAATCAGAAACTCTTGGAAATCTGTAATCCTGAAACGTATCGCTGTTTTCCACTCCACCCATGCGGCATGGAAACATGGCCGAATATGGCAATCAATGTCTGCGGAAGAAAAACAAAACAGAGATGGTGTTCAAACAGAACGTGACTGCATATATATTGGATGACACGACAACATATGCCAATCATATGAGATTTTACCATCAGACCCGCCTCAGTTTTTGTATTTCATCATTTCCTTCTCAAAACCAACTGTTGGGAATTGCTTTGCATAGTCCTCAACATTCTGACGGAGAGTTGCAATCTCAGATTGAATGCTTTCATCTGATTTCATCGTTGCAACAAAATCCTTTAACTTGGTTCCTGAATTGTCAGCAATACAGAGTTTCCATCAGCATACAAAATTTTACCCACAGACATTGTACCATATGAAACTACTAATGCATAACTGCGAACAAATGGCAAAGCAAAGGACCTTTACTGTCTGCCTTGATCTTCAATGCCAACTTTACAGCTGCATCAAAGACTTCAGTTAGGGAGCAATATGAGGAGTGTTTAGTTCCACTGATTATCATTTTGCACATGATCCAATAGAAAACTTCATGGAAGACTGTTTCTATGGCAATCTTAATGTGCTCCATTTACCATAACAAGAAGATTAGTAAATCTCAAATGAAGCATAGAAAATTCTCTTGATTATCCCGCATGGGAAAACATTGACATCACGCTATCATAATATTAACACAAATTTTTGGTTTCAACATCAAGCCCCTTGGTAAGGTAAGTCAAACAAGAAAAATAAACTTGTATCCTTGTACCTTGTTTCTTAAATTCACCAAGACCAAATGGTTCTCTGTACCACCCAATACCAGTTCATAGCCCAACTCTAGCAAGCTCTGCAAATACAAAGGACTTAAGTACTGCAACTCCTATTTTGTTTCTAGGTTTAGGGAACCTATTGTCATGGTGTCGCGCCCCGAAAATAATAAAAGAATCATTCGTGAGTGTGCAACGAACTTGAGACCTTACGATGCTCGGCGTAAAAGGACGCCTCGCAACATGCAATGAAGTCGCCACCCTAATTTTGTCACTAGGTTTAGGGAACCTCAATCGTCATGGCATAATAAAATAAAATTAATAAATAAAAACTAAAGGCACAAAAAAGGGGTCTGAACCCCAAACAAAGGTTCAGGGTCGTATTATGGTCTCGGGAAGGTGTTAGGCACCCGAGTCACATCCGAAAATGGTTACCGATTGATAAGAGAGGTGTTTGATAAAAATGCGTTTTTGAAAGGGGGTCCTTAGAGGAATCGTCACTTTGGTCTTTGTCATGGTCGGGACCGTTCAGGAATAATTAATCGTTGGACGGGGTTACCGTTTTAAAAATCTTTTCGGACGGGGTTACCGTTCGAAGAGACCGATCGATTATTCCTGACCGTAGCGTGATGGGACTGAATTTTCCGTAAGACCGAATGAGCGCCCTCTATTTCATCATCGGACCATGCATGATTAAATTAATTACTACGTGATTCTATCATGGATAGCTTAACAGAGTACAGATTAGATGAGAGGTTTTGAAATGATAAACTGATGTGGGATCGAAGCCACCACGTACATGCAGTCAATATAAGCGAAATTTAAAATCAAACGAACATGACATTTTAAGCGAGTCTTTAAACAAATTGTTCATGTGGGTTGATTTTAAATCCTAGCAACTCTATATATCATGTGTACGATTAATATTTACGGAAAGCATCGAATAAATAAAAAGGAACGAAAGGCGTACTTTTGAGCGAAGCTTAAATTTTAAACCTACAAAATGAGAGTGTTAGTGATAGCTCGAAAAATAAATAAGCAATTTTATGAATGCAAGAATTTAAATGACAGTTGATATTTATCGAAAGATTAAATGATGATTTGATGTATGCGAGAAATGATGATTTGACGCATACGAAAGTTTAAATGATGATTTGATAAATGCAGGAAAATTTAAATGATGATTTGATGCATACGAGAATTTAAATGTTGATTTGATACATACGAGAATTTAAATGCTGATAGTTTGATTTGCAAGAAATTAAATGATGACAGTTGATTTGCAAGAAATTTAAATGATGATTTGATGTGTGCGAAAATTTAGATGATGACAATTGATAAGTGCAAAAAATTAAATGATGATTTGATACATACGAAATCGATGTTAGTAATCGTTCGAAGATAATTAAAACAATAAGTAAAAGTAAAGCAAATGGATATGCATTTAAATTTAAACAAGTAAATAAATAATTAATTAAACATGGCATATGACATAAATTAAATATTGCATATGAGCTATTAATTAAATATGGCATACGAGTTATTAATTAAATAAACACGAAAATAAAAGAGACTCGAACAATTGACAAAACTTTAATGGGTTGGGCCCATGTGCAAGCTGAAATTTTAAATAAAAATGGAAAAGGGGAGCAGATGGGCTTGGCTTAAGCCAAGGCCCATCTACATTTAAAAAGAAAGGGACGGGGTTGGCCCGTCACCTTTCTTCTTCCCGCAAGAACAGCGGGGCTGCTGTTGTTCTTCTTCCTTGTGTCGGCCACCATGACCGGCGTCCAAGGAAGCTTCAACCTTATAGATCAAGCCCGAACCAACCCGAATAAAACTAAGGACACGACAGCAGTTTTATCCAAGCAAAACAGCAAGAATTTCAGCCCAAAACAGTGGTAATTTAAACAAAAACGAAAACACGTAATTAAACAAACAAATGCTCAAATAATTAACCAACGCAGCGTACGTTAAAATTGAAGCAAGAAAAACGTTTATGACTTGAAAATGAAGTGTTTAAAACATATTTGAGAAATTTATTGATTGATTAGGATGGAAAATAAAAATTGGCCAAAAATTCTAGAGAGAGAAAGCTGAAGAAATACTTACTGTGATTGCTTGCTTCGTTTGGATAGATGTTGGTGATGAAAGGGTCTCTTAATCCGTGTCTTTTGAAGGGTGAAGGGCAAAGTATTTATAGGAGGAGGTTGGGCAAACGTGTGGTGAATTTGATGCGCGTGGTCGAGGGTGACGAGGCGGATAACGGCGAGTGAGAGTGAGCAGTGCTGGTGTGGTGACGTCCTCTCTTCTGGAAGCAATGACGTAGCTTGATTCTCGAAGCCATGACGAGGGCATTCGAATTTGGAAGAGGAAAATGCTTGCTGGAAAGAAAAGAGAAGGGATGTAGGTCTTAAATCCATGACCGTTGGATGGTTGACTAAGGGGTTAGTTAACCAGTCCAACGGTTGATTAAAAGAAAGGAGAAAAAAATTACTTTAGTAATTAATATGGGCTCGATCTATTTTAGCGAACAAACATTCTGAATTTTTTAGCCGAAAGTGCCAGCGCGTAGAGAAAAATAAGACGAGTTTAACCGTCTACAGCGAATGACGAGAACTTTTCATTTAACGTGTTTATTTTGTCGTTCGGAAACATGAAATGTTCGGACGAAAAATAAATGACGTTATGACGAAAATTACGCGAAACGTTGTTGGTTGGCGTGAACGAAAAAAAGAGTAGGAACTAGTTGATGGAAAACATTCCGAGTTTGAGCTATTGTCCGAGCGAACTTACTCGGGTCCAATTAAAGCTCAAACAAAAATAATAATAAAAAATAAAAAAGCTAAAAATGTGATAAAATACTAAAAATCCTAAATTTCATGCAATGACCTAAAAAGAAGAAATAACTAGCAAATGACTAACGGATAATTAAAAATGTGATTTTTAAGGCTGGAAATAATAATGATAATAATATTGAAAAATTAAAAGCGCGATTTCGAACGCTGATGATGATAATGACGATGATAAATATGCGATGAGAATTTAAAAATACTAATGACAGTAAATTAATTAGAAATGACAGTAATTTAAGTAAGATGACGGAAATGCTAAATTTAATTAAAAATTGCGTCAAAATTCTGGTATCAACACATGACATAAAAAATAAAAAGCTAAGGCAAAATGAGTCTGAACCCGAGAACAGTGGTTCGGGGTTGTATTATGAATTCGGGAAGGTATTAGGCACTCGAGTCACATGCTAAAAAGGTTACCGGAGAAAAGAGGTGTTGATAGCATGTTTTTATGCATGATTTTCTCCCCATTTTCTCACCCATTTAAGGCATGATTTTGCTAAATTATCCTTGTTTTCACTACTATTGTAGATCTAGACCTAAAAAGGGAGTTTATGCAAAAACATGCGTTTTTGGTGCATTTTGAGCGAATTCGAGCTTCAAGACCAAAGTCGAGATCTCGAGTCCAAAGCAGCATTCAAGGTCTCGAATCGGATTCCCCGTTCGGGCCCCCGAAGGGCTAAGAGCGGCAATTCCACGTGTCCTCTTGCCAAAGCTTCCACGTGATCTCCCTGACACTATTCTGACGCTCTGCACTGATCACCAAATACCTACCGCTCTGACCATTTCAGCCCTTGAGCCCAATCCAGACCTGCCAAAGTTGGAAAAAATAGACAGCTTTATGCTTTTTCAGCTTTGTGCTTTAGGGAGCATAGATCCATTGTAATAGGCTTTCAATTAATGCATTTTGTCCCTAGTTTAGGCTGAAGATATTTTGTGCTTGGAGCTCTAGCTTATAAGGAGCATCCAAGGAGTAGTTTAGGACATCTCTCATCACTTAGCATAATTTTAGAAAATCATTAGTTTTAGTTTTCTTAGACTTCTCTCTAGTTTATCTCTCTAGTTCTTGTTAGCTCATCTTCAACCTTGCCGTCGGGCTTCAAACGGTTTTTAGTAACAAAGTCTTCTTCCCTTAATCTATTTATTTACTTATTATGCTTTCTTCAATTATTATTTGTTCATCTTCAAGCATGAGTAGCTAAATCTTAGATTCTTAGCAATGGTGATTCAAGGGTTGCAAGGGCAGATTCGAGGCCTTAATGCGCTTAATATATTCTCGATGCCATATTCAATTACTTATCATTTTAATTACATCTTTGCATGAAATAATTTGAGGCTTGATCAACTGATTATTATTTTGTGTGAATGCTGCCATCTTTGCGACGAATACGGAAGGAAAATTGCGTGGAACAAGTAGGCATCTGTTTAGTCTTGACTGCGCTGAAGTGGTCTCGAATAGAGAGGGTGGGTAGTTGATTAGAGCGAGGTCACGAGCTTGACAAACTAAGGGACTTTTAGCTCTAGATTTGTCTTTTCTTATCTTCATGGGCGGTTTGAGTATGGCCCTCCCGCATTCGTGCCTGGAGGGATGGCAAACTGTCAAGACTACCTCATATGTGGAAACGGGGGGTAGTTTCTCTTAAGAGAAAAGTAGGGGATATCCGAGGAATCTGGTCCCTATGTCATTTCTATGATGTCTTGAGTAAAATATCCTTGTGCTAATGACGATCGGGCCCCCGAATGCAACCCAAGAATGCCTTTGCTAAGATCCTTCTCTATCTGATTATTTGTGCTTGATTATCACTCTGTTTTATTATTTCCGTAGTTATTCACTGATTTGCTTTGTTTTATTTTTCGGGACCCCGAATTGAGAACTCAAGGTCCCGAATGCTGCTTTCTTAGTTAAAAATTGTTAGCTCCCAATCTCTCTTGGCTGACTCGTTTAGCCAAGTAAAACCCCCCTGTTGTTACTTTATGTGTTTTTGTCCTGTGATTTCATTCAAGACCTTGAATCAGTCTCTCACAATCCCTGTGTTTGACCCTGACTACCACTGTACACATTATCCCTTGTACACACATTTTCAGGCATTATAAATCTTCATTTGACTGACGATCAGGTGTTTAAAAAATATGTTTGGAAAAATAAAAAAGTCCTACTTTAGTGATCATGCCCAACAGATAAAATTCTAACAATTCTAACTATTCATACATTTGAGCGTATATGCGAGAAAGCGATGAAATAAATAAAAGAGTGAGAAACATTTACTTGGTGAAGGGTACGACGGTTTTACTCTTTTTTCGGAGTTATTGGCACGAGGAGAGGATAATATTTAAATACTTGACAATTCTTGTATGCACGTGAAAATGATTAATTTAAACAAGCACGAATAGGATAATTATCTAAGCATGCAAGCATACGAAAAATAAATAAATAGTACAAGCATACGAGAAATAAATAAACAGTACAATTATTCGATTACATTGCGCCAAAAAAATTGACGGGCAGAAAAATTGGGCCTGCCCACTAGGTTGGCCCTTCTTTTCCTTTCCCGCGTGGGCTGAGGCAGCAACCCACTTGATTCCTCGCTTGGCTTGGCCCATGAACCAAACGCATAAAAGAACAGCTCACGCCTGCATTCTCCTTCCCTCCCAACAGTGTCATCTTCTTCTTTGGTTCGTCGGCACCACTGCCGGCGGCCAAGGGAGAAATCTGTCATTACAATAGCCCTAACTTGTCTAGAAAAAGGCCCCACAGCAACAGTGACTCCAACATGCAATCACAACAATTTATTTCATGCAACACAGTGATTAATTCATTCAAAAACAAAAATCAAAATAATTAAAAGAAAGCTTCAAATTAGTTAAGGACAACCAACAATTCGACGAAATAAGGACAAGTAATTAACATAGAGCTACAATAGAAATTATTTAAAAGCTAGGTAACCATTTATCTCCTCAAAACACAAACGATTATTTTTTGAAATGATTTGCAGAAAAACGCTTGAAAAATGAAATTTAAATGCTTGAGAAATGAGTCTCAACCTTTCGTTGAGTGAGTTGCTAGTGAGAGAGAGAGCTTCAGAGAGAGATTTTCGTTTGTGAATTGGTGAGGAGAAAGCTTGGAGAAGCTGGCTATTTATAGCCAAGTTTAAGTCGGTGAAGCGAGGGGGACGTGTCGATGAGCAGCGGTTATGTGGCTGAGGACGATCGGGAGCTTCTAGTCTTGCTGGTAGCCTAGGGACAGCAAGCCATGCTAGACGAGACAAGGACGACGAGCTCGCCTTAAACGCGGTAAGGGAAAAAGTGAGGGAGAAGGTGAGGCATTAAATGAAACAAAGGGGAAGGAGATGAGTTGGAAGAAAAAAGTCATGGTGATTAACGGTGATGATGAGAATGAGAGGGAAAATGCTTATTACTTGTTTATTTGGTTCGAGCTAATGGTACGAAAAATCTTGCCAAAAAATGAACAAAAACTCGAACTGAAAATGTTAAAACGTAGAATAAAATAAAATGAAATTATTAGAACACATTAAGTGAAGAAAATTTCCCCATACAGTTCGACAAAAAATTCGCTCGTAAGCGATAAAAGTTCGAATGTAAACATTGCTAAAATAAAAATTGAGCGAAATGAAACGAAATGGCGCGAGTTAAAATATTAATAAAAAAAGTAGCTAAAGAGTGAAAATGTTCGACCATTAGTTTCGAGAATTTATCTCGGAACCGATACAAGTTCGAACGGAAAAAACGATAAAAATGCGAAAAAATAAATAACAGATTGACGAAAATAAATGGAAGTATGATTTTAGAAAATTGGTGTGAAAAACGTTTTGACGAAAAATTAAAAATCGAGTAGCTACACTCTGTAGTGTTGATATGACATATTTTGTGCAGAGAATATGAAAAGAGAGAAATGTGCAAATGTTTATAAGATATGTAGATTTTGGATTGAACAGAGTGGTTTTGTCTATTTTCTGTAGTCAATCTTCTATTTTCTCTACTCAGTCTTCTCTTTTCTGTCGTCAAATCTTCTGTTTTGTGCAGTCAATCCACTGTTTTTGTAATAATGATAATAATTTACTTTGTTGTTTTTTTTTCGATAGAAAAACCTAGAGAGAAGAGGCATTAAAGATGAAATGGTATTGGGGCATATGGGCATTTATGTTTCCTTGGAGAGTGGCTAATAATTGCATTCATAAGTTTTCCAACTGCAATATAACCTATGATTTATGATCTAGGGAAGTATATTTTTTCAGTGTTCGTTATAGAACATTATCTATTCGTTATAAAACCATGAAGGTGTTCATATTCTGTGTAATGGCTTTTAAACACACAACAAATTAAGAGGAGACATCAAACAACGCATGTATGATGGCCATTTTTATTCAATTAAGTGATGATACACGTAGGAGATATGGAAGCAAATATATGATAGCTAGCACTTAAACTATGGTATTTTGCAACCATACATGTGCATGCATATAGCTTCCTGAAGACATACAAATTAAGGGAAATGAAAACGCAAGAAAAACACACACAAATTTGAAACATGGTCCACATCGACCGGACTGGCTCATCATGTTTGCATATTCAACAATACTCTCTTTAAGCAAGAGAGTTCTTGTAGCAAACTTTGCTCTTGCAAGAACACCCAACAACGGAGGAAATGCAAGGAATCCAGACACAACTTTCACCGCAAGGAAGGGTGCCACCGAGAGCATTGATACTGTTAGAGTGCTTGAAGAGTGCCTCTTCAAGAAGTGGGTTGGAGATGATGGTCTTGCCAGTGAGAGCACTGATGGTTTGCTCATCTAGCATTCCGTATGAATTGGAACCAACCTTCTTAAGAATTTCCTGGACGGTTTCATGTGTGATGAAATCTTTCTCAAAGCTTGTTGCAAGGGCTGGAAGAGCAAAGGCAGCAATGAGCAAGAGCCCAACAACCATATTCTTCATCTCCATGGCTTATAAATTATGAAATGTGTTTGCTTATTTTCTTTTGCTTAACTTTAAAGTGTGTATGAGGTTGTGAGTGTGCTTAAAACACCCTCCCACAACCTCTATTTATAGCAACATTACTCCCCTACCCTACCAACCTCTATTTTCTAACATTGGTGTCTATAACCAATAATAGATGGAAGAGAATCATCCATAATTGTGTATATGGAAAGACAGCCTGGGTGGTAGTCACTCTCCACAGTCCAATAATGCAACCAATTTAATATTTACTAATAGATTGGGCTCGTCATGCTCATTATTATTATCAGTAGCTAGTAGGGTAAGTTGGGTAGATTTGCAATTGTTTTAAATGTAAATAATGTTTTACCTTATGTAAATTACTTACCACCGACACTAGACTCATTTTTGTATAAACTTAAATTCATTTTTCTGAAAAAAATGTGACTTTTCATTTAATTTAGTTATGAATTATTAATTTTAAAATCAATTGCTAAAATATAAAAATTAACTTGACATTTAGTAAATATAATATAGTAATAGAAAATTAGAAATAAATCATCTCTGGTTTGAAATAAACAAAAAAAAATTATATATAAAACTTTAGATCCAATTTTGAGGCCAGAGAACGGTTGGTAATTTCTTTATTAAAATATTATTTTGAATATTTCTTAAACTTCTCCATTCTGTTGGTTATAGTTTGACATGTCGGGTTTTTATCCCGTCTAATAAATAAAGAGTAAATATTGATTTTTGGTTATAATTATGATTTAAATGAGACCGAAATTATTTTTAAACAGACTCAAAATAAATTTGAGGTATATGTCAGGTCTATATCCCGTCTAAATTTGACGTGTTCGGTGATATTAAAATATTATTTTGAATATTTCTTAAACTTCTCCGTTTTATTGGTTATGGTTTGACACGTCGGGTCTTTATCCCGTGTAATAAATAAAGAGTAAATATAGATTTTTGGTTATGATTATGATTTAAATGAGACCGAAATTATTTTTAAATATACTTAAAATAAATTTGAGATATACGTCAGGTCTATATCCCGTCTAAATTTGACGTGTCCGGTGATATTAAAATATTATTTTGAATATTTCTTTAACTTCTCCGTTCTGTTGGTTATGGTTTGACACGTCGGATTTATATCCCGTCTAATAAATAAAGAGTAAATATAGATTTTTTAAACTTTTTTTCTGTATTAACCAATTGCGCTCAAAGTTCAATTTTACTTTTCAGCGTGGCACAAGTTCATGTGCACACAACCGTAGTGGATTAGCTCAAAGGCTCGAACCCATTCACTGTTCTGAGAACAGCAGGTGTGATTCTATCAAGATAGCATTTAGTTTCTGTATCTTTGATGGTAATGTAAGTCCTTAAATGACGTGCCTGGTGAGTATTAAAATATATTTTTTGGATATTTCTCGAAGTCCCTACCTCATGAGTCACGAGGGTCCTCCTAATTCCTAAAATGACCGAAATGAGGTGGTCTTTTTATTTCCAATTTTTTATATCATATACGGATACTAATACGAATATCGAATATTATATAAATACTGATACTGTAAAACGTGAAATTAAAATTAAAATTTTTAAGACGCCAATATGGTATATATATATAGTACTGTAACATATAAAAATATCATTTATAACAATAAAAAAATGAGTTTTAATTATATCTTTCACTATAATATAATTAAAACATTAATTTTAAATAAATTTTAGTCTTATAAATACTTTTAATTAACAACTATAATTTCTGCTAAACTTCTCTTTAGCCCTACTAATTACATAGAATTACGATCATAAGAGCAGGACACGAGAGACACATCAAAATTCTAAAAAAATTATGATGATAATTTGTGTGGGAAGGTAGATATTTCCAATGGACTGGCCCCTTTTTTTGTAATGTGAAGGACTGAAGGGTGTTATTGCTCTAATAAATAAAGAGTAACATTTTTTCTTTTGGACCACTTCCACTTGCATGCAGGGACGGATCCAGAAATTATTTTGAGGAGGCGGGAGGAATTTTTTTTTTTGAGTATTTTAAAGGAAAAGCAAGCGAGCTGAACGAAAAATTGAACAAATGCTTAAGAGTATTTGTATTCGTTACTAAATAACAAATATTTAGATAAACTTAACAAAAAGATAAATAAAAAGACAATATAGAAAAAAATTAATTATACATTAGAATTCATACGATATACGTACTTCTTACAATTGTTCTCTACGAGTTTTCATTTTTTGAAATCTTTCTATAATTTTTTCATTCTCTACACTATCAAAAATATATTTTTCAATAAAAGTATTCAAACAATCATTATTACTTATAAACATATATAAAAATGTATAAAAATTTACCAAAAAATATCTATGCAGAAGCATACATATAATAAAAAAAAATATTAGATTGGACCGCCCACCCATGTCTCGTAGTGGATCCGTCCCTGCTTGCATGTGTAATGTGAAGAACTGAAGGACTGAAGTGTGACAAAAATGCTCATTATTATTATCAGACAGACCAATAATGCTCACTATTATTATGAGACAGACCAACCACTAGCTATTGCTAGTGGGCTAAGTTGGGTAGATTTTCAATTGTTTTAAATGTAAATACTGCTTTAGTAATAAGGAAATTTCCTGAAATTATTTTACCTTAAGTTCGTTGGTTGGGCTGATGTGATTAAAAAACTCAACCTCTAAGATCTAAAGTTTTTTACTTTGTTGAACTAAATTGCATTACTTATTTATTATCAGACAGACCAATAATGCCAATTCTAAAAATCTTGCCAAAAATCATAAAGTGCATTACTTATTTATTATCAGACAGACCAATAATGCCAATTCTAAAAATCTTACCAAAAATCATAAAGTGTTTTCAATATTTTATTTTAATACGTAGGAAGTTGTAGTATAGAGAATGGACTGCGGTGGAAGTTTTGCTCATTATAAGTAAAAGAAGAGGGTCCAAAACAACGTGGCTCTATCTTCAGCAACCCATTTCCATGACACGTTTAAAATAAATCCGGACGGAGTTTGAATACGTGGCATGACACATCAGCAATATACCACGTGGTATCCGACGTGTCATGCCACATAGGACAATCAACGGCACGTGATGAACGACGTGTCATTCCTAATTTCCAATTATAGCATTGTTTCAGTCATTTCCATGGTTTTTTTTTAACTGGATCGACAATAATCTCTTCCTACGCGCCACCACCCTCCACCAACTCTCTACCACATCCGTCCTAAATTCGATCCTTCGAACGTTGGTCGACTCCCTACCAAAATTGAGATGTTGTAGTGATTTTAGAGAAAGAGAATATCATTTTGTCACTGATGATTGGGTATTTGTTGTTATTGTTGACATTTGAGATTTCAAGTTTTCAATCTCTCAGTGTTTTTCTTTTTTTGGTAAATTAGGAAATTGTAGGCATAGTTTTGAAAACCGGACCGGACAGCAAATCGGATAGCAAAATTTTGTGGTTCAACTAAGTTCAACCGGGTTCGACCGGATTGACTCATTGGATCGTTTTGAACCGTTCAATCCGAAATAATTGAACCGAATCGAATCGGATTGAACCGGCTGGTTTTTATACTATGATGGGCTGGCCCATCATATTTTCCAAAAAAAAATAAAATCAAAAGCAACCAAAACGGCGTCGTTTTAGTTTGGCTCATCAAACCAGCCGGTTCAATCCGGGTCTCCGGTTGTGTAAAAACAGGACGAACCGGCCGGTCGGACCCGGTTCGTATGCATTTTAGGTCAGATAGCTGAATCGAACCGGAAACCTAAAAAAACCCGATCGAACCGGTCGGACTGGCCGGTCCTGTCCGGTTTTCAAAACTATGATTGTAGGCGAGGAAGAGAAAAAGAATGGGAGAGAAGGGTGGAGAGCGTTTGAAGAGAGAGGAATTTGAAAGGAGTTGAGATTATTAAGCTCAAATCGACGGAGATTTAACAAAACATGAAAGGGTTAGGTTCGATGATGAAATTGAAGGGAAAAAAATTAGTTAAGATTTAACAAAACTTGAAACACCTTAAAAAAAACACCTTTGTTATTTCAGTTTAATTTTTTTAATTCAAACATTATCAGTTTTAAATAATTTCTGGTTTTTTTAGAAATCCTTTTTTTTTTTTTAATTTTCGCAATTTTAAAGATATTTTTAGATTTTATTTATTTTCTGAATTTCTTTCAAAAACGACATGACAAGCACATTTGCAAAACTAATAATAAAAAAAATCACGTAGGATAGTTAACGGATGAATGTAATTAGTATGAGAGACCAAATTAAAACTATCATTTAAATAGGAAAGTCATTCAAATAAGAAATATCTAAGGTTTATCCTCTCCATATTATGTTACCGTAAAATATACTACATAACAATTTTTTTATAGAAAAATACAAAACAGTAGATATTCCGATTTACTTAAGATATTTTGGTATTTTGCTACTCTCGCCCCTTATTAAAACAGTCGTTGCTAAGTTATGGAGAAAGACCAAGTCGTGTTGTTGCTAATAGCCGTTGCTAAGTTATGGAGAAAGTCCAAGTCGTGGTGTTGGTGTTGCCTTGCTAGTTATTATGGATTTGGCTCCTCTAATTTAATTAGGAATTATTAATTTTAAAATTAATTATTAAAATATAAAAATTAACTTGACATTTAGTAAATATAATATAGTAATGCAATGTATAACCTAAAACAAAATAGAAAACTAGAAATAAATCATCTTTGGTTTGAAATAAATAAATAAAAAATATGAAAAATATATGATTGAGCTTAAATTGTGATAGTTTTACCACATGTTTTCATGCATCATGAATGGTGATTCTGCTGATATGAGTTTGATTTCCATGTTTTTTGCACAAAGCAATCATGAGGAGCAAATATAGAAAAAGGGGCAGAAAAAGTCATTTCTAGGCAGAATGGAGCGAACACCTTTCTTGGCTGATCTCTTGACCAAGAGGAGCCGTCTGTGCTATAGAGATTCCGTGTTTCCGAACGAAACTTGAAGAAGAAGTCTAATGCGATTACGATTGCTGATCTTATCCGCAAAAGAGTTTGAGTGATATTCTTTCTTCTTTATCTCAGCTTTGTAGACTTCTAATCGGAGAAGAAGAGTGATCAAATACAATTAAAGTTTAATTAAGATTTAATTATTTATTTATTTTTAGAGATATTATTGAGAGAGGAAACTATATATAGTCTCCTTAGGGTTTTGAGAAAGGATCTTCGTCCCTTCTCTTGGTTTTTACTTCTGTTCGATATTCTAAAACCGAGCTCTTTTGTTTCTTCACAAAAAACAGAGGATTTTTATAATCTAATACATCTTTTGTTTTCTTTAAACATAAGTATGAGTAGCTAAATAAATCTTTCTTAGTAGAAGTGTTAAAAAATGACCATGAGTTTGCATGAGATCTAATTGTTTTTTATTAATCTTTAAATTTGCATTTAATTGATCTCCATAATATTTGTATTGCGTTTTCTCTTTGATTGTAGATCTGACTAGTCTAGAGTTATTTTGATCCTGCAAGTGTCATTCATCTTGGTTACGATAACTCTTCTTGGACCATTTATGGACAAAGTGATGATCTCAATACTAGGCCTAGAGGGGGGGTGAATAGGCACTTAAAAATTCTGCACACAAGTGAAGGAAGAATAGCAAAGACACACGATATATAGTGGTTCCAATTCACAACCGAATTGTACTCCACTACCTAAGAGTCCTCCTCTTAGGATTTTCTAATGCAAACCACTTTGCTATTAACTTGAGCTTTTACGGGTTCAGCTCACAACCTTACACTTGGTTTTCACGGGCTCACCAACAACCTAACACTTGGTTTTCACGGGCTCACCAACAACCTTACAAGTAGTTTTTCACGGGCTAAACTACAACCTTATGGTTTTTCCAAGGCTCAACCACAACCTAAGTTCTCTTTCAATGGGATGAGAACACTACCCTTTTCCCAAAAGTGTTAGGTACACTTTTCAAACCTCAACAATGATTTTGTATAAATAAGCAACAAACAAATTGGTGTACAAAATGTATATTTGTATGAATAAATTCAACACCAATAAATGAACAAATTACCTCAAGAAGAAACCCAAAAACAAGCTTGACACAGTGACGCAAGAAAGATTGAAATCGTTGTAAAATGCTTGCGTTGTAAAATCTGATTTTTGAAGCTTGTAAAATGAATAAAATGATTCTTATGGTTTCTTCAAGTTCAATGAATTCTCTTCTATGTTCCTCTGCATGTTCAGCTCATCTAGGATGAGTATTTATAGCCTTTTATGAAGGGATGAACGGACAAGAAGGAATGGGGTCAAAAGGAGCCGTTTTTGGTGGAAAAACTAGCTGTTAGAAAACTAGCCGTTGGGCCAAAACACTATGGCGTTTTGCATAACGCTATAGCGTTTTGCTACTGAAGTTATTTCGTAACTTCAGAGGCAAAACGCTATAGCGTTTTCACAAACGCTATGGCGTTTTAAGCCTGACGAAAATGCAAAAACTCATCTTTTCGAAACACATTTTCGCTAAAAACATTTTCTCTTAAAACATTTTCGCTCAAAACCTTTTGACACATATTCTTGAGGTATTTGAAACATAGATCAAGTGTTAGAATTTACACATACTTACATTCAATTAAAGTCCAATTCTACACTTGATCTTGAGCTTGCGATGATCGATTTTGCTTCCTTTGATATCTCGTCGCAAACTACAAATACATTTTCACTTAAAATTGAATTAGTAATCTAATTAATTTATGTCGTTTCATCATCAAAATAGGTTCGAAGTACCCTTGGGCTAACAATCTCCCCCTTTTTGATGATGACAACCATAAATTAATTAAAACATAATAAGCATGCAATTTTAAGAGAAATGTAAGAGAGGAGAGTTAAAAAAACTTCCTTTAAAATCTTTGTCATATAAGCTCCCCTTACATAAAACGTTAGTTGCACAAGAGCATGACAAAGTACAAAGCTTGCTACTAATTACTAAAAACATGCTACCAATTTATAAATCAAATAAATCAATTTATGCATGCACACATCATTAGCCTTTAAACATATTCTCCCCAATACATTTCTTCCTATACTCCCCCTTAACATATTCTCCCCCTTTGTCATTAGCAAAAAGGGTAAATATAAACAGGAAGGAAAAACAATATGGCTCAAACAAGGAGAATTGAAGGAGCAAGCAAGCATAACAAGGCACACAAACAACTAGATTAAATATTACAACTTAGTTAGGATTAAATATAGTGCCAACAAAATTAAGAAAACACACAAAATTAAGGATTGCTCCCCCTTAATCTTACCTTTCTCTCCCTTTGTCAAAACATTTAAACTATCATAAAGGAGAGTGTGAGTTTTCAAAGGATGAACTCAAATAAACTACCAATTGATAACTATATAAATCCACATATAGGCAAAACATATGAATGCTACCAATTGGTATGAATTTAAATAAAATGCTACCAATTTAATATGAATTTAAATAAAGTGCTATCAATTTAATGAGCATACATTCTTAAATATCCCACTCTTTTATATCTCACACTTAATACCATGCTCCCCCTAAATTTATTCCCCCTTTGTCAACAAAGGTAAAAATAGATTCATAAGAAACAAGGAAGTAAGCATAAGTAATCAAGAGTAAATGAATAAGCAAACAAAGCACATCAAATTAAAATATTACTTCATAGGAGTAATATCCAACACTTATCCCACATAAATATCAAATATCAAATACAAATCCAAATAGAAATAAGTTCAAACAAGGATAATTAAAAATGCAACAAAACATATGCTAAGTGAGATCATTGAGGAGGAGGATAAGGAAAACGGTTCATCATGTCTTCGTACATCTTCCTTTGGAACTCTTGAATGGCATTCAAATCAGCCCCAAAGTGAGTCACTTGATCGTTTATGGAAGCGAATCTCGCATTCAAATCAGCTCCATAACTCGACATGTGATCATCCAAGGTGGAGAATCTCGCATCTATCCTTGAAAAACCTTCTCCCATCCTAGAGTTGATTCCTTGAACATTGATGTCAAGAGCATCCACTTGAGAAGCCAATCTATCAATATCCATAGGAGCAAATGAAGTACCCTCATTTCCATCCTCATGATCTTCATCATCTTCTCCATCATCTTCTTCATCCTCATCCTCTTCTTCATCCTCATCCTCTTCTTCATCCTCATCCAAAGACTTTGCCACCGTAATTGAAACAACTCTCCCTAAAATAGATGAATTAATCTCACATGCCGTAGGTGCACAAGATGGACCATTCCAAATGTCCCTACAATCCTTTTGTCTCAAAATCACAAATCCTTAACTCCAAAATCACAAATCCTTGTCTCCAAAATGACTCATTTTCCAATCCTTTTCCTCAATGATCAAACTTAACAAAAATGCAATTAAGCACATGCATATATAAATTAAACACATATAAGCACATACAATCAAAAAGCAATTGTAGCAATACATTATATCAAATATTTATGAAAATATTTAATCCATGTATATTGCATAGCAAATTAAGCACATTTTATGGCAATTTCAAAGCATATGAGATTATAGATTTTAATCACTAACACAATCAATAATCAAATATTGCATCAACAATTAATCACATAAATATAATTTAAAATGAAGAGTTTTTAGGAATACCAGTTGCGAATACTCAATATAAGCAAATGTCATTCCTCAAAAAATGACTTCCATAAGTGCAACCGAGGCAATCATCAAAATCCAAGCCTACTTGTTGGTTTTCCCTTGGGCTACCAATCAAGTGACATTCCTACAAAATAATTCTTTCTAAACAAATTCATGAGATAACTATTAACTCAACAATTAATTATAATCAATATTAGAAATGTAAATCAATCAAATATATTAAATATTATTGCCAAATTACCGAAAGGGTGAGCTTCGATTCATCACCCGACATGTGCCACGAATACCCTAAATGTCTTTCATTAATCTTCAAGGGGTTTCCGGCACACCTACAAGACAAATCATTTTGCTTTTGGTACCCAAATCCGTTTGGGTCCTTCCATGTTAGCATAAGTACCCTTTGGTACCCACATTTGTCTTTCATACACAAGCCTTCTTCGAATGTAGCAAAAATATGATAAATGACCAAATTTATTGCAAAAGCTACATTTATATCTAGGCTTATCATGCGAAGGTTTATGACAATTATGAGAATAATTATCATACCTATTTGAAGTACTAGCATAATGATTAGAAGAGCTAGCATGATGATTTGATGAGCATGCATGATAATTAGAAGAGCTTGCATGGTGATTAGAGGAACTTGCTTTAACAAAAGAATTTTTGAAATTCTTTTCGCGTGAAGAATGGTTAAAGCCAATACCTCTCATGTCACATCCTTTCTTGAGATCTTTTAAGCAATCTTGTTGACTATTCTTGCTTTTAACAAATTTATCAAGGGTGATCTCAAGATGCTTATTCTTCTCTTTTAACTCTACTACTTCCTTGGTAAATTTTACACAATCAACACAAGTAGAGTTTTTATCAATGGCCTTACCCTTAGCATTATACTCGCACTCATTTTTAGTATCCGCTAAGGCAAGTTTCAAATCAACATTATCAAGGGTAAGCAAATTATTTTCCTCCGTTAAGCATTGATTAGATTTTTCCAAATCCTCAATTTTCTTACTAAAATCTTCTTTAGAGGAATTTACACATAACTTACAAGAGATGTTTTGGTCTTTAATCATTTTAAACTCATCTCTAGTTTCTCCCAAAACATTTCTTAAATCTTCATTATCATTAGTTAAAAAATCATTTTCTTCTTTTAAGCATTGATTAGATTTTTCTAACTTGCTAATTTCATTTTTAATGCACTCTAGTTCTTTAGCAAGTTTTAAATTCTTTTCTCTTACTAATTCATAGAATGTGAGCAATTTATCATAACCCATTTTCAATTCATCAAAAGTAATAGCATCATCATCCGAATCATAGCAAGAATTTACCTCATTATCACTTTGCCCAATAAAGCAATATTCCATGTTTTGATTTGAGGTAGAGATTGAAGTTGGTGAAGAACTCCTTTGATAGGCTTCATCTTTTCCATGATTCTTGAGTCCGGAAGTGTGTCCACGTGTACTTCTCCGATGCTTCCTTCTTGAATTTGAATTAACAAATTCACGAACGGTACCGGTGAAGATGGCAAGAGATTCTTTGTCTTGAACATCAAGAAAGGTTCTCAACCTTTTCTTCCAATGCCGGAAATTTTCGCCATCAAGGTATAGTGAATGATTTTGTGCAGCACCCTCTTTGACCATATTTAATCTTTGCACTTGAGGTGGTTAAACCTTTTTCCAAGTGACCTCGCTCCGCTACCAATTGATGATCTCAATACTAGGCCTAGAGGGGGGGGTGAATAGGCACTTAAAAATTCTGCACACAAGTGAAGGAAGAATAGCAAAGACACACGATATATAGTGGTTCCAATTCACAACCGAATTGTACTCCACTACATAAGAGTCCTCCTCTTAGGATTTTCTAATGCAAACCACTTTGCTATTAACTTGAGCTTTTACGGGTTCAGCTCACAACCTTACACTTGGTTTTCACGGGCTCACCAACAACCTAACACTTGGTTTTCACGGGCTCACCAACAACCTTACAAGTAGTTTTTCACGGGCTAAACTACAACTTTATGGTTTTTCCAAGGCTCAACCACAACCTAAGTTCTCTTTCAATGGGATGAGAACACTACCCTTTTCCCAAAAGTGTTAGGTACACTTTTCAAACCTCAACAATGATTTTGTATAAATAAGCAACAAACAAATTGGTGTACAAAATGTATATTTGTATGAATAAATTCAACACCAATAAATGAACAAATTACCTCAAGAAGAAACCCAAAAACAAGCTTGACACAGTGACGCAAGAAAGATTGAAATCGTTGTAAAATGCTTGCGTTGTAAAATCTGATTTTTGAAGCTTGTAAAATGAATAAAATGATTCTTATGGTTTCTTCAAGTTCAATGAATTCTCTTCTATGTTCCTCTGCATGTTCAGCTCATCTAGGATGAGTATTTATAGCCTTTTATGAAGGGATGAACGGACAAGAAGGAATGGGGTCAAAAGGAGCCGTTTTTGGTGGAAAAACTAGCTGTTAGAAAACTAGCCGTTGGGCCAAAACGCTATGGCGTTTTGCATAACGCTATAGCGTTTTGCTACTGAAGTTATTTCGTAACTTCAGAGGCAAAACGCTATAGCGTTTTGAGAAACGCTATAGCGTTTTGCTCCTGGACGAAATCCTTCGTTCCAGTAGCAAAACGCTATGGCGTTTTAAGCCTGACGAAAATGCAAAAACTCATCTTTTCGAAACACATTTTCGCTAAAAACATTTTCGCTTAAAACATTTTCGCTCAAAACCTTTTGACACATATTCTTGAGGTATTTGAAACATAGATCAAGTGTTAGAATTTACACATACTTACATTCAATTAAAGTCCAATTCTACACTTGATCTTGAGCTTGCGATGATCGATTTTGCTTCCTTTGATATCTCGTCGCAAACTACAAATACATTTTCACTTAAAATTGAATTAGTAATCTAATTAATTTATGTCGTTTCATCATCAAAATAGGTTCGAAGTACCCTTGGGCTAACACAAAGAGGATCAAATAGACAGCTAGCAATGAGGTAGTGGGAAGATAAACCACATAAAAATTCGTCCACGTGTAATCTTAAAAAAAATGCAAAACAGTCGTTGCTAAGTTATGGAGAAAGTCCAAGTCGTGCCGTTGCTAATAGCCGTCAGCATGGTGTTGGTGTTGCGTTGGTAGTTATTATGACATGATATTTTAATGTTGCTGTTGGCATTGGTGATGCTAAAATGCCGGCAGTAAAGGCGTTGGTGTTTGCGGAAAACCGAAAATGACTTCGGAATTTTAGAATGTAACCGAAATTTTGATGAACAACCTATGTACTATAGACTAAGAACGTGTGCTCCCTTTCACGTCCTTTTTGGGAAAGACTAAAGGAAAACATACTTGGCTCGCGTCTTTTTTGAAAAAATACCAATAAAATGTATAATTGAAATGCGTCCCTTTCAAAAGAATGTATTTTTTGTTCGCGTTCTTTTGAAAAATACAAATGTAACGTATGATCCATACATTTTTTTTCAAGAGGACGTTTTTTTCCGCGTCCTATTGAGAAAGAGGAAATGGACAACGTATTTGGTCCGCGTCTTTTTGAAGGAAACCATAAAACGTATTTTTTCATTCGTGTCTTTTTGGGAAGATCAAAAGAACGTACTCTTGGTTCGCGTCTTTTTAAAGAAGACACGTCCGTTTGAACATTTGCGAAAACAGAACGTATAAACTGCTTGTTTGTCAAATACGGCGTGAGCATCTCATGTTTGGACGTATGGGTCAGTTGTGGGTTCGCGCCAAAAACAACTAGTATCCCAGTGAGACTTTTTTGCCAACTATTTGGTGCATCGATTGCGATTTTGAATCTTGCTTAGACTGAGTTGTAATGGTTTTGCAAGGTGATAGATGGCCATGGATAGTGAATATGAAACGCGATCACATGGTGAGCATAAAACAAAGGCCGCCTAGAAAAACAAAATTGCAAGTTTTAACAGTTTTTTAATTTTATTTTTTTCGATCTTTCTAGGCATTCTCTCTACCTTCCGGAAGGAGACTACCCCATTTGAACCCAAAGAATTGAAATTTGAAACATTTCTACGACTCATTGGATCAGACACTGATTTTTCTCTTTCCAAAGCATGGGCCAAAAGCGGAGCAACTTTCAAGCAAACATACAAACTTTATCTAATTTGATAACGTGGAGAGTTTGAAATAACTTTGTTACAACAACAATAGTTTATACTTGTTCCCGCCACAATTGGTAAGTAGAGCTCCAGTAAATCTCTCATTTTATTATGTATTCCGAAAGTGACATCGGACAAAAATCAGAAACTCTTGGAAATCTGTAATCCTGAAACGTATCGCTGTTTTCCACTCCACCCATGCGGCATGGAAACATGGCCGAATATGGCAATCAATGTCTGCGGAAGAAAAACAAAACAGAGATGGTGTTCAAACAGAACGTGACTGCATATATATTGGATGACACGACGAGATATGCCAATCATATGAGATTTTACCATCAGAGCCGCCTCAGTTTTTGTATTTCATCATTTCCTTCTCAAAACCAACTGTTGGGAATTGCTTTGCATAATCCTCAACATTCTGACGGAGAGTTGCAATCTCAGATTGAATGCTTTCATCTGATTTCATCGTTGCAACAAAATCCTTTAACTTGGTTCCTGAATTTTCAGCAATAGAGTTTCCATCAGCATACAAAATTTTACCCACAGACATTGTACCATATGAAACTACTAATGCATAACTGCGAACAAATGGCAAAGCAAAGGACCTTTACTGTCTGCCTTGATCTTCAATGCCAACTTTACAGCTGCATCAAAGACTTCAGCTACTTTTACGAAATCATCCTCAGCAAAACCCCGAGAAGTGAGAGCAGGCGTTCCTGAAGCACAAGAGATTTTTTTTCTTAAGAAAAAAGAAGAAACAAAGATCTACTAAGAGGTTAAGTATTCACCAACAGCAAGTAGGAGCAAGATAAGCAAAGAGGGAAGCCTTACCCATACGAATGCCACCAGGGACCATGGCTGATACATCCCCAGGAACAGTGTTTTTATTAGCAGCTATATGAACTGATTCCAAAACCTTCTCAACTCTTGATCCATCAATACCCTGTTAACAAAACTTTCATAAGTGCTAATTCCGAAGTCAACTAAAATATATCTATAGGCATTCCTCATAGATTTTCTTGATTCATTTAAATTTGCAGCTTCATTGTTAAAATGTAATTCTAGTTAGGGAGCGGGAGCAAGATCAGGAGTGTTTAGTTCCACCGATTATCATTTTGCACATGATCCAACAGAAAACTTCATGGAAGACTGTTTCTATGGCAATCTTAATGTGCTCCATTTACCATAACAAGAAGATTAGTAAATCTCAAATGAAGCATAGAAAATTCTCTTGATTATCCCGCATGGGAAAACATTGACATCACGCTATCATAATATTAACACAAATTTTTGGTTTCAACATCAAGCCCCTTGGTAAGGTAAGTCAAACAGGAAAAATAAAATTGTATCCTTGTACCTTGTTTCTTAAATTCACCAAGACCAAATGGTTCTCTGTACCACCCGATACCAGTTCATAGCCCAACTCTAGCAAGCTCTGCAAATACAAAGGACTTAAGTACTGCAACTCCTCAGATAATGAGATATGACAACTACTTATTCGAAAATAAGCATATATGTATAGTGTATATACATATGGGAAACTTGCACACTACAATGTTAGCACACACCCATTCAGGATACCTGAGCAAACGTAGAACAATTTCTGAGAACTTGCTCTTGATAGGCCTTGTATTCGGGAGTTTTGACCTGAAACCACCAATGCTCAGAAGTCTATTGAACATAAGCTTTTCCAGATCTAATAACGTGTAGGATAGAAAATTTTGCTTCATTGCAAAAAGCAATTAAGTGGGAGATAACGGGTAGAAACCTGCTTTAATGCAACTGCTAAACCAGATATTGTGTGATTATGTGGACCACCCTGTAGTCCAGGGAAGACGGCCTGGTTAATTTTGTCCCCGTAGTCATACATCACCTGTACAATGACAGTTTACCATTAAACATCTTATTAAAGGAGTTTCGATTCCTGTATGTATTGTACACTAGAAAGCATCTATCAATAACTTGAGGGAAAAAAATGTAGGATACAGAGCAATAAGCAAGGTGGGTAATGAACCTATGCCCACCGATAGTTGACAAAGACTCTGGTTTTTCCCATTTCACATATGATTTCCCTATTAATTTAAACCAGAACTTACTTCTTGCCCTTGTTTGTTAAGTTCTTTCACCCCCTTCCTGTAAAAGATCATAGCTCCACGTGGACCTCGGAGTGACTTATGTGTCGTTGTTGTCACAACATCCGCATATTCGAAAGGAGATGGGATGACACCAGCTGCAACCAACCCACTAATGTGTGCCATATCAGCCAACAGAACTGCCTTTTGCTTGTCACAGACCTGTAAATTCATCCCAGATAAAAATATGATCTTAATTTCTAGAATGACTCTACGGCAATCATGACACTTCATGCTAAGGAAATTTACCTTACGGATACGTGCATAGTCATAAAGACGTGCATAAGCACTTGCACCAGCAACAATAAGTTTTGGCCTAAACAGTGTGGCACTTTTCTCCAACTGCAAGCAATTAAAGATTAAGACAGGCATTTATAAAAGGAATTGTTATTATATTTTTCAAGAAAAAATTCAGAAGACCTAGAAGAACACTACAAGCTCCCGACTAATAGATATTAGACCGAGCCCAAAATATTTTGGGGTCAATTATTTCAATATCAAGTAACGTGCATACAAATATTGGTCATCGCTCATCAGTATTTGTGTTTCTATGGGTCACAAGTCATTAAGTGCTTTAGTAAGCATACAAATATGTGTGTTTGCCGATGTTAAGGTAGGGTTCTGTGGTGTAGCCACAAAAATTAGAAAGAGGACTCCTGTGGCAGTGAAAAAAGTCTGATGTGGTTTTTGACGTTCTTTTTTAAAGCTAACACCCAACAAAAGAAAAAACAAGCCAGTCCTGACATGAACAACTTTCCAAGTACTGCGCAGCCATTCTGAATGCTTAATATAGAAAAAGCTCTAATAGACATCGTGATGAAGGTTAGTGCTCCAGGAAGGCTAAAGCTTTCTTGAAACATTGCTACACATAGTGTCTGAAATTCTAGTTCATAAGATTTCATCATTAACAATTTTAGTAAGCAAATGTGGTTTAACTGTTGAATTGACACGAAAATAACTGTAATGAAGTTTCGACGTCTTAAGCAAGATATCATTTGCCTAATTGTCGCCAAAAGCATTCCAGAGAGTTGATTTCAAAACTAATTGAAATTAACAAAGGTGGCATATCAGGGCACCTGATCATAGTCAATATAGCCTGTACTCTCATCCAGTCTGTATGGCATTGTCTCAAAAAATATGGACACAGCAGATATCTTCTTTGTGTCAGTCTGCACAATGGACAAAAAAATAATGAATGCATGCATCAGCCAGAGCTACATGCTCAAGTTAGTAATATTTTATACCAAAACAAAAAACTTATAAGAGCAGTCCAATTACATGCAATCTTTCTGGGAAAACATTTTCAGAGAAGAAAAAGATAGCAAAACAGAATCTAAAGAGAGAGAGAGAGCGAGAGAAAGCACTTCGAGAGTAGAAAATGTTTGCGCTACTCAATTAGAAAAAGGCACAGATAAGTTATGAGCACCTGATAACCATGTGAAAGATGACCGCCATGAGGTAGATCAAGTGCCATAATCCGCTCATGAGGCTTCAGCAAAGCAGTGTAAACTTGAAAGTTAGCTGGGGATCCAGATAGTGACTGCACGTTGACTGCAGTAAATAAGGTATATATGCTGTCTTTAATAAGCTTGCATTCAATGCCACAAACATTCAACCAACGATACCAAAATCCCTTTCTGGCAGGGGAAATGCAGGGATACAGGCAACTGTATATGGCATCAGATGCCATTACTTACCTCCCCATTTTTCAGGATCCAACTGAAAAGCTTCTAATGCACGCTTTTGGCAAAGTGTCTCAGCCATATCAATGTACCTAATTGAGTTCATTATATGAAAAATGACCGATCAGTAAAAAGGCACAGATTCTTCCTTTTTATCTAACCAGAGACAGATAATAAATCAGAAGAACAACATGCAGGAAATGAATGAAATTATTGCTATATGGACCAAGAGCTCTCCTGTTGGAAATAAATAAGCCTTTCATTAATGATAAATTGACATAATTCTAGCAGCAGAAACTAACAACATACTCGTTGCCTCCATAATATCTAGCTCCTGGATATCCTTCACTGTACTTATTGGTCATAACAGAACCAACCGCTTGCATCACTGACAATGATGTGAAGTTCTCAGACGGTATAAGCTCAAATCCCTAATCAGGAAGTCAGGAGTACATTATTAGCAAAACGGAGAGACGGAACAAACACTTGACAACCATATTATACATATATATCAATACCTTCCATTGCCTTGCTTTCTCGAGCTCGATGATGTCAGCAATTTCAGGATCGATTTCTTCCAGAGGAGCATTCAGTTGATTTATCCACTGAAACAGGAACAAACAGAACACTCAATATTGGAATATTTCTCATTCATCTAAGAATGCGCAAAACGAGATCTGGTAAAGCTGCGAGATGAACAGTAGCGATCTAAAAAAAGAGAAACGAAGCGATTAATTAATAAGAAACCGTACCGCTGCGCGAGTTTTGTCTTTGTCAGGTACTGCGGGATTTGGCAACGAAGACTGCGAGAAATTAGAATAAAATAAGGATTATTAGTTATGGCGCGAAAGTCATACAGGGAAGAAAGGAAAGGAACGAGGGGAGGGAGGGAGGAAAAGGAGAGACGGTGTAGCGGAGGGAAGCGGCCGAGAATGCTGGTCTGCGGAGGGAGGAGGAGAGTCGGCGGAGAGCCATTGCCATGGTTGGTGCGGTGGTTTGGTGTGACAGTGAGTGGGGGTTGGTCAGTGATGCCCAAGTGATTGTTTGTTTGCTTTTAAAAGATTGGGAACATGCGGGTCTGTGTGCTGTGCGGTTACTTTCAAACCTTGTGGTTGGCGACGACGACATTGGAGTTTGGAATTGGACATTTTGTTAGTGCGAGTGACGTGTAGTTCAAAAGGGCGGTTAGTTGCTTGCAGTGGATCTATGCGTGTGACGTCATGTGTATAAACGTCGTCGTGTCAGGGTGAATAAATAAATAAATTTCTTTAATTGCGGCGGAAATCACCGTACGGTTACGAATTACGGCCTGAGTAATTTGGTTAGGAAGTTAGGGAGCAAACTTGAACTGGCAATAAAAGTAAAGGACTGTAGTCGATCTCAATCCATTAAAATATGGAGCCTTACGTGGAGGATCCGATTATGTGACATCGACACAAGTTTGGAGCCGGCGAAAGTACAAAACCGCAAATACTGAAATACCCGACGCCAATGCCGGCTAAACAAATTTTGCTTTCGTTTCTTTAATTAACAAATCATTTTTCTCACTGAAAACAGCATAAACCAATAATAAAATTCCCTAATAAGTCTACATTTTTTCTTCCGATTATAAGATTAGTTTTATTTGAATATTATCGAATTTAAACATTTAAATTAAAACGAACAACTTAATTGTCACTTGATTATAGATTAATTTTAAGTTTAACGTGACAAATAAATTTTTTAAAAAATATACAAGAAAATATATTTATACTTTTTAGAGCTATTACAGTAAGGATACATCAACTTGTCCATTATGTTTCCATTCACTAGAGACATACATTTCAAACTCAAGCTTATAATTAAATAAAACAAATACAGCAACCAAATACAAACATTAAACTACTACTAAATGCAAGCTAATAATTAAATAAAATATACATTCAATTCTCTACAGCTAGTACCAATAATGAACAAACAAACGTAAATCAAAGGAAGTAAAAAAGGAAGAATAGTAGTAAATGACAGCGTAATTTATTAATTGTATTTTATCTACGAGCATTAAAGTATCGGTATAAATTGAAGTTTAGCTTAGTACTCCCTCCGTGCACAATTAAGTGACGATTTTTTATAGAAAATTACTGTACACTTTACTTGACTTTTTGATATTTACTTTACTGAAAATTACTATGAAAGAAAGAAAGGTATTTGTTGATAAATTGGAATCTGCAGCAGCTCAGCTATTTATTATCCGTTGCTCCAAATTTACAGGCAGTGAACCAATAATAATCTCATTAAAAAAGAAAAAAACCCAAACTCACTCCACTCCTTCTTCCGCCATGGGAACCGTAGAGATAGAGACCCCACCTACCAAAAACGACGACGACCTCGCCGACGACGAGGTTTCCCCCATAGAGCAAGTCCGTTTAACGGTCGGCACGACAGACGACCCGTCGCTCCCGGTATGGACATTCAGGATGTGGTTCCTGGGCGTAATTTCTTGCTGCCTCCTCTCATTCTTGAACCAATTCTTCGCTTACCGGACCGAGCCTCTCGTCATCACCCAGATCACCGTACAGGTGGCAACTCTCCCCATCGGACGGTTCATGGCATCTGTTCTTCCAAAGACCCCGTTCAGGATTCTTGGATTTGGGCCCAGACTATTCTCTCTTAATCCAGGCCCATTTAACATCAAAGAGCACGTCCTGATTTCCATTTTTGCTAATGCTGGAAGCGCTTTTGGCAATGGTTCAGCTTATGCTGTTGGTATTGTTAATATTATAATAGCTTTTTATCAACGACACATCTCCTTCTTCTCTGCCTGGATTCTTATCATTACCACTCAGGTTCGTCAATTTCCAGTTTTTTTCTTTGATTTTTTCCAAGTATCTTCCCTTTCGATTAAGAGATTAATCCTCCTCCAGTTTTATCGAGTTAAAAGAATTGGCTTCTTTTAATTTTTCAATAGACAAAGTTAAACAGAATTTCGCTTAATTAAGACCAATTTAGTCAACATGATTGTAATTTCTGCTACATTTTTTTTAAATAATTTTGACCATTATTTATATGTGTTAATGTGAAAATTAATTTTGTGGATGTAGGTTTTGGGTTATGGTTGGGCTGGGCTATTGAGGAAATACGTGGTGGAGCCGGCACACATGTGGTGGCCCAGCACCCTAGTTCAGATTTCCCTCTTCAGGTAAAATTTCTTCCTTCTGTTTTTGCAATTTCTGTATATTAATTTATTTATTGCTTAATTATTGCTTAATTACCTCGTCCATTAAAGCTAACTATGGAATTTTTCCATTTCACAAATCATGTGTAATTGTGGTAATTGTTTGGTACCTGTCAGTTTCATCAATTTTGTTTTCTCTCATACTTTTTTTGTTGGTATAAGTAGTTCGACACTCTCTCCTAAAAGTTCACAAATTCGATGTTTAATTACCCGCCGAAACAATATATCCGTTAAAATAAAGTAATGGAATTAATTAATGAAAATATATATATTTTGTGGACTTGTAGTTATCAACTGTGTGATGGTTTCTCTATCTTCATACTTTTGTTCTTTCCGATTCATCTATTTGTTTCAATTAAAAAATAATTTACCAGTAGTTTGATATGCTTTTGTTTTGTTCGTGTTTCGTTCTGGAAAGACCGAGTAATTCATTACCAAAAACTAAAAAGTTTTGAAGTAGATTCATTATCCAACCAAAACCGATTTCAAAAATACTATAAATTTAATCTTTTTTCGTATCAATTTATTAATTTTTAAAATAAGAAAGACTCATCTCTACTACTAATAAAATCAAATAATAAATTAATAAAGCACTGATTCCATGACGTACGTACCTATAATTCTGCAATTTGTACAAAAGTGGAGAAAGAAACAAAATCTATAATTGAGAATCCAGAACTCAGAATTCAGAAACGCACCATACCAAAATGACGTTACTTTGATTAATCCTGGACCAGTTCTTATCGATTTCATCGAACCTCAGCTCGTGATCCACTTGCTGTTGTCATATGTCTATTTGTCTGTTCTCATCTCTCCTTGGAAACCTAAACATAACTCCCTTATCACCATCCAATACCTGATTTAAGGACTATAGGTTCCCATTTCTTAAGAAAAAATATATAATAATCCAGGTTTTCCATCTATTAGCGTAACGTTGCCTAAACCAGGAAAAATTAAGGTTATTATTTGCAGGATTGAACCACTATCTATAATTAATGATGCATTCTTCAATGGATTTTGCAGGACATTGCATGAAAAAGAAGACGGAGACGAGCAGCGAACCACTCGAGTGAAGTTCTTCGTCATCGCAATGTCATGTAGCTTCCTCTGGTACTTGTTTCCTGGCTACATTTTCCAAACATTGCAATGCATTGCTTGGGTATGCTACATTTTTCCCAAGTCGGTCACTGCGCAGCAAATTGGGTCTGGCATGAGAGGACTAGGTATAGGAGCCCTTACATTGGACTGGTCAACAGTTGCTTCCTATCTCTACAGTCCTCTGCTCACTCCTTTTTTTGCCATTGTCAATGTCTTCTTTGGTTACCTCCTCATCTTGTATGTTGTCACCCCAATCTCATATTGGGGCCTAAACGTTTATGGTGCCAAGAGATTCCCCATATTTTCGTCCCATCTATTCAACGTGCAAGGCCAGCTGTACAATTTCACAACCATTGTCGATTCGAAGTTTGAATTGGATTTGGAAGCTTACGAGAAGCAGGGGATGGTCCATTTGAGCACTTTCTTTGCTCTCACTTACGGGTTTGGATTCGCCACCATTGCAGCTACCATTAGTCATGTAACCTTTTTCTATGGAAGGTAATGTCTCTTATTAGACGAAATTTATCAATTTTGGTTAGTGTATGTTGTATAATACAGTTCTGTTTTCTGTTACAGGGAAATTTATGGTCGATACCGATCATCGAAGAAGGGTAAAGAGGACATCCATACTAGACTGATGAAGAACTACCAGGATATACCTGCTTGGTGGTTTTATGTGCTTCTTGCAATAACAATACTGGTCTCACTTTGTCTTTGCATTTTCTTGAAGAAAGAAGTGCAAATGCCATGGTGGGCACTTATATTTGCAGCTGGTCTTGCCTTCATGTTTACTCTTCCTATCAGCATCATTACTGCCACTACAAATCAGGTAATTATTCATTTATTCATTAAAAATTAATTGATCTCAGGTAATTGATGGATCTTCTATTTTCTCAACAGACACCAGGATTGAATATCATCACTGAGTATATAATGGGGCTCATTTATGTCGGAAGGCCGATAGCGAATGTCTGCTTCAAGACCTATGGTTACATGAGCATGGCTCAAGCAATTTCCTTCCTCAGTGATTTCAAGCTAGGCCATTACATGAAGATCCCACCTAGGTCCATGTTTCTTGTTCAGGTATACATATGCTGATCACTTATTAGCAACCTTGTTTTTTCGCTATGATCTATTGAGTGATCGATCGATACATCTGATGATAATTCGAACATGAAATTGTACAATTCAGCTTATTGGAACTATCATATCCGGGACAATTAACCTCAGTGTGGCTTGGTGGCTACTACATTCTATCAAAAACATATGCCAAGATGACCTACTCCCAGCAAACAGTCCATGGACATGTCCTAGTGACCGAGTTTTCTTCGATGCATCAGTGATCTGGGGTTTGGTAGGACCTCGGCGCATTTTCGGGTCATTTGGAGAATACTCGGCACTCAACTGGTTCTTCCTGGGTGGACTAATAGGTCCAGCTTTAGTCTGGTTGCTGCACAGATCATTCCCTAGCCAATCCTGGATACCGTTAATTAACCTGCCGGTTCTTTTAGGGGCAACAGCTGCAATGCCACCAGCAACAGCTATAAACTACAACTCATGGTTGTTGGTTGGAACAATCTTCAACTTTTTCATCTTCAGGTATAGGAAGAAATGGTGGCAGAGATACAATTATGTCCTGTCCGCCGCGTTGGATGCAGGAGTTGCGTTCATGGCGGTTCTGATCTATGTATCGGTAGGAATCGAGAACAAGAATTTGAAATGGTGGGGTTCTGATCCTGATGTTTTTCCTGAACATTGTCCTCTAGCAACCTGTCCTACTGCAAAGGGTATTGTAGTTCCAGGATGTCCTAGGTTTTAATTATTCCTGACGATCATGTAATTTCGTTGTTCAAGTTTGTTTCTTTAAAGTTTCTGAAAATGCCATGAAGGATTGCAAAAATCAAGAATATTATAGTGTTCTGTTATGGAACCGTCTTTTTTTTCAATTATTAAAACATACAACGCTTCCCCTATATATTAAGGACGCACACTAATGCCTTTTTACCAATCTTCTTCGTTACATTCCTCTTCGTTATTTTTACAGTACTTGTTTAGTTAATATTTTGACAGCAGGCCCTGTTTTTCTTTCCTAGTTCGATTTCAACATTATTATTCCACGATGAATGCACAGGAGAAGCAAACACTTTTGAACTCTGTGAGAGTAGCCATCAACCACCTACATGATGATATTGACAGTCCTGGAACACAAGATATTGCAGACCCATGAAGACATTGATCGCCTGCAGGGCAGGGGTGACTACATGAGGGCGAAGAAGGCTGAAAGCCTACAACAACATCTTTGAATATGAGGAAATGATTGTTGTTGTAAATCAAATTGGAGACTGCTTGGTGGACTTGGGCATTGCGATTGCCCTGTTGCATCAGAAGAGGGTTGCTCTGCAAATGTCACTGGACACTGTGAGGGTTGCAAATGACGCTCTGGACATGGGTTTCCTGGGATCCCGACCTTAGATTAGGTCCTTTTGATTGTGTCTTATTATAATTACTTGTGGTATTGTGTGATGAAAGACTAAGATTGCCTGGATTTGGATGATATGAATGTAATTTATGCTTTGACCATTTGGTATTGCCTGGATTTTTTAACGATTTAATTCTTCCAATAAAACCTATACATTGCATTACTAAATGACTTCCCATTCACAGCACGACCGATTGCATATGAAAATTGGCTTATTACAACCGAATGAGAACTTGACCGGTTTCAGGATTCTTTATTTGGAAATGAAGAATTGTAACAGAGTGGTATGATATGCCCTAATGAGTGGAGGAGAGAAATTGATTATCTGAAGAAAGTGAAACTCTTTTCCTTGGTTGTGCGATTTAGCCCAAACCAACAAATTAAGCGCCTCAAAAAACGGCTCATATCGCCGACTCATCCGTTTTCAATCACAGCCGTTAGATTGTGATAAGAACCGATCGGACGCACATCCAAACCCGGTTACACATGTAGCTGCCGCATCCTATCTAAACTTCCGTTGATAGATGCTGTCAATAGAAGTTTTTGCTAGAATTAATTCTATTTATATTGGGGTAGCTCTATAAGGTAATAATTTTTTTTCCATATAATATTGAATCTATCATGTTAGGTCAATCTCATCTATTCATTAAAAATAGATGGTTGAGATTTATTTAAAATTTAATAACTGCCAAGTAAAACAGACAACTTCCTTTTTTTTTTTTACACATATAAAAAATGAAAATATATCAATTAGAGTAAATCTTAACCATCTATTTATAATGAATAGATGAGATTGACCTAAGGTCATATTTTAATCAACATTAAAGAAGTTTAATAAAAATCAAACCTCCAGTTATTCTCTTTGTAGTCGGTTAGTACACTGAGAATAGAGTCATCCAATTGGCAGCCAATTTAATTACTTAGACCCTGTTTGGCGTTTCGGTTCTAGTTGGAAAAGTTTTGTGGGAAAATGATTTCTGGTAAATAGAAAAGTTAGATACTTGAGGTGTTTGGTAAAACAGTTTTTCAAAACTATAGTTTGGATGTAAAATGACCATAAAGGGTATAAAATCCATTTTTAAAAAATTAATAAAAATAGGAAAAGTGGATTTAGAATTATTTATTTTGAGGTAGAGATTTTATTATGATAATTTTTAATTTATTTTGTTGGTTATATAAAATAAAAAAATTAAAATGAAATGAAAAAAAAAAAAAGGAGAGAGAGAAGTCCAAAACTTTTCGTTGGCCACTGGAGCAAAATGCTCCAATGGGAGGCAAGGCCAATTGCCTTGCCTTGAACTGGGCTTCTCAAGAAGCCCAATTGGAGTAGGTGCTCAGATTTTCTACTAGGGAAAGTCATTTCTCAAGTAGAACCAAACAGCCAAACGGCACCTGTATATGGTAAGCAATTAATAAATGAAACAAAGGAGGAGGATTTTATAACAATTCAAGATCCCAAAAGGGGTGTTTGGTATCAAAATCATCATGCTAGAGTTCAATTAATTTCATTAATTCAATTCAATTAGAATTCAATTGAATTGAATTAATGAATGAACTTTAATGATTGGTATAACCACATAAAATTGAAAAAATTCAATTGAATTGAAATGAACACATTGTTTGGTATCGTTAAGAAATGATTTCATTTTATTTATTTGACCATTATACCTCTAAATTAAAATTTACCCATAAAATAGGAAAAAAAATTATAAATGAAAATTTCCTCTCCTCTACCATCACCCACGCCTCTCCTCTGCCATCACCCCCGCCCAACTTCAACAAGTGCATTGCTTAACGATACCAACAGAAAAGCGAAGCTACACCTTGTTGTTTTCCAAAATGCCACATTGCTTGGAATTCACAATATGGTTGCGGTTCAAATAAGTGACCTTTTTGAATGTCAAAATTGCAATGACATTTAAGGATAAGGATATTTATTTGCAGCATCTTCTGTCATTTCCACTTCATAGTATAGAAGGCATTAACCTTATTATTTATGACAATTAAGCTCCATCCCGGGGTCTTCCTCAACCCTTTACCTCTGGCCAGTACTCTCACTTTATCTGCTCCTTCCCATTTTCCAACATTTGCATAAGTGTTTGATAACAGAACATAGTAGCCAACATTTTTTGAATCAACTTCAAATAACTGCCCAGAAGCATACTTACCCAACTCAATATTGCCATGTATTCTGCAAGCTGCAAGAAGAGCACCCCAAACAGAAGCATCGGGCTTTATTGGCATATCTTTTATAAAATTGCATGCCATTTTCAAGCATCCAGCCCTACTAAATAAATCTACCATACAACCATAGTGCTTCAAAGTAGGCTTAGTTGCCGTTTGGCGTTATGGTTCTACTTGGAAAAGTCATTTTCCAAGTAGAAAATCAGCCCCAAGGTGTTTGGTTACGCCATTTCAAACGGAGCTTCTTGAGAAGAGATTCTTGCAAACAAGCAAAATTGCCATTTCTGGCACTGGTGGGATTTGCTCCAGTGGCCAAAATCAGATTTTGGCCAAAACACGCGAAGGAGTTTCTACTGTTGAGAGTTTAATGAAACTCTCAGAAACCCAATTTTGCCCTCTTCGATTTCGTTGCAGCCGTTCCTTCTTCTCTTCTCATTCATGCCTTCTTCATTGCTTCTTCGTTGCAGCCATTCCTTCTTCTTCTTCTTGTTTTTTTGTTTGGTGATATGGGTTTGTATATTATATGTGTATTGAATGCTTTTGATTTGTTGGATTGTTGTTGTATTGACTTGTTGGATGCTTCTGTGAGGGATTGAGGATTTTTGGATCTGGATGGTTTTGCGGGAAAGGGAAAAGAGATGAAGAAGATGGCTAAATGAGGAAAAAAACATGACCGTTGGATGGGTCTTGCCAAAAAGGTAAGATGATCCAACGGTGAGGATGAGAGTGGGAAGGAAAAAAGAATATAATTATTTAATTGGTTCGAGTTATTGGTACGAGTAGTCTCGCAAAAAATAAATATAAATCCGAATGGAAAATACTGAAAGGATTAATAAAATGAAATAAACTAAATGATACGCGTTAAAAATGTAAAATGTGACAACGGATGGAAATGTTCGATCTACGGTTCGAGAAATTTTATTCGAAATAGAAAAAAAACGAACGAAAAAATACTTAAAATACGGGGAAAAAGGGGTAAAAATTGAAGAAGGTATTAATAATTTATGGTATTAATAACTTAAATTTTTTATGGTATTAATAAGTTTAATTTATTTATAATATTAGATAAATATTAGGTGGTAAATATTAGATTATAAATAAATTGATTAAAAATATATATAAAGATACTAAAAAAATTAATTATAACACTTAAAATAAATTGTGCCCTTTATGGTCATTTTATATTCAAACCATAGTTTTAAACCAGTTTTTACCAAACACCAAAAACAGTTTTTCATTTCCCCACAGAACTTTTAATAAAAAATTACCAAACAACATACTCTTTTTTCCATAAGTCATTTTTACACAGAACTTTTTCCCACAGAACTTTTTCAACTAGAACCGGAACGCCAAACAGACCTTTAATACTATACTCTTCCTGCATCATACTAAAGCACCACTGAGCATCACTGACTAATCCTGAATGGCTACAAGCAGACAATAAAGACACGAAGGTGATAGGATCTAGCTTCACCTCCTCAACCAACATTTCTCTAAAAAGCTTAAGTGCTTTCTCACCATGGCCATGAACTCCAAGACAAGATATGGCATTCCAAGGGACTAAACTTTTTCTTGGCACTTGGTAGAATAAGGAAACCGCATCATCCAATTTTTCTCATTTTCCATACATGTCAATCAGACAAGTACCAACAACGGCATTAGAGTGTAGACAAGTTTTAATAGGCCATCCATGAATTCTCATACCTTGTTGCAAGGCTCCTACATGTGAATAGGCAGGTAGAATGCTTACCAAAGTCCCTTGGTTCGGGATGATATCTTTGCACGCTGCCATCGTGTGGCATACTTCAATTGCCTCACTTGCTAGACCATTTTGGGCATAGCTAGTGATCAAAGTGTTCCATGAAACCACATCCTTAAGAGGAAGCCGTTCAAAGACAGTACGTGCAGAACCTGTAAGACCAAGTTTGGCATACATGTCCACGACAACATTACCAATTATAACATCTTTCAAAAACCAACCTCTCCTCAAAATAAATCCATGCACAGATCTGCTATTTTGATGATTATTCAATTGAGGAACAGTAGAAGCCAAACTTACAAGAGTTAATAGATCAGGTTGAATTTCAGCTGGTTGCATTTTGTCAAAGAATAAGCGCTCAGTAACTGGAATTTCATTTTGCTCATATGTAGCAATTATTGAATTCCAAGACACAATATCCCTAACCACCATTTGATCAAAAACTCTTTGTGCAAGCTCCAAGCTACCAAATTTAGCATACATGTTAATCAGTGCATTGGATACAAACAAGAACAAGCTATGAATCAAATAGAACTCCTACCAGTAGAAGCAGGTGCTAAGCTCTGATAGGGAACAACAAGTACTTCATCAATTGGAGATCTAATCTTGCTGTCACCCTTGCTATGCTCAATTTGCTGAACTCCATCACTTCAATAAAGAATCGTATGAAGTAAACCAGATTAATACCAGATGAAGAAATCCTTAAAAACCCAAATGGAGAAATGAACAAAAAGAAGAGAAAGACAACCTTGGACAACATTTCTGAGAGTGAGGAAAATGTGGCTGCAAACGATGATGACGGCGCCACTGCTGTGTTCTCTTCTCCTTTCTCGCGTTCTCTTAGCTATGAGTCGTATGACAGGCAAAAGGTCGGTTTTAGACGGGTAATTTTGTAATAGGATAATTAATAATTAAAAAAACTGATTGAATTTTTTCACAATCTCACCTATATGGGCTAAAATTCTCACCTTCTTTAATTTTCCAGTTTCAATTAAGAGTGAATTGAATTCATTTTTAAAATATCATAACAATCACAAAATTTTGTTATGATTTCAGTTCAAATGAACTTAATTCTATGTAAAATTTAATACCAATCAAGCCAAAAGAGTCCTGAAAGAACATCGCGAATCCGGAATTAATCTCTATTCAAGGGGCGAATAAGTTAATCTCTCACACGCAACAGATTTTGATTTGCATCAAAATTTCGCCAATCCCCAAGCTGTAACTACTTTATAACACACCACCTCCTACCCCCTTCTGCAGCACTGCTCCCTCTCCACTCAGTCACTCACACTCTTCGCGTGACCAACACAATCCTCCGCCGCCGCCGCGCAAGTGCTGGAAATAGCCAGCAAAATGCCGACCGTTGACGACGAAGACGACGTCTCGCCCATCGAGGAAGTTCGCCTGACCGTTTCGACCCACGACGACCCGACACTCCCTGTATGGACTTTCCGGATGTGGTTTCTCGGTATTATCTCCTGCTTTCTTCTCTCTTTCCTCAACACTTTCTTCTACTACCGTACCGAGCCGCTCACCATCTCGATGATCTCCGGCGACCGCGAGTTCTCGCTCAATCCGGGTCCGTTTAACACTAAGGAGCACGTGCTTATCTCGATTTTCGCCAATGTAAGCAGCGGAACGGCGTATGCAGTCAGTATTGTTAATATCATCGTCGCGTTTTATCACCGGAGAATCTCTTTCTTAGCTAGCTGGCTTCTTGTTATGACTACCCAGGTAAGTTCTCGCAACTTGTCCCTTTAAGTTTCTGCATGCGCCATCATCTTCTTTTTTCTGGTTATTGAGTGTGATTATTGATGATTTGCGAAGTTATTGGGATACGGATGGGCGGGGATTATGCGGAAGTATGTGGTGGATCCGGCGGAGATGTGGTGGCCGAGTAGTGTGATGCAGGTTTCTCTTTTCAGGCAAGTTGTGTTAAATTGGAATAGCGAGGGGTTCACGATTTTTGCAGTGGCAAACGGTGTCGTATCTGTTTATTAGTATTAATTACTTATTTAATCTTATTATTAAATACGTTGCTGTCTTCAATATTCCGCTATTTCCTTGTTTTGGAATATGCGTCTTTAGCCCGTGACAGTGTGTCATGTGACTTACCTGAAAGAAAATGGTATGTTGTTGAAAATAGCGGTTCTGCTATTTAATGTCTTGAATGAAAACGAAAGCCACCATTAAAAGGGAACTAACTTTTGAGGAAAATAATTCATAATTAGATGGTTAAAATTTAAAAGTTCTAGTAATATTCTATGGTTCAAATAGGAAAAGAACAAAATAGAGGGTTTTTTTTTTTTTGGAATTTCTTGCAAATTCCCTCGTTTATATTCTTATTATAGAGGGAAAAAAAAACCGATTTTCTAACTGTGCAGAATGTGTTATTTCACAGGGCTCTGCATGAGAAGAACAACGATCGAATGTCGAAAGGGAAATTCTTTTTGATTGCACTGATTTGCAGCTTCGCATGGTACGTGTTTCCTGGGTACCTGTTTCCAATTCTGTCAGCAATGTCATGGGTCTGCTGGGTATTCCCCAAGTCAGTCAAGGCACAGCAGATTGGGTCAGGCATGAGTGGACTTGGTGTTGGGGCTTTTGCAATTGATTGGTCTGTCATTGCGTCGTACCTAGGCAGCCCACTGATCTCCCCATTTTTTGTCATTGTCAATGTTGCGATCGGTTATGTTGGGTTCCTGTACTTGGTTCTGCCCTTAGCTTACTGGGGTTTTAACCTCTACGATGCAACTACCTTCCCAATTTTCTCCTCCCACTTGTTCAACTCCAAAGGAGGAGTATATGATGTATCTGCTATCGTCAACGACAAGTTTGAGCTAAACCTGGAGGCGTACGAGAAGCAAGGACACATACACCTGAGCACATTCTTTTCAATCTCTTATGGGCTCGGTTTTGCTGCCATCGCAGCCACTCTTTCACACGTTGCCTTTTTCAATGGCAAGTAAGTAAAACTATTAACTAGTTAGTACTTGGATTTTGGCTGCATAAGTTATAGAATTTCTAGTAAATTGGTTTCTTTGTTATGACAGGAAAATATACCAACAGTTTCGGGCTTCATACAAAGGGAAAGAAGATATTCACACAAGATTAATGAAGAACTACCAGGACATAACTAATTGGTGGTTTTATGTGTTGCTTGTGCTGTCATTTGCACTCTCACTTGTACTATGCATTTTCATGAGAGATGAGGTCCAAATGCCATTTTGGGGACTCATCTTTGCTGCAGGCATTGCATTGCTCTTCACCATTCCAATTAGTGTCATACAAGCTACCACAAATCAGGTAACAGTTTTTGACTTTACTGAAAAACATATCAACTACACTCTTGCTGCCTAGTTTCTATTTAAGCTGCAAGCCTAAAATGCCAATTGATTATCTGTGTTTCATGAGAAGTTTTTCTAGTTTAAGGATAAAATGAATTTAGTTTCTTTTTGCGCACTAAATTAAGGCATCCCATTAACTTTGTGTCACCTGTCTAATGCCAGCAACCAGGCCTAAACATCATCACTGAGTACATCATGGGTATCATATATCCTGGTAGACCAATAGCCAACGTCTGCTTCAAAACCTATGGCTACATAAGCATGGCACAAGCAGTTTCCTTTCTCAGCGACTTCAAGCTGGGTCACTATATGAAGATTCCACCAAGATCAATGTTTATAGTGCAGGTATGTCTGCTTCCTCCACCCTTAATTCCTTTGTTTCTTAATAGGCCAGGCTGATCAAACTAAGTGGACTAATAGGCCTGCCCTGCCCTGTCCTGTCCTGTCCTGTCCACTACTGATACACATTGTTCTGTCATTTTGAGGCAGTGTGTTCTCCAAATATGTCTAAACTGTATGATGTTTTTATTTTGATACTCCAAAACAGTTGGTAGGCACTGTAATATCTGGAACCATAAACACTGGAGTGGCATGGTGGATGCTAACGAGCATTGAGAACATTTGCCAGGACCAGCTTCTCCCTCCAAACAGTCAATGGACATGTCCTAGTGACCGTGTCTTTTACGACGCGTCTGTGATCTGGGGTTTGGTTGGACCTATGAGAATCTTCGGCAAAGAAGGGAACTATTCAGCACTCAACTGGTTCTTCCTTGGAGGCTTCCTTGGCCCTGCCCTCATCTTTGCACTGCACAAAGCTTTCCCTAACCAGAAATGGATTCCCCTGATCAATCTCCCGGTACTCCTAGGCGCAACAGGAATGATGCCACCAGCTACAGCTGTCAACTTCAACTGCTGGATTGTGGTTGGAGTGATCTTCAACTATTTTGTGTTCAGGTACCACAAGGGTTGGTGGCAGAAGTACAATTATGTTCTTTCAGCTGCATTAGATGCAGGGCTGGCTTTCATGGGAGTTCTTCTGTACTTCACTCTAACAATGGAGGAGAAAAGCATTTCCTGGTGGGGTAGTGATGAGCACTGCCCTCTCGCAAAATGCCCAACTGCTAAAGGTATTTTTGTTGATGGATGTCCTGCTCATTAGTTAGTTCCAATCAATTGTTTGTTACTAGTTTGTTTAAGTTGTATGTTTAGGAGGTTTCACTGACTGTAAATGTGTGGTAGATAAAGGTGAAAACAGTCTATCTCATTTATTGGAAATTATGAGTATTACTTTTCATTGTTTCAACAGAATTACTTTTTGAAAAAGTATTAGGCCTGTGTTTGGGAGTCTGGTTTCGGTACCGAAACCAGCATTCCCGGACTGAAATGGAGAAAAGATGTTTGGTAAACACCAGTTGGGGAGATGAAATTAGAAATTTTGGGTTCCAAAACCAGCATTTTCTCCATTTCGAGAATGGCCGAAATTGGAGCATTGGAGAAACCAGAAAAAAAGGAGTTTGCGGGATTGAGGGGTTTGTATTTTTTTGGACAAAAATACCCTTTCTATTCTTGTTTAATTACGATGCTACCTGGTATATAATATTGAAAAAAATACTGTTCACGTCTTCTTCTCCTCACTTTCCAGACTTTTTCTCTCTCCTCTAGCCCGACCATTTTCCCTCTCCTTCTCCAAAATTCGACTTCTTCGATTTCTTGCTCAAATCACGACGAAATCCAGCCAAAATTTAGCTAAACACTCCTCATTCAATCCTAAACAAAACCCATGTGTCAATTTTAGGGATTAATCGCTCAATCTCCATAACCCATAAAATCCCCATTTTGGAACCCTAACTCCCAAAATCCATTTTTCACTCCAAAATCCTCTTTATCTCCACTCAATATGCCCAAAGGATCCTCTTCTAAGCGTGCTAGGACTAATACACCAAAGAAACCGTCTTCAAAGAGTCAGAAAAGTGATGTTGCTTCTTCTTCCTCCATGGAACCCGATTTTGAAGCTTTGGCCGTGGGTAATCCTTACTTCTATTTTCCTCCGGCTGATACTGATGCCAAGTTCTTTGTTAATACTGATGCCTGTGACATTTATTGTGTAATTGTTTTAGAAGATTGAGAAATTTTATTTATTTATTTCTTATTTTTAGTTATCGTTGATTTGCTATTGAGTTAAACTCAGCTCGAAGACAATCTAATTTTGTATTCATTTATAGTTCGTTTTGTTGCTGAATGTTAGCTCACTTTGTTTCCGAAATAATCACCATTTTCGCTGTCAAATGTATGCTTACTTTGCTGTCATAATAGTGCTCTATTTGCTGTCAAAATGTTGTCTGTTTGCTGTCAAATTAGTTACCATGATTTGGAATTTAGTTTGCATGGTTTGGTTCTTTGTTTATAGCTAATGTTAGAACTGTTTCGTAGCTAATTTGTGGCCAATTTTTATGTTCAATTATGGCTGTTTTGGTTGATGAATGCTAGCTTGCCTTTTGTTGCCGAAATAATGCCCATTTAAGTGTTGAATTCAGCTCATTCTAGCTGTCAAAATGTGTGTTTATGTGCTGCCAATTTGGTGTTTATAATGTTGTCAATTCGTTGACGAATCGTTGCTCATTTAGTGTCCGTTTTTGTTGCCGAAAGGCTGTTGATTTTGTTGTCGAAATGGGTGCTTGTGCTTGTGCCAAAACCACGCCACTTTGCTGTCAATCTTTGCTCATTTTGCTGTCAATTTCGCACTAATAATTGCTTCCATTTTCATGTTATTTTTGCGGTCAATTGGGAGTTCGTTTTGATGACGAAATAGTGTCTGTTTTGCTGCCAAATTATGCATATTTTGCTGTCAATATTAAGCTCATTCTAGCTGTCAATTTGATGCCCATTTTGCTGCCAATTCACGCATGTTTTGCTGTCCATTTTGTAGCTCTTTTAGCTGTCCAAATGCACCCCTTTTAGTGTCCAATCGTAGCTTGTTTCGTGTCTAATTTATGTCGCTGAAATGCTGTCAAATTGAGGTGTACTTGCTGCTGAAATGTTGTTCCAAAATAGGCTTGAATGGCTGGGGTTTTCATGCTTTTTCTGGCTGCGTTTTCATGCTTATTTATGGCTATTTTCATGCTTGATTGTGGCTGATTTTCAAGCTCGTTTGGCTGGTCATTAATTGGTAGCATTTGAAATCGCTAATTGGGAGCAATTTATTTTCATTTGTCATGTTCCATGTGAAACTAACACTTGTTTAATGCTCAATTACCTCAAGAAATAGTGTCAAAAGGTTTTTTACAAAGACAAGTTTTGAAAAAATGTATTTTGAAAAACGTATGGAATTTAAAACAGTGCTTACCGTGAATCACGGTAAGGGCTTAGCGTGATCACAGTAAGCATTTTTCTCTTAGCGTAATCACGGTAAGCTCTTACCGTAATCACGCTAAGGATTGTGTCAAATGGCCAATTATTTCCAGTGGCTTAACGTGATCACGGTAAGCTATCGTGATCACGGTAAGACCTAACCGTGATCACGGTAAGGCTATAACGTCTACTTTACTTTTACTATGGTGGATTTCACTTTTTAATTGCAACACAATTCTTTCGTAGGGTTGACATGTTTTTTATGCATTTACTTTTACCAAACATTAGTTCTTGATGCTAGAATTTATACGATCTATTATTACGATTGAATATTTTTTATCAACTTCTTTTATCAAAATTGTTTGGCATCAATTAATGAACTAATGTTTACAAAAATTAAGAGTAGTCAACTATGCAATTTCAAAGTACTCAAATTTTTTATTTTATGGTATTAATAAATTTTACTTTATTTATGATTTAAATAAGTTTAATTTATTTATGGTATATAGATAAATATTATTAGATGTTAGATTATAAATAAAATGATTAAAAATATATATAAAGATAATAAAAAAGTTAATTATAACACTTAAAATGAATTATGCCCTTTATGGTCATTTTACATCTAAACCATAGTTTTGCAAAACTGTTTTACCAAACACCTCAGGTATCCCACTGAACTTTTACAATTTTGTTACCAAACAGCACACTCCGTTTCCCAGATGTCGTTTCCCCACTGAACATTTTCCCACTGACCATTTCCAGCCTGAACTGGAACGCCAAACAGAGCCTAGGTAGAGTAAATTTGTCAGTTTAATAATTTGATTTCATAAGTCATAACCCACTCTCTCTCCCTATTTTATATTTTCATTTTCTTTTCTTTGCTATACTTAAGTTGCAGCTCGGTTGGTAAAATACATATACTTCTCATAAAATATATTATCAGAAAAAATTAAACGGTAATTTTATTAATTCCTCTTGAATTTTTGGTTAAACTTAAATACTTCTATGAACACAAAAAATACACATCCATGTTCGATTTCAGCATATGAATTTTTCACGAAATATAATTACCCCATTTTGTCTGATGTTCGGTCCAAATAGACGTCCATGTTGGATTTATGTGATATTAGTCCATAAAAATCTTTAAATGGGGCATGGTGCTGGGTTGAATGATAATGGGAAAACACCAAGCAACAAAATTACCTTAACTACCGATAGCACAAGAGTAGTAGTATAGTCTATTAGGATTGTCAATTGACTCGGAAATTTTGACATTGAGCTTCATACTGCATCTTTTACCAAATTTGTAACTGAGGTACGATGCACCACCACCAGAAGTTGTTCGTGAGTTGAATGAAGCAGACATTTCTTTGAACAGTTGGTGCGCACAACTTCAAAAGTCAATACTTTAGAATTCAAGCATTGATCTACCCGCCAACATTAACAAATACGGGTGTTTTATCAACACTGGATTATTTTTTCATTTCTACTACCCAATTCCAATAACCAATAATAACCAATGGATGGTTATTTATAGAGTAAATGTAGAAAATATGAAGGAAAGAGAAGCGGGAAAAAGAAAAAAAATTGAGTTTGCCGTCGCATTTGTTGCTGAGTTTGGACAAAAGGAATGAAGGGAAGAGTATTTTAAAGATTTTCATGGACTAATGTTACGTGAATCGCACATGGACGTTCATTTAAATGAAAAATCATACAGAAGGGGGATAATTGTATTTCACGAAAAATTCTATGCTAAAATCAATATTTTTTGTTTGTTCATGGTAGGTATTTGAATTTCATCAAAAGATCAAAGAGTTAATAAAATTAGCCCGAAAATTAATGAATCATACTCACTCAACTACGGATTTGACTTCTCTAATTTTTTCTAAAACATGACTAGTTATATTAGGAGAATCTGAATCATTCAATAAAATTGAACGGATGAGATTAAAAATTCAAGTCATTAATGAGTTGACCAGTCAATAAAATTCAACAGGTGGTCAACTGTTGCTACCCGATTTTGGATTTGAAAATTTTCATTTGTCGCATTTCTGTCATCAATTTTCTAAAATCGTACTTCCATTTATCTACGTCAATCTGATGTTTATTTTTACGCTTAATGTTATTTAAATTTTATTCCATACTTTTTTCTCATTTTTATCACTTTTTTCGTTCGAACCCGTATCGGTTCTCGAGTCAAATTCTCGAAACCAAAGGTCGAACAATTTCGCTCATTAGCTACTTATTTTTATTGTTTTTCTATCTCGCGCTATCTCTTTGCGTTTCGTTCAATTTTTATTTTAGCATTTTGTTACGCTCGAATTTTATTACTTACAAGCGAATATTTTTTATCGAGCAATATAGCAAACTTTTCATCGCTTACTGTATGCTATTTATCTTAGTTTATTTTATTCTACGTTTTAACATTTTCAGTTCAAGTTCATATTTATTTTCTCGCAAAATTACTCGTACCATTGCCTTGAACTGAATAGTTAATTAATATATCAAGTTTTTCATCTCTACCATTGATCTAGTTGACTTTTGAAGTCAGCTAAGATCAATGGCCATCCTATTTTCCACGTAGGCGTGCATGAACCAACCGCCTTACTGTTCTCCTCCTCGAGCCTCACGTTCTTCCTCGAGCCACGCCACTGCTCATTGTTCTTGTCATCCTCGGTTACCTCACCTCTCCACCGCCTCAAGCTTCATTAAATGGAAGCTCGGAGCCACAAGCAAAGGGGGAAGAGAGAGAGAGAGAAACGCAGCCCTCGCCTCCACCGCCGCGTGCTGCTGGTCTGCCACTGCCCCACCGAGCTGCCAAGCCGCACCACCGCCGCAGTGCCACTACCCCACCGAACTGCCAAGACGCACGCAACCGCGACCACTGCCAAGCCGCACCACCGCTGCTGGTCTGCCACTGCCCCACCGGTGTGCTGTCACGCTGCCTACCACGTCTGTGCCTCGCAGCCGCACTGCCACAACCTCGCCGGACCGCCACGTCGCCTCAGCAGGCCGCTGCCACGTTGCTGAGCTGTTGCGATGCCACTGCCTCCGATGCTTCACCGTCGCTGTCACCACCGCCGTACGCCGCCTGCTGCTGCTGTCGCCGGGGCTGGGCTTCCGCTGCCGTCGCTGCTGTGCTGGTCCATTTACTCCTCGGCTGCGCTGCTGTTCTTGTGCTAAGGAAGAAGACTCGAACGAGGGAAGGAGATGATGAATAGTGTGGCCTCATTTACTTGATGATGGGCCGTGCTAGGGCTGGCCCAGAATGGGAAGGGAAATAAGAGATCATGGGCTAGGCAAAGCCAAGCCCAAATGGAAAAGGAAAAGGGCTTTGCAGCCAATGGGCCCAACTGATGGGCCCAATTTCTAGGCCTAGTGGGCCTAGTCCAATTTATTTCGATCCATCACGTTTATTTTTCGTAACATTTGTCTCGTACGCCTGTACTGTTTATTTATCTTCGTACTTGCATGTTTAATTTTCGTACTTGCATATTTAATTATTTTCGCACTTGCATATTTAATTTTCGCATGCTTATACTGTTTATTTAATTTTTGTATGCTTGTACTGTTTATTTATTTTTCTGCACTTGTACTGTTTATTTAATTTCCGCACCCATGTACTGTTTATTTATTTTTCCGCATCCATGTATTGTTTATTTAATTTTCGCACCTATGTATTGTTTATTTGCTTTCGTATGCTTGTATGGTTTCAGTATTTCCGTATGCTTGCATGTTTAATTATTTACTTTCAAATGCTTGCATGTTTAATTATTTATTTTCGTATGTTTTGCGTGTCTAGGTAATTATCCTGCCCACGTTGGTTCAAAATAATTACCTTCACTCACGCACAGTAATTGTTCATCAATCATCCTCCGTCAAATACTAATCGCTCATCAACCATCTTCTTCAATCGATAAAAGGGTAAAATCAACTGATACCCTTCGCAAGTAAACGTTTCTTCCCTTTTATTTATTTCACGCTTTTCGCATATATATATTCGTATGCATGATATTTAAAATTTAATCCATTGGGCATGATCACGTAAATTAGGTCTTTTATTTTTCAAAGCACGATTAAAATACCTCTTTGTCCGGTAACCTTCTTAGGATGTGACTCGGGTGCCTAACACCTTCCCGAGTCCATAATACGACCCCGAACCGTTGTTCTCTGGTTCAGATCCATTTTGCCTTAGTTTTTATCTTTTATGCCATGACTTTAGGTTCCCTAAACCTAGAAACAAAATTAGGGTGGCGACTTCATTAGCATCATGTGAGATGAGTCCGATTTTGTCTCACATCTCGTCCCAAACCCGCGTCGCATTAGGATAAAAATCCAAAAAAGGGGGTGCTACAGTTTGGCGACTTCACTGGGGAGTAATAGGGTCGAAGCCGGAATTTTTTTTGAGGTGTTTATTTTTTATATGACTTTTGTACATGATTAATTATTTTTCATGTATTCATTGTTGTATTATCACATGATTTTTTGCATAATTAATTGCTTTCCATGTATTTATCTGCTTTGATAAATTGTTAATACTTGATTTGTTGCCATGTGTTACTCGCTTTGATAAATTGTCATCGCATATGCATATCCATGCATAATCCCTATCGCCGGGCATCACCAAATAGGATTAGGTCGGTAGTAGTGAAGTCCTGAGGCCCACGCTCTGGTAAGCTTTCACGAACCCACACTCGGACTCGAACCCCTAAATGGATTGAGCACCCCGGATCCTTTTATGATTCGGTAAACGCTCTCGTATCCATTTACTGAGGGACCACTTCTATGGTATCGTCCGGGAACTTTCCAGCCAGTTAGAAATAGTTGGTGTCACCCCAGCATATGCATCATATTGAAATGCGTATATTGTGACTGTGTTTCATTTTTCACCACTGATTTCTCAAATTTTTTCCGCATTTGCAACTGTTGTCGCAATTTTTTTCATGATGGCAATTTTTCCATGGTTACAAATTTTTCTATATTTGCAAATTTTTCCACAACTTTTCCATATCCAAATTTTTCCGCAATTTTTCCACCTGCGTCAAATGTTTTCACAATTTTTCCATATGTGACGAATTTTTCAGCAAATTTTTCACGTGTGCTAAATCTTTTTCCGCAATTTCTCCATAAATTACTCCCCGGGTACAACTTTTCACTCAATTTTTCACATTGACAAAATTTTCCAAAAATTTATCCATGTGTAAATTCTTCCGCAATTGTTCCATGTATGCAAAAGTTTCCTCAATTTTTCACATGCAAATTCTTTTGCGATTTTTCCATGTTTGTAATTTTGTCTCAATTATTTTCGTAATTCTCCATGCTTGTGATTTTCTTTATGGTGCCTACATTATTGCTATTATTGTATTTACCCCTCTTTTTTCCTCTTGCAGTGTGGAGACCTCGGGATGACCTTTTGCATACATAATTAAATCATTGCTTAAACTTATAATTATTTCACTTGTTTATTTTTCAGGGAAAACATTGATCCTCAAAAGCAAACTATTCCTCGCAAGATTCATACGACTAGACTGCAAATGTGCAAGATGATAGAGCATGGTAAGACGGAGGAGACATTGAAAGCAAAGATAGCCGAATCAGAAGAACAGATTCGGGCCGCTATAGAAATGGCTGAACAAAAGACGAGGCAACAATTGATTTTCTACCTTGTCAAACAATGGGACCAACCACTTCATCTGTGGTCGTTGGTACTTCCGTGCCCCATCATCATCTGGTTCATGGCAGCCCTTTTTTCCCTAATCTCAATCCTCAGCACATCGCATCAGTTATTCCGAACACTGTTGCTATCACTTTCGGACAAGGTGGTACAACTCTTGATCCTCTTCTGACTGGGCCTATTCTTGATCTCGGCAAAAAGGAGATCCACCCCGAATTTTAGTTTTTCCTCCCGCCTCAGAGCCGTCCCATGATCCATCCAGAGTCCCAGCACTTCCAATAGGGTCATTCCACTCAATTAACAATTCCTGGACCTTCAGGAACTCAACCCTCTAGGGCAATCAGATACAGCCACGAGTCTCTTTTGGATATCCGTCAACTACTGGTAAAGTAGAAGGGCTGAGCATTGGCAGGTTGAGCCTATTGGAAGAAAGAATGAGGGACATCGAAGGGACTGATCTCTTCGATCCTACAGGACCTGCGGATATGTGTATGGTACTAGGGATTACCATACCTCAGAAATTTAAGATTTCAGAATTTGAGAAGTATGCTGAGATTGTGTGCCCCAATACTCACCTCAACAATTACTGCAATGAGATGTCGGAGGTGATACATAATGAACCTTTGTTGATCCATTTATTCAGGGAGAGTCTGGCCAAGCACGCCTTGACTGAATACATGGGGATGGATAAGATCAAGATCATAACCTAGAGAAGAGGACTAGTGAATCGGTGATGACTTATGCTCTGAAATGGAGAGAGTTAGCCACTGGAATCTCTCCTCCTTTGAGCGACAAAGAATTCATTTTCTGCAAGCGCCTTCCAGGCTCCTGACAACACTCATCTCATCTCCAATCCGTCCAGTAATTTCCCTGACATGGTCCTAGTGGCGGAGAGGGTGGAACAAGGATTCAAATTGGGAAAGATCGTTGCCGAAAGAAACACTCAAGATGACGCATATTATAAAGGAAGATGTCAACTTCGTCTCCCACCAGCTCAGTTATAGGCAATCTTTTCCATCGCCTCCGTAAAAAATAAAAAAAATACCACAACCCACACAATCTGGATCGTACAAGCCCACCAAGCAGCTAAAACTAGGAACCATGGGTACCTCTTCCAGCCCCAGTAAGGGAAATTTACGAACATCTTGTAGCAACCGGGATAAATCATATCAACCCCAGTCCAACCTCTCCAAACTCTTACCCAAAGGGAATTCAATCCTGGTGTTACGTGTGCGAGCTCCGGGTCACACTTTAGAAACTGTTCCGCCTCTAGAAAAAGCTCTTCGCATGGTCAAGCACAAAAAGATCTCTTTAGATGGGTTAGCGGAGGGACTCTACCAGACCACCAACTTTTGAATGAATGCTTTCTAGGCCCACAGTGGACCTATTCTGCTCAATTTCTCAGTGGCAACCCCTACAATGTTTTTGCACATTAGTCGAGCCTATGACTATAAATCAAGGCGCTCCGTGGGAGGCAACCCACGTGTTCTTTTCAAATGTTTTTGTCAGTTTTTAATCAGAATTTTGGGGATATCCTTCCCTCCAGACTTACTATTTAATTTCCCTTTCAGGTGAACTGGAGGGCAAGCAGTTGGAATGACGACCGGGGGAAGGAGTCAGGAAGCGTCAAAGGTTGAGTGCATTTTTACCAGGGGGCAAGGCATAGGGAGCGGTAATTTTCCATAAAGAGCTCATTACATCCATCCTCCCGTTGCGTTCAGATCATCGCTACTCAGCGAAATGGAGGAGACATCTTCCTACCAGCACTGGAAAAATCTCCATAAGAAATTTATTGTCATGAAATGCTCTTTGCCAACAGTTTCTCATCTTGGGGAAGAAACATAACAATGATAGATGTGCGTTCTTCAGGGACCCCAATCCACATACTTAATGCATTCCGACTCTGTGCTACGATGATATTTGCGCCCTACACGACCCTCAACTGCAACTTCAAAAATTCAACCACGATCAAAATCTTTCGTGCTTTGAATTTGGCCATCACAGTCATCCTCAACAAGATGTCCTCGCAACACACGGGGAAGAACGACCCTCTACTTTGTGGACCAACGGGCACCGAAATCGATGGGATTGCATTCACTTATTTTATCCGTAATCTTGTGCTGCAAAAGCTGAAGTGTTGGAACTTCTTTACAAAGAATCAACTAGCTAGATTCCCCGAGGGCACCTGAATCTCCAGCTGACCAAGGATTCTCTTTTATCACTCTAAAGGATGTTCAAGCCATACCCCTTGACCAAATCATCAGTAATTGGCCATCCTCAGCATGGAATATTTCTCCTCGCCTAGACCGTCAAGGAGAAAATCAGAAAATTTCAAAATGATCCTTCAGTCACCATAATGAGCTGGTTTCCTTGTAGAACGTCTTGCATTTACAAACAACCAGTCTCAAGATTCACTCCGGACCCATCTTCAAGAGCGGTTTAGCTATTTCAAAGGCCGAATCCACATGAAAAGACTACGCATGCAATCCTGAGCAATGAGTTATCATCTGATTATCCAAAAAATTGTCTAAACTCAGAACACTATTTAAGAACTTAATAGTCATTCTTCGAAATGTTGTGGTTGGCTATGTTTATGGCAATACTATTATCCAGTTTGAATACAAAAAGTGTGGAATCAAAGTCACCAGGCCTATTCTGTGCTAATAAGCCTATTCGGGGGTGTAAGTTGCCGAAGCTTTTCTCTCCATCTGTCTCCTAGGGAAATTCTATCATCAAGACACTACCGTCGTCAGGCGCCTTTTGCAAACAGGACCCCTGACCTTACAGAAACATGACGAATATGTGTTTCCTCATAGGGTCCCGATCAACATGCTTAAATCGGTGTTGCTCTGTGGCGTAAGGACATTCATTCCCCGCCATGTTCCAAACCACGGATTCAAATCCAATCATGGTCAAATCTTTCATGTGTCGAATTTGATCTTGTTCCGAAGCAATCACTGGCGTCCCTCTTCCCAAGCAGTTGACCATGATCGAATGGGTATTAATCCTTTCAGGAGAGGGTAGCTTCTCAGGCATGACTATCACCCATGATTGAATGACTTTCTCTTCATCATCACTTTGGGGAATGAATAAATGCTTCCCTTTGTATCTCAGTCAAGCGCACCAGCCTGGTGGTCCAAAAGGGTTGTCATCTCCTCAGCCATCATGATTTTAAGAAGAAATGTCCAGCAAAAGTCCAAACGAGCAGAAGCCTCAAGATAACATGTTTGATCTCGTCAGGATCATCACCTAAGAAGGTGCCAATAAGTTGAAGCTTTAGAGCCAAACAAGATTGTGGGTATAAAAAATCATCATGTGCAGAATCAAAAGGTCGTGAGTCGTTAACACTGCATCACATTTTCAATCCTCTATACCTGGGGCAAGCAAATCGGATGGGGGTGCCTTCGAAGAAGCCATCTCGTTTTCCCACCTCGTACATTGATTATGGCACGTACTAAATGGGCGTCATTCAAAGTCTTTCATTGTGACGTTGATCCACGCAAAGGCCCAGCTCAAGCACCAAATCTTCAAAAGAGCATTCTCCGAAATGTGGTACATGGACTTCATTTTCTGGATCGACCATAACAATCGCGAACCCTCATTAAAGGAGTTTGCCATCCCTTCGAAAGGTGAAGCAATGTCTTTCCCCGATGATGACATTGAAAGTTAGGCCTGAACCAGTGCATTCCCAAAAGCAACCCACTCAATTAGATCAGCTAAGAAAAGATCGATCACACTAAGTCCGGAACACCAATATACATGTCCGCAAGGTGTTCGACTAAAGCCATCAACGTTCTTCTGCTTGTCTTATCCAGGACCGCGAGTGCTACTCTCGTCCGGATATGAAATTCAGCACCAACATCCCAGTGGGCAGTAGCGCCCGAGGGGATCCTTCATTCCAAGTCCAACACCAACATCCCAGTGGGCAGTAGCGCCTGAGTGGATTCTTCATCCCAGGGGGCAGCGGTGCCTGAACGGGTTTCTCTTTCCGCATCAATCTTCCTGCGGGCAGCAACGCCCAAATAGAACTTTCATTTTTGTTCCCCGTCAGAATCTCAATGGTCGGTAACATCCAAACATAATTCTGCAAAGCATGAATGGGTCTCGACATCTGATCAGAATCATGACGTGCTTGCCAATAATCCTCACTAGAAAAGGGAAAGCTTAAAACCTATTGATTACATTGTCTATTTTCTTAAATCGCCTTTCAGTCCTACCCATTGTTTCTCCCTTATTTTTGCAGGAACTCGAATCCTATTATGGTTACTTGCATAGTGCTCAACGAGACCGAGGAATCCTCCACTTATCAACTCTTGAATGACTGTCATGTGTATCTTCACTGCCTTGCCGTGCGCATCAGGGAGTCCATTATGCATTCTACGCTGGGGGAAACCTTTTGGAAATGCCTCACTCTCATCCATTGCGGCGGCTTAGTTCCCCCTATTTTCATCCTTTGCGGCGGCCACACCCTGTTGTCCTCTTTACATCAGCATTCGAACTTTCCAGTGTCCTTGCCCTGGTTTCAATCTACATTCCTGCATGAACATCGCAGTGGGCATCAATGACAAAGTGAGGTTTACATTCATATTTCCACAGCAGCGCCTTGCGCCAACCTCAACACTTTTACTGCATATATCAGAGAAGTTCATTTTCCTCTTTACCTCTTTAAATTTTTGTACAAACATTCATTCCCGCATTAGGGGCAATTCTTTTTTTATTTTATTATTATTCATTAAATTTTCGTGAGTGGTCATACCCTCACGTTTTGTCTATAAAATTGCTAAAGCCATTAATATTTGTTATAAACTGTGCATAAAATTCTTTGAATAAAGTCCACACTACCCTCAAATTTTTTCAAACCTTCCCTGGATTGAGCATGTTCAACATGTTACTACATCACGGATAACTTGTGCATCCATTTGAAATTATATGACATGCATGATCTCGCCTGTTAGCTCTTATATCTGCAACATGTTTAGATTTAAGCAGTCACAAACACATCCCTATGAGCATTTTGAGCCTTCACACCATACATCTTTCATGAGTGCAAATGCCTAACTAAGTGCTAGTTAGATTTGCATAATATCCAGGGTACATGTGCATTTAGACATGGGATAACTGTGAGATGATAGGGGACTTTGCTCTTTGCTTCCACCTTTCTTTGGTCTTCTCATTCTTTTGTCTTTAAACATTTACCTTTGCTCTTTATTCAATGCTTTTCTTTTCTAAGCCACTTGTAAATCATGCTTCCACTTGACCACCATAAATAATGAGCAGTGCCCAACTGAGGTTGTTGACCGAAAGTAAAGTGCACATCGAACTTAGTGTGCGCAAGAGGAAAGGGAAGTCCCCGAGGATTGCTGATGATCCACGCCGGAAAGAGATTGAATTAATCAAGACTTGAAGGCCCTGCCAAATACAAGACAAACTCGTACTTGTTTTTTGCTTGCACAAAAAAAAAAAAAAAAAATAGCAAACAATAAACAAACAAAAAGAGAACAAAAGCAAAAACGAGTGCAGAAAATGGCCCCAGGGTTAGCTCTAACAACCTCCATCGAAAAAATCATCATCCCGTGAAGGTCCAAGAATTTGGGCACAGTGCCCTCAAGATGATCAAGATGAAGCATCTCCCGCGAAGACTCAAAAACTAGGGCACTTTGCCCTCAAAATGGTCTCAAAGCCATCCAGAAATCATCCCTAGCAAAGAAAATTTTTTTTAAAAAAAAAAATAAAAATTTGGGCACTTTGCCCTCAAAATGGTCTCAAAAAGGAAAAGAGATCAACCTCAATGAAAATTGAAAAATGGGGCACAGTACCCCCAAGACGAACAAGAAGGAGTATCCCCCATGAAAATTCAAGAACGAATGCGCTTCACTGACAACAAAAATGATCTCAAAAGGGAAAAGAGATCATCTCCAGCAAAGGTCTAAGAAGATGTGTGCTTTCCCTTTGTAGCAACCCTAGTTGAGCACTGCTCATTAAAAACCGATTTCCTTCTGCTAAACAACATTCCCTTTTCTAGACAGACTTCCTTTTTGTCTACACACTTTATTTCCTTTCTCTTGCAAAGTCCTCTCGATTATTTGAAGGCCCATGCATGTGCATCTTCATTTGAAGTTTATTCACTCGGATTGACATTGCAAATCTGACTTTGTGCTATGTTTGTTGCATTTTTATGAGTGTAAACACGTAGCCTGATTTCTGAGTGGGAGCTCAAACACCAATATCCGCTGAGGATTGCTTACGTCTACATGTTGTGGGAAAGTCTTATCCTTGAGGTCGTTATCTCTTGAGAAAGATGCAGATGCTTTTCTAGGCTTGTATCAAGCATGCTTATATGGTAGAAACTGGATGACATGTTCTTCAGAAATGCATGAACTTGTTGAACTTTCTCTTGATAGGGAAGTTATTTTAACCTTGATAAAACGCTGGGGGCAAACTTTAGGGTAGTATGGAAATACTTTCATATACAACATACATGATTTGATTGCATGGTTCCCATTTATCAAATGTTTTCTCTTTTTCCACCTATTGCCGCTTCGTGTTTGTTTCCTCCCTATTTGCAGGATACAGATATGTGTCAGTGGAATCTCACATTGTGATCAATCTCCGCCAACAAATCCATCCAACACCTGAATGGAGTACGTTACCACTCCTCAATCAACTTCGTGTGGCGTCCCATCTTCTCCACCGTCCAATGAATATCCGAATGGAGCACGTTACCACTCCATAACTAAAATTTTGTGTGGCGGTTCAAAACCCCACCTTTCAAAATTTCGTGTGAGTGTTCAAAACCCCACCTTTCAAGTTTCGTGTGGCGGTTCAAAACCCCACCTTTCAAAATTTCGTGTGACGGTTCAAAACCCCACCTTCCTACTTTTGTGTGGCGGTTCAAAACCCCACCTTTCCAAATTTCATGTGGCGGTTCGAAACCCCACCTTTCAAACCTTTGTGCAGCGGTCAATTTCCCCCACCATCAAATCAACATCCAAATAAAGCATTTCATCTTCTCCCAGAACGACATTAGCATGTGTCTTTTAAAATGATTTCCTCCGTATCTGAGAGAAGATCACTATCTTCCTCAAACCGTCCAGAGGTGACTATCTTCCTCACACCGTCCAGAGGTGACTATCTTCCTCAAACTGTCCAGAGGTGACTATCTTCCTCAAACTGTCCAGAGGTGACTATCTTCCTCACACCGTCCAGAGGTGACTATCTTCCTCAAACCGTCCAGAGGTGACTATCTTCCTCACACCGTCCAGAGGTGACTATCTTCCTCAAACCGTCCAGAGGTGACTATCTTCCTCAAACCGTCCAGAGGTGACTATCTTCCTCAAACCGTCCAGAGATGACTATCTTCCTCACACCGTCCAGAGGTGACTATCTTCCTCAAACCGTCCAGAGGTGACTATCTTCCTCAAACTGTCCAGAGGTGACTATCTTCCTCACACCGTCCAGAGGTGACTATCTTCCTCAAACCGTCCAGAGGTGACTATCTTCCTCACACCGTCTAGAGGTGACTATCTTCCTCAAACGTCCGAGGTGACTATCTTCCTCAAATGTTCAGAGATCATCATCCGTCCTTACTATCAGAGTGACATCTTCCTCATTATCCGAGAGAAGATCAGCTAATCTCACTATCCGAGATCATCATCCGTTCTCATTATTAAAGAAGACCACATATCTCCAACATCAAAGCAAAGGTATGTCCTAATCTTAATTTACTTTCCTGCATTGAATGTTGACGCGGCTCAGTCCCGCAACATGCGTCTGTTTGAATGTTGTAGGCGGTTCGTCCCCACAACATGCATCTTTTCAGGTCGCGTAAGCGGTTCGTCCCCACGCGATGTCTTTTTTTTAACATGTTGTAAGCGGTTCGTCCCCACAACATGCGTCTTTTCAGGTCGCGTAAGTGGTTCGTCCCCACGCGATGTCTTTTTTAACATGTTGTAAGCGGTTCGTCCCCACAACATGCGTCTTTTCAGGTCGCGTAAGCTGTTCGTCCCCACGCGATGTCTTTTTTTAACATGTTGTAAGCGGCTCGTCCCTACAACATGCGTCTTTCTAAGTCACGTAAGCGGTTCGTCCCCACGTGATGTCATGTCAACCATGTTGTAAGCGGTTCGCCCCCACAACTTGTCTTTTCAAAGGTGTGAAAGGTCACGTCCCTCATATCATGTCTTTTTAAACGTTGTGATTGGTCACGTCCCCACAACATGTCCTCTTTCAAATATTTAAATTTTCATTGTTGAATCAGAGATACATCAGCATCAAACAAACTGATATGATCCCGGACCCTTCCAACACCCTTATCGACACTCAAGATGTGTACCCTCAATGTCCGATCACACGAAGCAAGGCAAGAGGTTTGTCCTTATGGTTGGAAGGCAAAATGAGAGAGAACGGATCCACCCAAGTCAAGGAAAAGCCGGCCTATGTGATTTTCCATCGAACCAAAGAAGATGCATGACCGTGATCACGGTTCGTCCTAACCGTGAATCACGCCTGGAGAATTTTGGGTAACGTGATCACGGTTAGGCCTAACCGTGAATCACGCTATCTTCTGATGTGGGAGCTGATCCTTAGGTGCCTTACCGTGATCACGGTTCGTTCTAACCGTGAATCACGGTAGGAGTTGTGTCGAGCGTGATTCACGTTAAGGATTAGTAGTGATCACGCTAATGAGTTTTTGGCTAACGTGATCACGGTTATCCCTAACCGTGAATCACGTTAGCGTCGGATTTGTTACCTTTTTGCTTACTTGTATAAATAGCTCTTGTTTCATTTTCTTAGTCAGTTTTTTTGACTTGAGTGATATTTGATAAGTTGAGAGCACTCCTTAAACTTATCACCTAGGTCATTAAACTCTTCAATCCTTCTTGGAGAAAGATCGCTTGAGTAGAGAACACTCCTCTCGATCTTCCTCCGGGAAACCTTTGTAATCGAATTTGTAACAAGTTTGGGTGACTCAAATATATTTGAAGCTTTGTTTGCGGGATTGGTTTGAGCTTGTCAAGTGGTGCATTTGTTCATTACTTCCGTTTTGTCCATCTAACAACATTCAACACTCCGGTACTTTGTTTCTTCCTTTCTACTCTATATTTCCGCTGCAAATCCGTGTCTTTGTGTGTGAACTTCGTGTCTTTCTTTCAAGTCTTGTTGATAACTCCATCGGCTAGATCCTCCTCAAGCTCCATATATCATTCGGCTTACTTACACTAGGCCGGATCATATCACAAACACTCGAACGTCAATCAGCTAGAGCCTACGAGTGCGACCCTCGATGTAGCTGAGGTTTGCTTTTCCGCATATACATTTTCTGCATCAATCAGCTACGGCCTACGAGTACAACCCTCGACGGAGCTGAAGTTTACATTTTTGCATCGACGTCCGAGACTTGCGGTGTCCCCGTTCGGATCTCAAATTTATATTTTCCGCATCGACGACTGAGAATTGCGGTATCCCCGTTCGAACGTCAAATTACGTTTTCGCACTTTACTTTCCGCACTTTACTTTACTTTTCCCAAATTACTTTCTGTTTGCATTCACACTCCTTTAACTTGCGTTAAAATTTATGCACTACATCCTTTTAAAATTTCCAGCATATCATTCAAATTTACGTTTTCTGCATCGACATCTGAGAGTTGTAGTGTCCCCGTTCGAACCTCAATTTTATATTTCTGCAATTTACTTTTCAACCCACAATCAGGGAAGTCATCATTTACATTTCTGCAATTTACTTTTCACCCCGTTATCAGGGAAGTCGTCATTTACATTTCTACGTCTACTTCTCATCCCCATTATGAGGGAAGTCTGCATTTACATTTCGCATTTTTCAAACCATTGCTGGTTCGGGAGCAACCATCTTTACTGCTCATCAAAAATCTCGATAACATCGGATTTTTGATAAGACAGTAAAGAGGGGGCAACTGTTGCTACCCGATTTTGGATTTAAAATTTTTCATTTGTCGCATTTCTGTCATCAATTTTCTAAAATCGTACTTCCATTTATCTACGTCAATCTGATGTTTATTTTTACGCTTAATGTTATTTAAATTTTATTCCATACTTTTTTCGCATTTTTATCACTTTTTCCGTTCGAACCCGTATCGGTTCCCGAGTCAAATTCTCGAAACCAAGGGTCGAACAATTTCGCTCATTAGCTACTTATTTTTATTGTTTTTCTATCTCGCGCTATCTCTTTGCGTTTCGTTCAATTTTTATTTTAGCATTTTGTTACGCTCGAATTTTATTACTTACAAGCGAATATTTTTTATCGAGCAATATAGCAAACTTTTCATCGCTTACTGTATGCTATTTATCTTAGTTTATTTTATTCTACGTTTTAACATTTTCAGTTCAAGTTCATATTTATTTTCTCGCAAAATTACTCGTACCATTGCCTTGAACTGAATAGTTAATTAATATATCAAGTTTTTCATCTCTACCATTGATCTAGTTGACTTTTGAAGTCAACTAAGATCAATGGCCATCCTATTTTCCACGTAGGCGTGCATGAACCAACCGCCTTACTGTTCTCTTCCTCGAGCCTCACGTTCTTCCTCGAGCCACGCCACTGCTCATTGTTCTTGTCATCCTCGGTTACCTCACCTCTCCACCGCCTCAAGCTTCATTAAATGGAAGCTCGGAGCCACAAGCAAAGGGGGAAGAGAGAGAGAGAGAAACGCAGCCCTCGCCTCCACCGCCGCGTGCTGCTGGTCTGCCACTGCCGCACCTCTTCCACGCTGCCACTGCCCCACCGAGCTGCCAAGCCGCACCACCGCTGCTGGTCTGCCACTACCCTACCGAACTGCCAAGACGCACGCAACCGCGACCACTGCCAAGCCGCACCACCGCTGCTGGTCTGCCACTGCCCCACCGGTGTGCTGTCACGCTGCCTACCACGTCTGTGCCTCGCAGCCGCACTGCCACAGCCTCGCCGGACCGCCACGTCGCCTCAGCAGGCCGCTGCCACGTTGCTGAGCTGTTGCGATGCCACTGCCTCCGATGCTTCACCGTCGCTGTCACCACCGCCGTACGCCGCCTGCTGCTGCTGTCGCCGGGGCTGGGCTTCCGCTGCCGTCGCTGCTGTGCTGGTCCGTTTACTCCTCGGCTGCGCTGCTGTTCTTGTGCTCAAGGAAGAAGACTCGAACGAGGGAAGGAGATGATGAATAGTGTGGCCTCATTTACTTGATGATGGGCCGTGCTAGGGCTGGCCCAAAATGGGAAGGGAAATAAGAGATCATGGGCTAGGCAAAGCCAAGCCCAAATGGAAAAGGAAAAGGGCTTTGCAGCCAATGGGCCCAACTGATGGGCCCAATTTCTAGGCCCAGTGGGCCTAGTCCAATTTATTTCGATCCATCACGTTTATTTTTCGTAACATTTGTCTCGTACGCCTGTACTATTTATTTATCTTCGTACTTGCATGTTTAATTTTCGTACTTGCATATTTAATTATTTTCGTACTTGCATATTTAATTTTCGCATGCTTATACTGTTTATTTAATTTTTGTATGCTTGTACTGTTTATTTATTTTTCTGCACTTGTACTGTTTATTTTATTTCCGCACCCATGTACTGTTTATTTATTTTTCCGCATCCATGTATTGTTTATTTAATTTTCGCACCTATGTATTGTTTATTTGCTTTCGTATGCTTGTACAGTTTTAGTATTTCCGTATGCTTGCATGTTTAATTATTTACTTTCAAATGCTTGCATGTTTAATTATTTATTTTCGTATGTTTTGCGTGTCTAGGTAATTATCCTACCCACGTTGGTTCAAAATAATTACCTTCACTCACGCACAGTAATTGTTCATCAATCATCCTCCGTCAAATACTAATCGCTCATCAACCATCTTCTTCAATCGATAAAAGGGTAAAATCAACTGATACCCTTCGCAAGTAAACGTTTCTTCCTTTTTATTTATTTCACGCTTTTCGCATATATATATTCGTATGCATGATATTTAAAATTTAATCCATTGGGCATGATCACGTAAATTAAGTCTTTTATTTTTTAAAGCACGATTAAAACACCTCTTTGTCCGGTAACCTTCTTAGGATAAAAATCCAAAAAAGGGGGTGCGGCATCAACTCATTAATTATTTAAATTTTTAATCTCATCCGTCCAATTTTATTGAATAGTTCAGATTCTCCTAACATGACTAGTCATGTTTCAGGAAAAATTAGAGGAGTCGGATCCCTCAACTATGTACAAGCTCCTTGTTGTACTTCTGCTCCTTTTGGGCCATGGCTAGGAAGATGGGCTAGCCTACTGGGTCTTTTGAACGTGCAGTGATCTTAAGGCCCATTATGGAGACATACAATGTTAGTTGAAGGGGGAAAAATGTTAGTTACAATGTACAGTAGAAACTCGATAAATTAATACTCGATTATTTAATAAACTCTCTAAAATAATATTTTTGGCCGGTCCCGACTCGGGGATAGGGTGCTAAATTAATAATTCGCTAAAATTATAAGATAATACATTTTTGATAATTTCTTTAAACCCCATATAAAATATAAATTAATAATTCCTTATATATAGCATATTACATGAATGATTTATGAAGGTTTCTTGAAAAATGACTCAATTGTCTTTTGTTTTTTGTTGAAATCAATTTCCCCTTGAATGTCGTCTGATATGGTGTTTAAATGCATGTTTTCCTTATTGATTTTAGTCCCATTTTGAGCATGATACTTCTCATTTGCTCCTGTTTTCATCTTATTTGCAGGATTAGACTAAAAATGAGGAATTCGTGGAATTGTTAGCTTTTTGGAGGATTTTATACTCATTTTCATCGTCGAGACCTGGATGTCATTTTCATTGTCAAGACCTAGTCGGAATGTGTCGAGCCCTCGACACCTTGAAGATCTCAGAAGCTTCCTTTCCTTTCCAGATCATGTCAGTTGACTCTGAGGAATATTCTCTGAAAGTGCACTCACTATTTCCGTCCATTTCCCCCATGCTACCATCTGTCAATCGCACTTACTTCCTTTCCTCCATGTGGCCACGTCTCGATCGCACTCACCTCCTTTGGCTCATGCTGTCACATGGCTGTGCAAAGAATATTCTTGTTCAGAGCATCTACCCAGACTTTGTTCCCCACTCTTGTAATATTTTATCTGTCTGTCCAGACCCAGACGAATATTCCTGACAATATTCCTGACCTGAGCATCTGTCCAGGCCCTGACAGCTCCACTCTTGTATTTGTTTAATTAGCTGAATTCCTTTTGTTCCCCATGTGTGTATGGGCGATTTTATTAGTTTTTTTCCCTCTTGTGGATGTTCCTCCCTATAAAAGAGAAGCCTTCATTCATTGTGAAAGGGGGGAGAGAGGGAAGAAAAACGTAGACACACTAAACTCTCTCTTTTCCTTAGTTTGAAATTATTAGTTAGTTTTTATTTAGAGGTCTTGAAGGGCTTGTTCGTCCTTCCTGGTGTCGAGACCTCGACCAGCTTTCCTTCAATCCGGAGCTTTGAGCTCCGGCCGGTATTTAATACAATTTTCTCCTTCTTTATTTATTTTCCTTCTATGTTTATGTCAATTACATCTATTTATCATTTATCCATGAGTATGAGTAGCTAAATCCTTCTTCTTAGCAGGGGTCATTAAGGGTTGCGAGGTCTAGACATGAGACTTAAATGCTCTTCATATGTTTCATGAGTATATTTGATTGTTACCAAACTTATTCCATGATTTTAAGAGTTTTGTTAATTGATTGATCTCCTTTTAACTTATCTTTTAAATCTACAGTCACTCCTTTGGGTAATAACTAACGTGAGGGTCAAAGGAGATAGTAGGCAACTAGATTGATGTTTGATCATATTAATCCTCTCATCTAGGGCAAATAATCAATCTGGTCTGACTTTTCAGTGTCGAGACCTGGACGTGTCTTCTCTCAACTTCATGGGCTCTCTGAGTATTGTCATCATAAGCGTACCTTGGTGAACGGCAGAGTGTCAAGATCTCATCCATAAGCGTACCTTGGGTTTGGTTTCTATTAAGAAGAGAAGTAGGAGACCTAAGCGCACCTGGTCTCTATAGCATGTCTATGCCTTGGAACAGAATATTTTCGTGTCAATGATCGTCGAGATCTCAACGTAACCCTGTGTACCCTTGCTAGGAACTCTTCTCCCATTTGATTCTATCTCTTTCTTTACTATTTTTATCATTGCTATTTATTGTGATTTCTACAATTTCCTCTGTGTGTTAGTTTTTATTTTGATTGGTTTGATTTAATCGCTTTATTTACTTTTATTGTCTTTGTTAGCTCTCAAAGATCATCTTGCTAGTAGATACATCTACTAGCGTAAAAACCCCCCTTGTTACTGATTTCGTATGCTCTTGCTGCAGATTCTTTCTTGTCATACGTCGAGACCTCGACGTCAACGCTTTGTCCCTGCGGATCGATCCCTTTGCTACTATACACAAGCTTATTTGTGCATCTAGGCCTAGGGTTATAAATTGTATTTTTGAGCGTGCTTCGACGGCCGCATCATCGTCTCTAATTTTCCTTAGCATGGTAAGAACTTCTGGTGTTGTTTTCTCATAGCTCAACAAGAAATTGTTCAATGTGATTCCCGCTTTAATAGCTTCGTTTCGCGAAGGGGGCTCCATTGTAGAACTTTCATCATCTTCTTCATCGATATCATCTTTATTAATTCCAATAACGCTTTGTTTGTGTTAACCTACAGTATTTTGATCTTGTTTATATAGAAAATATTTTTAATGTCCATAAAGTGATACATTGAACACAAGAAGCATAATAAGGTGGGAGATTGAAGGTTTCTTTCAAATTGGGCCCTTCATTTGATATACAGTACATGCATTGTATACAATAATTACAGTAAGTGGAAGCTTGAAAAGTGTTTGTAAACTAAGTATTTTACTATAAATTAATAAAATATTAATTAATATATAAATTAATAATTATTAATTTATCGATTAATTAATAACTCTTTTAATTAATAAATTTTGGTCGTCCCAAGTGTATTATTTTATAGAGTTTCTACTGTACGTAGTATCTCTTTTTGTTCCTCTCCCATGGGAAAAAAATGTTTAATTATATAAGTGATGTTGTGAATTCGATTGGGATCAATACTGATATTTATATATATATATATAAAGGACAATACCGTAATAGTATATTTCCTTGCGAATTATTACTTTTTTCAAAATTTTTATCCATTTTTTTAGGGGTGACAAAATGGGACCTTAGGTCCAAGTTTCGGGTGTAAGGGTCTGTTTGGCGTTCCGGTTCTGGTTCGAAAAGTGATGTGAATAAAAGTGATGTGGGAAAAGTACTTTTACGCAAAGCAGAGTGCTGTTTGGTAAATATTTTTTAAAAGTGCTGTGGGAAACGAGAAGTTGTTTTTGGTGTTTGGTAAAATTATAAAAATGAAAGAGTTGGAGTATAAAACTCATTTTTACAAAATTAATAAAAATAGAAAAAATGGATCTAGAATTACTTATCTTGAAATGTAGATTTTATTATGGTAGTTTTTAATTTATTTTATTCATTATTAAGAGTAAAAAAATGAAATTAAAAATAAAATAAATAAATACATGAGAGAGAGAATGCAAAAGCAGCAGCTTTTGCTCACTAGTCCAATTTGGACCGGTGGAGAACGCGGGGCTCGCAAGCATAAATTGAATAGAGCTTCTAAGAAGCTCTAGTTGAAAAGGAGGGAGCCAAACGGCTCCTACCTCCTTCTCGGTTTGGCAAAGCGCGTTGAGGCACAGAACCTCAACGCCAAACGGTAGCTAAATGAGACTGTCAAATGAGTTTCGGTTCTGGCTCGTCAAGTAATACAGGTATGAAATTAAACCCGATTAAATTGGACCCTACTTTAATTTTTTATTTTTTACAAATGAAATGAATGGTTCATGGGACGCGGTTCATGGTTATGATCCTAACCATAACCCCCGACAGGTAATAATGTTAGGATAAACGAAGAGTTTAGGAGGTCTTATGGCCATGAAAAAAACTATGTACTTTGACAACAATTTATTGATACACAAAAATAAGTTTTATTTAGATGGGACTTGAATCTGTCCTTAAATCTGTCAAAATTTAATCTCGATCCTATCTAAATTAGGACTAATATAATAGATTTACAGGTCTAGAACTAAATTGTCACTCTTAGTTGTTTTTTGTCATCCAATTCATATGTTAGGTGATGTATTACATAATGGAGTAGTTTATATTACTCCCTCAGGTGCTTATTAAACGTCATTTTAGCTCCTTGCACGTGGTTTAAGAAAATGATTGGTGGGGAGAAAATGAGGCATTTTTTTACCATACTACCCCCATCCTCCCTAGCTATTTACAACTGATGGGTAGCTTAATTTTGAGAGCTGCTGGCTTGAAATCGGCTGGGTTGATGCATGTTGATGGCTTGTCAAGTTGGGAATTTATTGGCTTGGGGCTTGGCGTAGCAGACTTGAGCATCAATGCAATTCCATATATAGTTGCTTCTGCTTTTACATTTCTAAACGGGTTTTTATTTGATAAATAATCAATACGGGTGAATAATTATAATGTCATTAAGTATAGATTATGCAGTTAAATAATTATGGTTTAAAATTTTACTTTCTATATTTATAAAAAATAATTAATAAAAAATTCCGATCAAACCCGAAATAATTAATTTATTTCTCATGTTCTTTTTAAGTTTTTATTTATTGATAATATAGTATTTTTTATATTTTTATTTCGTATCATTTCTTTTATTCTATTTTATTTCACATTTTGGTATTTTTTGTTCGAGTTTTTATCAGTTTTAAGTAAGATTTCTCGTCCCAATTAGCTCGAACCGAATAAATAAATAGAAAACTCTAATTTACCATTATGCCATTATAATTAATTTGGTACAACTTTACTGTTCACCTTCTTCCTCCTCTCTTACTCTCCTCCGCACAAACCCAACCAAATCAGCCCTGCAATCAATTAAACTCATCCAAACCTAAATTAATTCCAATTCCAATTCCAATTCCAATCAATTCCAAACCTCTCTACCTCTCCTCCGCACTGATCCAAAAATTAAAAGTACAGATTTGCAATGAAATTAAAACTGAAATTGAAGCTTTTCCCCCACAAATTTCAGATTCAAACACAAAAATAGGGAATCCATGTCAGTAGCCGAAGTCGAAGTCGAAGTCGTCGTCACCAGCCTCCGCAGGGGCACCCTCGTCTTCTCCAGCCTGGGGAACCAAGAACGACGTTTAATTCGACACCTGCTTTTGGGAGCCAGAACGATATATATTAAGCACCAGAGGGAGTAGTAGATTATATATACTATAATGTAAAAAATACTAGTAGCTTATACTACTATAATCTGAAGTAAGCTTCACGTGGCTGCTGCTCTCTTTTTCTGGTTAATTAAAATTATATTGGAGAGTTTTTCAAGTAAGTTATTGGTAAACTTTATTGGAGTTGGAATACTTGATGTAATTTTACTAAAATATTATTTGATGATATCTAATATATATTTATTAGAGTATTTTGGTAACTAATCAAACGTAAAATTCTAGTTCAACTTTTTGTGGGCAGTTTATCCATTTAAGTTTTCGAGTTTCGGTTTGATATTTCAACGATTCGATTTCCAGTGTAAGGTACATGATTCGAATCTTAATCTTCATACATTATATTCGTTGGTTTGATTCCTATTTTGAGTTTCTATATTAAGCCTTCCGTTACGGTTTTAATTGTAATCCAACAAGAGCACAAACTTTAAAGTAGTGTTTGGTTATAAAAAATGTAACTCTTCCTGAAATATAAATGTCTTGTATTTTGATACCGGAGTTTCGTACATGTGATACATGCGCCCCAGAAAAAGGATAACCTTCAAAGAATATGATGCTATTTTCGTTCGAAATTCTTCTCCCGAATTTGCCTCTCGAATAAGTTGGATGTTTAACGTGGCTCTATGGTAACATACGTGGACAGATGAGTGACACAATATATGTACTCCGGATAAAATTTGGTAGGAGATTAGGGCTGATAATGCTATATTAAGAACGATACTGGCTTTCAAGAAAACAATGGATAGATTTTTGGGTTTTAATAAACATGTCTCTAATAGTAAATGCACAAATAGGAATTTGGACTGGATCCAAAGTAAATCTGACATGTCTACAGCTTGGTTGTCCAGCTTATTCGAGAGGCAAATTTAGGAAAAGAATTTCGTAGGGAATAGCACTACACTATTTCTAATATTTTTTCTTTTTATCGTGTGTCATAGGCTAAAAAAAGTGAAAATGTATATTGCAAAAATTAAATTTAGATTTTTTCTTTTCTTTTTTAATAAAGAAAGAGTAAAAGAGAATTAGGCACAGTTAAAAAATAAGTCAAAACTAAAAAAAATGGTAAAAAAGGTAAAAAACGAGACAAAATGATGAAAATGAGCAAAAACGGTAAAAAATGAGTAAAAACGGTAAAAAAATGAACCTAAATGGTGAAAAACGAGTCTAACTGGTGAAAATGAACAAAAATGGTGGAAAACGAGCCAAAGCGGTAAAAAAATGAGCCAAAACGGTTAAAAATGAGCCAAATTGGTAAAAAAATAAGCCAAAATGGTAAAAAAACGAGCCTAAATGGTCAAACCCTAGCCTAAACAATAAAAATCGAGCCTAAACGGTCAAACCCGAGCCTAAACAATAAAACTCGAGCCTAAACGGTCAAACTCGAGCCTAAACGGTCAAACTCGAGCCTAAATGATAAAACCCGAGCCTAAACGGTCAAACCCGAGCCTAAATGATCAAACTCAAGCATAAATGGTCAAACCCGAGCCTAAATGATAAAGTCGAGCCTAAATGGTCAAACCCGAGCCTAAACGATAAAACCAGCATATACAATCAAAATCGAGTCACATAATCATATTTTATCAAAGTCTACATTTTTTTGGTCATGTTTTAAATTTTACTTAATAAAAAATTATATTTATTGAGTGATTATGATTTAAATGGGTGTAAATGAGTATAAATGGGTGGGTATGATTTAAATGGGTGTAAATGGGTATGGGTACCCATTTAAAAAATTATATGGGTAATAAATGAGTATGATACCCATACCCACCCATACTCATTTAATTTTTACTCATACCCATCCATATCCACCCATTTGCCACCCCTACTCACATGTGTGGACCAATTTGTTGTCGCTACTGATTTTCTCCCATTACTATTACCCGTGGCCCGTACCTTGGATCGATAGCCAAGATAACCATGAGTATCCAACCACATTTTTTAAGGAAAAAACTTATTTTAGTACCCATTTTTTCTTATCCCTCTTAATTTAGCATTCAATTTTTAAATTGTTTCAAATTTGAACCTATTTTTTCTTCGCTATTTAAGTTGACATTCAATTTTTTTCACTGTTATTCAGTTTAGCACCTTAAGCCCTCAATTTATCAGTTAACTTTAACTAACGTGTTAGTTAATGTTATTTTTAATCCCATTTTAAAAAAAAAATAGTTATTCTAGTCTTTCAATTTATTATTTTTCTCAAAATATTTATGCATATACCCCTTTAACATTTTTGGTGTAAAAGTTGAAAATAAATCAAAATTTTCTAGAATTTTAAATTATAAAAATTTTAAAAACATGTTTTTAAACTCCAGAAAATTAATTTCAAAAAATAGTCTAAAATTATTTAAATTTCAGAAAATTCAAGAAAGTGATTTTAAAAATGATATTTTTTCAAGAATTTTAATAAATTAAATAAAAATAGGGGAAAAATTAGAGTTTTTTTTTCCTTCTTTCCTCCTCACTTCATCTCTTCCTCGTTAATTTTTGTGTTTGTTATGACTGAAATGACATCTTAGTTATCATTGTTATCGTTTACTTCTCTAGTTCTTGCATAAGGATATTGAACTTTGGGTGAGACTAGGGGAAATTTGTATTTGGCAGGATAAAAAATTTGAAGTTTTAATAAATGTCCATGGTCAGGTAAAATTAATTTGATGAGAAATAATCAAAACAGGTGGAGATTTGACGATGATGATGGGTCGATTTCAATTTGTTGCAGAGGAAGGAAGGAATACGAAGAGGGAAGAGGAAGGGGAGGGAAATGGTTAAAATGTGGAGGGTTTTAGAATGTTTTAGAAATTGAGTTTTGAAAGTGTTAAAATTATTTCCTTCATATTTTCAAAATTTTAAATATTTCTAGAGTATTTTTCAAATTTTAAATATTTTTTCTAGAGCTTTTTAGTTTCTTTTTCTACTTTTTCCTATTTTCTTATATGGCTAAAAAATGTTACTTTTTTTATATTTATGGGTTATTTTTTTATTTTCATAATTTTTAAACAAAATTTTGGATTGTTTTGTTATTTATTTTTGAATTTTATTCAAAATTGTTAATGGGCATTTAGGTAATTATATTTTTAAAAAAATAATAAATTGAAGGATTAGAATAACATTTTTAGAAAAATTAGGACTAAAAATGACGTTGACTAACAATGTTCGTCAATATTAATTGAAAATTGAGACTTTAGGTGCTAAAGTGAGTAACGGAGGAAAAGTCGAGTGCTAACTTGAGTAATGGAGGGAAAATAGGGTGCAAATTTGAAACGATCTAAAAATTGGGTGCCAAAACATTTCCTTTTTTTTATAAAATTTTAGTTATGTTATTAGTAATTACCATTATAACATTAGAAATCGAACCCGAAACCTACAGCATAAATTCAATATATACTAACTAGTTAAAAATACTAAATAAATGCTATTAATTACTAGAGTTTATGAAAAAAGGTTCTAGGAAATGATACTATGATTTTATTTTATTATATTTTTTTAAAAAATATTTATTAATCATCGTTATAAAATATAATATAAATTCATAATTTATATTATAAAAATAATTTTGGTACTAAAATCAATAAAGCACGAGTATCAATATTCAGGTTTATGTAAATGCAGATAACGATTAGAGAACTTTTCTTTTACTTTGGATGGTGGAGTGATGTTTAGGAAGACGTAACAAAAAGGCTCTAGGAAATGATGCTACGCTATGATTTTATTTTATTATTATTTTTAAAAAAATTATTTATTGACATCATTGTAAATTTCAGTCAAACTTAAAACATGTAGAAGAAAAAAATCAATTTTACGGATTTTATAGAAAATGCAATTCCCTTCTTATTTTAGACAGAATTTTCTTAAAGTTCATTCACAAAAATTAACTTTTTACTTTGTCGCACGCCGAAAATTAAAAATTCGCGAGTATACGATGAATTTGAGACCTTACGATGCTCGGCGTAAAAGGACGCGTCGCAACATGCAATGAAGTCGTCACCCTAATTTTTGTTTCTAGGCTTAGGGAACCTAATCGTCATGGCATAAAAAATAAAATAAAATACATAAATAAACTAAAGGCACAAAAAGAGGGTCTAAACCCAAGAACAAAGGTTCGGGGTCGTATTATGGACTCGGGAAAGTGTTAGGCACCCGAGTCACATCCGAAAACGGTTACCGGTTGATAAGAGAGGTGTTTAAAAGATGTTTGATAAAAATGCGTTTTAAAAGGGGGTCCTTAGAGGAATCGTCACTTTAGTCTTTTCCATGATCGGGACCGTTCAGGAATAATTAATCGTTGGACGGGGTTACCGTTTTAAAAATCTTTTCGGACGGGGTTACCGTTTTCAAGACCGATCGATTATCCCTGACCGTAGTGTGATGGGACCGAATTTTTCGTAAGACCGAATGAGCGCCCTCTATTTCATCATCGGGCCATGCATGTTTAAATTAATTACTAAGTGATTCTACCATGGATTGCTAACAGAATACAAATTTAAATGAGAGATAATTTAAAATGATAAACCGATGTGGGATCGAAGCCACCAAACACATGCAGTCAATATAAACGGAATTTAAAATAAATGGGCATGACATTTAAAGCGAGTCATTTAAACAAATTGTTCATGTGGGTTGTGTTTCTACCCGATTTTTTATTCTTCATCAAAATATTTTTCACATATTCAAACGTCATTTTTTCTAAAATCATGCATCCATTTATTTTCGTCCAACTGATGTTTATTTTTACGCTTAATGTCATTTAAATTTTATTCCATAATTTTTTCACATTTTTATCACTTTTCCCGTTCGAACTCGTATCGGTTCTGAGTAAAATTCTCAAAACAAATGATCGAACATTTTTATTCATTAACTACTTATTTTTTATTATTATTTTAACTCGCGCTATCTCGTTGTATTTCGCTCAATTTTTTATTTTAGTATTTTTTACGCTCGAACGAACTTTTATCGCTTGCAAACGAATATTTTTTATCGAACTTTATGGCGAACTTTTCACCACTTACTGTGTGCTAATAATTTTATTTCATTTTATTTCATTTTATTCTACATTTTAGTAGTTTCGGTTCGAGTTTTTATTTATTTTCAGGCGAAATTGCTCGTACCACCAACTCGAGCCAAAAAATAATCAAAGGGAGAGTCAAGGATCAATGACAGCCGTTGGATCTAGTTTTGGTTGACCAAGAGAGTCAAACCAGATCCAACGACCTACATATTTAACACGTCATTAGGCATGTTAATAGCTTTGTTCATGCACGAACCCAGGAAGTAAGCTTCTCCTCGTCTCTTCGCCTCGATCGTCGTCCCTACGCGACCAGCAACCTCGAATCTCCCAACCAACCTCAGCCACACAACCACTGCAACACTGCTCCTCCCTTGCTCCCCAAGTCAGCCTCGTCCATGAGCATTTTTCTTCGCTAAACTCACGCGATTATCGGCTATAAATAGCTAGCTCCCTCCCTCATTTTTCCTTGCCAATTCACGAACACTCTCTCCCTCTCTAGCATTGCTCTCTATCACGAGCAATTGCCTACTTCAACCAAAGGTTGAAGTTACTCAAAGTTTAAAGTTTTTTTCAAACGTTTGTATGCGTTTTCTTTCAAAAAAAATCATTCGTTCGTGTTTTGATGAAAACGATGGCTGTTTTGCATCTAAATAATTTATTTTTAATGTCTATTTTAATTACATTGCTTCGTTTTAACAAATCGTTTAACTATTTGGACGAATTTCAGAGTTTTCGTTAATTAAGTTTAAACTCATTTTTAATTATTTTGGCACTATTTTGATCAAATCTTCCTACTGTGATTACGTGCGTAGCTTCCTGTGTGTGTAAGGTTTTTTTATGGCCAAAATCGGAGCTTGATGGTGACTAGTTTTTCTCGCCGGCGACACCAGGAAGACGATGAACAGGAAGCGCGGGCAGCAGCAGCGGTGCAAATTCGGTGCAAATGGGGAGCAAATGTTTGGGTGATGGTGCAGCAGGGGTGTAAATTCCAGCATGGATAGTCCGGGGACCAAATTTTGGTCCCGAACTAAACTGACAGTGGGACCCCCACTGTCAGTTATTTTCTTAAAAAAAATAAATTAAAAGCCTCAGCCAATGGCAGCGCGCGCGTGGCACGCTGCCATTGGCTGAGGCATTTAGTTTTTTTCCCCCCTCATGTTTTAAATCAATTTTTTTATAATAAATACTGAAATTTTTTTTATAAAAAATATACCATTATTTTTAATTTTTTGAGATCTATAAATTGAGACTAGGTTTGTATTATTTGGACACTAAAAACAATTCGAGTTTTTTACATTTTTTTCCTTTTTTAAATGCTTATTTTCATAATAATTATTCAAAATAATTTTATACCATTATTTTTACACTTATTTTTAATTTTTTGAGATCTATAATTTGGACACTAAAAAAAATCAGAGTTTTTTACACTTTTTTTTCATTTTCTTCTTTTTTAAATGATTTTTTTATAATAATTACTCAAAATATTTTAAAAGTAAAACATATTTGAAAATAAAAACACACAATTTGAAAATAAAACACACAATTCGAAAATAAAACACACAATTTGAAAGTAAAACATACAATAACAAACTAGTTCTCAAACAACTCCTTCAGTAGCATCTTATACATATTTTCATCTACAGCATCACGATCTTCTTTGTTCTTCAAGGACAAGAACATCTCCATCTTCCTAACACGTGCATACTCCAACATAGCTGATGTCGTACTAGCCCTGGATTGTTCAAGGTTTTCACGAGCATGACCTAAATTAGATAACTCCTCCTCAATAGCAACTTTTGATTTTCTAGAAGTCGATGATTTGCTCGATGAAGCTCTAGCTTTCTTCTTTGTTGCATCCCTACCTTCTGGCCGTACAATGGAAGGAGCTGAGGAATCAACGTCATCGCCACCACTTTTTCTCTTCGATCCGCTACTTGCAGATTCATTTGCTCCTGGCATATATTTGGGTTGCTCGCGAACCAACTTCCACTCTTCCAGCAAGGAAAGCCTTTTACCTTCGCACTCTTGATACAACTCTAGACCCTTGGCTATGTAGTCATCATCGGACCAACCACTACACCTCACTCTACATGCTCTATTGTAATAACCAATAAAACTACATATTTTTTTATTGATTGTACGAAAATGACTTTTGCACTGTACCCCTAACCTCTTTTTTCCACCTTGGAAGTTTTCATTCACATAGTCTGCAATTTTCCCCCAGAAAGTATCACCCTTTTGATTCATCCCCAATTCACTATCATTACTAACGTGGAAATAACCAGTTAATAAAGATTTGTTCTCTTCCATGCTCCAAGCGTCGTAACCTGATCTCTGGGCTGATTGTTGGGTTGGAGCAAGAAAACTGAGAGGGGTATCCCTATCAACATTTCCCATAGATATTTGTGTGGAAAATTCTGGGAAATCACTTGATCCACTACTGAAACGGGGTGTGTTTGGCTCATTAGTTTGTTCACTATTTGGATAGCGCACAGGAGCGGGAACATAGTTGTTTCCAGGAACAGGTTGATAGCCATAAGGCATATAAGGATGATTATACGGGTATTGCATGCCAAAATTTGGGGGCATCATATACTGCAATCCAAAATTAGGCTGCATCCCCGTATTCTGAGGATTTTCTGAGCATTGACTGTTTGGGTTCGGAGGTCACATATTTGGATTTTGAGCTTGGTTAGGGAAGTTGTAATTTGAAAAAATATTATAATTTTGTGAAGGATCCATGAAAGAGTTTGAAGATTGTAAAAGACTCAGATTTTTTTTGGTGTCCAAATGACACAAACACAAGCTCTATTTATAGATCTCAAAAAAAAAATAATGGTATTTTTTTTTTGGGTGTCCAAATGACCTCCACTACCTCCACTACCTTCTGATTTTATCATGACAACACAATACACGTGATGTCTCATCTTTCTATATCTTATCTTCAGATTGAATTATTGAGAAAACACAACACTCTAGATTCTGAAGAGATAAGAACGTCCCCACCTCCACTACCTTCTGATTTTATCATGACAAAACACCACATGTGATGACTCATCTTTCTATATCTTATCTTCAGATTGAATTATTGAGAAAACACAACACTCTAGATTCTGAAGAGAGAAGAACGTCCCCACCTCCACTACCTTCTGATTTTATCATGACAAAACACCACATGTGATGGCTCATCTTTCTATATCTTATCTTCAGATTGAATTATTGAGAAAACACAACACTCTAGATTCTGAAGAGAGCAGAACGTCCCCACCTCCACTACCTTCTGATTTTATCATGACAAAACACCACATGTGATGGCTCATCTTTCTATATCTTATCTTCAGATTGAATTATTGAGAAAACACAACACTCTAGATTCTGAAGAGAGCAGAACGTCCCCACCTCCACTACCTTCTGATTTTATCATGACAAAACACCACATGTGATGGCTCATCTTTCTATATCTTATCTTCAGATTGAATTATTGAGAAAACACAACACTCTAGATTCTGAAGAGAGCAGAACGTCCCCACCTCCACTACCTTCTGATTTTATCATGACAAAACACCACATGTGATGGCTCATCTTTCTATATCTTATCTTCAGATTGAATTATTGAGAAAATGAAGTGATTGGAGTTCGAAGACCATTCATTATAAAAATGGTATTGCACATCATATGAATACCACTTAAAACTTTTCAGTTCAAATCTTTTTCTTCATATCATCCAATGGATCTACCCAATGATCCCTTCAGTCTCGAAGAGATCCAACGACAATGGGAGTTGGAAGAATCAATACTCGATAGGCAACAAGAACTTCTTGAAGAGCTGTAGAGGCGAAACAATCGATCACATAAGAGAAAATCTATAAGCAGGGATCATGCAGCTGCCCATCAAAGGCTCATGGCCGACTATTTTGACGACCCATGCACTTACACTGAAATGCAATTTAGAAGAAGATTTAGAATGAGAAGGTCACTATTTCTTCGAATTGTAGAAGTTTTATCAAACTACGACAACTACTTCACTCAAAGGCTTAATAATGCGGGCAAGGTTGGTTTGACGCCTATCCAGAAGTGTACAACTGCCATGCGTATGCTCGCATATGGAGTCGCCGGGGATGCTTGTGATGAGTATGTGAAGATTGGAGAAACCACTGCACTTGAGTGCACTCGTATTTTTTGCGAAGGAATAATTGCCTTGTTTCAAGATAAATACTTAAGACGGCCAAATGTGGAAGACGTGCAAAGGTTACTCCGAGTTGGTCAGGAGCGTGGTTTCCCCGGAATGATTGGAAGTATCGATTGCATGCACTGGCAGTGGAAGAATTGTCCTAAGGCTTGGCAAGGGCGGTTTACTAGTGGACACAAGGGCACGACAACAGTTATCCTTGAGGCAGTGGCGTCCTATGATTTGTGGATAAGGCATGCTTTTTTTGGCTTGCCCGGAACATTGAACGACATCAATGTACTAGATAGGTCACCAGTTTTTGACGACATTGAGTCTGGTGAAGCTCCAAGGGTGGACTACACTGTGAATGGCCGACAGTACAATCTTGCATACTATCTTGCCGACGGAATCTACCCTAAATGGCCTGTCTTCGTCCAGTCGATTCAATTGCCCCAAGGAAATAAAGCGCAATTGTTTGCCAAACAACAAGAATCATGTAGGAAGGATGTGGAACGTGCATTCGGGGTACTCCAAGCACGCTTCTCCATTATTCGTCAACCAGCCAGGATATGGGATATCGATGTCTTAGGTAAAATAATGAGGGCGTGTATTATTTTACATAACATGATTGTGGAGGATGAACGAGATACATATTCACGAAATTGGGAAAATATCGACTTCGATCAGTCGGATAGTCCCGGGTCTAGCTCTTTGTTCAATGTCCAAACGCAAGTGCTGCCTCAATATGAAGTGCATGTCCAAGGCCGATCCGAATCATATATTCATACTAGAGCCGAGCTACGTGATAGAGCACTCCATATTCAGTTGAAAAAGGATCTCGTCGAGCACATCTGGAATAAATTTGGAACAACCCTCGATTAGATTTAATAAAATTATTTCTCACGTTTACCAGTTTATTTTGTGTGTTTCTCAAGTTTACGAGTTTATTTTGTGTGTATTTTCTTGTTCGTTTGCAATAATCTAAGTCGATGTTTGATTTACTGAGTGATAAATAATATCGTGTGTTACTCTTAAAAAATATTATATTATTTATTTTATTAAAAAAGTATAGATTTTTCAAAATCTGAAAAAAATTATGAAATTTAATTAATTTATATTAAAATAATATTATTTATTATTTATTACTATATTATAAAAAGTAATTATTATAGTAATTATAAATTTAATAAGAAAAGAAATGAAAAATATGGTGGGGTATATGATAAATGATGTGGAAGGGAGAGAAAGTTTTTAACACCCTGAATAATCCCCTACTGTGAGCGCGTGGGTGTTAAATGCTTTTTGGTTGGGTGTTAAGCTGATGTGGCAGTGAGAGAAAGTGAATAACACCCTAAAATTTGATCCCCTGCTGTGGATGGTCTTAAGGTTGGTCTGGGTTTGGTTTTTGCTGGGCCGCGCCAAGTCTGGCCCAGCTGAAGAGAAGAAGAACGCGGGCGTGGTGCCCGCGTGAGAAAGAAATGTTGGGCTAGTTCTGGCCCAGGGCAGAGAAAAAAAAAGCTGGGCTTCTTGAGCCCAGCTGAAGAGAGGGAAGCGTGGGCTGCTTTAGCCCACGCAGAAAGCCAGCCCAGTGGGCGGGCCCAGTCTTGGGCCCAGCTAGTGAAGCCCATTTTCGGCCCACTAGGCCAAGCCCAATTTTCGGCCCATCACTTTATTTTTCGTGCCTTGGTGCATTTGTACTATTTTTTTTCGCACTTGTATTTTTCGTACTTGTACTATTTATTTATTTTTCGCGCTTGTACTGTTTTTTTTTGCACGTGTATTATTTATTTTTCGCACACTTGCACTGTTTATTTATTTTCGTATGCTTGTATGTTTAATTATTTATTTTCGTATGCTTTTGCATGTTTAATTATTCTGTTTGTATAAAATCGTCAAAAATAATTATTTCCCTTGCATACAATAATTTTAATGCCGATTATTCGAATGCTCTTCCCGTTTGCATGCTCTCGAATGCCAAAATAATTATTCTGCTCGCGTTTAATTGCTAAATTAATTATTTCGCTTGCATACGATAAGTCGTTAAATATTTATCTATTTCCGATCATCATTTTCCCAAACTAATAATCTCGTCTTTGTAGGGTGAATCAACCGATACCCTTCACAAGTACGCATTCCTTACCCTTTTATTTATTCTACGCCTTTTTTTGCATATACGCTCGTATGCATGAATTATTTAGAAATGTTAAATTTAATTTATCCATTGGGCATGATCACTAACTTAGGACTTTTTATTTTTCAAACATGTTTAAACGCCTCTTTCTCCAGTGACCTTTTTAGGATGAGACTCGGGTGCCTAACACCTTCCCGAGTCCATAATACGACCCCGAACCACCGTTCTCGGGTTCAGACCTAGTTTGCCTTAGTTTTTATTTTTTATGCATGACAATAGGTTCCCTAAACCTAGAAATAAATTAGGGTGGCGACTTCATCGCATCATGTGAGATGAGTCCAGATTTCATCTCACATCTCGTCCCAAACCCGCGTCGCATTAGGAAAATTCCAAAAAAGGGGTGCGACAGTTTGGCGACTTCACTGGTGACTAATAGGGTCGAAGCCGGATTTTTTTTTGAGGTGTTTGTTTTTTTCATATGATTTTTGTACATGATTAATTATTTTTCATATATTTAATTGATATGATAAATTCTTGTATTATCACATGATTTTTATGCATGATTATTGTTTTTATTTGTTAATAAATTGTTCACATGATTCGATGTTATTCGCTTTGATAAACTGTCATTGCATATGCAATTTCACGCATAATCCCTATCGCCGGGCATTTCCAAATAAGATTAGGAGGTTAGTAGTGAAGTCCTGGGACACGTGTCCCAGTAAGCTTTCACGAACGCTAAACTCAGACTTGAACCCCTAAATGGGTGAGCACCCCGATCCTTTGATGTTTCGGTAAGCAATCACATATCGATTTACTGAGGGACCACTTTTATGGTATCGTCCGGAGCCTTCCAGCCAGTTAGAAGTAGTAGATGTCACCCCAGTATATGCATCATATTGAAATGCGTATATTGTGACTTTGTTTCACTTTTTTCATATGATTTCTTAAAGTTTTCCACACTTACAATAGATTTCGCAATTTCTCTACATTTACAATTGTTTTCCCATATTTACAAATTTTTCGCAAATTTTTTCACATTTACAAATTTTTTCCTCAAATTTTCTACATTTACAAAATTTTCCGTAATTCTTCCACATTTACAAAAAAAATTCAAATTTTCCATATTGGCAAATTTATCCGTAAATTTGTCACATTTGCAATTTTTTCGCAATTTCTCCATATTTGCAAGTTTTTTGCAACGTACCTATATTGCAAATTTGTTCCACGATTTCTCAATATCTGTAAATTTTTCCGCAATCTTTCACATGTATAATTTTCCGCAATTTTTCACGCTTTCAAAATTTATCTACAATTTGTTCACGTGTCAAATTTTTCCATGTGTACAATTTTTCCACACGTGTCAAATTTTTCCACGTGTGTAATCATTTTCTCAATTTTTCACATTGATAAAATTTTTCGAAAGTTTTTCCATGTGTGTAAATTCTTCCGCAATTTTCCCATGTATACAAAAAAATTTGCAATTTTTCACATGCAAATTCTTTCAGGATTTTTCCATGTTTATAATTTTGTCTCAATTATTTTCGTAATTCTCCATGCCTGCGATTTTTTATGGTACCTATATTATTGCTATTATTGTACTTACCTCTCTCTTTCTCTCGCAGCATGGAGACCTCGGGATACCATTTCACATACATATCATGGCTAAGACTTATGATTATTTCCTTTCATTTGTTTTCAGGTTAAAAATGGCTCCTGAAAAGCAAATGGCTCCCCACATGCTCCCTATAACTAGACTTCGAATACAAAAGATGGTCGAAAAGGTTCAGGCATTAGAAGCAAGGGTGGAGAAACTCGAAGAATATATTCGGGTAGCCATGGAAGGCACCACACCAGCCAAAAAAGAACAAGATGAGGAATTCTATGGCAGTGGCAAGATCCTTCTAGTAGTCCCACGCTCACCTCAGGCACTGTGTTCAGACAAAGTGCACCGCTGGTTGAACCCACTCTTAATCTTGGCAAAATATTTTTCTGAGCTCCTAGGGGCAATCAGATACAACCACATGTGTCCTTTGGGTATTCATCAACTACTAGTATCAATAGATTAAGTCTATTAGAAGAGAATGAGGGTTCCCTTCGACCCAGCAAGCTCCTCCGGACATGTGTATGGTACCAGGGATTACCATACCTCAGAAATTTAAGATTTCAGAATTTGAGAAGTACACTGAGATTGTGTGCCCCAATACTCACCTCAACAATTACTGCAATGAGATGTCGGAGGTGATACATAATGAACCTTTGTTGATCTATTTATTCAGGGAGAGTCTGGCCAAGCACGCCTTGACTGGATACATGGGGCTGGATAAGATCAAGATCATAACCTGGAGAAAAGGACCGGTGAATCGGTGACGGCTTATGCTCTGAAATGGAGAGAGTTAGCCGCTGAAATCTCTCCTCCTTTGAGCGACAAAGAATTCATTTTCTACAAGCACCTTCCAAGCTCCTTACAACACTCATCTCATCTTCAATCCGTCCACCAGTTTCCCTAACATGGTCTAAGTGGCAGAAAGAGTGGAACGAGGAATCAAATCCTGAAGGATCATTGTTTCCACGCCAAAGGAAACACTCAAGAGATCGCCTATCACGGAGAGAGATGTCAGCTTTGCCACCGACCGACCAGGATGCAGGCAACCTTTTCTATCGCCTCAACCGCCACCTCTTCCCGTTCCTTTGGGAGAGATTTACAAGCATCTATGGGTAGCGGAGCAAATCGCGCCCACTCCAACTTATACGACCTCCTTATCCAAAACGGTGCAATGAGACTAAAATTGGGGGGCAAGCAGTTGGAATGACAACCAGAAGAAGGCGTCAGAGAGCATCAAAGATTGAACACATTTTTACTAGGGGCAAGGCATAGGGATCATTAATTTGCCACAAAGAGCTCGTTATGTCCATCCTCCCCTTGCATTCAGATCATCGCTATTCAGCGGAAAAGAGGAGACCTTTGCTATCACCAGATGCCCTTCGCCAATAATTCTTCATCTTGGTGAAGAAACATAAATAGATGTGTGTTCTTCAGGGACCCCAATCCACATACTTAATGTATTCCGACCCTGTGCTACAGTGATATTTACGCCCTACACGGTCCTCAAACTGCAAATTCAAAATTCAAAATGGTCAAATTTTTCATATTCTGAATTTGATCACCACAATCATTCTCTGCAAGATCTCTCCGTGTACAGGCACCATGATTGTATGGTGGAGATCAGGCCTCTAATGTGTGGGCCAAATGAGGTTCAAGCTACAAATCAAATCAGCAACTGGCCATTCCTAGCATAGAAGATGTCTTCTCGAGAAGAGTAGTCAAGGAGCGAATCTGGAAAGATTTTTAAACGGTCACTACAATGAGTTAGCTTCTTTGCAAAATATCTTGAATCTGCAAACAACCAGTCTCAAGGTTCATTTTGAACTCATCTTTCCTTGGCAATCTGACCAAATCCGGAAGTGATTTAGCTATTCCAAAGGCTGAATCCACATGAGAAGACTACACATGCAATCTTGAGCAATGAGTTATCATCTGATTATCCAGAAAACTGTCTAAGCTCAGAACACCAGTCAAGAACTTAATGGTCGATCATTCGAAATGCTGTGATTGGCTATGTTTATAGCAATACTATCATCCAGTTTGAATACAAAAGATATGGGATCAAAGTCACCAAGGCTATTCCGCGCTAACAGTGGCGGAGCCACGAAGAGACTAGGAGGGGGCTACAGCCCCCTCTAGCATTTTAAAAAAAAATTATCAAGTAGGGATTTTGACAGGGATTTTGTGGTGCAAGGATTAAAATTATAGCAAAGAATTGCTTAATTTGTTTAGAATAGTAAAAGTCATTGCTTATCCTATGCTTGTATCTTGAATAAGTGTGTATTTTTATAGCTAGAAGTGATTAATGTAAATCTAATTAATTTGAGTATCAATTTCAGATAAAAAGTTACACTATTCATCTCCTATACTTCAAATACCTAATTGAAATAAGACTAAGCTGTTAATAGAAAAAGATCATACCAAAAATGATGTAGTCCAAGCTCTATATTGTCTTCTTATTTATCTTTTTATTAAGTTTATCTAAATATTTGTTATTTAGTGACGGATACAAATATTCTTAAACATTTTTTCAATTTTTCGTTCAGCTCGTTTGCCTTCTCTTTAAAATATTCCAAAAAAAAAAATTCGGGGGCGCTGCCCCCGAACCCCCGCATCCCCTGAATACAGATCCTAAATCCATCACTAATCTCGCCCCCTCAATCATCAAATCCTGGCTCCGCCACTGCGCGCTAACAAGCCTGTTTGGGGGTGTAAGTTACCGAAGCTTTTCTCTCTATCCGCCTCCTCAGGAAAATCTATCATCAAGACACTACCGTTGCCAGGTGCCTTTTGCAAGCAGGACCCTTGACCTTACAAAAACATGATGAATAGGTGTTCCCCTAGGGTCCCGATCAACATATTTAAATCGGTCATGTTCTGTGGCATAAGGACATTCACGCCCCGCCATGCTCCAAACTACGGACTCAAATTCAATCATGGTCAAATCTTTCAAGTGTCGAATTTGATCTTGTTCCAAAGCAATCACCGGCGTCTCCCTTCCCAAGCAGTTGATCATGATCGAACGGGTATTAATCCTTTCATAAGTGGGTAGCTTTTAAAGGATGACTATCACCCATGATCGAATGACCTTCTCTTCATCACCACTTTGGGGAATGAATGAAAGCTTCCCTTTGTATCTCAGTCAAGCTCATCAGCTTGGAGAACGAAGGGCCGCTATTTCGCTCACAAAGGGGTGGCCTACAGTATCCAGTACAGATCCTCTCGAAGGAGGAGTAGAAAAGCTAGATCCCGCCATCTGGGATAGCAAAATGGTCGTCTGAGAAGAAGGTGTTCCCCCTATCGATCCGACAGGGAGGTCTGAAGGTTTCAGAGCAGTCTGTTGTGTTATCACAGAAATATCAGTAGTGGCGAAAGGAAAAAGTTGTCTCCGGATCGCAAAGGGAATGTTAGAGGACGAAGGTCGCGTCAACTCCGAATCAGAAGCCATGATCGTTCCAATTTCCTCGTACAACAGAGCTTGGCTATTAAGGACGCTCACTTAACGAACCAAGGCTCTCAATGAAAGCACCACTTTGATAAGATTTGACCTTTAGGACGATCAGAGATCAGGCGGTTGTGGATCGGAGTCACTGTTGGCGACGTCGAGTGTACCTGCAAAGCGCCGGAGGGGGGGCTCCGGCGTAGACGCTCCGATGCTTAAGTTAGTATGGTTGTTCAAAATAGCAGAGGTTCTAGATCACGATCGAAGGCTTACTTGGTGTTTAAAATGAGAGGGTATTTATAGGCCGGTCAAGGCGATATCTCTGGTGGAGGGCGATATCTGGGGGAGATAACGCCCCGGATATCGTCAGGGACGATATCTGGAAGTGACATCATGGGCGATATCTCGGATGATGAGGCCAGGGACGATACCTTCGAGGGTGACCGCGGCAGACCTGGGATGGGATAACGTCGTGCGTGTGGATAATAGACGCGTGAGACCCCTCCCCCGCTGATGTCGACCATCCCAGGAAGGTTCTCTTGGTCAAAGAGCGGCAGCCAGGGTTCCGTCCTTGGCATGGGGGCATAATGACGAGAATACCCCTGGAATTGCCTTAATTGTTATCACTTGTATGATAGAAACTGGATGACCTGTTCTCCAGAAATGCATAAATTTTTTGAACCTTCTCTTGATAGGGAAGTTGTTTTCACCTTGATAAAACGCTGGGGGCAAACCTTAGGGTAGTGTGGGAATACTTTCATATACAACATATATGATTTATTCTCGTTATTTTCCCATTTATCATTTGCTCTCTTTCTTTTCCATGCTGCTTCGTGTTTGTTTCTTTCCTACTCGCAGGGTACAGGTATGGAAAAGAAATTCCGACGAAGCCTCGCAAAATGGGTCTCGATGAGAAAATCATCATCTTCCCCTCATCATCAGCAAAACCTCCAATAAGAGCATAGGCCGCGAATTCGCGCACCATCCAAGCAAAGCCTCCAAACGGAGCACTAATCTGCAAATCCGCGCACCATCCAAGCAAAGCCTCCAGCCGGAGCACCAATCCGCAAATCCGCGCACCATCCAAGCAAAGTCTCCAGTCGAAGCACCAAGCTACGAATCTGCGAGCCATCCAAGCAAAGCCTCCAACCGGAGCTCCAATCTTCAACCTCACAAATCCATCGTGCAGCGGCTCAGTTCCCACACAATTCAATTGTGCGGCGGATCACACTCCCCCACCATCCGAGCAACCGAATGAAGCACGTTACCACTCCACCATCAACTTCATATGGCAGTTCACACCCCATCCAATCAACACCCGAATGGAGTACGTTACCACTCCTCATCAATTTCATGCGATGGTTCACACCTCCATTCGCCAATCAAACATCCGAATGGAGCACGTTACTACTTCACCATCAACTTTGTACGGCGGTTCATTCCCTCACGATCCGAGAATTCGAATGGAGTACGTTACCACTCCTTCATCAACTTCGTATGGCGGTTCACGCCCTGTCCAATCAACACCCGAATGGAGCACGTTACCACTCCACCATCAACTTCGTGCGACGGTCCATTCTCCCACCATCCAATCAATATCCTAATGAAGGTATGTTACCGCTTCCCTTCCGATCCTTTTTCAAGTCGAGATGACTCGGTCATCCACTTTTCAGTCATGTCGTGCGGTGACTTGGACACCCACTTGCCAATGTCCTTTTTCAAAATGTTGTAAGCGGTCACGTCCCCACAACATGTCTTTTTTCAAAATATTGTAAGCGGTCACGTCCCCACAACATGTCTTTTTTAAAAATGTTGTAAGTGGCCACGTCCCCACAAACATGTCCTTTTTTAAAATATTGTAAGCGGTCACATCCCCACCACATGTCTTTTTTCAAAATATTGTAAGCGGTCACGTCCCTGCAACATGCCTTTTAACGGTGTGAAAGGTCATGTCCCTCACATCCTATTTTTAAATGATGTCACATCATGTCTTTCAAAATGTTGTGATTGGTCATGCCTTCGCAACATATCTTTAAATGTCCCCACATATATCTTGTCGTTATTTTATGGGTCCACGTCAATGCCCGGAGACCGATAGCATCGCACGGACATGCATTTACATCTTCAGCACCAACCTCCAACGGGCAACAGTGTCCAAGAGGAATTCAGTACTGACATCTAACGGGCAGCGGCATCCGAAAGGATTTCATCATTGACATATGACAGGCAGCAGCGCCCGAACGGATTCCTCAACATCACCATCCTGGCGGGCAGCAGCGTCCGAGTGGATTTTTCACCATTAGCGAACCTCACTATCAGAGATCGTCTTCGGAAATCAACATCTTCTCGCTATCAGAGAACCTCGCCATCAGAGGTCTTATCTCACTATCAGAGATCATCAACCTCGCCATCAGAGATCTCATCTCACTATCAGAGATCATCCACCTCGCTATCAGAGAACCTAGCTATCAGGGATCATCCGACCTCGCTATCGGAGATCGCCCTCACTATCAGAGAAGACCTCCTCGCTATCAGAGATCACCTCACTATCAGAGATCCACATCCGACCTCGTTATTAGAGATCATACTCGCTATTAGAGAAGACCATCAACCACCTCACTATCAGAGATCGTCCTCAGAAATCAACATCCCGACGGGCAGCAGCATCCGGATGGATTTCAGCGCCAACCTTCAACGGGCAGCAACGTCCGAGTGGGGTTTGTCATTCCAATTTCCACATCAATGTCTCAAGGGGCAACAACGCCCGAGCGAAGCTACATCACCATCATACTTCTGCATCAACAGCAATAAACTGCGAGTGCTACCCTAGCCGGAGCTGAGTTTACTCTTCTACATCAACAGCAACGGACTAGAAGTGCTACCCTCGCCGGAGCTGAGTTTACTTTTCTGCATCAACAGTGTATGGACTGCGATACCCTCGCCCTACCCGACTTCCATTTCTGCACCAGCGTATGGACTACGAGTGCTACCCTCGCTGGAGCTGAGTTTACTTTTCTGCATCAACAACGTATGGACTGCGAGTACTACCCTCGCCCTACCTGATTTCCACTTCTGCAACAGCGTATGGACTACGATAGCCTCGTCCGAATACGCTTTTCATTTTTGCATCAACATCCGTGACTGCGATAGCCTCGCCAGGATACGCTTTACATTTCTGCATCGGCATCCGTGACTGCGATAGCCTCGCCCGGATACGATTTTCATTTCTGCATCGACATTCGTGACTGCGATAGCCTCGCCCGGATATGATTTCCATTTCTGCATCAGCATCCGTGACTGCGATAGCCTCGCCCGGATACGATTTCCGTTTCTGTATCAACATCCGTGACTGCGATAACCTCGCCCGGATACCTTTACTTTTCTGCATCGACGTTCGTGACTGCGATAGCCTTGCCCGGATACCTTTACTTTTCTGCATCGACGTTCGTGACTGCGATAGCCTCGCTCGGATACCTTTACTTTTCTGCATCGGCATCCGTGACTGCGATAGCCTCACCCGGATACGATTTCCATTTCTGCATCAACATCCGTGACTGCGATAGCCTCGTCCGGATACCTTTACTTTTCTGCATCGGCGTTCGTGACTACGATAGCCTTGCCCGGATACCTTTATATTTCTGCATCAGCGTCCGTGATTGCGATGGCCTCGTACAGTCGCATCATCATTCTTACTTTTCTGCACAAGCATCCGGATAACGATAGCCTCACACGAACACACAGTTACATCTTCTGCATCAACATTCAATAAGACAATAACCTCGCCCAAGTCAGAATTCGCAGCTCACTCCCAGGTAAGTCTGCATTTGCATCACTGACACGGGAGCAACCATCTTTACTGCTCATCAAAAATCTCGGTTACACCAGATTTTTGATAAAACAGTAAAGAGGGGGCAACTGTTGCTACCCGATTTTTTATTCTTCGTCAAAATATTTTTCACATATTCAAACGTCATTTTTTTCTAAAATCATACATCCATTTATTTTCGTCCAACTGATGTTTATTTTTACGCTTAATGTCATTTAAATTTTATTCCATAATTTTTTCACATTTTTATCACTTTTCCCGTTCGAACTCGTATCGGTTCTGAGTAAAATTCTCAAAACCAATGATCAGACATTTTATTGCTTGCAAACGAATATTTTTTATTTTAGTATTTTTTACGCTCGAACTTTTATTGCTTGCAAACGAATATTTTTTATTGAACTTTATGGTGAACTTTTCGCCACTTACTATGTGCTAATAATTTTATTTCATTTTATTCTATATTTTAGTAGTTTCGGTTCGAGTTTTTATTTATTTTCAGGCGAAATTGCTCGTACCACCAACTCGAGCCAAAAAAACAATCAAAGGGAGAGTCAAGGATCAATGACAGCCGTTGGATCTGGTTTTGGTTGACCAAGAGAGTCAAACCAGATCCAACGGCTTACATATTTAACACGTCTTTAGGCATGGTAATTGCTTGGTTCATGCACGAACCCAGGAAGCAAGCTTCTCCTCGTCTCTTCGCCTCGATCGTCGTCCCTACGCGACCAGCAACCTCGAATCTCCCAGCCAACCTCAGCCACACAACCACTGCAACACTGCTCCTCCCTTGCTCCCCAAGTCAGCCTCGTCCATGCGCATTTTCTTCGCCAAACTCACGCGATTATCGGCTATAAATAGCTAGCTCCCTCCCTCATTTTTCCTTGCCAATTCATGAACACTCTCTCCCTCTCTAGCATTGCTCTCTATCACGAGCAATTGCCTACTCAAAGTTTAAAGTTTTTTTCAAACGTTTGTATGCGTTTTCTTTCAAAAAAAATCATTCGTTCGTGTTTTGATGAAAACGATGGTTGTTTTGCATCTAAATAATTTATTTTTAATGTATATTTTAATCACATTGCTTAGTTTTAACAAATCGTTTAACAATTTGGACGAATTTCAGAGTTTTCGTTAATTAAGTTTAAACTCATTTTTAATTATTTTGGCACTGTTTTGATCAAATCTTCCTGCTGTCATTACGTACGTAGCTTCCTGTGTGTGTAAGATTTTTTTATGGCCAAAATCGGAGCTTGATGGTGACTAGTTTTTCTTCCTGGGTCGCCGGCGGTAGCGCCGGCGACACGAGGAAGACGATGAACAGGAAGCGCAGGCTTCTGTTTTAAGGTTGGTCTAGGTTTGGTTTTTGCTGGGCCGCGCAAAGCCTGGCCCAGCTGAAGAGAAGAAGAACGCGGGCGTGGTGCCCGCGTGAGAAAGAAATGTTGGGCCAGTTCTGGCCCACTGCAGAGAATGAAAAAGCTGGGCTTCTTGAGCACAGCTAAAGAGAGGGAAGCGTGGGTTGCTTTAGCCCACGCAGATAGCCAGCCTAGTGGGCTGGGCTGTCCTGCGCCCAGCTGGTGAGGCCCATTTTCGGCCCACTGGGCCGAGCCCAATTTTCGGCCCATCACTTTATTTTTCGTGCCTTCGTGCATTTGTACTATTTTTTTTCTCGTACTTGTACTATTTATTTATTTTTCGTGCTTATACTGTTTATTTTTTTTCGCACGTGTATTATTTATTTTTCGCACACTTGTACTGTTTATTTATTTTCGTATGCTTTTGCATGTTTAATAATTCTGTTTGCGTAAAATTGTCAAAAATAATTATTTCCCTTGAATACATATACGCTCGTATGCATGAATTATTTAGAAATGTTAAATTTAATTTATCCATTGGGCATGATCACTAACTTAGGACTTTTTATTTTTCAAACATGTTTAAACGCCTCTTTCTCCGGTGACCTTTTTAGGATGAGACTCGGGTGCCTAACACCTTCCCGAGTCCATTATACGACCCCGAACCACCGTTCCCGTTCTCGGGTTCAGACCTAGTTTGCCTTAGTTTTTATTTTTTATGCATGACAATAGGTTCCCTAAACCTAGAAACAAATTAGGGTGGCGACTTCATTGCATCATGTGAGATGAGTCCAGATTTCATCTCACATCTCGTCCCAAACTCGCGTCGCATTAGGAAAATTCCAAAAAGGGGGTGCGACAGGTTGATTTTAATTCGAGCAGTTCTATATATCATGCATACGATTAATATTTACGGAAAGCTTTGAATAAATAAAAGGGAAAGAAAGTCATACTTTCGAGCGAAGCTTAAATTTTAAACCTACAAAATAAGAGTGTTAGTGATAGCTCAAAAAATAAATAAGCAGCTTATGAATGCGAGAATTTAAATAAACAGTTGATATATATCAAAAAATTAAATAATGGTTTGACACATACGAAGATAAAAATGGCGATTTGACGCATACGAAAATTAAAATGACGATTTGACGCATATGAAAATTTAAATGATGATTTGACGAGTGTGAGAAATTTGAATGATGACAGTTCATAAGTGCGAGAAATTTAAGTGATGATTTGACGAAAAATTAAAGATTTGATGATTTGCAGGAAAATTTAAACAGTTGATGATTTGCAGAAAAATTAAACAGTTGATATTTGCAGAAAAATTAAACAGTTGATATTTGTGAGAATTCAAAGTAGTTGGTATTTGCGGAAATTAAAAATGCGACCGACCATATAGGCGGTAGATTAAATGACTGAATTTTAAATTGTAGAAAGTAAATTGCGGAAAATTAAAGTGCGGAAAATAAAATTGCGGAAAAGTAAAGTGCGAAAAATTAAACAGTTGATATTTTGTGAAAAATAAATTGCGGAAAAGTAAGCAATTGATATTTTGCGAAAAATACGAAAATAAAATAAACAAGTTATGCACACGCACAAAATGAACAATTAATTAAATAGGCAAAAATAAATATTTTGTACGAAACAGACGTACGGACAATTGACACGAGAAAAGAAGAAATTGACGAAAAAACAGGGGCTGGGCCCAAGGAAATGGGGCCCAACTTTAAAAATTGAAAGATGGGCCAGGAATAGCTCCTGGCCCAAGGAAATTGAATTAATGGTGATGGGCCAAGCCCATCACCTTTCCTTCTTCTCTCCCGCATGAGCCCAAAAACCAAACCCCATGCACTATTCATCATCATCAACCTTGGGTCGCCGGCGCTACTGCCGGCAACTAAGGTCCGGCCAACCGTGGCCGAAACCAAAAATATTCGTACTGGGATGCTCGTCTCCTCGACGGCTTCCCGACCGTACAAACCTCGATTCTCGGTTTAAACCGTACCGAGCTTAATTTTGAAAAAACTACGAAGACGATAATTAATGAAAAATAATTAATTCACAAGATTTACTTAACAATTTAGCAAACTAAAAATATGTATTTAATCTATAGCATGTGTAGGATTTTATGGCATGAAAAAAAACAATTTATTTGATCAAAACCTCATCCTAAAAATTAAAACCAAAGATGGCCGAAAAAAAGAGCAAGAAAATGCTCACCGAAAAAGCTTTGAACTATGGCGATTATCGCTCAAGATGAGCAATCTGTCCAGAGGGAGAAGAAGCAAGTTGCTTGGGTTGTGAATTCGTGTCCTCAAATGGAGAGGCAGTGGCCTCTATTTATAGGTGTTTCGGCAAGTGAGGGTGAGGACGCGACGCTACGCGTGGAGGAGCAGGGCGTGCGTTGGCGGGGCTAGGGGGTGTGCTGGAGGAGCTAGGCCGTTGGTGATGATGGCGGACGGGACAGGAAGCGACGGGAGCAAGCAGCTCGGTGGCTTGCTCCGCTGCTGCTCGTCGTCACCGTGCATGTGCACCATGCACACTTAAATGGTGAACCGTTGATCTGGTTGACTTTCCTTGGTCAACGAGATCAACGGTGATGATCAATTTTCCATTTAATTTTATTTAAAAGGTCTCGAGCCATTCTTGCGAACAACCGTTTCAAAAACTCGAGCAAAAAGTGTCAGCACGTAGAGAAAAATAAGACTAGCAAATTGATATACAGTGTGCGACAAAAGTTCGTCCCAAGCCTCGATAAAAAAAATCATCTACGAACGAGGAAGGTTCGAACGGGAAAAATACTAGGGAATTAATTTTACGAAATAAAAAGAGGTGGCGTGATCTAGAAAAATAATAAAAAATAAATGGCTGATAAGAAAAGATGTTCGAGCCTTTTTCCCAAGAAATTTCACTCGGGAGCAAAAATGAGCTCGAACAGGATATTTGACTCGGGTAGTGGTACGAGCGAACTCGCTTTACATGAGAGAGTTCAAAAATCCGAGGTGACCAAGTTGTAGAGAAAAATGAGACGAATTTAGAAGTCGACAGCGAATGAAGGAAAATCTTTGTTTAACGTGTTTATTTTCTCGTTCGAAAATATGAATATGTTCGAGCGAAAAATAAATGACGTTAAGACGAAAATTGCACGAGACGAAGTTGACTAGCGTGAATGAAAAAAAGAGTAGGTAATTGTCAACTGAAGAAATAACGCGTTCGATCAATGGTCCGAGCGAACTTACTCGGGTCCAGTAAAAGCTCGAAAAAAATAAATAATAAAAACAAATGCTAAAAAATATGATAAAATACTAAAAATCCTAAACTTTATATGATGACCTAAAACGGAAAAATAAATAGTAAATGACTAACGTATAATTAAAAATATAATTTTTAAGGCTGAAAAATATTAGTAATAATAATAATGAAAATATTGCAACGAAAAATTAAAAATGCGATTTATGATGCTGATGACAATAATGATGATGATAAAATGTGACGAGAATTAGAAAGTAAACTAACGACAATAAATTAATTAAAAATGACAGTAAGTTGAGTAAAATAACAGAAATGATAAATTCAATTTAAAAATGACGTTAAATTTCAAGCATCAACATACTTATTCAAACATATTTAAGTTTAATAAGGAATAATTAAATTGCCGCTAATAGTACATGTTTTAAAAGGGGATGGTTGATATATTTTGTCTTGGTTTAATTGGTAGTCAAATAAAATAATTGAAGGGTGTGATGGTAAGAAATTAGAGAACTTAGGGACCCAAATGATGATTTTACAGACTTTATTTTATTTCACAAATACTCCTTTCTTTCCTAGAGAGGAATGCTTGAAATGTTTGAGATAATTACCAGCCATTCCTTTAAAAAAACCATCACTATTTTCTTTCATGTTTGTGATCATAATTGTGTGACCATCTATTTTTTTCGTTAATAAAATTCCTTCGTCTAATTAAGTCATTCGGATTAATTTATTGATGACAATAAACAAATAATTCATATTAATTACCAATTAGAAAGAGCAAAAGAACATCTCAAGAAATCAGAAAAGAACAAACACAAATTTAACCTGCTTAAATTTTAAAATCTTTAAAAAAAATAAAAGTAAAGATAAAAATAAGAATTTTATTAACGAACAGAAAGATTGAATTCCTCACAATAGACAAAAGCATATAAAATCAATCATAAAAGAGCCAAAAACTCCTCTTAATTATACTGAAAAAAACAACATTCAAGTCAACTATCATATTCATTGTCCAAGAATGACAACAACTGTTGACATAACTTATCAACAACATGCAGTAAGTAGAACTTAATTAAACTTAATTAATATAGTACTTTTGAATATGTATCAAATAGTACATAATTTAGTTTGGCAATAGCAGTTGTACTTAGTACATTTAATCTTAGACTTAGGGCAGTCCTTTAGTAGCTTGTCGCAATCTCTGTCCTTTTTACATTGCTGGTGTGCATAGGCAAAAGCATCCTCCCTTCGAACAATGATTAATGCAACCCAAACCCTTTGGGCATATATTCAAACAATCTATGTCTCTTTTACATTCACGATCAACCTTAACGCCGAGAATTTTTTTCTCATCTTCTGGTGCTTTTGAAAAATGTGCATCTATATATATTAAAATTTCATTGGTTAGCGTTGTGAATGCTAATTCATCTAGAATCAACTAGAACACGCAATTAAAAGTGAGAAAAAGAAAGAAAGAAGACACAAAATTAACATATTTCGACAATGAATATCTACATTCATACAACAAATAGCAATATTCCATTATGAGAGCACGGGAAGCCCCTACTAACTAGTCCCAAAAGCAAGAGTTTTAGGTCCGGAAGCGGAACGCTCGTGATCTTGAGATTTACTCCTTGCCTAGTTTTTGTCTGATTTGAAGATAAAGGAAATTAGTGGATGACCCAGCATTGCATTTCTCAGTTATCACTTGGCCCCCAGAAAATAATAAATCTTTGTTCTTTTATAAGCAGAAATAATACCATTAAAATAAATAAAATAAACGGTGGTGACAATAGTAGTGATAGCAAATTGGTCCACACATGTGACAATGTCACAATTTATATTGTGAATAGGTCCCCTCATATTGGGTAGCCAGCGGGAAGAGATTCCTTTACTAGTACCCGTGGCCCGTACCTAGGATCAACAGGGAAGATAAGCATGAGTATGCAACCGGATTTTTTTAAAGAAAAAAATCATTTTAGAACCAATTTTTTCTTCTCACTCTTAATTTAGCATTTAATTTTTAGGTCGTTTTAAATTTAAATTTATTTTTTATTCGTTATTCAAGTTGACACCCAATTGTTTTTCCATTACTCACTTTAACACCTAAATCCCAAATTAATTTTAACTAACGTCGTTAATCAACGTTATTTTTTGTCCCATTTTTTTTAAAAAATAGTTATTCTAGTTCTTCAATTTTTTGTTTTTCTCAAAATATTTATGCGTATACCCTTTTAACATTTTTGTTCTAAAATTTGAAAATAAATCAAAAAATTCTAGAATTTTAAATTATAAAAAAATAGAAAAAATATAATTTTTTAAACTCCAGAAAAATTAATTTCAAAAAATAGTCTAAAATTATTTAAATTTCAGAAATGCAAGTGATTTAATTTTTTTAATAAATTAAATAAAAATAGAGGTGGGGGGGGGGGAATAAACTTATCTTTATGATACTTCATTATTAAGCATAACTAATCACTTATTCGAAATAGAAAAAAAGATGAAAATGATTTGATTGGTGGTGATGGTTGTGGTGGATGGAGAAGGAAGTAGTGGAGAAAGCTGTTGATGCCGCTGCAAAGGAAGTGATATTGATTTTGTGGTAATTGATTTTATTAAAAATGGAGATGGTGAAGATAGCTGCGTAAGTGGGAAAGTAAAAAACCTAAATCTAATAATTTTATTTTTTAAAAACTTTTTGAACTGATAGAAAACGTGACAAGAATAAGCGAGATAAACTGTTTGGTATTTGATTAGTATAATTGGTATGTACTTAAATAATATTTTAGCACTTAACTTTTCTTCTCATTATTCTTAGCTTGACATCCAATTTTTAGATCATTCGAAATTTCCATCCAATTTTCCCACACCTAATTTTTCTTTCGTTATTCACTTTAGCACCCAATCTTTTAATTTTTCAGTTAATTTTAACTAATGTCGTTAAAAATTTTAAAAATGGTCATGGTCAAGTAAAATTAATTTGATGAGTAGTGATTAAAACTTAGAAATTTGACAATGATAATGAGTTGGAGGAAAAAGATACGATATGGGGAGAGGAAGGAGACAGGGTATGTTTAAAATGTACAAGATTTTGGAATATTTTAGAAAGTCAATTTTAGAAGCCCTAAAATTATTTTCTTGAATTTTCCAAATTTTTTTAGAGTATTTTTGGAATTTTTAATTTCTTTGTCTACTTTTTTGAATTTTCTTTTTTTTTCTTAAATTTTGTAAATATTTTCTTATATGACACTACATGTTAGCAAAAACAATATTAAAAAATGGCATTTTATAATTACCGTCACTTTTCTATATTTTTTTGGGTTATTTTTTCTATACTTTTTAAACAAAATTTTAGAAATTTTAAGTTTGTTTTCAAATTTTAGACAAAAATGTTAGGGGGGAGGGGAGGCAGCAGTCGAAAGCAATATGCATCGAAAATTGGGTTGGCATTGACACTAATTTTGGAAAACACAGATTTCGACGACATCTTCGACTGCTCCAGGTCTTCACTGAATGACTCGTCCAACACCTTATTTTTCGACAGAAATGATTAATGAAAACTAATTTTGAGGGACTTGCGACAGAGGTAGAGGTCGAAAGCAATGTCCGTCAAAAATTGAGTTGGCATTGTGATAACGCGCTTGTCGAGGGCACGATCAAACAAATAATTACAACTTATCACATGCAACAAAATAGATTGAAGATAGTGGCAAGAGGATCGATCCACAGAGATTGGTGAAGACTTACACTAGACAAGGCCAGATTATAAAATAAAACAATAATAGAAACAAAACAAAACAGAATTCAAGGGCTGGATGGAGAGAAACTGATTCAAGGTCTTGAATGGAAGCACATAACAAAAACACGAAAAGTAACAAACATGGGGGTTTTACTTGACTAAAACAAGTCAACCAAGAGAGATTTGGAGCTAACAATTTCTAACTAAGAAAGCAGTATTCGGGACCTTGAGTTGTCAATTCGGGGTCCCGAATGATAAAACATAGCAAATCAGTGAATAAATTCAGAAATAACAAAACAGAGGAATAATAAACACAAATAATCAATTAGAGAAAGATCTTAGCAAAAGGTATTCTTGGGTTGCATTCGGGGTCCCGATTGTCATCAGCACAGAAATATTCTATTCAAGACATCATAGAAGTGACATAGGGACCAGATTCCTCGGATATCCCCTACTTTTCTCTTAAGAGAAACTACCCCCCGTTTCCACATATGAGGTAGTCTTGACAGTTCGCCATCCCTCCAGGCACAAATGTGGGAGGGCAATACTCAAACTGCCCATGAAGATAAGAAAAGACACAGCTGGACCGAGAGGTCCCTCAATTTGTCAGGCTTGTGACCCCGATCCAATCAACTACTCACCCTATCTATTCGAGACCACTTCAGCGCAGCCAAGACTAAATAGATGCCTACTTGTTTCATGCAACTTTCCTTCCGTATTTATCACACAAATGGCAGCATTCACATAAAGTAAAAATCAGTTCATCAAGCCTTTAAATACTCCATGCGAAATTATAATTAAAGTGATAAGCAATTGAATATGGCAGTAAGAATATATTAAGCATGTTTAGGCGTCGAGTCTGCCCCTGCAGCCCTTGAATAACCCTTTGCTAAGAATTAAAGATTTAGCTACTCATGCTTGAAAGTAAACAAATAATAATTAAGGAAAGCATAACAAGTAAATAAATAGATTAAGGGAAGAAGACTTGTTACTAAACGTTTGAAGCCCGGCGACAAAGGAGGAGAATGCTAACAAGAACTAGAGAGATAAACTAGAGAGAAGTCTAAGAGTGTTCTTCCTAAAAACTACATGATAATGAATGATCTAAGATGCCCTAAACTCTTCCTATCATCCTCTATTTAAACTAGAAAATACAATCACAAAATATCTTCTGCCCAACTAAGGAACAAAATGCATTTAAAGAAAGCCTATTATAATAGATTTATGCTCCCTAAAGCAAAAAGCTGAAAAAGCATAAAGCTGATTTTCTTGGTCTTGACCAGCTTTGGCAGATCTGGAATGGGCTCAAGGCCTGAAATGGTCAGAGGGGTAGGTATTTTGTGATCAGTGCAGACTGTCAGAACAGTGTCAGGGAGGTCACATGGGAGCTTTGGCAAGAGGACACATGGAAATGACGCTCTTTGCCCTTCGGGGCCCGAATGGAGAATCCGATTCGGGACCTTGAACGCGATTCTGGAGTCGGGACCTCGACCTTGGTCTTGAAGCTCAAATTCGCACAAAATGCTCCAACAATGCATGTTTTTGCATAAACTCCCTTTTTAGGCCTAAATCTGCAATAGTGATGAAAACAAGGGTAAATTAGCAGAATCATGCCTTAAATTGATGAAATAATGGAGGGAAAATCATGCATAAATACACGTTATCAAATATCCCCACACTGCCCAATGCTCGCCCTCGAGCATTCACAAAATTTAAAACAGTCCCAAAATAGAACAGACACACCAAACCATAGTACAGAGAATAAGTATGTTTTTCAACATTCGGGACCCCGAATGAAAATAGACTCTACCTAGATGAACACCTGCATCAGATCAGAAGGATAACGACCCTTAAGAAAAGACTTTTTCACATCAGCCTATTCACCAGCAGTTCTCACATAGATCAGTATTTGCACTCACACTCGTAAGGCTAGGTGTTTAAGCACTCAACTATGCAAAAACGCGGCACAAAATCAAGTTTCCACATCAATTCGAGTACATTAGACACATGCATAGGCAATCTAGCAATCAAAAGACTTCGCATCAGGGGCAAGAAGGGGAAACAAAGAAAATAATTGATAAGAGGGTTTAGAAAGAGTGGAAGAATGAAACATAAGGAGAGGAAAAAGTGGAGGAGAGGGAGTGTAAAGAAGTGAAATGAGGAGGTGGTTAAACCAACTCAAACCTGGAATGCTCCCTTGGCAGAAGGAATCGAGATGGTGAGGCAATGTTGCTGAGGGCGAAAGCTAGACTAGATTCTTCTTCGAGGAGGAGGATCTTTGCTTCCTTCACTCGGGACCTTGGCTCGGGACCTTGAATGGGTGCTGGCTATTGATATTTCCTTTTCCTCTTTTCTCTCTCTCTTTTATTTATATTTCTATTTTTTCTTTTTTTTTCTTTTTTTTTTTCTTTCGAGAGAGAGAGAGACCTGGATTGTTTGAGGATTGAGACCTTGTCCTTCGGGGGCTGGATATTCTGATTTCACTTCCCCACACTTATGTTTTGCTGTGGATGGGAAGTGATTTTTCGTTCTGTTCTGCCCTTGATTTCCTTGTTTAGCTTCGAGGTCTTGAATTTGTGCCAGCATTCGAGGTCTTGAATTTATGCCAGCATTCGGGGTCTTGAATTTGGGGGATCCCCACACTTCACCTTTGCTGCTTCATTTGTCTAGTCTAGCCCTCTATAGTGCTCTCATCAACACTGCTCACCTGCCAAGAGAAAGATCAAAGAAAATTCAAATGGTTAGAATGGAGGAAAAAGAGGGGTATCGGGGTCAAGATAGAAGAAACAGAACAGAGAAAAAATGAGAGAACAATTTGATGTGAAGACTTAATCTTATTGCTGGTTTCCTATGTCTAATCGTGTTTACACCCATGGATATCATGCAAACCCAGCCAGTACCTAGTCATGCATTCACTCAAATAATAAATATAGGCATGAAGGCTCAAATGCTCACAAGGTGTTATTTCTTGACTACTGGTGTCTAGGTCTTGAAGTAGATATAAGGTGCAGTAGGCAAAGAATGAAATATTCGGGACCTTGAATAGATGGCAGCATTTTCATTCTATGTGCACAAGTCAAGTGTGTGACCATCATTCGGGGGTTTTAAAGACTGAAAGAGAAAATTTGAAAAAATTTAAACACTAAATAAACTAAAAATAATTAAAGCATGCATAAAACTGAAAATACTAGCAGTTCAAATTCCTCCCCACACGAGACAAAAAGATAGCAGTTCAAACTAAAGCATAAAGGGGAATTGTTCAACATAAAATAAAAGATAAGCTCATGCAGGGGCAAAGGGATAGATTGTTCAGGGTCTCGAATCGAGGATGGGGGAATATTGTGCCAGTGTTGGCTTCGGGGTCCCGAATCGGAAATAGGTGTCGGGGTCTCGAATGACAGATTCCACGTGGCGCGCTAGGAGAGGACGGGAAGTTCCTGAAAAAAGCTGATACCCGACATCTGTACAAATCAGAGAAAAAAAGTGAGATTTTATTTTATTTTGAATTTTTTGAATTTGAATTTGAAAAAAAGAGGGAAAGAAGGCAAAACAAAAGGAATTAATGGGGTTTGAAAAAGGAGGGGACAAGAGAATTAAATGAGGATGGAAGGAGACAAAAGTTACTAAAGCTACCATAGGAAACATAAAAGGCTAAATTAAATGGGGAATTAATGGGGTTTGAAAAAGGAGGGGACAAGAGAATTAAATGAGGAGGGAAGGAGACAAAGCTAATTAAAACTACATAGGGAACATAAGAAGTGTGCATAAAGAATAAAAAAGCTAAGTTTGACTTGGAATTGAAAAATTGAAAAATTAAAAGGAAAGGAAGAAAGAAGGTTAGAAAACCGTGGGATTTCCCCACACTTGGCCTTTTTTATAGTCGGGGCCTTGACTCTTCAAGTTTCCTTTAACCAATTCTACTAAATGCTTTCCATCCTCTTAGTTTGATGTGAATTATCGCATGGAGTGGATGGTCTTGTAGCAAAACATCTTGCATGCGGCCATGATATGAGTCAAATATTAATTTGGGCTCCTGCAAAATTAAGAGGAAAAAATTGTTATGAGTGGAAGGTGATTCAAGAAAAGGATCAATATAATCAAAAAGTTTCAAAATCTCCCTTTCACCCATAACGGCTTTAGATCGAGGGCACGATGAAAAGCTCAAGTCCTCAATTATCTTCTCCTCAATCTCACTTAAATCCTCATCCTCAGTCTCCCTTGAATCCTCATTCTCAATCTCTCCCGGTTGAAAAATGGTTTCTGCCCCTGATTCTGCTTCGAGGTCTTGAATTTCGTCACAAAAATCTGGCAGATTTATGTTGCTCAATTTCGAGACCTCGATGTCTGTGTAGTCCATATTGGCTCTTGACTCCAAAGGAGAGCATCCTGAATCCTCCAATTTTAGCTCATCCATAGGCATAAAAAGGTCCTCTATCCCATAAGACTCATCATCTTGGTCATGACGCTCATATGGTAACTCTCATAGGGTGGTGGTGGAGAAATTCTCCTCTTCACTTAAATAGTCGTCACTATCTAAGTGCTGCAAATGTTGTTCTATAGGAGTGATAGGGTGATCTATTGTCTGATTGGGCAAGAGAGCTAAAAAATTTGGTTCGAGAGCTGGGGCAGCGTCGAGGTCTTGAATTTGGAGGAGGCATGCGGAGTTTGCTTCAATGTCCTCTTGACGCCACTCCTCCTTAAGCTCCCGAAAGGTCTCTTTAGCTTGATTAACCATGCCAATTAATGCAGCTAGATTTTCTTGCGACAGCCCTGTGTCTTGAGGAGGTTGTGGAGGCTGAAAATATTGATATCTAGGTCTAGAATGCACTCCATAGTTGAAATTTCCTTGATTCCACCACGGGGGGTTAGGAGTAAAATACTGAGGAAAAGAGGGTGAATTAGAATAAGAATTAAAATAAGACATTAAATAAAGAAATAAAATCAAACAAAAATCTGGACTTGTCTAGGGCAAGACTTAACACCAATCCCCAGCAACGGCGCCATTTTGATAACGCGCTTGTCGAGGGCACGATCAAACAAATAATTACAACTTATCACATGCAACAAAATAGATTGAATATAGTGGCAAGAGGATCGATCCACAGAGATTGGTAAAGACTTACACTAGACAAGGCCAGATTATAAAATAAAACAATAAAAGAAACAAAATAAAACAGAATTCAAGGGCTGGATGGAGAGAAACTGATTCAAGGTCTTGAATGGAAGCACAGAACAAAAACACGAAAAGTAACAAACAGGGAGGTTTTACTTGACTAAAACAAGTCAGCCAAGAGAGATTTGGAGCTAACAATTTCTAACTAAGAAAGCAGTATTCGGGACCTTGAGTTGTCAATTCGGGGTCCCAAATGATAAAACATAGCAAATCAGTGAATAAATTCAGAAATAACAAAACAGAGGAATAATAAACACAAATAATCAATTAGAGAAAGATCTTAGCAAAAGGTATTCTTGGGTTGCATTCGGGGTCCCGATTGTCATCAGCACAGAAATATTCTATTCAAGACATCATAGAAGTGACATAGTGACCAGATTCCTCGGATATCCCCTACTTTTCTCTTAAGAGAAACTACCCTCCGTTTCCACATATGAGGTAGTCTTGACAGTTCGCCATCCCTCCTGGCACGAATGCGGGAGGGCAATACTCAAACTGCCTATGAAGATAAGAAAAGACACAGCTGGACCGAGAGGTCCCTCAGTTTGTCAAGCTCGTGACCCCGATCCAATCAACTACTCACCCTATCTATTCGAGACCACTTCAGCGCAACCAAGACTAAATAGATGCCTACTTGTTTCATGCAACTTTCCTTCCGTATTTATCACACAAATGACAGCATTCACATAAAGTAAAAATCAGTTGATCAAGCCTTTAAATACTCCATGCGAAATTATAATTAAAGTGATAAGCAATTGAATATGGCAGCAAGAATATATTAAGCATGTTTAGGCCTCGAATCTGCCACTGCAGCCCTTGAATAACCCTTTGCTAAGAATTAAAGATTTAGCTACTCATGCTTGAAAGTAAACAAATAAATATTAAGGAAAACATAACAAGTAAATAAATAGATTAAGGGAAGAAGACTTGTTACTAAACGTTTGAAGCCCGGCGGCAAAGGAGGAGAATGCTAACAAGAACTAAAGAGATAAACTAGTGAGAAGTCTAAGAGTGTTCTTCCTAAAAACTACATGATAATGGATGATCTAAGATGCCCTAAACTCTTCCTATCATCCTCTATTTAAACTAGAAAATACAATCACAAAATATCTTCTGCCCAACTAAGGAACAAAATGCATTTAAAGAAAGCCTATTACAATTGATCTATGCTCCCTAAAGCAAAAGGCTGAAAAAGCATAAAGCTGATTTTCTTAGTCTTGACCAGCTTTGGCAGATCTGGAATGGGCTCAAGGCCTAAAATGGTCAGAGGGGTAGGTATTTTGTGATCAGTGCAGACTGTCAGAGCAGTGTCAGGGAGGTCACATAGGAGCTTTGGCAAGAGGACACGTGGAAATGACGCTCTTGGCCCTTCGGGGGCCCGAATGGAGAATCCGATTCGGGACCTTGAACGCGATTCTGGAGTCGGGACCTCGACCTTGGTCTTGAAGCTCAAATTCGCACAAAATGCTCCAAAAATGCATGTTTTTGCATAAACTCCCTTTTTAGGCCTAGATTTGCAATAGTAATGAAAATAAGGGTAGATTAGCAGAATCATGCCTTAAATTGATGAAATAATGGAGGGAAAATCATGCATAAATACACGCTATCACATTGGCACTAATTTTCGACGGCCATGTCGGTCGAAATTATTATTCAATTTCCACCGCATTCTCAATTGCAAAAGTAATTTCAACGGAGGGCCATTAGAAAAAGGGAATATTTTTCGACCAAATTCTCCGTTGATAACTTCGTCTCCATAGGTTATCAAGGGAAAGTGCGTCAAAATATGCTCGTCGCATTAGCTTTCTTTCGACCGCTTTATGGTATGACGGAGACGGACGTCAAAATTGTTTAACTTATTTCGATAGCCGTCTCCTCGAAAGTGTTTGACGCTTGACGCTTTTGACGGAAAAGGCGGTCGAATAAGCTTGAATATTTTCGATGGCTTTTGTCTGTCGGAAATTTAGAAATATTTGTTTTTTTTCCAAATTTTTATAAATATGAATAATTAATACTATATATTAAAATAAATAATTAATAATAATATTAGTAATAAATAATACTCACACTAATAATATGAATTAAATAGTATAAATGCAAATTTGCATTTGTTACACATTAATTTAAAGTTAATAATTAAATGCTAGAAAACTAAAAATTAATTAAGTCAATATACTAAATAAGTCTTATAAAAATTATCACATGAAAGCCTACCCACTTGAGTATTCACGATCATCATCTGAAAGGTGTGGAGGAGGTAGTTTCTGAATCGCCCTCTGCTTGTATGGAGAAAATATTTTCTATGGAATCTATTTTTCGAAAAAACAAGTTATTTTCTGCTATTTGATTGTTCAACTGGAAAATATTTTCTGGCGTTTTGATGTAGTGAAAAAGTAATTTCTTAAGAAATTATTTTCTTATATTTTTATATAGTATAATATTGTTTTGGTAATTTATAAGGAAAAAAAGAGTTATGCACATTTCAAACGAATCTCTAGCATATATTTAAAATTATGATAACATATTTTATAATTTAGTTTTATTTATTTATTTCTACATTAATGATTTAATATTGATTATGAAAATACTTAAAATTAATTCAAAATGATCTCGACAAAAAAATCAATTCAAAACATATTGGGTAAACTACATGAATTTTTTTAGAGTTTATAAAATGTTCCACTTAACCCTCTATAGTTTAAAAGGTTGCAATGTCAGCCTTATAATTTCATGAAAGTTACAACTTTAAAATTTATAATAGTTAAAAAAAATTAAACAAAGTAAGAAATAATAAAAATTATGAAATTTGGTCAAAAAATGTAACAAATATGGTAGAAAAAACACTTTATATTTAATGTACACTTTGTTTTAAATTTTTTTATTATTTAATATTTTTAGAAATAATTTGTTTTTAGTAAACTGGAATTTCCATATTTGTTACTTTTCCCTCAATTTTTCATATTTTTCTAATTTTTTTTATCTTTTTTAGATTTTTTTAACTATTAAAAATGTAAAAATTGTAACTTTTAAGAAACTATAGGGATTAAGTATAATATTTTGATAAGTATAAGATTTTTTTATGTAGTTTATCTATATCTATTTAATTGATTTTGAATGTTTCATGATATGGTTCATGTCATTAAGAAGCAAACCATTAGGGACTATGAAAATTATAAAACCCATTAATGAAAGATTAAAAAAGAAAAAGAAAAGTGGATATAGAGTTATTTTCCTTTTTAAAAGGAGATTATGATTTTGTAATTTTTAATTTATCCTAATCAATGAACATATGAACAAAATTGAATTTAATTAAAAAAATAAAATTTTGAATGATGAGAGAAGAAAAAGTGAAACATGTTATTGGTAAAGAAAATATTTTCCCATCTTTGAGGGGAAGTTGGTTCCTCAAATTTGTAACTCATTTTTCATAGAAATGAAACTTATTTTTCGGGGCATCACCTATTTTCCAATAATAAACACCAAAAAGTAAAGGTAAATAATTTTGAGGAATTCATTTTCCCCTCTACGGCATTAACCACAAGCTTTTTGTCACTTCTAAAAAAAAATCTAGAAAATCATTGTATTTGATTGGATTCAAAAACTAACAGGCCCAACAATTAAATTCAGGCTCATTAAATTATATCCTACCACTTGGTCAGGCACTAAACTCTACGGTCTAACATAATTTGATAAAAAATAGAAAGGAAAAAAAATGATTTTGAAATTCAACCATAATCAGATTGGAGTTTTAATATGTATAAAGTAAATTGAATATTCGTATAAATTTAAATTACAAATTAACAAGTTTGATGTCACCAAAGAAATGTCGCTCCATCTTTTAGTAAAAGAAGAGAAAAAATGTTGCCTCTCTACTTATGGACAATCTTCACATTTAAACTTTCTAAATAAAGTATGAATTTATTCTGAGAACATGACGACTTACTATTTTCAATGTAAAGATAAGGTATCTAGAGACGAGGGAGGCACAAATTTGAAAAAATCTTCCCCTGATTATAGCTAAATCATTTTCTAGCATACATCATTTAACAGTCTGCAGATTCAATCAAACTAATTGATTCGCTAGAATTATCCGACATATTAGAAGACTCATCTGTTTCTGCTACATTTGGAATTTCTTCTAGACATAGTGCCGGCTTAGGAGGCATTTCTAGGCATTCCACATCTCCTTCAAGCATCTCCACCACCTTGTTCATCGAAGGTCGGTTACTGGGCTTCATTTGAATGCACCATAGTCCCACTATGATCATCTTTTTCACAATTTTAGTTTCCCCCTCTGTGGCATTATCTCCAATTTCGATGTCATCTCCATTGGAGACTTGGTCGTAGACCCAAGATGGGAAATAGATTTGGCTAGACTTCTCTACCAGTGCATTCAAATTCTTCCTTTTACCTGCAATTTCCAATAGCAACATGCCAAAGCTATAAATATCTGCTTTGTAGGATACACGTCCGATGTTCTTATAGAATAGTTCTGGAGCCATGTACCCAATCGTCCCTCTTGCGGCTGTAAGAGAAGCAATGGTGTCTTTCGTTGTGGGATACAATTTTGCAAGCCCAAAGTCTGAAACCTTAGGAATGAAATTCTCATCAAGAAGAATGTTGTGAGGTTTTATATCAAAATGCAATATCTGCATATCACAACCTCGATGCAAGTACTCAATCCCACGAGCCACTCCTAGTGAAATCTCAAACAGTTTGTCCCAGCTTAAAGAGACAAAGCCTTCTTTAGGAAAGATGTACTTATCAAGAGAGCCATTGGGCATGAAATCATAGACAAGAGCACGATTTGATTGCTCGGCGCAATACCCAACCAATTGAACCACATTCACATGGTGAATTCTTCCGATTGTGGCAACTTCATTCATGAAATCTTGTCCATTTGTCACTTTGGACAATTTGCCTAAAATCTTAATTGCCACAAGACGACCACTTCGGAGTTTTCCTTTATAGACACAACCAAAACCACCTTCTCCTAACTTGTCCTTAGAATATGATGTTATTTTTTTGATGTCCTTGTAGGAATACCTTATAGGCATGAGATCATTGTGATTTTGCAAGAACTCTTCAATTGTGTCATACAATGACAAATGTCTTCTTCTCCACATATAAATCAAGAATACAAAAACACATGGACTGCCTAACAAAAATATCGCCACACGTAATGCCCCTGCATATACTACCAAACAATGTTATGAAAAGCATAGAACATCTTTTTGATTATTTTATTTTTTTGATGTTTTCGGAAATTTTAAGTATCACCCTATCACTTCCTTTTAGCTTGAATCTTAAAATTACCATATTTATTCGCTGATTAGAGTTGTCACCTACTTATGTGTTAGGCTCAATCTCAATAGTTGTATAACTTCAGTAAGCTACTTCTTAATGTACAAAAAAAATAGTTACTTCTTAAATTCATTAATTAAATATTAAATCACATATATTAAAAAAAAATATATTAATCTCCAAAAGTTACTTTTTTTAAATCTAAATTTATTCAATTAAGCTCAATCTTAATGGGTTTAATTTTCTACTGATACTTTTGCCATCAGCCAGACAACCAATGAGCTTACTTAGACTGACTAAGTATATAAATAATTTAAATATCTTTTTAATTTTTACTCTATCATTTTTATTATTTATATTATTCATTTAATTGTTAAGTCTTAAGTTAATTTGTTAAATTAATTATTGAAAAAAATGAAGCAGGTATTTAATTTGAGTTCTTATTAGTTTTAGTTTCATAGAATTGAGTTCTTAGAAAATAAGATCGGAAAAAGAGGACCACCTCAATGAAAAATAAATATTACTTGACTTATTTATCTAATATTTAGCTTTATTGGTTTTGCTTATAGGAATTTTTTTGAATAGCTTTTAATTTATCTATTCAAATAAATAAATTCCAAAAGTAATATTCTTGAGGAAGTAAATTGAGAATATATAAATTTCAAAATAAATAAATATAAATTGCTTACCTAAGGGAATGAGTATTATTATAAGCCAACCTATAGAATAAATGTAAACGTTAGATCAATGTTATACGGGCACAGTTGGAGCCAACAATGCCCAATAGTGCTCGAACTTAATTGACATAAAGAATGAAAACAAAAATCACAATAATTCACCTATGATTTTGAATATCGGACCCCAATATCTTCTACGGGCTGAAAAAAATATAGGAAATAAACAATAAGTGCATAAGTCTTTGGAGAAAAAAGTAGAACAACAAAAGTATAATTATAATTATTATACTTAAAAAGAGAATTACACTTGGTAATATATTCCATGCTCTATTATGGAGTAAATTATTTGGTCCGAACAAAATGAATGATCAATGTGGAAAGAAAAGAGGAAACTCTTACCAAGATAATCAAGGTATATATTTAAAAACCATGCTGCAAAACATGTCCGAAAAAGAAAAAAACGATTAATGATTGATCGAAATGTTATGGAACAAATGTGATAAAGAGAATATTATGAAACAATTTGTAGAAAAAAATAAATAATAATTTTTAAATTTTTTTTTATATCTAAACCATAAGCATCACTAAATCAACCAAAAGATCAAATAAAAAATATGTTTTTTTATTTTTTTAATAAGCAAAGATTATATTAGAAACCTATCATGAAGATTATATCAGCTAGACTGAAAGCAAATAATTGATCCTTACTCTTCAGCCACCAATAAAAAATATGTTGTTTGTTAAATAATAAAAGTCATATATATATATATATATATATTCATAATCTTGACTTGGACTTCAATATGATCCCATTTTAGCATTCAGTGGATCAGAACTACAATTTTTTCTTTGACGAGTTCTTAGATTCGCCGCTTTATCCTACCCAACGACTTCTGTCGCCAACAATCAAAATTCCGTTCCTCAACTGATCATAAGGACAGATATCCCTCAACTAAGCACTCTTTGGCAAAACCTTCTTAAAAAGAACAACGACCGACTGCTCTTTTTTTTGCCATGAAAGTAATGGGCTATACTATTATATATCTTTTCAGTTGATTGGGAAATTTTAATTGGCAACTATTTTTTTCTTTCAAGAATTAGTAAATATAATTTGGACAATATAACTAAGTTTACCCAAATAAAAGTTGAATAAATGATTTAAGAGAATAATTTTAATATAGAAATTAGATCCTTACCTCTGATGTAATAGTCCTTAGGAAGATCACCTAAGACATAAATAAGATGAAAAAGGAGGAGTTAGTTAATTAAGGTTGTTTTTGCATTTATCCACACAAATCACTTAAAATAAAATACAAGTGATTTGTGTAGTGAATTAAAGTGATGAGCAAGTGATAAATGATCGGGTAAAAAAACAAACACGTGGCTTACCGAATGGCTTGCAGGTAGGACGATTTGTTTCGTCAAGGTAGCAATTCGCGGCCAAAGGAAAACCTGAGCAATTCAGCTGACAGGAGAAACTTAACCAAGAAAGATGAAAGCCATCAGAAAATTGTCTGTGAATTTCCTGGTATGACGTAACATTTTTCTTCATATCATTTGTGAATGGGACCAACGTTATCATATCTATGCTGCAGGATTCCATCACTTGCACCAAACCCACAGAATTCTGTCTCCCCATAATCACATAAGAGTACTTTTTGCTTTTGCTAATTTTGCTTTTGCAAGAAGCAGTAATCTCCACAAAGTCAGAATAATAATAATCATACTTGTTTATCCGGGAAGTACTATTATTTACTTGTTTCCGATCACAGCTAATCAAGACAGCAGATATAGACAAGAAAGTTGGACCCCGACCCGCGTGCGTTACATAGGTAGTGTAGTAGGGATAAGAAGAATAGTAAGATTGATCCACAGATATAGGAGAGATTGGAAGAGAGGAGCAGTTGCCTTGTTGAACACCCGGATCGACAAGATGGATGGTGAAGTTGTCGTAGTTGATACCCTTAACCAACAATCTTGCTGAATTAAAATTATCGTTTAGGTACAAAAAGAGAGTAGAATTGTTGTTGTGGCAGTAGAGTGCAAAATTCCCGTTGCCGGAACCGCAGTTTGGTGGATCGGTGTTTAGACGGAATGGGTAGGTGATGCCGTGGATTTCGCCGCACGAGGAAGGTGGGCAACTATAATTTGCATTCCTTTCTGCATCTACAGCATCTGCAGCAGCTTGATCAAGAAATATGGTAATCAGTAGTACGGATCGCCACAAATTCTGAAACAACCAAATTCTACTGCCCACAGTAGTAAACATGGGACCGGATCGGAGAATTAAAGCGATTGATTGATCAGAGAGAATTTTTCTTTCGAACTAATTGTATCAGAAGTCTCTCTCTGGTTTAGAAGTCTCTCTTTGAGCAAGTCTCCTTTGTTATGAGTTTTTTTTCCCTGAAGGAGACAGAGAGAAAGTCTCCTCGTTTGTAAAAGAACAGACAAAATAATACAACAAAAAAATAATACTTTGATTACAAATGGTGCAAGAGTACGTGACGCATAAGCTCAGATAAAAAATATTTATTTTATAATTTATTATTAATTATAGTGTACATCAGTAGAGTTTTTATTTTACTTAAATTATTCTCTTGACTCGGGATAATTTGACCTATTTCACTTAATTCTATGAACTGAAACATTATAATAGAAGGATTACGGATGTGATTTGCTTTAGATAATTAATCACGGGGATATAAAAGTTACCTTTAATTTGGCAGGGACGCAGGATTGATGAGGATCAGGATCGGTTACATAAATTACTTGGGATGCATAATCAATCCTTCCCACGGACAGTTTCACTGAATTCTGCAGCTCAAGCAGCGTCTGCTTGGTCTGATCCTCTGTACAAGATAGTTGGAATCCAGGAAATGGAAACCCACAATCCTCTGCTTGCTTCCCTCTGATTCGGAACGGGAACTGGACCTCCGGACCGTGGGCTGCACACCTTGTTGATTCCGAGCATTGAAGAAGGACTGAATTTTCTTGATGTGCAACGACTACATTCATGATCAGCATGAGCAAAAACAAACATTTGTGCATTATTATTATTTCTGTTGAATATGACCTTATTGATTCCGGATCTATGCTTAAATTGGAGTGTAATCTGATATAAACATCTACGAAACTGGACAAAAAGATATGATCCTATCCGAGACAATTAAAAAAGACGAAGACTTTGTCAAAGAGAGACTTTTGATTAAACAACTACACGATTGTTGAGTTAATACAAAAAATGACTGAAAAAAAGAATGACATTGGGGTAAGTCATGGGGGTGGTAAAACGAGACTGTGGGTCGAATCTCAGTAATAAATGAGATTGTCAAATGAGTCTCAGTTATGATTTGTCAAATTATACGAGTCCAGGACTAAACCCGGCCAAATTTGGACTCAATTTCAAAAAAATAGTTTTACTTTTTACAAATAAAATGAATGGTTCATGGGGATGTTCAAGACCGTGAACTGAACCATTAACCGTAACAGGTAATAATTTTAGGAAAAAACATAATTTAGGGAGCTCATAACCATGAACAAAACGATGAACTTTGACAACAATTTATTGATACATAAAATAAGTAATAAAAAAATCCTCTTTTTAGACGGGACAGATTCGAGAGCCGAGTCTATTTCATTTTAGTCCCGGTCTGGTACCATCTAAGTCTGGACCAACGAGGGGGGTTTATGAGACCGGAACTAAATTGTCACTCCAAGGTAAGACAAACAAAGTTGATTTTGAACTATTAGTACATACAAGTTTGCAAAACCATCTCTTTCTCTTGAATCTCCGATCCATCCGATCCGATAATTCCCCATATCTAATATTGCAGCAATCAAGATTTTGGACAAGTCCTTTAAAATGATGAATGGACAAGATTTCATGAATGAAGTTGTCATGATCGGAAGGATTCATCATGTAAATGTGGTTTGAATAGTTGGGTATTGCGCCGAGCAGTCAAGGCGTGCTCTTGTCTATGATATCATGCCTAATGGGTCTCTTGATAAGTATATATTTCCTAAGCAAGGACTTGTGTCTTTAAGCTAGGAATTTTTTTTCGATATTTCTCTTGGGGTGGCTCGTGGAATTGAGTACTTGCATCGAGGTTGTGGGATGCAAATATTGCATTTCAATATAAACCTCACAACATTCTTCTTGATGAGAATTTCATTCCTAAAATTTCAGACTTTGGGTTTAGGAAATTGTATCTCACGACGAAAGACACCATTGCTTCTCTTGCCACAGTGAGAGGAACAATTGGGTACATGACCCCAAAACTATTCTACAAAACATTGGAGGTGTGTCCTACAAAGAAGATGTGTATAGCTTTGGAATGTTGCTATTGGAAATTGCGAGCAAAAATGAAGAATTTGAATGCTGCAATGGTAGAGAATACCAGCGAAATGTACTTTCCATCTTGGGTCCATGACCAAGTCTCAAACGGAGATGACATGGAAATTGGGGATGGTGCCACGAAGGAGGAAACTAAGATTATGAAGAAGATGATTATAGTGGGACTATGGTGTATTCAAATGAAACCAAACAATCAACCTTCAATGAATAGAATGGTGGAGATTCTTGAAGGATATATGGAAAGCCTACAAATCCCTCCTAAACCGATCCTATGTTACGAGAAAATACCGAATGTAGTAAAAATAGATGAATCGTCTTATTTATCCGATGATTCTAGTGAATCAATTAGTTTGATTGAATCGACAGGCTGAGCAACTATCATAATTTTTGTTTTAATTATGTGCGTGTTTGGCCCTCGCTTTTAGTTGTTTTGCTTTAAAATTAAGCAGATAAAAGCAGCACTAGGGTGTTTGGTTAGTATGTCTGCTTTTAACTGCTTAATTTATAAAAAAAAACAGGCTGCTTTTATGTAGTTATAATTTAACTTCACTTTAAAAGCATGAGAAGACATGCTTTTGATAATGAAAGACTGTTTATAAAAATTTATTTATTTTAAATACAAATTTATTTAATATATTTAAAATATTAACATAAGATGTAGCAACTTTCTTAAAAAATATATCAGTACATAATTGATAGAACGTTTAATGTACACAATTCTTCCCTCTTTTATATGCCTTTTTAGATCTTGATGCTACTAATGGTGCTGTGTTTCTTCACTTTCTACAGATCTTGGCTATTTAAGAGGAAAATACAAAAGGAAGCATTTTCTATCATTTTCTGGAAGGAATTGAGCAGCTAGGCCGCGCAGTTGTATGTTCCCAGAAGGCAGCAGAGTCCTAGCGAGAAAAGGAAACAAACCGCAAAGATGGAAATCTCAGATTTGCTTATTAATTCCCTCAAGAATCCCGATCTCAGTAGAAGACCATTGAGAAATTCCATCCATCCTTCGTTTCTGTCACTCTTCCATCGAGGTCGGCCACTTTGCAGCTAAAAAGACAGCCATGAAGGTTCTGGAAGCCGGTCTCTACTGGGCCTCTATTTTCAAAGATAGCCACATGTTCTGTGCGGCTTGCCCGCGCTGTCAAAGTACAGGTAACATCGGTGCCCGAAATCAGATGCCCCTCTGTCGCGCCCCCACGAAAATTAAAAACTCGCGAGTGTGCAACGAAATTTGGGACCTTACAATGCTCAGCGTAGACAGACGCCTCGCAACATGCAATGAAGTCGCCACCCTAATTTGGTTGCTAGGCTTTAGGGAACCTTAATCGTCATGGCATAGGAAATATAATAAGTAAAAAAAACTAAAGGCACAAAAAAGGGGTCTGGACCCCAGACAAAAGGTTCGGGGTCGTATTATGGTCTCGGGAAGGTGTTAGGCACCCGAGTCACATCCGAAAACGGTTACCGGTTGATGAGAGAGGTGTTTAAAAGGTGTTTGATGAAAATGCGTTTTATTTTGAAAAAGGGGGGCCTCAGAGGAATCGTCACTTTAGCCTTTTCCACAATCGGGACCGTTCAAAAATAATAAAAAAAGATCTTTCGGACGGGGTTACCGTTTATCAAGATCAGTCTATTATTCTTGACCGTAACGTGATGGGACTGAATTTTCTGTAAGACTGAATGAGCGCCCTCTTATTTCATCATCGGGCCATGCATGATTAGATTGATTGCTATGTGAACCTATCATGGATTGCTAACAGAGTACCAATTTTAAATGATTGGTTTTTGAAGTGGAAAACTGATGTGGGATCGAAAGTCCCCATGTACATGCAGTCAATATATGCGAGAATTTAAAATCACATGAATATGGCATTTGAAGCGACTCTTTAAACACGTTGTTCATGTGGGTTGATTTTAATTCTAACAGTTCTATATATCATGCGTACGACTGCTATTTTACGAAAAAAGCGCTGAATAAATAAAAGGGAATCGAAAGGCGTACTTTCGAGCGAAGCTTGAATTTAAAACCTACAAAGTGAGAGTATTAGTGATAGCTTGAGAAAGAAGTAAACAATTTTATGAGTGCGAAAATTTAAATGATAGTTGATTGCATACGAGAAATGATGATTTTTGCGTATACGAAAGTGAGATGCTGGGTTTGACAAAAATGATGACAGTTGTTTGTATGCGAAAAATGATGGATTTTACGCATACGAGAATTTAAATGCTGAGCTGATTTGCATGCGATAAATGATTGATTTTACGCATACGAAATTTAAATGTTGGGTTGATCGTATGTGAAAAATGATTGATTTTACACATACGAGAATTTAAATGCTATGGTGATTGCATGCGAAAAATGATTGATTTTACGCATGTGAGAATTTTAACAGTGCTACGTGATTGCATGCGAAAAATGATTGATTTTAAGCATGTGAGAATTAAAATGCTACGTTGATTGCATGCGAAAAATGATTGATTTTAAGCATGTGAGAATCTAACATCTACGTGATTGCATGCGAAAAATGATTGATTTTAAGCATGCGAGAATTAAAATGCTACGTGATTGCATGCGAAAAATGATTGATTTTAAGCATGTGAGAATTAAAATGCTACGTTGATTGCATGCGAAAAATGATTGATTTTAAGCATGTGAGAATCTAACATCTACGTGATTGCATGCGAAGAATGATTGATTTTACGCATGGGAGAATTTAATATCTACGTTGATTGCATGCGAAAAATGATTGATTTTAAGCATACGAGAGTTTAACAGTTGGATAATTTGCAGAAAGTAGAGAGTTGATATTTGCGAAAAATAAAACAATTGATATTTGCAGAAAATAAAGCAGTTGATATTTGCGGAAGGATTTCCAGCAGTTGTGCGAAAAATTAAAGCAGTTGATATTGCGGAAAATAAAACAATTGATATTTGCAGAAAATAAAACAGTTGATATTGCGGAAGGATTTCCAGCAGTTTTGCGAAAATTAAAGCAGTTGATATTGCGGAAATTAAAGTGCGACCGTCCATGTAGGCGGTAAAAATAAATAACTGAATTTTTAAATTGCAGAAAATAAAGTGCGGAAATTTAAAGTGCTAAGAATTAAAACAGTTGATAAGTGCAGAAAATTAAACAGTTGATACGTGCAGAAAATTAAACAGTTGATAAGTGCAGAAAATTAAACAGTTGATAAGTGCAGAAAATTAAACAGTTGATAAGTGCAGAAAATTAAACAGTTGATAATACGAGAAATTAACGTACGATGCGTACGAATTATTTTTACGAAAAACTTGCGATTTGAAATTTCGGAAAGAATTAAAAATCGGAGGGACCTAATTGAAAACTTTGAAAACTTGGGAGGGGGGCCAAAACGGCGCCGTGTGATGAATAGGCATGGCACTATTCATCACCCCCTCCCTTGGTCGCCGGAGCTACTACCGGCGACCCAACTCCGGCCACACTTGGCCGTTTTGAAAAATGGACGTACCGAAATGTTCGTCTCTTCGACGACTTTCCGACCGTATAAACCTCGATTTTGAGTTTGACTCGTACAAAATTTAATTTCGAAAAAACGACCGAACCGTTAATTATCGAAAACTAATTAATTCGAACAATCTAGCCAACGATTTTCAAAATTGAAAGCATGTATTTAATCTACATTACGTATGTGAATTAATAGCTCAAAAACAATCAATTTATTTGCTCAAAAATCAAGCCAAACGAAATTAAAGAAAACTTGCGCAGAAAAACCGAAGATGAGCTAGAGAGAGAAAGCTCACGTTTCAAACTTTGAACTGGACGATTGTCGCTCAATATGAGCAAACTGATCAAGAGGGAGAAGGAGCAAGGGTTTCTTGCGATTTTGGTGCCGTTTTTTCGTTGAATGGGAGCTCTTATTTATAGGAGAAAATCGCGTGGAGGAGAGGGAGAAGGAGCTGCGCGTGGTGGTGTTGTTCACGCTGGCGGGGCTACGGCTGTGAGGTGGCTGGGCTAGGGGCGTTGTGATGATGGCCGAGGGGACGAGAGCGAGCAGCTCGGTGGCTCGCTCCCCTGTTCACGCACGTCCATGGCCGTTCGCGTGTGCCATGCACCATGCCCCTTTAATTTGTCAACCGTTGATCTGGTTGACTTTTCTTGAGTTGACCAGATCAACGGTTGTGATTAAAATGCCCTTTAATTTATTTAAATGGGCTCGAGCTGAGTCCTGCGAGCAAACGCTCGGACTTTTCGATCCGAGGGTACCAGCGCGTAGAGAAAAATATGACGGTTTTAACCGTATACAGCGAAGTATGAAAATTTCGCGTTTGACGCGTTTATTTTCGCGTTCAAAAGCGCGATACGCGGGAACGGAAAAATAAAAACGTTACGCCGAAAATTACACGAAACGTTGTATACCGTTGCGAGCAGAAAAAAAGCTAGCAACTAGTTGATGGAAAACATTTAAAAGTCAAGCTGTGGTTCGAGCAGACTTACTCGGGTCCAATAAAAGCTCGAATAAAAATATTAATAAAATAATAAAAATACTAAAAAATGCGCTAAAACCCTAAAAATCCTAAAATTCGTGAGATGACCAAAAATGCAGAAAAAACTAGCATACGACTGCCGGATAGTAAAAAATAGGATTTTTAGGGTGGAAAATAATATTAATGATAATAATGAAAATGCATGCCGAAAAATTGAAAAATGTGATTTCGAAAGCTGACGATGCTAACGACGATGCAAAAATGCAACGAAACACCTAAAAATGCTAGCGATAGTAAACTAACTACAGATGACTGTAAATCAAGTAAAAATGACAGTAAATTAAATAAATGACAGAAATGCTAAAATTGATTAAAAATGGCGTCAAAATTTGGGTATCAACAGTTGCCCCCTCTTTACTGTCTTATCGAAGGATTTGATGAGCAGTAAAGACAGCCGCCCCTATATATATCCGAATTTTGGCGACACAACAGGTGTTACCTCAAACCTACAGTGATGATGTCGCTCTGGGAGGAGGTAGTTTGATTGATGCTACAACTGGGGGTAAAAGGTGATTACTTGCCGTCACTCTGGGAGGAGGAGATTGATTGCTGTCACTCTGGGAGGAGGAAATTGCTGTTGTCATCACTAGGGATTAACAGGTGATTGCTTGATGTCGCTCTGGGAGGAGGAGATAGGTTGTTGATCCTGCAAAGATATAAGCTTAGATCTACTCGGGTATCGAGAGAAACATAAGTTGCAGGAAGTGTAAATGATGACTACTCTACTAGGGATGAAAAGTGATTTTACGACAACGTAAATGACGGCTCCACTGGGGGGTCTGACACGCAACATACGTTGCCTAGGGAGGATGATGCGCTATTCGTAGATGTACGAACGTTTCGCCCTAATGATGTCAACTCTAAGAGGAAGAAAATAATTATGCAGAAATGTAGAATTATGTGAAGGATATCACTCTGAGAGGGGAAGAAATGCTAAGGCTGAAAAAGGTAGATCTACGCTATGCTGTCACTCTGGGAGGAGAAGAAACGTTCGTTGCTGAAAACTAAACCTATGATGTCACTCTGGGAGGAGAAGAAATGCTACGCTGGAGGCTACGCTATGCTGTCACTCTGGGAGGAGAAGATGCTATGCTGAAATCTAAAGAACGTCGATTCCCGTAGGAGACGACGCGAAATGCGGAAACTTAAACTAAGGTCACTCTGGGAGGAGAAGATGCTATGCTGGAAATTAAACTATGCTGTCACTCTGAGAGGAGAAGAATACTATGCTGAAATTTAAAGAACGTCGATTCCCGTAGGAGACGACGCGAAAATGCGGAAATTTAAACTAAGGTCACTCTGGGAGGAGAAGATGCTATGCTGAAATCTTAAACCTATGTTGTCACTCTGGGAGGAGAAGATGCTATGCTGAAATTTAAAGAACGTCGATTCCCGTAGGAGACGACGCGAAATGCGGAAATTTAAACTAAGGTCACTCTGGGAGGAGAAGATGCTATGCTGAAATCTTAAACCTATGCTGTCACTCTGGGAGGAGAAGATGCTATGCTGAAATTTAAAGAAACGTCGATTCCCGTAGGAGACGACGCGAAATGCGGAAATTTAAACTAAGGTCACTCTGGGAGGAGAAGATGCTATGCTGAAATCTTAAACCTATGCTGTCACTCTGGGAGGAGAAGATGTTATGCTGAAATCTTAAACCTATGCTGTCACTCTGGGAGGAGAAGATGCTATGCTGGAAATTAAATGCTGTCACTCTGGGAGGAGAAGAATGCTAATGCTAGCGGCCTTGATACGAATCTAGAATGCGTCTGCGTCCTGCTCAGGAGGTAACGACCTCAAGGACAAGACTTTCCCACGATTTGCAGCCGTAAGCAGTCCTCACCTGATATTAGTGTTTGCATTCACGCTCTGAAACAAGGCTAAGTGTTTTACGCTCATAAAGATGCTACTAAACATGATACATAATTCACAGTTCGCAATGTCAATCCGAGTGAATAGACTTCGAATGAAGATGCACATGCATGGGCGTTCTAATAATCGATGGGACTTTAACGGAAAAGAACGAAAGGACATGAAAAGTCCGGAAAGGAGTTTGTTTTGGGAACAGATTGCTTTTGCCGAGGAGTTGGAAGGCTTTTGATGAGTGATGCTTTGTTGATTGGCCCTGATGTGGGCGATGTTTTGCTGATTGGCCCTGATGTGGGTGATGTTTTGCTGATCGGCCCTGATGTGGGCGATGTTTTGCTGATTGGCCCTGAGGTGGGCGATGTTTTGCTTGATTGACCCTGATGTGGGCGATGTTTTGCTGATTGGCCCTGATGTGGGCGATGTTTTGCTGATTGGCCCTGATGTGGGCGATGTTTTGCTGATTGGCCCTGATGTGGGCGATGTTTTGCTGATTGGCCCTGATGTGGGCGATGTTTTGCTGATTGGCCCTGATGTGGGCGATGTTTTGCTGGGGATGTCATTTTCCCATCGGTCAGGGGCCCTTTTCTCGAGTCTTCATTGGGGGAGCGTCGTCGCTGCTTTGCGGTTCGCTGCTTGCGGTGTGTCGAGTGGGGCCTTGGGCCTTTCCTGGGGAAGGATGCTTCGAGATTTCTCGAGTTGGCCTTGGGCCTTTTTGCTCGAGTTCATTGGGGAAGGTTGCTTTGAGATTTCTCGAGTTGGCCTTGGGCCTTTTTACTCGAGTTCACTGGGGAAAGTTTTCTTCGAGATTTCTCGAATTGAGTTGTCCCCGGGCTGTGCTTGCTTTGTCTCTTCGATTGTTTGTTTTATCCGAAGGTCTCTGAGCATTTTCTTTTTTCTTTTCTTTTCCCTTTTCCCTCTCTCCTTTCTTTTCTTTTTTTTTTTCTTTTCTCTCTTTTCTCTCTCCCCTTTTTTTTTTGATTTGATTTTGAAATGCAACAGAGCAGAGCAAGCACAGCCTTCGTCTTGATCTCTTCCCCTTCTGTCTCGAGGCCTCGGCCTTCGTAGTTGCTGCTTCTTCGGTGATAGTCCTTAGCGATCTCCTGGCGCCCTTTTCAGTCTCCTTCGTCGTGAACTTGAACTTGGCGTGCTTTTACTTCCGGCTGGCAATTTTAGCTGAAACTGCTCTTTGGCTCCCGGGGTATGAGTGATATTGTTGGTTTGGGGAGTGATGACATACATGGTGGAAAGAGTAAAGAAACGAAAAAAGTGGAGAAAATCGTAAAAGTCCCACGTCATTTCATAGCTATCCCATGTCTAATTGCGCATGTACCCTGGATATTATGCGAACTCAACTAGTATCTAGTCAGGCCCTTACACTCATGAAGGATACGCCGCGATGGCTCGAAAATGCTTACCGGGATTTGTTTGTGACTGCTTACGTCGGAACAAACCGTGGATATAAGAGCAAACAGGTAATATCATGCATGGCACGTAATTTGGATAGATGCTTGATTTAACAGAGGGATTGAATATTTCTGACCTATGCGATGCATGAAAATGCCTATAAGAGCAATATGCTTTTGTTTTAGCCGGGCTAAAGAGGGATTTTGATCGATTTTTTTTTTGATTTTTGATTGATTGAGGGTTTGATTGCTCAATGGTTTGATTGCTAGAAGACTTGATTGCTAGATGTGGGGGATGACCTACTTGCAACGTTCTAATGAGAACCTAAGGTTGCCCTCAGTGGGCTAGACGACCGTACTCGGCTTAAAGCTATCAAATCGAGTAAGAATGAAAACAATTTTAAATAAAAGGGGAAAGAAAGATGGACTCCCCTAAGGTGTGCAGCGGGGCTGCAAGGGCGTCTTCCACGAGCTTCACGCGAATGACAGAGAGATGCTTCCGGTCCCTGTGAGATGCAGAGGGGACAACAAACAGAGAAATTAATTTAAAACGAAAAAAGAGATAAGTTCAGGGATTCTCCCTTCTTTTAACTCGGCTTTTCGAGGGTGCCTATGACGTGGTCCCCGGTTCTGGGATGCTTCACTTCGATGTGCTGATTGGTTTCTTTTTCAGCTGCTTTATGGGAACCGCTGATCCCGGTCGAAGGGAAAATGGGATCCGCACTGGGTATACTTGCTTACCGGCCCTTGCTAGACCTTTGTTGATGGGCTTCGTGATTGCTTGGTGATAAAGGGGAAAACCCTCTGTTCCCGTAATGTGCAGCGGGGCTGCAAGGGCACATGCTTACCGTCCTTATGCGGGCATCGAATGGGGGTGACCCAGTTCCTGAAAAAAATGATGCGGTAAGAACTAATGAGGAGTAAATGCGAGATGATTTTTGGCAAAATGAATGTGATTGATAAGTTTTTAAGCTCTCCCTTTTAGACGGGCCACTCGTGGGTCATTGAGCGTGACTTAGGCCGGATGTCGATTGATGATAGCTTTGTTTTTAGATGTGTTGCTGCAGCTCTCGCCTTGGCGTGGGTGATACTTATAGCCTGGCTGTCTCTCGATTAAAGGATACACCGTATTGATCATGGTGCGGATGCCGGAACCTTCTTAAACAATACCGCATTAAGTATGTTGATGGTGACCTCAGGAGGACGACTTTTTGTCGTGCTTTTCCCAGGAGTTGTTGCCTGTAATGTTGCACTGTGCGACCACGGTGTTTTGGCGATGAGCTCCTCCGAATAGGTGAACGGAGATGGGAGCCGACTTTGCTAGCGTTTCGACGACTTGGCCGGCTTAGGATGAGCTTTGTGACTTTGGTTCAGCATTTAGTCCTTCGAGAACGGTTGTTCCCGATGCCGGTTGTGCTGGTCGCACTGCAGGAAAAAGAATTTCGCTTTAGATGGCGACAGTTTGCCTTAAAATCTTTCCTGATTTGCTCTTGAAGGTGGCCCGTTGTGGCCCTCCAAGAGTCGCTACGAGCGGAAGCTCTGTGGTCTTCTCGTGATGCCAAGATGAGACTATACGCCGCTGCAAAACTTAAAATTGATTAGTGGCGTTAGTCTAAGGGACGCGTCTTACGTCTCGAGCTACTCCTGGGGAGCCATCTATGCCATGCCCCCTTTTGTCATCTCACACGTTTAACGAAAGAGGATAACAAAGTTTTAAAGTCATACGCATCTCCTGAAAAAAACTTGTTTTATTAATTTCAGAACAAACGTTTGTATTAGATTGTCATGATAAAACCCTATGTCGCTGATCTGGCCGAACGTGTAACCCGTGACACTTCAGGCGTAGTATATCTTGACTGCATCGGCATTCACCGGTCTTAGGAGATCGTCTCCGTCCATGTTGGTTAGCATTAGGGCACCCCCTGAGAATGCACTTTTAACTAGATACGGACCCTCATATTTGGGGGCCCACTTTCCTTGACTGGCCTCCTGATGAGGGAGAATCTTCTTCAGTACTAAATCCCCAGCCTCGAACTTGCGAGGTCGCACTTTCCTGTCATAAGCGTTGGCCATTCTTTGCTGATATAATTGTGCATGGCAGATAGCGGCCAAGCGCTTTTCGGGAAGGAGGTTCAGCTGCTCGTACCTCACTCTTGCCCAATCTGATTCTTCTACTTCAGACTCTGCCAGGATTCTGAGAGAAGGGATTTCTATTTCAAGGGGAATTACGGCTTCCATGCCGTAAACTAATGAGTAGGGAGTTGCCCCTGTAGATGTACGGGTTGCTATCCGGTAGGCATGCAATGCGAAGGGAAGCATGTCATGCCAGTCCTTGTGAGTGATTACCATCTTTTGGATGATCTTTTTTAGGTTTTTGTTTGCTGCTTCAACTGCGCCATTCATTTTTGGTCGATATGGAGATGAGTTTCGGTGCTTCACCTTCCAATGTTGGCAAAAACCGTTGATCATTTTCCCATTGAGATTGGAGCCGTTGTCCGTGATGATGGTTTCTGGGACTCCGTGACGGCAGATGATGTTTCTTTCGATGAAACGCATGGTCGTCTTCTGTGTGACGTTGGAGTAGGAGGCGGCCTCTACCCATTTGGTGAAGTAGTCGATCGCTACGAGGATGAAGCGATGGCCATTAGAGGCTGTGGGATGAATTTGGCCGATGATGTCGATTCCCCACATTGCGAAAGGCCAAGGCGATGCCATGTTGAAGAGAGGGGCTGGAGGGACGTGGATATGGTCCACGTAAACTTGACACTTGTGGCACTTCCGGAAGTAGTTGATGCAATCCCGTTCGATGGTGAGCCAAAAGTAGCCTTGCCTCATTATCTGTCTGGCCATCATGTGCCCACTAGCATGTGTGGAACACACCCCTTCGTGGATTTCCGTTATGATTCTTTTCGCCTCGGTCATGGTGACGCAGCGAAGCAAAGCTCCATCAGCTCTTCTTTTGTATAAAACTTCACCGTCGAGATAGAAGTCTAGGGCTAAACGCTGGAGGGTCCTTTTGCTAACCCGGCTTGCCCCCGGTGGATGTTCCCGGTTTCTGATGAATTGTACTAAGTCGTGGAACCAAGGCTTCCCATCGGCTTCCTCTTCCAAGGTGACACAGCATGCCGGCGTTTCCTTTACCTCTACCCTCAAAGGCTGAAGCATTACTCCACACTCTAGTTTGAACATGGAGGCCAAGGTGGCTAATGCGTCTGCGAAGCGGTTCTTTTCTCGGTCAACTTGGTCGAACTTGGTTTCCTCGAATTCCCGCGCGAGCTGAGTGAGTAACCTTTGATAAGGGATGAGCTTGGAATCCCGTGTCTGCCAAAGGTCCTGGGCTTGGTAGATGACGAGTGCTGAATCGCCGAAGATCCGGAGTTTCTTTACTTTTAGGTCGATGGCTGCCGCGAGACCACTGATACATGCCTCATACTCAGCGATGTTATTAGTGCAGGGGAAGTTCAACTTGCATGCTACAGGGAATTGACGGCCGTCTGGGGCTATGACTACGGCTCCCACTCCCTTGCCTGAGAGGTTCACCGCGCCGTCGAAGAACATGGTCCACCAGTCGTCTTCTTGAAGATCCTCTGCGATTTCATCCTCAACTGCTATGATGTCCTCATCAGGGAAGTCAAAGCTCAACGACTCATACTCATCCGAGACATGATCAGCCAAGTGATCGGCGAGGGCGCTTGCCTTAATCGCTTTCTGAGTTACATAGATGATCTCATGCTCAGCTAATAAGACTTGCCATCTGCAAATGCGACTTGATAGGTACGGTTTTTCGAAGATGTACTTCAGCGGATCCATGCGAGAGATTAGTCATGTCGTGTAATACAACATGTACTGTCGAAGTCTTCGGGCGCACCATGCTAGGGCGCAACATGTTCGTTCTAACATGGAGTAGCGCATCTCGCACTCGTTGAATTTCTTGCTGAGGTAGTAGATGGCTTGTTCACGTCTTCCCGACTCATCGTGCTGTCCCAAAACGCAGCCCATGGTGCTAGCCGTGACTGTTAGGTACATGAGCAAGGGTCGTCCTGGCGTCGGGGGAACCAGTACCGGCGGGTTTTGCAGGTACATCTTGATTTTCTCGAAGGCTTTCTGACAGTCTCCGTCCCATTCCGCTTCTCCGTGTTTCCTTAGCATTTTGAACATCGGCTCACAAGTAAGTGTTAACTGGCTGATAAAGCGCGCGATGTAGTTGATGCGTCCTAAGAAGCTTCGTATTTCCGTTTCAGTGCTGGGAGCGGGTAGCTCTTGAATTGCTTTTATCTTATCAGGATCCACTTCTATGCCTTTGTTACTGACGATGAATCCTAATAACTTTCCGGAGGTTACTCCAAAGGTGCATTTAGCTGGGTTTAGCCTTAGCCGAAATTGCCTCAACCTTTCGAATACCTTCTTCAGGATGTCTACATGGTCTTGCGCGCCGCGAGATTTGGCTATCATGTCGTCGACATAGATTTCCAACTCTTTATGCATCATGTCATGGAAAAGGGTGACGGCAGCACGTTGGTACGTGGCTCCTGCGTTCTTTAATCCGAAGGGCATCACTTTGTAGCAGAAGGTTCCCCAAGGGGTGATAAAGGTCGTCTTTTCACTGTCCTCGGGTGCCATCTTGATCTGATTGTACCCGGAAAATCCATCCATGAAGGAGAACATGTCATTTCCGGCGGCACTATCCACCAAGATGCCGATATGGGGAAGTGGGAAGTCATCCTTAGGGCTGGCTCGATTGAGATCCCGAAAGTCCACGCACATGCGAACCTTCCCATCTTTCTTAGGCACTGGCACTATGTTGGCGATCCATTCTGGGTACTCGGCAACTCTCAGAAAACCCGCGTCCAGTTGCTTGGTAACTTCTTCTTTGATTCTCAGAAGGATGTCTGGATGCATTCTCTGAAGTTTTTGCTTGACAGGTCTAAACTCGGGCTTTAATGGGATACGATGCTCAACTATCCCGGGATCAAGACCTGGCATGTCGGCGTATGACCATGCAAATACGTCGGAGTAGTCTTTGAGGAGAGAAATCAACCTTTCTCTCTGAGTCGTACCCAAGGTAGTCCCGATCTTGACCAACTTTTGATTCTCATTGCTTGCCCCCAAGCTTACTTCGTCCAATTCCTCCTGATGAGGGGTTACTTCCTTTTCTGAACTTTCCAGTAAACGGGCCAGTTCGTCGGAGATTTCTGCTTTGTCTTCAGTCGTAGCGATGATTTCTTCGCCAATAAAGACATAAGTTTTATCATGACAATCTGAACTAACATTCATCCTGAAATAAAAAAAATGAGAAAAAGAGATGCGTAAAATGAAAATTGCATATATATTTGATTTTTAACAGAAGGGGAACGTGAGTTCCTACAAAAAGGTTTTCGTAAGAAAACGTGCAAACATGTGTTTTTCTAAAAGAAGTAATTACGGAGAGACATCCGGAAGCATGGTGATGGTCCAGTTGCACACAGACTCCCCTGACTTCTTAACGAAAATGACTGAACCAGACGACGATCCCTCTTCTCCTAGAGTGCAGATACGGAGGTCCGATACCTTGACAGGATTTCCATTGATGGTTTCGGCGGCGAAGGGGAATGTAGTTCTGATATGGGGGATTGACATCTTGCCCCCTGGCGCAGAACGTCCGAATAGCTTAGCCAGCTGCTTTTCTTTCTTTTCTTGGGCAATTCTAACGAAATCGGCTTTGCCCGGTTGGTACCCTAACCCAAAACGGTCTCCGAAGCTCTTCAGAGGCGACCATCCTTTGGATCCTTGTAGCTTGGCGCCGAGCCATTTTCCCAATTGGAAACTTCCTTCCAGCATTGGTTTAGGGGTGGTTCCGGCTGTCTCAGATTTTGAGGCTTTGCCCACAAGGGACCCCTCCTTGATCCAGTCTGTGTTGACGATTTCGAAGGCTTGGAACGAGCTCTCCAAGGTTTCGGCAGTTTCGATGTAAGGCACGGAGGCGTGCTTAGCCAAGATCAGGGCCTCTTCTGCCTTTATCGTGACTAAGGCATTATCCTTGACGTACTTGAGGCACTGATACAGAGAAGAGGGGACTACCCCTGCTGAGTGGATCCAAGGTCGTCCCAGTAGCATGCTGTAAGCAGGTTGGATTTCCATGATCTGGAATGTCAGGGCGAAGGTGTGGGGCCCAATGACCATGTCCAATTCGAAGTTTCCGATGATCTCTCGAGTTGTGACATCGAAAGCCCTAGCCATCATTCCGCTAGGTTTCATGTGAGAGAAATCGACCGGTAGTTGCTCGAGGACGTGCCTGGGCATGACATTCAGCGCGGACCCATTGTCGATGAGGGCCTTGGCTATGACGTGTCCCTTACATTCTACCGTGATGTATAGGGCCTTGTTGTGATCTTTTCCTGAGGGGTCGATCTCTTCTTCAGAGAAGGAAATGCCGCTGAGGGCCTGAATCCTTCCGACAAGGTTTTCCACCCCTTCTGTAGTGATATCCTTAGTTACGAAGGCTTGCTTCAAGACTTTCAAGAGAGCTTGGCGATGAGCCTCTGAAGTAAGTATCAACTCCATGATGGAAATGTGAGCTGGGGTTTTCTTCAGTTGTTCGATGATGCTGAACTCGCTCTGTTTCATGATTTTGAGGAACTCAGCCGTTTCGTCCGCGGTTACAGGTTGGCTCAAACCTTGTGTTTCCTCTATCGTTTCCTCGCAAATCACAGGGTTTTTCCCTTTAGCTTGTCGTTGCTTCTCTACTTCCTCCGAGATGTAACATCTCCCGGTGCGGGTCATGCCCCCGATATGAGAGGTTTCACCGATAGTGGGTCCTATTGGCGTGACTGTAGGAGGGGTGGTGACTACCGTGTACCCGTAGTCGAATGGGACCGCGTGCAGGTCTCGGCTAGGAGTATTCACAGCTAATGTGAACACTACCTTGCGTGGGGTTGTGGAGGTGTCCCCTGTCTGAGCCACATATTCGAAGGAATATGGTGCTGGAGAGTGGTCCCCGATGGCATTGATGGTTCCTCGGGCTTCTCCTTTAGTTTTGATGACTCCGAATGTGGTGAGTTGCTTGACTTTTTGCCGAAAGAGTCCACAATCCTGGATGTCATGCTTGCTTTCCCCTTGGCAGAAGAGGCATTGGGCCTGATTATTCCCCGGGAATGGTAGATAAGCGTTGTTAGCTAGAGCGAAGAACAACTCTTCGTTGGGTGTTTCTTCCATCGAAGGGCGAGGAAAGTTGATTCCTACGGAAGCAATGTCGCCCATCCCCGAATTATGGTGCGGTAGGGGACCCATTGTCACAGCAGGATCCTTTGCTAATCCATGGGGCGAGATTCGCCCTTGTTTAGTTAGGTGCTCGACCTTTTCTCTAAAGGCATAACAATCCTCCAAGGAGTGTCCTCTGGTTCCGGCGTGATATTCGCAGCTAACCTTTGGATCATACCAGCTAGGGTAAGGAGTGGATTGAGACGGGAGTGGGGATGGCATAATCTGTCCCTCTGCCAAGAGGCTTGTGTAGATTTCCTTCAAAGGAAACAGAGGGAGCGACCACATCGGTAAAGGGTATGATTCGGAGTCTGAGGGTTCCCAAGAAGGTAGTGATGGTGCTGGGCCACCATAGGAGGGTGGCACCGAATACCTGACGAGGTAATCGAATCTCCTAGAAGGTTGGCCCAAAGTATCAATCTCGCGATCGCCCTCGTCGCGGCGTTTGGAGAATCGTTTGCCCGACGAAGTCGATCCCTTCTTTCGGAGGATTGGGAGTGGAGTTCCCTTGGCGTTATGCGAGATAGGAAATCCGTCTCCGATGGCGTTAATGGATCTTCCCTCGTGGGTTGCTTTCTGGGTTTGGATCACCCCGAGATGCGAGAGTTGTACCACCCTTTCTGCGAACACCTTGCAGTTTTGGATTTTGTGATCGTCGCTTTCCTCACAGTACATGCAGCCACTTGGATTGCCCTCCGAGTATGGCAAGTGTCCTCCTCGAGTTAGGGCCAGGAAAAGTTGTTCCTGTGGCCAGTTTGATGCGGAAAAGAGAAGGTCGTTTCTTTCTCCTGCCGAGATGGCGTTCACTCCTCCCTTTCCCTGGGCATGATTGGGAAGAGGGTTGGTGGATGTCTTGGGTCCTTTTGCTAACCCTTCGAAAGATACCCACCCACTCTTGATCAAGTGCTGGACTTTGGCTTTAAATGCGAAGCAGTTTTCCAGAGTGTGACCTGGGGCTCCAGCGTGGTATTCACACCTCGCGTTGAGATCATACCACTTCGGGTAAGGAGGTAATTGAGGCTGAGCCGGCACCGGTACGATCTGTCCGGCTGCCAAGAGATGTTTGTAGATTTCTCCTGCAGGAAGAGGAAGAGGAGGTGGAGGCTCTCGGCTCCACCGATTGTTTGTCGTGTTTTGGTTATTTGGGTTTTTTGGTGGGTTATATGGCTTGGGTTGCATGGGTTGTGATGCTTGTACTGATGGGAAATGCGTAGAGCTTTGAGGCGCGATATTGGCAACAGGCGGCGAGGTGAAAGGAAAGTAGGTAGGTTGATATAATGACGGCAGAGGGTAGGGCGATGGCGATAAATAAGGTGGAGGTGGTGGAAATGGCTGCCCCTGATGAGCTTGGGGAGCCACAAATCCAACGTCTCTTTTTATGATAGGTACTTTCCTGGGCGCAGATTCCGATGCTGAAGGCAAGATTCGTCCTGACTTAATTCCTTGCTCGACTCTTTCGGCAATTAGGACCATATCGGAGAAGCTATTTGAGGGGTTTGAGATCAGGTAGGTGTAGTAGGGAGCCTTAAAGGTGTGCAAGAAGATCGACAGGAGTTCCTTGTCGCTTAAGGGTGGAGAGATCCGTGAGGCCACCTCCCTCCATCTCTGAGCATAGGTTTTTACGGACTCGCCGACTTTCTTTTCCATGTTTGCAGATCAGCGCGGTCGGGTGCTACCTCCATATTGAACTTATATTGCCGGTAGAATGCGTCGGATAAGTCTCTCCATGTCCTGATCTTGGCTCGATCTAGCCCCATATACCATGTCAGGGCGTGCTTGGTCAAGCTTTCCCGGAAGAGATGAATTAACAACGGCTCATTGTGGATTACCTCTGCCATCTTGTTGCAGTATGCTCTGAGATGGGTCTTTGGGCACTCTACCCCAGTATATTTTTCGAAGTCAGGGATTTTGTACTTCGGGGGTACGACAATCCCGGGGACCATACACATATCGGCAGGGCCGGTAGGGTCAAATGGATCAGCCCCTTCAATTGCTCGGAGTCTTTCCTCAAGTAGGTTTAGCCGATCATTTTTCAGTTGCTCGGCCCCGATGGGGTTGGAACCGAAGGGTAGTGCCAGTCCTGATGAGAACTGCGGTTGTGCTGAGTTGAAAGTGAGGAGCTGAGTTCCCACAGGTCCGGGAACTGTGCTCGGAGGAATAGGAGGGAGATACGGATTCTCTGGGTGGGCTTGGCTCTTGCTGGGGTCCACAGCAGGGTTGATTGAAAGGTGCTGAAGCGACGGGGAGATCTCTTCACCCGCCTTAACTGGAGGACTTGCAGCGTTGGGTACAGTGAAGGGACTAACCCATCTCCAACGGCCCGGGGGGCCGGACAGGGGTGGGAGTACCGAAGGTCCTGCGACGGTGAGTAAAGGGGAAGGTCTGTTTGTTTGAGGGGGATCGAAACCCGGTGGCAACTCGGTGACAGCTTCATCTCTTTCCTTTTCGGCCCTGGCGGCCCTTTCCGTAGTGATCCTAACTTGCTCCTCTAACTCAGCAATTCTAGCGGTCAGTGCTTCATCGGTCTTGGCCGGTTCAGTCATTTTTCGCTTTTGAAGTCTAGTCAAAGGGAGCCTGTGCGGAGTAGCTTGCTTCCGAGGAGCTATGGTGAACCTGAAAAGAGGGAAAAAACACAAAAACAGTGAGTATAAATGAAGATACACAGGTGATGTGCAATCCCGAGGTCTCCACATTTGCTCATTCGCTTTTCTGGCTTGTACTTTCATTTGATATTTTCAGGGTGGTCGCGGAGGCGAGATATCCTGGTCGTTGGCGAGATACGAAGGAAGCCTCTATACATTCCAACGATATGACGCAAATCTGAGATGCTAACGGCGAAACCCAAATCAGCAGGGGCAACCAACGCCGTCATGCTAGGGGGATCTCTTTTCACATTATGCTTTCAACGCTGTAGGACCTGATGCCTAGTGAACCCAACCAAGGGGAGGGACGTCGATCTATGCTATGAACTCGGAAGTTCTTGTGATAAACTAAAAGGATAGGGTCATGAGCGAGGGCTACTTGGCTATATATTGCTTGGTCTGATTTTTCTGGTTTTTTAGTGAAAAGATTGCGTTTATCTCGAAGGGATTTTCTTTTTCTTTTTGCGATGGTCTTTTGAGTTGTATTTGGGATGGATAATTGATATGAAAAAGATAGGCAATTTTAATAAATATCCGAAAGAGTACGACTTTATTAAAGTGTTTACAAAAGTATGGTAAACTTGCCAACTACCTAAGTTCATCAAAAATGGCTAAGATAGATGAAATTAGGGGTCCTAGCTAAAAGAAAAGGTTTGCCGATATCCGAGCCTTTCCCTAAAGGCGTCAATCCTGGGCGTCAGAGTTCTCCTGCCAAAGGTACTCCATCGAAGCCATCTCCCCTTTCTGCATTTCTATCTCAGCTTCTAAGGCGGTAATTCGGTTTTGCAATGCCTGGCTCTTCCTATCTCCTAGATCTGCTCGAGTAGTCAAGACCCTTATCGTTGAATCCTTGTCTTGGATTATGGCACTCGAAGCTTCTTTCTTGCGGGTTTCGCTGCTCAAGCGTTCGTTGAAGGCCCTGAGGGCCACCTTCTGTTTTACTGCTTGTATCCGGACAAAATCCCTATGACGCCGGTGTACCTCATTCTTCTGGACTTCTGCGTAGCATTGACGTGCTTCGGCAGTATCTCTTTCCTCTGTCATTAGATCTCGCTCTTCCTGCGCTGCTCGCATTTGTTCTACCACTTGCGCGTAAGCCATGGCATCTATTCCTCCACTTACTTGCGATTCTCCTTCCTCTTCTATCGGTTTCTGATTTTCTGGGTGAGGCAAGACATTGCCATTGACTCGCTGCAACCTCCACTGTGGATATTGCAGTATTGTTGCGGCAGGGGCGACACGTCCTTTGAGACAAAAGGGGTTGGCCCAGTCTAGGGCGTACAACTGGATGTTCTGATTCTCTCCGGTGTGTGGTAGATCCGTTTTTGTCATGCCGAATGTTACTGGAATGATCTGGGTGATGCAAAACTGCCTGAGTACGAGGGCAGGGCAGTAGTGAGCACATCCCCAAGCTCCGATTAGAGGAACCCAGGGTAGGGGTCCACAGCAGACGATAGGATCGGAGGTTCGTAACCACTTGGCATGCCAACTGAAGTCTTCCTCTGAGAGGTTGATGAATCGGTTGATCCAGACGTCTTTATTTTCCATCTCCCATTTATCTGTGGTCATTGCATTGATAACTCTGAGCAGAGGGCACGACCTGATGTAGCTCTCGAAGAAGATGGATTGATCAGGAATTTGCTTGAAGTGGCTGATCAACCATACTGTCAGTAGCTGGGCGCAGCAGGTGAGCCTCCCTTTCCCCTTCCTTCGGCAGGAGTCTAAGGAACGAAAGGTCTTGGCCAAGATGGCTGTTGTAGGATTGATGGCATTTACCTCCATCTCGTAAAAGATGTTGGCTGCTGAAGAGTCGATGGCGTTTCTCATCCTCGGAAAAAAGACGAATCCTACAATGGCGAAGGCCAGAATCCTTAAGCGCCTAGCTCCATTTGATAGCTGAAATCGTGCCTCGATATCCGACCAACACCAAACGTAGTCACCCTCCTTGACACGAGTAGGGATTCCTAATAGCTTGTCGAGTCTTATTTTTACACTTGCAGAGTCAAGTCGGACATTCTGGTAGATGATTGATATGGGTGATGTGAAGCACATCAAAGTTGAGTACTCCTCGAGTGTGGGAGTTAAGTCCACTCCCTTGTCAAAAGAGAAGCAATGATAGTAGGAATCCCAGAACTTCAGAGCTGCCCTGATACAACCCCAATCGGCCTTGACATCCACTAGGGTCAGTAGCTTTCCATAACTACCCTCAAACTGAGTCTCTTCGTCTTCAGTCAGCTCATTCCTTAACATCCGAATCCTAGTCAAATCAAAGTCTACAACCTCTACTTTGATTTTAGTGGTGATGTCAGGGGCGAATCCCCGTTCTAACAGATCTCCTCGGGCAGCTTGATCGTCGAAGCTTCGTCCCCCGAAAATATCAAATGAAAGTAACGTAGGTGCTGTCATGGTGAATGAGCAAAATGGGCCCTGTAGGACAAACATCAAAATTTTTAAGTGCTAAGTAAATGGTGGGTGTGAGAAATCCACAGTTTGTATAACAGGAAAAATCACGTCATCATACCAACAAGATAAATAGCCACGATAAACAGGTATAATCATGATGCACGTGCTGGGGCTCTGATTCCGACACCTCTAACTGGCTTGAATGGTTCCCGGATGATACCATGAAAAGGTCCCTAAAGTGTCGTCTGGCGTCCCCGATTCCTTACGGAATCGAGTAATCCTTTCAACTGGCTTTGGGGGTTCATCCGAGTTGGGATTGGTGAACACTACCTAGGACATGTGTCCTAGGGCGTCACTACTACCCTCCTATTTTGGTATTGGTCCCCTGGGTGTAGGGCGCTATGATATGCATATGACAATTGATAAAGCAAATAAAGGAACAGATCAGCAATTGATCAAAGCAAATAAATAAACACATAAACACCTCTCTAAAAAAGACAAAACCGGCTCCGACCCAAAAAGTCCCCAGTGAAGTCGCCAAACTGTCGCGCCCCCACGAAAATTAAAAACTCGCGAGTGTGTAATGAAATTTGGGACCTTACAATGCTCAGCGTAGACAGACGCCTCGCAACATGCAATGAAGTCGCCACCCTAATTTGGTTGCTAGGCTTTAGGGAACCTTAATCGTCATGGCATAGGAAATATAATAAGTAAAAAAAACTAAAGGCACAAAAAAGGGGTCTGGACCCCAGACAAAAGGTTCGGGGTCGTATTATGGTCTCGGGAAGGTGTTAGGCACCCGAGTCACATCCGAAAACGGTTACCGGTTGATGAGAGAGGTGTTTAAAAGGTGTTTGATGAAAATGCGTTTTATTTTGAAAAAGGGGGCCCTCAGAGGAATCGTCACTTTAGCCTTTTCCACAATCGGGACCGTTCAAAAATAATAAAAAAAGATCTTTCGGACGGGGTTACCGTTTATCAAGATCAGTCTATTATTCTTGACCGTAACGTGATGAGACTGAATTTTCTGTAAGACTGAATGAGCGCCCTCTTATTTCATCATCGGGCCATGCATGATTAGATTGATTGCTATGTGAACCTATCATGGATTGCTAACAGAGTACCAATTTTAAATGATTGGTTTTTGAAGTGGAAAACTGATGTGGGATCGAAAGTCCCCATGTACATGCAGTCAATATATGCGAGAATTTAAAATCACATGAATATGGCATTTGAAGCGACTCTTTAAACACGTTGTTCATGTGGGTTGATTTTAATTCTAACAGTTCTATATATCATGCGTACGACTGCTATTTTACGAAAAAAGCGCTGAATAAATAAAAGGGAATCGAAAGGCGTACTTTCGAGCGAAGCTTGAATTTAAAACCTACAAAGTGAGAGTATTAGTGATAGCTTGAGAAAGAAGTAAACAATTTTATGAGTGCGAAAATTTAAATGACAGTTGATTGCATACGAGAAATGATGAATTTTGCGTATACGAAAGTGAGATGCTGGGTTTGACAAAAATGATGACAGTTGTTTGTATGCGAAAAATGATGGATTTTACGCATACGAGAATTTAAATGCTGAGCTGATTTGCATGCGATAAATGATTGATTTTACGCATACGAAATTTAAATGTTGGGTTGATCGTATGTGAAAAATGATTGATTTTACACATACGAGAATTTAAATGCTATGGTGATTGCATGCGAAAAATGATTGATTTTACGCATGTGAGAATTTTAATAGTGCTACGTGATTGCATGCGAAAAATGATTGATTTTAAGCATGTGAGAATTAAAATGCTAAGTTGATTGCATGCGAAAAATGATTGATTTTAAGCATGTGAGAATCTAACATCTACGTGATTGCATGCGAAAAATGATTGATTTTAAGCATGCGAGAATTAAAATGCTACGTGATTGCATGCGAAAAATGATTGATTTTAAGCATGTGAGAATTAAAATGCTACGTTGATTGCATGCGAAAAATGATTGATTTTACGCATGTGAGAATCTAACATCTACGTGATTGCATGCGAAGAATGATTGATTTTACGCATGTGAGAATTAAAATGCTACGTTGATTGCATGCGAAAAATGATTGATTTTAAGCATGTGAGAATCTAACATCTACGTGATTGCATGCGGAGAATGATTGATTTTACGCATGTGAGAATTAAAATGCTACGTTGATTGCATGCGAAAAATGATTGATTTTAAGCATGTGAGAATCTAACATCTACGTGATTGCATGCGAAGAATGATTGATTTTACGCATGGGAGAATTTAATATCTACGTTGATTGCATGCGAAAAATGATTGATTTTAAGCATACTGTTGATACCCGAATTTTGACGCCATTTTTACTTAATTTTAGCATTTCTGTCATTTATTTAATTTACCGTCATTTTTACTTAAATTACAGTCATTTGTAGTTAAGTTACTATCGCTAGCATTTTTAGGGTTTTCATCGCATTTTAGCATCATCGTTAGCTTCGTCAGCTTTCGAAATCGCGTTTTTAATTTTTCGTCAAGTATTTTTGTTATTATTATCATTATTATTTTTAGCCTTAAAAATCACATTTTTTACTATCCAGCAGTCGTTTGCTAGTTTTTTCTTCATTTTTGAGCATCTCGTGAATTTTAGGATTTTTTGTATTTTATCGCATTTTTTAGTATTTTTATTATTTTATTATTATTTTTATTCGAGCTTTTATTGGACCCGAGTAAGCCTGCTCGGACAACAGCTTGACTTCAAAATGTTTTCCATCAACTAGTTGCTAGCTTTTTTTCTGCTCGCAACGGTTTACAGCGTTTCGTGTAATTTTCGGGGTAACGCTTTATTTTTTTCGTTCCCGCGTTCCGCGTCTTTGAACGAGGAAATAAATACGTTAAGCGGAAAATTTTCATTATTCGCTGTATATGGCCAAAATCGGCGTATTTTTCTCTACGCGCCAGTACCTTCGGCTCGAAAATTCGGAATGTTTGCTCGCAGGATTCGGCTCGAGGCCATTTAAATAGGACTTAAAGGCCCTTGATCAAGACATATCTGCAAAGCCCACCAGTACTGGTTCCCCCGACGCCAGGACGACCCCTGCTCATGTACATGACGGTCACAGCCAGCGCCATGGGATGTGTTTTGGGACAGCACGACAAATCAGGAAGGCGTGAACAAGCCATCTACTACCTCAGCAAAAAATTCAACGAGTGCGAGATGCGCTACTCCATGTTGGAACGAACTTGTTGCGCCCTAGCATGGTGCGCTCGAAGGCTCCGACAGTACATGTTGTATTACACGACATGGCTAATCTCTCGCATGGACCCACTGAAGTACATCTTCGAAAAGCCGTACCTATCGAGTCGCATTTGTAGATGGCAAGTCTTGTTAGCTGAGCACGAGATCATCTATGTAACCCGGAAAGCAGTTAAAGCAAGCGCCCTCGCCAATCACTTGGCTGATCATGCCTCGGACGAATATGAGTCATTGAGCTTCGACTTCCCCGACGAGGACATCATAGTAATCGAAGATGAGATCGCAGCAGACCTCCGAGATGATGATTGGGGGACCATGTTCTTCGATGGTGCGGTGAACCTCTCAGGCAAAGGAGTGGGAGCCGTGGTCATAGCCCCAGACGGCCGTCAATTCCCCATAGCATGTAAGCTGAACTTCCCGTGCACTAATAACATCGCCGAGTACGAGGCATGCATCAGCGGTCTAATGGCAGCAATCGACTTGAAAGTGAAGAAGCTCAAGATCTTCGGTGATTCAGCACTCGTCATCTACCAAGCCCAGGATCTCTGGCAGACACGGGATTCTAAGCTCATTCCTTATCAAAAGTTGCTCACTCAGCTCACGCGGGAATTCGAGGAAACCAAGTTCGACCGGGTCGACAGAGAAAAGAACCGCTTCGCAGACGCATTGGCCACATTGGCATCAATGTTCAAGTTAGAGTGCGGGATAATGCTTCAGCCATTGAGAGTGGAAGTAAAGGAAACTCCGGCTTGCTGTGTCATCTTAGAAGAAGAACCCGATGGGAAGCCATGGTTCTACGACTTGGTACAATTCATCAGAAATCGGGAGTACCCACCGGGGGCAAGCCGAGTTAGCAAGAAGACCCTTCAGCGCTTGGCACTAGACTTCTACCTCGATGGTGAGGTTCTATATAAGAGGAGAGCGGATGGAGCTTTGCTTCGTTGCGTCACCATGACCGAAGCGAAGAAAATCATAGCAGAAATCCACGAAGGAGTCTGTTCAACTCACGCAAGTGGGCACATGATGGCCAGACAGATCATGAGGCAAGGCTATTTTTGGCTCACCATCGAGCGCGATTGCATCGGCTATTTCTGGAAGTGCCACAAGTGTCAAGTCTACGCGGATCATCTCCATGTCCCTCCAGCCCCACTCTTCAGCATGACATCGCCTTGGCCTTTTGCGATGTGGGGAATCGACATCATCGGCCAAATTCATCCAACAGCCTCTAATGGCCATCGCTTCATCCTCGTAGCAATCGACTACTTCACCAAGTGGGTAGAGGCTACCTCTTACTCCAGCATCACCCAGAAAATGACCATGCGATTCATTGAGAGAAGCATCATTTGTCATCACGGGGTTCCAGAAACCATCATCATGGACAATGGCACTAACCTCAATGGAAAATTGATCGACAGTCTTTGCCAACGTTGGAAAGTAAAGCACCGAAACTCGTCACCATATCGACCAAAGATGAATGGCGCAGTCGAAGCAGCAAACAAAAACCTGAAGAGGATCATCCAGAAGATGGTGGTCACTCACAAAGACTGGCACGACATGCTCCCCTTCGCATTGCATGCTTATCGGATAGCAACTCGCACATCCACAGGGGCAACTCCCTATTCATTAGTATACGGCATGGAAGTCGTAATCCCTCTTGAGGTAGAAATCCCTTCTCTCAGAATCCTGGCGGAGTCTGAAGTAGAAGAATCAGATTGGGCAAGAGTGAGGTACGAGCAGCTGAACCTCCTTCCCGAAAAGCGCTTGGCCGCTATCTGCCATACACAACTGTATCAGCAGAGAATGACCAACGCTTATAACAAGAAAGTACGACCTCGCCAGTTCAAGACTGGGGATTTAGTGCTGAAGAAGATTCTCCCTCATCAGGAGGCTAGTCAAGGAAAGTGGGCCCCAAGGTACGAAGGTCCGTACCTGGTCAAAAGTGCATTCTCAGGGGGTGCCCTAGTGTTAACCAACATGGATGGAGACGATCTCCTAAGACCGGTGAACGCCGATGCAGTCAAGACCTACTACGCCTGAAGCGTCGCGAACCGCCATCCGGCCAGACCAAGGACATAGAGTTTTATCATGACAATCTAGCACAAACATTTGTCCTGAAATTAATAAAACAAGTTTTTCAGGAGATGCGTATTGTTTTAAAATTTTGTTATCCTTTTTCTTTTTAAACTGGTGAGATGACAAAAGGAGGCATGGCATAGATGGCTCCCCAGGAGTAGCTCAGGGCACGGCGTTTAGACTAACGCCACTAATCAATTTTAAGTTTTGCAGGGATGTAAGCTCCCATGCCTCAGTTTGTCATCATGATAGAATCAGGGAGTTCCGCTCGTGGCAGCTCTTGAATTGCCGCAGCAAGCCACCTTCAAGAGCGAATCAGGAAAGATTTTAAGGCAAACCATCGCCCTCTAAAGCAAAGTTTCTTTGTCCCGCAGTGCTACCAGCACAACCGGCACCGTAAACCACCGGTCTCGAAGGACTGAATGCTGGACCAAAGTCACAAAGCCCATCCAACGCCGACTGAGCTGTCGGAACGCTAGCAACATTGGCTCTCATCGCTGTCACCAATTCAGAGGAGCCCATCACCAAAACGCCAGTGTCGCCCAGCGCACCTTCGCAAGCGAAACTGCCAGAAAAGAAATGCGGTGAAAGCCTATCCCCCCTAGGATCACAATCAACATACATGATGCGGTCTTGTTCAAGAAGCTCCTCAACAGAATCAGCACGAGGAAGATCGATCCTCTAATTTGTGGGCCACCAGAGGCTGACTGACGATATCACCCGAGCAAAGATAAGAGCTGTGATCAAGCCTCTAGAGCAAAGCCATCATCAACAAACATCCAACACAAGTCACACCACAGTGACCTAGGGATGGCCCCTCCAAAAGGGAGAGCTTAAAAACTTATCCATCGCATTACTTTCACCAAAAATGGTCTTGCATTTACTCCTCATTTGTCATCACCTTGTCTGTTTCAGGAACCGGGTTACCCCCATTCATTGTCGGCATAAGAACGGTAAGCATACGCCCATGCAGCCCCGCTGCACATTTTGGAGACAGAGGGTCTTCCCCTTTATCCCCAAGCAATCAAGAAGCCAATCAACATAGGTCCGGCAATGACCGGTAAGCAAAGTGAACCAGCTGCAGATCTCGTCCTCACTCCGACTTGGATCGTTGGTTCCCGCAAAGCAGCTGAAAAAGAAACCAATCAAAGCAAAGTGTCCCGGAGCTGGGACCACATCATAGGCACCCTCGAAAAGCCGAGTTAAAGGAAGGGAGAATCCCTGAACTTATCTCAGTTTTGAGTTAATTTTATACTCTGTTGTCCCCTCTGTATCTCGCAGGGACACGAATCATCTCATTGTCATCCTCATAAAGCTTGTGGAAGACGCTCTTGCAGCCCCGCTGCACATCTCAGGGGAGTCTATCTTTCTTTTCCCCTATTTAGTTTTATTTTCACTCCGGCTCGCTTTATTAGCTTTAATTCGAGTACGGTCGTCTGGCCCACTGGGGGGGGCAACCTTAGATTCCCATTAGAATGTTGCAAATAAGTCATCCCCCCATCTCTAGCAATCAACCGTCTAGCAATCAAACATCCAGCAATCAAACATCCAGCAATCAAATATCCAGCAATCCAACGACTAGCAATCGAACCCAGCAGTCAAACCATCAATCAGTCAAAATCAAAAATCAATCCAAATCCCTTTTTAGCCCAGCTAAAATAAAAAAGCATACTACTCTCATAAGCATTTTCATGCATTGCATAGATCGAGAATTTTCAATCCCATTTCCAAAAAAAAAACATCCATCTAAGTTGCATGCCATGCATGATATGACCTGTTTGCCCTTATATCCGCGGTTTGCACCAACGTAAGCAGTCATAGACAAACCCCGGTAAGCATTTTTGAGCCAACGCGCCTTATGCTTCACGAGTGTAAGGGCCTGACTAGATACTAGTTGAGTTCGCAGAATATCCAGGGTACATGCGCAATTAGACATGGGATAGCTATAAAATGACATGGGACTTTTACGATTTTCTCCACTTTTTTCGTTTCTTCCCTCTTTTCACCATAAATGTCATCACTCCCCCAAACCTTCGCTATCACTCATACCCCGGGAGCCAAAGAGCAGTTTCAGCTAAAATTGCCAGCCGGAAGTAAAAGCACGCCAAGTTCGAGTTCACGACAAAGGAGACGGAAAAGGTCACCAGGAGATCGCTAAGGACTATCACCGAAGAAGCAGCAACGACGAAGGCCGAGGCCTCAAGACAAAAGGGGAAGAGATCAAGATAAAGGCTGTGCTTGCTCTGCTCTGTTGCATTTCAAATCAAATCAAAAAGGGGAGGGATATATATATAAAAAAAAAAAAAAAGGGAGAGGAAAAAGAAAAAGGAGAGAGGGGAAAAAGGGAAAAGAAAGGAAAAGAAAGAAAATGCTCAGAGATCTTTGAACAATCGAAGAGCCAAAGCAAGCACAGCCCGGGGACAACTCAATTCGAGAAATCTCGAAGAAAACCTCCCCAATGGACTCGAGAGAAAGAGGCCCGAGGCCAACTCGAGAAAGCTCAAAGCATCCTTCCCCAGGAAGTCAAGCAAAAGAGGCCCAAGGCCAACTCGAGAAATCTCAAAGCAAGCCTCCCTAGTAAGGACATGAGAAGAAAAGGGCCCCAGGCCAACTCAGGTAGTGAGTCGCAAAAAGAGCAGCGACGACACTCCCCAATGAAGACTCAAGAACAGGGCCCCTGGCCGAAAGAAAAGCACCCCCAGCAAGGATCCCAGAGCTCGTGCACTCTATCAAGAAGGCATCCTCAGCAAAACACGAAGAAGTTCGCATACCTCGCCCACATCAGGGCCACTTAGCAAGACATTGCCCACATCCGGGACAATCAGCGAAACATCACCTTCATCAAAAGCCTCCCCAGCAAAGCAAGCTCTCCCAAAACAAACTTCTTTCCGGACTTGTCATGTCCTTTCATTCTTTTCCGTAAAAGTCCCATCGATTATTAGAATGCCCATGCATGTGCATCTTCAGTCGAAGTCTATTCACTCGGATTGACATTGCGAACTGTAAATTATGTATCATGTTAGTTGCATCTTTATGAGCGTTAAACACTTAGCCTTGTTTCAGAGCGTGAGTGCAAACACTAATATCAGGTGAGGACTGCTTACGGCTGCAAATTGTGGGAAAGTCTTGTTCTTGGGGTCGTTACCTCCTGAACAGGATGCAGGCGCATTCTAGGATCGTATCAACGCCACTGGTGACAAGCATAGCCTAGTTTCCAGCATAGCATCTCCTCCTCCCAGAGTGACCTTAGTTTAGTTTCCGCATTCCGCGTCTTCTCCTACGGGAATTGGCGTTATTTGCATTCCAGCCTTAGCATCTTCTCCTCCCAGAGTGACAGCATAGCCTAGTTTCCAGCATAGCATCTCCTCCTCCCAGAGTGACCTTAGTTTAGTTTCCGCATTCCGCGTCTTCTCCTACGGGAATTGGCGTTATTTGCATTCCAGCCTTAGCATCTTCTCCTCCCAGAGTGACAAGCATAGCCTAGTTTCCAGCATAGCATCTTCTCCTCCCAGAGTGACAGCATAGCCTAGTTTCCAGCATAGCATCTTCTCCTCCCAGAGTGACCTTAATTTAGTTTCCGCATCTCGCGTCTTCTCATACGGGAATTGACGTTATTTGCATTCCAGCCTTAGCATCTTCTCCTCCCAGAGTGACAGCATAGCCTAGTTTCCAGCATAGCATCTCCTCCTCCCAGAGTGACCTTAGCTTAGTTTCCGCATTCCGCGTCTTCTCCTACGGGAATTGATTTTATTTAGTCTTCAGCCTTAGCATTCTCCTCCTCCCAGAGTGACAGCATAGTTTAGTCTCCAGCGTAGCGTTTCTTCTCCTTCCAGAGTGACATCGTAGGTTTAGTTTTCAGCATCAAGCATTTCTTTTTCTACCAGAGTGATAGCATAGCAAAGTTTTACCTTTTCAGCCTTGGTATTTCTTTCCCTCCCAGAGTGTCATCCTTCACATAATTCTACATTTCTGCATAATTATTCTCCTCCTCTTAGAGAGACATCATTAGGACAAATTATTCACACTTCATGCGAATCGCGCATTATCCTCTTGAAACAACGTCAGTCACATGTCAAGCAATTACCCCCCCAGTGGAGCCGTCATTTATGTTTTCGTAAAAATACCTTCGATTTCCGATAGAGTAGTTGTCATTTACATTTTCTGCAAATTATGTTTCTCTCGATATCTGAATAGATCTAAATTTATATATATCTTTGCAGGATCAACAACCTATCTCTTCCCAGAGTGACGTCAACAACCTATCTCTTCCCAGAGTGACGTCAACAACCTACTTCCTCCCAGAGTGACGATGTCAAAGCATGCCTCCTCCCAGAGTGACATCAAGCGAGCACCTTGTATCCCCAGTGACAGCATCCATCAACTACCTCCTCCCAGAGCGACATCATCACTGTAAGTTTAAGGTAAGACCTGCTGTGTCGCCAAAATTCGAATATCTAGGGGCAACTGTCATTTTTACTTAAATTACAGTCGTCTGTAGTTAAGTTACTATCGCTAGCATTTTTAGGGTTTTCATCGCATTTTAGCATCATCGTTAGCTTCGTCAGCTTTCGAAATCGCGTTTTTAATTTTTCGTCAAGTATTTTTGTTATTATTATCATTATTATTTTTAGCCTTAAAAATCACATTTTTTACTATCCAGCTGTCGTTTGCTAGTTTTTTCTTCATTTTTGAGCATCTCGTGAATTTTAGGATTTTTTGTATTTTATCGCATTTTTTAGTATTTTTATTATTTTATTATTATTTTTATTCGAGCTTTTATTGGACCCGAGTAAGCCTGCTCGGACAACAGCTTGACTTCAAAATATTTTCCATCAACTAGTTGCTAGCTTTTTTTCTGCTCGCAACGGTTTACAGCGTTTCGTGTAATTTTCGGGGTAACGCTTTATTTTTTTCGTTCCCGCGTTCCGCGTCTTTGAACGAGGAAATAAATACGTTAAGCGGAAAATTTTCATTATTCGCTGTATATGGCCAAAACCGGCGTATTTTTCTCTACGCGCCAGTACCTTCGGCTCGAAAATTCGGAATGTTTGCTCGCAGGATTCGGCTCGAGGCCATTTAAATAGGACTTAAAGGCCCTTGATCTCAACCGTTGATCTGGTCAACCAAGGAAAGTCAACCAGATCAACGGTTGACAAATTAATGTGCATAATGCACATGCGCAGTGCACGCACGAGGGAGGCAACGAAGTCCTCGCCCGAGCCAACTGCCCCGTAGCCCTCTACCCTCCGCCATCATCACGCCTCCGCCTAGCCCAGCCAGCTCACGCCCTAGCCACCACGCGCAGCTCCCTCGCCGGCCATCCACGCGTTTTTCGGCTATAAATAGCCACCCCTCCCCACGCGCAAACGGTCCAAAAATTTTACAAACAACCACACTACTCCCTCTCTATTTTTCGGCCAATTCACGTTCGTCCACCCTCGTTCCAGTCCCTTCGTCCGAACGCAGCAGCAACCGCACGGTAAGTTGCTTTCTCTCTCCCTCACCTACTGTTTTCTCTTCAAATTTTGTTCTTGCTTTAATCGATCGTTTAATTGCCTCCAATGTGTCCTAATTGCTTGAGTGTTAAGTTAATTTCATCACCCTAGCATAATTTAATTTGTTTAAACACTGGAAATATTTATTTGCTAATTAAATGGATTAATGCACGTTAGTGTTTCGGTTGAAATTGCCACTGGTCTTGTGGTTGTTTCCTTGCTGTTATCACGTGACTATGTTGTAGGAAGAGAGACGGTTCTTTTGGGTCAAGAACCAGGCGAATTGGTCGCCTGGTTTTGTTGCAGGAGTCGCCGGCTGTAGCCCGTCCTCCCTTTTTAATTTAAATGCTGATGGGCTTGGCTTAAGCCAAGCCCATCCTTTCCTTTCCCTTCAAATTAAGTCATGGGCTAGGATTTATTCCTAGCCCATTTTAACCAATTTCAGTACATGGGGCCCAGCCTAATAATTTTCGTCAAGTATTCGAGTCATTTTTTTTTTTGTTCTTTTATCTAATGCTCGTATGTAATGTTTAATTTAATTCGTATGCTATACTTAATTAATCATCATTTACAATACTCGCTTATTATTTCGCTTTGGTTGAATATTTATATATCATGATTAAATATTTATGCACGAAATTAAATAGTCGTATACCATGCTTTAAATGTTTATACCTGATTTAAATGCTTACATGCGTCATTTCCGTGTTCATATTTTTCGTATGCTCATTCTTGCGACAACTTGTTATTTAATTGTTTCATATACAAATTGCTTATTTCTTATCGCAATATTTTCACGCTATTTAAATTCAGTTATTTATTTTACCGTCTACATGGTCGGTCGCACTTATCAACTGTTTACTTTTCCGCACTTTAAATTTCAGCAATTTAAATTCAATACCGCCTACATGGTCGGTCGCAATATCAACTGTTTATTTTCTGCAACATCAACTGCTTTAATTTTTCGCAAAACTGCTGGAAATCCTTCCGCAAATTACAACTGTTTAATTTTCCGCACTTTAATTTTCCGCACTTTACTTTTCCGCACTTTAAATTTCAGCAATTTACTTTCAGCAATTTAAATTTAATACCGCCTACATGGTCAGTCGCACTTATCAACTGCTTACTTTTCCGCACTTTAAATTCCAGCAATTTACTTTCAGCAATTTAAATTCAATACCGCCTACATGGTCGGTCGCACTTATCAACTGCTTAATTTTCCGCACTTTAAATTCCAGCAATTTACTTTCAGCAATTTAAATTCAATACCGCCTACATGGTCGGTCGCAATATCAACTGTTTATTTTCCACAAATATCTAACTGTCCATTCTCTACATTATCAATCTGTTTTATTTTCTGCAAATCATTAAACTTTTTTTTTTTCTTCCCTGTAAATCGCCAATAGCCTTTAATTTTTCTGCACTTATCAAAACAGCATTTCATTTTCGTATGCGTAAAATCCATCATTTTTCGCATGCAACCAACCCAGCATTTAAATTCTCGTATGCGTAAAATCAATCATTTTTCGCATGCAATCAACCTAGCATTTAAATTCTCGTATGCGTAAAATCAATCATTTTTCGCATGCAATCAACCTAGCATTTAAATTTTCGTATGCGTAAAATCCATCATTTTTCGCATGCAATCAAAACAACATTTCATTTTCGTATGCGTAAAATCCATCATTTTTCGCATGCAATCAACCTAGCATTTAAATTCTCGTATGCGTAAAATCAATCATTTTTCGCATGCAATCAACACAGCATTTAAATCCTCGTGTGCTTAAAATCAATCATTTTTCGCACGCAATCAACTCAGTATTTCATTTTCGTATGCGTAAAATCCATCATTTTTCGCATGCAATCAATTAGCATTTTAATTCTCGTATGCGTAAAATCCATCATTTTTCGCATGCAATCAACCCAGCATTTAAATTCTCACATACGAAAAATCCATCATTTTTCGTATGCAATCACCTAGCGATAAATTCTCGTATGCTTAAAATCAATCATTTTTCGCATACAACCAAACTCAGCATCTCATTTCGTATGCGTGAAATCCATCATTTCTCGTATACAATCAACTGTCATTTAAATTCTTGCATTCATAAATTGCTTATTTATTTCTCGAGCTATCGCTAACACTCTCATTTTGCAGGTTTTAGTTTCAAGCTTCGCTCGAAAGTACGCCTTTCGATTCCTTTTTATTTATTCGATGCTTTCTGCAAATATCCATCGTATGCATGATATATAGAACTGCTAGAACTAAAATCAACCCACATGCACAACGTGTTTAAAGACTTTCTTAAAATGCCGCGTTCATGTGATTTTACTTCTCGCTTATATTGACTGCATGTACATGGGGACTCTCGATCCCACAGCAAACTATCGTTTTAAATCCATCATTTAAAATGGTACTCTGTAGCAATCCATGTTAGGATCACGTAGTAATTAATTTAATCATGCATGGCCCGATGATGAAATAAGAGGGCGCTCATTCAGTCTTACGGAAAATTCAGTCCCATCACGATCATAATAAAGACTAAAGTGACGATTCCTCTGAGGGCCCCCTTTTAAAAAAAACGCATTTCTCAAACACCTTTTTAAACACCTCTCTCATCAACCGGTAACCGTTTTCGGATGTGTCTCGGGTGCCTAACACCTTCCCGAGACCATAATACGACCCCGAACCTTTGTCTGGGGTCCAGACCCCTTTTTTGTGCCTTTAGTTTTTTACTTATTATATTTCCTATGCCATGACGATTAGGGTTCCCTAAGCCTAGCAACCAAATTAGGGTGGCGACTTCATTGCATGCTGCGAGGCGTCCATCTACGCTGAGCATTGTAAGGTCCCGAATTTCGTTGCACACTCGTGAATTAGCATTCCTCTGTTACTTTTCGTGGGGCGCGACACATACGAGAGTTTAACAGTTGGATAATTTGCAGAAAGTAGAGAGTTGATATTTGCGAAAAATAAAACAATTGATATTTGCAGAAAATAAAGCAGTTGATATTTGCGGAAGGATTTCCAGCAGTTGTGCGAAAAATTAAAGCAGTTGATATTGCGGAAAATAAAACAATTGATATTTGCAGAAAATAAAACAGTTGATATTGCGGAAGGATTTCCAGCAGTTTTGCGAAAAATTAAAGCAGTTGATATTGCTGAAATTAAAGTGCGACCGTCCATGTAGGCGGTAAAAATAAATAACTGAATTTTTAAATTGCAGAAAATAAAGTGCGGAAATTTAAAGTGCTAAGAATTAAAACAGTTGATAAGTGCAGAAAATTAAACAGTTGATACGTGCAGAAAATTAAATAGTTGATAAGTGCAGAAAATTAAACAGTTGATAAGTGCAGAAAATTAAACAGTTGATAAGTGCAGAAAATTAAACAGTTGATAATACGAGAAATTAACGTACGATGCGTACGAATTATTTTTACGAAAAACTTGCGATTTGAAATTTCGGAAAGAATTAAAAATCGGAGGGACCTAATTGAAAACTTTGAAAACTTGGGAGGGGGGCCAAAACGGCGCCGTGTGATGAATAGGCATGGCACTATTCATCACCCCCTCCCTTGGTCGCCAGAGCTACTACCGGCGACCCAACTCCGGCCACACTTGGCCGTTTTGAAAAATGGACGTACCGAAATGTTCGTCTCTTCGACGACTTTCCGACCGTATAAACCTCGATTTTGAGTTTGACTCGTACAAAATTTAATTTCGAAAAAATGACCGAACCGTTAATTATCGAAAACTAATTAATTCGAACAATCTAGCCAACGATTTTCAAAATTGAAAGCATGTATTTAATCTACATTACGTATGTGAATTAATAGCACAAAAACAATCAATTTATTTGCTCAAAAATCAAGCCAAACGAAATTAAAGAAAACTTGCGCAGAAAAACCGAAGATGAGCTAGAGAGAGAAAGCTCACGTTTCAAACTTTGAACTGGACGATTGTCGCTCCTATTTATAGGAGAAAATCGCGTGGAGGAGAGGGAGAAGGAGCTGCGCGTGGTGGTGTTGTTCACGCTGGCGGGGCTACGGCCGTGAGGTGGCTGGGCTAGGGGCGTTGTGATGATGGCCGAGGGGATAGGTAACGGCCGAGGGGACGGGAGCGAGCAGCTCGGTGGCTCGCTCCCCTGTTCACGCACGTCCATGGCCGTTCGCGTGTGCCATGCACCATGCCCCTTTAATTTGTCAACCGTTGATCTGGTTGACTTTTCTTGAGTTGACCAGATCAACGGTTGTGATTAAAATGCCCTTTAATTTATTTAAATGGGCTCGAGCTGAGTCCTGTGAGCAAACGCTCGGACTTTTCGATCCGAGGGTACCAGCGCGTAGAGAAAAATATGACGGTTTTAACCGTATACAGCGAAGCATGAAAATTTCGCGTTTGACGCGTTTATTTTCGCGTTCAAAAGCGCGAAACGCAGGAACGGAAAAATAAAAACGTTACGCCGAAAATTACACGAAACGTTGTATACCGTTGCGAGCAGAAAAAAAGCTAGCAACTAGTTAATGGAAAACATTTAAAAGTCAAGCTGTGGTTCGAGCAGACTTACTCGGGTCCAATAAAAGCTCGAATAAAAATATTAATAAAATAATAAAAATACTAAAAAATGCGCTAAAACCCTAAAAATCCTAAAATTCGTGAGATGACCAAAAATGCAGAAAAAACTAGCATACGACTGCCGGATAGTAAAAAATAGGATTTTTAGGGTGGAAAATAATATTAATGATAATAATGAAAATGCATGCCGAAAAATTGAAAAATGTGATTTCGAAAGCTGACGATGCTAACGACGATGCAAAAATGCAACGGAACACCTAAAAATGCTAGCGATAGTAAACTAACTACAGATGACTGTAAATCAAGTAAAAATGACAGTAAATTAAATAAATGACAGAAATGCTAAAATTGATTAAAAATGGCGTCAAAATTTGGGTATCAACACCCTCACAGGTATTATTGCTTGCGAAATTTTAAATATTTAGGGTATTGATTTTATGGGTCCCTTCCCCAATTCGTTTGGAAACATATACATCCTTCTCCCAGTGGACTATGTTTCTAAATGGGTTGAGGCTAAGGCGACCAGAACTGACGATTCAAAAGTGGTTGCAGCATTTCTCCGCTTTCAAATTTTTAGCAGGTTTGGAACCCCACGCGCTCTTATCAGTGACCGTGGAACGCATTTCTGCAATCGAGTCATCACCGGCCTACTCAACAAATACGGAGTCACACACCGTGTCCAACGCTTATCATCCACAAACCAACGGCCAAGCTGAGGTATCCAACCGAGAGATCAAGTCAATCTTGGAAAAGACCGTCAACCAATCCCGCAAGGACTGGAGCTTGAAGCTTGACGATGCCTTATGGGCCTATCGAACTGCGTTCAAGACTCTCATTGGTATTACCCCCTATCGGCTTGTCTACGGTAAGCCTTGCCACTTACCCGTCGAGATAGAACATAAAGGCTTCTGGGTCATTCGAAAGGCCAATTTCAACCTTGACGAAGTTGGGCAACATCGTCGCTTGCAAATCCAAGAATTGGAGGAGCTCAGAGATGACGCCTATGAGAATGCCCTCATCTACAAGGGCAAGACGAAGGCCTACCACGACAAACTTCTTTATCACAAGTCCTTCACTGTCGGACAGAAAGTTCTGTTATATAACTCTCATTTGAGGTTATTTTCAGGCAAGTTGAAGTCCAAATGGACCGGACCCTATGTCGTCACCGCCGTCTACGACCATGGCGCAGTCGAAATTCGAAGCTTGGACACAGGAGTCACTTTCAAAGTCAATGGATACCGTCTCAAGGCATTCTACGAGGGCTTCAAGCCATTCATCGCTGAGGAGATGGTTGTCGCTGACCCACTTGACCAACTCTGATATTGGTCACCAACGTCTAGGCTGAGACGCTAACCGCGGCGCCTTGTGGGATGCAACCCACGTTTCTGTCCTTCCCCCTATTTTTCTCTAAATATTTTATCCTTCTTTAAATCCCTTGATTTTCTCCATCCCTGAATCTATTCCCTTCTCTCCCTCATTTACTTTATTTTAATTATTTCCCCCTTATTCCTCCCCTTTCTTATATTTTATTTTATTTCCTTATCCCAACTTAATTCCTTTTTGAACTTTGAATTTCCTAATTAGGATAGTGATTGGAGCGTGGCAGTTAGGCTTTTCAGTTGGGATTTGATAGGTCCCAATCGCAAGCCGCCACATCCGCACGTGGGCAATGACTAGCAGCTGGCAGCCATAAAGGGAGAACGCTTTCTTCCCTCTTTTTTTCACTTTCCACTTTACCTTCCATCTTCTCCCTCTTGTTTTTCAGCTTTCTCTCCCCCCACGAAACCTCTACAACTTCTCCATGGCCCACTTCAAGAAAAGTGCTAGACGCTTTGACCTTTCATCTGGTCGTCATCCCTAGGGCGCTCCGACCGCCACCACTCCCGTCACTCCTGCTGCAGCCGGCGTCTCTGTCGTTGCTGGCACACCACCGCCCACCACCACCACAAAATCCCCACAAACTCAATCCACCCCTCTCTCTTCACCAAAGCAACCGCAGCCGACCACCACCGTCACTGCTACTACTCTAGTTGCTCATATCGTCGTCGTCATAGCGACCACTGCTTCGGCCGCCAAAAAGCCACCGCCTACCCCTAAAGTCGCTAAGACACCAACAGCTAGGCCACTCCTTACCTCCCCATCCAAACCCACTCCTCCTCCACCAAAACCCACCCCCATTCCTACCGTCACCATGACTCCACCGAAAGCCCTGCTACCGAAGTCGACTCCTCGTCTGGAGAGTACGAATCTGACTTCGGCGAGTCAGCCGACTCCATCGAGACAGCCACTACCAGCCAGCCCGCTCCGCTGACCGCTGCGCCGAGTGCCTCGGCACAGCGGCTATTCCTACTCCTACTGCGCCCACCGAGTCCGGCGAGTCCTCATCCGAAGAGGAGTCGGGCGAGGAGGACGAGGAATCCGAAGAGGGTTCCGGTAAGGAAGGATCGGACGAGGAGTCGGAGGAGGAAGAGGATGAAAACCCTATTGTCCCGACAACCACCACAGTTGCCCAGAGCGCCGCCACCACTCCAACGTCCGAAGTTGATGTCCAGGTCACAGGATCTATGCCAGCGCCCAGCGGTTTGCCCATGGGTCGCAGCATCACATCTCGTGGCCGCCTGATTGAACCGGTATGTTACACCGAGGGCAAGTCGAAGAAGGTGAAGTTTCTAATCCCCTTAGACGACCACCACGATTCGGAGGATGAGGAGTTTGTACCTCCCGCAACCGAAACAACTGAAGACACCTCCATGGAAATAGACGTCGAGGAGTCATCCCCCGTTCGCCCCAAACGCAAAGCTCCCCCCACACCATCTGCCTCCTCTCAACCCAGGAAATCGGCCCGCACTACCAGCAGCTCGGCCAAGACGTCCATGCCCACTCCAACAGCCCGTTCCGCCCATGCCAGAGCAGGCACAGTCGTGCCCTTCGCCCAGGTAATGCCCGATCTCTCTCACCTCCATGGTTGGCTGGACTTTCCTGATAAGCCTAGCAATGATAGGTTGTTAGCTTTGCATGGTATTTCCGTCGCCCCTTGTGCTAAACTTGATCCTGAATTCTTAGAAAAAATGGGTATAACTACTAGGGTGAATATTTTGATTGATAATATTGGTTGACGTGTTTTGTTTGACTTTGAGCATCCCACATTCCATGAATTAAGCCATGAATTTTTTACATCTTTTTGGTTTGATAGTGCTAGGCTTAAACAAAAGGGTGAAGGTAGCATGCATCTAGGGGATGATAAGGTGGTTAATTTTAGTTTGATGGATGTTTGGGAGCACCTGTTTATTGATAAGTTTAATGTCATGCTTGGCTTTGCCAAGGAGTCTGATTTGGGTGTCCCATGATATCTCGGTGCATACGCTGCTTACCCTCCTGAGTTTGATGTCACCAATGCCTTCAGGGAGCTTACTGGCAATCCTTCTGCTAAGTACAGCTCCCGACGCTCTAAAGGCCATGAACTGCGTGACCCTGCCCTCCGTATTCTGCATCACTGCCTTGCTCTCAACTTTGCGGGCAAGATGCAATCCTCGGGCACCCTCTCTGTCCAGGAATTATTTTTTCTGTGGTGTATGCATAATGGCCATAAGGCCAACCTAGGATATTGGATTGCTCATGAACTGCATGCTATTGTTACTTGTAACCGCAATCCCATTCTTGGTTCCCTTATCACTCGCTTAGCCATTGCACAACGTAATCTTGATGTGTCCAGTTGTGACCTATTTATTCTCGTCGGTTTTAAATTACTTGATGCCCGTACCCTCGATGGTATGGGCCATTTGCACTTGACGGGTCGTGTTTTGTCTTTCAGCAAAGGTTACACTGGCGGCACGAAGCGTGTTTGGAGTGCCCAGAATGGTGGAGCATTCGAGTGGCCAGACCTCTCCGCGGCTACTCCTCCTCCTTCCCCCGTTCCCTCGCCGAGCGATGAGTACCCCGGGCGAGCCAACCCTGACATCCATGCCACCGCCTCGATCACTGCTGATATGACTGAGACGAATGCCCTCCTCCGGATGGTCATTTCACTTCTCCAGAACCTCCCTGATGAGCTAGCTTCGAGGTTGCGTCCTCCTGCTAGCCCTTGATATCTCCCCCAAACTCTTCTCCATTTACCTTCGGGCTGTTTTTGTATTTTAATTACCCCGGTGCACACTTTCCTTTATCCCTATCTCTCTTCCTTTAATTTGAACTCCGTTGGTTGATTCCCTTCTCCACACCGAGGACGGTGTTTTGCTTTAGTGTGGGGAGGGATTTCATACTTTTGTGATATATTTTGTGTGTATTTTTTACATGTTTTGCATGACTGCATGATTACTATCGTATTGCATGACTGTTTGCCTCGCATTTGCACATTTTGGCCTGATTTGGGATTTTCCCACAAACTTGTTTTCAACTGATTGCACTACCCCTGTTTTGAATCACCTTTGATGGAATGCACAGAGTAGACCCACTATACACAGACACTTCACCCACTGCACCAAAACCGCTTGCACACCATACTGCCTGTTAACTCTTATAACTATGTCTTGCCCTAGCTGCTTGCAATCAATGTACTTTGCCCTGTGAGTTTTTGAGCTTTTACGCCGATTTTCTTTTGAGTGGATGTATGGTTGTGTGCTGGCTGAATTTTCATGAGACCCATGAGTATAGGCACGATTAGACGTGGGAAAGCAATGATGTGATTAGGAGCTTTGCAATCTTCTTTGTTATCTTTTTTCTTGCTTTTTATCTTCTCGCCCTTGTTGCTCAACTCTTTATTTTACCACCCTTCTGACTACTTGAGACATTCCTTTCTTTTCTTAGCAGGTGAGAGATGTCCTCCGGTAGTGGTAAGGTGGGACAGAGAGAAACAACATCTTTGATATAGGGGTATCGAGCTGCTAGATCGAGAAGCAGGAAGTAGACCAAGAACCTGAAAACATAAGCAGATGCGGAGAATAGAACTATACATCTAACTGCTAGATCGAGATGCTGAAAGCAGTAGTATGGCAAGTAATTGCAGAACGCAAAAGAGAAACAAAAGCTCTAGTGTGGGGATACCGAACGACTCAGCCTAGATGCTCAAATCAAGTCTTCCAAACAAGCAACATGGAAATCAACTGCTAGGCCGAGACGTTGACATCAACCATATACTGAAGATCAGACGCCCGAGGAAATTTTGCTGCTCCAGTTCAAAGGTCCAAAATAAATGTATCCGCTCCCTTTTGTTCTTTCTTCTTCAAAAAAAAAACACAAAAAACACAAAAAAGAAATAATTTAGTTTTGAACAAAAGGGAGTACAAATCAGGACTGGAGCAAAGCACTACAAAGATCAGAAGACCAACGACACTTTCCGAAGAACAAAAGACCCCCACTCTCCATTAGCACTCTTTGTCTTGCCCTCGCCACTGCCACTAGGAGGCTCTCTCGCCACTTTGCCTTTTTCAGCTAAGAAAACCTCTATCCTTCCTTCTCTCTCTTTTGATCCCTCTTCTTCAACATATTCTCTTGTTTTACCCTTGCAAAGTTTCTATGATCATATGATTGCCCATGCGTGTGTTCTCCGTACTCGGGTCGCTATTGCAAATTTGGTTATGTGCATTATCATTCGCATTGATGAGTGTAAACACCTAACTCTGTTTCTGAGCGTGAGTGATAAATACGATATCTTGTGAGGATTGCTTGCAGCAGGCTGATATAGTAAAGCCACTCTTCTAGTTTCGTTATTCCTTAAGAGTGGTGCAGAGTTCATCTAGGCTGGAGGCGTAAGTGGAGGCGGTCAGTTTTCTGTGTGTTTGGGTTGAAGCTGTGTAAACTGAACGAGGTGGTATTTTTAAGTTTAATGCTCGAGGGCGAGCATCGGGGTAGTGTGGGGATGTTTGATAGAACGTTTAATGTACACAATTCTTCCCTCTTTTATATGCCTTTTTAGATCTTGATGCTACTAATGGTGCTGCGTTTCTTCACTTTCTACAGATCTTGGCTATTTAAGAGGAAAATACAAAAGGAAGCGTTTTCTATCATTTTCTGGAAGGAATTGAGCAGCTAGGCCGCGCAGCTGTATCTTCCCAGAAGGCAGCAAAGTCCTAGCGAGAAAAGGAAACAAATCGCAAAGATGGAAATCTCGGATTTGCTCATTAATTCCCTCAAGAATCCTGATCTCAGTAGAAGACCATTGAGGAATATTATTCCAATCGGATTAGGAGTTTTATTTGTAATAAACTATAAATACTTTTAGTAATTAGGTTTTCTCTCTGGCTCCTTCTTCTAGATTTTGGCGCTACCATATTTTTTTACTTCTGCCTCCGGCACTACTTTGTTCTTTCTTCCAATAAACCGGAGCTTTGCTCCGGCCGGTAATAAATAGGATTTCTTTCTTCTTCACTTCTTCTCTTTAATTATGCAATTTAATTATTTATTTTTTTTCACTTTTAACATAAGCGGCTAATTCTCCCGTTCTTGGTAAGAATCGATTGAAGGTTGTGTTGATACCCGAATTTTAACGCCATTTTTAATTAAATTTAGCATTTCCGTCATTTTATTTAACTTACTGTCATTTTTAATTAATTCAATGTTGTTAGTATTTTTAAATTCTCATCGCATATTTATCATCGTCATTATCATCATCAGCGTTCGAAATCGCACTTTCAATTTTTCGTCACGTATTATCGTTAATATTTTCAACCTTAAAAATCACATTTTTAATTATCCGTTAGTCATTTGCTAGTTATTTTTTCGTTTTAGGTCATCACATGAAATTTAGGATTTTTAGTATTTTATCACATTTTTTAGCATTTTTATTTTTTATTTTTTATTATTATTTTTGTTCGAGCTTTTATTGGACCCGAGTAAGTTCGCTCGGACAATAGCTCGAACGCGAAATGTTTTCCATCAACTAGTTCTTACTCTTTTTTTCATTCACGCCGACCAACAACGTTTCGCGTAATTTTCGTCATAACGTCATTTATTTGTCGTCCGAACATTTCATGTTTCTGAACGAGAAAATAAATACGTTAAACAAAAAATTCTCTTCATTCGTTGTAGACAGTTAAACTCGCCTTATTTTTCTTTATGCGTTGGCACTTTCGGCTCGAAAATTCGGAACGTTTGTTCGCGAAAATGGCTCGAGGCCATTTAAATAGGATTTAAAAGGGATTTGATCATCACCGTTGATCTGGTTGACCAAGGAAAGTCAACCCGATCAACGGTTGACAATTAAATGTGCATGGTGCACATGAACAGCGTGGAAGCGACGAGGCAGCGGAGCAAGCCATCGAGCTGCTTGCTCCCGTCGCTTCCTGTCCCTTCAAGTTGTCACCTCATCCCTAGCCTCGCCAGCACCGCAGCCTAGCTCCACCAGCGCAACGCTCACAACCTCCACGTGCGCCGCCGCGTCCTTCACCTACGCGATCCTTGGCCTATAAAAGGCCACTGCCCTCAACGTTTTAACACACAAATTCACACTCAAGCATCTAGCTTCTTCTCCCTCTTGATCTATAGCTCATGTAGAGCATCGATTTCCATAGTTCAAACTTTCCAGTAAGCGTTTTCTTCAAGCTTTTTCCTTCGTTTCTTCATGCGCTTTCTTTCTTTAAATTATTTAGTATCATTTTGATCAAATAAATTGCTTGTTTTTATGCCAATAATTCATATGCATGCTGTAGATTAAATACATGCTTTTAATTTGCTTAATCGTTAGATAAATCTTGCAAATTAATTAGTTTTCGGTAATTACCATTTTCGTCACTTTTTTGAAATTAAACTCGGTACGATTTAAACTGAAATTCGAGGTTCGTACGGTCGGGAAGCCGTCGAGGAGACGAGCATCTCGGTACGAAGATTTTTTAAAACGGCCACCTGTGGCCGGAGCTTGGCCACCGGCAGTGGCGCCGGCGACCAAGCTAGGAGATGGTGAATAGTGTCATGCGTGGGCTTGGCCCACGCGAAAGAAGGAGGATAGGTGATGGGCTTGGCCCATCACCATTCTTTTTTATTTCCATGGGCCAGGAACTATTCCTGGCCCATTTCTTTGATTTTTCAAATTGGGCCCAGCCCATTCTCATTTTTTTCCGGGATCTCGGATCGCGTTTTCGTAAAATATTTGTATGTTTCGTATGACTATTTTTTTCGTACTGTCACTTTAAATTTCTGTACCTATCAACTGTTTAAATTCTTCACATTTTAATTTTCCGCAATTTACTTTCGGCAATTTAAAATTCAATTTACCGCCTACATGGTCGGCCGGAAATATCAACTATTTAATTTTCTGCAAATAGTCAACTGTTTAATTTTCTGCAATCATCAACTGTTTAATTTCCACAAATATCAACTGCTTTAAAATTCTGCAAATCATCAACTGTTTAATTTCTGCAATCATCAACTGTTTAATTTTCTGCAAATCATTAATCATTTAATTTTCTGCAAATCATCATTTAATTTTCTGCAAATCATTATTTAATTTTCTGAAAATCGTCAACTGCTTAATTTTCTGCAAATATCAAATCTTTGATTTCTCGTCAAATCATCATTTAAATTTTCGTATACATCAACTCATCACTTAAATTTTCTCGCACTTGTCAACTGTCATCATTTAAATTTCTCGTATGCATCAAATAATCATTTACATTTTCACACTTATCAAATCATCATTTAATTTCTCGCATACATCAAATCATCATTTAATTCTTTCGATAAATATCAACTGTTATTTAAATTCTCGTATTCATAAATTGCTTATTTATTTTTTCGAGCTATCACTAACACTCTCACTTTGTAGGTTTAAAATTCAAGCATCGCTCAAAAGTACGCCTTTCGTTCCCTTTTATTTATTCAATGCTTTTCCACAAAAGAATATTAATCGTACGCATGATATATAGAATTGCTAGAATTAAAATCAACCCACATGAACAACTTGTTTAAAGACTCGCTTAAAATGCCATGTTTGTTTGACTTTAAATTTCCACTTATATTGACTGCGTGTATTTGGTGGCTTCAATCCCACATCAGTTTATCATTTCAAAACTAATCATTTAATCTGTACTCTGTTAAGTTATCCATGATAGAATCACGTAGTAATTAATTTAATCATGCATAGTCCGACGATGAAATAGAGGGCGCTCATTCGGTCTTACGGAAAATTCAGTCTCATCATGCTACGGTCAGGAATAATCGATCGGTCTTGAAAACGGTAACCTCGTCCGAAAAGATTTTTAAAACGGTAACCCCGTCCAACGATTAATTATTCCTGAACGGTCCCGATAATGGAAAAGACCAAAGTGACGATTCCTCTGAGGACCCCCTTTTAAAACGCATTTTTATGAAACCTCTTTTAAACACCTCTCTTATCAACCGGTAACCGTTTTCCAAATGCTGTTAAAGATCTTGAATCTGGAGCCAATGTGCCCGTGATTCTATAGGTTTAGCAATAACAATGATGATGATGGGTGTTTGTTAAAGTGATTTGGCATCGAATTTATATTTTGTGATGAGAAAATGACAAGGATTATACTATAGACTAAACTCATAATACTTATGTATGCAAATTTATGTTTGGCAGGGATTATCATTGTGGACTTATTGGGTACCAGGTTAGAAAAAGGATTCGCACAACAGAGCCTCAACAGGATTCATTCCTTGGCACATCACATGGTAGCAAAACAAAACCTGTCAATCTGCACCAAAGCTCATCTGCTGTTGGTAGTTCAATACCAGCTTCTACTGCTGGTAGGCCTTCAATCTTAGAAACTATTATTACTTTCTCAGGTGCTCAATATTAAGATGACAAGTTTATGGGAAAAATGATGTATTGTGTTTGAACAGGATTACGTTGTAAGAGGAAGGAACTTAGTGATTTCGTGGAACTTGGAAGAGCAAAGTGGCAGCCAGCAGAAGGGGTCTGTGCTGTTGTTTCTGCGCAAAGCTTAGACACACAGGTATTCATTTGAAGCTTCATTCATCCCACTCCTCATTGTGTTGTAGACAGCCATATCCTTTCTGTCTATTTGAACAGTCGTTTAAAGCTTCTCCACTTTTTTTTTGGTAACCTGTCATTCCTTCTGCAAATCAGTTTACAGATCAGGAAAGTGAGGATTTGGTGCAGGAAAACGTGAAGCTCCGTGCGAGGTAAGTGTATCTGCATATGAATTTAAATTGTTCATATATACTAGGTGGTTAGTTCAGATAATGCAGCAACTACTTTTATTTACTATATATAGTGGAATAATTAGTTTTATGCATGTTTTGCTCAATTAGAAAAGATATGCCATTGCCAGAGACTCCACTCAATTGTTTGTTTTATTTTCAGATGCTTGGAATATGAAATGAGGAGGGAAGAACTTGACATAAAGGTAAACCATATTGCACTAGCATTCATATTGTGTGCATCGATCCGTTACTAAAAAGTATGACCATATTGCACTGTTTCTGTAATAGTATTCACGCGTGTGTATCTTCACCACATTTAAGTTTACAGAGAATTAGATGAAAATTTTGATTTCACATTGAAAGCAAGAATCACGGGCACACTCATCCTAAGTCCATAATACGACCCCGAACCTTTGTCTTGGGTTTAGACCCCTTTTTGTGCCTTTAGTTTTTTATTGATTGTATTTTTTATGCCATGACGATTAGATTCCCTAAGCCTAGAGACAAAATTAGGGTGGCGACTTCATTGCATGTTGCGAGGCGTCCTTTTACGCCGAGCATCGTAAGGTCTCAGATTCGTTGGATACTCGCGAATAATCTTTTTCTAGATTGATTTTCGGGGCGCGACAGGTTGCTAGGTGATGTGATCCTGCCTAGGGCTAGTAGGTCGGATTACAATGGAGCTTATGGATGGATCTAGCCGTATCAAATTATCTAATACACACAAGATCACAACAAAAGGAAAGGCACAAATAAGTTTTAGCTAGCGGAGAATAGATAGGAATTAGCGGAGAAATTGGAAAACGTGTACCCGGAAATTGTTAGGATTGACAAGAGATTGAACTTGATCACATGAACATCCAAGAATTAATCCCAGCCACTTGACATCCACGATTCTTGAAATAATTAATCAACAAACCTCCGTACATGCCATGAAACTTGTCGAAATTACAAATACAACTTGAGGATCCCCCGAGCAATAATCGGAAGGAGTAATCTCAACTTAAACGATTCTTGCTCAAGGAAAATGTGAAGAGTTTCAAGGCTTAGGTGATAAAAAGAAGGAGTATTCTCACTTTACAAAATATCACTCAAAGTCTAAAACTAAGGAAGAAAATGATACAAGAGATATATATAGTAGTAGGCAAATTGGGCTTGAAAGCCCAAAATTCGGACCCAGAACAGCCACTAACGTGATTCACGTTAAGGCCTTAACGTGATCACGTTAGCCAAAATCTTCCTGGCGTGATTCACGTTAAGGACGAAACGTGATCACGGTAAGGATTGAAGGATCAGCTCCCACATCAGAAGGTAGCGTGATTCACGGTTAGGGTTGAAACGTGATCACACTAGCATTTTCCTGCCTGCGCGCCAAAATGTCGAGTAGCCTAACTTTTGATCCACCCGTCCGATTGACCTGAAACTTATCCCAAATGAAAGCTAACATCTTGAAGTTTCAATCAAGCTTCTGATCTCTCAAATCGGGCATCATTTGCTTGTCCATATTCGAGTGGAGACTAGGCGACACAATTCTGGCTTGCATAGATGGAGCATCTGTTGTCAAGGCCTTGGGATGAGTGTGCGTGACCGGGTGACCTGCTAGGCCTTCTTGGGAATTCCGTGCATCTAGGCCTTGGATTGTGAGGATTTGGCGCTTGAACCTCGACCGTGGGCATGGTTTTTGATCATTTGTAAGGCTCGGTTGCCCTTGGCCGATCCTTTGGCCAAAATGTCAGATTCTTGGACCCGTGATCGCATCAACCTCTCCCTCTTCAAAAGGATTCGTCCTCGAATCCATGACCTTATTCGTCTCACCTACAAACTTAAAAACGCTTGAAAACAAAGGTGAGATACCAAGAGGGCGCAATTGCGCATGCGTATGCACATGTCGGTCCAAGAACAAATCAACAACATGAATAACATATTGATGCACATCATTTTGTAAAATGTCATGTAAAATATAGATGGCATCACAAATCGTAACATAATCAACATAATAACTTATCTTTTCTCTTCGGCTCACAATAACAAGCCAAGAGAATTGAGCACTACACACAAGCACAATGCACTTGAAAATACCAAACAAATTCCGCAAGAGGAAACACAAATTCTCGTAAGAGTTAAACCAATTAATTCTTGACAAATTCGGGCCAAGAATTTGTGTTTTCCTAACACGCAACATATCCATGGTATTTAAGTGAATATTAGCCACAAATAACTCATGTAGGCTACACTTGGCAAAACAAAATTTATTCAATTCAAAATCATGCACATCCATTTCATCTTTATGCACACTAGTCTTCAAGACAATATTGGGAATGCGCACGGGGTCACAAACTATTGAACAACATAGGCGGTGGATCATTTTCTCAAAGCGGCCTATAAGGATCAGCCAAGAAAATTGAGCCACACGCCCATTTACAAAATGCTTTGGAATACCAAGCAATCGGCACAAAAAGAAACACAATTCCTTGCAGCAATTAGGCCAAGAAAATTCTAATAAGTTGAAGCAAAAGAATTGTTTCCACACTTCATGCCAATCAATCATGGATTCCAAATGAAAACAACATGTAAATAAATTATACATACTATCCGATAACTTACAAAAATTAGCACGTTTGAGCAAGAAAGGGTCATACTTGATGAAATGCAAATTAGGAAGTTTAACACATGCCACAAAATTTTCATTCAAGTAAGGTTCATGCTCAAACCAAGTAGATTCATGCTTGACGAAGGGTATGAAAATGTTTTCGGCGCATGCAAATGAATTCATACCCAAGTGGTTTTCAAATACACGAACAAATGGATCATGCTCAATAAAATGTAAGAATGATTCTCTATCACACAATAAATTTTTGTCATAAGAAATTTCAGCATGTGAATAGAGATGAGTGAAGTGAACAACCTCAAACAATTGAGCATTCAAAGAAGAGTTTGGTACGTACCTTTCGGGCAAAGCGGAAAGGTGAGGGCGGTTTACCTCAGGGCCTTGCCGTTGGGAGCACCAATGTTGAGCAATTTCGCTTCCAATGCCTCCGAGGATTGATGGGTTAGAACCACCTTCACTCCTTGGAACATTTGGGGGCGTATGTTCGCGACAACCCTTCGAAACTTCCTGCAAGAAAGACACACCAATAGTAGGAAAAGAAGTGTTAATGTTAGAGCGAGCTAATTGATCCTCATTGTACAAAGGCACGCTCATTGGATCAATAACTCCCACAATTTCAGTTTGCTTCTTTTCCTCACTCTCTCCTCTCAATTTTTCTACTTGCTCACTCCTCTCAGGTGTGTGTTTCTCTCTCGCATGCTCGTTCTTTTCATGCGGGTTGTTTTGCTCACAATCTCTCAACCCATGCTCACTTTTTTCATGGGGGGTGTTTTGCTCACTTTCTTTTTCCTCAATTTCAAGCTCAAACAACGGATTGTCAAAATTTAATTCAAACAATAGGTTGTCAAAAACTTGAAATTGATTTGGCTCAATAAGCTCACTCAACTCATTCTCACGGGTGTAGTTGCACTCACTCTCATTGGCATGCTTACTTTTTTCATGCCGTGTATTTTCCTCATCACTTACTTTCTTCTCTCCACACTCTCTCTTTTCTTTTATCTCTCGCTCTCTTCTTTTTCTCTCTTGTTCAACCTTACGTTTTTCACTCTTCCTTGCCGCAATGGCTTGAAGCTCAGCCACATTCCTTTCAATCACTTCAAAAATGTCATTCCTCGAACGTGTTTTAAAGGATTGAGATGGAGTGGGTTGTGGTTGTTGTTGTTGAGTGAATTGGGCCGGTTGGACAGCTTCCGATGTAGACTCAAATGTAGAAGCGAACGAAAAGTCTTGCTCACTTGGACGACCTTGGTGGGGTCGAACCCTTGGAGGAGAATGAGGAGGCGTTCGACCTTGGTGAGGTAGAACTCTCGAATGAGGAGAAGGAGGAACTCAGCTTGGCGGCCCATTTTGTTTAGTGCGGACTTGTACACTTGAGGAAATGAAGTGTTTTCTAGATTCGAGGCCATGGCCAAGGCTTTGGTGTGCAATGGAACTGAGGTCATAGCTTGAGACTTGTGGAAAATCTTCGTCGTCGTCATCCTCACTACAACTTGAAGTTGCGCTACGGATTAAGAGACGAGGACTTGAAGTCTCTTCATAGTCTTCATCCTCACTACAAATTGAACTTGAGCCGTGACCAAAGACATGAGGACTTGGAGGGTCTTCATTGTCTTCACTCTCGCGACAAGTTGCTTCACATTCATCCTGGTACTCATCCTCACTATCAATGCTATATTCATCGCCGATTTCGTCACATGGTTTAAAATTCTCATCACCATCAAATTGGCAACTCGCATCACCACATGATTCATCACCACTATCGTCGTTGCATTGAGAAGTATCATCGTCATAATACTCTCCTTGGTCACAAGACTCACAATCACTATCTTGCGACATTGTGCCTGAAAAGATTGAACAAACTGAATATATATACGTTAGAAAATAATCTCTCCCTCACGTGTTTAGGTGTTTAGGTCACTCAAAAAATACGTGCTCACAAACACTCAACTTCGCGTTCTCCGTGTACCTGCACACTTAAACAAGGGTTAGAAAAATAATTCTCTCCCTCACGTGTTTAACACTCGTGTTTAATCACTCGCAAAAGATAGCCTCACAAATCGCTCAATACTTCCACACACAAAGCTTGCTCACCACACAACTCCTTGCCGCAAACAAACTTGTGATTCGAATCAAGCAATTCGTCAACAACTACCTTCGCAAGTGCTCAAGAGATTAGAACAAAAGTAGGAAAGATTATACTCAACAAAAGACTCAAGAGAATTACAAAAACTTAAGGGGAAGCTGAAAAATTTTCAGAATTCCAAGGAAAATTCAAAGCTTTAAATTTATGGGGAAAAAATTTTGAATTTCCCTTGGAAGGAAGGAGGGTTGGAAAAATTTGAGTTTAAATAAGTATAAGACTCAAGAAGTTTACAAGGACTCAAAGAAGAATGGAAGGGAATTTTCAGAAATTCCAAGGAAAATTCAAGAATCCCAATTTTTGGAGGGAACCTTGAATTTCCGTTGGAAAGGGAGGTGGGCTGGAATGGAAGGCTTGGAATGTATAATAGACTCAAAGAAAGACTTAAAAGTTTAATGAAAAAGACTTGGGAGTTTAGGACTTAAGAAACTTAAGTTTAGGACTCCAAATATTTAAGACTCAAGTTTAGGATTTTATTAGTTTAGGACTTGAGTTTAGGACTTGTTTTAGGACTTAAGTAAATAGAAAAGGCTGCTGGACCAAGGAGAAGGGAAGGACGGACCAGACTTTGGAGGGGAGTGGGCTATTTAGTTAGGAATGGGTTATTTAGTTAGGAAAACTGTGCTACTTAGGTCAAAATGTCAAAAGATGAGGGTGAGGTGGCTATTGCATTAAATGCAAGGGATGAGGCTTGATTCTTGCTTGGATGTTGGCCGGCCAAGTGTTCCAATTATTTCTTTTCCTTTCTTTCTTTTTTTTTTTTTTTTTTTTTTTTTTTATAAATTAGAAACACTTGGTTAAAACTTTTGCAAGATGTTTTTGGATCAAAATACCCCAAGCACCAAGAACATCAAGAACACAAGATGAACATCAAGAACACACCCAAATGATTTTCGTAAAGTTTCGATCTTTTGACCTAGCAAAAATGATTACCACAATCACACAATTGCCCACTTGAAATAGTTTTGGAAAAAGACACCTAAAACTCAAGATTTTTAAGAAAGAAAGTTTCTAACACTTTGGAAAAACTAGAAAAATTCGATAGGCGGCCAAAAGCTCCGCTACCACTTGATGTGATCCTGCCTAGGGCTAGTAGGCTGGATTACAATGGAGCTTATGGATGGATCTAGCCGTATCAAATTATCTAATACACACAAGATCACAACAAAAGGAAAGGCACAAATAAGTTTTAGCTAGCGGAGAATAGATAGGAATTAGCGGAGAAATTGGAAAACGTGTACCCGGAAATTGTTAGGATTGACAAGAGATTGAACTTGATCACATGAACATCCAAGAATTAATCCCAGCCACTTGACATCCACGATTCTTAAAATAATTAATCAACAAACCTCCGTACATGCCATGAAACTTGTCGAAATTACAAATACAACTTGAGGATCCCCCGAGCAATAATCGGAAGGAGTAATCTCAACTTAAACGATTCTTGCTCAAGGAAAATGTGAAGAGTTTCAAGGCTTAGGTGATAAAAAGAAGGAGTATTCTCACTTTACAAAATATCACTCAAAGTCTAAAACTAAGGAAGAAAATGATACAAGAGATATATATAGTAGTAGGCAAATTGGGCTTGAAAGCCCAAAATTCGGACCCAGAACAGCCACTAACGTGATTCACGTTAAGGCCTTAACGTGATCACGTTAGCCAAAATCTTCCTGGCGTGATTCACGTTAAGGACGAAACGTGATCACGGTAAGGATTGAAAGATCAGCTCCCACATCAGAAGGTAGCGTGATTCACGGTTAGGGTCGAAACGTGATTCACGTTGGACAGCAGGTAACCGTGATCACGTTAAGGACGAAACGTGATCACGGTAAGGATTGAAGGATCAGCTCCCACATCAGAAGGTAGCGTGATTCACGGTTAGGGTTGAAACATGATCACGCTAGCATTTTCCTCCCTGCGCGCCAAAATGTCGAGTAGCCTAACTTTTGATCCACCCGTCCGATTGACCTGAAACTTATCCCAAATGAAAGCTAACATCTTGAAGTTTCCATCAAGCTTCTGATCTCTCAAATCGGGCATCATTTGCTTGTCCATATTCTAGTGGAGACTAGGCGACACAATTCTGACTTGCATAGATGGAGCATCTGTTGTCAAGGCCTTGGGATGAGTGTGCGTGACTGGGTGACCTGCTAGGCCTTCTTGGGAATTCCGTGCGTCTAGGCCTTGGATTGTGAGGATTTGGCGCTTGAACCTCGACCGTGGGCATAGTTTTTGATCATTTGTAAGGCTCGGTTGCCCTTGGACGATCCTTTGGCCAAAATGTCGGATTCTTGGACCCGTGATCGCATCACTAGGGAAGCCGTGAGGTCAGTTTGTGCTTAACATATTCCTGGTCGATATCTATCTCGTTTAATATTTAATTGTCAAATTGTCTAGAATTAATTACAAGCTTGATCAACTAGTAATTAAACTAGAGAATTACAGTCATCCTTGTGGTTATAACTAACGTGAAGCTGTAGGGTAAAGTAGACAACCATTCTGGAAGTAATCGGGGTCCTGGTCTCATTCAGTTGGGTTGAACAGATCGTTAGGGTAGAGCCTCGAGCGTACTAAGTGTCTCTCCCTAGACGCGTCTTACCTCCTCTTCATGGGCAGCCAAGTATTGTTTCCATAAGCCTACCTTAGAGGACGGCGGACTGTCAAGGTTATCCCATAAGCGTACCTTGGGGTAGCTTCTATTACGAAGGTAAGCAGGGGACCTAAGCATACCTGGTCCCTATAGCGCGTCTATCAGCTAGGGGTAAACGATACTTGCACCAATGATCGGCTGACCATAATTGCAACCGGATACAGATTCTTACTGGGAATCTTCTCTTTATTGATTTCTTATCTCCTTTAAGTTCCTTTATTACTGTTTTAGGTAATTGATAATCAAACAACCATTCAAAACCCCCCTTTGTCACTTTTCTGTTGGATTTCTTTATTTTACGAATTGATTAGAGTGTTAACCCTTAATCCCTGTGTTCGATCCTGTTGCCACTATACACAATTTATTGTGCACTTGACTGCAGGTTTTTATTATTATTTTTGACGGGTTTGACAATCGATCAATAATACTTCTTTTTTAAATAGATAAATTTTATGTATTTACAATTTTAATATTATAAATTAGTATATAACAACATTTGGATTAAAAAAATCAACAAACTAAGAACTTTTAAAGTTCATTTCATTTTAATTAAAATAATTTCAGCACAACACGGTAGTTTCTAATCAAATAATTTACTTGTTTCATTTCACAGCACCACACCACACCACACAACGTAGGGCAGCACTCACAGCACAATGCATGATGCTCCTACGCAGGAATGCTAAAGAAACAACTGATTATAGGTTAGTTGGTGTTTTTCATGTATTCAAATCCAATTAGATAGATTTTAATCAGTACTATATATATTGACTTGGTGGTGTGCTCTAACTATACTATCTGTGCAGCTGGGGTCTTTGGTTTCTTGCTATTTGTAGCGGCTGTCATCTTGTTCTATCGCTTCTACAACTCTGATAAACTTGAAAAAGAATTCCAGTCCAAGATTGAGAGATTTTTGGATGACTACAGAGCTATGAAACCCACTAGGTACTCGTACGCGGACCTCAAGAGGATCACAGATCAATTCAAAAATGAATTGGGGCAAGGAACTTACGGGAATGTGTTTAAAGGGAAGCTAACTAAAGAAATTGAGGTAGCAGTTAAGGTTCTGAACAACACCAAAGGAAGTGGAGAGGAGTTTGTTAATGAGGTGGGAACAATTGGCAAGATCCACCATGTCAATGTGGTTCGCTTGATTGGCTATTGTGCAGATGGGTTTCAACGAGCTCTTGTCTATGAGTATTTACCGAATGATTCGCTGCAGAAGTTTATATCGTCGCCTGACTCGAAGGATCATTTTCTTGGTTGGAAAAGGCTCCAAAACATTGCCCTAGGCGCTGCCAAGGGAATTGAGTATCTTCATCAAGGGTGTGATCAAAGGATTCTCCATTTCGACATCAAGCCTCAAAACGTGCTTCTTGACAGTGACTTCAATCCTAAAATCGCAGATTTTGGGAATGCTAAGTTGTGTTCCAAGGATAATAGCACGGTCTCCATGACCACGGCCAGAGGGACCATTGGCTACGTTGCCCCAGAGGTGTTCTCAAGGAACTTCGGGAGCGTGTCTTATAAGTCTGATGTTTACAGTTTCGGGATGTTGGTGTTAGAAATGGTAGGGGGGAGGAAGAATGTTGATGAAACAGCTGAGAATGTGGATCAAATATATTTCCCGGAATGGATTTATAACCTTTTGGAAGAAGGAGAGGACTTAAGGTTCAACATTGAGGAAGAAGGGGACGCGAAGATCGCAAAGAAGCTAGCAATTGTAGGGTTGTGGTGCATTCAGTAGAACCCAATGGACCGTCCATCCATGAAGACCGTGGTGCAAATGTTGGAAGGGGGTGGAGAGAATCTGACAACACCTCCCTATCCTTTTAGTTCCACCGTCTCCAAGAGAACAACTACAACTATACGAGGAAGAGCTTTGCACGGAGGGATGGAATTGGAAGTCATAGCAGAGACAAAGTATTAGGTGACCTTTGTTTATTTCCATTTATTAGGGATCATATTCAACAAGAATAATGTCTAAATGCTTATTGTTATTGGTCTTGATGATCATGAATATTCCAGCCCTTGCAGTAGTATTCAACAAGAATACGTGTTGTAGTAGCCACCAATTTTGGAAACAAGCTAATTTTTGCTCTTCTAATTCTTCTCCGGATTGCAGTATTGGACATGGGGAATGATAGGATCGGATGGATCAAAGATGCGAGAGAGAGATGGTTTTGCAAACTTGTACGTACTAAGAGTTCAAAATCATTTTTGTTTGTCTTATACCTACCTACGGGTGGCAATTTAATTCCTGTCCCGTAAATATGTTTCGTTGGTCTCGGCTTATATAAGAGCGGGATTAAATTGAGATAGACTTGGGATATAAAAAAAGAGAATTTTTTTATTTGTTTTATGTATCAATAAATTATTTTCAAAGTTTATGGTTTTGTTCATGTTCATGAACCCTCCTAAATCCTTTGGTTTTTTCTAAAATTATTACCATTCTAAAATTATTACCAGTCACGGTTAATGGTCATGAACATCCCCATGAACCCTTCATTTTATTTGTAAAAAAGTGAAAATAAAAAGCTTTAAAATCAGGTCAAAAATTAGTTGGGTCTCATCCCGAATCCGTATAATTTAACAAATCAAGATCGGAACTCATTTGGTAGTTTTATTTATTACCGAGAGTCGACTCACAATTCCATTTTATCACCACTATCTTACCCTAAAGTCATTCTCTTTCCCAGTCATTTAGTCAACAATCATGTACTTGTTTAGAATCAATAGTCTTTCTTTGACAAAGTCTTTGTCGTGTGTTTCTTGGCTCGGATAGGATCATATCTTTGTCCAGTTTCACAAATATTTATATCAGATAACACACCAATTCAAGCATAGAGCCGGAATCAATGAGCTCATATTCAACAGAAATGATAATAATGCACAAATGTTTGTTTTTGCTCTTGTTGATCATGAATCTAGTCGTTGCACGTCAAGAATATTAAGGCCTTCTTCGATGCTCGGAATCAACAAGGTGTGCAGCCCACGGTCCAGATGTCATGATTGCCTCTTTTTTCTGATGTCTCTCTTTCCCGAGCGGACTATTTTTACTTCTTGGTTAATTAGTCATTACTCGCTAACCTGTTGCATGAAAACAAGCTTTTTTTATCTTCCGAACTAGAGACTATTCTCGAGCATTATATACCACTAGAATTTTCATTTTATTTAAAATATTCTCTTGACTCATTCTAATGGATTCATTCCACTTAACTAAATGCACATTTTCAATGGTTGTTGTGACTAATTAGAGGTGTCAAAACGGGTTAATTCAACCCGACCCGATTTATTTATTATGACCCATTTAAAAATGGGTTAAAATTAACCCGACCCGTTTTCGACCCATCAAATGGAGACCATAAAATTTGGTTTGGCAAAGGCAATATTATTAGGGTTGGAAGAAGATTACATTGAGAAAATGTTTAATTTTGAGTTAGGGTTTGATATTGGTGCCCTAAATTTGTATCCACCAAGTTGTAAGTCCAATAGTACAAATGGGCTGCCTTTCCACACCGACCCTGGCTTCATTATTACACTTACACAAGATGTAAATGGTGGACTCCGAATCCGAACCCACTCCGGAAAATGGATCAAAGTTACTATACCCCCCAATGCCATCTTAATTCAACTTGGAGATCACCTTGACGTAATAATTAACTCCAATTTCTCTTAAACTCCTAATTTCTAACACTTGTTATTTTTTCGTACAAAATAATTTAAAATAATTTCTCATTTTTTTCTAATAAATTTAGGGTCATTGTAAGATTACTTTATGTTTTTTCCCACTCTATATATTTTGATTCATGCAACAGAAAATATTTTCATTCATCTACCCTAAACAGTTTTAATCATTATATATATATATATATATATGTGGTGTAAAGGAGACTCATCCCGATTTATATTCTTGGCTCTTCTATGATATTAAAGGCGTTTGCTACCGTCGGTAATCTCATGCGTTAGCTCTTTCATTACAAAAAAAAAATAGGGTACTAATTGAATTTTTCAAATAGACTTAAACATAAAATATTTATTCATCAATATCGAACTTATAATTTAACTAATATATATAGTAGCTGAGTTACTGTTGGTTTTTGTGCATTAATTGAATTTTATTTTGAAAAAATCAAAAAATTTAACATGTCCTTGCTTCTTAGGAAATGAGTTTTTTTACATGACAAAGATGCTGTTTAATTTACCACAGGTTCTAACAAATGGCAAGTTCAAGAGCCATATCCATCATGTGGTATTGGACAACAACGAGGTTCAAAGAATTTCCCTGGTCGGGGTTCATGGGCCTGCTCTCGACACTCTTGTGAGCCCAGCATCCGAATTTGTGGACCAGGCCCACCCATCCTCTTCGTGGGCTCACCTACAAGGAATCATTTTTAGCTAATGGCAACCATCTCATCGACGTAACAAGCTGCCATGAAGACCTTAGGCATTGAACCAGAATCATATTAGCCTCTGTTTCATAAAAAGTATTATTTAATTCGTTCGCCTGTCATTTTACGTTTTATAATGTTTCTAAGCAAGATGATGTACCTAGTTAATTATCTGGTTAATTAAAATAATTGTGCATTTTTCTTGTGATCTTATAATAAAAGTAAGGTTTTCGATTTGGTTTATTTAACTCTTCGAATCAACGTTCACTCCCTCCATTTCAGGCTTTGGTTGTAATTATTTATTTCACAATAACGAATGTCTTTCACATTTGTAATTCTAAATTTTTCTTTCACCACATTTACATTTTGGGAAAAAAGAGAAGACAAACAGCAGTTAACATTTTAGCAGGAGAAAAAGAAAAGAAGAAAATAAAAACAACTTTTTGTCACCTCAAGAGAATTACATACAAAAACCATCCAATCCAAAAAAAAAAAATTATATTCGATTTCTTTCACCATAGTACATTTATACATACATACATACCAGTATACATCAATCCTGGCAATCTCTTATGAACAAGAGATGGTTGCTGCTAGTAATTCACTGTTTATCTTGAAGAGAGATTCTTGAAGAAGGAGGAGCGAATCTTGAAGAGAATCCATGGTTGAAACCATCTTCAACATCATCATCCCAAGAACCATCATCAAAATTCTGTGCATAGCTCAAAGGATCATACTTGAAACCACCTGCTGCTCTTGGACCTTGTTTCTGTGTTCTTCTCAAAAGACTTGCTGCTTTGTTCCTTATTCTAATCCGTTTCTTCCACGGAATCTTCAATCTCAGACGACCCCAACATGAGAACATTCCCCGCCCGCCGCCGCCGCCTTCTTCTTCTTCTTCATCTGATTTGCTTCTCTCCATCAGTGTTGAGCTTGAGCACAGATGCTTTTTTTCTCAATATGGAGAGAATTTAATTTCTTGGGTTATTATTCTTTTTGAGTGGCTGTGGCGGAGTCTGGACACTTGGTTTTTTATTTTTATTTTTTTCTTAGTATTTCTCTTCTGCTTGAAGATTTTTAGGATTTTGTGTGTGGTTGAAAAGAAATGCGTTGCAGGTGGAAATGGGAATTAAAAGATTTATAAGGAAAAGGAAAAGGAAAATGATGGAAGTTGATTTTGGATCTGCTTAGTCAATACGAGTCAATGTTACTCAATCATAGCATTACCACCGCATCATCAAAAGAATCTCACCGAACGAACTATATTCGGTCGATTTAACTGGATGCAACGCTTTGTTTATACAAGAGAGTCACGCAAGTGCTTGATTGAAACTGGGAATATTGGATGTTTATGCATTTATGGGAAGAATATCCGTAGGGAGCAGAAAGAAAACCCGGTAAATAGAACAGGAACCTGTCCCGTGTGCTCTTTCTTTTTTTACTTGCAGTTTGTCATTTTTCTTTTTCTTATCAACTCACTGTTTATGGATTCTTTTACATAATTATTCACGCTGGCAAAGCACCCCTCATTTTTCCTACATCAATCTGCATTTTAGCTATTAGAAAAAGATCTACATTCTCCTTCCTCAGCCAAACAGGCCGTTGAAGCAATAGCATATCATTTTTAACATGTGCCCCCTAACAAGCAGAATGGTTGGCAAAACCCTAAACAAGCGGTTAAATTACCATGCCAAAAACCGAAATGGTGATAGCACTTCATTGCATTAAGGTAGCGTTTGATTCACGAAATGTTACTTTTCCTTTGAAATTATTCTCCGGGAGAGAGATTGAAAAAAATGTTAATTTTTTGTGTTTAGTTAAAATTTAAGATTTCCAGGAAAATAACATTATTGTGTTTGTTTTGTACTTGGGTAATCACTTTATCTTTTTCTATATTTATGTCTGTTATCTTATTAGACGTCTAATTATTCTTTTTTACATATCCTTTGTCATTTTTTTACATATCCTTTGTCATGAATTTTGTCTCTATTTAGTTGTCTATTTTTCAACAATTAAAATATCAAATGAGTTTTTAGTGGATTAAGAAATTTAGTTTTATAAACCTTTTTTATCCAACCTACACAATATATATTTTTATCAAACTTAAAAAAGATTTAAAAAATAATATGCAACTTAAAAAATATATCATAAATTTTTTTAAAAATAAAAAAATGTACCAAAATTTTAAAAAAAGAATCTGAAAAAAATTAAATATTTAAAAAATATGAAACTAAAAAAATAACACATAAAAAAGTGTAAAAAAATTAATAAAAAAATTGAAACTAAAAATAAGAGAGAGTAACAAGATTTTTTTTTCTTTCTTACTTAGAATAATGCTAATATGATGGGATAAATACATAATTTAAATAAAAAATTAGCTTTCCTTGCATTAAGGAATCACTCTACACACCCCCTAACCAAAGAATCACTTTTCTCCATTTTTTGAAAAGTTAAGAGGGTAAGGAAAGTTGGATTCCGAAGGAAAGTGATTTCTTATCGCAACCAAATGCAATAACCTCGAAATCTCAGATTCCGGAGTCATTTTACTTTCTGATTCCGTCAACCAAACGCACCATAATAGTTAACTATTGTTGTGAATGGATCTTGATTTACCATTCTTGCAATATACTAAGAGCATTGAATCAAGATTTTTATGTGAATATTGGACAGAGTACGATAAGAATTTTGACTTCTGATGATGAATTAAGCTTTAAGAATCATATTAAAACTGCAAGTTGATAAGGGAGCAGAGGAGAGAGCCAAGTGTGCTGACATTCATGAGAAATCACGAAGAAGAACGCTCAAAAAAGGATCAGAGCTATATGGACTGGACTGTCTACCAAAACTGAGCTCTCGTTCTTCTCAGATTAATTAATAGCAGATAAATAAAATAAAGCAAAAACCTCTTAAGAGCTCATCTCTAGAGGAAAAGACTGATGAAATCAGGGAGACTAGTTACCGGTGAGCAGTCAGTCATCTGAGAGCAAAACGCTGCAATCTACATCTTGACCACTACCTGTTCTGCTGAACTCTTCTTCACAGCCCCTTTTAAGCACAACTCGTTCAATAACTCCAATGCCTCCTTAGCCAGACCTTCATGCGCTATGCCCTCGATCAGAATTGTGTATGAAACTTCAGTGGGCTTGCAACCCTTGGATACCATATGCGCCAAGAAGTCAATTGCACGATCAGTCTGCTGAGTCCTACAAAATCCCATCATGATGGAATTGTAGGTTATAGCATTAGGCTTAATCCCCAAGCCTTCCAAGTCGTGGAAAAACTTGATTGCTTCATTAGTCTTTCCCTCTCTACTAAGTCCAGCAATAAGTGAAGAGTAGGTAACTATGTCTGGCTTGAGGCGCTTTCTCCTCATCTCATTCAAAAGTTCTACAGCTTGACTTGTTTTACCCACCTTTGAGAGCCCGTCAATTACAGTATTGTAAGTGATGAGAACAGGTGAGCATCCTTTGCTGCTTAACTGATTTAGTATCTCAACTGCAGCGTCAACCTTCCCATCTTTGCAGAGTGCCGTAAGCAAAGTGTTGTAAGTCACAATATCAGGATAACATCCCCTAGACACCATTATCTCCAGATATTCAACCACCCTCTCCATCTTTTTTTCTTTGCAAAACCCATGAAGCAGCGGATTGTAACTCAAAGAATTTGGAGTGCATCCATGCTTAGGCATCTTCTCTAGTACATCAATTGCTCGACCCAATAAACCCCTACGACACAAGTAATTAATCAAGATATTAAAAGTAACAACACTAGGAGAACAGCCTCTGCGAACCATTTCAGCTAATAGATTCTCAGCATCCCTCCACCTCCCAGTGCTACACACACTACGCAAAATAATATTATGAGTAATCACATTAGGTTGGCATCCATAGGATGGCATGCTGTTTAAGAATTTGATTGCTTCATCTAACCTCCCTTCTCTACATATGCCGTTGACAAGAACATTGTAAGTGACTACATCAGGTTTGCATCCCCTGCTCCGCATCTCATCTAAGAGCTTCATGGCCTGAGCAACTCCACTTTCCTTGCAAGTTGCCTCAATCAATATGGTATACGTAATCACATCAGGATAGCACTCCTTTTCCAACTGCCAATTAAGAACTTCCATTGCTTGCTTCAACTTCCCACTGCCACACAGAGTCCGCAAAATTGTGTTATATGTGACAACATCAGGAGCCACACTCATTCGTTCCAAAACTTTTAAGGCATTATCGATTTCCCCTGCCCTGCAATACCCACTAATCAATACATTATAAGTTATAACATCAAGAACTGCACCGGATTCTTCAATAATCTCCATAACACGAGTTGCTTTCCTCGTCTTCCCAATCCTACAAAACCCACGAATCAGGCTCGTGCATGGAATTATCTCGGGAATATCCCCACGGTAAACCATGTTCTCCAGACACCTAAAAGCTTCATCCAGCTCCCCATTTCTGACCATCTTACGAAGAAGGCTATTGCTCTCAAATTCCTCAGAACTCTGTGAAGAACTCCCTGAACTAAAAGAAGCATGCCCATTTCCCTTGCGGCCATTCGGCAGATTATCGACACTGTGCAGTTCACTATTCCCACGAAAAGCTTCAACCGCGGAAACAGCAAGAACCCTTCTCCTCCTTAACTTCCTAAACCCCACATACTTAGCGCTATTTCTGGTTCCAACTAAGCAGCTATTCCTAACACTCGGGCTATGAAAATGCCGAAATGAGCAAAACCCTTCATGGGTACAACCAGAATGTACAATTAAATCCATAACAAAACTACTGAACTACTTGAATTCAAACGAATGATACAACTCAAGCAGTCATGCCAATATGTTGAGGAAGAGGGACAACAACAAGGAGTGTGTAAAGATGACTGTTTCAGCTAGTAAAGCTTACCATGAAAATGATTTTAGTGAAGAAGAGAGGGAACAGACGGTTTTGGGTGCCGGCGTGCTGGTCTATCCGGTTCTGTGTCTTGTTCTTTCTTGCTCTGGCATATTTCTGCGGTGAAGAACTGGACTGGAGTGTGGAAAGTGGCTTATATGGAAATCAGAATTGTGGATATTTATCAGGTTTTGCTTTGAACTAATTTATGGGCCTGGAAATGGTAGGGGAATGAAATCTGATGGCCCATGACTTGGAAAAGCCCAATTAAAACTAAATTTCTTCCAGCCCAACCTTTCTTTGTTTTGAAAGTTTCCAGCCCAACCTTCTCTTTTGTTTTTAATGATAATTATTCATACCTTGTAAAATATTCGAGTCTCGTGTGATAAGCAGTTAGCGTATCTAAAAAAAACGCTACTAAAAACATAACTTAACATTTGTTATACTTGAGTGATGAGAAATGTGTGGAATAAATTATACTAAAAGAATCATTTTTTTAGAATTCGAAGCATATTTAAACGTAATTAATTTTCTATTAAATAGAAGAGATAGTATAATGTAAGAAAAAACCAAAAAGTATCATCATTCAATTATCTTAAAAGAAAAATTCAAATCAATTATAAAGTCACCTCCTTGAGTGGATTCTTGGTACTACTAGCTACTTAATGAAAGCAACACATTCCATAATAAAAATGTCTATGATAGGCTTCTCTCTCGCAAGAATAAACGTAGAGGTCGGAAGAGGAATGCTTAAAAAGAAGGACGCAAGCCAATAATATTTTATTTTAATTTAATAAAAAGAATAGAAAGTACTAGAGGGGAGGTAGGTACGTGACGACTTCTTATTTGATCGAAGCTCTACGCTACTGTAACCAGACCTAATCTAGCAAAATGAGTAATTATATAAAACATTTGTTGTGTCGTATATTTTTATTCGTTCATTCACATTAGCTAATAAAAAAATTATAAATTAGAATTGATAGTTATAAATTAGACAGTTTAAAATTTTTGAAAACATTATAATCTGAGTAGTGACGTTAGTATGTTGTGACGTGACATGTTGACGTGGTTGGTCGGGTATGATTGGAGTTGCACATGGTCTAAAATGATAGGTTTTGATGAGTAAATGATCCAAATTAAATTGAAAATAAGTATAATAATTAAATTAATACGATCATTTTAATGCAGGGTCTCTACATATTAAAAACTCAAAAAATAATAATTTGTTTGGTAGTGCCAAAACAGCTAGTGATTGATTGACACGTACGCTCTAGCGAGAACTCTCCACCTTGTTGTTAACACGTCACTTTTCCCTCCTTCGTTATATTATAAAATTTTAAAAAAAAACACACCTCTGGTTTTTATGTCTCCTTGCCAGCAACAAATTTCTTTCTTGTTCATGAGTCTCTCTCGTTCATCAATATATGTATACGACTATACGTTACCACGTACATTTCTTCTCACTGTCGTCCCTTCAACTTTCAATCACTTTCACATTTTTTTATTGGCGAAGTATAGAACTCGAAGCTTGATATGAGTCCCCACTGATACTTTTTTCTATTAGTAAGATAATCAATGAGCTTCATGTAGCTCATTTCTCACGTTATTTTCTTTGCCGCTTCTTCACCATATTTAGAAAACAGTTAATTTCTCTCATGTATCATTTTTCATGTAGCTATTTACTATCTTATGTTATATTATGAAACAATTAATTTCATGTAGCTATTTACAATACTCCCCAGTAACATTTAAATGTCATTTTAAATGAGGGAGGATTGCCTCAATACATGTCGTTTTGCTTTTCTTATTATTTTTTTATCCTGCAATTTCCACATTGTCCCTGCTCCATCCTCAAAGATTCTGCTCAGTTTCAAGTCAAGTAAGTTGGAGTTTGGGTGAGTTGTGAGGGATTTGAGTTCGAAAAAAGTTATGTTGGAAGGAAATGAAATGGATTAGGGAGGGAATTGAAAATTTTAAGGCAATAAAGAATCATTTTAACCCACATCTCTCCTACCTCATCACTTCATCCAATAATTGTTCTTCATCTTCAACACTTATCTCCATCTTCTAAAATTTTAATGGAGGGCGTGGATTACTGGGATGACTCACAATACGACAATATTATTGTATTTGACGTTTCCATAAATATGATTGTCATAGATTCAGTTGGAATGGAAGAATAAGCAGTTACTATAGTGGTGAAGGAAAAGAATGGAGTAGAGGAATGCACACTAGGCTAGATTGTGGAGGATACATATGATAGAGATGAAGATTTAATCTCGGTAGATGAGTGAGCAGTTGAGGAAGTGTCTTTTGTGCTGAAAGATGAAGGTGATTCTAGGTTGAGAGATTGTTTGATCTCAATTTTCCTGTTTTTAATTAACTGGAAGATGAATTGATCAATGGTCCCAAAATCCCATTGGATTTCAATCTCAATGAACTCTGCTTTGAAGCACAACAACTGCAAGATGAAATGGTGATTTGTCCCAAAATTCCATCGAATTTTGATCTGTATAAATTGCCTGATGCTGGTTTGCACACCTTTGATGATCCAAGGTGGGAAAGGATCTTCATTAATATGCTGCATATTTATGTTCCACAGTTTTGTTAATCGAAAGTGGTATGGTGATTGTATATGTTTAAGAAATTTTTTGTTTGAGTTTTGGGGGATATTGTTAGGTTTAATTTTGAAGAAATTGATTAAAAAAATTAGGTGTAATTAAACCCCATGTTTGAACTGTGAATTTTGCTGCAAACAAACTGAATGCAGTTTATGGTTTTAGTTTTTGAAGATGTTGTTATTTTGTATCCCATGTCTCCTGGTGAATTTTCCAATTCTTGATGAATTTTCTACCTTTTGGTGTTGTTAAATTTCTAGTTTTGTAAAGGTCTATTGATAGTGTGTTTCTTGGGCATATTTCCCCCCTTATTTTTAGCCTTTTCCTGGGCATGATATTGCTAATTTTCTCTCATTCCCATATATATTGCAGATCTAGGCCAAAAGGGAGGAATATGCGAAAACACATGCTTTCTGGGCGATTTCTGCAGTTCTCAAGTTTCAAGACCGACATCGAGGCCAAGACACCAAGTTTCCATCGAGGCCTTGCCGTGGTTTCAATCGTCGAGCCCTGGATGCGCCAAAAGTGTTATTTCCGCGTGTCCTTGTTGGCAGGCTCCTACGACGTCGCGCGCTTCCAGAATATTCCCAAAATATCCCTTTTCGGGCCAAAGAGATTGATTCCGTGTTTTTGAACTCCTTAGCTGGATTTTGTCTTTTTGTAATCCCCTACCTGGCTTTTGTCTTCTTGTGGGCAAGAGGGCTTATATAAGACTTTAGTTTTTAGGGTTTAAGGACATAACCTACCACCCATTGATTGGAGATCTTTTCTCTGCTTCGCTTCAATTTTCTCCCCTCCTCCTTTTGGAGGAGGCGGATCAAACCATTTCCAACAGCCTTGTACATAAACCGGAGCTTTGCTCCGGCCAGTATTTATCAAGTTTTCTCCTTTATCTCTTCTATACTTGTTATGCTTTCTAGATCTATTATTTGTCTATTTTTCAGCATGAGTAGTTGATTTCTCCATTCTTGGCAAAGGTTATTTAAAGGTTGCAATGGGTGGTTAAGAGGCCTAAATGTATTTAATATATTCTTAATGTTGTATTTGGTTGCTTGTCGATTTTAATTCGTCTAGGACTATTGGAAGCTTAATTACCTACTAGTTTTCCTTTTCGATTCAATTCTTTTGGGGTTTATTGGAAGTTTAATTACCTACTGGTCTATCCCTCTAGATTACTATCATCTTAATGGTAATAACTGATGTGAGGCCCTTAAGAGTAGTAGACACCTAGAGTGGAGAAGTTGCTACAGTGTGATTTCACCAATCTAGGGCAAGCAGTCAACTAGGACGTTATCGCGAGTCTGACAAGCTGAGAGGTCGTGCCCTAGACATGTCTTACCTCTGCTTTATGGGTGTTTTGAGTATTGTCTCCCCGCATTCGTGCCTGGGGGGACGACGAAACGTCGAGGCTACCTCATATGTGGAAACGGGGGGTAGCTCCTCTTACGAAGGTAAGTAGGGGGTTTAAGTGGAAACTTGGTCCCTATAGCATGTCTATGTCATAGGAATAGAATATTTCTGCGCCGATGATTATCATGCCCTCGACGCAACCCGAGAAAAACCTTTGCTAGGAATCTTTCTCATCTGCTTTCATGTCTTTATTTGTTATCCTGTTTATCTGTCTTGCCCTTGACTCTTACTTTTAGTATTTTTTACTTGTCGTGCCCTCGATTACTGCTTTTATTAGTTAACTTGTTAGCTCTTATCTCTCTTGGTTAACTTGTTAGCCAAACAAACCCCCCCCCCCCCATTTTGTTGTCGTCTCGGTTTGTTTGTCTTTGTCATGCATGAAAGTTAGCATCTTGCCCTAGTCTCCGTGGATCGACCCTGTTACCACTATGCACAATTTATTATGCACTTGATAGCAGGTCTTTATTATTATGTTTGATCGTGCCCTCGACAAGCACGCATCATCTATACTCTGCAATTAAAGTTGTATAAACTTATGGCTTGCACATTGTTAACTAATGGACTTCACATATTATAAACCCACAAGTAAGGTTCCTGGTTTAAGCAAACCAATACTCTGTTTCATTAAAGGTAACACAACTTCAATTGCAAAAGGTAATAAGAAAATCTAGCAAAACACAATATTTGAAATTCATTGTCCACATCCATTCCATTCATCAAACAATAGGTGCACAGACAAAAAAAACTAAACAAAAGGACTTAAACCACAAACTTAACTTAACACTAACTGATAGGATCCTAGTTTCCTAGGCTCGATTAACCTCAACGATCGTTGTTCAAAGGGTGGAATATCACGCGAAAGATAGATAGACTCACGAGGGTGAGCATAGACCTACTAATACACCTGGATTAGCCAATGATAACGCGCTTGTCGAGGGCACGATCAAACAAATAATTACAACTTATCACATGCAACAAAATAGATTGAAGACAGTGGCAAGAGGATCAATCCACAGAGATTGGTGAAGACTTACACTAGACAAGGCCAGATTATAAAATAAAATAATAAAAGAAACAAAACAAAACAGAATTCAAGGGCTGGATGAAGAGAAATTGATTCAAGGTCTTGAATGGAAGCACAAAACAAAAACACAAAAAGTAACAAACAAGGGGGTTTTACTTGACTAAAACAAGTCAGCCAAGAGAGATTTAGAGCTAACAATTTCTAACTAAGAAAGCAGTATTCGGGACCTTGAGTTGTCAATTCGGGGTCCCGAATGATAAAATATAGCAAATCAGTGAATAAATTCAGAAATAACAAAACAGAGGAATAATAAACACAAATAATCAATTAGAGAAAGATCTTAGCAAAAGGTGTTCTTGGGTTGTATTCGGGGTCCCGATTGTCATCAGCACAGAAATATTCTATTCAAGACATCATATAAATGACATGTCCCATTCTAGCCGATCTGCAATAGTAATGAAAACAAGGGTAAATTAGCAGAATCATGCCTTAAATTGATGAAATAATGGAGGGAAAATCATGCATAAATACACGCTATCAGCCAACCTAGCCAATGTCTTGTGAGGTTCTCACTCGCACGATCTAGACCTAGCAAGGTACTCCCTTCCTAAACCTAGTGAAACAAGTGATAGGGTTCGAAGCTTCAGGTTTTACTTGTAATCAATCCTAGCTTTTGGGACTTAATATTGGAACAAGATTCACGCATGAACAATAGAGATACTCTCTCTAAAAAGACTTAGAATCAATTTATCAATTCATCAAAGGGCTTTTTACAATGAGTCAATGCGACTCTATATATACTATTACATAAAACCTACTCGGAATAGAACTAGGACTTCTACCCGAGCAATAACTCTAATAACTTAAACAAACTAAATAAAAATATAAATAACTATATTCTAGAAGATACAAGAGGTTTCCGCACGGCTGGGCTTTGATATGGGCCGATTTCTCAAGTCACATGACGTCTAGCGCACACCCTGCATGCGACAATGTCGCCCTTGACCATCTCATAAATGGCTCGTGTGTTTGTGCCCAAGCTTGGTAACAATTGTGTTAACATCTTGAAGTTTAGGAAATAAGGTCGCACGCCAACATCTGAGCCTCATTGGCCTGAATTGGTTTGGACACAGTCGCCTGATGCGTGTCCAAGTAGAACTCCTACATGCGAGAATAGGGATGGCAATTTTGCTCGCGGATATTGATATCCACCCAATACCCGCAATTGTGGGTGGATAATACCCGCACCCGCAAAGTGCGAGTATGGATAGTGATTACCCGCTCTCATACCCGCACTAAATACCCGCAATATGTATATAATATTTTAATATATAATTAATTACATATATAAGTATTTTAATATAAATATTTAAATATATAATTATATTTATTTACTAAACCTTCTCAATTAACAATCAGTCTTCTGCTTCTAACAAATTAACAAATTAACAAGCTTGAATCTTGCAGCATTTATTTATTAGGCAGAGAAGGTTCAAGCTTGGTTATAGTATAATTTTGGTAATCCCTTATTTAAGAGTATAATTCTGTCCATCTCTCTCACCGTCACCACCAAACAGTGAAACTAAAAACCCTAACCAGTAACCACCGCTACCAACCATCTTCTTCTATCCTTCACTTGCTTTCTCATCTCCTTCAAAAATAGCCCAATCGCCATCCATCTCACCAAGATCCTTCACTCCATTCTATTTGCTCTGCTCTTCAGGTTAGTACCGATTCTCCTCCTCCTCAAAGGTAATTATTGGTTTTGTGGTAATATATTATTTATTTCTTTGAAATCTCGTTATGCTGTCATGATTAAGGCCTCGCATTAAAGAAATTCTATGACTCTGCATTTTCGACAATTACGTGTTCATAGTTTGTACGCTAAAAATTCTTTGTAAAATGATGATGGAAAAGATAATGCAGAAGTTTCTTAATTTTGGTAATAAAGAAAGCTACATATGCTTTCCTGCTCATTAACTAAAAAAAGAGATCTCTCGTAGGTTTTGGAATTGACACCGATTAAAGCATAATTGCCTAAGTATGAACGTAGGCTTCCTCCCTTCAACTTTACATTTTACTATTCTTGTGTAATTTGTTTATTTTTTTGATGGTTTAACATATAGTTAGATTTTATGGATACCGAAATTTTTCCTTTTCAAAATTCATGGATTGAATATCAACTAATAAGAAGTGTAGTATCAAACTATCATACAGTTGTTAATTCTATATATTTCCTTTGAGGTGTGCTGATAGTCAATTTTGGAGTATCAGTTAGTTATCTTAGAAAATGATAACAATCGAGATAGTCCTAACTGTCCTACTGCACAAACGGTTCTTATCGGAACGGATCCCCCTGAGCTCCATAAGGATATCCCTGTATCGCCTAAGGATCAGCGAAGGATTCCTAGGATGGTCGACTTCAGCGGGGGGGGGGGGGGGGACTCACGCAATTCTATACGCACGGCGTCATCCCATCCTAGGGACCCACAAGGTTATCGCTCCCGGCAGCCCCATCAGACATCGCCCATGACGTCATCCACTGATAACGCCTGTGACGTCATCATCAAACGGCGCCCTCTTTGATATCGCCAGGTATCGCTGTCCAGATCTATAAATACCCCACCATTTTTCACAATCAGGGTAAGCTCAAGCTCACCTAGAGAAACCTCTACTACTCTTAAAACCCGAACTAACTTAAGCATCGGAGTGTCTACGCCGGAGCTCCCCCTCCGGCGCCTTGCAGGTACACTCGCCGCCATTCACCGCCGTTCCGATCGCACACGACGCAGAATCTCACAAAATTGACATTGAATCTTATCAAATGGTGCTTTCATTGAGAGCTTTGGTATGTTAAGTGAGCGTCCTTAATAGCCAAGCTCCGTTTAGTCGGAAGATTGGAACGGTCATGATTACAGGATCGGAGTCGATCCGATCATCATCCTCTCATATCCCTTTCCAAATCCGCAGGCGGCTTTTTCCCTTTGCTACTGCTGATCTCTCTATGACGACACAACCAATTATTTCAGGACCTCTGGACCATTCGGCTGGAATTGCTGGAGGAGTGGTCTCCTCGCAAACAGACATTTTGTCATCCCAGATGGCGGGATCCGACTTCTCCACTCCTCTTTCGAGAGAATATACACTCAACCGTGAACATCCTTTTGCAATGGAAATAGCGACCCTTCATTCTCGGCTGGAATATTTGACTGAAATGGCCGCAAGAGGCACTCCCGGTGCTTCTGGATCTGGTCACCCTCCTCGCATCATGTTTACTCCATCTATTGTCGTTGATCGACATGTGTCACCGTTGTTTTCAGAAAACCTCCAGATGCCTTTACCTGATGGAAATCCTCTGAGTAGTGCTGGGCAGCTTGCTCAAGGAAGAGTAGAGGCTTATGTACCGCAAAGGCCGCAAGGTCTCCTCCTACAAGGAGACAGGCAACTTGAGGGGGTTAGGAACCGATGGGACGGACGGAGGGAAGGAGTCCACAGAAGTTTGTCTCCTGAATACAGTGACAGGTCCAGTAGCCGGAGGTATCGAAGTCATTCGCGTAGGAGTCGCAGTCGATCTCTTAGGCGACATCTTACTCCAGAACCGCGAGATAGAGGGCGTCAAGCTGACATGTCTCCCCCGCGTCAAGCGCGTGAAATTCTTGATGATACATCGAGCCACCCATTTAGCCGTCGCATAAGGCGTCACCGAGTCAGTCGACGTGTAAAGCTTCCCACTGACACTTATGATGGTACGAAAGATCCCATCTCACATATCAATAAAGTGAAAGATTTTGTTCAGTTTCAGACCCATAGCGATGCGGCACTATGCCAAATATTTGTTATGACGCTATCGGGCGTTGCGCGTCTCTGGTTTGAAGGTCTCCCTGGTGGATCCATTAGTAATTTCTCACAGTTATAATCTAAATTTCGGAGCAGATTTAGCACCGCAATTCCAATCAGAAAATCTACCGCCGCGTTATTTGACATACAGCGAATGCCTCAAGAATCCTTGAAGGATTTTCTCAGCCGCTTCGATCTGGAAATGTCCTTAACGCCGGGCGTTACTATCGATTTTGCTATAGAAGCTCTGAAAAGAAATTACCGTTATGGGAAGCTGAAAGACGCACTTATGGTGGACCCCCCATTGACTTTAGACGCGTTGAGACTTAAAGCCCACAATTACGCGAAAATGGAAGAAGAAGAAAACAGAGATCGAACGTACAGTGTGCCGCAGGGGGCATCTCAAATCACTGCTGCTCCTGCGAAGCCTATACCCGATGACCACTTTATCGATGATTACGCTAGGCGGAAGGATCATATCCCCAAGACCTCTGACAGACAAAGGGGCAATTTTCTGAAGGGAAAAACCAGTGGCTCCCCCACTCGGCGGCGCGGGGATTCTTATAAAAATCGAACGTACGACCCAGATTTTCCTTCCCTCAATGTGCCAAGGGCTGAAATTTTAGCGATAGCGGAACAGCGAAACCTTCCCATCCGCTACCCCGCGCCTGCAAAACCAGGAGTGTTTTTAGGGAGAAGAGAAAATGCTTATTGTAAATTTCACAAAGCCAGAGGCCATTCCACGGAGGCATGTAGAGACTTAAAAGCGGCGATAGAACGATTGGTTGAAGAAGGATATTTGGGAGAATTCGCCACCCAGATAAGAGAAGATGCCCGCAATAATCTCAGGAAAAGGACGGCGGATGAATGACCCGTTCCTCCTCACGACCAGCAAAAGGATAATATTCCCGGAGGGAAAGATAGGGAAGCTCTTACGGTTGATGACGAGTATATCCCCATGATTAATATCATTGCGGGAGGAACTCCCTATATGAACGAGTCAGAGCAGCTGACGTTCCCGAAAGGAGACAAACGCGCACGAGATGGCACGATGAAAAAAGGAGATGCGATAGGCATTTTAGATCGAATGGTATTATCCTTTTCTGAAGAATATGAGAAAGGCGTCGTCTACCCACACAATGATGCTTTGGTAGTTACGCCCGTCATCGCTAGCCATGGAATCAGAAGAACTCTCATTGATAATGGGAGTGCGGTGAATCTCTTTTCGCTGGAAGCCTACAACCTCATGAAACGCCCTACTAATGAGCTAACACCTAGTAAACGGCCTATAGTCGGCGTTGATGGAGTTCCAATCCCTGTTACGGGGGTGATTACCCTGCCTATATATTTCCGAGAAGACACCTACAAGCGATCAGAGAACTTGTTATTCCTTGTCGTGGATCTGAATTTGCCCTACAATGTCGTACTCGGACGACCTTTCCTTAACCGCTTTGGCGCAGTAATATCTCAGAAGCATCTGAAGATGAAGTACCCCTCCTGGGATGGGGTGGTAACCATAAAGGGTGATCAAAAACTAGCAGCTGAATGTTATTCGCTCATGACCCAAAGAAGCTGCGATAGGTACGTATGTATAGCGGCAGACCCCTATGAACAAAGCGATGAGAAGCGTGCCCAACCTCTGGACAAGATGGTGCCCGTTCCAGCGATCGGAATAGAGGAGGCAAGTTTCCTGATTAGTGAAAAACTTAGCCCAGCGGAAAACCTCCAACTAGCCCGGCTACTGAACAAATGCCAAGGAGACTTCGCGTGGAAACCCGCGGATATGCTAGGAATATCGCGTGAAATAGCCGAACATCGGCTCAATGTGGACCCAGAGGCCAGGCCAGTACAGCAAAAGCGGCGCGCGTTCTCTAATGAAAAGGCGTTGGCCGTGGATAAAGAGGTAGCGAAGCTCCTCGATGCAGGATTCATTCGTGAAGTTTAATATCCCACCTGGCTAGCGAACCCCGTTCTTGTTCTTAAGCCCAATGGGGATTGGCGCATGTGCATCGACTTTACTGATTTAAATGATGCCTGCCCTAAAGATTGTTACCCGCTTCCTCGAATAGATCAGTTGGTTGATCAGACTGCTGGATACGCTTATTTAAGCTCACTGGATGCCAACTTCGGATACCATCAAATTCCCATGGCCCGGGAAGATGAAGAAAAGACTGTGTTTCTCACTCCAAAGGCCACATACTGTTACACGGCGATGCCGTTCGGATTGAAAAACGCCGGGGCAACGTTCCAACGAATGGCCAATAAAATATTTGAAGAACAAATTGGGAGGAACGTAGAGGCGTACGTCGATGATATATTGGTAAAAAGTATGAGTTTTCAAGATCATCTACGAGACTTAAAGGAAGTCTTTGATGTAATGAAAAGGTATCGCATGAAACTGAATCCCCGAAAATGCATGTTCGCATTCCAAACGGGAAAATTCTTGGGCTACGTCGTTAGCCAAAAGGGTATTCTGCCTAACCCTTTGAAGATCAAAGCGATACAAGACATGATATCGCCCAGAACCGTCAAAGAAGTACAAAGACTCACAGGGCGAGTCATCGCCCTTGGACGATTCATTTCTAAGCAAGAAGAGAAGTGTCTCCCTTTTTTCAAAGTTATACGGAAAAAAGCTTCGTTCGGGTGGACCCCTGACTGTGAGGAAGCATTTATCGGCCTGAAAGATTATCTGTCGTCTGATTTATTATTGACAAGGCCCGAGGCAGGCGATACCTTATATTTGTATCTTGGCGCTGCAGACGAAGTGGTCAGTGCCGTCCTTGTTCGCGACGACAACCACTCTCATCGCCCAGTCTATTTTGTGAGCCACGTTCTTAAAGATGCGGAATTGCGATACGCCCGAATCGAAAAGATAGCGTTCGCTCTTATACAAGCCACCCGTAAAATGAACCGATACTTTCAGTCTTATTCCGTCATCGTACTCACAGACCAGCCTTTAAAAAGGATCTTTCGAAAGCCTGAATTTTCCGGAAGGATGTTGATCTGGGCACTCGAATTGGAACAGTATGGATTGAGGTATCAGTCTAGACCGTCTGTAAAGGCTCAGATCCTGGCTGATTTCATAGCGGAATGCACCTTTACAGAGGATCCTTTAGAAGGCGTACCTGAAGCGGAATGGGGCGATATGGATCTCCCATTCCCGGAAACCTATACGGATCTCTGGATCGTCCATGTAGATGGGGCTAAAAACCAAGAGTTGGCTGGAGCTGGAATCTTTATAAATGGGCCGCATGATATGCAAATACGATACGCCATCCGAATCCTACAGCCGTTATCTAATAACGCGGCAGAGTATGAGGCGTTGCTAGCCGGGCTCAGAATTGGAAAGGAGTTTTCTTCTAAAGGAAGGCATGATACTGGAAGAACAGGAGACCTGCGTCTAAAAATCTGTGGTGATTCCAAGTTAATAATGGACTAGGTCTTGGGGCACTCTCAGGCCCGAGAACCCATCATGATTCAATATCTCGCCAAAGTGAAGCGAGAACTGTTGGAAATAAAGAAAGAGGGCATGCAAGTCAGCTTTGAGCATATTCCCCGGGAGGAAAACGCTGAAGCAGACAACCTAGCGAAATTGGCCGCAAACCCGGAAGCGTTCATACCCAAGGACATATATTATCGTGAGCTATCGGTACCATCCTTCATGGAGGAGCAAGCGTCTTTATGTGTGGAGGAACGTGATAGCGACTGGCGAATTCCCGTAATCAAATACTTGAAACACGAGGAACTGCCTGAGGATACCGTTGAAAAGAATAAGGTATTGAAACAGGCAGCCCGCTGTACGTACTATGACGGGGATTTGGTTCGGAGATGTTTCTCTCACCCTGCCGCCAAATGTATAACTGGGCAAGAGGGTCTTCACACCTTGCGCGAAATCCATGAAGGAGTGTGTGGTATGCATGTGTCAGGCGATACCCTGGCGGCACAAGTCTTCCGGTCCGGATTCTATTGGCCCACCATTCGAAGAGATTGCCACAATTATGTGCAAGCTTGCCCTAAGTGCCAGGAGTTTGCTAAAATTCCTCGGCGACCTGCCACCGAAATATCTGAAATTATCGCCCCTTGTCCTTTCGCCAAATGGGGGATCGATATCCTAGGTCCATTCCCAAAGGCAAGGTCCCAACTAAAATTTGTGATAGTGGCGGTAGACTATTTCACTAAGTGGGCAGAGGCTGAAGCGGTCGCCACAATCACGGCAGAAAAAACTTGGCGTTTCTTTAAACATCAAGTTATCATGAGATTTGGCGTACCCCGTGTCCTCGTCAACGACAATGGGACGCAGTTCACCAGCCAATTCTTTCAAGACCAATGCTCAGAATTCGGAATCGAGCAACGTTTTTCCTCCGTAGCTCACCCGCAAAATAATGGGCAAGCGGAAGTGACCAATCGGAGCATCCTCAGCGGTATTAAGAAAAATCTAGAAGGGTCTAAAAAGAAATGGGCCGATGAGCTACCATACGTGATGTGGGCATACCGCATGACCGTTAAGACTAGTACCGGGGAGACGCCCTTCGCGTTGGCCTTCGGGATCGAAGCCGTCACACCAGTAGAAATTGGAACCATGAGCCTACGGGTGGCCCACTTTCGTGAGGAACTAAATGAGGAAAGGTTACGAGCTAACCTGGATGCGTTACCAGAAGTCCGAGAAGAAATCCTTCTGAAAACACAACATTATAAACGAAAGATGGCCCGATATCATAACAGGCGCATTAAAGAGCGATTGCTGAAAGCTGGTGACCTGGTGCTTAGAGACAAGCGAGCGGCGGGACAACGAATGGGGAAACTCAGTCCGAACTGGGAAGGACCATATCGTGTCACCCACGTTGTCGGGAAAGGAGCCTATCGTCTGGAGACACTCGATGGTACACCCCTATCCAACTCTTGGAATATCGCTCGCTTAAAGCTATATTATGCTAGAATTTAATTTTATCTGCACCTTTGATTTATGCCGACCCTAACCATGACTAACGTTCGATGAGAGAGCTTTCGTGGGTTGTTGTGGTTGCTCTTGTGCAGATAAAAAGGGGGTATCTTGGGGAAGTGAAAAGTCCTATCCTTGTGATGGCCGGTCTTGATCAGATGACCCACTAAGTGAGGGCACTACCCAACATACCTTGAATAGCGTCGGATTGAAAGATCCTAGACGCCCCCGGGGTGAAAAGTCCTACCCTTGTGATGACCGATCTTGATCAGACGGCTCATTAAGTGAGGGCACCACCCGGTATCTTTGGGAGTGAAAAATCTTTTCCTTGTACGGACCGTTCTCGTGGAGACGGCCTATCAAGAAGAGACACGCCCAAAAAAATAGAAACTCCGTCTAGAAACAAGACTCTTATCTTAACGGCTGGGTTGCTGCAGCCAGGCCATTAAGGAAGGACACGGTTCTAGACGCGAGGGCAACGCCCAAAAGTGAAAATTCCCTAGCCTTGTGATAGCCGTCCCGATCCGACAGCTCACTAAGATGAGGCACTTAAGGGCCGATCGTGAAAATAGGGAAACGTGGAGAATCGTGAAATCCCGGCTAGTAACCAGATGTGTAATCCCTGGCGAAGTATAGAGCTGATAGCGAAAGCGATTCTCCACGGGTTCCAGAGTAACGCCCTATGATAGCAGCGGAAAGGCTCCTACGGGTAATTACTGTCTCTCGTAACATGTTTTTGTTACTGATAATTTACAATTAAGAATGCGCAGAATACTTTTCGGGCAGCGGAAAGAGCGAGGATCTCATGAGAAGAGATACCATCAAACTCACTGGGAAAGCTAGCCCAAGGCCGAGTTCCGTGATTTTGACAGGAACGCTAAGGGTCTGTTCGGGAAAGAAAGCGCATGGAATAAATATGGCGAAGATAACGCCAAAGGAGTTCACAAACAGACAACTAGACAAAAAGAAAGTCAGCGATAAAGTTGTCCGAACATATAAAAATATTTAAGGGGGGCTACAAACGGTGATGGTCAAAATAATAGCAAAAACTTAATGACGATTGGTCACTAAGGGAAAACCGATAAAGCCTCAAAGCGCATCAACCTTCGGGGTTCCTCCTTTTCCAGCCTGCCGCTTTAGCCTGGCGAAAGCCTTCCTCATTAATGTGCCCTGATCTTCGTTTAAAGGCGGCAGAGACCTCATCGGGTTTGTACGCGTCGACCCCGTGGACTTCCTCAAAACAATCAACTAAAGTGACGGCAGTCTGTTCGACATGCCACATGCTCTTATCGGCTGACTCTTCCTCTAGGGCAGTTTTCTCCTTGATCAGAGACGATCTCTCATTCTCCCAGGATAATTTCTCATTCTCCAAAGCGATGACTTTGGCCTTTTCCGCTGCTAAGGCGGCAGATTGCCCTTTTTCTTGCTCCCGATGAGCCAACAATAAATTTGTGTGCTCCTCCAGCCACTTTTTCTTCTCATCCAGCTCCCGCTCCAATTCCTTCAAAGCGGAGGAGAGGGAAGCGGCTTGACTTCGCGCTTCCTCTGCCCAGTAATGGAAAGACATCATGTTGGTAAAAAGAGAAGAGCGTACGGAGTTTTCCCTGTCCAGCACAGACCTCGAAAGAAAAGCTGCCCGTTCTGGCGCAGACGTCAATACTTGAGAAGCTAGAAAAGCCGTAACCTCATCGGAGTCGTCACCCCCTAACGCGGTCAAAGCAGTATTCCGGAGATCGAATAATCCAATTTGATGGGTCACCACAGCGGGCCGAGATCTACTACACAGTTAAAAGTGGCTCCTCCTTCACCAAAACGGTCCCGGAGGGGTATACGCGAAGGAAGAAAACCCAAGGAAAAGGGAGCGCGGGCCTGTGACGATGAACCTCCTGAAGCGATATAAACGCCATGAGGCTGATAGCCGGAGAAATCCTGTGAGACATCCTGGTATCCCATATTGGACGGATACACATGAGCGGAACCGCCAAAAGAATGGGGAGAAGCCTCCAAGGTATCGCTAGTGCCCAGATTCCCCAAAAATCCTGAAGGATTTTCTCCCTGAGGAGCAGCCGTCGAGTCAAACCCATCCACAGACCTATTCTCTGCCCCGGTAGTAAAGGAAGAGGGGTTTCCGCCCTCGTCTCCCGAGCGTTGTCTCTTCCTGGAACCGGTCAGCGCATAACTCAACTCCATGTTGTCTGACGGAGGAGCGAAGGTAGCAACAACGATAGTGTCCTGCCAAGAATATAATTCAAAATACAGAAAGAAAAGAAGAAAGAAATTAAACAACAACAGAAATGGAAATGTAGCCCATAACGGCTAGAAAGTACCCTTACCGCAGCAGTGTTGGAAGGAGGCGCTTCTGAAGAGCCGCCGCGTACGGAGAAGGTGTGAGAGCGGCAACGCTTCTTGTTTTTCTCTTCTTTTTTCCTTTGGCAATGGCCTTAGAGGCCTAGGAAGAAGAAGAAGTCTGAGCAGGAGGAGCAGCGACGGTCACCAGGGGAACGCCCGAAGGAATGTCGGCCAAAGAGGACACTTGGACAACGCTAGCGGAAGCGGCAGGAAGTTTGGTGGGATTATCAGTTGCTTCCGTGGAAGCGTCTCTCTCTTTTTCCTCTCTCTCTTGAGCCCTCCTCAAACGTCTCCTTACGCTCTCGGGTTTATAGTTGGGATCCGTCGCTGCGAAAGCACAAAATAACGTCAGCGTTAGTAACAGTAACAGCAAAGAAAGGAGTAACGCAACACTCACATTTAACACAACCACGAATGTCCATTCGACAAGCCACTTGGCGAATGTGAACGCTGATTTTTAGTTCGAGTAATTTGTTTAACCAGCCTTGTTCACGCTGCGGAAGGGTCTCTGGCTGGCTCCAAGCGGTGTCATCCACATTTTGGTTAAACCCAGATCGCCACCAGGAACAAAGATCTTCAGGAATATCTACCACAAAAAACTCCTTTTTCCAGCCATCAATGGAAGACTCGATATGGAGGAGTTTCCAAGTAAAGGACTTAAGAGAGTCATCGTCGAAGCGGGGCGATATCGTTATCACTCCCCGGCATTTCATCAGCTTAAAAACAAATTTAAGCAGCAGAAGGGAAGGGGAAGTAATCTTTTTGTATTTACAGAGCTCCAAAAAAGCATAAACACAACAATATGCATTTGGGGACAATTGAGCCGGAGACAGATCGCCGGCAACAAGCAATTCCTGGACAAAAGGGTCAATGGGAAGGCGAAAACCATAACGGAACATCTGCGCATACATGACCCTACGAGTGCCCGTCAAAACGCTGTTCAAACGTAGAGACTCGGGGGCAACACTGGCCTTATAATCATCAGGGATGATAGCATTATGGGCGGCCAAATGCTCACGAAGAGCGGCCTCAGAGGTGATAACACTGGCCGTAATATCCATCCTTTTTTCATCTGCAAATTTCGACTCAGAACGGCGAGTCTTAGCCATGACAGAATTAAAAAGCTAAAAGACGAAGAAGACGATGGAGGAGAAAGAAAATACCTTCAGGGAAAAGCACTTCGAAGAGCCCTGGATAGTGGGGAGAAAATGAGACGGCTGAAAGAAAATATGGGAAAAAAGGATGGTAAAAGAAAACGAAAAGAATAAATATTGGGTTTTATAACCCTAATAATTAAACGAAACGACGAATGCCACAGTCGTTGCGTGGAAGCGGCACAAGGAATAGACTCAGGTAATAAGTACAATCCTAGAAAAGCGCTACAACGCCTCGATCTAGGCAAAGTTTTCAAGCACGCTAGCTCGTAGCGCCAGAAGAAATGGACACGTGTGTCTGTACAATCGCGAATTTCCTTATGAAAGGAGGGCAAGCATTAAATGCTCTGAAAAGCGGGCACCGTCTCTTGGAAAAAACAAGCAAGGAGATAGCGCAAGAAGACATTAATTAAAAGGGCAGCATTGAATCAACGCGGAAGGGGGAATGAAGTTCAAAAAAGCAATAAAATGCAAATGTATCGCCGCATGACAGGGCGTTATTACAAGACAAAAGAAACAAATAAACAGAAAGTCTTCTAAATGAAACAATCCCGATCAATCATGGGTCCTTGCAAGCATCGCGGTCATCATCCCTTCGTCCTCCCATAGAAGAAGAAAGATTTCCCTCACTTTCCCTCAAATCCTTCAATCTCTTGGAAGCGCTATCGGCCAACACTGACGGGTTAATGGTTCCCTGGCGATAGAGATTCATAAACTCGGAGAGGCAGATATCCATGGTCTTGTCTATCTTCGAGGGTACTTTGGCCAAATCTGCATCGCGAGACGCTATCTCTTCGCGAAGGAAGACATTCTTCCTATCAGCCACCACCAATTCCGCCTCTAGAAGGTTTATCTTAGCCTTCCCCTTTGATTTTTCTCGAGCAAGCTCAGCACGACAGTCGTCCAATTCCACCCGGGTTCGCTCTTGAAGCTGCGATAGCTCCGTTACCTTCATCAAGGCGGTATCCAGTTCCCCTTTTAAATCAAAAGAAGGGGGAACCTTATCCCGCTGATCATCGAAAAAGTAATTCAGCTCACAAAAGCAGGCCAACATGTCGGTCAGAAGACGTGAATGCCGTACGTTAGGAGAATTCCGCAAGAACTCTTCCTTGTCTTTTGAAGAAGCGAACATTTGTCCCACTATCGGGCCCACTGGCTCTTCTCTTGAGGATGGATCCGATATCCCTAAAGCACGAAGACCGTCGGTGCCAAGGGAAGACAAGTTCAACTGATATGCGGCAGGGCCTTGAAAGCCTTGAGGGGACAGATTAGCGATATAAGGGGGACAACAATTTTTCACGGAATTACCAACGCCCGAAATCGAAGAAAGATACAAAAACTCAGGCTTCTGGGGGGATGGGTAGGAGGAGCAATCGGATTTGGAACTGGTAAACTCACATTCGGAATAAAGGAGCGAATTGGAGAAGTAGAACCGCCAGACGCCAGAGATGGCCCCATCGCTGCTGAAGCCTCATGAACTTTGGGAGGAATGGCAGAGGACACCTCGGTAACTTCCGTCGTCGGCAAAGGACCCGTAACGCTCGGAGCGTTAACCTCCTCGGTGGGAACCCCGTTGACTTCCTCCGCGGAAGTAATCGTCGGGTCAGACTTCTCTTTGCGAACTCTCTTCACGAGACGCTCTGTTTCGGCAGCGATCTCGTCGCTATCATCCTCGGCTGACTCCGCCGCAGGACCATTTTTTCTTGACCTAAGCCTCCTCCGCTGGGCAAGAGTAGCATGACGCAGCTCGGGACCGGCATCCATGCTTCCGCTATCGCTGTCGACCTCTTCAACCACAGGGTTATTCGGGGCCGCTCCCTTATCGCGAGGCGGCAGCCAATTCTCCAAAAAATGAGAAGATCGGGTGGAGGCGCTGCGTGTCACGACAGTCTTGTTTCTCCTTCCTCGCGGCGGAATAGGCGGACGACTGAAGCCTTCCGGGGGAGGAGAAGGAGGTAACGTCTGAAGCGGCACTACGTTCAAAGGTGCGTCGTTTTCTCCAAAGGAGCGTCCCTCAGCGTTACCTACCGATAAAATGTTTTAAATATAACAAGAAAGTCAGGGCGATAAGGCGATAAAAGAAAAAACTCACCAACGGCACACTCTGACTGAGGCCTGAACCGAGCAAATTCTCGAATACGGAAAGGCCCTTCTATCTCTATTAGAGCGTTAACATTAAATACATCCATACTGGACAACACATCTGGTTTTTGCCAAGCGGCACCAGTGATCACTCGGTTGAACCCACCGCGCCAGTACCGAGAGGGTAAGCGAAGGGTGAAGAAGCCGTTTTTCCAGTTGGCCACGTTCTCTTCGAAGCCTTGAAAGTTCCGCCAGAAGAACCGAATGACATCCTCATCCCATCTAGGGGTAATATCTATCAAGCAGCCGCGGCACCTTAAGATAAAAAATGTATGAAACAGATCGAGCGATGGAGCGAAAATACGCTTCATCTCACACGAACGAAGAAAGGCGTAAAGCCCACACCAGGAGGGGGGAGTTATTTGAACGGGATTAAGATCATGATGATTGAGCAGCTTCATTAGAGAAGTATGAAGTGGAAGACGAAACCCGTAGGTAAACATCTTGAAATAAACCAACCGGAACGTCCCCCACATGGCATCCGTAAGCCGGGTATCCTTCAGAGAGATAAAGGGGCGATATCCCGTAGGGAAAGTGATGCCATGTTCCTCTAACTCAGCCCGCAAAACTTCATTACAATCAAAGATACTACGAGCTTTCCTAACCTCGGGATTTAAGGGATTCTCGGTGGTTGCAGAGGATGTAGCATAAGACATAATGGACTGGAAAAGTAAAATTACGGCGATAGAAGAACAAAATACCTGGAGCAGAGAACTAGTGAATCGGCCGTCGGCACCGGCGAGCAATTGCAGAAAAATCTCTCGGGAAGAAAGAAGCACAGAAGAAAGGAAATACGAAGAATTTCGAAATATCAGCAGAAAAGTGTTAAAATAGAAGAGCGAATCCCTTTTAAAGGAAAAACCTAAAAAAGGAACACCCTGTGAAAGCAAAACACGTGCAAAGTGAAAAAGGACGCGTGGACAGTCATCAATGCCTTTTGGAAGAAGACAGTTGCTGACCGAAAACCGAAAAGTGGTTGCGCCCCAGCGAAAGGCTTACTCCCGCGATAATCCTGGAAACACAAAAAAGGAAAGCGGCGGAAGAACGAAAGAAAATAAAAGCTTTATTATTTTAAGAAGCCATGTGGCATCTACAAAAAAAGGCGCGCTACGCCCATCTATTCCCCATCAAACCAGGAGATGCCGTAGCAGTAGACCACATCATCCTCATCCTCACCAGCGAAAGGAAAAGGTTCTTCAACCTTCTCCCCCACGAGAGCAGATGACTGATCTGACTTCTCCTCAACAAGCGGCGGCATCGTCCCCACAGCCGAGCAGGCAGAAGGAGCCTCTTGCGGTGACTCGCGAGGAGGACAGGATGTTTCCTTCCCCTTCGAAGAAAAAGTGGCCAGAGCGTCATAAAATGATTTAGAAGCCTTCCCAGCCTCCTTCCTCCTCTTCTTGCGGCACCGTCGGTGAACGGGCGGCCTCTAGGGGGGCGACGGAGGAGGATCATCCGAATCAGGAGAGGTCGGAGGAGTTGGTGGAGAATCCCGTGCAAACGTATCTAAGAAATGAGAATCGGCCATGAGATTAACACTGTTGGAAAGAAAAACGACGAGAAGATAAATGATAATGAAGGAAGGAAGATCCCCTTTTAAATAGCCAGAAAACGGGGGGAAAAAGGATCTTTTAATCTTCCAACCCGACTCTTGAGAAAAGACACGTGTACATCCTGAAGTACAAAAGTGGATTTGCAGTCACGCCTGTTGAGATTTTCCCCTGATCGAGGAAAATCGCAAATTTGCCCAATCAGTTGTCAGGGCAACAGTGGCTTGGATTTAATGCAGAGTAGCCAAATAATAAGAACCCAGTGGCTGAACCGTTTTCAGTTGGGCTGAGAATATCTTCATTGGAAAATGACAAAGAGAGCAATAAAGAAGAAGAAGAAGAACAGTCGCAAGACGACATGATAAGAACTGTTTATTCATTATGGCCTAATGGCCGGAAGGTACATGAACAAAAGGGAAAAGAAAAGGGTACAAAGGGAGCCACCGCTATCAGGCATCAGAGCCAGCGTCCTCAGGCACTTCGGGAAGGTCCCTCAAGGAATCCATGACCAGGAGCAGATCATGGGAAGTAGCTCTCATTCCCTTCAGGCAGCACCCCAGCATATCTTTGCGCTGCTGCAGCATGGCGATCACCACTTGGATCCGAGCGATGGAGGCAGACAGTTTCGATATGCTCTCCAAAGGACTGAAATCCTCCAGAGAGGTGGCCCCCAGCCTAGAGTGAAGCGGGGTCAGCATCCCTTGTAACTCCAGGATGTCCTCAGAAGTCTTGACCAGCATGTTCTCTAGGAATCCGACGTCACCATCATTAAGGTTCTTGAGAGAATGGCCCTTGGAAAGGAGGAAATTCTTAGTCAGATGATCCATGATGCGTGTTGGAAAAGATGAGGAGAACGTGGGTGGAAAAAACTCCCTGATTTATAGGCTCCAAGAGGGAGGTTTCGGAGGAAAGGACAATGGGGCCCTCAAAAGACGAGCCGACCCGATAACCGCAAGGGCTGATGAGCCCAAAGCGGAAGGAAAGGGCAATGTTCGTATACTGTCCGCAATACAGATATCGGCAGGAATGCGAGACAAGGTCTGGAAAAACGCCGAAAGACACGATATCACGGGTGGCCATCACGTAAAGGCCATATGGCTACCGGTATCCACAGTGTAAGGCCGCGTTGATGTCGCAGGTAGCCCTAGATGCGTAAAACCGGGCTGGCATCGCAGGCATCTGGTGGTATAAAGCCGCGCTAATCATAGGCAGCTGATGGCGTAAAGCCGCGTTGATACCGCTGTTTCCTTGAGCGTAAAAGAAAGATTGGGCTCGTATTGACCTCAAACCTCTGTAAGTACAAAAGTTTGCTAACCTTTATATACGAATATATCTCCTTCCTATGTTTGCAGAACACTTGGAAGGACAATGGACCTGGAATATGTGCCAGTCCCCGGTATGACTTGGTCGAATATCCTGGACAATATTATCGGTGACCCAACAACAACTCTTTCACAACTCGAATAAGCTGAGGCTTCTTAAGTCCCCCCGAGGGGCCAATCAGAGTAATACCGCCAGGCGGAGAGTAATGACCTCGCAACTGCAAGGGTGATAGGGGCATCCCTCCGGGACGAATCTTTAGATAAGAACGAAAGTCGGAGTCAGCTTGCCCAGTATCCTCAGGCTCGATCTCCAGCTCATCACTTGAGTCTTATCGACGTTGAATAATCCAAGAAGCTCGGAGACCCTGCGAACTTATCACCTCGCGACAAAAACCTTCATTCAAGATGACAGACATGGACAGCCCTTGGTAAACACTCGGGCTCGTTTTCAGTTAGGCTTATGATAACAATCGAGATAGTCCTAACTGTCCTACTGCACAAACGGTTCTTATCGGAACGGATCCCCCTGAGCTCCATAAGGATATCCCTGTATCGCCTAAGGATCAGCGAAGGATTCCTAGGATGGTCGACTTCAGCGGGGGGGGGGGGGGACTCACGCAATTCTATACGCACGGCGTCATCCCATCCTAGGGACCCACAAGGTTATCGCTTCCGGCAGCCCCATCAGAGATCGCCCATGACGTCATCCACTAATATCGCCTGTGACATCATCATCAAACGGCGCCCTCTTTGATATCGCCATGTATCGCTGTCCAGATCTATAAATACCCCACCATTTTTCACAATCAGGGTAAGCTCAAGCTCACCTAGAGAAACCTCTACTACTCTTAAAACCCGAACTAACTTAAGCATCGGAGTGTCTACGCCGGAGCTCCCCCTCCGGCGCCTTGCAGGTACACTCGCCGCCATTCACCGCCGTTCCGATCGCACACGACGCAGAATCTCACAAAATTGATATTGAATCTTATCAGAAAAGACATTTTTTTTATGGTTCAGTTTTATTCTCAATTAGTTATAGTTGTGCAAGTCTGTAAATTACAGTGCAAACAAGGATTCTGGTGCGATAAATAAATTCATGTTTTGGGTTTTAATTTAATGGTATACAAACTATTCTTGTTTAGGTGTATGATTGTACTCATTTTATCCTTATATATATCTTAGAAAGTTATATAACCAGGAATTTTTTGTTTGCAATTTTTTGTTTGTAGATATAATGAAAAATCAAGAAAGTGAGCCTACGGTGGAGACAAATCTTTCATATAGTGGTACACCTGTGGGAAGTTCCAATCTTCCACTTTCTAGTATTGGTGAACCTACACCCGTCTCAAATTCCAATCCAATTGATCCAAATCAAGCATCCACACAATAAACAACACTAGAAGAAGAAGATGATTCCAATTTGAAATCAGGAAAAAAGAGACAAAGAAGTCATGTATGGGAACATTTTACAGAAGTGATGGTTGGTAATAAGGTGAAAGCAAAGTGTAAGTATTGCAACAAGTCATTAGCGGGTAGGCGTGGTTCCGGGACATCTCACTTGCATAATCATGTAAGAAGTTGTCCGATGAGACAATTGGTCACCTTTCATCAAAAGTATTTGACTGGCAATGTAAGTAAAAATGGGAAGGAAGAGTTGATTTCAACTACATTTGATTCTAAAATTGCAAGAAAGGAACTTGCGTGCTTGGTTGTGATGCATGAACATCCCCTTTCTTTGGTGGATCAACTCAATTTCAAGAGGTTTGTTTGTTCGCTTCAACCACTTTTTAAGGTTCCTTCCCGGAATACTTTGAAAAGTGATATACTAGGGATGTATGCGAAAGAGAGAAGTAATTTAATGGAGTTGATTGAGAAAAATGAAAGTCGAATAGCCATCACCTCTGATATGTGGACCTCTAATCAAAAGAAAGGTTTTATGGCTATCACAGCACATTTCATTGATTGCAACTGGAAATTGCAAAGTCGACTTTTAAGGTACTTTCATAACTTATATAAAATAGCTAGTTATGTTTACATTCAATATTGTTAATTTTATCTTACTAAGTGTTTATGTCAATTATAGGTTTTTATATGTGTCATGTCCGCACAACAAAGAAGTACTTTTTGAAGCTTTATTGAAGGCTCTTGTCAAATGGAAAATAGATGTAAAGTTATCTACCGTTACTTTAGACAATTTCTCTACTAACGATGCTATGATGGTTGTGGTGTTGGATGAGTTAAGGTCTCGGTCTCTGATTGCTAATGGATCTTACCTTCACATGCGGTGTTGTGCTCACATCCTGAATTTAGTTGTACAAGATGGACTTGCAGTTATCAAAGAAGGTATTAGTGCAATCCGTAAGAGTGTTTCGTACTGGACGGCTACTCCAAAAAGATTATAGAAGTTTGAAGGTACGTTTATTGATCCTAATAAATCTACTAGAAGTCTTTCTCTTGATTTTCCAACTAGGTGAAACTCCACCTTTTCAATGTTGGAAACAACACTATTATATAAGGATGTTTTCACTAGAATTAGAGTTACAGACACTGAGTGCAAAACATGTCCTGCTGTCACTGAATTACAATGGCAATTTGCTAAGGATATTTGTGCTAAACTAAAGGTTTTTTATGAAGTTACAGAATTATTTAGTGGCACACTTTATCCTACAATAAATGTGTATTTTTCTAAGATTTGTGACATGAAATTGAAATTGAGAGATTGGTTAACTTCTCCTACTCCCATTGTGTCAACAATGGCTAGTGAAATGATGACCAAGTTTGTCAAATATTGGGATGATGTTAATGTTCTTATGGTTGTTGCTGCGATTCTTGATCCATAATACAAGATGAAGTTGATTCAGTTCTACTACTGTAAGATTTATGGTGTTAATTATGTTGCCGAGGTTGAAAAAATTAAGAGAGTTTGTTATGATATGGTGAGAGAGTATAGTGAGAGAGGAGCAGATGCAACATTGGAGCCATCTTTAGCTTTATTATCAATGAATTCTTCCCAAGCCAGTATGAGTGAATATGATATGTTTGTGATGGAGTCCCAAACTAATTACACTCCATAAGCAATGAGTGAGTTGAATTTTTATTTAGAGGAGCGTGTCTTGCTAAGAACTAAAAATTTTGACATCCTCATATGGTGGAAGGTGCAAGGAGTTAAGTACCCAACTTTAAAGGCAATTGCTCATGATATTCTAGCTATTCCAGTGTCCACTGTTGCATGAGTCTGCATTTAGCACAAGTGGTAGAGTGATCAACCCACATCGTAACAAACTTCATACAAGAACCATTGAAGCTTTAATGTGTACTCGTAGTTGGTTGTGGGCAACTGAACATACAGGTACAATAATAAACATTTTAACTTTATTTTTCAGTTATGTACTTATACATAAGCAATTAAGTATCTTATTTATTTATGCTTACATTCTTAGGTGGTGGTGCCACATGTCTAGATTATCATGACACTGATACTGAAGATGATGATGGTAAATAAATTGAATTTATCTTATTAATAAATAGTTCTGTTTTTATTATATTTATTTTAAGTGACTTTTTTTTGGTACCATGTAGCTTCTATAGTCGATGACTAAATGGGAGAAGATCTTGGAGTTCTACAGTTGTATTATTTGATTTATCTTCCAGATTTCCATTATTTGATTCATCCGCACTAAATACCGCAATATATATATAATTAATTACATATATGCATTCTACTCCTTTAAAGACCCAACAGAGGTGAAATTTCGGCTTCTGCATAGCTTAGTATTGTTTATAGAGATTCATTTTTTGATGTCTTTACTGCATTTTCTATAATCGTGTTGCTCTAACATTCAATTACATTCAAGTGATGAAATTTCTGAAAGCACTCGTGAGATGGAAGAAGTAAGCAGAACGTCGGTGCACGCTGAACGATAGGAAAAGCATTTGATGTGGCTACCAAACTTAAGTTTGCTGATCCCAGTTGTTGTAACTGAATTTGTTAATTTGAACTTTAAGTTGATATTTTCCCATATATGGTCAGCTTATCTGTCAAAAAAATTATTGATTTTTCTTTCTTGGTGATCTGACTCACATGCCTGATTCTTTTCAACTTTCCAGGCAAGAGTTTTGATTTTGATTTATTTATTTATTTAAGAATGTTCAAACAAATTGAAAGACCGAACCTATCGCAGAAAACTTGTTATCTGCTGAATAAGTCTTGAGTTTATGGCTTCTTATGTTCTTTTTGGTTTGTATGGACACATTGTTTTCGTAGATGTTACTTATAATCACTAATTAAGTGAAAAAGTTATGCTGGTGAAAAGGGAAGCTATTAATATTTAAGTATATGGTACAAAATATAAATTAAAAAATTCAATTTCCTTGTTGGATCGGTGAAAACAAAAATTTGCGGGTATCCGCGGGTATTCGTTGCTTATCCGTGGGTACAATTATCCTTTCTTTACCCGCTCCATATGGATGCGATGCGGGTGCGGGTATGGATTATCCGTAAATTTGCGGGTGTGGGTATGGATAGTGTTTTACCCGCTCCATACCCGCCCAATTGCCATCCCTATGCGAGAATGTCGACTCGGGCCTTCCGTCGATCCATGCATGCAACTGGCTTCAAACTTGGCTAAGAACGAGTAACATCCCAATCGGTCCAGTAAGACTCATAGCCCTCTGGTCTTGGATGGACTTGCCTGACGCGTCCGACGAGGCTAAGTGTAGCGATACTAGCCTTTGAGCCATCTTGCGCCTAACGGCTTCATCCAGCAGTGACTCCCACTTCATCTCCATGTATAGAGGTTGTATTAACCTCTCTCGAAGATCCACGTCTTTGGCTCGACGCTTTGGTTCAATTGGTCCTAGTGGCACGGTGCGTGCGTGCGATGGGCTCAAGATTGCATCGCTAACAAACCAAACATAAATTGAAGGAAACAAGCCGATTTAAAAGCATAAAAATATGGTTAAATTAAACCTAAATTAGGCAATTAAGGGAATGTCAGGCATGCCCTTCCTAAACCTATTCAGAGCATCATTTGTAGTTTTAACAATTTTTAGTGCCAACTGCAAAATAACTCTTTTCTGCTCCAGAATGGCAATTGCAGTTGCCAAGCGGACTAGATAGTCCCCAATTGAGTCCACGACATCAATTGCTTCATCCCCTCTATCTTCTATGTTGGCCTCTTCCTTTTTCAGCCTCAAGGTTCCAGCCTTATCCTCTAAGCGATTGATATCCTGTTGTGTCTACAGGATCTTGAGCTCTAGCACAACAATATCATGGAGATAACCGTTGACCCCTCCAATAGAGTTGAGGAACATTTGCTTCTCTGCAATGTTCATGATGTAGCCCCTGTACACAAAAAAAAACACAAGAGGAAGCATAATGGAAGAAGAAAGCAAGAGCATAACACAACAAAGGAATATTGGATTTTTTATGAGAAAATGGTAATATATGAACATATGAGATACAATGAATATATAGAGGATTAGGGTATTGTTTTCAAAATTCAAAACGAAGTAGGAGTCTCCTTACGAGATTGGGTTGAAGAGGTGGCAAGATAGGGAAGCGAGAAAGCCGACAGAATTGATTACTCAATAGTTATAGACTTCTCATCAAAAGAAATTTATTGTAGCAGAGATTTAGAGTAGACAACACATTCATACTCTTGCTTAATGGGAGACAATCACAGTGATGGAATGACAACTGAGAGTGGAAAAACAAAAATACTAGGAAAATTATAAAGGAAATATGGCGATAAATGAAAACATAATTGGAGTTGAAACATAAGGAAATATAGAAGTTGTATCATACTATAACTGGAGAAGATGTTGTCACAAGATCATTGTATTCAAAACATAGGAGCAAAATATGGCAGCTAATATTGCCATTGATTTACACGATTCTTTCCAAAAACTAGATCATGATCTCACTATGTTATGTATCCTATCCCAAAAAAATCCAAGTACGTGGAAAGCGAAAAACCATCAGCATTTCAAACCATACAAATAAAAAATAAAACCCTATTGCCTCCTACTGGTGGCCAAAAGATGTGTCCATGTACAAAGATATTCCTTGTTGATAGTCAACTACTTCCACTCTTGAAGTCCTTAACCAAATTAAGAAAAAAAATAGCCATTAAAGCTAGAGGTCACAACATGACTCAGTTAGGATTGTCACCTCCAGCTTGGTTGATTTAAATTAGTAATTTTTGTTGCAATAATGGTTGGATCACAAGGTAATCTTAAGGGCAGAATGCCCAACCTTTCCAACTGACTCCTCTTCATGTGAGGAATTTTATAGGAGTTGGATTCCATAGTTCATAGAACCTCAATCATACAGGATTGCAAGGTCAAGAAAATTATGTTGGATTTAATGACATCAAAGTCATTGAAGGACCTTTGAACAACTGCAATCAATTGCATTATTGTCTTGGCACACTCTTTTTCTTGTAAAGATTGGATAGCTAAAAAAAACCAAGATCCAACACATTAAGGTCAAGGGAGTTATGGGGTTAATAAATTAGTTGAACATTGAGTCTCAAATCCTCCACTACTTTAAAAAAAACATGATCAATAATAATGTGTGGGAGCATTGTCCTGTTGAATTAAAATTGGCTCCATGATATTATCCCTAGGCCACTTTTCTTTAATGGCAGGTAGAATTTTCTCAACCATGAAATTCCTAATGACATTCCTATTTATTTTAGGTATTGGTTTTATTTCTAAGGTCCCTGCATCCCTGTCTGCACTAGACCTAACAGCAGCAATCTGAGTAACTAAAGAAAATACTCTAATTTTTCCATCAAATGTACAGTTGCCATCACAATCAAACCTGGGTCTAGCAACAACTGCCATGAACATAATTTTGGATATAAAATTTGTACTTTTAATTGTTCTCACATGAGGAGTTTCACCTTGCAATATATAATAAGTTTGACTCTTTTTAGTCATCAAGAACCATTTTTCATCAATGTGTATAAGGTTTTCCATTAGCAAAAACTTTGGAGAGTCATGAACTTATTGGGTTGCAGTCATAAATGCAGTGGAAGACTCATTACAACCCGAAACTGGAACCAAGCCATTTAGTATAATGTATGAAGTTCCGGATTACAACCGTATACCTTACACCGGTTGTAGAATCATTAGAGCACTAAACCGAAACACAAAAATTGAATGGATGAACCATCCGCAAGAGGTCAAACCGAACCAACAATTGTTGCCATAACGACAAACACTCTTTATTGGTATCCACACGAATGAGCCAAATATTTGACAAAAATGGTTTGCTAGAGCTGAAGGAAGAAGGATTCACAATCCATTCGAATGCAACTCATTGCATTTTCTCCTTTCTTTCTTGGTGGTGTTCGGTTTTCTTCTCAAGAAAAATCTGAAAAAAATGCTAACAATGAATAGCTAACCCTTTAGGTTTGAATCCTTAACTTTGTATACTAGGGTTTTAATCTTAGTCAAATACTAAGTTACCCTTTGGTTAAAAACCAAATTACCCTAATATAATTGTTAAGTATGTATTAAGTATATGTTAGATATTATCAAATAATATCTTAGCAAAACTACACCAAGTATTTATTTAACTCCTTAAATAATAATTATTAATTCTTTCGATCCAATTGGTTAGTTTTCGGGCACAAGACTAACAATCTCCTACTTGCCCTTAAACGTACACCAATATCAAAAGAGTTAACACATTTATCATCAGCTCATTCTTATGTGCAACCTTGTAGGTTCATTTAACGTTGGCAATAGAGTAACACATTTAGTCTACAAGTTGTAAGCGGCCTCTACCAAGACGTTACGACTACCCAAGTTAAATAAAGGTCGATTGATTCGACTCAACCTCTCATAACTTGATGTTATAATCCTTTTGTCTCACGATATCTTGATTGAACATAAGGCATGATTCTTGTCATCCTTAATCAATTCAATCATTTACACTCGATCTCCAAGTAAACTGATAAAACAAATGACATTGATCACTTTATCAATTCATTTGAGCATGGTCATGCATTTCTCAATCTTACTTATCGAGGGGCCATGAGACATCTCTCCAAACAAATGGACTAATTCCATCTTGATCATACATTTCCACTACATAAATCTTATCATATCCAATCTTAATCTTTATAATTGTCCGGTTAAAGACAACGTTTGGTTAAGTTAAAATATGTTATTCATTATGTAGGAATCTATGATGATCTCAGGTTTGAGGATTCAATAACACATTTACTATGATAATTACTTATGACATCAACCCATGATGTAATTTCATAGCGGGTCGGTCTGGTACCCTGTCTCCACAAAAGTACCTATGATTTTGATTTGCAACTACATACACTATAATCATCTTATGATTATCAAACAAAATTATACTAGTCATAATTTATTATTGCTCATACAATAATAACAAACTAGAGACATTTTATTATAAGTAAACATGTAAATATTATAATAAAGATAATCAAATTAAATTATGACAGTAATCCAAAATATCCAATCAAACAATTACATTCATAATCTTCCACGTGAACTAGGTCTAGTCATAGTATCCAATACCCATAGTCCTAACATGATGATCATTCTTTGCCTATGGAAGAGGCTTTGTAAGAGGATCAGAAATATTGTCATATATCGGTACTTTGCATATTTTGACATCACCTCTGTCAATGATCTCTCGAATAAGATGGTAACGTCTGAGTATGTATTTGGATCGTTGATGTGATCTAGGTACCTTTGCTTGAGCAATGGCACCATTATTATCACAATAAATGTTCATTGGATTAGCAATGATGGGAACAACGCTTAGATCACCAACAAACTTCTTGATCCAAACAGCCTCCGTACTTGCATCTGATGTTGCTATATACTCAGCTTCAGTTGTAGAATCTTCCACAGTTGCTTGCTTGGAACTTTTCCAGCTTACAATACCTCCATTCAGGAGGAAAATAAATCCTGATTGTGTTCTTGAATCATCATAGTTAGTTTGGAAGCTAGCATTTGTGTAACCAGTTACAACAAGCTCATCTTCCAAACTACCATACAGCAAGAATGCATCTTTCGTTCTTCTTAAGTACTTAAGAATGCCCTTAACTGATGTCCAATGATTCTCACTTGGATCCGACTAGTATCTGCTAGTCATGCTCAAGGCGTATGAGACATCTAGTCGAGTACATATCATGGCATACCTGATAAATCCCACAGCCAATGCATAAGTGATTGAGCTTAATTTGTGGTAGATTTACCACATATTTTCATACATCTTGAATGGTTATTCTATTGATTTCAGTATGAATTCCACGATTATTATAGAAAATATACCTAGAAGGCAAATGGGAAAAAAAGAGCATAATCAAGTCAATTCTGGGAATGATGAGGGCGGATACCTTTCTTGGTTGGTCTCTTGGTCAAGATGAGTCAATTCTGGGCATGATGACTAGCAGAATCCTATGTCATGAACAACAACTCGAAGCTTGAAGTCTGATTGAATGCGATTTGCTGGCTTACACGCAGAAGAGTTAGAGTGGCGTCCAAACTTCTTTATCTCAACACTGAAGACTTTAAAATTGAGAGGATGAGAGATTTAGATACAATTAAAGTTTAAGTAGGATTTATCTTATTTTTATTTTCTTTTAAGAAATATTATTAGCAGAGGATACTATATATACTCTGCCTAGGTTTTTGAGAGGGGAGACTCGACTTCGCCCAGAACTTGGTTCCTTCTCTTTATTTCTTCACCTCTATTTCCGACTTCTAAAAACCCTAGCTCCTTCGTTCTTCACAGAACGAAGGATTTTCATATTCTTTAATACATATTTTATTTGTTTCCAACATGAGTATGAGTAGCTAAATAAATATTTCTAATAGAAGCATTTAAAGCATGAGTATGAGTATGCATGAGACCTAATTGCTCTTTATTAATCTTTAAATCTACATTTAATTAATCTCATAATAATTGTATTGTGTTTTCTTTTTTATTTTAGATTAGGTCAATCTAGAGTTAAATTGATTATCACAACTGTCATTCTTCTTGACCACGATAACCCATCTTGGGCCACTTACTTGCCAAGAGGATCGAAGTAGACAAACTAGCGCTGATGAATCTACCGCGAACTAGCTCAGAGTACCGCTAGTGTGAAAGGTTAACCTGATTTACTCCTGATTGACAACCGAGGATACTAGGTTTGGGGTTGTATTCCCCTAATCAATCATCAGCCAATTTAGTGAACCCTTTAACCAGTAAGGTACTAGTTGGTTAGGAATCATCTCTAAGTATACCTGATGTGGTTTTGATACAGGAAGGAAGCGGGGTCATAAGTGTACCTTGATTCTATAGTAACTCTGTAGATTGAAGATGAACACCCCTACATCAATGATTGCTGCTAATGTCTCATCGCTTGCTAAACTTCTGCTAGGAATTTCTCTCATCTGATTGTTTCGTCTTGATCTGTCTCTTGACCAAGAATGTGATTCTTGGTCTGGATTGTTTACTTGCTTTATTTATTTTTTAGTTTTTAGTTTAAACCCCCCTGCAATTCCACCTAAGTGTTATCGTTGGTCTTTGCAAGCACACACGAACCTCTTACTTGCTATTTACAATTAAACTTGTTCTTAGTAGTGAGTTATATTTTATAATTATTTTTGACGGATTCGACACCCATCAATAAGGGATCTTACTCATGCGCTCTCGCTCATCATTTGTCATAAGACATTGAGTCACTTGCAACCAACCTTTCTTTAAAGGTATGCACTTTGCTATCCATGTTTGTTTTCTTCTTGAAAACTCACTTGCACCCAATGGTTTTTATCCCATCAGGTGGAGCAATCAAAGTTCATACTTGATTGTCATACATGGATTGCATTTTAGAATTCATGGCTTCTAGCCATTTCTTAGAATCTGAACTAGATATAGCCTCCTGATAGGATGTAGGTTCATTTTGATCCGTAATCAAAAACCTCCTCTCCTTCAGTAATGAGAAATCCATATCTCTGGCTTTGTCTAGTCTTACTAGATCTATGTTGAACTTGTTTAGATGCAACAACTTCTTGTTGATCTTGAGTAGGCTCATCGGGCATTGAAATGTCACTCTGTGGTTCTCAAACTTCTTCGAGATTTACTTTATTCCCACTGATTCTATTAGAGATATACTCCTTCTTTAGAAAAACTCCATTTCGAGCAACAAATATTTTTTTCTTAGATGGATTGTAAGAAGTAGTATCCTTTAGTTTCTTTAGGATACCCCACAAAAATACATTTATCAGATTTGGGTCCTAATTTCTCATAAATTTGACGCTTCATATAAGCTTCACACCCTCAAATCTTGAGAAAAGACAAACTATGTACTTTACCATTCCATATCTCATACGGTGTCTTTTCTACAGCCTTAGTTGGAACACGATTTAGTGTAAATGTAGTTGTTTCCAGCGCATGACCCTAAAATGTATGAGGAAGATCAATTTAACTCATCATAGTTCGAACCATATCCAACAAAGTTTGATTCCTCATTTCATATACACCATTCCATTGTGGCATTCCTAGAGAGGTTAATTGTGAAACAATTCCACAATTTCTAAGATGATCATCAAACTCCTGACTCAAATATTCACCACCTCGATCTAATCGAAGTGTTTTAATTGTCTTGCTAAGTTGATTTTGTACTTCATTCTGGAAAATCCTAAACGTTTCAAAACTTTCGTGTTTATATTTCATTAAGTAGATATAACCATACCTACTAAAATCATCTGTGAATGTAATGAAGTACTGATATCCACCATTAGCAGCAGTACTCATTGGACCACATACATCAATACGTATAAGGCTCAATAAATCACTAGCCCTTTCACCTTGTCCAGTAAAAGGATTCTTCGCCATTTCCCCCGACAAACAAGATTCACATGTGTCATATGATTCAAAATCAAATTCACTCAAAAATCCATCATTGTGGAGTTTTGATATGTGTTTCTCAACGCAATGTCATAGGTAGGATGGGTTTAAATCATTGGATTTAAACTTCTTGGTAGATATATTATAAATGGGTTGTTCATTTGAAACATCAAGGTTTAGAACATAAATTTCATTATGTAAATCAGCATTTGCATAATGTATAGCATCCCGAGGAATTGAAATTTTCTTATTTTTAATAATCAAATCAAATCCATCTTGTTCTAAACAAGAAACCGAAATTATGTTCCTTCTCAAAGCTAGAACAAAATAATAGTTGTTCAAAACCAAAACAAGCCCACTAGCCATAAACAGTTCATAAGTTCCTATAGATTTGGCAACAACTTTTGCTCTATTACAAGCTCATAGACCGGCCTCTCCCTTTCTCAAAGGTCTACTTCTTTTCAGATATTGCACATTTATACAAATGTGACCACCACAACCGGTATCCAATACCCAAGAAGTAGGAATAGAAAGATTAATTTCTATAACATGAATACCTGAAGCAGTAGTTTCACTACTCTTCTTCTTTTTCACATCTTCCAGATAAAACTTGCAATTTCTTTTCCAATTATCAGGTTCATTGCAGAAATGGCAAGTTCTAACATTTGGAATCTTTGTTGTTTTCTTCATAGGATTAGGTTTAGACTTATTGTAGCCACCTTTATTGTCATTCCATTCATCCATTTTTTTTCCTTTCTGAACCATCAAGATAGGGGCAGACGTTGTCTTGATGTTCTGTTCAGCAGTCTTCAACATCTCATGCAACTCAGAAATGGATTTCTCCATATTCCCTATATTATAGTTCATAACAAACTGATCAAACTTATCAGTAAAGGAATTCATAATCAAATTTGTAGCCAACTCTTGACTAATGGGATATTCAAGTCTCTCAAGGTGATCAATGTGGCTTTTCATTTTCATAACATAAGTGCTCACATATGTACCTTCAGTCATCTTGCATGAATGTAGAGCCTTGACAATGTCAAACCTTTCCTACCTTGCCTACTATTGGAACATTTCCTTCAGATTTTTTGCTATGTCTAAGGCACCCATGTGCTCCATATCCTTCTGAAGGTCTGGACTCATGGTGGCTAACATAAGACAACCAACATCAAGAGCATCACCGGAATATTTCGTGTAATCATCCTTTATAGCTTTTGCAGCATTAACAGGTGGTTCCTCAGGAACAGGTTCCTCAAGGACATACAATTTCTTTTCTTTCCTAAGAACAATTCTTAGGTTCTTGAACCAGTCAAGAAAATTGGGACTAGTCAACTTGTCCTTCTTAAAGACAGATCGCAGAGATAGTATCGGATTGTTATTAGCAGCCATTGATCTACAACAATATATGCAAAGAACATTTACCAATAATTAATAAAGCTCTCATTCAATTAATCACTCGTAAGACTAATTATAGCAATAACAAATATTGCATTTAGAAAGTGGGCAAAAATCTATATTTCACTTAATTATAAACTCAGCTTTGGCATGACGCTTAAAATTAAGTTATTTAGGTAGGTAACTTATTTATCAATTACATCACATGTAAATTTTAGAAACATTATGAGAACTAGGATATCATATACTCATACATATTTAATCTCATCTCATGCCTGAGGCCCAAAACTGTTTTGATAGCCTAAATAAGTATGACCATGGTTAAACTTATGGAAGCACCAGTTTCATCTTGCCTAACTAAGATAATCTAATGTATATATTAGGTCCAAAACTATTTTGATAACCCACACATCGATGGTCAAAGCTTTGACAAGTGTTCAAACATGGATGACATAAAACTTATGATTTGTGAACGGATTATAATCATAAAACTATTATAAGGCGCTAGGATTGGGTGGTACGACGATTACAATCCTTTAGTCGAAGTCTCAGTAATCATATTGCCAAAATAGATCGTTTACACCCCTTTAAATCGAAGTGTTTCAGCAATCGTATTGCCAAAACAATCCGATTTATGACTCTTGAGTATTACCACCTATTTTGGTTATTCAATCAAATTGAATCATCGAAACCGAATACATTAAACCATTTAATGATCATTGTTCCAGCCTCATAGTAGTGTATATATATATATATATATATATATATATATATGTTAATAAATAATCAGTATGCTTAATTATAAAACCACATTATATAAATTTAGCATACATACCATAGATATATCAAACATCACATGTTGATAATAATTTGTCTTCTGCCGAAGGATGTATGGTAGAACGGCTTCTCTCAGATCAGTGCTCACGACGGTCCACGGTACCTGCAATTCGCCGGAGGGGGTCTCTGGCGGAAACACTCCGATGCTTAAGTCAGTATGTGTACTGAATTTGGCAGAATTTTTGCCAGTCAAGTCTGCTTACCTGCCTCCTTTGTGGGGGAGGTATTTATAGAAGAATGGGGCATTCCCGCCCGTGTAAACGAGTATGAAGCTATCGCTAGTGATAGGGTCTGTGGTTCGCCCTTATCGTGACACGCTACCTTGGCGGTAGGTGTATAGGTAGATATTGCCACGGTAGGATAATGGCCGGAGCGTTCTTCCTGACGCGTGGTTTCCCCTGGGGGGTGAGATAACTCCTTGAGCCATCCGAGAGGTCCGTGAGAGGAGCCGATAGGGCATCGTTAGCCCTCATAGCGTTAGCCTTTGGGGAAGGTAGCAACCTTGTCCCTACCGCGGCGGTGCGAAACAGTGGCTATGTCCTTTCCCACTGGGTGATAGACGAAAGTACCCCTGCTTTTAGGTGAATTGTTATCATAAGCCCAACTAAAAATTAGCCCGAGTGTTTACCAAGGGCTAATGTTCCTTCTCTTATGGAGAGTCCCTCTAAATACCGGGGCGGTTCTGCATCAGAAGGCGGTCCTGACGGTTTTTTGTCAGGATCTATAAATCAGAGGTTTCTCTGCGCTAGCTTCTTCGCATTTTCACGTCCTTTCTTTTCATATTTCTCCATGGATGAATTGACTCGCAATTTCCTGGTCTCTAAAACTCTGACCCTGAAAAATCTTACTGAGGGTGACATCGGCTTCCTGGAGAGGATGATCACCAAGACCTCGGAAGATGTCTTGGAGTTGCAGGGGGTGCTAACTCCTATTCTGTCTAGACAGCTGGGAATAACTCTGGAGGATTTTAGTCCCCTAGAGAGTTTGGCGAAACTGGCCACTATCAGTGCTCACCTTGATGTGGTGGCCTCGATGCTGCAGCAGAGGAAAGATCTGCTGGCCTGCTGCCTAAAGGGCATGAGAGCCTGCTCTGTCGAACTGACCTCCGTTGCTGACGCTTTAAGGGAGGTTCCCGTTGTGCCAGGGGAAGATGATGTTGGGTCCAATGTCTGACCGCTGGCTTTGCTTCTTCTCGTTGTTTTTTCTTATGTTTCCTGTACATATTTGAACGCTAAGGCCGCCTGGCCATAAATAAATAGTTGTTTCTGCTTTTTCCCAAGTCTCCTTTTTTCTTGCTTGGTTGCTTGCTACGTTGGTTGGAAATATTTGTCATGAGCCCAACTGAAAATGGGTCTTCCTCGGGACATTGTACTGCAGTGGTCATGTTCCGGGAATTAGCAATGAATGATCTGTCTTGACTGTTGCAGGGCCGTCTTTTCAGTGGCAGGTGGTTGGGCGGTTATTTGGTGCCCTTTGATTGGCACGTTCAACGAGCAGATGTGCCTATGGCGGATCGGATTCTGCAATTACGGTTATTTTTCCCAAGCGTCTTAATTGATTTTTCAGGGATCTGCGCGAGGATCGAAGTGTTTACTCGGCTATATAAGGGGGTTGCTTTCCCTTTCCTGTTCATCTTCATCCTTTTCCTTCTCTTTTGCTTTTGCAGGTCACATGGCGGATTTTTTTTTCTTGAGTTCCATGGATCGCGACTCCCTGCCGACTCCCCCGACTTCGTCGGACTCAGATCATCCCCCTCCTTCGCCACCATGGAGGCCTCCGGTCCGCCGAAAAGGTCGTAAGAGGCAGGGGAAACGAACTTCCAAGGCGCCCCTCGCAACTTTGGCTTCTTCTGGTTCTGCTATCCAAGAGGGCGGCAAACGCTTTCCTTCCCCTGATTGTTCGCTGAATAAGGCTTTTCCCACTAGTGTTGGTGCGGGGTTGGCAGATTCGAGTGTCAAAGGAAAGTCAGGCCCGTCAGGATCCTGCCCAGAAAGGAAGGCAGATAAACATGTCCCGAATGCTGACGGGAAGATGCCATTCCTTGATGATGACGGGGTTTATCACCATGGCATTTACTGGCCTGATGAGGATTAGCCACTTTGCGTTGTACCTGCCTGTTGGCGTTTTATGAATAAAATGATGCTTTCTGCCTTTTCATTTTTGTCGTTATTTTCGTTAGCCTGCTGGTCCTTAGTGGTAGCTAACGTAAGCGGTTGGCCTGATTGAGGCAATCGCTTCGCGGTTACTCTAACTGGGTCAACACTATCGCCCTTTTGGGGAGTCACGCCGAATAAATTTCTTTTTTCAAATTTCTTTAATGCGCTTCCACGTGGCCGACTTCTTTTACACGCGTCTTCGCCCGATTGGTGACTCAATTAATGCGGTGGCATTTTTATCCTTTAAGAAAGGTCATTCTCCATTTTCTCAAAACTTTTGCCCTCACTTCGATTTTTTTTCCTTTTTGTCTTCCTTCATCTTCTTCTCCGAATACCTTTCCGGTCGCTCGCCACTGTCCGCCGATTTCTCTGCGATTCTTCTCCTTTAAGGTATCAATTCGACCCTTCTTAGATTTCCTTTTTTGTTGGTTTGCTATGGCTAGGAATAGACCTCGCCAGATTATCTCTAGGCCCATGGATCCAGAGGTCGCCCAATCACCGAGCATTTTTACATGCGACGTGGTTCTGAAAGCCGAATTGGAGGAACATGGTATTACCTTTCCTCCGGGGCATGAGCCTTCTATCCCTGGAAGTGATATGCGGCTTCATAATCCAGCGTGGGGCCACAGTAGGCTTCTTTACTTTAAGATGTTCCTTTATGGTTTCCGCTTTCCCGTTCATGAGTTGATACTAACTCTGCTGCGAGAGTATAGCCTTAATCCTGCCCAGATAACTCCTTCCTCCTGGTGTGCGGTTTATGCTTTTCTTCACGCTTGCGAGTTGAAGAACATTTTTACCCCATCTATCAATTTGTTTCGCAAATTCTTTAGCATGATTTGCCACAATTGTTTAATCAAGATTACTCCCCGGTGGGATGATGCGCTCGTGCAGTAGTTTTGGCAACGTTTCCACGGCTTCAAGAAGGGTGTAGCTGATTGGAAAAGCAGTTTCTTTGTTCTGGAGCTACCGTACCGTTTGTGGCGTATTAATTTCAATCAGGAACTGATAGGTCCTGTTTGGACGAATCCCGCGATATTGTCCAGAACTGAGTTGGACCAGGCTAACGCTTTGTTAGACGAGAATACTCACTACCGCATTCGCGCCTTTGCTCTGTTCAAACCTCTGGAAGAGTGCGTTATGGGTGAGCCTATTTCTTTCCACACTTTCTTTGCTTTGGTCATCGCACGCTTTGTTTGCTATAGGAAGCTAACGGTTGATACCCAGGTGACACTTGTACTCCTCTGAATGTAACGCCGCTTCAAACTTTACCGGCCTCGCCTTCGGCCGAGGGTTCCAATCGGGAAAACATTCGTACCGATGGAATGTCCTCCTCCCATATCTGACGCTCCCGATTCTCCGATTGCTCATTGTATTCCTGACGTAGTGGTCACGCCTCCTGTTGCGAGTTCGACTACTGAGCTACCGCCTAGGGTTATTCCACAGCTGTTTTTTACTCCTATCAAGAGTACTTTTTCCCAGGGCTCTTCTCCACCTCCATCGATTAATCTTGCCTATGGCGGTCCTGACGAGGTCCCTTACCGTATGAATCTTGTAGGGTTTTGCTTTGATGCCCTTCGCGCTGTCGGGGTTCCCCAACCTTTTTCTCGAGATGAGTTTACTGCACCCTTGATAGGAGAGATGCTGAGCTCCAAAAAAGAGAAAGAGGAATTTCTTCGACTCCGTCCCTCGGCACGCTTTCGCCATGTTCTGAATGATTCTCTGGACTTCTTCCGCCATCTGAATTATCAATTCGAAATTCACGATCGCGAGTCATATAATTTTTCCAGCGCATTGTGTGTTGCGAGGGTGCAGCTTGAAAAGGCGGTGGAGCACTCTAGGTTGCTGACGCGTCTCTGTGAATCGTCCCAAACAGAATTGAACAGAGAAAAGTCTATCGGGAAAGCTAAGATAGAGGTTCTGGAGGCAGAATTGGCGCTAGAAAAAAAGAAAAATCTCTTTCTCCGCGAAGAGATACTTGCTCGAGATGAGGAGTCTGCTAGGGCACCATTAAAGGAAGAGTTATGGAGGAAGAGGGTTATGGAGGCCTTCGTTTCTGGGTTTGCAGCCCGTTTCAAAGGTAACCCTTCGGATCCGGCCCAGGTAGCTCATTACATATCTATCGTGATGGGTGAGATTAGCAAAAGTGACAACGGTTCTTCTGGTCCCTCGGGGGAGAGAACCTAATGCTAGTGATGGTGCCTGGCCCTTTCCTTGTTTTTCTTGCTGTTGTCTCTTTTCTTTTGTTATTTCTTGAAAACCATTCGAACATTATTTCTCTTGTAATAATGCTGACGCTTTGTAACCTTTGTCGTATTGTATGATTCATCGTGATATTACCGTTATTCCTTTCTTATCTTCTTTGTACCATCGCACCGTTTGGCAAGGTCAGCGCTGCTTTTTATGTTTTTTAATCAATCCCCCTGTCCCTCATTTAATGCGACTTGAAGGGTAATGATGAAAGAAGACACGTGTCCTTCCACAGAGAGGCGTTTGGAGCAGGCGTCTCCTAGGGAGTTGCGAATGTAGAAGCGTTTCGTCCTTGTTTCAAATTTGCACCTTCTGGCGCATGCCTTACTTTATGACGCGCTACTTCGCCACATGTCTGCTGCTGACTGGTCGTGTCCTTTCAGGGTTATATCTATTGTTTCTTCTACCCCCTATTTCTTTTTCCATCTTTCCCTTATACGTCATTGCGTCTTTGGATAAATACTTTGCGCCGCTCTCTTTTTCTGGTTCGAGACTCCTCGTTTTCTCTTCACGAAGGTACAAGGTACACGTTCTTTTTCTTTTCTCTTTACTTCTTCCTTGTTAGCCATGGCTAGAACTAAGAAATCCTCTGAAGAGGGAGACCCTCAAAGGTCTTCTAGGGAAGAAGTAATTGATACTACTCCCACTTCTCTGTACACTCTGCCCTTAATTAACCGTAGACTTGCTAGGTTTACTGCACGATTTCCCAAGGAATATCCCGTGCATCCTGCTTCTGAGTCGCTTCGACTGCACAGCATTCTGCCCGGAAATAGTAGAATGATATATGCCAAGCTCTTCGATCATGGGTTTCGTCTCCCTCTTGACCCGTTCGTAAAATTATTGTTGGTTGATTCTGATTTGGCTCCGGCTCAGTTGAGTCCTAACGCGATTTGCGTTGTTAGTGCTTTTGCCGCACTGTGCCGTTTCAAGGGAATAGAGTCTCCCACTTTAGCGTTGCTTCATGACATTTTCCAGTTGTATTCCCGTAAAGGGGTGATATCGATATCGCCTCGCTACGAAGACGACTCTTTGAAGCCCTTTACTTGGAAGCTTATGGGCATTGAGTCTTCTATTCCTCACTGGAAAGAGGAATTTTTTATTGTTGATCTGCCTGAGCCGTTGTGGAGGGCTGGCTTTAATGAAACAATTAAAGATGGGGCTTGGGGTCATCGGAAACCCCTTTCTGACCCGGAGGATGGCTGGTTGAAGACACTGCTTCAATTTGACTTTAGTGTTGATGCCCGAAAAGTGGCCAACGGGTTGCCCGTGGAACGGTGCAAGAAGGGTGAGCGTTTGACCTTTTTCCTTTGCGTTGTCAAGAAGTACTAACGCTAACGTTTTGTAACTGTGTAGTGCCTCCGCCTGGTTGGGTGCCCGAGTATTTCCGGAGGAGAAGGAAACAGGAGGCGAAAAAGAAGGTTGCCGCTGAAGCTAGGGCTGCAGCTGCCGCTGCTGCTAACGCCGAGGAAGGGGAGGCCACTGCTACCGCTAACGTTACGGGCACTCGGGTTGAAAGACAGAAAAGGCCTAGGAAAGCGCGTACTGCTCAACCCGTTTCGTCCCAAATTGTTGCTTCTTCAGAGGCTACGGTTGATCCGATTCCTGTTGGGATTCCTCTTGCATCCTCAACTACTCAGATGTGCATTTTTCTTCTTTTTTTTTTTTTTTTTAAACTTTGTTTTTCTTTTTACACGATTTCCTTATCACGTTCTGCGTTATTTAGGAAGTCGTTGCTGCTTCTGCCCCCTCCACCTCCCAGGGAGATATGGCTATCACAGATATCCTTCGCGAGCGTCAGAAGAAGGCTCGCTATGAGCTTCAGAATAGCCCTTCTTCCTCGGCCGCCAACCGTACTTCGAGTGTCCTTGGGGGCGAGGGTGCGTCTGCTGATCAATCTGAACATGTTGATTTTGGCGGTCAGCCCCATGTGCCTCCTGGTTCTCCAATCCATTCTGCTCACACCCCAACGGGCTATGATTCCGATGCCCTTAGTCTTGAGGTGCCTGGAGGTAATGAGGTCTCAATGCCTAACGTGGAAGGTTCCACCAGCCGGCCAGCTTCTCCTGCTGCGTTGTTCTTTGTTCCAATGCCTCATCCAACTATCGCGAGGGGTGGCCCCGCCCCTGTCTTGATGGCTGGTATCTCTCAGTACGAGCCTCCTCTCCTGCCAACTCACCACATCAGCTTACGCTCCTTTAGGGACAATATTCTGCAGTTTCCTGCCGAAGCTGATAATGATACCGTGCTTTCCTCTACCGCTTATCTGGTGGCAGAGATTTTATCCCTTCCGAGAGAGAGGGATGCCTTTGTGGCTCGGAGCGAGCAGGAGCGTATAAATTTCCTTCGTTCTCAGGCGCTTTCTATGCTTTGCCATCTTCACTATATGGATGAGGAGAATGCCAGAGTTGTAGCTAACGGGCAAGGAGAGATAAATAGGCTGCTGGAAGAGCGACAACGTCTCGAAAATGCCCTCAATGCTGCCAACGAAGGTATGGAGGCTGCCCGGGGAGAGGCTACCGCTGTTAAGCAAGAGCTGGAGACCGCTAAGTTAGCTCTGGAAGAGGAGAAGCGAAAAAGTGCCGATCTGGCCATACGCCTTTCTCAGGAGGAGAATAATCTGCATCTGGAGAGGCAGAGAAACGCTGAGCTATCTGCCGATTTTTCCCTCAATGCTGAGAAGAATCGTTGGAACTTGGAGCAGGGCGGGGGAATCATGTCGGAAGCTGTGATGCATCACTATGGAGTTGAGGAGCTCCGCATTGACGATCTCTCTGCGTATTTTGACAAGAGAGCCTCAACCGTTACTGATAGCGGCTTCTACTAGTGGAAGGCTGCTCAGCAAGGAGGGGTCAACGCGCCGCCCAATCCTTAGACTTCTTATCGTTTAGATGCTTTGAATTTTTGTGGCTGACGGGCCCGTCCTTATTTTGTACTTTAAACGATGTCGGCCTTGACTTGGTTAATCCACTCTTTTTTGGATAGAAGTTCCTTATCTGCTTTTCTTCATAAAACCGTTTGATCACTTGTCCGCACAGGACGTTTGGCGTTAGGTTTCCGTAGACATATAGTTTCACGTTGTATCCCCCGTTTGCTTTTCATCAGCTGCATTCAAGTAGCATTACCATTGTATCCTCCGATAGTATTTCTGAGAGTAAGTCAGCGTTGCCTCCGCATCTGCTGCACTCCTATTCATGTCGTCCTTTGTTGTCAGAGGGGGCTTTATGTCTATATCAACGTTGTTGTTACAGTATGGACACTTCTCCAACATCGCTTCACCGGGTATCAACCGCGCGGCTACTAGTTAGGATCTCTTTTGTTTCCTTTCGCCAAAGATTGGCTCCAACATCACTTCACCGGGTATCAACCGCGCAGCTACTAGTTGGGATGTCCTTTGTTTCCTTTCGCCTCAGATTGGTTCCAACATCGCTTCACCGGGTATCAACCGCGCGGCTACTAGTTGGGATGTTCTTTGTTTCCTTTCGCCACAGATTGGCTTTGGGGAGTGCCTCGTCTTAGTGAGCTGTCTGATCAGGACCAGCCATCACAAGGATAGGACTTTTCACCCCCAAGCGTTGTACCAAACGTCCGTGGAATCGTGCCTCGTCTCAATGGGCCGTCTATGTGAGCACGGTTACCACAAGGATAGGATTTTCACTTCCAAGACGGAGTTGTTCTCTCCTTGGGGCGTGTCTCTCCTTATGGGGTTACCACAAGAATAGGATTTCACTCCCAAGGATTCCGGGGCGTGCCTCATCTTAACGGGCCGTCTATGTGAGCACGGTTACCGCAAGGATAGGATTTTCACTCCGGGAAGCCGTTTGGGGTCGTGCCTCGTCTTAATGGGCCGTCTATGTGAGCACGGTTACCACAAGGATAGGATTTTCACTCCTAAATGCCTTGTTATGCCAGGGCGTGCCTCGTCTTAGTGAGCTGTCTGATCAGGACCAGCCATCACAAGGATAGGATTTTCACTCCTGGCATTCTTCGCTACCTGCATATTACCAGTAGCAAACGCACAGTGAATATCTCAATATTCATTTATTAGAATAACTTTGATGTTACCCGATTAGCTCCTGGCGTGGTATAGCCTCAGCCGAGCGATGTTCCAAGAGTTCTGCAGGGGCGTTCCCTCGAGCGTTTCCAAATGGTATGCTCCTTTTCCCACAATACGGGTGACACGATACGGTCCATCCCAGTTTGGACTGAGTTTTCCCATACGTTGTCCTGCTGCCCGCTTGTCTCTGAGCACTAAATCTCCGGTTTTGAGCAATCGCTCCCTCACTTGCCGGTTGTGATATTGTGTCATTTTCCTTTTGTAGCGCAGGGTTTTCAGGAGGGTTTCCTCGTGTGTTTCTGGTAGAGTATCGAGGTTAGCTCGTAACCTTTCTTCGTTGTTTTCTTCTTTGAAATGAGCCACCCGAAGGCTCATCATGCCAATCTCGACTGGTGTGACAGCCTCGGTTCCGAATGCTAACGCGAACGGGATCTCTCCCGTGCTGGCCTTAACAGTCATGCGGTAGGCCCATAGTACATATGGCAATTCGTCTGGCCATTTCTTCTTGGAACCTTCCAGGTTTCTTTTGATGCCACTGAGGATGCTGCGGTTGGTTACTTCCGCCTGGCCATTGGTTTGGGGATGTGCCACAGAGGAGAATCTTTGCTCGATCTGGAACTCTGCACATTGATCCCTGAAGACCTGGCTTGTGAATTGTGTCCCATTGTCGCTAACTAGCACGCGTGGTACTCCAAATCGCATGATGACTTGGTGTTTGAAGAAACGCCAGATTTTTTCGGTGGTGATGGTAGCTAACGCCTCAGCTTCGGCCCACTTTGTGAAGTAGTCTACCGCTACTACCACAAATTTTAACTGAGATCTGGCCTTTGGAAACGGGCCCGGGATGTCAATCCCCCACTTTGCAAATGGGCACGGAGCAACTATTTCTGAAATTGGCACAGCCGGCTTTCGAGGAATCTTAGCGTATTCCTAGCATTTCTGACAGGTTTTCACGAAGTTATGACAATCTCGTCGAATCGTGGGCCAGTAAAATCCTGACTGGAAGACTTGGGCTGCCAGAGTATCGCTAGCGATGTGCATGCCACATATCCCTTCGTGAATTTCACGTAACACGTGTAAGCCTTCTTGCTCCGTTATGCATTTAGCGGCCGGATGGGAGAAACATCTCCGTATTAACTCTCCGTTATAATATGTGCATCGTGCTGCCCGTTTTAGGACTTTCCTTCTCTCTGTATGGTCTCCCGGTAGTTTATCATGTTTCAGATATTCTATCACTAGGATCCTCCAATCATTTTCCATTTCTTCCACACAGAGCGATGCCTGTTCTTCCATGAAAGAAGGTGTAGGCCGTTCTCCATAGCGTACGTCACTGGGTATTGAGGCTTCCGGATTGGCTGCCATCTTGGCGAGGCTATCAGCCTCTTCATTATTTTCTCTAGGAATGTGCTCAAAGGTGACCAGAGTACCTTTTTCCTGTATGTCTAACAACTCACGCTTCACTTTGGCCAAGTATTGGGCCATGATGGGTTCTCTGGCTTGGGAGTTCCCCAGAACCTGATCCATTATTAGCTTAGAATCTCCTCGGATCTTTAAATGTGTTCTGCCTTCCTTCTTCACACCGGGAGTGGTTTCGATGGAGAAACTATTTCCGATTCTGAGTCCTGCCAGCAGCGCTTCGTATTCAGCCGCATTGTTGGACAATGACTGCAGGATTCTGATGGCGTATCGCATCTCCACGCCGTTTGGTCCAACTAAGAAAACTCCTGCGCCTGCTAATTCTTGGTTTTTTGCTCCATCTACGTGGATGACCCACGTGTCTGCATATGTCTCCGGAGACGGTAGGCATGAACTTTCTGCTTCTTCTTCCGACAGATCTATTTTTGCGTCCTTTGTGAATGTGCACTCAGCTATGAAGTCAGCTAACGCTTGGGCTTTAACGGCTGGTCTAGCTTTGTATTGCAGCCCGTATTGTTCGAGCTCGATAGCCCAAATTAGCATTCTTCCTGAAGATTCAGGTTTTCTGAAGATTCTTCTCAACGGCTGATCCGTGAGTACAGTGACGGGGTGGGCTTGGAAATATCGATCCATCTTTCGCGTGGCTTGTACTAGAGCGAGTGCTATCTTCTCGATGAGAGCGTATCGCAGTTCGGCATCTTTCAATATGTGACTTACGAAGAATACGGGACGATGCACGTGCCCTTCGCTTCGCACAAGGACGGCGCTGACTACCTCGTCAGCTATTCCCAAATATAAATATAGCTCATCGCCGGGCTCGGGCCTCGCCAACACTAAATCTGATGACAGGTAAGCTTTTAGCTCTGCAAACGCTTTCTCACGTTCCTCTGTCCACCCGAAAGAAGCCTTGTTTCGGATGACTTTAAAGAAAGGCAAACATCTCTCGCCTTGCTTAGATATGAATCGTCCCAACACGATGATGCGCCCGATTAACTTCTGTATCTCTTTGACAGTCCGCGGGGATATCATATCCTGGATGGCATTTATCTTTGAAGGGTTGGGTTAGATGCCCTTCCGGCTGACCACATAGCCCAAGAATTTTCCCGTTTGGAATGCAAACATGCACTTCCGCGGGTTTAGCTTCATCTTGTGCTTTCTCATCACATTGAAAACTTCTTCCAAGTCAGCAAGGTGTTCTCTGAAACTTCGACTTTTGATCAAGATGTCATCCACGTAAGCCTCTACATTTCTCCCGATTTGATTTTCAAAAACTTTGTTTGCCATGCGTTGAAATGTTGCACCGGCATTCTTTTGCCCAAACGGCATTGCGGTATAGCAGTATGTAGCCCTAGGAGTGATGAAGGCAGTTTTTTCTTCGTCCTCTACGGCCATGGGGATTTGATGATATCCGGAATTTGCATCTAGGGATCTTAGATAAGCATACCCAGCGGTTTGATCGACTAACTGATCTATTCGCGGAAGGGGATAGCAGTCCTTGGGACATGCATTATTTAGGTCAGTGAAGTCGATGCACATGCGCCAGTCCCCGTTAGGCTTTGGGATTAACACAGGATTAGCTAGCCAGGTCGGGTATTGAACTTCTCGAATGAACCCCGCATCTGTGAGCTTTAGCAACTCCTTTTCGATGGCTGCTATCTTTTCCGATGAAAAAGCACGTCGCTTTTGTTGAACAGGCTTGGCGTCAGGACTAACGTTCAGCCGGTGTTCCGCAACCTCCCGAGAGATTCCGGGCATGTCTGCTGGCTTCCACGCAAATTCTCCCTTGCATTTCCTCAACAGCCGGATCAATTGCGCGTTCTCTTCAAGGCTCAGTTTCTCACTGGCTAAGAGATTCGTTTCACTATCCTTACCGATAGGGATTGAGACCATCTGATCTAGTGGCTGAGTGCGCTTTTCTTCTTTATCATCGAAAGGGTCGTCTACCACGCAAACGTAGCAGTCGCAACTCCTTTGAGTCATAAGCAAGTAGCACTCGGCTGCCAGCTTCTGGTCCCCTTTGATTGAGACCACGCCGTCCCATGAGGAATATTTCATCCGTAGGTGTTTTTGAGATATGGCCACTCCAAAACGATTAAGGAATGGTCGCCCCAAAATGGCATTATACGGTAACGTTAGGTCTACGACCAGAAATAATAGCTCTTCGGAGCGTTTGGATGTGTCTTCCCGGAAGTACACCGGCAGGGATGTTATTCCGGCTACCGGAATCGGTACTCCATCAATCCCAATAATTGGCCTCGTGCAGGGCGATAGACCACCGTCAGGTCGTTTCATCAAGTTATACGCTTCCAATGAAAATAGGTTCACTGCGCTCCTATTATCGACAAGGGTCCTTCTTACCCCGTGACTTCTAATGACGGGCGTTACGACCATCGCGTCATTATGCGGGAAAACAATGCCTTTTTCGTCTTCCTCTGAGAAAGACAATATCATTCTGTCTAAGGCACTTATTGCCTCGATTTTCGTTTGCGCGCTCTCCCGTTTGTGCTTTTCCCCAGGGTTGGGCGTTTGCGGCATGATTTCCTCGCAATAGGGTGTTCCCCCAGCAATGATATTTATCATGGGCATCTGGTCACTATCAACAGCGAGTGCTTCTCTATTTGGCCCGAGGGGAACTGCGTTAGCCCCTGTGGCGTGCGAGGGCGCTTGCCTCTGATCAGTTGTCATTCCAGTTGGGTTGTTTTTGGCTCCTTCTCTTGCCTTTGTGGCGAATTCCCCAAGGTAGCCCTCTTCGACCAATCGCTCTATAGCCAGTTTTAGTTCTCTACATACATCGGTTGAATGTCCCTTGACCTTGTGGAACTTGCAATATGCATTTTCTCTTCCTCCCATGATCATTCCTGGCTTCACAGGAGTCGGATATCTAATGGGTAAATTTCGTTGTTGGACTATCGCCAGGATTTCAGCCCGTGGGAGTATAAGAGATGGAAGGTCAGGGTCGTATATCCGGCCCTTTGGCGGATCTGCTTGTTTCCTGGTAGGGGATCCTCCAGGTCTTCCTTTTGAGAAATTTCCTCTCTGCCGATTAGAGGCCTTGGTAGTGTGCTCTTTTCGTTGCCCGTGATCCTCGATGGGTCTAGCGTCAGGGGCATTGCTATGCAGGACGTTAGGGGCCACATATGGGTCTGTCGGCATGCCTCGAATCCAATCTCTATTTTCCTCCTCTTCCATTCTCGCATAGTTATGCGCTTTCAGCCTCAACGCATCCAGGGTCATCGGGGGGTCCACCGTTAGCTTGTCTTTCAATTTACTGTATCGGCAGTTGCGTTTCAGGGCCTCAATCGTAAAATCGATAGTGACCCCTGGCGTTAGGGACATTTCAAGATCGAATCGACCCAAAAAGTCGTTCAACGATTCCTGTGGTTTTCGATGGATATCGAACAGCGCAGCTGCTGACTTTCTGATAGGAATAGACGTGCTAAACCGACTTTTGAATTTTTCTTCCAATTGAGAAAAATTATCGATAGACCCGGCGGGGAGTCCCTCAAACCATAGACGTGCCACTCCTGACAGCGTCATTACGAAGATCTGACACAATGTTGCATCACTGCTCGTTTGGAATTGCACGAAATCCTTCACCTTATTGAGGTGAGAAATGGGATCTTTCGTGCCATCATATGATTCTGCGGGGAGTTTCACATGTCGATGGACTCTGTGGTGCCTGACACGGTAACTGAACGGATGGCCGACGTTAGCGTCAGGGACCCTACGAGGCTGATGCTGGTGTGGAATTTCGGCGTCGTATCTGGAATTCTGAGGGTCATATTCCTGATGTCTCCTAGGAGATCGACTGCGGCTCCTTGGAGTTCGAGCTCGTCGACTTCTGCTGCTAGATCTCTCGCTGTATCTAGGAGATGGATCTCTCACTATATCCCCTCGTCGATCATCCCAGTGCTCTCTATACTCGTCACGCTGGCGGGCTGCTTCGGGGATAGAGATTCCTCCCCTATATTGTCCAGAATAGTCGGCAGGTCTACGCGTGAATGGTGGGACGTTCATGGGGGCCAAAGGGAAAGGCAAGGAGGACGGGAGTGCCCTAGATTGTCGGGGCGATAAGGGTCGTTCGTTGACAATGGACAGAGTGAAAACTACTTGGGAGGACACACCAGGTCTCGAGGCATGAGGAGTAAATCCAGCAGCCATCTCTGTCAACTGATCCAGTTGAGCTTGGAGAGCTGCTATTGAGTTCGCGAAAGGGTTGTCCGCTTCTCCTATCATAGATCTCCCCGCTTGGGGGGTAGGATGGCTGGTTCCCGCTATATGGGAGAAGGGAGAGCAAATCTGGAATGTAACTTCTTCCGAGCTTGACCCAGGAGGAAGATCTAATTCTCCTGCAGTGACGTCCTGCCCTGGGGTGGAGGTATCAGAGGTAGCGAAGGGAAACAGGCGTCTGCGGGTGTTGTATGGGATGTTGGAAGTTCGGGACAGCGCTGGATCTGACTCCGAGGCCATAATCCTTCTAGCTTCGGGAAGGGGGAGCTTGGTTATTAAGGATGCTCACTTAATAGAACCAATACTCTCAACGAAAGCACCAATTTGATAATAATTTGTCTTCTGTCGAAGGATGTATATTTGATAATAATTTGTCTTCTACCGAAGGATGTATGGTAGAACGGCTTCTCTCAGATCAGTGCTCACGACGGTCCACGGTACCTGCAATGCGCCGGAGGGGGTCTCCGGCGGAAACACTCCGATGCTTAAGTCAGTATGTGTACTGAATTTGGCAGAGTTTTGGCCAGTCAAGTATGCTTACCTGCCTCCTTTGTGGGAGAGGTATTTATAGAAGAATGGGGCATTCCCGCCCGTGTAAACGAGTATGAAGCTATCGCTAGCGATAGGGTCTGTGGTTCGCCCTTATCGTGACACGCTACCTTGGCGGTAGGTGTATAGGTAGATATTGCCACGGTAGGATAATGGCCGGAGCGTTCTTCCTGACGCGTGGTTTCCCCTGGGGGGTGAGATAACTCCTTGAGCCATCCGAGAGGTCCTTGAGAGGAGCCGATAAGGCATCGTTAGCCCTCATAGCGTTAGCCTTTGGGGAAGGTAGCAACCTTGTCCCTACCGCGGCGGTGCGAAACAGTGGCTATGTCCTTTCCCACTGGGTGATAGACGAAAGTACCCCTGCTTTTAGGTGAATTGTTATCACATGTATTTCGTCAAATATTCGGCAATATATATCATATATATGAGCAATTAATTGATTTCTGGTTATGCACCATATGTATATATCAATTAATTCCAGTTACATATCACATGCATGCTCCAAAACTAAATCACATACAAAATAATTGAAAGCAAGAGGCTCCGCTACCAATGTTGAGTTGCAGTTGTAAATGCAGTGGAAGACTTATTACAACCCGAAACAGGAACCAAGTCATTGAGTATAATGTATGAAGTTCGGGATTACAATCGTGTACCTTACACCTGTTGTAGAATCGTTGGAGCACTAAACCAAAACACAAAAATTGAATGGATGAACCATCCGCAAAAGGTCGAACCAACAGTTGTTGCCCGTAATGACAAACACCCTCTATTGGTATCCACACGAATGAGCCAAATATTTGATAGAAATGGTTTGCTACAACTGAAGGAAGAAGAATCACAATCTATTAGAATGCAACTCATTGCATTTTCTCTACTTTCTCTCTTGGCGGTGTTCAGTTTTTTTCTTAAGAAAAATCTAAAAAAATGCTAACAATGAACACCTAACCCTTTAGGTTTACATCTTTAACTTTATATACTAGAGTTTTAACCTTAGTCAAATACTAAGTTACCCTTTGGTTAAAAACCAAATTACCCTAATAGAATTGTTAAGTGTTAAGCATATGTTAGATATTATCAAATAATATCTTAGCAAAACTACACCTAGTATTTATTTAACTCCTTAAATAATTATTATTACTTCTTTCGATCCAATTGGTTAGTTTTCGGGCACAGGACCAACAGAACTGTCATTGGCAAGGTAGTTAAACTCAAGAGTTCAACTCAACTCGAAATAGGCAGGTGAAATCGGAAACAAAAAATCATAAGAGTTTACATATTTTGATTATTTAATTATTATTATTTTACACACATATATATATATATATATATATATATATATATATATATAATCATTTTCTAAAAAATAATTATTTTTTGAATGTATAATATAATTAAAATGCAACACATAAGAAATAAACATTTAATATATAATACTAGTCAATAATCCATAAATCAAACATAGTTCAAATATAAAAAAGTAATTTACATGTTCAAACAAACATAAAGTTCAAAAAATAACTAAGTTCAAACAAACATAAAGTTTAAAATTTAATTAGAAACGGTAGATACCGCCGCTGAAAATCTTACCACAAAATTTGCACTTCATTCTCTTAGAAGTATTATCCACATCAATCTCATGCTCCCATCCAAGATCTGACCTGTTTCCACCCGCTTCTTTCTCGCCACTTTCCTTGAAGTAGATGTAGACATCTTTAACTCAACAATACCTAAAGAATTTTAAAAAAATGTCCTCTTCCTTTTTTTTGCCTTCACTTCTCAATCTATGTGCTTTTTCTTTACTTCTAAGTCACATGCAACTAACATTAGGCTCCAATCTGACCTATCAAGCTCCTTTCTTATTGTATTATGTAGAGGTCCATTGATGCCTACAATTTGCAGAGGAAAACCCAATTAAAAGAATCTAAAGAAGCAAATTTTAATCATGAAAATTATGCATAACTTAATGTCAACAAACCTTCATCCTCAGCTGGAGTCTCTGGATCTATGATCAAGTCTGAAATTTCTTATGGCATATCAGCTGAGCCTTGGTGATCGTTAAAAGCTTCCTCATTGGCATTCAATTAGTTATGATTACCTAGACTCAAATTAAGATATGGAACCGGTGATTGACCCACATACTCCAGCGATGGAGGAGGTGATGGATTATCATTTGGGTTGTTGATTTCATCAAATTCTTGAAAGTCCATGGTTTGGTTGGAACAGAGTTGGAGAACGATGATGAAGTACTGTGTTATTGAAGCAGTTAACACCATTTTCGATTTAAAACATGGAAATGGGAGGGAACTGAAAATTTTAAATGGAAATTCAAAATTTCGGTTTAAAATTTGGGCGAAAAATATTGTATTTGAAAGTTTTAATGAGAGGATTGAAAAAATTAAGGTAAGATTAGGACAGAGTTTGTGTGGATTTGAGGAAAGAGTCTTGATTTGATGTTTCAGTTGGTGTTAATGGCAATGTGACCGTTATTGGGCTTAAAAGAGGAAGGAAATAAGAGCGGGCTAGGAGAAGAGAATAAAAAATTGGAGGAAAATAAAATAGTAAATAAATGAAACCCATGAGGTTAAATAAGTCATAAATCCCCCAACATTCTCTGCCAATCAGTGGCCTTAATTCTTATGCAAACCCCCTAACGACATTTAAATGTGACCGGAGGGAGAATGTTATATGTTGATGCTAAAAAAAAAAGTATGTTATATGTTGATGCTAAAAAAAAAGTTTAAATTACAGCTTAAAGAAGGTACAATTATAGTTTCAATCTAATTAGATGCCTTACGTCCTATGTTAGATTGTTAATAAAGGTCCTCGATGGCAATTATCTGGTAGCGAAGGTGGTGTTAGAGAAAAAAAAAAGGTGTTATATCATTCGATTTGAGTCTGAGTTCGACTCTCACATCGATATTTTATATCACCAGCAAACAACTCCCATAAAACGCTTGAACTGATGGACCTAAGCTAAAAGTTCATACGTAAAATAGGTTAATTTTTTCTGTTTATTTCCAGTTTATCAAAATACATGGAGCAACTATTTATGATTATTTACGATCGTGGTTTAATGATGATGGTTGTTAGATTTAAAAAGTTTTTTTTAAAAATATTTTAATCACTTGTATTCTTTAACCCATTGAGTTAAATAATGTTTAGATTGAGTCGGTAAACATGTACCTTATTGTTTGTCCACTCGTAATAAAATATTAGAAAAGATTTAACCTCACTTTTACGTATAAAATTAAGAGTAAAAAGTCATATGAGTCCCTCGTACTTTTTTATTCTCACATAATAACTTTTAAAGTTTCGTTCTTTTCTTATTAATCTCTCACTTTTGTCCATCTAAAGTTTTTTTATTTTTATATAAGTCTTTAATATTTCATTTTTTAATTTATTCTTCATATTCTCTATTCGGAATTTTGAATTTTTTCATAATCATTCTTTCTATTTATTCTTATTTTTTACCCTTGAAAAATCTAAACTAATGTTATTTGCTCCCCTAAAAAAAGTTACGCAGGCTCCGCGTCTAAAATTGTTGTTAAATTGTTTAAATCACAATAATGCTCGAATATGTTTTCAAATTAAGTAATTACTAATTACTCAATTATTTTAACTGTAATGTTATACTGTTGTTGTCAAATTGTTTAACAAAGAAAAAAGGCTATGGACTTTGCACAAATTTCTAAGAAAAAAGAAAAAAGAAATTGTTCCGTTGGAATAATTTAAGTGGACAGTGTCGAGCCTACACTTATTTTCCTCTTTCATTGTGCCCCTTCAAAAGGAGAAAGTGGCTGTTGGAAGATACGATGAGGTCATTTCCAGACACTTCTTATGGGAAGGGCTACGTGTTCACTTTGTATTTCCTGATGCAGACAAGTTACTAGACCTAAATTCTCCTATAGTTTCCTAGTTGTAGTGGCTAGCATTAACAAAATGGTAAGATCCCCTTAAAAAAATGAAAATTGTATGATCGGTGATAGCGATTACTTAAAAAGAATCATAAATCATTATATTTTTCACTTTCTCTGTTTCAAATTAAATAACGTTTTTTTTAATATAATTTTGTTTCAAATTTAATGAAAAAATCTACTCTATAGATGATCTATAAATTGTGTCATTTTTTAAATTAAAATATTATTGATATGCGTTGACCAAGCTATAGTATACTCCCTCCGTTCCACTTTACCTGTTACTTTTCTGCGGATTATTACTATTTGGGGTATTTGTCATTTTATCTTTTTCGAAGCATATATTCTGTGCAAATGATAATTTTTTTTTTGAATCAATCCAATTTGATGATAGTGTGGTAATTTCAGTGAAAATTAGAAAAAAAATGAAACAATGAGGAATAAAATAAGCCCGTAAATCAACGGCTTACGTTTTTCTACTATTCTAAAAAGTCAATTAAAATGGAACGGAGAGAGTAATAAACTAACGCTATTTAATGTGAATAGAAGAGATTATTATATATTATAAAAAATGTACTTTAAAAATATGATTAATCATTAATTATCTTAGCGTGTGTGAAATTGCAAATAAGTCATTTAAGTTAAAAGTGCATTTTTTTTAATCTTTTTAACACTTAAAACTTTCAAAATTTATATAAGGTTGATATTTTAGAGTCCTCTATCTTAAAAAATAATAATAAATTTAAAACTTATCTTTAATATGAATCTCGCTAACTTCATCAAATGAAATGAAATACGACAGCTATGTCTACAAAAATCGATTTTGAATCATCCACCAAACATAACAAAGAGTGTTGGGCCAAACTGAGCCAATTTATAAATTCATGGATTAGATTGAGATAATTTTGAAACGAATATTAACTAATACGTGAAATATGATTGAGGTTTATCCCTTTCTAATTATGTTATATTATTATTTTTATCTAAATAAATAACTAATAGTAAATGTAAAAATGACACGTGTAATTTTAATATAAAAATTAATAAAAATATTAATATTTTTATATAAAAATTCGTATAAGTATTAGCATCTCTACTTTTTTACGAGCATTTGAATTAGGTTTCTAATAGCTTTTAAATTAGTATATACTGCTCCCTCCGGTCTTTATTAAACGTCGCTCACGTATATTGAGGAGGTCGGATGACATACTATTTGACCTCGAAAAAATCCGAATTTTTTTTTTGATGTACATTAATCCTTTATGTACGTTCGAAAAAAAATTCAGAATTTTTTGGAGTCAAATAGTGCGTCATCCGACCTCCTCGATATGCGTGAACGACGTTTAATAAAAACCGGAGGGAGTATATTATATTATATTATAGATAAAAGCTATTTTTACTGTTCCGTTATTTGTTATTTTTTTTTCAATTTACACAGTTAACTTTAGCTATGTGATCAGAAAAAGAATAGGGGATTTTATTTTTCTCTTTATTTAAGAGAAAAAAAAAGAAAAAAAAAGAGAAAAAAGGAAAGAGGCGAGAATCTAGATATTTCTAGATAAAGTACCAATATAAAAATAAAAGAGAGAGATTTGTTTACGTGCATAAAATACAGTGAGGACAGGCGCATCCTGCATCCCCTGTCTTTCGTTCTCAACCATTCAATTCCCTCACCAATAGATCGTTAATCCTAATAATTTATTCCAGATATTTCCACGTCAGACTCCCTCCCCTTACTCCTCCGCTCATCATAATAATACCACACATCATTTTCTCCTGTCTCCAAAACCGCAACAGATCTCCTCCTCTCCTTCGTCGACTTCTACCTTTCGCTCTTCTCATTTCCTTCTCCACCGCTGCAATCTGTTTTCCATTATTGGACTCTGTGGCCTTGTAGTCACGATTTTGTGCGATCGTCTTTTTGCAGTAAGCCACCGCTTCTTCGATTATGCTTTTATCGGTTCATAATTTCATGTCGCCGTGTTCAAGTATACCATGCAAACGCTAACAAAAGAAGTACGAAACAGTAACCTGAAACGCTGTTTCTGCCAGTTCTTTTACCTAATCACACAGGCATTATAAACCCTAGCTTATGCGTTTGCATTTATTTTCTTATTGGAGATTCTAATCTTTGTTTTTTTCTCTTGCAGTGTGGAATAGTCGTTGCAGATATTTGTTGGAGCAGATGGAGAGAGTTTTGCGCCATTTCTCATCCTGGTTTGTATTATGATTGGATGCTTCTTTTTCCTTCCGAAGTTTATGTGTTTTTTTTATCTACTTTTTGCTTCGTTTTGGACATTTTGGTGGTGTTTGATTTGGTAAAGCTATCCTGGCTAACGAGTATGGTCACTCACAACTATAATTTCATTCCAAAGTTTTTTCATGTTCAATTACCACTGATGTCATAAGCTTCACCTTCTTTTTTAACACGATTTACCTTTTTCACTAAAATCTTCTCCTTGATTTGTATCAATCTATTACTTTTAAGTCTTCTAGCTCATGTTGTACAATTTTCTCGTATCTTTTACCACTGGTATGTTCTAGACTGCAAGGTAATCTCTGATGCGTTTAATTGGGCTAAAACCATGAGGAACACATAAAATATAGTTCAAAACGACTGGTTTTCAACATTCATGATGAGATATCATCAGTAAGTTTTTTGTTTAAGGAAATTGGAGATGTGATTTCTCAACTGAAATATGGTATTCCCTGTGGAAGAAATACTTTTGCTTCGTTTTATTACTTTGTATTCCGTCCAATCACTGCCTAAGTGTTAGTTCCTAAATCTTTCATTTGTTTCTTCTTTTCCTTCTAGGGGAAAAGTGTGGTACATTTTTCTGCATGTTGTGCTCTTCAATTAGTTGTATATATGTAGCAACTACTAGTTCAATGATCATCTCTTTGTAGTTTAAATCTCCTTTCAGTGTTGCATGATCAACCTTAATGGTTTTCCTCCCCCGTTGGGTGTATTAATACTTTTTCATAGACTTTATCTAATTTCCCTTGGTTCGTAGTTATTTGGAATGCGGTATTCTTTGGGAGTGGTGTGAGTACGGATGGGTTCTGGCATGCCATTGAAATCTCTGTGATTCACAGTTGTATGCTTAGTTGGTTTGCAAATTCTAATCATGGTGCTCTTCAAAAACCTTCTTTCTGTATGTTATTAAGATGTATGCATGAGAACTATGTGTTTTCGGCATGTTTGAGTTATGCTCAAAATAGTTCTAAAACTGGCTTTTCATGGGGAGGTTCTTCCTGAAAAGAAAGGTACAGTTTATATAACGTGAGTCTTATAACTTGCGGTTTTTGTGTTTTATTGTCATAATTAAATAGACTGTGTGTGAAATTGCTACAAAATTTGGATTATTTTGGTCTTAATTATTCAGATTCCGGGGGGCTTGAGTAATCTTGGTTGCCATAAATTTCATTTTGAAATCTTAATATTTTCTTATTAGCTGACCAGGGATGGTATAACATATCCTGAACATGTTAAATTTAAGAGGTATTTAGTCTTATTTAGGCTGACTTTAGGGTGCAATGCATTTGGATTGGGGTTAAAAAGTGATCACGATGCTAATTTTTAAAAATATATATGAATTAATTGTTCCTACAGATAGTTTACTGGATATTTGGATAGAAATTAACTTCCTTATGTTTTTACCTGTATGTGGGTCGCATTGACGATGTGTGAGTAAAAGAAATGAACGGTGGGTTATAAGTTTACGAAAGAGAAAGAAATTGATTGGCTTAGCACTTAACCTTCAATTTGGAATTAAGTGTTAACTCCTTACAAAGTTAAAATTTCCCCATATCCCAAACAGTAGTCAAACATCTTTAAGTGGAGGTAGATTTTATAAAGATAACATTTACCCTCCTTTCCCTCAATCCAAACATCCCTTTGGGTTATGGTTTCATATAAAACAGGTTTGTGGATGATTCTAAGGATTAATCTAATAGTTAGATGTTGATTTGAAGGCTCTTCGAGGGCTGTGAATATAATCTGGGTTCTGTAGTTAAGGAATCTTAACCCAACTGGTATCTTGCTTTGTATGGGATGGAATGTTCTCTGTGGCATACTTCAAACAACCGGAGCTGAACGATCTTAATGGAAGTCTTGATGTCTTCATTAACCAACAAATAGTACTCTATGCTTGCTGGGTTCCAAAACCATGCATATGTAGTAGATTTTTTTTATCATAGGATTGTTCTTCTATCTTGTGTCAATCAAGGTAAATGGATTGTACTCATTGGCTATAATCAATTCAAAAGTGTTGTGTGTGCAATTTGGTGCACGGGTATCAAATAGACTTTGCTAGCTTTCCTTGTTCCTTGATTTGTTTAATTAATAGTTGTTTACTGCCATGTCCTGGGTGTTATACCGTATAATGAAGCTGTATATTTATGCTTTTTCTGGTTACCAATTACTTGTTGACATGCACCCTTGACAATTTATTTTTACGCCGTCTTTTCCCTCAGTTACTAATGTTTTGTTCTAATAATTTTTCTTTGTTTTCATAACCTTTTCTATTTGATTTTACTATGTTTAGGCATATAATGGCCGTTGTGATAGTGGATCATACTGGAATGAGGCCTTGAAACGTTAGCATAAGAGCATAAAGATGCAGAAGTTAGAATATATCATCTCCATCCCTGATTTTTTTAAAGGTAATGTTGAAATCAAAATTGACATGCAGCTGAGTTGACTAGGACCTCTGTTAACTGTTTTTTTATGAATTTACTCCTCTGAACATATGCATGCTGGTACTTGCACATCTGTTGCAGGACATGACTTTATGCATTTAAGTGCCTTTTCATTGTAATGATGAGTTTGAATCACTTCAAATATCGCTTAAAAGTGTGGTGCACATGCACTGCAGTGTAATCCTCTTTATTACAGTTAATCTCATCTTTACATAAATAACTGGATCCCCCCTTGATTATCACACCCATGCTTAAGTGTTTTCTGTTGATCATGTGAAACCAATGTCCATTTGTTGAATGGTTAGTGGCTCACGTACAACATTGCAGTAATAGAAGCATATTCTTGTAATTTATGGATATCAGGCAGCAGCCATGCCCGGTGGATGCATTTTGCTGTCTATTGCAGTTGTAATCTGCTGAAATAATCCACAAAAATAGTTTGGCATCGATATTCTGCTAACTTGGTTTGAAAGATGTAATTATATGGAGGAAACCATACCACAGTTTTGTAGCCCCTGTTGCATCATAGTTCTGTTGATGTGGCTGGCTAAGCTGGAGATGCACAGGCACATGCAAGTCCTCTCCAATTCCTAGACCATTTGTGAGAAAAGAATTTCTGTTTGCTCCATTCACATCCCTTGTTCCATAAACCTACAATGCGACCTTCTTCTGGTAAGAATAAATCATCATAAGTTTATATATGGTCTACGGTTTGCTGTTTGATTCATTTCCAGGATAATTGAACTTTCCATTGTTTATGCAAACTACTTCTTTCATATCCTATCCTTTGTTTACCTTCTTATAGAGTTCAATATTTTCTTGGTGAATGAGGGAGCCCTGCAGCATTCGACTGGAATCAACATCTTGAAACTGGAAAACTATGAAAGTAAAATTACTAGGTACAGTCTTCAGGGTTCACCTTTCTATTTAGCTCTTGTATTTCATCCATTAAAATTTGGTCCTACAGAAGTCAAATGGTGTATTAGTTAGATGTTTCTGCCTCACTTATGAGTACATGGAATTTGCAAAGGACAAACATGAAACATTATGAGCAAGATTTCTTCGTACCTTTTTCATACGAACCCCCCGAAGACTCATTTCCAATTTGTTCTCCAAATCCTGGAACTCCTTGATGCTCAACCCAGAAAGCTCTTCACCCATCATTTGCCTGTTATAAGTATGCGAGTGTAGTTCACGATTTTAAACTTTTTTCAGGAAATAGCCAACTTGGTTAGCAACAGGCATAATATGATCCGAGAAGCCAATTCATACTCAAATGTGTTCTTATTTTGACACGTTTAAAGTGCATTTCTGTTTCTTCTCATCAATCTCTCTCAGAGATTGCCTTTGATCAGAAAACGGTGTCAGTTCCTTCTGCATCAGCACCAAAAAAATTTGTACACGTGGAAAGTAATTGCTCTGGACTTCTGTTACTGTGTAAGAGAAAGGCATTCTACTCTTTTTCGGGTTCTGTTTGGGAATAAGTTCTGCCTTTTCCCACCACAAATCCAATGACAAACTGATTCTAGCAAAAACATATAAGTTTGTGCTTTCTACTGAATGCAGTTTTCCTGAGTGATTGGTGGTGGGGACAGCAAAATTCAATCCCAATGAGGGCATTAGGTGCTTAATGAAATTATATGGATCCTCCTTCAAGCTCAATACACAGTCAGTTTGTTGATGTCAACTGGCTTATGATTTAGTACTTTCCATGGTTAAGCTATGGGTTTGAAAAAAATCATTTAACTAGTACTGGTAAGTGGTAGCCAACCTGAGGTTCTGGTTTGACATGTTGATTTCACCATGAAGAAAAGAATCTAGAATGCATGAGTTTTGTGCTGTTTTGAGTCTAGACACCCTTTAAACAACAGACAGGGAAAAGACTGATTTTAGACCGTAGGGTTGGTTAAGGTTTTGATTCCTAACTATAACTCATCGTACTGATGAACTCATTCTATATGGTGATGAGTATTGGTGGATTGTTTGTGGTGATGTCATATGATATACAGATAGGATAAGAGAATAACTCAGTCATGTGCATTGAGTAATCTACAAAATGACATTTATATTTGTGCGACTTTGGCTTGATAAGAACTTGATATATATTTCAACTTTGGTGTGTCATCTATCCATTTGTGCTGTTTGGTTTTGTTATTTTGTTGTAGGGTGGAAGAGTGGAGGGGTATTTGGGTTCATTACTGTAGTCAGTGTCTGGCTGGCTTGCTGGTTGGCTTGCTGGTTGGCTATATGCACCTCTTGTTACTTATCCTTGTTGAATGGAATAATATGTCGGCTTCAACGTATTCATGTCTAAACAAAGATCAGTAATATTACTTGGACTTTTTGTAGGGAAGGGGTGTGTTTCTGCCTGGCCTGCTTTAGGAGTGTGTGAGCTGTATGTTTTCCTGACCATCTAAATATATTTCATCTGACATTTTTTGTTTGATGCATGTGTGTGCTTGACATGCTTTTGGGTTTTCGATTCTAGTAAGGTGTTATTATCATGCAACTCTTGCCATTAACATAGAAAATTAATTTCCTAAGATGAGATTTGTACCGATGATTTTCTTGCAAGTTCTGGAGTTGCTCTCTCAACATTGCTACCTCCCTTTGCCAGAACTAGCAAAAACCAACAAATCTATTATAAATCCAGAAATGCTCTAAAGATCAGAGGCTTCTAATCTTCCAATGTTAGTGATTGCAGTTGAAAGTTTAACATTTGTTTTCCATGCATAAACTAAACACATGTGCAAATGCTGTAAAGTAAGTAAATGAAATGCTGCCGTGAAGGTCGCATCGCATAGTATCTAATATGATTGAGGAGGAGTAGGTTCTTGAAATACCTTGACTTCAGAGGTTTGATTGCCCAGTTGATTTTCTTCTTTTGATTTTATGTATCTCTCTACAAGTGACTTCATACTGTAACAAGAGATCAGTGACAACATACATCAGAGGTTTTATGGTATCTTCCTTGTCAACACCCTGTAACAGCAGAAACAGCTTCATGGACACTTTTTATGGATAAACTTATGTGATTTCAGGAAGTGATTAGAGTTGCTGCGTTCATGTGGTCGTGCAGATTTAGCTGATGCAAATACGAAGGATCTCAAATCCGCAAAGACAAGTCCCCCGTCTTTTTGATGGATTTTTAATGAAACAGAGTATAGGATGATTGATTTTGGTTGATCTAGCCATCTTTTTGTTTCTTTGTCCACTTTTCTTGAAGAAATGATGTTAGTTTCACTTCACTGGAAACGAAACATAACAACTCAACATATTGCATTTCTCTTATCAATGGAAATGTTGTGCTCTTGCACCTCTACTATAATTAGTGATTTCTCAAAATCATTACATCATGATCTTCTATATTTTGATTTGAGATGCATCTGAACCTGTTTTGTCGTGTCCTCATCCAATCAAGCAAGTATTTAATTTATTGAACCAACAATAACCTTTTAAATAAAAGGTGAACGTGCCGAATTATTGATAATTTGATACCATTAATTGAATCAATTTTTAAAATTTTATTTACACGGATAGGAACTTATAATCTTTTAAAAGATTATCTAATCCTTCAACACTGCCTAAACACCAGCAGCTTGCCAATTCTTGATGTTTTTAAGCAAACTATAATAGCAAATCATACGTAAACATTTTCTTTTTGCATATTTCTCTCTTGTGAGCCGAGCGGACTCCCATCAAACTTCAAAGATCTCTTATTTCCAAACAACCAAACAAAAAAAACTGTTAAAAGCTAGACCAAATTAATGACGAATATTCCATACTTTATTTTTATTATTCGAACAAATCGGAGACGTACGTAGTTGAATTAAGAAGGATTACAGGGGTCATTGTAGGAATGACCAAACAGCAAACCAGGAAGAGCAGCAACAAGCTCTATCCTAAAACTCCATGTGATATATAGTTGATTGTCTTCATGTCTACAAGCTTAGTTAAAATTTAATTTGTTTCTTTTCAATGATCAAAAAGTGACTCTCTCTAGTTCTTAAAGAGGAAGACTGAATTTATGTTTACTTTCAGTTTTCATCCAATACTCGGTCACTATATTAAATGTCGACTATTCTAAATTCGAACCGGATAGAATATGGAACAAAACTTTCTCATAACTTTGTTACATGATGAACCAAGTAATATATTCACATACGTAGTAGACTTATGGTCGATTAATATAGAGTAACCTTTTCTTGGTCAGTATTTGAAAAATATTGTACCAAAATAGTTTCTTGGCCAATAAATGGAGTGCAGTGAACCATAAAAAAAATTATTGATCAATCTAAGAATAATCAAGTCTTAAGAGGACTACAAACGGAAAAAACTTGGGTACATATAATGTACCCACTACTCAGTACATCATGATTTAGGATGATGACACCTACCCTAAATAGTGCTAGAATATCACTATTCTTGACAATTTTGGACACTTTTGGACACGTGTCATCATCATACATCATGATGTACTGAGTAGTGGGTACATCGTATGCACCCAAGTTTTACTCGACTACAAACCAGTCCAAAACTCTAAAAAAAACGGAAAAACAATCTCGGATAGTACAACAAACAACACAAGTAGGGGGGGTGTCAATTATCTCATGCACTGAGTATGGAAAATCCGGTTTTCAAACCCGAGCAAAAACCAATATGATGTCCCCGAAATAGTTTCTAATTTCTTCATATATATGCCTCTACGTACGTACAAATGGTTACTATACTGTCTCCAATTATAAATAGCATTATTTCTCATCCATCAATCTTTATCCCATCATTCCCGACAAGAAACTTTGAACCCATGCACAACCATGATATATATGCATTTAACTTAATTCCTTCTTGTCTCTCCTTTTCTCTACCTAATTTTAGGTATCTTTTTGTCCACCTTGGGTCCCAAGATCTTATATATAGTATACCCTAATAAATACTTTAGCTCTCTCCTAATCTTCTATGGATTTTGCTTCCATGAGATCATTTCTTTGAGATTCTGTAATCTTTTTTTCTTTTTTGTGGATTTACTCAATTATGGCAGGTAGGTTGATATACCCTACGACATTCCCTCTTGTTTTTAGGGTCTACCCTTATTCCACCTTACAAGTCAGTGTCCTTCCATTCATCCTAGTTAGGCACTGATCCACTATTAATTATAAAAGACTTTGGAATATTGTTAAGTTATAAATTAAATTTTGTATTCTTACACATTTTGTCAATAGTTATAAGGTTTTAACGAACGGTTGGTTAGTGTAAGTGCTTCGGCGTTTTCATTTTTTATGTATGATGTTGATTCAATCTTAGTTAGCTTATAGATAATTACTTGTTAAGAGCACTTCATTCCAAACCGACTCAATGCTTAAAAAATTAGTACTCCTAATTCAGCAAACTGAGAGAGACACTATTAGTGAGATACATTAATGCTATAGATTAATGCTAGAATGATATTATTCTTAATAAGAGAAGAAAGAGTTTTCCAACCTCATCATAAATTCATTGAATTAATGTTTAAAATTTGGGGTTCAAAAGGACACATAAACGCAATTAGAGTTCTTTTTAATGTTGGTTCATATATATAGAATTCTTTAGGTAGGTTTACACCCCTTCCAGGTCAAACATTAACACATGAACAAACTCAAATTTGAACTATTAACCTTGAAACTAAATAATGTTTTGTTTTTTTAGCCTACACCAAAAATATTCCTAAGCCTACTAAGTTAAGATCAATCATATTCGCATAGGTTTAGTTCATTAAGAAATAAAGTATTTCTAACGAGTAATTTCTTCATTTACAATAATCAAACATGGTTTAGTTCACTAAGCAGTAAAGTATTCCTAATAGGTAATTTCTTCATATACAAAAATCAAACCCGTGATTTAGTTTAGAAGAAATAAAAGTGTCAAACCACTCACATCAATCACATGTTGATATTATTCGTCACCTTAGGACAACAATAATAGCTTGCTATGTTCGCATAGGGTTAGCCCATCATTAACACAGTTACTAATTAACTCCATCTTCAATCTTAATTAGATTCAAGGATCTACATGAACATAGTATCTAGGAGAGACGCTTGGAGCCTATAAAATTCCAATCCTTATACCACCATAAATCGAACTCATAACCTACCTTATAAAGAATGCATATATTTGCGAGTTGATATATATATATATATATATATATATAGCTCCTGTCATAAATCTCCAAGAATATTGATTGCTGCTTATCATCATCATTATTCTGTATAAATCTCCCAAGAATAATATTGATTGCTGCTAATCATCATCATTATGTTTGGACAAGATTGAACACCGCTAATTAACTAAATGGTAATATATATAAAAAAGAAAAGAAAAAGGAACCGTCCTAGTCTATCAAAATAAAAAAACACACAACAAATCAGATCAGGCAGTGGAGAAGTTGCACTGGTTTTTAATTTGATCTCCCAAAACTTAAAAACATCCTATTTTTCCTCATAAAATGACAAACCTAATCACAAACACTTAATATATTGATCTCCAAGATTAAACAAGATGAAGAATATTATTCAAGAAGATGAAAATATATATATAGACAGGTTTCAAAAATATTAAATAATTAAATAAATATTAATGAAGAGAGAAAGAGAGGGTGACCTGGTGCTGGAGAAATCATAGAGCTTTCCTGTACTGGAGAAGATGATGACACCAACTTGGGCGTCACATAAGATGGCCAGCTCTTTGGCTTTCTTCAGCAAACCATTCCTTCTCTTCGAAAACGTCACTTGCCTACTCGTCGAGTTGTCAATCCTCCTTATCACTATCTTCCCTCTCCCCATTCTCAATCTCCAACTCCGACTCCGATTCCGATTGATCACCTGACTGACCTCGAAAAAGAGAGAAAACCCTATTAAAAAAACAAGTCTAAAATAATAGATCATAGTGTTTTACATTTCTGTATATATATACTCTATACGAACAAAAACTTAATTTCTAAAGAAATAGATTTAAGAAGGGGAAAAAAATTAAAAGAGAGAAAGAGAGACTTACTTGTAGAGGCCGATCGAGGAGGTTGTGGAAAATAGAGACAAAGTGAGGTCTCAAAAGAGTCGTTTAATTTGATGGGTACATCAGCAGTGAAGCTATTTAAGGAAAGTTTGATGCTTTTGCCTGAAAAAAATAAAATAAAAACCTTATATTTTTTATACACGCAGAATTGGTACTCGAAAGTCGAACTTAATTCTTACTATTCTTATTTTATCACGAGCAGACAACACTAAACATATGCAAAATGAGAATTTCGAAATTTATCAGATATGCAAATGATTTTGTACCTAAATTGAAAAGTTAGAATAATGATTTTTAACTTTCAATGTATCACTAACTGATCATTTCGTGAATTATACTAGCAAGTAATAATATCATAGTCATATTTTTAAAGAATTTATTATTTATTTATATTTATTAATTTTAGGATGAACAACGCCTAAAAAGCAGGTTGTATGAACAACACAGTATATATAGGGGTAGATCTCATCATATAAATATTACACCGCTATCAAATATCAATTCAATTAAAAAAAGAAAGAAAGACTTGGGTGTTATTTAATTTTTGCAAAGGTTTTTGATTTCGAAGACAGCCGCCTATCGTATAGATCGTTGACGCGTGTGGTCTACGAATACGTAGATCGTACCTTCCTATTTTTGGTTTTTTCTTCTTCAATTACCTCGTCTTTTAGTAGTAACTGCGTTCTTTTGGTTGGGTTTTGTTAATTAAGGTTTCCAGTTCCAGATATGGGGCAAGGCTAATTAAAGTGACAACTAGGATCATGCTTATGTTGTCATTGTCACTATATGGAGTCCACCGATGCACTTTGCCTATTAATTATTTATTTTTTGTCACACTATTATTGATTATTAATTATTGCTATTCTAAATTTGAGTTTGCACGATCTCGAAAGAAGATAAAGTTTTTTCTCACAAATTTTAACAAAACTGCATATTCAAAGTTCAAATCTAAAAACTCTTGTTAAATTAGAATAATTTATTTTTTTCTCTTTTTGTGACTGCTACTCGTGCCTTTTTAATGTTGAGCATAACTATTTGTTACAAGATTATTATCATTATTAATTGATTCATTAAGTAAAAAAATATTTATTTAAGACTCAAAAATTTGTTTTTAAAAAAAATTGTCTTAAGTATCCTTTAATAAATAAAGTGTGGCATATATATTCTGATACAAAAGAAAAAGATAAATATTTAAAGCCCAAGATGTCGAATTTCTTTTTATACATGGATTACGTGTTTTCGAAATATTAAGATTTTTTCTTTAAGTACTAAACAAAAGAAATTACTCCGAATGATTTTCATAAAAAAAAAACTAATCTCGTTTGAGCAAATAATTAGGACTCTAAAAAAAGATAATTCTTTCAATATTATTTGATTGATTCTCCAAATTCAAATATAATACTTAAGTAAATTAAAGATGAACTACTTAGGGAAAAAATTAAAGATAAACAAGTTTGTTAAAGTTCTCCCAATGCAAAATAGAAAATGAAATTAACAAATTATGTCAATGTAAAGTTACTATCAATCAATACGTGAATAATGAGGGGAATTGGAATTGGGTCCTTTTCAGCTCTCTTCTCTCCGATGTCATTCTAGTGATCCATATTTATCGCAACAACGCTTCCTCCTGCTGTTGGGTTGGGAGACGATTCTTTGTTCTGGGCCCTTTCATCCTTGGGTTCCTTCACACTAAAACCAGCTTATGATTCGTTGGTCGACTCGCGAGAGGTAGATTCGTTTTCATGATTTCTTGTTTGGAAATGGATGAGACCCCAACGCATTAGAATGTTTTTGTGGTCCAACTCAGAGAGAGTGCGACGACATGTAACAGATTATGCTCATTGTGACATTTGCTATTGTCCAGACGAATCCAATCTCCAATTGCTCCGGGATTGTATCCCCGCTGCACAATATTGGAGCTTGATTCTTCCTTCAAGCTTTACCCCTTAGTTTTTTGATTGATACTGTTAGTATTCGTACATGGTGATATCCAACCTGAGCTGTCAAGTTAAGGTTAGTGGGTATTATTTGGTGTGAGTATTTAATACTTGTGGAAGCGTTGTAATAAAGTCATTTTTCAAGATGAACATCAAAATATCTTAAATATCCAGCGTGATATCTTTATTATGTGCCCGGTCTGTGCAAGCGAGATATAGGAAAGTGGATTAGAGGATTTGTGGTAAACGTTAGGTACTGCTCCATTTTGAAGGGTGAACTTTGGGCTATTTTTGGAGGGTCTTAAATTGGCCAAAGGTATTGATTACACAAAGGTCATTATTGTATTAGACAGTTGTGTGGCTACTTTTTCGTGTACAAGTTTAGTTTATCTTATTCTATTACTGTTGGTTGTGTTTGAAGAAGCGAAACTTATTCATGTTTACCGTGAGATGAATTTTTTGGTAGATTTTTTTTTCCACTATGCATACCAATTTATGTCAGGCGTCCATCTATTGACCATCCTACCCGATGGGATGAGATATTGGCTTAATTATGATGTAATTGAGGTATCTTACCGACCTTAATTCGCGTTTTTGCAAAAGAAAAGAAAAAGGGAAAAAGTCAATGTAAAGGGGACATTGATGTCATTTTACAAATAGGTTAAGGTTTCATCTGAGATTTAAAGGAGTCCACGTGTTGCCATACAACGTGGCTGTAAAGAAAGCGAAGGCACAATCAAAAAACAGAGATTTCATTTACTTTTTCCTTCTTTTTAAGGTTTCCAAATCAGGAAATTGAGGACTGGCTTGCAACCTGAAAAATTAGTGAAAATATCCAAACACCTGAAAATAAAATATCTAAACTTTGATTAGTGTTTTTATTTTATTTTAAAGTTATGGTCATATTTGGCAAAAACTATGTTCCTGCTTTTAGATCTGACGGACCAAGTTCCAAGTTGGGCACTGTCACCTATCAGCCCATCTTAAATCCACCAAATGTTTTATTTTTAAAAAATTAGAAAAATTATTTATTTTCTTAAAAAGAATCTGGAAATATTTTTAGTGCTCGATGTTTAAGTGCACACACTTAACATTTCATACGAGTATATCTTAAAGGATGAACCACCCACCAAAAACAACATAGAAAAAGACCACTTGACAAAAAGAAACTTTGGAACCGAATATTGATCATTAATCACTTTTTTTTATGTAAAAAAAATTGTTTTGACGAGGTATATGGTGGTGGTCTCATGTTTAGATAAACAACAATGATATTCCCTCCAAAAGAAAATTGTGTTTAGTTTATTTGTTTATAATAGTAGTCATTTAATTAAAAATATAATGACATCACGAGATAAAAATATTTTTTATAAATATATTCTACGGGGACAAAAATGACAATAACGAGGAATAATGACATCACAAATAAGATCATGAAGCATCAAAGTTTAAACACTAAAGAATAAGTCCCAAAAAAATACTGATTAATTAACCATGGTTAGATATATACTCCTTTCGTCTAAAATTAAATGACTTATTTGAGATCGCTTTTCATATTTTTTTTTTAAATTTCTATTTGACACTAGTACCCTTCATATCTTATTCTAATTTACTTAAATTGTTAGTCACATTAATCATTTCTCCTAAAAAATAAAAGATAGGTTAGTAAAATTAAACAAAAAATTACTTAAAAAGTAGTAAAATATCATTTAATTTAAGAGAGAACATAAGGATACTATGATAATTAAAGCCAATTTTCAAGATGAGTTAATTATGACTAGACATCACTTTATGATTGATAAAGATCTTGATCATTCGTAAATCTTAGATTTCACTCCTTACTTTAAAGTTTAAACAATGATATTTGTTTCCTCAATTATTTTTCAAGTTTATTATAATTTAAATTAAATATACAGTGACAGATAAACGGTGATCTATAATAGCTCACTTATCAAATTCTCAAAAATCTAAATAAATTTAACTTTTTATTATTATATCTTGTGGAAAGATATACCTTATGATCGATTATTTTATTTTTAAGGAATTTTAATCACCTTTTTATTTAAAAATGAAGACATTTTTATATAAAAAAATAAAATAGAGAAAGTCATAAAATAACTGTCTATATTCTTAACCAAACTCAACGTACAACTAATCCGTTGAGTTTGGTTAAGAATAAAGAAAAAAAATGGGCATTAGAATTACTAAATAATGATAAATTATCGAATGTACTATATATATATATATATATATATATATTATTCTATTGAACCAACGGTCAATTCTGATTGAACTCGATAAAATTATTAAATTATCGACCCAATAACTTAAACGGTTTAATATTTACTTCAGTTTTGATAACTTTGAGCGCAGATAACATAATAATTGTACTAATTGGTAATTAGACACATTTCATTTCATTTTATTTGAGAAAGGTTAGACACATTTCTTGGATTCTCCTCAACTCAACTAAACATTTAAGGTATTTATAATTACATACTCCACTTTAATGAGGCAATTAAATCCTCCAACGGCATGGGAGCCCGGCCAACAAAGCAGGTGTCAATAAGTGATTGACTTGGCACACTCACACTCACGTGAAGTAGACACACCTTCATTAGCCAATCGAGGATGCTCCTCGCACGCCTTGCCTCCTGCTTAGCCCAATGAGAATTGCACACTTTTAATTACACCACCAACCAACAAGACTTAAGCATCTTTTCATGCTAACTTTGCTCCATTAGCAATTTCTTAAATTAGCCATTCATCATTATTTTAAACACCCAATTAACAATCATACCCAATTAAAAATGGTTGATCCTAACAAAGAGATAATCTTTTATAATTATAGTTGGTAGGTTAAAAGCGTATTCTACGCGTAACGATTTTTATTTTTTGGATAACCATTTTAGTTGTCACAAAATTATTACATTACTATTATGACTCTTTTGTTCTTTTATTTTTTTCTTTATCAATATCAGCCATTAAAATGCATAGATTCCTTTGTTAGGAACTTTCATCTTTATCTTTTTTTTTTTTTTAAAAGTGATGCTTGGTAATTCACAAGCCCATTTGTCTTTCTATTTTTAACCAGGCTCACCGTAACAACACATACATTAGAATTTAAAAACCAAGAGGGGAAGAAAACAAAAACATTAAGGATAATTTTGTAATTATAAAGAAAAATGATTTACATACTAATAAAATAGACATTTTAGGGGGGAAATATTACGATTAGAGGATACTTTTTTTTTCTCTTGAGGCAGTTAGACAATATTATTTTAAAGTTGATAAAAATACTATTTAATTTTTTCATATTAATATGAAATTTTATACTCCCTCTGTCCTTTAATAACTGACGTTTTTCTACATTTTTCTATTATTTGGAGTACTTGTCATTTTATTTTTTCCGAAACATATATTTTATGCAAATGACAATTTTTTTTTTTGAATCAACCCAATTTGATGATGATGTGGTAATTTGAGTGGAAATTAGAGGTAAAAATGAAATAATGTGGAATAAAATAAGATCAAAGATTATTACGTATTTTTATTATCTTAAAATGTTTGTTATTAAATGGTGTGATAATTATTAAAAACATACTAGATGGCACACATGGGAATTTTATGTCTATTGACCGTTGAGTTGCTAATCAACAGATGAGAGTCAAAAATAAAATTAGACCTGTGGATGGAAATTCAAATATATATATATATATATATATGAATGCTTCGTGGCATTAATGATATTCTATGCATCTTTTTTAGAGTATTTTGCAGATAATGTGATTATATTCGATACTACAAGAGGGATGAATGTATTAAAGTTTTACTTTGTTATGAGTAATGCTGTATATTATTGTTTAACAATAAAATAGAGAATTATTTTTTAATACTTATCTTAGAGGAGAAAGTATCTCCTTAAGAAATTCTCTAATGTATGTGAACATTTTAATAGTGTTGTTACATATAGTTTTTTTGAGGCATTATCGCAGGTATTTACTCTCACTCTTAATTCTTGTGTAATTGTGTGGAATTAAGAAAGTACTAAATATATTTATTTGGTATAATTTGTTTTTATACATAAACAAGTAGAATAATATTCGCAAATGTGGGGGTCCGAATATTATAATTATTATTTTATTTAAAAAAATTATGAAGTATACTAATACTTTTGTGAGTTTGTGGCAGCAATGATATCACAAGTGTGATAATGGGCAAATAAATAAATGATAAAAGATGTGATAGCATAATGCTATCACAAGAACTTTGTGTTGAGATTTTTCTCAAGAATTTGACATTTTGATGTCAAGTTTTTCACTACTCTTTAATAACATACTTGAGGGGTACCATGAATTGTGGTATCATATATAATTTGAGTTTCCGCTATATTAGAGAATACAGTGATGATAATTGAATTTTATATTTAAATGAGATAAAATCCACTAGTGATGTAATTTTATGATCCACTAGTGATGTTAATAATTTTTTGTATGAAATTCTACACCATGTAAGAATTATATTGGTGTAACACCTATGTATCGATACATTGTGATTGTCAAGCTAAGGCTTGCATATGTGATTAAGCTATTGTTAAATGATGAGATTATTTTTTTGTTGACTATAAGATGTCAGAAGTGTATTTTGTTGATCCTCTGACTAAACATCGAGGGGAATGAGACTTAAAGCTATATTAAGAAATTAGTAGTGATGGGAACCCAACCTTTGTGATTGGAGATCCCATAAAGAAGGTTCATATGGGTAATAACAAGTCACTTGTTAATTCTGCTAACATGAAATTGATTGTCCCTCCTATAGTGTGAGAAGTGTTAGACTGCATTGATTGAGAGGATGAGTTTTGAACTCTTAATGATTTCATATCCATTATGGGTGGTGTATTGATTGCGGGTACACTTGATAAAATCATCTATATGAATGTGGAGTGAGGCCGCTCCTATGAGATTATGGCATAATCTCTAGAGCATTCATTAACATGCAGGTACGCGCATTGCCAAAACGCGCACAACCGCGTTAACAGCAAGAATTGTAAGGGTACAACGTGATAAATAAATTTCCTACCTTGCAAAAGAGCTAATGGTTCATAGACGTTTTAAACTTCACCATTATCTCTCTAAGGATAAAATTTATTTATCTAGGTCTGGTTCATAGTCCAAAAGACACAAGATTCGAAAAGTTATACTCTATATATTAACCAAGAATTTCTACCTTCAACTTTTGTAATATGTGGGGAATTGTTGTAAAATTGAAGTATTACAAAGGTTATTATTATAAAATTGATGAGAGCACTTACTCTTTGTATAACTTCCAAGTAATTCTTTCCTTTTCAACCACCCACTCCACCAACACGTCTCTTTTAAAATAGCTTGACTAACACACGTCCATCTCCTATAACCTCCACATCCTTTTCTTGTCGTTCCATAACAACAAACTGTTATAAAAGATAGAGTCTTTTCTTTCCTGGAAGATGATTAGATGATGATTAATTCTTGCTGTTCTGGTCCTGATTTCATGTCAGAAGAGATCGTTTTATCCTGGAGAATAAATTCTTTCAAGATAGTGTTTTTCGCAACTTGATATTTATTTATTCTCAATATATTCCAACATAAATTTCCCCCCATAACATAGATGTAAAATTTTAATTGAAATATGCAGCCAATCAAAAAGAAGAAGGAAAAAAAACGTTGTACGTTGTCTAGGGTAGGGCTGGCCAAAAATTCCGAGACCTGAATTTTCGATTTTTCCGACCCGACTTTTTCAAATTTCGGAAAAAAAATTTGGGTATCGGAAATCGATACCCGAAATAAATGACGGGGTCGGGACGGGTACCCCGAAAACCCGAACTTAGGAAAATAACATATAGCCTATTACCTATTTATTTCCCACACCCACAGGCAACACTGATGTGATCCCGCCTAGGGTTAGTAAGCCGGATTACAATGGAGCTTATAGAGGATCTAGCCGAACGAATTATCTAGGGTAAACCATGATCACAAGAAAGAAAAGACACAAGATATGTATATTTAGCGGAGAAATTACACCAAAGAGCGATGGAAAGATGGGAGTTACCGGGATTTAGAAGATGGATGGAAGGGACGGAGATGAGCACACACGAAGTAGCAAAAATCACACGAACGATTACATGATCAAGATATAATCCGAGGGCCAAGTTGGGACTTGTTTCTATGGATGATCAACCAAGGAAAACATGTGTTTCATTCACTAAAATTGTTACAACCCTTACAAACATGGATTTCCCGGAGAGAGATCGGGGAGGAGTAATCTCAAACTCAAGCGATCCCTCTCAAGGAAATTAAAGTGTTGAGCTCATGGCTTAGTTGACAAGAGAAAGGAGTAATCTCACTTTACAAACATCAACCAAATGTCTAAGCTCCATGTGTATAAGGGAGGAGTATTCTCACTCAACAAAACACACATAAAACTGTCCAAGCTCCCTCAAGAAAGAAAGACGAGCTATTTATAGTTCGTACAAAAGATGGGCTTGAAAAGCCCAAAAAGGCCATTTTCTCCCATGTCTGGCGGTATACCGCCTGGAGGCTTGAAGTCCTGGCGGTATAGCGCTAGCTTCGCTCCCAAAATGCCAAAAATACTGATTCCTGGCGGTATGCCGCCCCAGACAAGGCATTCCTGGCGGTATGCCGCTAGGCTCGTTCACACTGCGTGCTGAAATGTCGACTGGCATAACGTTTGATCCACCCGTCAGATTGGCCTGAAACTTGTTCCAAACGAAAGCTAACATCTTGAAGTTTTCATCAAGCCTCTTTTCTCTCAAATCAGACTCCATTTGCTTGTCTATATGCGCATGATAATTGGTCCTCTTGGATGGAGCATTTGTTGACGAGTCTTGTTGCGAGTTGAGGAAGTTCGGCTTTGCTGGAGGCCTTGGGGTGGTGTGCGTGTCCTTGAGACTTTCTAGGGCTAGACGTGCCTCTACTTTATGGCTTACTCGGCCATCTTGGGAGTTCCGCGTGTCTAGGCCTAGGGATTGCGAAGATTTGGCACTCGATCCTCGACCTTGGGCATGATTTACGTGCATTTGCAAGGCTCGGCTTCCCGTGACCGATCCTCTTGGTAATGTGTCAAGTTGTTCTAATTCGAAGGGGCCCGTGATCACATCAACCTCTCCCTCTTCAAGAGGATTCGTCCTCGAATCCATAACCTCCATCGTCTCACCTACACACTTAAAAACACTTGAAAATAAAGGTGAGATACCCAAGAGGCGCAATCGCGCATGCTTATGCTTAGGTTGGACCAAGGAAGAATCAACAACATTAATAGCACATTGATGCACATCGTTTCTTAAAACGTCATGTACAATGCGGATGGCATCACAAATCGTAGAACAACCGACATGATGAATATTCTTCTCTATTCGGCTCTCAATGACAAGCCAAGAGAATTGAGCACTACAAAAAGACACTTTGCACTTAAAAATACCAATTCATTTCAGCAAGGGAGAACACAAATTTTTGGAAGATTTAAACCAATGAATTCTCAATAATTGTGATCCAAAAATTTGTCTTCTCTCAACACCCAACAAGAACTTGGTATTCAAAGGCATGGCACATACAAGCAATTCATGTAGGCTACAATTAGAGAAGCACACTTCGTCCAATTCAAAATCATGCACATCTATTTCATCTTTGTGCACATTGATCTCCAAATCAATATTGAGGATGTACACGGTATCGCAAATTAGTAGACAACATAGACGGTGGTGTATTTTCTCAAAGCGGCTTATAAGGACCATCCAAGAAAATTGGGCCACACGCCCATGCACAAAATGTTGTGGAATGCCTAATAATCGACACAAAAAGGAATACAATTCCTCGCGACAATTAGGCCAAGAAAATTGTGCGCTACAAGAAGGCACAGTACACTTGGAAATACCAAACAAGTTTAGCAAGAGATAACACAAATTTTCATAAGAATTGAACCAATTAGTCCTCGGCAAATCTAGTTCAAAAATTTGTTGTCTCTCAACATACAACATATTCATGGTATTCCAAGACATGTCACACATAAGCACTTCATGTAGGCTATACTCAAAGAAGCACAAATTTTCATGTCGGAACAAGGATGGGTTTTCCTTGTCAATTCGGCTAATGATAATTAGCCACGAGAATTGGGCTTCACACGCCCGCATACCACACATCGGAATCATAGATAATTGGCATAAAGGGAAAAGCAATTCATTGCAACATTTTGACCAAGAAAATTTCGACAAGTTGAAGCAAAAGAATTGTTTCCATGTTTCATGCAAATTAATCATAGATTCTAAGTCTAAACAACATACAAATAATTTATACATACTATCCGAAAAGCTATAAAAACTGGCACGTTTGAGCAAGAAAGAGTCATACTTGATGAAATGTAACTTAGGAGCTTTGATACATACCACAAAATTTTCATGCAAGTAATTTTCATGCTCAAACCAAGAAGAATTATGCTTGACGAAGGGTACGAAAAGATTTTTAGTGCATGTAATAAAATTCATACCCAAGTGGTCTTCAAATACACGAACAAATGGATCATGCTCATTGAAATGTAAGAATGATTCTTTGTCACACAATAAATGTTTGTCATAAAAATTATCATCATGTGTATAAAGATGAATGAAACGAGCAACCTCAAACAATTGAGCATTCAAAGAAGGGTTTGGTACACACCTTTCGGGCAAAGCGGAAAAGTGAGGGTGGTTTACCTCAAGGTCTTGCCGTTGGGAGCACCAATGTTGAGCAATTGAACTTCCAATGCCTCCTAGGATTGATGGTTTAGAACCACCTTCGTCCCTTGGAACATTTGTGTGCGTATGTTCGCGACAACCCTTCGAAATTTTCTGCAAGAAAGAGACACAAACAGTAGGAAAGGAAGTGTCAATGTTAGAGTGAGCTAATTAATCCTCATTGCACAAAGGCACGCTCATTGGATCAATAGCTCCCATAATTTTAGTTTGCTTCTTTTCCTCATTTTCTTCTCTCAATTTTTCTGTATATTCACTCCTCTCATGTGTATGTTTCCCTCTCGCATGCTCGTTCTTTTCATGCGGGTTATTTTGCTCACTATCTCTTGACCTATGCTCACTTTTTTCATGGGGGCTGTTTTGCTCACTTTCTTTTTCCTCAATTTCAAGCTCAAACAACGGATTGTCAAAATATAATTCAAACAATAGGTTGTCATAAACTTGAAATTGATCTAACTCATTGAGCTCACTCAACTCATTCTCGCGGGTGCGGTTGCACTCACTCTCATTGGCATGTTTACTTTTTTCATGCCGTGTATTTTCCTCATCGCCTACTTTCTTCTCTCCACACTCTTTTCTCTCATTCATAACCTCACATTTTTCACTCTTTTTGGCTTCCATAGCTTGGAGCTTGGCCACATCTCTTTCAATCGATTGACAAGGTAGTTCAAAAGATTGAAATGGTGTGGGTTGTTGTCGTGGAGTGACTTGTGTAGGTTGCACCACTTCCGGTTCGGACTCGAATGCCATAGTGGATTGAGAATGTTGTTAACTTGGACGAGCTTGGGAGGAGCGGTTGCCTTGCTTCAAGGGAAGTGAAGGAGAAGAATTCTTGTCACGTTTAGGTCTTGCAATATTCTTCACTAACCCGGACAAATTTTCCCACCAAGCATCATTCCTAACACTACTCGGCAATTCATCACTATTCTTTATCTTTACCACTCTCTTCTTTCTTAGCATGATCATTCTTCTCATGCTGCTTGGCTTTTGCACTTACTTCGTTCACTCTATTATTGGGGCAAATGTCACACGAGTGGCCTCTACCCGTACATGTAGTGTAAAATACTTCTCTTGCTTGTTTGGAAGAAATGGAAGGCAAGGATGTGGTTCGGAAGTGTTGCTGAAATTCTTGGAGAATTCGGCCTTGGTGAGGTCGAATCCTTGGAGGAGAAGAATGAGAAGCTCGGCTTGACATGCCATCTTGTTTAGTGCGGACTTGTACACTTGAGGAAAGGGGCCATGGCCAAGGTTTTGGTGGGCAATGGAACCGAGGCCATAGCTTGAGACTTGTGGAAAATCTTCGTCGTCACCATCCTCACTATAACTTGAAGTTGAGCCACGGATTAAGAGACGAGGACTTGAAGTCTCTTCATGGTCTTCATCCTCACTACAAATTAAACTTGAGCCACAACTAAAGACATGAGGACTTGGAGGGTCTTCATCGTCTTCACTTTCGCTACAAGTTGCTTCATTTTCATCTTGGTACTCATCCTCACTATCAATGCTATATTCATCACCGATTTCATCACATGGTTCAAAATTCTCATCACCATCAAATTGGCAACTAGCATCACCACATGATTCATCACCACTATTGTCGTTGCATTGAGAAGTATCATCGTCATAATACTCTCTTTGGTCACAAGATTCACAATCACTATCTTGCGACATTGTGCCTGAAAAATTGAACAAACTAGATATATATATACGTTAGTAAATAATCTCTCCCTCACGTGTTTAAACATTCGTGTTTAGGTCACTCGAAAAATACGTGCTCACAAACACTCAACTTCGCGTTCTCCGTGTACCTGCACACTTAAACAAGGGTTAGAAAATAATTCTCTCCCTCACGTGTTTAACACTCGCAAAAGATAGCCTCACAAACGCTCACAATTTTTATTTTTTTTCACACACACACAAGCTTGCTCACCACCCGAATTGTTGCCGCAAACAACTTGTGACTTAGGCCAAGCGTTTCGTTCACACTAACTTCGCAAATGCTCAAGAGATTAGCACAAGAGGGGGAAAGATTAAACAAAAGACTCAAGGAAATTACAAAGACTCAAGAGAAGGTTGAAATTTTTTTTTTCTTCAGATTTCCAAGAAAATTCAAAATTTTAATTTTTGGAGGTTAACCTTGAATTTCCGTTGGAATTGGAGGAGGGCTGGAAACTATGGCTTAAAGGAGTAAAAGACTCAAGGGAAGACTCAAAGATTTAATGAAAAAGACTTGGAAGTTTAGGACTCAAGATAACTTAAGTTTAGGACTCAAGTTTAGGATTTAATGAGTTTAGGACTTGAGTTTAGGACTTATTTAAGACTCAAATAAATTTAAAAGGACTGTTGGACTCCAAGGAAAGGAAGGAGACGTGCTAGGCTTTGAAGGAGAGTGGGCTATTTAGTTAGGAATGGGTTATTTAGTTAGGAATGTTTGATAATTAGGTCAAAATGTCAAAGATTTAGGGTGAGGTGGCTTGTGCATTTAATGCAAAGGATGAGGCTTGATCCTTGGATGTATGTTGTCCGGTCAAGTGTTCCAACTCCTTTCTTATTTGATTTTCTTTTTTTTTTAAATTATAAACACTTGGTTCAACTTTTGGGTAAATATTTTTGGATCAAAACCCCCAAAATACCAAGAACATCAAGAACGTAAGATGAACTTCAAGAACACACCCAAATGATTTTCTCAAGATTTTAAGATTTTAATTTTTCCAAAGTGATCACAACCAACAATCAAAAGCCCACTTGAAATATTTTTCGAAAGTGACGGACGAAACTCAAGATATCAAGAAAGATAGGTTCTAACACTTTTGACGAAAACTAGAAAAATTCGATAGGCGGCCAAAAGCTCCGCTACCACTTGATGTGATCCCGCCTAGGGTTAGTAAGCCGGATTACAATGGAGCTTATGGAGGATCTAGCCGAACGAATTATCTAGGGCAAACCATGATCACAAGAAAGAAAAGACACAAGATATGTATATTTAGCGGAGAAATTACACCAAAGAGCGATGGAAAGATAGGAGTTACCGGGATTTAGAATATGGATGGAAGGGACGGAGATGAGCACACACGAAGTAGCAAAAATTACACGAACGATTGCATGATCAAGATATAATCCGAGGGCCAAGTTGGGACTCGTTTCTATGGATGATCAACCAAGGAAAACATGTGTTTCATTCACTAAAATTGTTACAACCCTTACAAACATGGATTTCCCGGAGAGAGATCGGGGAGGAGTAATCTCAAACTCAAGCGATCCCTCTCAAGGAAATTAAAGTGTTGAGCTCATGGCTTAGTTGACAAGAGAAAGGAGTAATCTCACTTTACAAACATCAACCAAATGTCTAAGCTCCATGTGTATAAGGGAGGAGTATTCTCACTCAACATCACCGTTCATCATCATCTTTATTTCACTCTCCCACACCCACAAGTCTCTGCTCTCACTCCCCAGCACCTGCACCGTTCATCATCAATTTATTTCACTCTCCCACACCCACAACAAGTCGAACCTCCACAATCTCCCAACCAAAACCACCCAATCTCAATCCCCGTCCCCGTTCATCATCGTCATCAACGAAAACCACCACCAAACGATCAGATCTGTTCGTCCACCAATCTTCCATCAGATCTGAGGGTTTCTAAGGTTGGCGGCGTGAGCGAAGGAAGCGGCGACAAAGATGGTGGTCGCGGTGGAGGCAGCGGCTACGGCAACAAATGTTCATCAGATTTGAGGCTATTTTCTTTTCTTTTTCTTTTTTCGTAATATTTTATTTGTTTATTATATTTATTTATTTTATAGTATTGTATATATATTTATTTGCGGCTTCATGAATGATTATTGGAATTTCATGATGCTTTGAACTGTGATTATTCAATTTTTGCACATCCCTGTTCAATTCTTACTGGTTTTTGGTGCTCTTAGGTTGTTTTGTGGTTGAATTGGAATTGAAATTTCGACTAATTTAGGAAATTTCGCAATTCTGAGAATTTCCGAAATTATATTTCGAAAATTTAGGTTCGGGTATGCATTTTAGAAATTCGGGATCGGGAAAGAAAAATAAAATTTCGGAATACCCGAAATTTGAAAATTCGGGTATTGGAAATTCCGAATACCTGAATGACCACCCCTAATCTGGGACCACTGGTCCCGACCGGGTTGGGTAAAAGCGGAGGTGTTTGATTGGACAAGCCCACGTGAAAAGTTTTGCTCAAGCCAGTAAGGTTCGACTTCCGACCATACAAGAAAAGACTAAACTAACATTTCATATTAAGATAAGCCGTCGACCAAGGGCACTGAATAAAATAAGATCTTGCAAACTACAAAAAGGTTTGTGTCAATCATCAACCAAATGATGATCGATCTTTGCATTTCGCATTCTTCTTGGACCAAGAAACCCAAAAAAAGAATATCTTGTTGATCTTGATCCCCGATAATCTACTCCAGTTCCACTACTTTACAGCTCAAGATGATGGAAAATTGGAAATATTTGTACTTTACTTCTACTTTCCTAGGTAAAAAAAAAGAGCGAAAATATTGAACTATATCAGTTAAATATGCCGTTGAATTCATTTGTTAATGTATCACTATATTTAAAAGTGAGTTAATATTTATCTAGTTTATAAAAAATCACCACGATTGAGATTAAAATAACTGTGATACCGTGTTAAAAAATCGTTGCACTCAAAATTCATAATATGTTTGTGAAATTAGTAGCTAACTAAGATGGGAAAGATTGGTATGTATATAAAAAAGATAGCTTTGTGAATAACTAAAGCTAAGAAAAAAGCACGGGCGTACTATATATGATGGCGATTGAACTTTATAATTGGATTGGTCCGCGTCCGCCTCAAATATATTGTATCATATTCAAATGACAAATGCAACACCAAAAAGATTACCACCTGCCGAGATAAACCTCTTTTAATGCTTGCTTTACGCTTTCCTAAACACTATTATAATTAATTTTTTAAAAGCCTAAATAGCAGTAGTAGTATATATTATAATTAATTAATTCGTTATCTCTTTCGAATCTTCTTCTTCCCCACAAACAAGTTTAATAAAAACAAATGGGCAAAGTAAACAGCTACAAAAATGCCGTACTCCATGACATCATATAATTAATTTGAGTTCGTATTAATAAATAAATCGATTTTTTATTCAAGTGTAGACTGGTCCATTGAAAAGTAATGTATTAATTTCCGTCGTACACAATAATTATAGTAATGATCTCTTACTTAAAAAACTATTTAAGTACCTTTTTTTCTTATAAAGTCCATTTGATTTTCAGAACGTGGTTAGAAATGTTAGATTTCTAGTTTTACTATGTTTGGTTCATCTTGAAATGTTACTTTCCGGGAATCTCACATTCCTAAATCTCTAGATATGGTAATAAAAATGGAGAGCGATTCATGAAAAACAACTTGGGAATCCAACTTTCCAAACTTAAAAGACAAATTTTATATTTGACAATTACAATATTACTTTTATATATATATATATATATCAAATATATGTTTATCATTCTCTATCGAACATTCCTTAAATTTATAAGTATTAACTAAACGAAAGAATGTAATTTCTCGGGGAATCACTCTCCCAAGAATAAATGTTCGAATAAAGTTACATTTCATAGAGAGTTACGTTCCAATACCTAAACTCTACCGTAGTATAAACTTATTGGTATGATATCTAAATTTTGTTGAACTTTTTTTTCTCTCTCAAATGCATGGCTTGATGTTAAATAAAACGTTTGTGCTGGAAGAGTAGGGTTCGCTCCAGGCCCAGGCCGAAACCCGTTGGGAGAGAGCCTTACCATTCTTCAAGCTTAATTTCGTGGGCTCTACACTTTTACTCATGTTAGGCCCATCTTGTTCAGTAAAGAGACCCAGACCAAACCTTTACTGGGCCTCACGGTAACAGCGTGGAGAAGAAAAAGCCCAATTGAAGAAAAGAAGAGAGAGTTAATAATACGCTCTTACTCCCGCGCGTGAAGAAAGGGGGAGGTGGACGTGGACTGTAGCCTCCTTAAAGTCTATCTAATCAAACCAAAAACCAAATGTTTGTTCAATAGTTTCGAATTCAATCGATCACTACCCCCTTCTTCTTCGTCGTCGTCGTCTAAAAGAGAATTGAATTTCTAATATTAAAAATAAGAACACTGAAGAAACATTAAGAGGTAAAAAAATAAGTTAAATTATTAGTCTATTTTTCTTCTTCTTTGATCTACAATTCTGACGATATCCTTTTTTGTTTTCTTACTCTCTTCCCTTGAAGGTTTCGATCGCACCAGAACGACGTCGTACTACCGTAATTCCGATATGGAAATTGTCTCTGAAGAACCCACAAGCATTTGCGGCCACTGGTAGTTAGAGTTGTAATCGTTGATCTTCTAATCGTTTTCATTCTTTATTTCCTTATCTCTCTTAGCACTTCGTATAATTCTTTGTTCGCTAACGTAAATAGTGAGGTGGATGATACTGAAGATTTTATTTGGCACCATCTTGTTTTGATCCCGATGTTTATCTTTAACCTACGTCGTAGTTTCATTTGTTTTTGTTGTGTTTCATTGTTTTGATTTTTGTTAATTTTGTGTTTTCAGCGACAGAGCAATCCCTTCATCAAATATAGATTTGCATTTTGCTCATTGTTCGCGAAACCTTGAAAAATGTAAAGTTTGTGGGGATATGATTCCGAAAAGGCATGCCGAGGAGCATTTTTTGAACACTCATGCCCCGGTATGTTAGGTTATCCCACGCAATTGACTTTTATCTGTTGAAATAGCTGACTGAATGCTCTGTTTGGATGGGTATTTTTGGCTTAAACAGTTCTTTTTGCGTACTGTTTTCTGTTTTATAGACTTCTTGTAATTAGTTCATCAAAGCGAGTGACTGGGAGTGAAAAAATATTGGAGAATGTGGGTGGTTGTCGTTATTTTTTCAAGTGATAGTTGGGTAGCTCAAGATAGAGGTAGGTGGTGGAATTTGATAGAACCAGTTAATGGGTGGAAACTACATTTTGAGCTTATAGTGGTTGATGCTTTCATGTTGGTGTCCACTGATGCTTGGATTTTATAATTGGTTTGCTGGTCATTCACTTTTCTTGTCTAGTGGTAAGAAATTTCCATAGAAGGGGGTAATTAGCAGGAGTTTAGAGCAAAAATGATGTAGGCAGGAATGGTATCACAATTCCAATTTAATGTGGTCTGCAGGCATGGAGCAATTCAATTTGGATAGGATTGCTAGTGAGAAAGAATTAAAGGCTTTGTTTGATATAAGAAAGATTTCTAAGAATTGGGTTTTGTGACTGAATCTTTAACTAGGCTACTTTGTCTTTGAATGACCTTGGTGTTTGATATAATTATAGATGCTTTTCATATGGAGCAGGTATCATGTTCACTCTGCAGTGAGACAATGGAGCGGGAAATTTTAGCTGTCCACAAAGGTGAAAATTGCCCGCAAAGGATTGTCACTTGTGAGTTCTGTGAGTTCCCGTTGCCCGCAGTTGATCTAGCTGAGCATCAGGTAGGGAATGCCAAGTTTCTAGAAGCTACAAAATAGTTTCAGTTGGATAGTTTGGCATCAATTGATACCTTTCTTTTGAATCATAGGAGGTGTGTGGGAACCGGACAGAACTTTGCCACTTGTGTAATAAATATATTAGACTGCGAGAGAGATACAACCATGAGATTAGATGCACTGGTGTGTCAGATAACACTGTCGGCTCTTCCAGGTAGATATACCACTCTTCTTAATTCCAGTCTATAGATAATGCTTAACTTTCTTTTTTGTTGATGGGATATGTGCAGAACCGTTATAAAGCACCATGCTTTCTCTTAGGTTGTCATTCTTGGTTAGCTAGTTCTTATTCTTTGCATTATGAGTTTTGTGTTGGATCTTATTGTTGTCTTGATGGTTTCTGGGTTCCAAATGTTTGAACTATATGGAGTTATGTTGAAGGCATTCATAAATTTCTGGCCATATGATTACTTTCAATGGCTTATTTATGCAAAAGAAAGGACATTGACAGTATGTATGATGGAAATACAATTTGGAGCCCGCAAACCATGATTTCATCATGTATTTCAGCAAAGTGAAAACGTGAAGATTTGTTTGCATGTAGCCTTACATTTAATAGATGGCCCTAGATATGCATGTTTGTTGGTATATAATTTCAGCATGGGATGTTAGAGGTGTTCTTGTTAATGATATTTCCTTGAATCTTTAAGAGGCAGCATAATGACAGAAAAATCACTGAAATGATAATTTCTTTTGGACCACTTAGTTTAAACTTTTTATTGGGATGCAATTTCAATTTGTGACTTGCATGATGTTAGGTGATGCAGTGGAATAACAGACTGAACTGTGACCTTATAACAAATCTGAACATAAAAGTGTGTTTGTACTGCACTGCAAAAGCATTCATAAGCAGGCAGATACCTCTCACTAGCACTCACGTAGATGGATTAGAATGCCAAGTGACTGTCCGTAGCCCTCATTTGTCTAGACTCGGGTTGTATTACTCGTGTTTTCTTTTGCTGTATAGCTTCAATTATGTTGGCTTATCTGCATAAAATCAGGCAGAGAAGCCTTTGGGCATGTACTGCTTTATCTGGTTTTTTTCTTTTTTCCCAATGACTGTCGTAGACCTTGTGCTTTGCTTCTCTTAGCATCAAATATTAATTACTTTTTCTGGGTCTAATTTATTTGGAAATTGTTTAAAGTGATGTGAGGCCAGCTGAAAGACCACAAGGCCCTCAAAGAAGGCAGCCTAATGAGTTCTCAAGGAAGCGACTTTTATTCACCATCGCGATAACAGGAATTGCAGTGCTATTAGGATCTTTTATGTTCCAGAGGAAAGCTGAGAAATAATCAGGTGAATTAGCTAGAGAGAAGATATACACATTTGAGGCTTATGTAAATCGGCTCTAAGGCAACTTCTTTTATTTCTGGATCTGTAGTCACCTGTGAGCATTCAGTCTTTTGGCAACTACGTTAAACTCTTTGGGATTCTGGTACTATATCATTGGCAGCTTATTTTTAATACTTGGATTGCTTTGGAAAATGATTTACTGCATTTGGTACGAGCTGTTGTAAAGTTACACTGAGTATATTGCAAAATCCTCCATAAATCTATTTTCTCATCTTCTGCATGATTCTACAAGGTACTGTTTATGGTATGTTCTGTGGAGAAGTGATGTATTTGCAAACATTTAGAGCTTTGTGTGTGTTCAGCTGAGCTGCGCATCGTTATTGAAACCAGAGTGGCTGGTGGTCGATCGGTAACTAATGATATGGATCTCTCAGATTGGTTCGATCTGATATTTTGGACTAGAAAAGCAGTTAAAAAAGTAATCAACTATCTCGTACTGTACATGGATCTAAGTTTCTGAAGTGGATGTGCATTATCATAACGCATTAGCCAATTATAACTTAGATCTCTTCTGGTATTCTCTACCAATTCGGCTGGAGATTAAAGATTAATCTCTTTTGAGTATTTCATATTAAATCAATCTCGTTTGTGGATGGTCCAAAGAAGCGGTCTATTTAGTAAAAGAAAGGTAGAACGTCCATAGAGAAAGGGCACGTGGCTATGAAAGCATGGAGCCCAGCTATCGTACGGGCTTAGAGATGGAGGCCTGGCGGTATTGCTAAACTGGGCCCAGATATGGCCCAAAATTTATTACATTGTTCAATCTTACGCGTTATGAAATGACTCGTTTTCATTTGAATTGATCACCGTCATCATTTATTCCGCGCGATGGCGCCAGATAGCTCGACTCCGATCTACATTCTACACGCCTGACGACACAAGAAAGAAAGTGAACGGAAATAATTAACTTTTAATTAATTTAATCTTATTTCTTAACTCATGTGTCAAAAATAATATTCTATCATCAAGTTTTATTTTTTATATATAATGTAGTGTTCAAGATGTTAAATTAATATATATTTTATTGTGCTAGAATTCGAAAACTGACAAAAATATTATCTTATGAACTTTAAAGCTAAAAATATCAGCGTGTTTTTTAAACCGCCTTTTTAGTTACCGTCAAGATTTAAAACTTTAAAATTAGACTGACGTGCAATATTAATTTATTAATGCAAGAAAAAGACAATTATCGCTAGACGGTCGGTTTGAGTGGTAACACGAAACGGCGTCACTGCCAAATCGTCAGTTTGAGATGACGAGCGTGCGTGGCACAAATCAACTCCTCCTACTTCGACACTCCGAATTTGCCGCCGCGATCACCACTACCCCCGCCGGATGAAGAAGAAACTGCACACCATCCTTGGTCGCATGCGTCACAGCAACGTCACCCACTCCATTTCCTCTTCTTCTCAAGGTAATTTCTTTCCTTTTTCCTTTTTCCTTTTTCGTTCTCGTTGGAGATAGGCATATGCATTAAGAAATGATTGTGATTTGATATGGACGGTCTGATTATGATTTGATGAATTGGAAGAATCTCATTTATTGCGACGCTGATTTTCTATTGCTGCTATGCATATTTATTCATGTGCCAAACTTTAGGAAGTAGTTCTTCGTTTCTAGGTTGACAAACTTTAAGATTCTGTCATGTTGCTGTCGAGTTGGTGAAAATTTTGATCATTTCTAAGAATTAGTTCTGAATTTTTTGTTTCAGATACACGGAGAGATAACTTTTGCAGCAACATGCCATTCCAGGCTGTCCGTTTGCACATTCAAGATCACCATGTAATTCTCGTATTTTTTAGGCAGTGCTTTCGGTTTCCTTTTTTTTTAGTTTATATTGGTGGTGAATATTGTTGCCTGTACTGAATTAACTTTGAGGAAGTATGGTGCCTTTGGAATTACAGATTTGAGTTTTGCTGGTACTTTATGTTGTATGCAGGTGGTAATGGATAATGGTATAGTCCAAGTCACATTGTCAAAACCAGGAGGAATTGTTACTGGGATACGATATAATGGTCTCGACAATTTGCTTGAAGTTCTCAACCGAGAAACTAATAGAGGGTATGTGTCGTTACAAGTGCTTCAAATTATGCGTGTCTTGTTTTTCTCTGTCCCTGTTCTCCTTGTTTCATACTTCCTAAGAGCATGGTCTGTAGATTCTCCCCCTTTTTTGTTTTTTTAGAACAGCCTCTCTTTCATGCACCCATCTTGTGAAAGAGGCGTTCAATCCGAGCATCAGATTTAAATGGACATCAGTAGCAGTAATTTGAAGGTAGTTGTGTCAAGAACATGTTTTCATCAACTCCCGTGAAGCAGCAGTATTGCTTGTCTGGCAGAAATTAAATTAGATCATTCTGAATTTCATATTGAGGCATCTAGATGGTGGTCATATGCAGCTGCATTTTCATTTAAAACTTGGGTAGTTCGGGCAAATTTTGGAAGTTCTATAACTGTTGAGTAGACATTGACTTAATTTTTAACTCTGTAGTTACTGGGATCTCAACTGGAGTCCGCCAGGAGGCCAAGGAATATTTGATGTGTATGTTCCTCTCACATTTTTTTCTAAAAAGGTGGCCATAGTTGGAGGCCTAATGTGGTTAGCAAATTTTTCTATAAGTTTCTCTTGTATAATGCGATCAAACTACCATTGGAATTATGCAGGATTAGTGGCACAATTTTTAGTGTTGTAGTGGAGAACGATGAACAGGTCGAGCTCTCATTCACTAGAATGTGGGATCCCTCCCTTAAGGACAAGTACATTCCCCTAAATATAGATAAAAGGTCGTTGCTCAACTTAGACCCTCACTTACAAAAAAATTGTGGTATATATTTTACTAAAACATTTTTTTCTTTTCCCTATAGGTTTATATTGCTTCGTGGTTCCTCGGGCTTCTACTCTTATGCCATATATGAGCACTTGCCATTGCCAGAATGGCCTGGTTTTGATTTTGGTCAAACCAGGATCACTTTCAAACTCAGAAAAGACAAGTAAATGCATTTGCCTCTTCTTGTACTGCCATTTCTAGTGTAACAAAACCATGAACTTGCTTCATTATATATTTATTTGACTTATAGTTTAAGTATTTGATTTGTTCCTGCTTTTGTATTGATTTAACAAAATGAGAGTGACAATAGCCTTTCTGATGAATAGTATGGTCATAGACGCTAAGTGAGGGTCAAGAGATTAATTGCAACAACAAAGTATTTCTTTTATTGAAATTGTTTTCCATTTATTGACTGGTGAATACTAAGTAAATGTTTTTTTCTCTTTAATTTAATCATTTTCTGACGATCCTTCATTTCTCATATCACAAATTAACTATGGGTGTTTTATTGAGGCAATAGGTTTCAGTATATGGCTATAGCAGATAATCGGCAGCGATTTATGCCCTTTCCTGAAGACCTGATGGGGGGGAGAGCTCAAACCTTGGCCTATTCAGAAGCTGTTCTACTTGTGGATCCCAAGAAACCTGAGCTCAAAGGCGAGGTACTTGACAAGTACAATATATCTTTTCCCATGCCTTTAATCTTTAATATTTTTTTGTTTTTTGGTCATGTTTTTGTTGGCAAATTTTCCATCAATGTAACTCATAAATTGTTACAATAATTATTCACGATCATCCACTCCTTGAAGAAAGATTGGGATGCTTTCCTCCATTAATTCGTAGAATGTCTATCCAAAATGTTGTTTACCATTTGACAGTTCTAACTTAGGTGGATGACAAGTACCAATATTCATGTGAGAACAAAGATCTTCGGGTCCATGGGTGGATATGCTTTGAACCACCGGTGGGGTTTTGGCAAATCACTCCAAGCAATGAATTCCGGACTGCCGGGCCCCTGAAGCAAAACCTAACATCTCATGTTGGCCCCTGCACCCTTGCTGTAAGTGGTTGGTCATGGACCGTATCATTTAGAAACATCTTGTCACGTGGGTGGCAAGCATGTATAAGTTCTAAGACCTGTCTAGTTTTGATGACTGTAAATCTCTAGTGCCATTAACTTTCTACTATAATGGTTTCATTAGATGTTTCATAGTGGACATTATGCGGGGAAAGATCTGATGACAAATTTTGGACCTGGTGAGCCATGGAAGAAAGTTTTTGGCCCTGTTTTTATCTATGTTAACTCTGTGGCAAATGGAGATGACCCGCGTTTGCTGTGGGAGGATGCCAAAATACAGGTTTGACTTTAAAGCACTGTCTTCATGTTCAGATGTTCTTACAAAGTGGTAGTACCTGCACAGTTTCCTTTTGACGGTCAAACACTGAGCTAGTTAATGTACAGATGATGGCTGAAACCCAAAGTTGGCCATACAGTTTCCCTGCATCTAAGAATTTCCAGAAGTCAGAAGAACGGGGGAATGTTTGTGGTAGACTACTAGTCCAAGACAGGTACGCATGTAGTTGGGGAAAAACGGTATATTTGATTGCCAAGAAATAAATTAAATGTCGTAATGGCGCATGGCAGATACATAGGATATATGCGCGGAAAATGAATTGCAAACAGCACCTTTACAAACAATGAAGGACCTATCTACATCTTTGATCAAGATATGACTGTTTTCATCCTAATGGATTGTTCAATATGCATTCTGTTTCCATAGTCTTAAAAATAAACGTTATAACTATAAGATTGAGAGGATGCAGCCGGAATTAATTTAAACACGCATGAATATACTGGTAATCAATAAGATTAGTGAATTGCCAGCTCAAAAAATGTTAAAGAATTTGTGAATGGTTTAGCATTCAATATCAAATACAATTTGTTATAGTTCTGTTTTGTTGGGTCTACATAAACGTGATAGAAGCTTTTCTTTTTATAATGCCTAGGTACATGAGCAGAGACTATATATTAGCAAGTGGTGCTCATGTAGGGTTAGCCCTACCAGGCGAGGTTGGGTCTTGGCAGAAGGAATGCAAGGTGACTTCACTATTTCAGTTTACTTATTTTGGATGGTGCCAATCATTAAACTATCTCATCTACCACTAGATTTTTTTTTTTGCATGGCAATAACTCTGTCGTTTCTATTTTTCTATCTTGCTTCATGCAGTGTAGGAAGCTTGGGTTGCTTGTTAATTAATAATTGGTCATAGCATGTTACCTACCCTGGTCTTGATGCATTTTATTTGGCTACTACTTAACCTATACCAGGATTATTGTTGCTTTTTATTAGGGGTATCAATTCTGGACCGTAGCTGATGAGAATGGCTACTTCAACATTAAAAATGTTTGCACTGGGGATTATAATCTTTACGCATGGGTCCCTGGATATATTGGAGATTATCGATTTGATGCTGTGATTACTATAGTCTCAGGTTTTATTCCTTAACATCGATTACCTCATCTGAGTTCTGTTCTTGTATGGTGAATGCTATAAGGTCTAAATAATGTGCAATACAGGTTGTGATATTGAGATGGGCGATCTAGTATTTGAGCCTCCAAGAGATGGACCCACATTATGGGAAATAGGCATCCCTGATCGTTCTGCTGCTGAATTTTATGTTCCAGATCCTGACCCGAAGTATATAAACACACTGTTTATCAATCATCCTGACAGGTTAGCTCCTCTTTGACTTGAACACAATTATCAAGCTTCTTTTCTTTCTTGAGAATTGGTGATGTTAGACGGGTAACGCCTCTAACCTTGAGACTGAAGGAATCATGGGTTGATTGAAATACAATGGCACTATCATATCTACATACTAAGCAGTAAATTGTTTGCTAAAGGTTGATCTCCTAGATGGGGCTTCGGTTCTGATGGATCTTCAAGTATTTGGGGGGCATAAGTAAATGCTTAAGTTGTTTAGGTATCGAATATATATACATCATACTGCATCATATATTTGATTTTTTTCCATCTACGTCAGGTTTAGGCACTATGGTTTGTGGGACAGATACACAGATTTGTATCCTGATGCAGACTTGGTTTACACGATCGGTGTTAGTGATTATAGCAAAGACTGGTTCTATGCTCAAGTTGTCAGGTGCATTTCTTTCAAGCCTGTCTTGAGGAAATCTAAATTTTTTGATCAATTAAAATTCTAAATGCTTGTTGTAATTTATAATTTCTAATTTTTTTGAACAACGTTTGAATTTTCCATGTACAACAGGCGAAAAGATGGTGCGCTTGTAGGGACCACGTGGCAAATAAAGTTCAAACTTGACAAAGTGGAACGCAGCTGTGACTACAAATTGCGAGTGGCTCTTGCTGGTGCAACTCTTGCAGAGTTGCAGGTAATACCTTCATGTTCCAATATTGACTTCAGCCCATAGTACATGGGAGTTTCGACCAGAAAGTTATGATGTTCTCTTTCATTTGTTTAGGTTCGTGTCAACGACCCAAACGCGCAACGTCCTTTGTTCACAACTCGATTAATTGGAAGAGACAACGCAATTGCAAGGCATGGGATTCATGGTCTCTACTGGCTGTACCACGTGAATATACCGGGTGCTCGGCTAGTTGAAGGGGAGAATTCCATCTTCTTCACACAACCAAGATGTACCAGTCCTTTCCAGGCTCTTATGTATGACTACATTCGCCTAGAAGGTCCTCCGTCGTCTGGATTGACAAGTGACGCTCTGTCATGTTCATCTAAGTAAAATACTCAATTTTCATTCGAAAAACACTTTCTTATACATGTATCTATTACCATTATCATTAGAAACAAAACATCCTGTTTCTTTCATACTGTGAAATTGCAATGAAATAATTTCAGTTCTGTTAGTCGGGTCTGGAGGCCGATTTGTTGTTCGATTCCTTGATGTATAGGTTAAGTTTGCAACATAAACAAACAGTTACGCATCTACCATCTATTTGGACGGAACAAAGACGAAACAAACATCACAATTTGGTGGGTAGCTGCCGTCTTCGAAAACCAATGAGAAAGTGTTTTCCAAGAATTGGAAATCCTAAAATGATTGCGATTCTTGCACGCCTTTTTCTCTCATGTACCAAACATGACGGTGGTGGCGAGTGGCGACTAAGCAAAGAGTTTTAATAACGCAAAAATGACTTCTTTTTTTCTTTTGCCGCAAAGATGCTTAGCTAGCGGTCAGAGTATTCGTAGAGATTTAAATTTAGGTTCGAGTCTCATCTCCGTCTATAAAAATAAATAAAGATAAAAATGTATGGCTGATGGTAAAAGTACCATTAGAGACTTAAACTCAGATTCGAATCTCATTTCTGTCTATTAAAAAAAATTAAGAAGGCAAAAATGTGGTAAACAGAACATTTGCTTTTATCTTCAGTTTAAGGAAACAAAAAGCTCAATACATACAAAGCCCTTCTATTAATCCCTATAAGTCCTGAGAATAACTCTTTTTTTTTTGTTAGAAAATTTAGAGAGAAAAAAGAGGGAAAATCATATTTTTGGAGTCTATCAATAAAAAATCCTACCATGCCTTTTCTTGGGGTGCAACTCCTCATTCAAGATCATCATGTAAATCGCCTTCTCTTGGAATCTATTTCTTGTTGCTGTAATTAATCTGCTAAGCAATTTTTTGTTTTGATGTGTAGGTGGTGATGGACAATGGAATACTGCAAGTGACATTGTCAAATCCAGAAGGAATTGTGACTGGAATACGATATAACAGCATTGATAATTTGCTTGAAATTCTCAATGACGAAACTAATAGAGGGTAATATAAATTTGATCATCAGTAATCATATTTCTACTTCTTAATGTCCGAATAAATGATTAATTTGTAGGTACTGGGACCTTGTGTGGAGCTCTCCTGGAACTACAGGAACAACAGGAATATTTGATGTGTAAATATCCCATTTAGCCCTTCACTCTAATCATATTTATTTATCAAAGTTTACATCATGTAATGTAATAACGCGTTAAAACTTACGAGAGAATTTTGTCGTCTTTTGAAGTTTTACGTGATTCCAATTCGAGATTTTTAGCACCTAATGTGATGATCGGATACCGGATGATTAGTTTTTTTTTTATATATAATTAATATTAATCTAAACAATTGCACATAATGTAGGATTAAAGGAACAAAATTTGAGGTTATAGTGGAGACAGAGGAAGTAGTTGAAATTTCATTCACAAGATCATGGGACTCATCATCCACCAATCTTATCCCATTAAACATAGATAAAAGGTTAGTAGTTTATTAAATTATTTTTATCTTTTTATTTTTCTAAAAAAAAAATCAGTACATAAATATTAATTATGTATGTGTTTTTGTTTTTGTTTTTTTATAGGTTTGTGATGGTTCGTGGTTCGTCCGGCTTCTACTCCTACGCCGTTTACGAGCACTTAAGAGACTGGCCTGCTTTCAACCTTGCCGAAACCAGAATTGCTTTCAAGCTTAGGAAAGACAAGTAATTAACTAATTTAATTTATTTCTTCAATAATTATAAAATTAATAAATAAAAAATGGGCTAATTCAATTGTACATCCACTTTATCCAATCTGCCTCAATTAAAACCCTCTTCATAATTTTAATGTTAATCCCGATAGTACCTCTCGGAATTAAAACAGATTATGTTTTATCTTTTTTTCATTACCAAAAAAAGTTTAAAGTTTAAAAATTACATTCATCACTGAAAATACTGATTGTGCTACAGCTTCGTGTGCATATGTCGATTTTAATTCGTTTGGGTTGGGCAGGTTTCACTACATGGCGGTGGCAGGCAATAGACAAAGATACATGCCATTGCCGGATGACCGATTGCCCCCTAGAGGTCAACCCTTGGCCTATCCTGAGGCAGTGCACCTAATCAATCCTGTCGAGCCTGATCTCAAAGGAGAGGTATCCTACTCGTATTCTTTATTTTTTCTTACAAAGAAAAATGTCTCTTACCCAAAAAGACGTGTATAGGTGGATGACAAGTACCAATATTCATGCGAGAATAAGGACATTCGGGTACACGGGTGGATATCCATGGACCCTCCTGTGGGCTTTTGGCTGATAACACCCAGCTATGAGTTCAAATCCGGTGGACCCGTCAAACAAAATCTAACATCCCACGTGGGCCCCACCACTCTTGCAGTAAGTGATGCTAAGCATATACTAAAATTAAACCTTAATTATCACATAAACATCTTCTTTCTTAACAATAATTAATTAAGGTTGTTTTTCAATCAGGTGTTCCTCAGTGCACATTATTCAGGAGAAGATCTGGTCCCGAAATTCGGGTCGGGCGAGGCATGGAAGAAGGTTTTTGGGCCCGTTTTCATGTATTTTAATTCTGCCATGGACACGGATGACTCACTCTCTCTTTGGGAAGATGCCAAACAACAGGTAAATTTTGGCTGCGGTGACTGCGAATATGATTAGTGCTAATCAAGTGAAATTAGGAATCTAAAAAAATAGTTGTAATTAAACTTTTTTGTTGAGTAATTCCAGAACTACTATAAAGATTGGTGTTCATGTTTTTTCATCAGACTATAATCGAAGAACAATGTTGGCCCTATAGTTTCCCAGCTTCTGTCGATTACCAGAAAAGGGACGAACGAGGGAATGTTAGCGGCAGATTACTAGTACGAGATAGGTAAATCAGAAGAAATTGCTACAGAAATTGATACAAAAAATTGACAAGATTTTAGTTATGGTTGACAAATGTGATGATGTATAGATTCGTTAGCGACGGTTTTATATCAGCAAACGGAGCTTATGTTGGTTTGGCACCACCTGGAGACGTCGGATCATGGCAAAGAGAGTGTAAGGTGTGATTAATTTGCAGAAATGGTTTTCCTTAATTAATTTAAGAATAATTAGTAAGCCTACTCTGATAGATCATAACCTTGTTAACCATTTCCTGATATAGGACTACCAGTTCTGGAGTAGAGCAGAAGAGGATGGTTATTTTACAATTAGTAATGTACGCACCGGCGATTATAATCTTTATGCTTGGGTTCCTGGTTTTATCGGTGATTATCGATACGATGTTGTCATTTCCATTACCTCAGGTACCATTTCTCTAATTCCAGTTCTGTTCTGTTCTGTTTTTTTCTTCAGCGGATTTTTTTTTTGGTAATGTGTGGAACTCTGGTGTAGGTTGTTACATTGACATGGGTGAGATTGTGTACGAGCCGCCAAGGAATGGACCGACATTGTGGGAAATAGGTATTCCTGACCGATCTGCTGCAGAGTTCTACGCTCCCGATCCGAATCCTAAATTTGTCAATAAACTCTATCTCAACCATCCTGACAGGTTAGTTCTGAATTCCTCTTACAATGATTTTTCACAAGCTTGGAATGTCAGGATTGAGATTAAGGATGCTTGTGCGTAAAAATCTTGACTTTACTCTTGTATTGGGCAGGTTTAGGCAGTACGGATTGTGGGATAGATACGCGGAACTATATCCTGATGGAGACTTGGTTTACACGGTTGGAGTCAGTGATTACAGAAAAGATTGGTTCTATGCTCAGGTTAACAGGTTAGAACTCTAGTTCTAGTCTACTTTTTGTGTAAGTCTAAGTCTAACAATGTAAGAAGTTACAGGATTTATCTTTTTTGCATTTTCAGGAAAAAAGATGACAATACATACCAGAAAACTACATGGCAGATCAGATTCAAGCTAGACAATGTGGAGCAAGATGGGATATATAAGCTTCGTATCGCGCTCGCATCAGCTACAGTTGCTGAACTGCAGGTGCGAATCAACGATCCGAAAACGAATCCTTTATTTTCAAGCGGATTGATCGGGAAGGATAATTCGATTGCAAGACATGGAATTCATGGGTTGTATTGGCTGTATAGTATAGATGTAGCAAGTGGTCGGCTTGTTCAAGGAGATAACACCATTTTTCTGACACAGCCAAGAAGCATCAGTCCTTTTCAGGGAATTATGTATGATTATATTCGGTTGGAAGGGCCTGATCAAGGTTCTAAGTCCAAAACCAAAATTTGAAACTTCATGTACTACTTAATTAAGTTTATGTTTTTGCTGCTGTAATAAAATATTGAAAATGACAAAGTAGAAAATATATTCTGAAATAAAAGCTTATTGCTTTTGGTCCTTCTGCATAGAAGTATTTTTGTTTTGTTTTATTTTGTATTATATGAGGTGTTTTTCTAAACTGTTTCGAAACTATGTATTTAAAGTGTATTTTTTTATTTAACTGGTGATGCAATTTGTGCGTAATTGATGAATAATCGTTTGTGGTGTATAAATGGACGCGCGTTTAGGACTACTTCAATTATTTTTCTCGTAGATGGTAAAATAAGAATTTTATATTGAAACTATTACTTATATAGTTAATTATGTATTTTTGTACCAAGTATTCTAAATTAATAAAATTATCTACTTATTTTTTTTAACATAGCTATTTTCCCTTTAATTTAACTTTATATATATAAATTTAATAATTTTTTGAAAAATGAAAAACACTATTGATTTGGGTTCTAGGAGGTATGTCAGCAATGGCATCCTCATCTGTCTATTTTTTTTAAACTTTTATTTGCTAATTTTCTTTTTTTTATTAATCTAGTCCGTACATTCGTATAATTTCTCTAATTAAATTCTTAACTAAGTATTCGTAAAAAACAATCAATCACGTCCCGGAATGATTAATTTAGTCTATGTGTTGGTAAGAAAATTTAATCGAAATACATTTCTGGAATTTCATATTTCTTTTGAAAAAAAAATACAATTAAACTCCTAGCTAATTAATTTTATTCCCGTATTAGTAAAAGATTTCCAATCAAATCAGCAAATGATTAATTGAGTGCATTTTTTAGTAAAAAAAGTCAATTGAACCAATACAAATATTTTTTATATGTTTATAAATTTGGTTTAACTAAATTATATATAATTACTCCTAATAATTTTATAAACTCATACACAACAATTTCAATTCTTGCTAGTTAATTAACTTGATAAACAAATAAGGCAGTGGTGAGGAGAACTGGATGGAAGAAACATGGACAACATGAAAAGATCCTACAAGGCTAAAAACAATCAGGAAATTAAACAATTAATTAATATAATACTTCACATTACATCCCTATACTCTGCTGATTGCATAGACAAGACTTAAAACAATTAAACAGTACCTCATCAAGCATACTCAATTATTAAGCATCTTCGATCACTTGCGGAGTTAGATTAATTTTTTAAGAAGACCATCTTCGGCTCACAAAAAAATAAGGTTTTTTAGCAAGAAATTACTCGATACACAAAAAATTAGAACCAATCACGTGTTGGTAAAACATAAAATAGAAATAAATAAGTGAAAATGATAACGTCTTACAATCACATTTCTCTCCATTAGATTTTTTTTATTGATCCAAATCCATAACGAATTTATCCTAAATTTGTTAATTAGGGTTTGACGATGTGACGAGTATCAAATATACAGGTGTCCTTAATTCATTCCTCCAAATAATTAACTGAAAATTATTAATTAATATGCTCATCTCATCACCGGAAGACAAAACATGTAGCTGTCACGAAAAAGAAAAGAAAAGACGTGAGACACCATTTAACAATTCCACATACACGTCTTCTTCTTCTTCTTCTTCTTCTTTTTAGTTACCGTATAGTGTGTTATTTAATTTTAGGCTTCAATAATCTATACTCTTATTATGTGAACAACCCACTAAATTCTTATAATGTTCGAAATTGAGACTTATTACCAATCAAATCTTTATTAACCAATTCCATTGCGCTTCTTTTGGGTCTCACGTCTTGCATTAACATGTTTCACATTTTTTCCTTTTTTTTTTTTTGTTTCTCAATAATTGTGTTATTGAAGGAGGGAAAGTTAGTTAATTAGAAAGAAGAAAGGTGGCGTTTTTAATGAGAAATGTGCTTCCGTGCTTATATATAGACTTTTCCACTTATGGGTTGTGCAATTACAAGAATTAATTATGTCCAAATAGTTATTCATTCTGTCAAAATTAAATTATGGGTTGTGCAATTACAAGAATTCTGGGTTTGTTTGGTTCAACATGATCATCTCATCAGTACCATCTCTGCTAGTGAGGACGACGTTCTTGGCAGAAAGGGACACTTCTTGGCACCATCACCATCACAAGAGTTGAAACTGGACATCCAAAAAGATCATGTAAACATTCTCTGTGCTCCACAATTTTATTTTTAATTTTAATTTTAATCAATTCCGTGCTAATAAATTCATTTATTTTTGTTTCTTTAACGCCATCATGAGTTTTTTCTTGTAATTTAGTACAATGAGATTGACCTCGAGTTTTAGGAAAACAATACACCATGTTACTGAGTTTTATTTGTATCTTGCTGATAAAAATATTAATTCGAATCTCACCTCCATTAATTAAAAAATATATCAAATATAAAATGTATTTAATGGGTTGTGTGTGTGGTGTGCAGGTGGTGATGGACAATGGGATTACAGTGTGAATGGTAGCGGATTCTGATAAACTTGAAGGGGGTATCTGTCATAACTCATCTCCGTCTTTTCAACAAGCGGATGAATGATAGTGGATACTGACAGTTTTATCGGCAACAACCCGATAAGCCTATTGGACTACTCAGGTATTGCCCGAGTACGCTAACGGCTTTATCAGTGAGAGCCTAATAAACCCAAGAAAGTCATCTAAGCCCATTTCAGTGGTAATCAGACAGTGACACGACTTAGAGGTAAACAACTTTATCGGCGACAACCCGATAAACCTATTGGGCTACTCAAGTGTTGCCTGGGTACGCTAATGGCTTTATCAGCGAGAGCCTAATAAATCCAAAAAAGCCGCCTAAGCCCATTCCGGTGGTAATCAAACGGTGGCACGACTTAGGGGTGAACAACTTTATCGGCGACAACCCGATAAACCTATTGGGCTACTCAAGTGCTGCCTGAGTATGCTAACGACTTTATCAGCAAGAGCCTAATAAACCCAAGAAAGCCGCCTAAGCCCATTCCGATGGTAATCAGACGGTGGCACGGCTTAGGGGTGAACAACTTTATCGGCGACAACCCGATAAACCTATTGGGCTACTCAGGTGTTGTCTGGGTACGCTAACGGCTTTATCAGCGAGAGCCTAATAAACTCAAGAAAGCCGCCTAAGCTCATTTCGGTGGTAATCAAACGATGACGTGACTTAAGGGTGAACAACTTTATCGGCGACAACCCAATAAACTTATTGGGCTACTCATGTGCTGCCTGGGTACGCTAACGACTTCATTAACGAGAGCCTGATAAGTCCAGCAAAGCTTCCTAAGCCCATTTCGATGGTAATCAAACAGTGGTACGACTTAGGAACGCTAACAGAGACAAAAGGGTCTTCAAAGACTCGTATATCACAACTCAACCTTACCAATACAGGTAATCAAACGGATTATAAAAACACTGACGCAATCTGAGTTCCCTTTCGAAGAATCGGATGCGTTGAAGCTTCGCAACTAATGGATCTAGCTCGAGTTATCAAACAAATCAGAGATGTTGAGTAAAGCGGAGAATGGAGGATGTAGAACGCAACGGAAAATAAGTAGATGAAGATGAACGCAGAAAGAAACAGTGATGGAATTTGCAGTGGTCAATTGATTCAAAACAATCGATTAACAATAAACATCCAAATCACACTTGCTCATAAACATCCAAATACAGAAATCCAAGATAATTGATTAAACACAAATATCCCGAAAATTGCAAAAAGGAATAACACACAAATAGTAAATTAAAAGGTTGAAGACTAGTGGTCTTTTACTTGCAAGGAATCAAGTCGTCTTCTGGACTTGATTCTCACAAGGTGAGTTTCTGTTGTTTAAGGGTGGAGTATTCTTTACGCAAGCAAAAATACTTTACACAAAAACTGAGGGAAAAGAAATACAGAGTGCGCTATTTATAGGCCAAGGGCAACCCGAAAGATAACGGTATCCGGTAGGTCTTGACACATCATCAGTATGGAATGCTAATGGAACCCGTTAGTCTTGGTTGGACTCTGCCCCGATAGACATTGATCACATTTGACCAGACCTGTTTGACTATGTCCCGATAGATGTGTCTGCCCGGTAACTTCTCCCAGGGTTTCCGGTCCGACAGTTATCTGCATCAACCTCTGTCTTGGTGTATGGGAAGAATTCGTTTGTATCTCTCGCTCCATCCATAACGTTAACTTCTTGGCCCTGCTGCGAGTTACCGGTCCTGTTTGTGTCATATCCGATTCTTGAAGCTTTAAGGTTTGCGGGATCGCATCATCTCCTCTCCCTTCGAAAGGATTCGTCCTCGAATCCAGTTCTTCAAGGTCTCCGTCACCTGCATTGTAAAGTGACATGGAAGGAGTTACTGATTGATCCATACTCACCCGGTAAGTCAAGGATGTAGGCATTGTCATTGATCTGGTGGAGTATTTCAAACGGTCTGTCGCCTCGGGGACTAAGCTTCCTCTACAGTTGTTGAGGAAATCTATCCTTGCGCCAGTGTAACCAAACCCATTGCCCCGACTCAAAAGACTTAGGTGTTTTGCCATTGTTTTGTTTGGTGGATACTATTTTGTTCATGGCTTCAATGTTCTTTCGGACTTGTTCATGCAGCTTCCAGACTTCTTCTGCCTTGGCTTCGCCATCTACACACTTAAGTACACTCAAAGGCAATGGTAAGAGGTCAAGAGGGGTCAGGGGTTGGAACCCGTATACCGCGTCAAAGGGAGAAAAACCAACAGTAGAATGATGTGCATGGTTATGCAAATTCAATAAAGGCAAGGTTATCTTCCCATTTTGCCCCGTTTGTTTGAACCATGACCCTTAGCAGCGACCCTAAAGTTCTATTCACTACTTCCGTTTGCCCATCCGTTTGAGGGTGACAAGTAGTGGAAAAGAGGAGTTTAGTACCTAGTTGGGACTACAGGGTACGCCAAAAGTGACTTAAAAACTTGGTATCTCGGTCACTCACAATGGTCCTAGGCATGCCATATAAACGGATAATATTTTGAAAGAACAAGTGAGCAATACGAACAACATCATGAGTTTTTGAGCATGGAATGAAATGAGCCATCTTAGAAAAATGGTCAACTACAACAAAAATAGAATCATTACTGGTTTTAGACCTTGACAGTCCTAGAATGAAATCCATTGATAGGTCAACCCACGAATGACTAGATACCGGTAATGGCATATATATGGCATGATGCATAGATGTAGACTTAGCCTGTTTGCATACAAGACATCTAGAGATTACTTTTGTCACATCAAGTTTTATCTTTGGCCAAAATAAATGCACCTTTGATGCATGTAAAGTTTTAGCTATGCCAAAATGTCCCGTTAACCCACCCTCATGAGCTTCCCGAATCAATAATTCTCGGATGCTGGATTTTGGTATGCAAAGCCATTTTTGTTTGAATAAGAATCCATCATGCTTCACGAAATGCAAGTAGGGTCCTTTATCACATGCGGTATATATTTCACATAAAGTATCATCATGCTCATAAAGGTCTACTAAATGGGCAAATCCAAAAATCTTAGCATCGAGGGAGTTAAGGAGCATGTACCTTTGGAGAGGGCATCGACAACCACATTATCTTTCCCTTTCTTGTACTTGATGACGTAATGATAGGCTTCGATAAGTTCCATCCACTTCGCATGCCGTTTGTTGAGCTTGACTTGTCCTTGGAGGTACTTAAGACTCAGATGATCCGTATGGATAACAAACTGATTTGGCAGCAGATAATGCCCCCAAACCATGAGCGATCTCACCAATGCATACATCTCTCGAGCATATGTGGAGTAGTTGAGTTGTGCTCCCGACAACTTCTCACTAAAGTAGGCTATCGGGCGTCCTTCTTGAGTAAGCATTGCACTAATTCCTATTCCGCTAGCATCACACTCTAGTTCAAATGCTTTATTGAAATTCAGTAATGTCAATACCGGTGATTGCATGTGAGTCGGTTCTTCAGCTCCCGGAAGGTTGCCTCTTATCTGTCTCCCCATTCAAACGGAACATTCTTCTTTGTAAGCTCGTTGAGAGAGGCAGCCATTGTTGATAAATTGGGAACAAACCTCCGATAAAAACTGGCCAGACCATGGAAAGATCTAACGTCGCTGGCATTTTTGGGTTGCGGTCATTCTTTAATTGTCTTGACCTTTTCTTCGTCGACCTGTACTCCGTCTGTACTCACAACAAAGCCAGGGAAATGTACTCGATCCAAACAAAATTCACACTTGGTTAATTTGGCATCCAAACAAAATTCACACAGATTGTTGAACAAGTGGTGCGAATTAACAAAGCTAATAATCAACCGGGTGGAGATACGAGCTACAAAAGCTGAACTTTTAATTTAAATGGAAGTTGAAAACCTACAGATGAGATAAAATATTTATTTCCTTTGGATAAACATACAACACTTACAAGCTTTCCCTTTCATAAACTTATTTTCCTCACCCTTATTTTCCTCTCACACACACACTCTATTTTCTCTCTACACCAAAGTGCTTTACTCTACTCTCTACACTACACTTGCACTTCACTGCATTTTGCTTCAGTGCATTGCTTATTGCTGCAATATGGATGGGTATATATAGGGTGTCCACCGACACACCTTTTCATTTTTTATTATTATTTTCATTTCATTTCTTTTCTAGAAAGACACCAACTATTCCAATTTTTCTTCTTTTCTTTTCGGTGTCGACCCTAGACTTTTTATACACCCATTTTTATTTATTTTTTCCTTTCTTTTTTTGATTTCTTTCCACCGAATTAGGTGTTGACAACTTTAACAATATGAACCAAAGAACATTGAGCTTATATAAATGATTCTTAAGTTTGTAGCCATATGACAAAGTAAAATACTAAAAAAAACATATTTAATTGCGAAACAAGATTAATTAATAATCATCATTGATATTTCTGCGTAGGGGGTGGGGGTAATTCTGTTTGAGTGCGCCTGGAAGCGGCTGAGATCTTGATTCCAATGTCACCTACAAAGCACCGGAGGGGAAGGGGGGTCCCGGTGTAGAATCTCCGACAATCAAGTTAGTTATCGGGGAGATTGCGTGCAGGGAGAATTATGGACAAAAGTGTACCGTGTGTGTTGTAAGCTCTCTGTTGATTCTAGGATCCCTTTCAAGTAAGGGGGGAGGTAGGTATTTATACCCATATTAGTCCTGGCTATCGGGACATGTGGCACTCTAAACGGTGGCGTTAAATGCAGGCAGAGGATGATGATCACTTTTGATCCGACTCATGCTTACCGATAGAGGGCTACCGGTTAAGATAATTCCATCTGTCGTGGGAACACTCACCGCTTAGCCTCCTAGGAAACCCTACTACCACTGTGGTGGTGGGGCTATCGGGAGATACTCATTCGGGTTGTCTTCTCTGTATTATCATTACTTTCTTCCGAATGCGTTTTTGTGATTCTGCTGACAGAATATCTACTGAGGGGAAAACTCATTAATTGTTCTGAACTTCATTAAATGCGACACGTGGGGTGATGATTGCCTTTGAAATTCGTAGGTTGACGTGGCTTCTTGGCGTCCATTAAACCGGATGCAACTGTTGAGTTCTACCTCGACTACTAAAAAAGTTATTCGTATGTCAGGGTGAGTAGGCGTGTCGCCTCATTTGAACGAGAGAGTGTCTATCCACGTGTCGTGTCTTGATAGGTGTTTTTGTTGAGGGACACGAGGCTTGGGGCTATAAAAGGCGGTCTTCCCCCTCTTTTCTTCATTTTTCCTTCTCTCTCTAAAATTTCAAAAAAATTCTCCCCGCTCCTCTCCAATTCGCTCCGCCCTCTTCAGGCATCATTCTATCTTATTCTGGCGAGTTTGGTTGTGGCTGATAAAACTGCGGCCAGTTTCGCTCGTGCTTCCTAGTCCGGCAACCGTTAGAAATCGAGGACACCCCTTCGGGCATAACTAATGAGGGGGAATTGTATGATGAACTGATGAATTTTAATGCTTTTATCCCGAAAGAGGTTAAAGTGGGGCTAGCGGGTTTTGACGTTAGGTTGAACAGGGCGTTGACCGGGAACATGAGGGTTATGTATACCAGGATGTTTCAGTATGGCTTTCAGCTACCCCTTCACCCCTTGGTTAATAGTTTATTAGGTGTTTATGGTATTAACCTAGCCCAAATTACCCCCAACTCCTGGTCAGTTATCGGGGCCTTCATTCGGATATGTGAGGTCTATGGCATCCGGGGTTTGACGCTCAACTTATTCAAACACCTTTTCAATTTTCAACTCTAGAGGAGTATGGTATCTCTTGCGCCCTGATGGAGAGACAAAAGGCTCAAACCCTTTCTCTAGAAATTCCAGGGTATTGAGTCGTTCATTCATGACTAGAAGGAGAGTTTTTTTGTTGCTATGCTGCTGCCCCCCTGGTGGATTAATGGTTTCAATCGGGATTTGCTCGAAAGGGAATGGGTAAGAACCGGACCTGACGAGTTATCAGATGATGAGGTGGCCAAGCTTGAGAAGTTGCTCAGCATAAAGTGGACTTTTCATTGCCAGAATTTTGCCACCGGTTTATCCCTAACGGAAAGCCACGCTGGTGAGTTTTTGTTATTTTTGTACATACTATGATTTTTCTAACTCTGATGTTGTTCTTCTGGTTGCAGAGGTTAAACCTGATTGGGTACGAGAGTGTATGCGAAAGGGGAAGAAATAGACTTCTGACTATCCTCCTCCCAGCAAGCGTCAAGTGAAGAAAAGAGCCACCGGGGCTTCTACTTCTCGCACAAGCAGCGTCGCCACCATCCGAGATCCGATTGCCCCGGGATCCATCAATAGTCAGATTTCGGAGGTAGCTCACGTTGGTGACGCCGAACTAACGAAGACACTAGTTGTTGTTGTTGCTTTAGTTGTCGGGGATCCTTCTGTACGACCAACTCACCCGGAACCAGCAGCTCCTACCTCTTCCTCTACTGCTTCTGAAATGAAGCCTCTCCATTTCCAAAAGAGAGCCCTCAAGGCACTTGAGAGAGTCGAGAATAAGAAGAAGGATGGAGAGGGGTTCATCAACAACTCTCATGGCCAAGGTTTCTCCTCCCATCAGGCCTACTTCCTCTCCGTTCCACGTGGATCTCGAGGGGGATGATGTGCCTCATGTTTCTGAATTGTTGGGGGACGGCCCGTCTGATCCTCCTCAAACTCCTTCCCCAATGTCTTTTGGTGGTCCGGTGGCTAGCCTATCAGGTTTAGGGGTTCAGGGACCCTTGCCCATATCGCCCTCGCCCTTTAGACCCAATTTGAGAGGTGCTGGGTCTGGAAACCGCATAAGTCTGGCTATCTCTGAGCCTCCATCGGATATGGTTGTTTCTGTTGTTCCTCAACTCCATCTCAGCCGCCCACTAAACTTCCAGAGTTATTCTTTATTCCTGGCCCTCCAGTAAGTTACTCCTTTGTTTCTGACCATCATATTCGGGGTCCTACTCCTAACTTGGTCGCGTAACTCTCCTCTGCTCTTGACGGTGCTGCTGTCTACCGGTTGAATCTGAGGGAACTTGGATCCTTGGGTTGCCAGTCTTTGGGTCTGTCGAAACCCTCTGCTCGCAATGGTTTCATGCCTGTCTTGTTCTCGGAGATGGCGACTTGTCCATTTGATAGGGAGCTTTTTAACCAGATGGCGTTCAACACTCAATTTGGCCAACTCTGGGGTAGTCTGTTTGGTTCTTTCTGCCAGTTCCAATACCTGACTGAGTCTGTCGATCGTGTTCTCAAGAGGGCCACCGGTCTCCTGGCAGAGGAGCGTTTGTTGCGTAATCGTGCGGTTGTCGATTGCCAATGTTATCAGGGTGAGAATTTTGACCTCGTGAAGATGAAGAAGGAGCTTCAAAAGGCAATAGAGGGTTATCGGGAAGAATCTACGTCTGTGGTAAATGCCGAAAAGGCCAAAGTTGGGGAGCTTTCAGAGCTCAATGGTAAGCTTCAATTGGATCTGACCAAGGAGAAAGCTGAGGTTGCTTTTTTGAGATCAGAGTTGGCAGCAGAAAGGGATAGGTCTTCAGGGTTCTATGTTGAGCTAGTGGAGAAGCGAAAGGAGCTTGTGATAGTTCCCTAGAGGATATCCTGGTGGCGGGATAAGACTTTGGATGCCTTGATGGATGCCTTTGTGGAGTGTAAGGGGTCGAAGGAGCTTGACCCGGAGGCTCTTGAGCCTTTTGTGGCGAAGCATATGGCTCTGATTGCCCAAGTGATGATGAGGCGGAGGCAACGAATGAAAATCAAGCTCCTCTGGGTGCTGATGAGAACCAGGCTCCACTAGGTGCGGATGAAGAGCAAACTCCTCCAGCTGTTGATATTTGATTGTGTTTTCTCCTTTATTCAAATACAATCTTTTGTGTAATGAACTAATTTTATTTATTTTGATCTCTCGTTCTTATTCCCGTTTAATCTTTCTACGTCTTTCTGCATAGTTAGTTTTAAACTTGTGCTCATAACAAATGAACATTCTGGAATTAATGAATTTTCCAGGTGATTTACGCTGCCATTATATTGTGATATTGTGATATTGTGATATGCTTTAGTGTAGTACATATTAATTCTAACGAAAAGAAATAACGAAAAGTAGTTTACCGGTATGGGTTCCAGGAACCCAACTCTTTTCCGATGGGATGAGTGTTGTTCTTCCGGGTTTTGACAGAGCTCCTTTTGGGAGTTTGATTTTGTTTGCAACAGTTCTCTGCGTTTGACAGCTTTTGGAATAAATGCTAGCTAACACAGTAATTGCTTTAAATCGACTTTTCCAAAAGTTGTGTCTTTTCAGAGAACGGTTGTGTCTTCCTTAATGGTCGTGTCTTTCTAGGCGTCCTTCATAATTACGTTATTAATTGTTTTGAGTTGTTCCAGGCATTGCGACGTTTTCCTCGACCTTTCTTTCTTCTATAAATTGGCCTTGTGTTTTTGCAACAAAGGCCCAATTTTCTACTCTTGACTCTCTTCTTTGTAGCCCTATATTTTGAGTCCTTTTTTCCATTATGGATGAGCAAACCAAAGGACAGTTTCTATTTGTTGTTGCAGGGAGCAAGCGGAACTCTGTTCGTCATATTCAGGCAATCCGGGACATGATTCATGACACTGAGGCGGATATTCGCTATCTGGAGGGGCTTACAAACTCGATGGTGGCAAAAAGAGATGAAGATGGAGGAGGAGGATGATGCCCTGGCCATTGTGTCTTCTGTTGGTAGTTGTCTTGTTCATCTGGAGGTTTCTCTCAACATGCTCCAAAATAAGAAGGTTCTGTTAGAAAGTTACTTGCAGAGTGCTAAGTCTATTCCTGCTGAGCTTGGGTGCGTTGCACGCACCCTGGGGGACACTACGCCTTTTGTTGACGAGTAGATAGATTTCTTTATTTTTCTTTGGTTATGCAGATGTCGTATGGCTTCAATCAATAAGATTATTTCCTGTTTGATTTTTCTGCATGGATAGTTTATTTTGATCTTCCTCCGTTGTAAATGTTTCATCTGGAATGGGCCTAGATGATGTGTTAGCGTCCCCAAGGAATTGTATTTGGGTAGCCCAGTGGCATCCACTACCATTCATCCGTTTGAAGGAATCGGAGATGGGTTCGTGGATACCCCATATGCTACCATGCATCCGTTTGAAGGAACATGGAGATGAGTCCTTGCGGAGTTTTTTGTACATCTTTGAGTCATGCTACCGTGAATGTTTCTTCCGGAATGAGCCTAGATGATGTGCTAACGTCCCCAAGGAATTGTATTTGGGTAGCCCGGTGGTATCCACTACCATGCATCCGTTTGAAGGAACCGGAGATGGGTTCGTGGATACCTCATCCGTTATCATGCATCCGTTTGAAGGAACACGGAGATGGGTCCTTGTGGGGTTTTTTGTACATCTTTGAGTCGTGCCACCATGAATGTTTCTTCCGGAATGGGCCTAGATGATGTGTTAGCGTCCCCAAGGAATTGTATTTGGGTAGCCTGGTGGTATCCACTACCATGCATCCGTTTGAAGGAACCGGAGATGGGTTCGTGGATACCCCATCCGCTGTCATGCATCCGTTTGAAGGAACACGGAGATAGGTCCTTGCGGGGTTTTTTGTACATCTTTTAGTCGTGCCACCGTGAATGTTTCTTCCGGAATGGGCCTAGATGATGTGTTAGCATCCCCAAGTAATTGTATTTAGGTAGCCCAGTGGTATCCACTACCATGCATCCGTTTGAAGGAACCGGAGATGGGTTCGTGGATACCTCATCTGCTGCTATGCGTCGGTTTGAAGGAACACGGAGATGGGTCATTGCGGGATTTTTTGTACATCTTTTAGTCGTCCCACCGTGAATGTTTCTTCCGGAATGGGCCTAAATGATGTGTTAGCGTCCCCAAGGAATTGTATTTGGGTAGCCCGGTGGTATCCACTACCATGCATCCGTTTGAAGGAACCAAAGATGGGTTCGTGGATACCCCATCTGCTGCCATGCATCCGTTTGAAGGAACACGGAGATGGGTCCTTGCGGGGTTTTCTGTACATCTTTGAGTCGTGCCACCATGAATGTTTTATCCGGAATGGGTCTAGATGATGTGTTAGCATCCCCAAGGAATTGTATTTGGGTAGCCCGGTGGCATCCAATACCATGCATCCGTTTGAAGGAACCGGAGATGGGTTCGTGGATACCCCATCCACTGCCATGCATCCGTTTGAAGGAACACGGAGATGGGTCCATGCGGGGGTTTTTTTTATTTTATTTATTTGGATCGTATCTCTGCACAGAGCATAGACGCATATATTTTGGCGTGGTCGGGCGGTTAACAAGCCCTCCGCGTAGTTTTCATTCATTAATTAACAGTACCCTTGCTCTAGAATGATACAATTTTAAGTTCACGATGTTCCAAGAGTTTGGTAGTGGAGTACCGTTAAGTTATTCTAGGTGGTATGCTCCTTTCCCAATAACGCGTATTACCCAATAGGGTCCGTTCCAATTGGGGCAGAGCTTCCTCATTTTTTGTCTGGCGGCCCTGCGTTTGCGTAGTACGAGGTCATTGGTTTTTAACAATCATTCCTTCACACGGCGATTGTGATACTTGCTCATCTTGCGCTTGTAGTATAGTACTTTCAAAACTGTTTGTTCTCGCAATTCTGGTAGTAAGTCCAACTGTGCCCGCAGCTGGTCCTCGTTCTGTTCTTCGTTGAAATATTTGATCCGGAGGCTTAGGGCTCCTAGTTCTACCGACGTTATAGTTTCCGTTCCATAAGCTAAAGAAAACGGGGTCTCTCCAGTGCTAACCTTGTTCGTCATCCGGTAAGCCCACATGACATATGGTAATTCTTCCGCCCACTTCTTTCTTGCTCCCTCTAGGTTCTTCTTGATGCCGCTCAAGATAGTTTGGTTGGTGACTTCCGTTTAACCATTCGTCTGAGGATGGGCCACCGAGGAGAATCGCTGCTCAATTGTCATCTCCCTACAGCGATCGTCAAAATAGGCGCTGGTGAACTGTGTGCCGTTGTCGCTAACTAGGATTCGTGGGATCTCGAAGCACATGATCACTTGGTGTTTAAAGAACTGCCAAGTTTTCTTGGCGGTTGATATGATCCTAGTTGCGTAGGATGCGTAACGAGTACTTTTTGATCTAATTCGAAGGATTGGATTTTTGGAATGCGGAATAATTAACTCTCCTGAGTGCTTAACCCTCCTAGCAATTTATGCTAAGCAACCTAAGCTAAACAATCGAGGTTCTTAACTCGGTTCCCTAACCCTGTATTCAACTTGTGAATACCAACCTAGGTGAAACAAAATAATGGGGGTTTGAACTCTCGGTCTTCTACTTGCAAATCGACTTAAGCGTTCGGACTTAAGAAGTAACAAGGTTCACACGTGAACAATTTGAGAAAATCCTCTCTGAATTTAATTGATAAAAGGCTTAGTTTATTATGAGCACAATCGGCTCTATATATAGGCTAAACGCTAATACAAGTTCTACTCAAACTATAAGTTCTAATGCTAATAGGAATAGAAGTTCTAAATAAGAAATAACTATAGTAAGCTAAATAAATAATTAAATAACATTTCAGAAGCTCCAAGAGGTTTCCCCATCATCAGGCCAAGGTTTGGGCCGGATCGTATCAGCGGTGATAGTTGATACAACCTCAGCTTCCACCAATTTGGTGAAGTAGACTACTGCTACGATGACGTACTTGAGCTGGGGGTAGGCTTTCGGGAAAGGTCCCATGATATCAATGCCCCACATGGCAAACGGGTAGGGGTTGATTAATGCTGAAATATCTGCAGCAGGCTGTGGGGGGTTCTGGCAAACTCCTGACACTTGTGGCATGTTCTTACAAAAGTGTCACAGTCCCTCTGGATGGTGGGCCAGTAGAACCCTGCACGGAGGACTTGTGCAGTCATTGTTCCTCCTGAGACATGCATTCCACATATGCCCTCATGAATTTCCCGGAGGGTATAGTGTCCTTCTTCCTCTGAAATACAATTGGAAGTTGGATGGGTAAAGCAGCAGCAGATGAGTTCTCCCCCATAGAGGGAACATCTATCGGAACGCTTGATTATTTCTTTTCTTCGGCCACATCTATGGGTAGGTTGCGGTGTTTCAAATACTCCACTGCCAGGGTGCGCCAATCGTTAGGCTCATTGTCTATGCTTAAGGAAAGTTGTTCTTCCATAAAAGAGGGTATCGTGATTTCCTCAATCAGGACATCTCTTGGTATGACAACCCCAGAATTAGCTACTAGCTTTGCGATTTCATCGCCCTGTGTATTCTCTTCTCTAGGGATATGGTTGATCGCCACGCGGATCCCTTTCTTCTTTATTTCCGATAGCACTCGCTGTACTTTCGCTAGGTATCGGATCATTGTGGGATCCTTAGCTTGGAATTTTCTATTGACTTGATCTACGATTAATTTTGAGTCTCCTCGGATTTCCAACTGTAGATCCTCTAGTTCTACATTATCATGTACCCCCTTGGCACTTAAATCCCCTCTTATGCATAGGCCTGTCAGGAGTGCTTCGTATTCTCCTGCGTTATTGGACAATGGTTTCAAGATTCGCAGAGCGTAGCACATTTTGATCCCTGCCAGTCCGGATACGACTATGCCTGCACCGGCTGATTCTTGATTTTTCGCACCATCAACAAAGATGACCCACTTATCCCCGTAGGTTTCTGAAAATGGTAGATCCACGTCTTCCGAGTCCTCCTCCGATAACATATGTGAGAGCCCGCCTGACTTTGGGTCCTCTAGGAAAGTACATTCCGTTATGAAATCAGCCAGGGGTTGTGCCTCGATAGATAGCCTGGAATGATACTGTAGTCCATGTTGTTCTAGCTCGATGGCTCATATTACCATTCTTCAATATGCTTCTGATTTTTTAAAGATCCGCCGTAGAGGTTGGTTGGTTAGTACAATTACCGAATGAACTTGAAAATAATGCCCCATCTTCCGGGTAGCCTATACTAAAACAAAAGCCATCTTTCTATTCGACAGTATCTTACTTTCGCATCCTCAGAATCCGGTTGATGAAATAGACAGGTTTGTGGGTGCCTCATTCGTCCCGCACTAGAACAACACTTACTACCTCTTCCGCCACTCCTAAATATAGGAAAAGAGTGTCTCCGGGTTCCGAACGAGTCAGCAGAAGGTCGGAAGTGAGTTATTTCTTTAGGTCTGCAAAGGATCTCTCTGACGGGTGTCGAATCCGTTCATAAATAAAAAGATTACAACTCATCACTAAGCAGCAAAAAGGATTTGTGCATAGCGGCAAGAGGTTCGAACACAGGGACAAATCGGTCTGATCTTTATTCCTCCTGTAAATGACAAGAATCAGCCAAGGGGTGAGAGTTTGATTGGTTGAGAAACAATAAGCACGAAAATAAGATTGCATAAAAGAAAACAGTAGTGAAATAAAGAAATACATAAGAGAAAGAAAATCCCTAGTAGAGATCCTTATGTGGTGACAATTCCATGCTAGTTGATCATTGACAAAAGTATTTTCAAAACGGTTTCATAGAAGAAGTTGTGGAACCAGTTCACACTAGATTCCCTAACCTTCTACAAAAGTGAATTAAAAGAATCACTTCATTTTAAACACCCTAATCTTCCTAAGCTCATCCTAAGATTCCAACCCGCCACTTTGCTTTGGCTATGCGGAGCCTTCAACAAAGGAATCAGAAAACTTATGGAAAAGCTCAAGAGATTGATTAAAATCAGTGAGGTCCTTCTTCTAGACGTGGGAGTAATTCGTCATCCTCAAGTCTGGTCTAGTCTGGCACTTGACCCAGCTGTCACCTAGGTCGGCCCTTCTCATGGCCTTGGGATGGGATGATAGCCTAGTTCAACTCCTTCTTTCAGCTTAGACCAAGTAAATTGATATGATGCCTTTTTATGCATGTTTTTCCCTCTCTTTCAGGTCTAATTTCACACTTGATACTACTAATTTGGCTTGTTTTTCAACCACTTTGTAGATTTGGACTAAAGGGAGAAACTTGCTGAAAAGCGCGCCATTTGGATGCATTTTTGCTGATCTTACATCGTCGAGCCCTAGATGCAGTTTTGTCGTCGAGACCTACCGTCGGGACCTAGACGAGATCTTATGTCTAGGCCTAGACGAAGCACGTGGATGTTTCTTTTCGGATGACGCTTGGCCGAAGATGCTAAAAAGATTCTAGCGGGATTCCATGTGCAAATCATCCAGCTCATCAGAGAATATTCCTCTATACCATTTTGTCCCCTAGTGGGGTTGTTAGGCTATATATAGAACCTTAACTTTAGGTTAAGGGGGGCTACTCTTTAGGATACTTATCATCTTTTTAGGGTTTTCAATCATTGTAGCCACCTCTCTAACATTGGGATTTGTTCTTCCCTTATTTTTCCAGAAATTGGAGCCCCAAGCTCCAATTAGTTTTTAATCCAGATTTTCGTTTTCATCTGCACCTCTTTGCTGTTTATGTTGCTTTCTCCATCTATCTTGTGCATGATTTACAGCATGAGTGGCTAAATCTCTTAGTCTTGGCAGGGGTGTTTTAAGGATTGCAAGAGGATAGTTGGGAGGTCAAAGTGTTCTTAAAACGTGTTCATTGTTGTATCCGCTTTCTTGCCATTTTATTGTCATTTCGTGTGAGATTTGTTGGTAGTTTGATCACCTATTTGCATGTTTCTCATGAATATTGTCATTTCCATGGTAATAACTAACGTGAGGCCATGGAATAGAGTAGGCACCTGGTCCAGAGTCATCATGTCGTTTGGTCCAATCTGGCTAGGGCAAGAAACCGGTTAGGGCAGACTTCTCAGTGTCTAGCCCTAGACGTGTCTTCTCTCCACTTCACGGGCCTGTGTGTATGACCCATAAGCGTACCTTGGGCACAGTGTCACGTCCACTCCCATAAGCGTACCTTGGGAGTGACTTCTCTTAAGAAGAGAAGTAGGGAATCTCCGTGAAAATAGGGTTCCTATAGCACGTCTATGGCGTGAACGCAGTCTATCCTTGCACCGATGACCGACTAGACCTCGACGCAATCCGCCGTCTACCCCTGCTAAGATTTCTCCTTTTATCTGATTTAGTATCTTTACTTACTTTGTTATTATCTTTATTACACTTGTTAGTCTTTATCATTTTTATTGATATTCGCTTGCTTCATTTTCGCTCCCTTTTTATTTAATTATTTCGTTTGTCTAGTGTTACTTGTTATTTGCATTTTTATTCTCTATCTCAACATCAACTGCCATCGTTTGCTAGATTCGTCTAGACCGACCAAACCCCCCCCCCTTGTGTTACTTTTATGTCTGTTGCATTTTCATCCTCATCATACATTTAGGGCAAGATTAAATTTAGTCCTTCATTTTCCCTGTGGTTCGACCCTGACTTGCTGCTATATTCATTAATTTGTGCATCTAGCCTATCAGGAACTTTATAAATGCTCTATTACTTTTGACGCGCGTTTCGACGGCGCGTCATAAATGCCCCTCATACCCTGCTGAATCGTCTACCACTGTTCTCTAAGAGTGATTTAATCACAAGAGAACTGACTGAAATCATTCAAGTTAAAACATAGGTTAGCTAAGCCTAAATTCAACAAGAACAAATTGGAGTTAAAACAAGAAGGAGAGAAATATGAAAACGCTTTTATTGAAGATCAAAGAGTCTCACAACTTACTGGAATTATCAACCACCAGATCCCTATCAGGAATGGAGGTTTTTAGTTATAAAACATAATGGAAAATGATACAAGAAGTGCAAAACCGAAAATACAAAAAGCTGGAAAATCTGGAAAATGTGGAGTGCTGATTTTCTCCACCCGTTCCTCCTACTGTCTCCTCTTCTTCAGCCCGAAATTGCTATCTTAAATGGTCCTCCATCTGCCTGCATGCTCCTCTCCAAGGTCAGTCAACACTAGCTCACAAGCTCCCAAAATCTTGTCTTCAAAGTGCTTGTAAACTAGTGGGAAAATTCTCTCAAAATCAAGAAGAATGTTGTTTCATTCTTCCAAAGATGTTTGTAAGCTCATGAGAATAACAAGGAGTGGCCCAAGAAGTCTTGTGTCTGATAAAAATGAGTTCCAAGAAGACAAGAAATGCACTCAAGAATAAATAATTGTAGCACGAAAAATCATGGTGAGTGCAGGTCCAGCTGGAATTCCGCTAGGTCGCTTCTTGTCAAGGCCTAGAGGAGAGCTGATTTCGGCAAAATGGTGAAGTGGCCTTGGGACGAATGGACCAGATTCAAGGCAGCAAAGCTGAAAACGAAACTCCATCACCAAATGATTGATTTAAGCTCTGATCTTCAAGCTTTCTGCTCCTTTCCTTCAGATTGATGTACCAAAGGCTGTTTATAGAGAAAGGAAGCAAAAGAGCTTAAAGTAGCATAATTATTATCTCAATTAATAATAAATGAGACAATAAAACATCCAAAATAAACCATCAATCATATTCCCCCACTCTTAATCCATGCTTGCCCTCAAGCATGAACTAAGAACACAAAAAACACCCACAAACAACACACAAACAACACCCCCTTTGAACAGAAATTAAATCCTTAGACTTGACTCAAGCAAACACCTCAAAAATCAACTCTTTCAAGCAAGATTCAACACACCAAACATCACAAATGAGCAAATAATCAGATAGTTGCATGATAGCCTGTTGTTCAACCAGAAAATACAAACCTAGAGCCTCTGTTTTCTCCTCCTTCGACTCTAAATCCAATCACTGCCGCTGACACTCATGCAAAAATAGCTAAAAACGCAAGCAACAAGTGAAGAGAAAAACTGAAACACGAAGTGAGCCAAAGGCTTCTTTTATTCTCCTTCACTTCTTTTATTCTATTTTTTTCTTTTTCTTCTTTTTTTTTTCTTTTCTGATTTTCTTTTTCTTTTTCTGTTTTTCTCTTCTTCTTTCCGCATTCCCTTCTTTTTTCTTTTTCTGTTTTCAACTTTCCTCCTTTCCACAATCCCATTTTTTCTAAATCAAACACATGCACATGCAGACTTGATTCTCACCATGGTGCTATGATCGGTCCAACAACGGGAGTTAGCACACAACCGACCGGAAGTTTCTCCAAAATGGGATGATAGTGCCGAACCACCAACATCGTGCAGTCCGGAGGGTATGATGAGGAGTCACACACAAGAAATTTAAAGGGTACACAAGCAAGCAAAATTAAAGGACTTAGCAGCAATGAGAGGATAGGATCTTCATCCCTAGGCATTGGGATGAGAAGACAGATTAGCTCTAGCAAGGCACTTCCTAGGACAGCAATACTAATCATACATCTATGGGAATAAATGCTCAAATTGCAAGGTCTGATGTGTTTAATATTGCAGGACAGAGTTGATAAATCAAGTGTGTGCATAAGACAAGTTTTTGGGATTAAATTCCATGCAAAAAGGGGTGGAACACAACAAAAAGGAAAACAACTCATGCAAACATAAAAACAGGTAGTTGCGCATGCATAATTAATTGAAACAAACATGCAACAAAAGGAAATACAGAAAAAACATGCATAAAAATTAAAATGAAAATCAAACATGCATTAAAACATAAAAACACGAAAGTGTCTCCCCCACACTTAAAGGACACATTGTCCTCAATGTGTAAGAGACCACACAAGGCAACCAACAGTAACCAAACATGCAGATCAGATACAAACAGAAAATAAAATAACAAACAGTAAAAGAAATAATAGTTCAAAGACAAATAAAGAGAAAATAAATAAATAAAATCGAGGGAGGGCATAATCTTGGGTGGGGAGGTGCTGGAACGAGGAGTGCACACTCTAGGATGCCAAGGATTTTGGCCTGGAGGCGGCTGCTCTAGTGCTGCACACAGAGGACTGAAATCTGGACAGAAAAATAGGGAGAACAGGGTGCAGGATTTTGACCACTCATGTCATGGTCTAGGGACGAGCTACCTGCACTGGAAAATTCCAAAAATCCTTTATTATGCAGAAAAAATGACTAACTAGAAATAAAAACGAAAATAACAAAATGAAAACAGAAACGGAAGGAACATGGGTTGCCTCCCATGCAGCGTCCCTCTTTATAGTCTTGGACTAGACATTGAGCGTCACTTTGTCAACCAATCCTACATAATGCTTTGAATGCACGAAGTTTGATGAGAATGATTTCATTTCGTGCATGGTTCTCTAGCAACAAAATCTGCATGTAACCATAAAATGATTCAAATTCTGGTTCAGGTTCATGCACAATAAAAATAAAATAATGGTTGTGAATAGAGGGCAATTCCATAAAGGGATCAATATAATCAAAGAAATTTAAATCTTCCCTTTCAAACACAACCGTTTGTGGATTCTCAACCACTTTGATTTCTTCCTCAATCTTCCTCACATCCTCCTCCAGCTTGATGCTACAACAAGTGTCCACAAACTTCGTCTCCTGCTCCAGTGACGTGCTGGAATGAGTTTGGGTCTGATTGGACTGCTTTGGTTGAGTGGCAACTTCTGCTGAATTTTCTGGTTCTGGGTCATTCATCTCTAGGCCTTGGGACGAATCAGCCTGCTCGGGCAGATTTTTGTTGCTCACAAAAGTGGCAGTGCTATCATCAGATTCCACATTTGGTTGGAAGTTTGAAGGTATGCATCTCTGTCTTTCCTGCTCAAGTGCAAGTTCTCTCATTTGCTTCGCTAACCTTGCTAAATTCTCCTCTGTTTCCTGCATAAATGGAATTAAGGTTTTCATTAAAATTTTAGAAACAATAGGTACTTGGCTAGGTTGCGGAGGCTGGAAATATTGATAATCAGGAACTGATTGCACTCCATAATCTAATCTTTGTTGGTTCCACCAAGTGGGATAAGGAGTACATAAGGATGGATTATAATTTGGCTCATATCCCCACTATGGCGGACCAAAACATCCTTCATGGCTGGACACATCTCCCGCATCAAAACTTTGAGGAATAGGGGCTGATTGAGAAAAATAATTGAAATTGCTCATAAAAAAGAAAACTAAAAATTGTCACAAACAAGAAAAACGAAAATCAGTACACCGTTGTCCCCGGCAACGGCGCCAATTTATGACGGGTGTCGAATCCGTTCATAAATAAAAAGATTACAACTCATCACTAAGCAGCAAAAAGGATTTGTGCATAGCGGCAAGAGGTTCGAACACAGGGACAAATCGGTCTGATCTTTATTCCTCCTGTAAATGACAAGAATCAGCCAAGGGGTGAGAGTTTAATTGGTTGAGAAACAATAAGCACGAAAATAAGATTGCATAAAAGAAAACAGTAGTGAAATAAAGAAATACAGAAGAGAAAGAAAATCCCTAGTAGAGATCCTTATGTGGTGACAATTCCATGCTAGTTGATCATTGACAAAAGTATTTTCAAAACGGTTTCATTGAAGAAGTTGTGGAACCAGTTCACACTAGATTCCCTAACCTTCTACAAAAGTGAATTAAAAGAATCACTTCATTTTAAACACCCTAATCTTCCTAAGCTCATCCTAAGATTCCAACCCGCCACTTTGCTTTGGCTATGCGGAGCCTTCAACAAAGGAATCAGAAAACTTATGGAAAAGCTCAAGAGATTGATTAAAATCAGTGAGGTCCTTCTTCTAGACGTGGGAGTAATTCGTCATCCTCAAGTCTGGTCTAGTCTGGCACTTGACCCAGCTGTCACCTAGGTCGGCCCTTCTCATGGCCTTGGGATGGGATGATAGCCTAGTTCAACTCCTTCTTTCAGCTTAGACCAAGTAAATGCCCCTCATACCCTGCTGAATCGTCTACTACTGTTCTCTAAGAGTGATTTATTCACAAGAGAACTGACTGAAATCATTCAAGTTAAAACATAGGTTAGCTAAGCCTAAATTCAACAAGAACAAATTGGAGTTAAAACAAGAAGGAGAGAAATATGAAAATGCTTTTATTGAAGATCAAAGAGTCTCACAACCTACTGGAATTATCAACCACCAGATCCCTATCAGGAATGGAGGTTTTTAGTTATAAAACATAATGGAAAATGATACAAGAAGTGCAAAACCGAAAATACAAAAAGCTGGAAAATCTGGAAAATGTGGAGTGCTGATTTTCTCCACCCGTTCCTCCTACTGTCTCCTCTTCTTCAGCCCGAAATTGCTATCTTAAATGGTCCTCCATCTGCCTGCATGCTCCTCTCCAAGGTCAGTCAACACTAGCTCACAAGCTCCCAAAATCTTGTCTTCAAAGTGCTTGTAAACTAGTGGGAAAATTCTCTCAAAATCAAGAAGAATGTTGTTTCATTCTTCCAAAGATGTTTGTAAGCTCATGAGAATAACAAGGAGTGGCCCAAGAAGTCTTGTGTCTGATAAAAATGAGTTCCAAGAAGACAAGAAATGCACTCAAGAATAAATAATTGTAGCACGAAAAATCATGGTGAGTGCAGGTCCAGCTGGAATTCCGCTAGGTCGCTTCTTGTCAAGGCCTAGAGGAGAGCTGATTTCGGCAAAATGGTGAAGTGGCCTTGGGACGAATGGACCAGATTCAAGGCAGCAAAGCTGAAAACGAAACTCCATCACCAAATGATTGATTTAAGCTCTGATCTTCAAGCTTTCTGCTCCTTTCCTTCAGATTGATGTACCAAAGGCTGTTTATAGAGAAAGGAAGCAAAAGAGCTTAAAGTAGCATAATTATTATCTCAATTAATAATAAAGGAGACAATAAAACATCCAAAATAAACCATCAATCACTCTCGCATTCTTCCGTCCATCCGAATGGGGCGTCTTTGCGGAGCAACTTAAAGAAGGGGAGGCATCTTTCCCCTTGCTTGGAGATGAATCTGATCAGTGCCTTCATCTTTCCCGTTAGCCTCTGAACATCTTTGGCGTTCCTGGGAGATACCATATCATGGATTGCGGTAAGTTTGGAGGGGTTGGGTTGAATACCCTTTCGGCTTACCATGTACCCTAGGAACTTTCCCGTTTGAAATGCAAACATGCATTTTTTGGGATTGACTTTCATGCCATACCGTCGCATGACCCCGAATGTCTCCTCCAAATTAGTTAGATGAGTGCTAAAGCTCTTACTCTTCACCAGCATGTCATCTACATATATTTCCAGGTTTCGGCCAATTTGATCCTTGAAGATTTTGTTGGCGGTTCTCTGAAATGTAGCCCCCGTATTCTTCAGACCGAATGGCATGGCCTTGTAGCACTAAGTGGCCACCGGTGTAATGAAAGTTGTCTTCTCTTCATCTTCTAGTGCCATAGGAATTTGGTGGTACCCGGAGTTTGCATCCAAGGAACTCAGGTATTCGTATCTTGTTGTTTGGTCCACCAGTTGTTCGATTCGAGGTAGCAGATAACAGTCTTTCAAGCATACTTCATTCAAATATGTAAAGTCTATGCATATCCTCCATTCACCATTGGGTTTGGGAACCACCACCGGGTTCGCCAACCAGGGAGGGTATTGAACTTCGTGGATGAAGTTTGCTTGTAAAAGTTTGGCCACATCTTTCTCAATGGCGTCTGCCTTTTCCTTTGAAAAGGATCGACGCTTTTGTTGTACTAGCTTTGCCTCCGGGTTAACATTTAACAGGTGCTCCGCCACTTCTCTCCGTATACCGGGCATATCTGATGGTACCCATGCAAATTCCCCTATGCATTTGTTAAGTAGGCATGACAGTTGCTCCCTCTCTTCTTGGTTTAACTTCTCGCTAACCAAGAAGTTACCTGCAGTTACTCCTTCTACCGATATTAGAACCATTTGTTCTAATGGTTAGGTATGTTTCTCATCCTGTTGGTCAAAAGGATCCGTTGTTATATAGACATATCGGTCGCACTAGCCAGTCGTCATGGTGAAATAGCATTCTGCCACTAACTTTTGATCGCATTTGATTGTGACGACTCCTTCCCATGATGGATATTTCAACTTCAGATGCCGTTGGGAAATGAATCCTCCAAAGGTGTTCAAAAAAGGGCGGCCCAAGATGACATTATACGGTAGATTAAGGTCGACGACCATGAACAATTATCGCTCCGTTCTTTTTGATTCATCTTCTCGGAAGTGAACCGGAAGATACGTTACCCCTACTATCGGGAAAGGTACTCCGTCTACCCCAATTATGGGTTTCTGGCAAGGTATTAGTTCTAATGCAGGCCTTCGCATCAACTCGTAGGCCGCGAGTGATAGAAGGTTGGCGGCGCTTCCGTTGTCAATGAGGGTTCTTCTAGACCTTGAGTACCTCCTGCTATCAAGTTTATCAGGATGCATCCGTCCTGATCGATCCCTAGTACCTCTTTATCCTTGGTTCTTGGTATGTCTATTGCATTAGCCCCGGTAGCCCCAGACCTTACTTTAGGTCTTGTACTGTTATCCACCCAGTTGTCATGGTTAAACGTTCGTGCTCCAATGGCATATTTCCCTAAGTATCCATCCAAGATTAATCTTTCAATGGCTACATTTAGCATCTTGCCCCTTCCGTGCTATGGTCGTTGGCTTTGTGAAAACGGCAATACATATCTCCTCGGTCGCCCATGTAAGCTCCTACTTTGTTGGTGGGAAAAGGAATCAGCAGGCCTTTGCTATCTACTATTGCTAGGATCTCTGCCCGGGGAATGGTCAACAGTGTGGTCTTGAAGTTGAGATCCGTTAATCTGGCCAATCGAGGGTCGATTTTTCTAGTTGTCGTCTTCCGGGGAATATATTCTCTTGGATCTCTCTGAGGGGATGCTACTGTCGGGGTGGGCTTTCGAGGCTCTTGTTATTTTGGTTTCATTTTTTGGTAGTCCGCTTCCTCCATCTTGGAATAGTTGTGCGCCTTGACCCTTAGAAGGTCTAAGGTTTTCGGGGGATCCGTCGTAAGTAAATCCTCCAACTTCCCATACCCACAGTTTTTTTTCATGGCCTCTACCACGAAGTCGACAGTGGTGTCCTGGGTTTGGCCCATTTCTAAGTTAAAACGGTCCAAGTACATTATGAGGGATTCGCCCTGCCTCCGGATGATATCGAATAAAGTCGCGGAAGACTTTTTCAACGGGATGTAGGTGCTGAACCTTCCTAGGAAATTTTCTTCGAACTGTGCGAAATTATCCACGTAGCCAGGCGGTAGTGCTTCGATACAAGTGCTAGCCATCCCGGATAGGGTAAGCACGAACATTTGACACAGGGCTTGATCCCTTCGTGTATGGAACATAACATGGTTTTTTACACGGGTTAAGTGGCTAATGGGGTTTGAGAGACCGGTATAGACATTTGTAGGGAGTTTCAATCATCTGCTGACTTGAAGCTTCCATACTCGATAAGTTAATGGATTTTTTGGGTTGAAGTCCCTCTCTCCATGATGGCGGGATGTCCCCACAGATTGGGACTTCTCCCGATAGCTAGGTTGGTCTCCCCCCCCCCCCCCCCCCCGACTGTGTTGTCATTCTACCGTGGAGTAGAGTCGTACTGGTGATCTGTCTCGACTTTTCTACCGTCTTGTCTTATTCCGTGGGATCTCCTAGAGATTGGACGAATAGGACCAGCCATACTCTGGCGAGCGTCATGGTGATCACCCACCATATTGTCCAGGTATCCCTCTTGCACCCTAGGAGGATTCCCGTCGGGAGGTACACGGCGTTCTGCTATCCTTTGATGTGAGCACTGACACTGGCTTCCTTTCGGGGCCAGGTTGACCGCAGAGGGAGCTACCGATTGATGGAGGGCGAAGGAGGGCATCGCCTGAGGGATGACAAGTTGCGGAATAAACTGTTGAATTGGTAGCGGGGTAGTGGAGAGAATATACATGAGATTGTTAATTCTCTGTCGTAGGACTGCATTGGATTCGGGGGGAGAACTGATGCCGGTAGGAGTGTTCGTCGGTTTTTTCCGAAATTCCGAACTTCCGAACTTTCAATAACCAAAATTCCAAAATTCTAAAATTTCATTCCGTTCCGAAGTTCTATTTTTTAGAAACCGAACTTCCGAAACCGAACTTTTAAGTTCGGAAATTCGGTTTTCTGAAAAAAAACTGAAATTCCGAAACTTTCTTACAAATATCAAATCTGAAAAAATCAGTACCAAATCCACTCACTTGGGCATTTTTACAAACACATGATATGCGTAGCAAAAATCAGCCACACAACAACAAATTAACTCCAGCCTTAGCCACCCAATCAAAGAATAGTGCCTAATTGCATCATATCAATCAAACCAGAAGGTAAATCCACCACTACAACAACTTGGTATCAAATGCAGAAAACCCCACTTGCTTGCTGAAATCAAGCAAAACCCAGAAACCCAGAGCATCATTTTTTAGGATTGAAAGAACTTACCTTTCCTATTTCCAGCAACCAATCCAATGACCCTTATCTTCAAATTAAAAAATGAAACAAAATCACGGCCATCCATCACCGCCACCGACCCTCACCCTCTCAACCACCGGCACCCGATCTGCACAACCACTCTCGACATAGCAATAGATATGGAAAGAATAGAACAAGGAGATGAAAGGGATTGATGAAATTAAAAAGAAAATAGTTGGAAGAAAGAGGGAGGTGAGGAATGAGGATTATGAGGGGAAGCAGAGATTTGAGAGGAAGAGATAATGAAAGGTTTAGTTAAAAGAAAAACAAAGAATTGGAACGAGAGAGAGGAATGAGGGGAAGCTTTGTTGTAGGCTTGTCCCCTGTTGGTGGGTCGTGGCCCAAGAAAAACAATGCATAGCAACTTATATATTGGAAGTAACGGAATTTCGGAAGTTCGAAAATCCGAACTTTTGCTCACCCATTCCGTTCCGTTCCTATTTAAAGTTCGGTTTCGGAATTTCCGAAACTGAACTTTAAATAACCGAAATTTTTCTTCCGAACTTCCGGAATTTCGGTTTCGGAATTTCGAAAAACCGAAACCGAAATTCCGATGAACACCCCTAGATGCCGGCAAGATTTGATATGGGTGTACTGACATTCGAGAGACTGACATCCAGGTTAGAGAAGTAGTTGGGTGGGTGGCCCATCGGAGCCCAGGTATTGGCTAGGTTAGATCCAGGAATGGGTGTGGTTGGAAAGGTAATTTCTGGGCTGGAGAAGTTGAGTTGTCAGTTGACCGCAACTGACGTGATGGCGTCGTTTGGTCTAGGAATAGGGCAGGTTGTGGTGGGGAGGTTGGTTTCTTATCCGGAGAGTATATTTAGGAAACGATTGGTTAGTATTGAGTTTGCCCCAACTAGGGTCATGGGTGGAGGATTAGCGAGGAGATCACGCGATGCAAGGAATACTTCGAAAGCGCTGCTAGGCAAGACCGATGGGAGATCATGATTGGACGTCATTCGAAGGATGTTTTGAAGGAGGAAAAAGAGCTTGGATTTTGAAGTAGGCTCACCTAAAGGATCCAAAGCTCTCGACAAGAGCACCAAAATGATATTCCTGCGTAGAGGGTGGGGGTAATTCTATTTGAGTGCGCCTAGAAGTGGCTGAGATCTTGATTCCAATGCCACCTACAAAGCACCGGAGGGGGGGTCCCCGGAGTTAGTTATCAGGGAGATTACGTGCAGGGAGAACTATGGACAAAAGTGTATCGTATGTGTTGTAAGCTCTCTGTTGATTCTAGGATCCATTTCAAGTAAGGGGGGAGGTAGGTATTTATACCCATATTAGTCCTGGCTATCGGGACACTTGGCACTCCAAACGGTGGCGTTAAATGCAGGCGGAGGATGATGATCGTTTTTTATCCGACTCATACTTACCGATAGAGAGCTACCGGTTAAGATAATTTTGTATGTCGTGGGAACACTCACCGCTTGGCCTCCTAGGAAACCCTACTACCGCTGTAGTGGTGGGGCTATTGAGAGATACTCATTCAGGTTGTCTTCTATGTATTATCAATCATCATGGCTCGTTATGAGATCAAGATGCTGTGCAGCATCTTATTATTGTCAACTTTAACAATATGAACCAAAGAACATCGAGCTTATACAATTGATTCTTACGTTTGTAGCCATATGACAATAAAATACTAAAAAAAAACATATATAATTGCGAAAGCCTTTTGGGTTCTAAAACAAGATTAATTAATAATCACCATCATGGCTCGTTATGAGATCAAGATGCTGTGCAGCATCTTATCATTGTCATTCCTTATCTTGTTTTCGGAATCCGCAATTGCATCGGATGTTCAAGATTCCGACCATACCCCACCCAGGAGCGCTAGGAAGGACCCTGATTGCGGCGGGGTGAAATTGGATATTCGTAAAAAATATGTAAATAATTTTTTATTTTACTAACTCTCTCTCATTTTTATTCGGTTATCTTCTCTACCTCTTTCAAATATAAAATTAATCTTATTGGACGAGTATTTTTCTGCATTCACTAGTTATTAATTTAATTTGTTGGTTGCAGGTGACGATGGATAACGGGATACTCCGAATCACGTTAACAAATCCGGGGGGAGATATATTTGGAATACACTACAATGACCGCCGTTACAATTTGCTCCAAGTTTCTAATAAAACATGGTTTGGAAGAAAACATATGACGGCATTTAATGGAGGGTAAGGTTATATATATATATATATATAATTACTCAATTTCTTATTATTAGGGGCAAAAAATAATTTTAAGTAAATTAATTACTCATCCATTTTAAGATATTGGGATATCGTTTGGAACGGAGACGGTGTTACACGAAGGAAAGGTGAAATAGAAAGGTATTTAAATTATCTAAATGTTTCGTCAGAGATATTCATACACTCAAGATTATATCGTTTTATTAATAAATTAATAACATCTAAAATGTTTTTTTTTTTGGTCTGCAGCGTGGAAGGAACATGTATGAAGGTGGTGTCGCAAAATGAAGAAAAAGTAGAGTTATCATTTAAAAGAGAGTGGGATCTCTCCATGACGGGGGAGCTTGCTCCGGTGAATGTTGACAAAAGGTATAAACTTGCTCAGTTTTTGAAACTAATTAGCATATCTTTACAATGATTTTTATATATACATATATGGTCAAATATAGAGTTTTTAATACATGGAGATCCTAAATTTAAATAATCGTATTAATTTGGGTCTTATACTCATTTTCGGTTCAATTTGGACCCTCTACTCACTTAAACTATTATTTTAGACTCTAGGCAGCTTCGACCCTTCCTGACCAAGGGTAACAAATTTGTGACCATTGCTCAGCCAAGGGTCAGAATTCGTAACCCTTGGCCGAGCAATAGTCACAAATTACCTATTTTATGTTTTAAAAAAATAAGTCATATATTTAAAGATTTTTTTTACTTCATTTCAAAATAAAATAATTTTAAATTAAGATTTTTTTAGCTTAAATATAAATTTTATTACCATAAATTCATTACTTAGTTTATTAACTTAAATATAAATTTTATTACCATAACTTTTAATCATATTTTATTGGCTAAATTATAAATAAATAAAAAACTGGTGAGTAGAGGCCCCAAATTGAACAAAAAAAATGAGTATAAAGCCCAAATTAATACGATAATTTGAGTACAAAGCCTCCACATATCAAAAACCTGATTTTTTTAGTCCAAACGGGGCACGAGTCAAATGAAGATCGGGCGGGCGGGTCGACCCAATGGCAGGATGACATGTCACTCACCACGTGGCATGCCACGTCAGCATGTTGTGACGTGGCTGGTTGCGCAGGCTTGGAGTTGCCCAAGGTCTAAAATGACAGGTTTTGGTGAATAGATGACCCAAATTAAATCGAAAATTAATATATGGCTCAAATTAATTCATTTGAGTGCAGAATCTCCACATATCAAAAGTCCGTAAAATATAATAGATTTCTAATGAATATTATGAAAAAATAATTTTTTTTTTATGATAATAATAATTTTTATATTTGTGTTCTTTTTTAATTAAAAATGTTTCAGATATGTAATGCTTAAAGGGTCATCAGGCTTTTACACCTACGCCATTTACAAACACTTGAAGGAATGGCCACCTTTTGAGATTGATAATATCAGGCTCGCTTTCAGGCTCAACAAAGACAGGTAAATATATATCATTTTATACTTGCAAACTTTAATTATTTGTATTTTATTTTCCCTAAAAAGTTAAATTCACAACAAACAAAAAATTAAAATGCTGTGAAATTGAACACAGGTTTCATTACATGGCCATAGCAGACAATAGGAAAAGATTAATGCCCCGACCTCAAGATCGGTTTCCGGACAGAGGGCAAGTTCTAGAGTATCCTGAGGCCGTACGACTTGTCAATCCTATTGACCCCCAATTTCAAGGAGAGGTAATTACTTCACTAAATATGTTACTAATTAGACCCTCTATTTACAAAAAAGAAGAAGAGACATATTAAATGCTTCCATGACACGTGTCAATTAATTATTTTAGGATATTAGACAAAAACATTATCAAATTGGTCTGCTATGAACGATAATTGAAATCGAGGAGATCCCAAGCTAGCATATAAGAACGATGATTAGAAGCATTTCACTCAGTTAGAATTTTGCACACGTGTGATAATTAGGTAGCCAACACTTTACAGCACTTATTGATCGAGGGTCTAATATAACAATTTATTCTAAATACATGGGATAAATAAACTTAATATTCGATTTTTTGATCAATTAGGCTGACTTTTGGTCAATTTTATTAATGAAGTATTAATTAAGATTGACATTTGATCAATTAGGTTGATGACAAATACCAATACTCGTGCCAGAGCAAAGATAACCAAGTCCATGGGTGGATATCCAACAACCCACACGTCGGATTTTGGCAAATCACACCCAGCAACGAGTTTCGATCCGGTGGGCCCACTAAACAATTGCTTACCTCCCACGTGGGCCCGGCCACCCTTTCTGTGAGCCCATTCATTCTTCTCTCTTTCTTTTTTCTATTTTTTTCTTGCAAAATAATTACTAAAAAATTATGATTAAGGTTGTTATTAATTAATTAATTAGAGTTAATGATGCACCAGGTTTTCCACAGCACTCATTATGCAGGAAAGGATATGGTAATGAGATTTGGGCCAAATGAGCCATGGAAGAAAGTGTTCGGCCCAATCTTCATCTATCTTAATTCTTTGTCATCAGGAGACAAGAACCCAATTTCTCTTTGGAAGGATGCTAAGCAACAGGTCCGTCCAAAACATTTTACTTTGTTTAAAATTCTAAGATTAGTCATTACATTTGTTTTTTATTAAAATTGATTTTCATGTTTATATAATGGATTGAAATTGATCATCATATTTGTATAATTTACTGAAATTAATCAAATTGATTTAATTTAATTATTTGTATTTATAAAAAATTTCAAAAAAAATGTTATTCTTTTATTAAAATCCTATATTAAATTAATAACAAACATAAAAAAAACTATTTTTTTAAAATTATTTTGACCATGTTATCATATCATATAAAAATCAATTTCGGCCGAAGACAAATATGAGGACTAATTTTAAAATTTTTAAAAAATGTAGAGACTAAAATAAGTATTTAGCAATGAATAAATAAATAAATACAATTGCAATTAATTAAATTTTTGAAAACAAATAATAAAAAAAACTCTTTTGATTTCGTAACCAATAAAATTTAATTTTCAGATGATGCATGAAGTTCAAAGTTGGCCCTATGATTTCTTGGCCTCAAAAGACTTTCCATCATCTATTCAGAGGGGCAAGGTCAGCGGCAGATTACTAGTCCTAGACAGGTACGGATTCAACAAATTGGTGAAGAAAATATTTACAATTGCTAATTTTGTAACGTTGGATTTTTATTTTATTTTTTTAGACAGAGGTGGGATTCGAACTTCGGTGGTTACGGCAGCATCAAACCAGGAAATGGTGCCTATGTGGGTCTTGCGCCCCCAGGAGATGCTGGTTCTTGGCAACTAGAATCAAAGGTGGTGGATTCGAACTCGAGACTATTTTGCTACCAGCCGATCGGCACAATTTTTTGTGTTTAAATGCAGCAACTAAATCCAAGAACCGAGAATAATTAACACAATCCAATCTTAATTATCATCAGGGATACCAGTTTTGGGCCAAATCCAATGAAGATGGTCAGTTCAAAATCAATGGTATTAGGGCTGGTGACTACAATCTTTATGCTTGGGTGCCTGGATTCATTGGAGATTATCACTACAAAGCTGTCATTACCATAAGAACAGGTCTCGATCATTATTATTATTAATATTATTAATTTCTTTTTTGGGTTTCTTGATTTTATAGATTTTGATGAAAAAAACAGGTGATTGTACTGATCTTGGTGATCTTGTATACGAGCCGCCAAGGAATGGCTCTACAGTTTGGGAAATTGGAATTCCTGACCGCTCTGCTGCAGAATTTTTCATCCCAGATCCTAATCCAAACTATACAAACAAACTTTATCTCCATCAGGAAAAGTTTAGGCAATATGGGTTATGGGAAAGATACACAGATTTGTTTCCAGATGGAGATTTGATCTACAGGGTTGGTGCTGATGATTATACCAAGAACTGGTTTTTTGCTCAAGTTCCCAGGTCTGATTTCCACTTGTTTTGTTGTTTGTTAATGTTTTTTGAGCGAGTTGAGATTCCAACTCGAGTCCTACTTATACTTTTGACGCGTTATGTTTATTACGTTTGTGTTGAAGGAAGATGGGCAATAACACATACCAAAGAACTACATGGCAAATAAAGTTCAACTTAGATGAAGTACAAAAGAATGGAACATATTTTCTTCGTTTGGCTCTTGCAACTGCACATGTTTCCAGACTAAATGTAATGTTCATTCAAATTCACGTATAATACTATATTTTTATGTTTATGGGTATCGGAGATTGATCTCGTTCGAGCACTGTCAGCACCCAGTATGGTGTTCTTCGTTCCATTTGACTCGAAATGTTGGTGTTCTTTCTATGTTTATGACTGAAAGTGTTGGATTGATTTCTTATTTTTTGTTGTTGAAGGTTTGGGTTAATGATCCAACAACAACATATCCTCAATTTACAACTGGAGTGATTGGCAAGGACAATACAATTGCAAGACATGGCATCCATGGGATTTACAGGCTGTACAGTGTGGGTATATCTGGTGATCAGCTTTTGGAAGGAGAGAACACCATTTTTCTGTCACAAGGAAGAAGAATCCTTAGCCCTTTTCAAGGCTTTATGTATGACTACATTCGTTTAGAAAGTCCGTTCTGATAGGAGAAGATGTTATATGTTGTCGCCAAACTGTCGCACCCAATCAACCCAAAATAGGAGAAAGAAAAAAGTTTAATTTAAACGAATTTTGAAATGTGAATACTATATATATTGCCCAATTCTCCTTTTTTGTCAGTTCTTGTATGGAAATATCAAATTAAAAAAAAAAAAAAAAATCCTTTTTTCTTTTTTCTTTTTCCTCTTTCTTTCTTAAGAATTCAGCTCACCAAACAAATTGGCCAGAAAGTAAAGTAAAGTGATACTTAACGAAGTGGGGAAAATAAAACTTTTTCTGTAATTCAAAGATTCTGTTCTGCTTCTTATATATTTCTCCAAGTTACTAAATCCAAGAACCATTTTCCTGTTTCCCTCCTAAGAATTTTTACTTCCTATTCTAAGATTCCTTGGCAGCAGAAACTGCGAAGAACGTCCAGAGATATACATACATGTCAACTTCAGGGGTGCAATTGCATGTTACAGATAAATATGTAACCTCACTTTTACCCATAAGCAAGCTACTTGTAACACTTGTGAATTTTTCCAGAGAAATTTGGGAGTTACAAATTTGCATATACATGCAGGTGGTGATGGATAATGGCATACTTCAGGTCACCCTATCAAATCCAGGAGGAATTGTCACAGGAATACAGTACAATGGCATCGACAACCTGCTCGAAGCCCTCGATGACGAAGTCAATAGAGGGTCAGCTGTAAAATTTATCTCCTGATTAGAAAATTTTCGCTGTTATCAATGTTTTTTTTCCATCAGATAGAAACTTATGACTCTGGATTAAATTTTTAGGTACTGGGATCTTGTTTGGAGTGAAGCAGGAAGCAGAGGAACAACAGGAACATTTGATGTGTATGTCTATCCACTCTTCCTCTTTTCCAATTGGACAATCAAACAATGTCATTGTTTCCTTCTTTCTTATAAGAATTTGGAATCTTTATTTGGTATGCAGCTTTCAAGGGACAAGTTTTAGAGTTATAGTGGAAAATGAGGACCAAGTTGAAATATCATTTACAAGGACATGGGATACCTCAACAAAGATGGTTCCTCTAAACTTAGACAAAAGGTATACATATATGTTTGTTATGCTCATTTTCAGTACCACACATTTAAATCTCACCTCCGCATATCGAAAAGAATGTTCATTTTGGTGTCAAGAATTAATTGGATTTGATGATGTTACTTTTTGAGGTTTATAATGCGTAGAGATTCTTCAGGATTCTACTCCTATGCCATATTTGAGCATTTAGCAGAATGGCCTCCTTTCAACCTCCCACAAACTCGAATGGTGTTCAAGCTCAGAAAAGACAAGTGAGAAAGATTTCCCTCTGATTATACTGTTGCTTATGCTGATAATATCTCGATTAGACAATATTTTTACATTTTCTGCTACTAGGTTTCATTACATGGCCGTAGCAGACAACAGACAAAGATACATGCCACTTCCTGATGACCGATTACCAGGAAGAGGACAGCAACTGGACTTCCCAGAAGCAGTCTTGCTTGTTGATCCAGTGGAGCCTGAGTTCATAGGAGAAGTACTAATTACTACTACTTAGCTGTCATCATAAGATTACAAGTAAATGTAGGTTTACAAAGTTGTGCTGTGATGGTAGATGTTGATTTGGCCAAATTTCTGTGTACTAGGTGGATGACAAATACCAATACTCATGTGAGAATAAAGATCTTCAGGTTCATGGATGGATATGCTCCGACCCACCTGTCGGATTCTGGCAAATTACTCCCACCATTACCGAGTTCCGATCTGGTGGACCGCTAAAACAGAACCTGACCTCTCATGTTGGCCCCTACACTCTTGCGGTGAGAGTGAGACTATTTCCATTTGGTTATTTTAGAGCTACCATACATTTGTTGTCAGTTTACAACATTTTTTTAGCAGAGATTTCTCATTTTTTAATGTAAACTGCATAAAACAGATGTTTCTTAGTGCTCATTATTCTGGGGAGGACCTGGTGTTGAAACTGAATCCAGGTGAGGCATGGAAGAAAGTTTTTGGACCAGTCTTTATGTATGTCAACTCTACCACGCTGTCTAAAGATGCCGCACTTTCTCTATGGAATGATGCGAAAGAACAGGTTCAAGAATTCTTAGCCTGCATTTAATCTAAAACATGCTTGTCAGTACATACAAGTTGCTAACAGGAATCTACTCTCTCAGGCATTGATGGAAGTTCAGAGTTGGCCTTACAGCTTTCCAGTTTCGGACGATTTTCCAACTTCAGATCAAAGGGGTAAAGTTAATGGCAGATTACAGGTTCAAGATAGGTATCTCTTCAGCAATAATATGTACGATTTTTCGAGGATTTTCTTTTGTCCTGTCAGGATTCTATGATGTAGCAATCTTCTTATTAGGTATGTCAGTGATGGGTCCATACCTGCAAATGGTGCTTATGTAGGCTTAGCACCACCAGGAGAAGTTGGATCATGGCAAAGAGAGTGTAAGGTGATCTGATTTTTCTACATCTGTCTGAAGAAATTAGTGTAAGACAATCACAACCAGCTAAAGATAGTTTACAACTATAGCTCCTTTTTCTTATTAGGGTTACCAGTTCTGGACTAAAACTGATACGGATGGCTACTTCTGCATAAATAATGTTCGTTCCGGGAATTACAACATCTATGCGTGGATCCCCGGTTTCATTGGCGATTACCGAAATGATGATGTCATTACAATAGCTGCAGGTCTTATGTTCAGAAGTTCTATCAGTACTATTGTTTTTCTGTAATGTACTGTTTTCGATAACAATGGAAAACAGGTTGTGACATCAATGTAGGTGATCTTGTATATAAACCTCCAAGAGATGGCCCAACAATTTGGGAAATAGGAATCCCGGATCGTTCCGCTGCAGAATTCTATATTCCTGAACCCAACCCCAAGTACATCAACAAACTTTTCGTTAATCATCCTGACAGGTTAATTAGCCTTCCTAATTCTGATTTTGGGATATATTATAACATAATCGCGGGAGCTTACGAGTTTTATAATTTTACTCATCAGGTTTAGGCAGTATGGATTATGGGAAAGATACACAGATTTATACCCAGATGGGGATTTGGTTTACACAGTTGGTGAGAGTGATTACAAGAAAGACTGGTTTTTTACTCAAGTAAACAGGTCCAATTCATAAAATTGTATTTTTGTTCTTAAAAAACGAAGGGCTAATAGTAAAAAAATATAGATAAATAAATTTATGTTTTGTCCTGCACAGGAAGAAAGATGATGGAACATATCAAGGAACTACATGGCAAATCAAATTCAAACTTGACCATGTAGACCAAACAGGAACATATAAGCTGCGGTTGGCACTAGCAACTGCCAATGTTGCAGAACTTCAAGTATGGAACTTTAAGATTAAAACTTGTGACAGTTTTGCTGCCTTTGGGGCCTATTCGGTTGGAGTCTTGAGTAGTCGGGCCGGTTACCGGATGGTGTTGACATTTTTTTTTAATTTGAACCTACAATTTATTAATTTCTTTTCTTTTTTTCTCTTTTACAGGTTAAGGTAAATGATGAAAAGGTAGATCCTCCCCATTTTACAACAGGAGAAATTGGGTATGACAACACCATTGCAAGACATGGAATTCATGGACTTTACAGGCTTTACAATGTGGATTTGCCTGGTGTTCTGTTTGTGGGAGGGGATAATGATACCATATTTCTGATACTAACAACTCGAACCAACCCAGTACATGGGGTTATGTATGATTATATTCGTCTGGAAGGACCAATTGACTAGAGTCTAAAGCTGTGATTCAATATTTTAGAAATTGTTCGTTCGATTGTTGTACATTCGTGATTATTTGTGTGAGTTTTTTATCATATAATGAACCGATTAAGAATGAATAAAATCAGTCAAGCTTATGAATACGGTGGTTATAAACTCAAAAAGAAAAAATTAGCAAAAACGATACCAACAAAGTAGCAAAAAATCCGGAAAATACAATGTTACCATTAATTCATTAAATACAATTGGAATTTTGATAAAAAAATTAAAACTAAGGTCGGTTCGGTAGGATTGGCCGATGCCAATCCGAGTCCAATACCGATTAGGAAACACAAAATCAGAAACCGACTAGGATCTAAAACTCAATATAAATAAATGAAAGACTAATTATCTACAGATTCCTTTCCTTTCGTAGTTAACTAAACATGGAAGGTCTCGTTGATATTGATCAAGGTGAGTACCACGTTGTCGTTTTGACTCACCGCGAAATCGAGCTTGATGACGTCGTATCGCCTCCATCATCCAATTCACCATCAATCACGATCGGGGACAGGAGCAAGAGCAGCTGCTGCTGCAGCGGAAGAAGGCGGCAGCGGCGGCGTCGATGAACTATGAGCACATCAAGAAGGAAGAATTTGTTCACGACGGTTACAAATCATACGCTACCGTCTCAAATCTGGTGGCACCGCTGCGGCTGGAAATCGACCCAGACACTCGCGATTGGATTGTAATGGAAATAATGAAGAAGACTTACGAGATTTTGCTGCTGAGCATGGATGATTATGAGTCTAATAAGATGTGGCTTATCCATGTGGAGATTTTCAAGGAAGGGTGTGATGAGTGTTAGATTATTAGATGAATAACTTTTGTTGAGTGTATTTTTTATTGAATATGTCCTGCAACAAGCAACACATGAGAGGATTTGCAGGGAAGAAGAAGATGTTCTTGGGCTTTTCTTTTATTATTTTTGGGCCATTTTGTTAGGTCTTGGGCTTTGTAACTGTTGTACTGGGCCGAGCTTGTGGCTTTTTTATTGCCCGACTTTCTTAGGCCTAAAATTTTGAAGTTTATTGACGATTGAAGTGTAAATCAATTGTATTCTTTGCACATAAATTTTATTAATGATTTAATCTCTTGTTGTTGTTTTTCTTGCATTTGAGTTGTATTAAAAAATTATAAGCTAAATATATATAAAAAAAGAAATAGTTCACCAAAAATGTTCAATATATTGAAAGTCATTGAAACACTTTTTTTTTTTACTTGCATAGGAAAGTAGATATGAAAATTAATTTAAAATAATGTGCAGGAAACAAACTCTCGAGATATTTCCTAAAATAAATAAGAATGTGAAAACAAGATAGGGCAATGTAGAACCAATAGTAATGCGTATTGAGATCAAACGCCGGATTAGCGAACTCGGTAGCTATGCGTATTGAGATCAAACGCCGGATTAGCGAACCCATCAGCTACCAAGTTCGCTTCTCTATAGACATTAAATATCTTAACCCTCCACGACAAATGAAAAAGGTTGCGAATAGCATCAAGGAGGAGTTTTTAGGACGGAGAGGGAGCGAGATGGTTTGAAAGGAGGACCACACTTTGGTTGTCAACTTGGAGTACAATCTTTCGGTATCCCCGCGACCATGCTTCCTGCAGTCCCAAGTATTCCCCAAAGTTTTGTTTTAAATATATTACACGCGACGAGAGCTGCAGAGAAGCCACCTAACCAATTCTCATTGGCATCACGCAACACACCACTTGCAGCTGCTTGCATACAACCTTGACGGAATGCACCATCCGTGTTGATAACAATCCGATTCGGAGGGGAGGCTGCCACGAAATTGCAACTTTTTTCTTGATCATCTGTTGATTTACCGTAATCAAAGTCTCTATAGTTTGGATGAAACCTGCAATCTCAGTCCATAAGAAATTAGTTTTGGATAACAGGGAAGGCATGTTGTTATTAAAAAGTATCTCATGCCTCCATTTTCAAATGTGCCAGCAACCAAGACCGAAAATTATCTCCCACTTGAGAGCTCTCCGACCTTGGAATAGACCTTGAAGATTGACATGTAGCCATTGATCGTATTGGAGAGCAAAGAATCGTTGCAAATCTGCGAGGTTCAGAAGTTGCTGCCAGATCATTTTCCCGCTAGGAAAATCACGCAGAACATGTAATACTAATTCATCTGCTCCTCTGTAAACCTCACACAATGAACTGGTCATTAACTGTCTGCGACATCTTTCCACATTTGTAAAATTTTACGATGAGTGCACAACCAATGAAACATTTTAATCCGTTGAGGACCATTCCAACCCCAACACGCTTTCCATTGATCACATGGATTGCTAGGTTGGGTGGAGCTCAACTGCTGATATGCGAATGCTAAGGAGAACTCACCAGAAAGCAATCCTAACCATTGAAACACTTTAATTATTTATTATTTAGTTTTGCTACTATTATAATTGATTTACTCACAATTAATACTCCCTCCGTCTTCTAAAGGATGTCACTTGCCTACAGATTCGTTGATCTAATTTACTTGTCACTTTACCTCTGTTGGCCCACGTATTGTTGCAACATGACAAGCTTGCCCTTTTTTAGCCCACATGTTTCTTTCTTTCCTCTGCTCTCTTTTCTTTCTTTTCTTCTTTCTATTTCTTTCCTCTGCTCTCATTTATTTCTTTTCTTTCTTCTATTTCTTTTCTTCTTTCTCTGCTTTTGTCCAATAAATACAAGTAGGAAGGTGTGGAGGCGGTGTGGGTTCGACTATGGTGATAAAGGAGTGTCGATGGTGATGTTTGGTGGTCGGCGGGTGTGATCAGTGATGGGTTTGGGACGGTGTGGTGGCAGTGGGTGTGGTGAGAATCGGGATGTGTTGGGTTTGGATGGCTGATGATTTTTGGTGGTTGATGATGACGATTTGCGTTGGCTGATTTGGAGATTTGGTTGTGGTGGTTCGACTATTTTGGGTCGAAACAGGCGGGTAAGGAGACGGAGGATTTGGTGGTTGTCGGCGATTTGGTGAGAGAGATGAGATGGTGATGATGATGGTGGCCGGCGGGTGATGGGTTTGGGATGGTGTGGTGGCAATGATGTGTGGCGGTGGTGGTTCGGGTTTGGTGTTGATGGTGGTGTTGAAGATGGCTTGGCTTGCCTAAGAAATTTAACAGAAAAGCAAGGGTAGTTTTGTAACAAAAATGAATAAAAAAATTAAAAAACTAGCATTCTCTCTCCCTGCCACTGCTCCCGAACGTCGAGGGAGTACTATATTGCAACTGTATACTAATAAATTAATAATACAACAAAAACTTTCATTTTTAAAAACTGATCACATTACTGATTTTTTAATATAATAATATACCGCCTACACACACGGGCCATTGAAACAGGATCCGACTCTTCTAATTTTCCTTTGAACATGACCAGTCATGTTAGAGAAATCTGAACCGTTCAATAAAATTGAACGGATGAGATTAAAAATTCAAATCATTAATGAGTTGACCAGTTAATAAAATTTAACAAGTTGTCAACTCATTAATTATTTGAATTTTTAATCTCATCCGTCCAATTTTATTGAACGGTTCAGATTTTTCTAACATGACTGATCATATTTAAAGAAAAATTAGAAGAGCTCAATCCATCGGAGCATAATGGGCTTGAAGCCCTTTGTTTAACAACAACAAAAAAAAAAGGAATCATTTTAATGAGGGCAATAACGGAATCAGCCAAAAAAAGTTCACTATCAGCTGTGGTTTTAGGGTTTGTAGCGAGCTGTCTTCAGTCTTCACCATCTTCACCGTAAGCAGCAGCGCGAGGAAAGCTCTTCTACAATGGTAAGCCGAACTCGCTTCCCTTCTCTCTTTGTGTGATGTGGTTTTGAAATCACTTTCCCTTCTGTGATGGATTTTGAAGTCTTTTCTTCCTGTTTTTAAGTGTATCATTGATTTTGGCTTCTGGTTTTCTGCTTATTTCCGTCTTTTGGTGTATAAGGATTTTTGAAGTAGGATGGCAATTTTCTTTGGGATCAACGTCGAATGCATAATAATTGTTCTAGATATGAAATCATTCAAAGGTTTTAAATTTGATATCTCTCTATTGTTTGTCGGCTGACCTAATTGGAGTTTAGTAGTTGTTGTCTAAATAGTTGTTATTTGATACTTCGTTTAGCAATTTGTCTTGATTCCAACTTGCTGAAACACCCAGCTCTGCTTGAATACTTCCTGTCGGTCTTGTAGGAAGTTAATGTGGTCTTTTTTAGTCTCATTTCTGTGTTGAGATGTTATGGCTCTGCCTGTTAGGTTCATTAACTGGATTTTGTTGAAACAAACATTAAAGTCCGTTTTGTTGATTAGAATGACGTTAGATAATTGCCACTTTTAGCTGTATCTCGAGAAAATGTGTTGTGTATTTGATTCCAGTGAATGCTTATGACCAAGTCAGATGTTGTGTAGTTGTTCAGTGATATACATATGCTGCACAACTCGTGTTGCTTTTTATTATTATTATGTGGGTCATCATATGTGTTTTTCCTTGTATGGTACTTACTCTTCTCCTGTCATGCAGCCTCAGCAAATCCATGAGATCAAGGATTTCCTTCTCACTGCCAGGAGGAAAGATGCACGCTCCGTGAAAATTAAGAGGAGCAAGGATGTGGTCAAGTTCAAGGTCAGGTGCTCCAAATATCTGTACACCCTTTGTGTGTTTGACACTGAGAAAGCTGACAAGTTGAAGCAGTCTCTTCCTCCAGGTTAGTCGTCACATTCCATCACTTAAAGGGAGTATCCTTTTTACCAGATGTGTCGTATAGAAATTTATGGCAGCATGTTGTTTTCTTGGTCTAAACTGTTGTTGTTCGTCATACATATTGGCAGGTTTGAGCGTCCAAGACTTGTAGAATGTCCAAGCTTGTCAGGAGATTTCTAGGAAATGAAAGCTTCAGTATTACTTGTTCTCTTTAGACCTGTTTTTAGCTTCTATTGTGCTTTTATGCTCTCTCCTTTCTGTCCGTGGATGTTTAATGCGAAAACTCATACCTGTATTTTTGACCTGGATAAGTACACTACCTGGCTTTTTGATTTCCAAGTACTAAATTTGATGAATGTTTGTTATTATTATAGTTCGGCCAATGCAATGCAATGCAATTCAATGCAAAGGCTGTGGTTATAGTCTAAGCTTCTTATTATCCTTGTTTTAAAGTGATGTTTGGGTTAGATCTGTTATGTTTTCTGAGTGAAAACCTGGTGTGGAAACCGGGATATGCCCTGTTATAGTTGGTTGAAATTAAGCGTTTTTAATAAAAAAACGTTGCATTTCTGAAAAGACTGATTGACTGCATTTCTAGATCAGATCATGGATTTGATCAAACTATTGGGTAAGAACTAATTAATGATTTGTTTCTTGACTTCTGTGTTTGGTGAATCTTGCACGGTTTCTTTCCGATGTGCACCAAACGGTTGTGACGATTGAGTAAAGAAATTTGCGAAAGAGTACCTAACAAGTAAATGCTTTGCTCCTAGTTTAAGACAAGAGAGATGGACCAATTCTTATAATTATAGTTTTCTATACTTAAATTCCATAATCTATGCTTTGGAAGCTAAGTTAAAAAAAACACTATATCATACATCTCACTCATGAATCATGACTTTTACGTTTTATCAGTATTTTATACGATGTGGTATCGCAAAAGTTTGGATATTTCAATCATCATGCTTGATTAAAAATTTAAATTAGCATAAAGTTTTTTTTCCCTTTTTCCGCAATTAACTTCTCATAAACCAGAAAAAAAAACAGTATAAATGATCAGACTCCCCCAAATCACAAGGGTGTGTAGCGATGTCAAGCCAAGGGGTGCAACTGCAAGTCCATGAACACCATGTAATTTACCTTATTTATTATAGCATAGTTCTTAAAAAATCTTTTTCCTTTTGATTTCTCTGTATATGAAGATGTTAAATAACAAAGAGAAGTTAATGTCATGTTTATGCAAGTAGGTGGTGATGGATAATGGCATTCTGCAAGTGATATTATCAAAACCTGAGGGCATTGTGACAGGAATACAATATAACACCATCAACAATTTGCTTGAAGTTCGCAACGATGAATCTAAGCGAGGGTAGATGTCATTTTTTGACAATTCGCTTTGTATTATGTTCTTCCTTCACTAAGCTGTTTTGACAATTTCTATTGTAAAATGCAGGTATTGGGACCTTGTGTGGAGTGAAGAAGGGAGCACAGGGACAACAGGAACATCCTATGTGTATTCACCCTTCTTTCCTTTTTCCCTTTTTCTTCCTTCTTTTTTCGGCACGGGTAGAAATTATAAGTTAGTGACTCGAACTTGAGACTTTTTAATTTATTTTAGGATTAAAGGAACAAGGTTTAAGGTTGTAGTGGAAAATGAGGAACAAGTTGAAATCTCCTTCACAAGGATGTGGGATCCATCTCTTGAAGGCAAGCTTGCACCTTTAAACATAGACAAGAGGTAAACATTGCCCATTCTGCATAAATCTTTTTTAGTTAGAAACAGTTTCAATCCTGATAGTAGCATTTTCTGTCAGGTTTATAATGCTTCGCGACTCATCAGGATTCTACTCGTATGCCATCTATGAACACTTATCAGAATGGCCTGCCTTCAATCTCCCCCAAACCAGGATCGTATTCAAACTTAGAAAAGACAAGTAACAATAAACTTTCTCTACTGTTCTTCTATAGTATGACATAAACTGTATACAAAAATTAATTCATCTTTCATTCTAATTTTGCAAGACAGGTTTCGCTATATGGCTGTAGCAGATAACAGGCAAAGAGAAATGCCGCTACCTGATGACAGACTACCGAAACGAGGAAAGCCACTGGCTTATCCTGAAGCTGTCCTTCTTGTTAATCCAGTGGAGAGAGAATTCAAAGGAGAGGTACTTCCTCACCCTATACTAACTTCATTCTGAATAATGTTATGCAGATATCGATTGTTGCATCATTCTTTCCTGATCTAGTGCAGGTGGACGACAAGTACCAATACTCGTGCGAGAACAAAGATCTTCAGGTTCATGGATGGATATGCTTCGACCCCCCAGTCGGATTCTGGCAAATCACACCGAGCAATGAGTTCCGATCCGGCGGACTCTGTAAGCAAAACCTAACCTCCCATGTTGGTCCAATCAATTTAGCAGTAAGTATCCAACCATAAATAAATGCTGCTTCTTCGCAAATGAGTACCGTATCATTTTTGGGGTCTGCGATCACTGATTATGATGATGCAATCAGATGTTTCTTAGTGCACATTACTCGGGGGAAGATATGGTGCTGAAATTCAAAGCAGGAGAGGCTTGGAAGAAAGTGTTTGGACCTGTTTTTATCTATCTTAACACAGTCTCGGATGGGACTGACCCGCGTTTGCTATGGGAGGATGCTAAACAAAAGGTCTAAAAAGCTATACGGATCGAATAAAACAAGAAGATTTTTATTAGAACACAGACTAATAGTCATAAAACTTTCAGATGTCGACAGAAGTTCGAAGCTGGCCTTACAGTTTCCCTGCTTCAGAAGACTTTCCATCCTCAGATCAACGTGGCAGTGTCCATGGTAGATTGCAAGTCCTGGACAGGTAAAATATCTCTGGTCAGAATCACTGTCATAAAAAAAGAAGGGTACTTTTCTTTTTCAGAAAATGAAATGCTAAACTAAAAGTATTTATCTAGGTATGTTAATGACAAGCCAATACCAGCAAATGGTGCTTATGTTGGATTGGCACCACCAGGAGATGTTGGATCATGGCAGCTAGAAAGCAAGGTGAAATCCAAGAACCCACAAAAAAGAGAGAATCTCTCTTATTATTGTTAATCTTTGTTAGTTACAGTTAGTACATTACAGGGATACCAATTCTGGACAAGAGCAGATTCAGATGGTTGTTTTGTCATCAACAACATTCGCGCCGGCGACTACAATCTTTACTCATGGGTGCCAGGTTTTCTTGGAGATCACAGATATGACACTGACATTTCGATTACAGCAGGTAAACAACAAAAGACCACCACCATAACACACAAAGGCTGTCCTCTCCTGAAAATGACTGTAAGAAAATGCAGTTTGTGACATGGACCTGAGTGATCTTGTGTATGAACCACCAAGAGATGGACCGACATTGTGGGAGATCGGCATCCCGGATCGATCCGCAGCAGAATTCTACGTCCCGGATCCTGACCCCAAATATATCAACAATCTTTATGTCAATCATCCTGACAGGTTACCTCCTCAATTTCCTGCACAAAATACATATAAACATAAAAATAAAATAAAAACTAGAAGATGCTTAAATTTTCTCCATGACCAGGTTCAGGCAGTATGGTTTGTGGGAAAGGTATGCAGAGTTGTACCCTGTTGAGGATTTGGTGTACACAATTGGAATAAGTGACTATAAAAAAGATTGGTTTTTTGCTCACGTCACCAGGTTTTTTGGACCAACTCATACCTTTGACAAGAATTACCCTTTTTTTTATTCATTGTCATTGATAGGAAGAATACAGTTTCAGGCATGACCTGTGTTCAAATTGCAGGAAAAGAGATGATGGTGCTTACCAAGGAACAACATGGAAAGTTAAGTTCAATCTTGAAAATCTAGGCAAAGAAAGAGGAACATATAAACTAAGAGTGGCACTTGCAACTGCAAACGTTGCTGAATTGCAGGTACTAATTAATTATACTCGTTGTGGTCGAGTTGTGGGAAATTTGTCCTCGAATCGGAAAAGGCAGGAACAACAACATGGAATATATATATGTCATAATCTTGTATATCAATTGATGAGTTTGAAAATTGCTGTTTAAGGTACGGATTAATGATGATTTGGAGAGAAGGGATCCACCATTGTTTACAACTGGAGTGATTGGACATGACAACACAATTGCAAGACACGGAATCCATGGAAATTACAGGCTCTACAACATTGATGTTCCTGGTTCTCTGCTTGTGGAAGGAGAGAATGTCATTTCCTTGACACAAGCAATGGCATCAAACCCATTACAAGGATTAATGTATGACTACATACGTCTAGAAGGACCAAACCCATCTAAAGTTTAATGAATTTGTCTGAATTGTTTAAATTACAATTACATTTACATAGTTTTTTCAAGCTTCTTCTTGTTGTTTTCTGCTTCATCAGCAGCATCAACCTGCATCTTGTCAGCCTGTAATTGAGCTTCTGCTGCTTCTTTCTCGTTCCTTGCACTCATCCACTTTACCTGATTAATCAAATCTCTCAATTATTCAGTTGAAAAACATTAAAATCAACATCAATCTAGTGTTCGGACTAAGGATGACTCTCTCAGCATAATTCATTACATTATCATTCAATGGAATCGACTCGATTAAAAAACTCACCAATTACTACTACTACTAATTAAGAATGTTCAAAATCACATGAAACTAACATAAATGTTGGGATAATCGGATCCCACTGGTTGATATAGCAAAATTATAAACGAAAGAGAAAAATGCTAGAATCAGGACACAGATATTTTTTAACGTGGTTCGGCAAAAATTGTACCTACTTCCACGGAGAGATTTTATTAACACAAGTGTTTCACTCCCTCACACACTCTCAACCCCCGAGGTTGAAAGAAAATAAATATTACAAAGTACTCCTGACTTTCTTGGTATTACACCCGAATACCGTATACCCGAGAAAATAATTACTCTCACCCGGAACTAATTATTTTCTACTCACTCTTTGCACTCACCCTCAATTGCCTTCGTTGCAATTGCTTTCTCTGCTCTGAAATGAATTCCAAAGCCCTCTATTTATAGATGGTGCAAGGTTACTATTTGACATTAATTAATTCAAAAGGTTGGTGGCAGCTGCACATTGTTGAACACTTTCCAGCACATGGTTCAAGACTTTGCAGCTCACGGATGAAGAATTCTGCAACACATGGATGAAGACTTTGCAGCCATGGTTGACAACCCAAAGGTGGTTGACGGTGCATGGATGGCATGTGCACATGTTGCATAATTGAGCTGGACCCATCAATTCTCCCCCCCCCCCAGCTCATAGGGGAATAAAAGCTTATTACTGCAGAAGAACTACGCCAGTTGAACTGGCGCACAACTCAAATTTTTCTCGAGGTACGACCTTAGTTAACATATCAGCCGGATTATCGTCGGTGTGGATTTTCTTTATCTCGAAATATTTCTGATCAACGACATCTCTTATCCAGTGATACCTCAAATCAATGTGCTTCGTTCTACTGTGATACATGGCATTCTTGCTCAAGTCAATTGCACTTTGACTATCACAGTAGATCACATACTCATTCTGATTGAGTTTTAATTCTTGAAGGAACCGTTGAAACCATATCATTTCTTTTCCAGCTTCCGCAGCGGCTATGTACTCTGCCTCTGTCGTGGACAAAGCAACACATTTTTGCAGTCGGGATTGCCATGACAGCTCCCCCTGCAAAAGTAAACAAGTATCCCGACGTTGACTTTCTGTTGTCAACATCACCAGCCATGTCCGCGTCGGTATATCCTACAAGAACGGGATTAGCTCCCCCGTAACACAAGCACATTTTTGAACTCCCTCTTAGGTATTTGAAAATCCACTGAACCGCTTTCCAATGTTCCTTTCCAGGATTGGATAGAAATCTGCTCACAACTCCAACTGCATGAGCCAAATCCGGTCTTGTGCACACCATAGCATACATCAGACTCCCAACAGCTGATGAATATGGAATTAATTCCATTTCTGATTTCTCCTCCTCGATGGATAGACATAATCTCTTACTGAGTTTGAAATGACCAGCAAGAGGTGTAGTAACCGGCTTGGCATTTTTCATGTTGAATCTCTCTAGGATTCGTTCAATATATTTCTCCTGTGACATCCAAATTTTCTTTCTTTGCCTATCACGAATAATCTTCATGCCCAAAATTTGATCAGCCGGTCCTAGATCCTTCATGTCAAAGGATTTAGACAAATCCCTTTTCAACTTGTTGATAGCTTGAACATTTTGTCCAACAATCAACATGTCATCCACGTACAACAACAAAATGATGAAGTCACCTCCAGAGAAAGTCTTGTGATAAACACATGAGTCTGCATTCGTTCTGGTATAATTGTTATCTACCATAAACGAATCAAACTTCTTGTACCACTGTCTTGGAGCTTGCTTCAGTCCGTACAAACTTTTCTGCAACTTGCAAACCAAGTGCTCCTTTCCCTTCACATGAAACCCTTCAGGTTGTTCCATGTAAATATCTTCCTCCAAGTCACCATGAAGGAATGCAGTCTTCACATCTAGTTGCTCAACTTCTAGGTCCATACTGGCTGCTAGACCTAGAACAGCTCGAATTGAACTATTCTTCACTACTGGAGAGAAAATCTCGTCAAAGTCAATCCCTTTCTTCTGCGTAAATCCCTTCACCACTAACCGAGCTTTATGCTTCACGACTTTGTCGCCATCTTTCTTTAGCTTGTATACCCATTTATTCTTCAAGGTCTTCTTACCTTTGGGTAGAACAACAAGCTCATAGGTCTAGTTCTTATGCAAGGAACTCATTTCTTCTTGCATTGCCTTCATCCACTCATCTTTCTCGGGATGAGACTGAACATCATGGAAGCTCTCTGGCTCCCCCTCGTCAGTTACCATGACCCATTCTGATTCTGGGTATCTTTTGTTCTTGGTGATTGGCCTCCCATATCTGCTAAACATTTGTGGTGAAGATTCTGCAGCTAGAGGTCCTGGTACTAGCTCTCCTGGTGGGACAGGATCTGGTGGTTGGGGATAACCATCTTCCTCTGCATCTGCCCCCACTCCTTGCTCAGCACCTTCCATTTCACCTTCGTACCCATCTCCTTCTTGGATCTCTCCTCTGTCATCCACTTCAAGAGTTGGAGGAGGTACTGATGTGGTTTTAGGCACTCTACAATCTCCACTGGATTCTTCTGGCACCTTTGAGTCCTTAAAGAACTCATTCTCACGGAACACCACATCTCTACTCCTGATGATCTTCTTCTTTACTGGATCCCAGAGTCTGTAGCCAAATTCTTCATTTCCATACCCGAGAAAAATGCATGGAATGGCTCTGTCATCCAGCTTCTGCCTTTTTTCTTTAAGTACATGTGCAAATGCTTTGCACCCAAATACTTTCAAGTATGAGTATGACACATCTTTACCAGCCCACACTCTCTCTGGAATGTCAAAATTCAGCGACGCTGATGGTGACCGGTTGATGATATAGCAAGCAGTATTAACTGCTTCACCCCAAAATGGCTTTGATAGATTAGCCATTTTTAGCATGCTTCTGGCTTTCTCCATAATGGTTCGATTGTATCTTTCTGCAACACCATTATGTTGGGGAGTACCCGGTACAGTCTTCTCATGTCTGATACCATGCCCTGAGCAGTAGCTATCGAACTCCTTTGATGTGTACTCACCACCATTGTCTGTTCGGAGACACTTCAGTGGTTTGCCAGTCTCCCTCTCCACCATAGTGTGAAACCTTTTGAAGCATTGCAAGACTTGATCTTTCGATCGAATAAAATACACCCACAACTTCCTCGAAGCATCATTAATAAAAGTAACAAAATATTTGCTACCTCCAACGGACTCTTCCTCCAATGGTCCGCAAACATCCGAATGGACCAACTCTAACAAATCACTTTTCCTTATAGCAACATTACTAAAGGAAACTCTGTGTTGTTTTCCGTATAAGCAGTAATCACAAGGATTTGTAGTTGTCTCTTTGGCAAAGTGGATGTAAGACTTCTTTGCCAAAATCTGCAAGCTCTTCTCACTCATATGAGCTAGCCTCTGGTGCCACAACTCTGGTGTAGCTTCATCTGCCGCAACATTCACCTCTGACCCAAATGGTTGTACTTCTGTTCTGTACAACGTATTCCGAAGCTTTCCTCTTGCAAGAATCAAGGAACCTTTGGTGAGTTTCCATTGTTTATCACCAAAATTATTGTGAAAACCAGCAAGATCCAATACATGTGTGGAAATCAGATTCAACCGGAGATCTGGAACATGTCGCACATCTTTCAGAGTTAGTGTGCAACCCATGTTTGTTTGTACACAAACATCACCAATCCCCACAATGCTAGCAAAGCTATCATTTCCCATCTTCACACGACCAAAGTCTCCTGCTTTGTAGTTGGTGAAGAACTCCTTGTTTGGCGTAGCATGATATGATGCTGCTGAGTCAATTACCCACTCAGCACTTGAATCTGACACACTGCAATCTTCTTCCTCATTTGAGAAAATTATAATTACCTCATCTGAGGCTACTGCAGCAGTGCTTTGATCTCCTCCTTTTCTCTGGTTCTCTTCTTTCTCCTTCTTCCAGATTCTGCAATTTTTCTTCATGTGTCCTTCTTTGTCACAATGAAAGCATCTGTACTTTCCTTTGACTTTAGATCTCCCTCTGGACTTGCCACGTCTACTACCTCCTTTATCCATACTCCTTCCTCTGTTCTCCGTGACAAAGGCATGAGATTCATTACTTGTAGTCTGTCTGCGTCTGGCCTCTTCATTAAAGAGTCCTTGCTTTGCCCAATCTACAGTAACCTTGCCACCTGGTGCAGTACTCTGGATAGTAATCGTCACCGTCTCCCAGCTACTTGGGAATGAGCTTAAAATATACAAGCCTTGAAGCTCATCATCAAAGCTTATTCCCATAGTAACGAGCTGATTCAAAGCATCTTGAACATCATTCAAGTGTTCAATGACAGGCGTGCCTTCTTTGTACCTCATATTGATGAGTCTGTTGAGAGCTGACAATTTGTTCATGCCGGTAGTGTTCTCGAAGTAAGTTTGGAGTTTGTCCCACAACACTTTAGCGTTGACTTCTTTGGACACATGAGAATATAGGCTGATATCAACCCATTGTCGAATAAGACCAAGAGCTTTTCGATGCTCCTTCTCCCAAGCTTCATCAGTTGTCTTTTCTGGCTTGTTGTCCCCCAATTTTACAGGAGAAAACAAGTCCTTACCATACAGGAGGTCCTCCATTTTTGACTTCCAAATGGAGTAGTTGCCGGACTTCAATTTTATCATGTATCCTGAAGCCTATTCCATTTATAATTTTCTAACCAACCAATACGAGAAACCTCGCTCCGCTACCACTTGTTGGGATAATCGGATCCCACTGGTTGATATAGCAAAATTATAAACGAAAGAGAAAAATGCTAGAATCAGGACACAGATATTTTTTAACGTGGTTCGGCAAAAATTGTACCTACTTCCACGGAGAGATTTTATTAACACAAGTGTTTCACTCCCTCACACACTCTCAACCCCCGAGGTTGAAAGAAAATAAATATTACAAAGTACTCCTGACTTTCTTGGTATTACACCCGAATACCGTATACCCGAGAAAATAATTACTCTCACCCGGAACTAATTATTTTCTACTCACTCTTTGCACTCACCCTCAATTGCCTTCGTTGCAATTGCTTTCTCTGCTCTGAAATGAATTCCAAAGCCCTCTATTTATAGATGGTGCAAGGTTACTATTTGACATTAATTAATTCAAAAGGTTGGTGGCAGCTGCACATTGTTGAACACTTTCCAGCACATGGTTCAAGACTTTGCAGCTCACGGATGAAGAATTCTGCAACACATGGATGAAGACTTTGCAGCCATGGTTGACAACTCAAAGGTGGTTGACGGTGCATGGATGGCATGTGCACATGTTGCATAATTGAGCTGGACCCATCAATAAATTCATTTTAATTACCTTCCCCACACAAAAAGCTTCCATATAACGAAAACATTCCGGGAAAGAAACTGCAAAAGATAAGCAACCCTTCTTCATTCCTGACAAGATTGATGTTTCTTTTCTCCTGCCCATGCTTCTTTTACCGCTACTGCTAATTGCGGCAGGTGGTGAAGGTGATGGCCCACCTCTAGTTATGATTGAATTAAAACAAAAAAGAAAAGGAAAAATAAAGAATATTTTACGTACACGTTTGCGCACTTTTATCAGTACGTGGTGTTTGCCAAAGCAGCCCACGTATTCGATTTGCTTCGGCTGTTGTTGTTCAAATCACAACGATTGGGCCCGACAATTTACTTAATGGGCCGTATACTGGTTTGTTTTTTCTATTGGGCTTCATGTCATGAGACGGTGCAGCTCGAGAAAAAACCCACTTTTGGGGGTAAAAGTGTAAATCTAAGTTCCCCAAATCAGTCGCCAGTATAAAGTCCCCCATCCTCAAAAACTAGGGTATATAAAGCCCCAAATTCCTCTCCGCCCAAAATTTCTTTTTTCTTCCCTCGAATCAACGTTCACTCCTGCACATCCACACCTATCTGCTACTCCTCGTCCCCGCCAAAATCAGTACCTTCACCGTATCAATTCCATTTCAATTACCCTAATTTCTTATCTGTTTTTGGCTTGTCCTTGACAATTTTTCGTCGGTTTTTTTCTTTCTTTCTTCGCAGATCTCGGCGAATGGCCACTTTTGAGCTGTACAGGAGATCTACGATCGGGATGTGCTTGACCGAAACCCTTGACGAGATGGTTCAAAGCGGCACGCTCAGCCCCGAGCTCGCCATTCAGGTCCTTGTCCAGTTTGATAAGGTTCGTTTTTTTTTTTAATATATTATTGTTAATTTTTTACAGCTACATCTGCCTACACTTGATTACTGCTGCTTCCTTTTTTTTATGATTTTTTTTGTCAATTTTTTAGTCTATGACTGAAGCGCTGGAAACTCAAGTTAAGAGCAAAGTCTCCATTAAGGTAATTTTTTGGTTGTTTTGTTGTTTCAATTTTTTTTGAAGAACAAAATTTTTGGCTTCTTAATTGCTACGTTTTTGTAAGATTTATTGCATTCTATGGAGAGGAGTTATGGGTTTGACTGATGCTAGATCCTGGGTGGAATTTATGGTCGTACATGGGCTTTTGGCATTGTTGTTTGGGTAAGAGGGAGCCTGTATTTTGCAAGCTGGCGCTCATAGCTTGAGTGTTGAGTTTAACTGTTGCATGTTCTAATTCTAAACAACCATGATCTGAAAAAGGTGTGTAAGTTGATTCTTGGGTAGACAGTTGACCCTGTTCTTTTGGTTTGACCCCCCCCCCCCCTCTCCTTCTCTCCTTCTACGTGTATGTCTATGTATAAAGTTGGATTTCAGAGTAACATTGCCAATGTACTTTGTCTGAGTTCTAAGGCCCTCTAACGCCATAGGTGCTAGGCGCCCCAAAAAGGCAAGCGCCTTGTGAAACAAATGCAGACTAATAGGAGACCTAATCTCTCTCACACTATGTAACTTCTATTTTTAAATTTAGTTTTAAAGATTTTAGGAGGATGTTTATCTATTTAAAACTGCTCAAGTCCTATTATACGTCATTTCAACATATTAAAAACACCTAAATTTCAGGGGAAAAAATAACTGAAGGCCTTCTGGCGCCTAAGGCAGTAACAAAAAGCGGATCAGGCGCTACTAGGCGAGCGCCTGATGAAAACACAACGGCTGGCCATGTGCCAAGGTGCTAAATGAATTAGCATCTCGCCATGAATTAGCACCATGGTGCTCATGGCGAGCACCTTTAATAACACACAAACTTTGCTTGTGAAAAAAATAAATGAAGGTTTGTTACTTTCTAGGCGTTCTGATTTTGTTGTCTCACCAAGTTACATGTATCGAACAGTGCCTTTAACTTGCGCTTAGCGGGAAGCTCCATTCTTTGTAATTGAACAGGAAGCCACTTTTTTACGCAACATTCTTTGATATTGTGGATTCTAGCCAATTGCTGGAATGGTGACTCAATTTTGACCATCCAACATTATGGATGTTAATCTGGAAACCTGTTGACTATCATTTCAACTTATACAATAATGTTTCTGTTGATAACGCACACGTTTTTCACCTCAATTTTTGCTAACATCAGTCAGTGTGTATCATTCACTTTATTGTTTTCTCCTAGAAGATGGTATTAATTGCTTTATTCTTTTCATAAGCAGTATGACGAAGAGCTTATGCTATGCTGGTAAACCCTCAGATTGTGTCCCTCCCAAGAGTTTTCGTTACTATTACTACTATTTTTCATCCTAAGCAATTTGGACCTATCAATCATGACTATTTTGATTAGATAACTCGGGTTTTCTTTGAGAGACAATTGCTAAACCTTTTCATTTAATTAAACAGAGTTTCCTAAAGCGTCAGTGTAGGGGCAGTTGATTTAAGAATTTAAGGCTTGTGATTCTTCACAAGGCAGTGTTATTCATATGAGGCTTTTTGGTATTTCAAGAAATTTATCCACTTTTGAGCAATATCCCCTTTAAGGAATGCTTTAGTAATTTTGTTATGTGAAAAATATTATATCTGGTCACTGAGAAATTGGAATTGAGCATTTTTCAGCACGGTCAGATTTTTTACTAGTTTCTTCTCTTGGAACTTGGGGGTTGTTGTACTCGGACACTCTGCATGTTGTTGAAGATATTATTCTCTGGATTTATGCAATTGAAAAGAGAATTCATATAGTTAATGATTTATTTGTTAATCGTTGAACTCTTATGGAATTGTTGTCTCTGTAGTGTATAGACTAGTGTCAAATACAGTTTAGGCCATTTATTATGCTTTGCATTCATTAATGCTCCATTGGTATAGTCTTTCTTCTTTTGGTTTTTCTTTCCACCTAATTGAGAGCCTTGTTTCGTTTTATAATTTGTTCCACTGTTTGTCATCCTTGATTTGGGGAGACCGATAAATGTTGGGTTGTGCTTGTTACAGGGACATTTGCACACCTACAGATTCTGCGACAACGTCTGGACCTTTATTTTACAGGATGCATTATTTAAGAATGAGGACTCGCAAGAGAATGTTGGTAGGGTCAAAATAGTGGCATGCGACTCAAAGCTGCTCACGCAATAAGGTATTACAGATCGATTATTTGTCCGCTGGTGGTAGTAGAGGGTGAATGGCGTCAGGGAAGAAAGTGGTCTGTTGTGGAGAGATTGACTCTTTACTTGTATAGCCATCAACCTATGCAACTTCTGTTATTTAATGATAAATTCCAGATATATATTCCTCCTCCCTCATTTTGTTTCTTCTGCTGAAGCCTGAAATCATGAAATATTTATGAAGTTTGACAAACAATCATCGAGTACGGCAGTTATCTATGTATTCTGATGTAGTAATTGCTATCACGATGCCAATTCCAGAATAGAGATTAGACATGTTACTTGTATGAGGAAACCATTGTGACAATTGTGTAAAAACCGGAGCTTCTTTTCTTGTCAAGGAAGTCGAACTTGAACCATTGTCCTCTCTACTGTGTAGGAAGTAGCATTGAGCAAGAAGCTAATTGATTAATAGAGTTATAGGTTGATTTTCTTTTTGTCTTTTTTACAAATAATGAAAATCTCACTGCTCCTTTTGATTTGCTGCGGCGGTGCGGCCTGCATGCTCCGGTAACAATGAAAAGGCTGTTTTTCCCTTATATTTTTGAAACGCCGTTTACTTTTTTTCTGAGTTTCTTCATAATACAAAAGAAGAATCTTCAATCGCAAAGGCAACAACTACTGTTTAAACAGCGCATGGATTCAGTTGACTTCTCCTTCTCAATCGTAGAAAGATATATACTGTTACCTACTCCTGGTTTAACGGTGAGGGATTTGTAAATATTAATTTGAGTGTTGAAGTTAAACTTTAAGAATGGAGTAAATTATGGATAAACCATGCTCTTTCGTAACTCGACAATGTTCAACGATAATGATTTTATACTCGGAAAGAACGACGGAAGTAATAATTACATGAAAAAAAACTTATTATCAATGACTTTAAGAATCCAATTATTTTTAACATATTCCACGAGACTTTTCTCATGTTTTTTTCCCTTTTCTTTTGCAATTGACTAGATCACCATTTTCTTTTCCAGCTTCCACACACCGACTGATAAAAATTAAGTGACAAGGGAGGAAAATATTGATGTGAACCATTCAAACTTTCAAAGTCAAGGATTTAAAAAAATAAAAATTAAGTAAAATAAAAGTTTTCCTATGGGTTGAGTTGTCCAATCACCAATGCATAAAAGAATATTCTTGTTCATGATCCATGTAGGCTTGCTCCCACAGCACAAAATTACTAATTTAATCCAATATCTTTTTTATGTGGGGCATTTTTTTTTTGGCAATAATTCAATGTTACCTATTACTTCGGTTGTATTTCTTACTTTAAGAAGTTGAAGGACTATTTATCATTTTTTTTCAAAATTTTCCCATTCTTATCGTATCCTTTTTTTCTTAAGACAACTAAACTTCATTAATTATTTTTTTCAATTTTCTAAAGGGTTATTTTTGTATAGCAAATAAACACGTAACTTATTGGTTGTCTGAATAGTGATAAAGGTACCAGTAGAGAGTCGGACATTTCGAATCTCACATCTACTTATAAAAAAAAGGGTATTTATGAAGTTATAAAAAAAAATATTAGTTAGTTTTATTGATTAGACTAATATTATTAAAAAAATAGTTAATTAAGAAATTACTTCTCTCGAAAACAATTAACATGTAAGATTCTTATCATGAGATCTTGTCCTCGTTATTTTGTAGTTACGAGTTCATTAATATATCATATATTGATATTTTTAAAATGTACTATTTTATTACTATCATTTAAAAAAAAAGTTGTCGTTTAATTTATTAGTATATATCATTTTTATGATATATATTATGTGTTCGTTTCCTAATATTAGAATGAAAATTAATAATATAAAAAAAAATCATTTATAAAATTATGAACGGCTAACGGACAACAAAATTCCTTTTTACGACACAACCAATTCAAGAGTTCTAATCCGTGCCCTTATGTTTTGTTAACATTCCAATGACATTTTTAAGAATTGGAACATTAGAAGCGAGAAACATGTCCGCTTCTGTCCAGCACTTTGGTCCACTTTGCTTTCTCAGTCCTGTTCCTGATGGCTGGACTTGCAAGGACCGTACCGAACTGGGTTACACTGGTCAGATTCTGGGTCTAATTGGGGTTAATCTTAACCCGAACTCTCTTTATAGTATAATTGTTATGATCTGAAAATTAAACATCATACATAGTTTCAAGTAGTTAGAATATATTTAAAAATTTGATAAAAGAATTTAGTTTATGAAAATAAAATAAAAAGGTATTATTTATTTTATGAATTTCAATTAAGCTTTTAAAAATAACTTGATGAATCGGGCCGATTCATCAAGTTGCTTATATAGTAATTCTACTAACCTCAAACTATGTTGACACCTAATTTAGTAACAAAAAAAAGTGGCACCTAGTTAATTTCTAATCATCGTACTCATTATTCGTTAGTTGTTACTCTGTTCATTGTTTGCTACCAATGGACAAAGTTTAACCCGTCGATTAAATTTGTGATTTTTTTTAATATTTATGTTATTTTGGTTTACTTGTTTTTTTTATAAATATAAATTAGAAGAGGTAATGTGTAGTAAAAGAGAGCGTAGAAAAAAAGAAGTTTATCATTAGGTAAAAAAAGTCGGTAATTTTTTAGCTCGAAAATAAACTATTACTAATAAATTCGAATCTTCGAAGGTATAATTATAATAACTCGATAAGATTTAATGAAAATTAATGTGGGCATCTTACATTGAGAGTACGACAACAAATTGGAATGATCTAAAACTTTTATAAATTAAATAAATATGATACGAAAAAAAGAAGAAGAGATTTAATAATTTTTTTTATAGTTTTAAACTAAAACAAAGTTGACAACAACTTGATAATAGAAAAAAATAAAACTGTAGTTTATTTATTTATTTTAGTTTAAAAATATAATTAATTGTATTCAACTTAGCTAAACCCTATTGTCGAAATTGTAATAAATGGGCCAAAACGACAATAATAAAAATGGATTAACATAATAATAATAAGTTTGTGGAAATTACAGTGCAGACTACGCACAAAATTATATCTTAAGCAATAAGAAAAAACAAAAATTTCGTCGTATTTAAAAAACCCAAACCCACGCACATCCCCTCTCTCAAATCTTCCTTCTTTTCCCTTTGGGGTTTCGGCTCACCTCTCTCTCTCCCTCAAAAAAACAATCTCTCGCCTTTACGTCGGATGTATAAGCATCCATCATCGCTTCAGTCTCTGTCCTCCATCAGGTCTCTCTTCCTTTCTGGCCCTATCTATACGTACTCATACGTATGTGATCTGTTTTTTTATTTTATTTTTGTTTTCTTCTTAATTTATTTGGGCGTTCTTGAAATTGGTATGTTTTTAGGTATTATGATTCTGATTCTGATTCTTCTCGTGGAGGTTGTTGTAGATTTTAATCGGTTTTGGGCCTTACCCTTGTTCTGTTTTTCATTGCAGTAGTGGTAGTGATAGTTATAGTGGTAGTAGGAGGACTTGAAAGTAAAGAAGATGGCAGCAGCAAGATCGAGTTTGCCTTCAAGGCTGAGGCAACTGCTTTCTGGCGAAAGCGTTATCGGCCCCTCTTTAAAACTCGACTCAGAACCTGTAAGTCTTGTGTAATTCAGTTAACAAATTGGGGGTTAAATTAATCTGTTCATCTACTCTTCTCTTTGTGTACACTGTTCTGCACTGACTTGGGTTTTCATTTTTGCTTCTGGTTAATTGTGTGTAATGTGGTGTTCCTGCCCTTTGGCTGTTGCTTTGTTGGTGGGTGTGACACAGTGTCCTGTGTATTGAGGGTTGAAGGGCATTACTGATAACGCTAGGAGCTTTCTAGGTTTAATGTGAAAATTTAGGGTTAATTTGAAATATTTTCCTAGTTTCTGATGATTCATTAGGAAGCAAGGTTGGAGGCTTAACAAGTTTTAGAAGCTGCAGTTTTAGAAAAAATGCTTACGGTTGTATGTTAGATCGAAACTGAATTTAATATCTAACCTCATTTATGTAACATAGTTTGGAGTTCTTTTGGCTTATGCAAGGCCAAAGTGTGAAACACACACCAGCCGAAGTATGAAATGCCGGGTATAGTGTGCTCGCGTTTATTAGGAGAATGGCCCTAGTGGTTCTAAAGTTGGTTCCTTTCATTGCAACAGAGAGTTATGTTAGTTTTGGCTCTACAATGAATCACATATGAAATGCTTTTGCAGCCGGTCATGACTAGATAAACAGGAGGGTTTTTGTTTTCTTGGCAGTGTCTGGGCACAACCTAGATCATGCCATTGCTGTGCAGAATAGTGCCTTGAAAAAGAACCAACTGGAGCATGTTATTTCCAAATGGAATCAATTTGTATATTTGTGATGTTTCTATTTTATTGTTTATTTTCCAAGTTTGCTGAATGCATCTTTCTCTGCTCTATGATTCATCTTATTGGTGAGCAATTAATTATATTTTGATTCACATAATTCTCCATTACTTAATTATTTTTTCTGCGGAGTGGGTGTCAATAATGGAATGCTTGATATGTGATAACCATATGGAAGAATTATAGTTTCAATAGATCCATTAAAGAAGTTGGTTTTGGAATTCTTGATAATATTTTGTTCATTTAAGGTGTGTGTTTTGTTTTCCTACTACTCTAAGGGGATTGTGTATGCTTAAATGTTCTCTCTTGTTACTAGTTTTTAACTTGTTACTTGTGTACTATTTTGGTTGTACATTTCATTCTTTACTAAGTAGGAATAAGCATGCAGATTTTTTTACGGCGGAGTTATATTATTACCTTTTTGTGGATTTTGAGTCACTGTATTTTACTTGCGATGCTTGGCCATGTGGTTATTACTTTGTTCCTGGGGGTTGGCCACTTTTTGGGTCTTCTGTTTAGATTGTTATAGATTGCAGATGTGACAACTTGTGATCAAATTGCTATGTTTTTCCCTCTCTTTTTTGACTTTGTATTGGTACCTGCAGCCTCCTAAAATTAAAGCCTTCATAGACAAGGTGATCCAGAGTCCATTGCAAGATATAGCAATCCCCCTCTCTGGCTTTCGTTGGGAGTACAGTAAGGTAATTGATTTTTTGTATCCCTCTGTGTTGCTCTCTCTTTCCCACAGCTTTGACTTATTTCTTGCTTCAATTTCAGGGGAATTTTCATCATTGGAGACCACTATTTCTGCATTTTGATACGTACTTCAAGACATACTTGTCAAGTAGGAATGACCTTCTATTGTCAGATAATATTTCAGAAGATGGTAGTTCATTTCCAAAGCATGAAGTCCTACAGATATTACGAGTGATGCAGATAATTTTAGAGAATTGCCATAACAAGAGCTCATTTGATGGTTTAGAGGTATATTTGTATTATTCTATTTTTAGGTCTTTGATGTTGACTTCTTTGTTGTTTTTAGATTCACATGAGTGTCCGTACTGATTGGTTCTCTAATATGGTTCCAAACACCATTTTCCTCCAGCATTTGAGGCTCCTTTTAGCATCCACAGATCCTGAGGTTGTCATTGCTACATTGGAGACTCTTTCAGCATTTGTTAAAATAAATCCTTCCAAACTGCATGGAGGTGGTAAGTTGATGGGATGTGGCTCAGTAAATAGCTATCTCCTGTCCTTAGCGCAAGGCTGGGGAAGCAAGGAAGAGGGCTTGGGTTTATATTCATGTGTAATGGCAAATGAGAGAACCCAGGTGGAAGGGCTGTCCTTGTTCCCATCTGACGTAGAAACCGATTGTGAAAAGTCTCAATACCGTATTGGTTCCACTCTTTATTTTGAATTGCATGGTGTTAATGCCCAGAGTGGGGAAACCAGTGGCACAACACACACTTCTAGTTTGAGGGTTATACATGAACCAGATCTGCATTTACGGAAAGAAGATGATTTGGTTCTGATGAAAAAGTTCATTGAGCAGTACAATGTTACTCCTGACCTTCGTTTCTCATTACTGACAAGAATCAGATACGCTCGGGCTTTCCGTTCTGCTAGAGTGTGCAGGCTGTACAGCAGGATTTGCCTCCTTGCATTCATCGTGCTTGTTCAGTCCAGTGATGCTAATGAGGAATTGACGTCATTTTTTGCCAATGAACCTGAGTACACAAATGAGTTGATTAGGATTGTGCGATCAGAAGAAACTGTGCCTGGAACCATTAGAACTCTGGCAATGATTGCTTTAGGAGCTCAGTTAGCTGCTTATACAGCATCCCATGAGCGCGCACGTATTTTGAGCGGGTCTAGTATCAGTTTTGCTGTGGGAAACCGCATGATTCTTCTGAATGTGCTTCAAAGGGCTGTTTTGTCATTGAAAAGCTCCAATGATCCATCTTCTCTTGCGTTTGTGGAAGCACTTCTTCAGTTCTATTTACTCCATATTGTTTCGTCCTCAGCTTCAGGAAGTAATGTTAGGGGTTCAGGAATGGTTCCCACATTTTTACCCCTTTTGGAAGATTCAGATCCTAATCACATGCACCTTGTCTATTTGGCAGTAAAAGCTCTACAAAAACTCATGGACTACAGTAATTCAGCTGTAACCCTGCTCAGGGAATTAGGGGGTGTAGAGCTTTTGGCTCAGAGGTTACAGATCGAGGTGCATAGGATCATTGGCTTGGCTGCGGAGAGTGATAATTCAATGGTCGTTGGTGAATGTTCAAGATCCAATGATGATCATATCTACTCCCAGAAGAGGCTCATCAAGGTTCTTTTGAAGGCACTTGGGTCTGCTACATATGCTCCTGCAAACAATGCCAGATCACTGAATTCTCATGATAGTTCTTTACCTTCTACATTGTCACTGATATATACAAATGCGGATAAATTTGGTGGTGACATTTATTACTCAGCTGTGACTGTTATGAGTGAGATTATTCACAAGGATCCCACTTGCTTCCCTGTGCTGCATGAAATGGGTCTTCCTGATGCATTCTTATCCTCAGTGGTGGTTGGAATACTTCCTTCTTCTAAGGCTCTAACGTGTGTTCCTAATGGGCTTGGTGCCATTTGTCTTAATGCTAAGGGCTTGGAATCAGTGAAAGAAACTTCAGCTTTAAGGTTTCTGATTGATATCTTCACTAGCAACAAATATGTCTTAGCAATGAATGACGCCATTGTGCCATTGGCAAATGCAGTGGAAGAGCTGTTGCGTCACGTGTCATCATTAAGGGGCACTGGCGTTGATATAATCATTGAAATTATTGATAAAATTGCATCATTTGGTGAAAATGATGCAAGCCCATCAGTGAAAGTTGGTGGCAGTACTGCAATGGAGATGGATTCTGAAGATAAGGACAACGAAGGGCAATGCAGCTTAGTTAGTGGAGTTGATTTGGGTGCAGAGGGCATCAGTAATGAACAGTTTATTCAACTTTGCATCTTTCACTTGATGGTCCTGCTCCACAGAACAATGGAAAATTCTGAAACATGCCGATTATTTGTGGAAAAGTCAGGATTTGAAGCTTTACTTAAACTTCTGTTACGGCCCAGTATTGTCCAGTCCACTGAAGGGATGTCTATTGCTTTGCACAGCACAATGGTTTTCAAGGGTTTTACTCAACACCATGCCACACCTTTGGCACGAGCATTCTGTAGCTCTCTTAGGGATCATCTAAAGAAAGCTTTGGGTGGATTCGGGGTGGCTCCCGGGTCCTTTCTGCTGGATCCTAAGTCTACGCCAGATGGTGGAATATTTTCATCACTGTTTCTTGTTGAGTTCCTTCTATTTCTTGCTGCCTCAAAAGAAAGTCGTTGGGTTACTGCGTTGCTGGCAGAATTTGGAAATGGTGGAAAAGATGTTCTAGAGGACATCGGGCGTGTTCATCGGGAAGTTCTTTGGCAGATTGCTTTGCTTGAAGATGCTAAGCTTGATGTGGATGATGATGGTACTGGTTCTGCTACTGAGTTACAACAGTCTGAGCTGAATACAAATGAATCTGAAGAGCAACGTCTTAACTCTTTCAGGCAATTCCTTGATCCATGGTTGAGGAGGAGGACATCAGGATGGAGTCTTGAATCACAGTTTTTTGACCTAATAAACCTGTACCGTGACCTTGGTCGTGCCACTGGATTTCAGCAAAGGCTGAGCACTGATGCTCCTTCTAGCAGGTTGGGATCCATTGAACAGTCACATCAGGCTGAATCTTCAGATTCTGCTGGACCAATTAATAGAAAGGATTATGATAAGCAGAGATCTTATTATACTTCCTGCTGTGACGTGGTGAGGTCACTTTCTTTCCACATCACACATCTGTTTCAGGAGTTGGGAAAGGCAATGTTGGTTCCTTCACGTCGACGGGATGATACAGTGAACGTTTCCCCTTCATCTAAAGTAGTGGCTTCTACTTTAGCTTCCATTGCACATGACCACATGAACTTTGGTGGTCACGGAAGGCCTTCCGGATCTGAGGTGTCCATATCAACAAAATGCCGCTACTTTGGCAAGGTTATCGATTTTATTGATGGTATTCTGCTGGACAGACCAGATTCCTGCAATCCAATATTGTTAAACTGCTTGTATGGGCATGAAGTTGTTCAGTCTGTTTTGACCACATTTGAAGCTACTAGCCAGTTGCTCTTTGCAGTTAATAGGGCTCCTGCATCCCCCATGGAGACTGATGATGTGAATGTAAAGCATGATGCCAAGGAAGATGGAGATCATTCATGGATTTATGGTCCCTTAGCAAGCTATGGCAAACTTATGGACCACCTGGTGACATCATCGTTTATTTTATCACCATTTACAAAGCACTTACTTTTGCAACCTCTGGCAAATAGTGGTGGCGTAGCTTTTCCACGAGATGCTGAGACATTTGTTAAAGTGCTTCAGTCAATGGTTCTGAAGGCAGCGTTGCCCGTTTGGACTCACCCACAGTTCACTGATTGTAGTAATGAGTTCATTACTACCGTCATTTCTATCATTCGGCATGTTTATTCAGGGGTTGAAGTAAAAAATGTTAATAGCAACAACAACAATTCCCGTATCAGTGGCCCTCCTCCGAATGAAACAACTATTTCAACAATTGTGGAGATGGGTTTTACCAGGCCCAGGGCAGAAGAAGCCTTGAGGCAAGTGGGATCAAATAGTGTGGAACTGGCAATGGAATGGTTGTTCTCCCATCCTGAGGAAATTCAAGAAGACGATGAACTTGCTCGTGCACTGGCTATGTCCCTGGGGAATTCGGAATCTGATGCCAAGGAAGATGCAAATGCCACTAATGAGCAGCTTGAAGAGGAGATTATCCAACTTCCACCTGTGGAAGAGTTGTTGTCAACATCTATTAAGCTTCTGCAAGTGAAGGAGCCCCTAGCTTTTCCAGTCCGTGACCTTCTTGTCTTGATTTGCTCACAAAGTGAAGGTCAATATAGGTCTAATGTTATCTCATTTATTCTTGACCAAGTGAAGGAACAAAGCCCTATAACTGACAGCAGAAATTGTGCTACATTATATGCTCTTTTTCATGTTCTTGCGTTGATTCTTCATGAAGATGCAGGAGCACGAGAAGTTGCCTCAAAGAATGGCCTGGTTAAAATTGCATTAGATATACTTTCCCAGTGGGATTCTGGTTTAGTGGATAAAGAGAGAGATCAGGTCCCGAAGTGGGTCACGACTGCTTTTCTTGCTATTGACCAGCTACTGCAGGCAGATCAAAAATTGAGTTCTGAAACTTTAGAGCTTTTGAAAAGGGATGATACTGATAATCAACAAACATCAGTAATTATTGATGAGGGTAAGCAAGACAGGCTACAGTCTGCATTAGGATCACCTACAAAGCACATAGATATTGATGAGCAGAAGCGACTTATTCAGATTTCTTGCAGTTGTATCAGGAACCATCTCCCATCTGAAACGACGCATGCTGTTCTGCAGCTATGCTCCACTCTTACCAAATCCCATGCTGTTGCTGTCTCTTTTCTTGAAGCTGAGGGTGTAAGTTTGCTACTGTCTTTACCAACCAGCAGCCTTTTTCCTGGATTTGACAATGTTGCTGCTACTATTATTCGTCATGTCCTTGAAGATCCCCAAACTCTACAGCAAGCAATGGAATCTGAGATAAGGCACAACATTGTATCTCTAGCTAACAGACATACAAGTGGAAGAGTTACCCCACGTAATCTTCTCCTAAATTTAGCTTCTGTTTTTGCTCGTGATCCAACAACTTTTATGCAGGCTGCACGGTGTGTCTGCCAGGTTGAGATGGTTGGCGACAGGCCGTATGTTGTTTTGGTGAAAGATCGTGAGAAAGACAAGAGCAAAGAGAAAGAGAAGGAGAAAGAGAAAACACTGGATAGAGATAAACCACATAGTAGTGATGGGAAGGTTATTGTGGGAAGTATAGGGCAGGGGAAAGTTCATGATTCAAATTCCAAAAGTGCCAAAGTGCATCGAAAGTCTCCTCAAAGCTTCACAAGTGTGATTGAGCTTCTTCTGGATAAAGTCAGTAGTTTTTCACCTCCCCTGAAAGATGATTCAAAGGCAGTCGTGCTACAGGATGTGCCATCCTCTACTGATATGGATATTGATGTTGCTATGGTTAAGGGGAAAGGAAAAGCGATAGCTTCTCTGTCTGAAGAAAATGAAGTCAGTAGTGAAGAAGCTTCTGCTTTGCTTGCAAAGGTTGTATTTATTTTGAAGCTTTTGACAGAGATTGTATTGATGTATTCTTCATCTGCTCATGTGCTGCTCCGAAGAGATGCTGAAATTAGTAGCTGGAGGGGTCATCATCAAAGGAACACTCCTGGTTTGTGCACTGGGGGAATATTTCACCACATTCTTCACAAGTTTATTCAATGTTCTCGAGCTTTGAAGAAAGAAAAGAAGGTAGATGGTGATTGGAGGTCTAAACTGGCCAACAGAGCTAGCCAACTTTTGGTGGCTTCTTGTGTTCGTTCAACTGAGGCAAGGAGAAGGATCTTCACAGAGATCAGTTACATTTTTACCAATTTTGTTGATTCATGTGATGGCTTTAGACCACCAACCAGTGACATACAAGCTTATATTGATCTGTTGAATGATGTGCTGGCTGCTCGTACCCCTAGTGGTTCATACATCTCTCCAGAAGCTTCTGCTACTTTTATTGATGTTGGCCTGGTTAGGTCCTTGACTCGCACTCTTGAAGTGTTGGATCTGGATCATAGTGATTCTCCCAAAGTTGTAACTGGGCTCGTCAAAGCTCTGGAGCTGGTTACCAAAGAACATGTTAACTCTGCCGACTCTAATGCTGGAAAGGTACAGAATCCGGCAAAAGCTCTTACTCAGGGTCAATCTGAAAGAACAGAGAATACTGGTGATTTATCCCAGTCTGGAGAAATGGCATCCCAATCCAACATTGATTCTATGTCAGCTGAGCATGTTGAATCTGTTAATGCTGCCCAAATCTATGGCCGATCCGAGGCAGTAACAGATGATATGGAACATGATCAGGATCTTGGGGGATTTGCCCCTGGTACTGAGGATGACTATATGCAAGAGCCTTCTGAGGATATGAGGAGCCTCGAAAATGGCTTGGATAGTGTTGGACTGCGTTTTGATATTCAGCCACATGGGCAAGAAACTTTGGAAGAGGATGAAGATGAGGAGATGTCTGGCGATGATGGAGATGATGATGAAGATGATGATGAAGATGAAGATGAAGACGAAGATGAGGAGCATAATGATTTGGAAGAAGATGAACCCCATCACTTGCCGCATCCTGACACAGATCAAGATGATCATGATATTGATGATGATGAGTTTGACGAGGAAGTGCTGGAAGATGATGATGAAGATGAAGAGGAAGATGAGGATGGAGTTATACTCCGTCTAGAGCAGGGCATAAATGGCATAAATGTTTTTGATCACATTGAAGTTTTTGGTAGAGAGAATAACTTGGCCAACGAAACACTCCATGTGATGCCTGTTGAAGTTTTTGGTTCTAGGCGTCAAGGGCGGACGACGTCCATTTACAATTTGCTTGGTAGAAGTGGTGATAATGCTGCCCCCCCACGGCATCCACTTTTAGTTGGATCATCCTCCCCTCACCCAGCTCCTGCAAGGCAACCAGGTGAGCTGTTTAGCTTATTATATCTCTCTACTCTCTTTTTGTTATTTTAGTTTAGTTATGGTGGTTAGTTGATGAGTAATTGTGAGGTTTCACTTTCCAATAATTTTTAGATTTATCATTCATCTGATTTTTGTATTTTCCAGAGAATGCTCGTGATATACTCTTTCCTGAGAGGAATCTGGAGAGCACCTCATCACAATTGGATACCTTTTTCCGGTCACTGAGGAGTGGACGGCAGGGCAACCGTTTGAACCTGTGGATGGATGATAACCAGCAAAGTGGTGGTTCCAGTGCCTCTGTACCCCAAGGGCTTGAGGAGTTGCTTGTTTCTCAGCTTCGGCGACCAACCACTGAGGGATCTTCTGATCAGAACACATCTGCCATGGACCCTAAAATTAATGCTGAGGCTAGTCAATTGCCGGAGGTGGAAGCTGGTGTGCAGCCTGGTACTCCTGTTGAAAACAATGTTAACCATGAGGGTGGCGATGTGCCTCCTTCCTCTTCTGTAGCAGATGATGGTTCCATCAATGCTGACACAAGGCCCCTGGCAAGTAATCCCCATACACAATCTGTTGAGATGCAGTTTGAACAAAATGATGCTACTGTCCGAGATGTTGAAGCTGTGAGCCAAGAGAGCAGTGGAAGTGGGGCCACTTTAGGGGAGAGCCTTCGGAGCCTTGATGTTGAAATTGGAAGTGCCGATGGTCATGATGATGGTGGAGAAAGGCAGGGTCCAGCAGATAGAATGCCTTTAGATCAGCAGCCAATTCGCACAAGAAGGGCTAATGTGTCTTTTGGAAATTCAACGCCTATAATTGGGAGGGATGCATCCCTTCATAGTGTCACTGAAGTTTCTGAAAATTCCAGCAGGGAGGCAGATCAAGATGGTCCAGCTGTGGAGCAGCAGATCGGTGGTGATTCTGGTTCTGGATCAATTGATCCTGCGTTCTTGGATGCTCTGCCTGAGGAATTACGAGCTGAAGTTCTTTCTGCTCAGCAGGGTCAAGGGGCACAGCCTTCTAATGCCGAACCACAAAGCACTGGTGACATTGATCCAGAGTTCCTTGCAGCGCTTCCTCCTGACATTCGAGCAGAAGTTTTAGCACAACAGCAAGCTCAAAGGGTTCAACAATCTCACGAACTTGAAGGTCAACCCGTTGAAATGGACACTGTCTCAATAATTGCCACGTTTCCTTCCGATTTGCGTGAGGAGGTATTAGAAATAGATTCACATTACTTGAATGAATTGGAAACTCAGTTGTTACATATTTACTTATGACACTGTTTTTTTAGGTCCTCCTAACATCATCCGAAGCCATTCTTGCAAATCTAACACCTGCTCTTGTTGCGGAGGCTAACATGTTGCGTGAGAGATTTGCACATCGTTATCATAATCGTGCGCTCTTTGGCATGTACCCTAGAAGTCGTAGAGGTGAGTCTTCTCGACGGGGTGAAGGTATTGAATTCAGTCTGGAAAGGGCTGCAATGGCCTCACGAAGATCTGTGACTACTAAGCTAGTTGAAGCTGATGGAGCTCCTTTAGTAGAGACAGAAGCCCTCCTAGCAATGATTCGAGTGCTTCAAGTTGTTCAGGTATCTACCAAGTTTTTCACTAACCGTGTGCTGTATCTTTTTTGTCCAGTTCTAACATGTAATTTTTCAGCCATTGTATAAAGGCCCCCTGCAGAGGCTTTTATTGAATTTGTGTGCTCATGGAGAAACGCGAACTGCTCTTGTAAAAATCTTAATGGACATGCTGATGCTTGATACAAGGAAGTCGTCCAATAATTCTAGTGCTGTTGAGCCATCATACCGTCTATATGCTTGCCAGAGCAATGTGATGTATTCCCGCCCACAATCTTTTGATGGTATGCTCTGGAATTTGATTTTCATAGTGGTCTGACATTATTGTTATTATCCAAAAAAAGACAACATCTATTCCTGCAGATGTGAACTTAGCCTCTATGGGTTGTGTCTAGGAGATGCATGTATAGTAGTTTGATTCTTGCACTCAGAAGGGTGATGTTTTTTTCCAAATTAATTTGAAAGTTTCTTGCTTGAATTGTTATCATGTTTTAATGTTCACATCTGGGATGGTCATGGTGACATACACTAACCCATCAATAATGTTCTTGGAACTCTATTAACTTTATTGCTTATGGAAAATTGAGGGGTTTTCCTTTCTTTTTTCACCCAGCCTCATTCCAGTCAGGTAATGTCTAGATCATAGTTTGTCTTACTTTGAACCGCTGGTTATCTTCAGTAGAATCAGTGCCCATACTATGGAGTAGCTTGGTATAGTTGAGAAATTCATTATGTATCATGATTTTATCTTCTTGTGCTTGTTCTTGGTATAGTTTCCAGCTCATTATATTTTGTTGCTTTCTTTGTAGGAGTCCCTCCTCTGGTGTCTCGGCGAATTCTTGAGACCTTGAGTTACTTGGCCCGGAACCATCTGTATGTAGCAAAGATTCTGCTTCAGCTCAGACTGCCTCTCCCTGCACTAGGGGACAGCATGAATGCAGATCAATTTCGTGGAAAAGCTGTGATCGTTGCTGAAGGGAGGCAGGATCAGGAAGGATACATATCTATTGCCTTGCTTTTGAGTCTCTTGAACCAGCCTCTTTATTTGAGGAGCATAGCACATCTTGAACAGGTGATTGTCTGCAGTTTATGATGCTTGTAGCATGTTTTTGAGGCTTTGATGGAAATTCTTTGACACCCTTTCATGGTTTCTTTTGCAGTTGCTTAATTTATTAGAGGTTGTGATTAACAGTGCTGAAAGCAAACCTAGTCTGGCAGATAAACCTGAAGCTTCCACTGAACAACAATCTGCTCCTCAAATTTCTGCTCCTGAAGTTGACATAAATATAGAAACTGTTGCTTCTTCCGGAGTTGCTGGCTCATCATCCACAGTTGTCGACTCTTCAAAACTGATCTCTGGTTCAGACAACGAAAGTGATTCTCAAAGTGTACTGCTTAACCTGCCACAAGCAGAGCTTCGGCTTTTGTGCTCATTGCTTGCACGGGAAGGGTATGATGCAACTTTAGACCTGCACACTTGGTTATGAAAAAGAAATTTAGTTTAATGTGGCTAAGCTTTTTATTTCTCTTGTGTTTGTTTACATCTCTAAAGAAAATGTTCCATCATTTGTGTCTGTGTTCTTGGGTAGTTTAGCACGCCCTGCATAATCCTCGAGCTTCCATTGTCATAATCTGTTGTAGTTTTCTTCTCTAGTTTGACATTTTAGACACTCCTAACATCTTTTGGTGAGGTGGACACACTTGGTTTGATATAGCATTGTCCTTTTGTGGATCTTAAGGACATAATAGTAAATCGACCCAAGAATATTAGCCCAACAATGAGCTTACCAATTGGTTTAGATAAACTACTTTTCTTGCATGCTTTAATATTTTAAAGTCAGTTAGAATTTTTCTTGGTCCCAATACACTTTTGTGCTGTTTCGTAGTTTTTTATACTTACGTTTTGTCTGACATGTTATGTTTCTCAGTCTGTCAGATAACGCTTATACTCTTGTAGCCGAGGTGATGAAGAAATTGGTGGCAATTGCCCCAGCTCACTGTCATCTGTTTATAACCGAGCTGGCAAATGCAGTGCAAAATTTAACCAAATCTGCTATGGATGAGCTACACTTGTTTGGTGAGGCGGTGAAAGCATTGCTTAGCACAACATCTTCAGATGGTGCTGCCATTTTACGGGTTCTTCAGGCATTAAGCTCTCTTGTTTCTACTCTAACTGAAAAGGAGAAGGATCACCCAGACAAGGATCATACTGCTGCCCTTTCTGAAGTTTGTGGCATAAATGCAGCTTTAGAGCCTTTATGGTTGGAGCTGAGCTCATGCATAAACAAGATAGAGACCTATGCAGATTCTGGACCCGATTTGTTTCTGACACCTAGAGCTTCCACTTCTAAACCATCTGGTGTTATGCCTTCACTCCCCCCGGGTTCTCAGAACATTCTACCGTACATTGAATCCTTCTTTGTGATGTGTGAGAAGTTGAATCCTGCACAGCCAGGTTCCAGTCATGACTACAGTATTGCAGTCTCTGAAGCTGAAGATGGAGGCACATCTGCTGCCCAACAGAAGATTACGAAGGTTGAAGAAAAACATGCAGCTTTCGTGAAGTTTTCAGATAAACATAGGAAGCTGCTGAATGCTTTTATCCGTCAAAATCCAGGATTGCTTGAAAAGTCTTTTTCACTTATGCTGAAGGTTCCCCGCTTTGTTGATTTTGACAACAAGCGTGCCCACTTCAGATCAAAAATAAAGCATCAGCATGACCATCATCACAGTCCTTTGAGAATTTCTGTTAGAAGAGCATACATTCTTGAAGATTCATATAACCAACTCCGCATGCGATCAACCCAAGAATTGAAAGGAAGGTTGACTGTTCACTTCCAAGGAGAGGAAGGTATTGATGCTGGTGGGCTTACAAGGGAGTGGTACCAATTGTTGTCAAGGGTTATTTTTGACAAAGGAGCCCTGCTTTTCACAACAGTGGGCAATGAATCAACATTCCAGCCTAACCCCAATTCAGTTTATCAAACGGAACATCTTTCCTACTTCAAATTTGTTGGGAGAGTGGTAAGTACAAGTTTTTTTTGCTCCCATTTGATTGAATTGTTGGTTATGTGGCTTTCTGATTTCTGAATATGTTTTGCAGGTTGGTAAAGCTCTTTTTGATGGCCAATTATTGGATGTGCATTTCACACGATCATTCTACAAGCATATTTTAGGAGCTAAAGTTACTTATCATGACATTGAAGCTATTGATCCTGATTATTTTAAAAACCTTAAGTGGATGCTCGAGGTATGTAGCACAGCACTTTCTTTTTAGCTGTCAACTTTGCTTCTAATTTATCCTGGTGATTAATCTTGCTTATTTTGCTGCTTTGCTTTTGCAGAATGATATAAGTGACGTTCTAGACCTCACCTTCAGTATTGACGCTGATGAGGAGAAACTTATATTATACGAAAGAACTGAAGTAATATATTTTCCCTAATTAGTTTTTCAAGCTATTTTTTGTTAGAGGATGCAACTCCATCAATATGTACGAAACATACAGTAATATACTCTTATGATGGAGTTTGCTGAATGCGATGCAGGTAACTGACTGTGAGCTGATTCCTGGTGGACGAAACATCAAAGTTACTGAGGAGAATAAGCACCAATATGTGGATTTAGTTGCTGAGCATCGCTTGACTACTGCTATTCGTCCTCAAATAAATGCCTTTTTGGAAGGGTTCACTGAATTAATTGGAAGGGAGTTGATATCCATTTTTAATGACAAGGAATTGGAGTTACTGATAAGCGGACTTCCAGATATTGATTGTGAGTTTTTGTTTTCTTAACTGTCCATAAAACTTTTTACGGGATTGTATATTCAAAACGTTGCATCATATAAGATTATGTTCTAAGAGGTTTTCCTTTATGAATGTGTTCCAGTGGATGACATGCGAGCCAACACTGAGTATTCCGGGTACAGTGCTGCATCTCCAATCATCCAGTGGTTTTGGGAGGTTGCCCAAGGGTTCAGCAAGGAGGATAAGGCTCGCCTTCTGCAGTTTGTGACTGGGACTTCCAAGGTAGATAGATATCTTACTTCTCCAAAACAACTTGTTTATCTTGTTTTCTTCTCTGCTAAAATGGCTGTTGCGGTTGATTATTATAAAGAGTGCTTAGCTGTGATCTGTTTCCTGGTTCATATTCATAAGTTATAATGCAAGTAATTCTCCGTTTCTTCCAGGTGCCTTTGGAAGGATTTAGTGCGCTCCAAGGGATCTCAGGTGCTCAAAAGTTTCAGATACACAAGGCATATGGAAGCGCTGATCATTTGCCTTCTGCGCATACCTGGTAACCTACTCACATCCCAGTTTCTAGTTTTTCTAGTTTTCCATTTGATATGCGGTCCGTAGATTCTAACTTTAGTCTATTGGCTGGTGGCTGCAGTTTCAATCAATTAGATCTGCCAGAGTATCCATCAAAACAACATCTAGAGGAAAGGTTGCTACTTGCGATTCACGAAGCGAACGAGGGATTTGGATTTGGCTAAGTTAAGTTTGAATTTAGGCCATTGTAGTCATTGTAGATAAAATGTCAGTGGCTGTGATGAGAAGGAAGGAATTGGGCAAGTAGAAAGAAAGCTGGCTGTGAGATGATGTTGTTAATATACTGTACAGTCGTCCTATATTTATTATGGGAAAAATACCTTTTTGGCAGTTTTTCAATTTGCCAATTCGTAAGCTATTTATTTGTTTCTCAATTCGTCTTGTTTTTATTAACTTCTGTCTCCAGGCTTTATCCATGCTTCATATCTCCTACTGCTAGTCACTAAAATAAATTAATTAATTTGTTGGAATATTTCGTTTAGAAGTCGGACACTATATAAGCATAGCGAACACTGTTTCCTGCAGAAGATTATAAGCAGACACGATTAGGGAAATCAATAACAATAAACATGGTACATCAACTATCAGATCAACCGCATTACGCTAATACTTATAATGACATCAAACATAACTTGCCTGCAAGGAATAGCACAGGTCTGCAGGGCAGTTTCTATATAAGCATAACTCGTTACTAAGCTTCTCCTCAGCGGCAGTTTCGATGGAGTAGTTCAATATTCCACTGAAAGAAACATATATCAAAACCATCAAAAGGTTTACAAAATTGATTGATTGTTGACTAAAGGAAGGCAACTCTTGACCTAGGATCCTCGATTGTCAATCAGGTCTAAATCAAATTAATCTTTCTCACTAGCTTCTCAGGATTAGTTGTCTACTTCGATCTTTTTGGTCAGTAAGTGACCCAAGAACGGGTTGTCGTAGCAAAAAATAATGATAATTGCTAAAGTCAATTTAACCCTAAATTGATCAAATTTAAAATAAAAAAGAAGTGCAATACAATTTTATTGGAGATCAACTAATTGTAGATATAAAAATTAATTAAGAACAATTAGATCTCATACAAACTCAGAATCATACTCTCTCCGGTCCGAAATGTATGACGTTTTAGCATTTGCTTTTGCTGTTCCGGAACGTATCTTAAGACGGCCGGAACAGTCACTATTTGAGACAATTTTGCCTCGAATTTTTTCTCGGAAGTACGTTAAGGATTAACGTACGTTCGAAAAAAAGTACGGAATTTTTGGGGGTCAAATAGTGTCTCATTCGGCTTTTTCGATATGCGTTCCCTACTGAATATTGGGATGCGAGGAAGTCATACATTTCGAAGCAGAGGGAGTACTATAATACTTCTAATAGGAAAGATTAAGTTTAGCTAGACATACTAATGATTGAAAAAAACAAAAGGTTTGATTGCATAAATTGAATCATTTATTTTCGGGAAGAAAACGAAAGGAGTAAGGAGTTTGAAATGAAACATAACTAAAAGAGAAGAGAAAGGAACTCTCTTTTCTCAAAAAACTTAGAGAAACTTATATAGTTTTTCTCTTAGTATTATCTTTAAAGAAAAAGAAATCATAAATCATAAATCTTAAATCTTAAAATAAATATTAATTGTATCTAAATCACTTTTACTCTCCAATAAGAATTCTAATAGTCGAGGATGAGAGAAAGTCGAAGTTTTTCCAACTCTCTTTGAAATAACCCAGTTGGTACAATCACACAAGTCTTCTTAGGATTACTGTCTTCAAATATCGCACGCAAATTGAGATTCTCTGTCAGTCAAGAAGGTTCTTCTTTGCCAAAACACTGACCAAGAAAAATTTCTGCAATTTTATCTAGATTTTGCTCTTTTCTGTTCTCTTTTTCACTTTTATTGCTTCTAAATTGTTTTATGCAAAATGTAAAAAAATTCAACTCTAATAAATAATATCACCATGTAAATTGTATGAAAATGTATGATAAAAATAGCCACAAGTCAAATTAATATGGGTTTGCCCGTCATGTCCAAATACGTCTCACCTTATTGGAGACATTTAAGGGCTTAAAAGCCTTTTCATGTTAGGAATCGTCATGTCCATGACCACCCGGGTGGTCACGTAGCATTCTCATAAAACCTAGTGCAGGTGGCTTTTATATATATATATATTTTCCTTTTCTAAGGACACATGAAATATGCATGTCATCACATAATCTTTTTTTTTATAAAAAAATTACAAAAATAAAATAAAATCATGCATTAGTTATGTTAACGTTTTCCCTCCTTCAATAATTGTTTATTTTTTTTATTTTGAAAATCATTATACAATATTTCTATTTATTTAAGAATAGAACTTATGACTCAACAGCTGAGTTTGAGATTGAATGTGCAGCGAATGTTAACTTGCCACACCCATTGGAATTCATTTACGTTAGGAATTCAAAAAAAATCAAGAAAGAATATGTTTATGTTTATATTTGATGACAATAATTTGCAATAAAATTTGCTTTTTATTTATTTTCTTAACTGTATCTGTTATGTATAAAAATTGTGAGCTTGTATGACATATTAGAAGTAGGTAGAAGCTAGAAAAAGACTACAAAGGAAGAAAAAAACAAGTTGATGTAAGCGGAGAGGATTAATTAATCCTTCCAAGATGAAACTCAGCGACAGGGTTGGCAAAGAGTAGCAAACCCAATATGAACCAGTTCCAGCAATATTTGGGGCTCCTGGAGTCGACATCGCAGGATCAGCAGGGTTGCTGATCTTCCATATTAATGTCCGGCTCGTTACCATTAAATTGTTGGCTGTCCTGTGGGTTATGCGACAGAACTTGTCCGACTCATTATCAAGTTTCTGTCCAAGGTAGCCTAGTTTAAGCAATTGTGTATGCCCCACGTATGTGGCCCCAACGTCGGTCGAGAACCAATATGGAAAATTAGTTACTCATGAAAATCCTCGTAGGGCAAAGAATCGCTAGAAGAGTCACTTTCAAATGCAGTGGTTTCCCTTGAAGACATTGGAAGCGATTCTAGTTGTTCTGATGAAGTACCTGCATGCAGCATGGAAGAATGAGTCTCAAGGTACATGATAGTTCAATCAAATATAGCAAAAAATTAAAAATTTCACAAACCCTTCGGTCCTCTTGAGCGGAATTTCTTAGTGTGCCGTCTGATGAGCTTCTTAGCTTTTGTTATGGTGAGCTGCCTCGCAAACGGAGAAAACTCTGCATCACTTTCACTCCAGTCTCCTTGGAAATCATTCTCTGCTTCACCCCTCATTGTCCGAAGTACAAATGCCTTAGCCTTGCGCCGCTGTGTATTGAACAGTCCCCTTACGGACGTTACAAAACCATCACCTGCTCCATCACTTGGACGTTTTAACCAGTTTGGATATTGATCAGCCTTCACTGCCTGACCTCCATCATTGTCACTAAAATTGAGGTCAATGTCAGGGACGCCAGATTCGTTAGAGTCTCGCTGACTATGTCCCTTGTCTTTAAATTTCTTACCCTACAAAATCAAGGGATAACAATTCAAAACAGCAAACTAGCAGAAAAGCAAACAACATATTGGCACCAAAAATGAGCTCCAATTTAAAATAAAGCTGAGCCAGTACAGACTTTTGGACAACTAGGACTTATAGGTAACAGTGCTTTCTTACCTGCATTCCAGTAACAGACTTTAGGGTCCCCCATACAACGTGCTTTTTAACTCGTGAGAACAGTCTCCTCCATGTCCCAGTGAATTCAACACGGTGAAATGTGTCCATCAGCAGCTTAAGCTCATGCAGGTTAAATCTTGAGCTTTCATAAGTAAGCTGCAACTCGACCTACACCAGAATAATTCAAAACATTTTACTGCACAGATCACTGCCACAGAAGATAATGTACGATCCTTAACAAAGAAGTGACCAACCTGACTAATCTTAATATTTTGAAACTCCATCACCTTCCGAGGCCGAGATCTTTTCTCATCCAATGATTTTCCAACCTTTTTTTCCTCATGTGATGATCGACCAGACTTTACTGATTTGGACTCTTTTGATTTAATTTTAGAGGATTCATCTGGTTGCTCCATTGAACTAAATGGATCACTTTTTGAAGAAGAAACGCTGGATGAGTGAGCATTTAGGACAAGTTCAGCAGCAATAGATTCTGCAACATTCTCCTCCCATGTTCTGTCAAAAGAAGATGTTCTTCTTAACTGTGAACCAGAACTGCCAACCTGTTTGGACTGAGACTCAGCCTCTTTTGTCGTATGACTACATGATGGAGGTGCTTCTTGGCTTAATAACCCTTTCTTACCACGTCGAGCACCAATAGTTGTCGAAATCTTCCAAACTTCCTGCATTTCACATAGCAAAACACTGACATTGGCATGGCAATTAAAGCACCCTTTCTTCCTTAATAAAAGCATTCAAGTTTCCAACTGACCTGCCGCCTTTGTGAATCTTGTTCTTCCTCTGGGAAGAAATATTCCCACATCATTCTGTACATTGTCTCTGTCAAATAAATCTTGAGAGGATAAATCTCAACCTGCAGGGAAAATTAAAAGCTCTATAAGCAAACATGAAACTTCATTCTTTTTAAACTAACATTTTTGTTAAAGAAAAAACTAAGAAAAATGAAAGCAACTAGAGGCCATCCAGAAAAAAAGAATCTCTTTACTCCCAATGGAAACACTTAGGTAGGAGGGAATAACTTATGATCATCCAACAAAGAAGGTAATGACCATCAGAGTAGAAATGTACACTATCCATATACGTATTGACACAACACAACCACATGTAGCTGATGTATAATATGGTAAAGTGACCCATTTGAACCAACATAAAGACGAGACAATGAACAAACCTTTAACCTTTGGCCTTTACCAGTCAAACGTACAGCAATTGAAGTAATGATCTCTTTTTTCATGTAACTACCATCACTCTTCTTCCACAAGCTTTTTCATTCAATGCCCTAATCCTCAAATTAGGACATTAGGTTACTATAAACCGAGTTTCCGTAACTGATAAAGCAGCTGCTAAACTTACTTTGCTTCTCATCCATATAACTGTTAAATCTTTTAGAGGAACAACAGGGCTGCTGGATACATAGTCCTCACTCTTAGCCACATGCTTTCAAATTGAATAGACCTTATCGAGAATTTCATTCCAGTACCATGCATCTTGTTTCTCTCAAACAATTTTCAAGTAAGTCTACTCTTCAATACAAATTGACATAGCAGTTAATGACTCATCCCATATTATGACACATTCTGATCTCTCCCAAACAATTTTCAAGTCTACTCAGCAGTTAATGACTCATCCCGTGTTATGATACATTCTGATGAATGTTATGAAAAAAAAAAGACTCAATTGAGGAAAATAACAGCTTCAAGAAAAATACGAAATAAGTCATCCATTTTCGATTTGCATGCTTCTTACTCAATCAACCTGCTCTTGAACAAATCCTCAAAGAGACAAGAAACCAATACTAATAGATGGCTTAGTCTATACTGCATGTTGTTTTTGAGAATGTTCACCTGGAAAATTAAAATAGAAAAGAAGAGATAAATTACCTGGAAAAGCTCAATCCTAGAATTTCCATCCTTTGGAGCTCCTTGCTTTGCATCTACACGGAGCATCACTTTCCTGCATTCAAAATAGTAATTACAGTTTGAAGAGTATTACATAAACCAAAAGTGCCGAATGAATACTAGTAGTAAAGTAGCATATGAATTTCATAAATACATGCTAGAAAACTATATTCCATCCTGTCAAATGCATGCAGAGAGAATGAGGTAGAGAAAGAGAGCCTCCTTATTAGAGTATTCAAATCACAAGCTTAAGCTTAGTCTACCGTCCAAGCAAAACAAAATAAACAGGGTCTTTCATTCTGTTCACCCACAAAGATCAGGCACAGATACTGCCACAGAGATCCAAGTTAATAGGTGGAGAAACATGTACCTTTTAAAGCATTACCACTCTACTTAACAGGGGCTATGTGGCTATAGTAATGATCAAAGAATCTAGCAGACTTGTACATTACTCATGACTAGAGAACCTTTGCATTACTTTGAGTATGTGGGAAAAGGGAAATTACATAAGAATTTAACAAATAAGAACCAGGAAGCATAAATCTATTGTTGTCAACGAAAAGAAAGGTAACAATACAACTTTTTAAAAGGCTAGTTAAAAAACTGAAGAGTACAAGTAAATGCATGAAACAGTCAAGAATGAGTGCATACTTTCCCCAATCAGGAGGAGGATTCCATGGTGACAACACCATATCAGACTTTGCATTAGGCAGGCAGTTTCTAACAACAAAATACTTTGTTGTAAACAGAGCAACACCAACATCCTTGTAATCCCGGTCAAAATCAAAGATCTGGGGACAAAGAGAAGGAGCACAAAAGTGAAAAACATGCCATACAAATGTCACCAAACTATTCTTTGGACCATAATTTCAGTTAGGTTGGTGATTGACCAGCTTTTAACAAGTTTGTTATGGACAGAAACTTAGTTACTATCCATGCAGAGAAATGGTTTCAAGTTGCTAGGATATGGTCTCACACCTCATTTGTCGATATACAGAAAACAAAATTGAGCCACAGTTTTGAGATCTTGAGAGACTCACCATGTCATTTATTTCAGCTTCAGCAAAAGATTTACCATCTAGAAGCATGCTCCAAACAACTTTGTTCATTTGCAATGATATACGCATTGCACATGATGGGCTTTTGTTCTTTTCCTTTTCCATTAATCTTAGCTGGGCGGCTTTCTGCAGCTCTGTCCTCAATGATACAGATGCAGCCTTCCTAGACTTTTTGGCAATCACAAGCTCCCTCTTTAGTCCTTGCACCTGAAAAGGTGAACTTGTTCTGGTTACAACCCATAAGATTGAAGATATGATCAGAGACAAATATTGAATTACAATATTAGACTGCACTGAAAGTACAGCCAGGAGAGGATGAGGAAGACAGAATGGTAATAGAAGCAAGGCATCTTTCAGGTCCTATATTCTCACTCATCATGAACAAATGCTACAATAGCATTACATTCAGGAACAAATATTTTAGTTCTAAATTTTTTCAGCTTAACAGCTTCAAATATTAAATTCCTCTTGTACATCCACTTCACTACCAAACAAATTTATCAGTATGTATTCATGCTAGCGCCAAAAAGACATCAATCCACCAGAAAACTAGAAAACTGTACTCCCACTGAAAGTTTGGATCAAATATCCCAGAAAGGAGAACTGCTATAGAATACATCATTTTAATACATGCTGAGAATATTAGACTGGTCTTCACATGATAATCTTATGTCGATTCCCAATCCCATAAAACATGTATCTGGAGAGCAAATTAAATTTGAGAACATTGAAACTACGAGTTGTTGCACATGTAACTTTGAGAAAAAAGTGACGATCCCAAGGAGATGTTGTGAACATAAAGGAGGGCAGTCGTATGCTACAAGCACAGCAGAATAATTTTTTTGGACGTTTTTGTGGAATATAAAAATCATTCCAGCTAGCTACCTTTCACGGACTGACAATTAAAATATTGAAAACAAATTTAATGAGAATCATAGCCCAAAGCTGGGGAAGCAAAAATCTCTTTTGTATAAAAAGACACAATCCATCCAAGCATAATACCATTTTGAACTACTCACCAAAGTGGATCTTCCACCACTGATCATCCACAACTCAGTTTCTTTTCTTGACTGAGAGTCTCCAGATGTGTCACAGTGAAGAGACAGTCTCCTCATATCATGAAGAAGCAACTTCACCTCCCGATCCTTGTGTTCAAGATCGATTTTTGCAAGTTCTACCTCTTCAACACCATCAGGAACCACCTCATCAGCCTCCTCCTCCACATCATCATCTTCAGCAGGAAATGACAGACTACTTTTTCTAGGCCTGAGACACACATCACAGAAATTAATCTGGAGAACGAATAAATGTTTCCATTTACTGTCAGAGTAACTTGATACCTGCTTATGACTTCTGTACCTTAGACCAAATTCTAATTGCATCAGGTGCATGAATATACAAGTTTAAGAACCAGATGTTATTAACGTGTAGATCAATTCTTTTGTTAGGGAAAAAGCATTAAACAGATATCTAAGAAACAAATCACAAAAAATACCTAGATATGTCATTAATAGGAGAGTAGAAGTCTCTAATATAATGAAATTTAATTCACAAGGCCATTAACAAATAAGGAGACTGTCTCTGGTCTAAAATGTAAAACTCACAACTAGAAAGTATAAGCTACCACTTATCCTCTTATTTCTCAAAATCCAACAGAAACAAATGGCAAAAATAATTATACTTTAAGGACAAAAGTATGAGATCCTTGAAACTCCTGTTTAAGTGTTACATGCACATGACATGCCAAAAAGTATGACATGAAAGGACATGACTTTATGTCTCAATAAGAATAATAGAACAGAATATTCCCATTTAAAAGTCAGAAGTAGAAAAACAAAGCATTCTCACTTGGGAAGCCGTGCAAACAGGAGATTGGTCAACACGTCCAGCATAACTTGAAATTGGCGAGATGTCATAGTTGCCATTATATTATGAGAATTGAAGATCAGCTCTTTTAGAGGCTTCATCTGCAGTTAAGGTGGACAGAAAAATGAAAGCCGAGAATAACAAAACCTCCAACCAGGTAAAATAACCAGTATTCTTAACACTGCCTACAACGGATGATGACACTGCAGTATGAAGAGAAAAAGGCAACTATGTATGCACAAAAACTGGATGATACATAATTAAGTGAATCAACCTAAACAATCATCAAATGTAATGATAATACTGTCAGGTTACCTTCAGGTCTGGAGTACCGCCTCTGTGTCTGGTGTACCGGAAGTACATGTCACAAGGCATGAACACTCTTTCAAGAAGAACGCCAGTACGCTTTACTTTTGGAGAGCTTTTGAGTATTTTTGGTAGCCACTGCAGCCCAGCCCCTGGGTCGACATCAGTTGGTGCAACATGAGCCTGTACATGCTCCAACATTACAGAGTACTCTGTGCGCTTCCATGTCATTTCAGGAACATGATCAGGAAGTTGTACATTTTTGTTGCCCAATGCTTGTTCAATGATTTCATGTCCAACACGAAGGATAGAACTAAATGATCGAGCTAAAACACGACCACTAACAGCAGCAAGCAAAAATCTACCCTGGTGGACCAAAAAAACTTTGCTCAGGCATGAGGACCAAGGTAAATCCAACGTTGGCCTCAGATTCTCATAAAATGATCGAACAGAAAAGTTTGCAGAATCATTAGAATCTGGAAAGGACATTCGTTGTGGCCTCCAGATAAAAGAATATGGAAAAAAAAAACAGGAAATTAGAGAACACTGGTGAAAAAAAGCAGACAACTTTGTATCAACATCTATTACAGCTCGCATAAGCATGTACACACAAAGAACACAGATACGCAAAAAGCACAGTTATCAAATGCATTACTAATGATCAAACACTTCTCGATTCCAGATAAGAGTTCCAAGTACTACAAAACACATGTTATCAGCCAAAAAAGTTCAGCAGTTAACGCAAACTACATGTCAAGACTTGAGTAACTGAAATGCAGTGAGAATTAATTATTAGTTCCAACTTTCAAGTAACAGAAAGGAAAATGTTAAAAAGGGGAAAAGAATGAATCGCTTAACAGTGACAGATCATCTTGTTTCATTTTCCTGCCATAACCACAAAAGTCCCTCATAAAACATCCATTGCATCATGTATAGCCATAAGATGGAACACTTAAAAGCACAATGCTAGGAAGAAAAGGCCATGGGATGAGAATAAGAAGATTTGTGACCAGATCCTTTAAGGATCCAACAAAAGGAAGCCAGGATTGCAACTCACATTTGCTTCTTCTGAATGAAGATTGAATTGTGGCTGATTTACATTCACCATGAAATGACGAACTTCTTCCTCAGAATCATCAATGCTTCCATTTGTGGCTGTTAATAGGATGCAAACAGTATAAGTTTGTAACAAACTAGATAGATACATAAATATATACATATATACATAGAGAGAGCTAAAAACACGACTTTCATAGCAATGATGTTTATTGACTCAAACAAAAGAACAGTAATAATTTATTAGTTCCGTAACATATATGCAATCCCAATCTAACAGCTTCAAAGAAAAATAGCAATGGTGTACCCAAGACATACCAACCACGGCAGATAATGAACTCTCCATTTCAGCAGAATGCAACAGAGATGACTGAGATCCTGAAGTCTCCCCATGTTCAGAAGGGGAATTCGCATTGTGACTAGTGGAAGAGGGCTTAGCCATGTTATTTTGAAGCACATCAGTTTCTGTATGTAACTGTTTCTCCTCAAGTAATTTTCTCTGTGCATACTGCCTAGAAGGAGAAGGTTTAAGGGGTGTGAAAGCTTTAGATAATCCACCAACCCAGGACCAAACAGCATCCCTGTTCTCAATATTCCATAGAAGCTTCAGGCCATAAACAAAAACTCGCTGACAATTGTCAGCAATAAACACATTGTATCCATCATCATCACTAGGGTCAGATCTGGTATTGTCATCACTCTCACTACCAGCTTCAAACTCAGATCTCACGTATGTCATCTCAAGATTTCTTTTGCCAGCTTCTTGCCATGCTGTTATTCTATCAGCATCAGCCTTCCGTGACTGCCTTCTAATTGTAAAATAGTCACAAGACAGAAAAAATCCATCATCTCGGTGCTTCACAGTGCCTGCCTTCCCATTATCTCTCTTTTCACTGGGAGTTCTCTCCACGGTCGAGGATTGTGAATCTTTCCTAGTCATTTTAACTACTTTTGCAACACTGATAGAATCTTCTTTGTCTATAGTAACTTTAGGCAAGTGAAGGTCAAGACCCTGGTAAACAAGATCAAGAGGATCACGCTTGCAATCAAATGTCCATATTTGCTTGCCCCGACTGTAACAGAGTTCATATTTCAGCCTCGTCATACTAAAAGTGAGTCCTTTTGCCGGATCATCATCATGCAAAGGCATATATTTTATACAAGTAGGAGTAGCATCTATACGGATAAAAAATTCTGTCATCACTTTATCTAATGATAGATTGCCTGATCTGGCAATTCTAGGAAGTCCAAACCGTGGCCAACGAGAGAAAGTACGTAACTTGTAGGGAGGAATGTAATTCATGGCCCAGAACTTAAGTACCCAAGCCAGATCATGAGCGCCAAAATTCAATTTCGGTGGAACAACAGAATCTTTTTCAGGCTTAGAGGGTAGAGTATAAACAGGTCCATCAGCAGCACTGCTATCTCCAGTGGAGGAAGAGGACTGATTCTCAGAAGAGGGAGGCAAGGGTCTAAGAGAGAAGTTCCATTGGAGGGCCAGGGCCGTAGATCGGAAAGGATCAAAAACTTTTTCGCGAGTCTTGCCTTCAATTGGAAGTGCAAATAAGTAATGATTCCGTGGAGAGCCAGACGCACATTCCCAATCCAAAGTTATTTCAAGAGTAAAGACTGGGGCCTCAAGGAACGGACATGGTGCGCCACTGGGAAGTTTTAAACCACAGCTGTTAGCCAAACTCTCCAAGCTGCTTATCAAAAGCTTAAAGTCCTTTGCAGACATATAAACACAGCCGTCTGATTTACGGATCTCCAAAGAACCAGAGATAACTTGAAGTTGGTCAAGCTTTTCATAGGGATCAGGGCTTGCAAGAACATGCCATCGAGTTTCAGAAAAGGATAAGGAAAATTTTCCATGGATGTAATTTCTCATTTCATCCCACCACGGTAAATTTTTCTCTTTCTTTGGAGGCAGAACTTGTGGAGCTGGATTTCTAACACACAGGTTAGCTCTTCGAAGAGCTACAGTAAAAGCATAGCTCACATCTGCAAACATTGGTTCATAACCCACTCCAAAAGACAATTCTGCTTTCTGAAAGTGTATAGGCAAATCAAGGTATGTTTTCACTCCAGGAGTTGTTCCACTAGCTGAACGAAACATGCAAACCTTTCTCCATCTCCCAACAAAGACATCATGGGAAACTTGGGGCTGAAAGCTTGTTGCCTGATTCAGAAGCCAACAACAATTACGATCTTAGAGAGAAGTGAGAGGTTGATCAAGACATAATACCACAAATAGCAGAAAAGGAATTGAAAGATAACATAACAAAGATAAAACTAAAGGAGATTTGATTCAAGCATTAATCTTGAGGACAGAAGGTTTAGCTAATAAATGTACGAAGACCGATACCATGAAATCGAATAGCTACACGACCAACATGGTCCTATACAAGTAAAAGTAGAATATTTAACTCTTTTCTCCATGGATTTAAGTTAGAAGGACGGTCAATGCACCCATAAATTGAGAAGATAAAAGTGTTTCTCAGAAGTAAACAGTTGGAATAACACATACACTCAGCCATGGGTTTCTTATAGTTTCCCAGAGTTCAGCATTTAATTACAACTTTTATGCTATACTGAGTCATTCACTTGAGCAAAGAAAACAAAGAGAGAAAAAAGGTTATAAAAAGTGTTCTAGCAAATAAGTACAAAGTGGGACAATGCCATAAATCAAGTATTTTGATCGTAATCTCTGTGCAGAGTCTTGCTTGACAAATAAATTTGCCTTCTAGCAGGGAGATCTAAGGCACCAAAATCATAAACTCAAGGCATGGCAATTCATGCCATATCTAATATGAACAAACTGAGAATAAGAGAGTTTATGTCGAGTATCAACAGAAAAGTAGCTGAATAGACTAAAATTGAGTATTGAAATATTATTATTGGACAGAAAGGGTGATTAAGATAAATTACAAGGAGAAGAGAACACTGTCTAATGAAATAGGGCAGAAGAAGCCTATATTCACTTAGCAAACCCTCCAATCTCGATGAACTAAGACACATAAAGGCCCTCAAGCATTACCGTGTTGAAGTAAGAAGCCCCATTCTGTGCAGCAATTGTACAAAATATGGGTTTCTTATGAATCTCCTTATCATATGAGCAGACCAGTAAAATGGTTAGACAATATTCCACAATCCAGTTTATTTTCATTTATCCCAGGTGATCATTGTTAATTTTTTGGTTTAAGAAAAATTCTAGAATAAAGCAGCCAGGCACACAAATGAGGAATACTGTTCACAGAACTAAGACAAAGGCTACAGAGCGGGAAACAAATTTGGACCTTACCTGCTGTGCCAGCACAATGCAACCTTCACATTTTCCAGAAGAAGCAGAGAAAATTGGAAATGTGTAATCTCTTAACTGAACAACCAGAGTTCCTGTCTGCAAAAACATGTTGCTTCCATAGAGTCGAGAAAAAGGTATGTCTTTTTCGAGACATACAGGATCAAGCTTATGTAGAACGTCAATCATCCCAGCATTTCCACCATCAATCCTTGTTAAGCACAGTTCTAATTCTGTTGCACAAATGGAAAGAAGAGAAGTTCTTGCAGAGCTAGGATTAAAACCAGCCTGAAACCCTTCCCTAGATGCACCTGACCCTTCAGACGGTACTAACTTCTGACAAGCCTGGTAATACGACCTAAATGACTGTTTATAGATTTCTTCTTTCAACTTGTCAATAGATGAAGGATCTTGTAAATCAATTTCAACTCCATTATACATCACTTTTCTTTCCTGAACAGGCTCATTTGTTTCGGCTGCTTTAGGAGAACACGTAGAGTTGGCAATGAGTTCCTCAAGGAATTTCAACCTAACAGCCAGCTCACGGGCCTCATTCTTCATCAGTCCATAGTGTTCATCAAGCCAACCTTGGATTGGTTCTTCCTCAATTTCAGCTGTTACCTTGCGTATAAAAAACTTAACACGTCCAAATTTCGTGGAACTAGGTTTTTTGGACTTTGAGCTTTCCTTCTTCACAGGAAATATAAGTTCAGTCTTTGCAGCAGTTATGAGCTTCAAGCCCCTCAACATATCTTCAATGGAGTCATCAAGAGCACGCAACTGTAGCCTGTAGGGCATGCAAATATGAACATCAAGTCCTTGAATCACCCAATCCCATGTCATAATTGATGGAATGTTTGCATCAGGTAAACTATTGGAAACACTAGGAATCCGAGAAATTTGCATTCTGCTGCTTTTTAGAACCCTAGACCCATTGAAACTGAGAAAAAGCCCTTCAAGAAGTACCCCAATACTTGCATTCTCAGAGAAGATTGATTGAACCTGCACCAATGCTTCAACCCCATCTCCAACCTCAGCAGATATAGTCAGCATCTCCACATCAACAGCAAAAATGGATTCCTTCTTTTTAGGCTTGTCAAAATTTCCTGATTCCAGACTTAACTCTTTCTTGTGTTCAGCATCTCTCTTGCTGGAGATATCTTCCACACCATTGCCATAAACTTGAAGCTTCTGATTATGTACTAGTGACTTTAATTGCAGAACAAGTTCAAACAATGATATGTGCACATCAGGCTCCCATCTGAGTGTAATATCTGTAGCACTGAAAAGAGAACAGATGGCACCCCCTTTAAGACCACCAGAACGCCGAACAAATTTTGCATTCTGCAAGTCAAACAATGTCAGTTTTGCCTCAAGCTTGGAATCCTCTAAACATTCCTGATATGTAGACCTTGCTCTTTCAAGTTCAACCTCTGTAGATTGTCTCTCCTTATTCATAGATAAAGTGAGATGGAAGATATCAAGTGAAACGGAATAATTCAACTTCTTATGCTCATTGGAAATTGTAGACATTATCTTCGCACTTCTTGGTGTGCCATCAGCCAAGACACTGACAATGACTTGACCACCCTGTGATCCATAATTGACACGTTTGGGATCATCAACAACTGTGTTCTCCAGGCCTGCCTCACCGCAAAAGTTTACAGAACACCTCTCAAGATTAAATTTCAAGACTTGAGTCCCTTTCCCTGATGGTTTAGATGACCGTCCACCTCGACTCTGAGTGGTTCTTTTAGCTGAAGCAGACACGGTTTTCAAAAGGGCTTGCAAGGAAATAGCAGTTGCTACAAGTGATTCTACACGCTTGAAGTTGAAATAGACACCCATACCAGTTATATCAACAGAGAGAACTAACTTGCACCGAGCAGTTTCTTCAGACGATTCAATCTCTTTTTCACCCCAATCCAAACTAACCTTTGCTATATGCAACAAAGCCCCAGAATTCGACTCCACACAGAAAGGACTTTCCTTCAGGCATTCTTGATATTCATCAGCCATGTGCAGGTTTATTTCACCAAGTTCCACGTGTGCTGAAGTTCCCTTACTTGATATGTTATTTGCAAACGCATGTGACGATTGTGAGCATCCCTATACAAGGACAGCTTTTGTTAATTTGTTGACCTAACAGTGTATGGGGCAAAGTTTTCTAATATTGACGAATGTCTCTGAACACAATAATGACTCTAATATGCATCAATCTTCATATTAAAGCATGGTCCTGTGCAATTTAAAAATGCAATCTTTGTCAATCACAATATGTTTGCTACATTCTGTTTTGAGAATAGCAAAACCAGAACTTTAAATGTCCTTGGGAAAAGAAAACAATGAATCTAAAGCACAAGTATAATATGATCGTTAAGTCAAAGGAATCGCCCTTATAACCAAATATAAAAAGAGATGTAAAATTGAAGAAGTCACTTACATGAAATAGAGGCAAACCAGTAATGCTGTAAAGCACAATAGTCATCTCAGGAGCAGATACGGTACATGTCCACATGATTGCCTTTGAAGTTGATTTTGGCCTAACAGGAGCAGATGTTTCATCTCGAAGCACCATTTTTTTCTTTTTAGAGTAGTGAAGGCGCAACCATGGCTTTAGTCTGCTCACTATAATGTTGCACCGAGTACCCCCTAGCTTGACGTCAATTTCAGCTCTAACAGGTAAGGTTGGCTGAAAAGTACAAGCATCCAAAATATATGTAAAATTTAATATTGACCTCATGATGGACCATGAACTCAAAAACTGAATCAAGTGAAGTTCACTCCAACATCAAGCTGCAAGCCCGAGAAAACAAAATGATCTTAAAGAATCACATCCTGCACCAATCAAATCATACCAGTAATGACAAGAGAGCTAAGTATGCATTTTAGTAGGTCAATATCCGACTAGGACTTGGGTCTCTTTCTTGAACTAACCAATAATGACGAAACTAACCAATATTAGTCCTGAACCGAAAAACAAACAATTAAGGTTTCTAGCTATCCCATGTTAATCTCTACTTTTTCTTATTGGAGAGGATAAAACTAATAAATACCTTCTTAAAAATATAAATACTTACAAAAAAATCTGAAAATGCCTAATAAATAATGTTTACTACATTTATGTATAGGATAAGTGAACTGGAAAATGAACATGAAAATGAAGTTCAAAAATAGAAAACAGTCCTTAAGTAAACCCAACTTAAGCCACCATAATTGAGCTGTGGAGACTAACCTGTGATGGAACAAAAACTAAAGAGACGATGTCAACTTTCAATATCTCCAAAATAGAAGTGCCAGCTTCCCGAAGAAGCTGAAATATAATGCAAAAATCAGCATCAAGATGAGGCCAAGCTGTCTGATGAATGTGAAATCTACAATACCAAAAGAGCTTTGCCATACATGTATCTCACTCAAATCCATTTGGACATCAAGTCGTGTACTCTCACCCACATCTTCAGTACATCTTGATTTGATGATCTTCAATTGAATACCCATGATGTGATTCTCAACGACCAGATCATGTTCACGATGCATAAATCTCACACCCAGTTTTGGCAAAGTGAAGGAAACCTGTCATCATAGAAATGAAAACTTTTATGCAACTAAAATCAGACACAAATTATAAATATACCATGGAACATGAGAATCGATTTTAAGTAAGAAATCATAATCGTTCTTTCAAAAAGACAGTTAGAAACTCAAGGAGAGCAAATGTAAGATAGAACGAGCTGATGACTCTAATGAAGTGGAAGGATTATAATTAAATGATGTTAAGAATTCACTCTTAATAAGTTTTGTTCATACCGGTCACCTTCCTAGGATTATTCTAATTTGGCCAAAGGAAAAAGTAGTAATACCTAAGATGGAAGTAGAGCTGTAACTTCCCAATAACCCACTTCTCATATTTCATAGATTCAATTTATTGAAGAAGTCATAGCTTGTTAACTGTGCTAAATGGAATTAGCATACCAATCTGAGAAAAATACGAAATATTGGTGTGGGGTCAAAGAGTTAAACATGTAACACTGCATCTAACCTTTTCTGGAAACATAGAGGCATACTTGGTAATTGGTCCTAGGGAAGACTGCTCTTTATGTGGATTTTTAGAAATTGCAGGATCGTCAATTGAGTCATTATCTGAATGAGGAAAAGTATCTGACGAAGGCTCCTCCGAAGCAGTCTTCTTTTTTGGAAGCAACTCTTCATTCAGATTTACAGCAACCTCTCCAATAGTGATGTCAGCATTTTGGATGATTATACCCACTTCCCTATGAGAAAAATATATAAACATTTAATTGATAAAGACAGGTTTATCGTTTTTCATTTTAGGTAAAAAAGAAGAATGAATTTCATAAAAGAACAAATCATATTAAGCAAAAAGAATGATGGTCATACAAATGATAAGACTACCTCCATACAGTGGAATGAAATTGAAACAAACTAGCAGTCATTCTATTGCTACCTCACTAAAGATTAGCTAAAAGATAAAACTATAGAGGAAGAGCACTAGGAAGACCAAAAAAACACTATTTCAATGTAAATACACAGATATTGATAAATTAGTACACAACTGACAGATTGAGCCCACCATTAATCAGCCAGTTCAATATGGAACAATTATATTATATTAGCAGCAGATAGAAGGGAAACTCACCTGTCATGACCAAATTCACACGATAGTGAGAACTCTTCGCAGCAAAAAGGAGCTGAAGCTCTTTCAACCGAACCAAATGACGGCTCCGTTGCAGAGATGCAACTTCCACTACTAAAGTAGGATGGATCATAACCAAGCCGCGGTTCACCCATGTGAATCACGATAGGTAATATCTGTAGTTTAACAAAAAGATTTGGCTTGGATCCATCACCTTTGGATACATCCAGTTTCAGCTCCTTAACTTCAACAGTACCTTTAGGAGTCTAAAATGTTTCAAAGGAAATTACAACAACAACGAAATGTCATTGATATGAGACAAAAAGAAAATCCAAAAGTAATGTAAACATCATTCAGTATATAGATTGTAGCAACATAATACAAATACAAATACAAAAGTATGATAGTTCCAGACCTTTCAAATTACTTTCAACACTATTTGCCAAAGCGCCCATTCTAAGAGTGCATTTAGAATGACTTGTGATTCTTTAAGTTATAATCAAAATTTTACTTTTAACTTTTGAAAAACAACAAAAAATAAATACGCGATCTTTTCTACTTATATTTTTTAAGGATAATTTCAATCAAATGGTTATAAACTAAATTATCAGCAGCTAGTGTAGAAACTAAAATTGAAACTTGAAAAGTAGTGTGGTATCCTAAGTATAGTAAATCATTGAACATCACTTACCTTCACAACTAAATCTGTAACAGAAACTGACAAAAACCTTGCCACATTAGCTAAGACCATCCACTTTCCCCTGCCTGAAGTGCGGGGTCGGGACTTTCGAGTTTTCACTTTCTGTGAGCTTTTATTAGAAGGCCTCAATACAATTTCCAGGTCGCATATTAACACTTGCAGTTTTGGATCTCTGGAAATGAAACCAACCCCGAGTTTTACCAAGGACTGACGTAAGCTGAGTCTAATTTCACCAACTGATACAGATTCAACACCACCCTGTAAATTTTCAAAATCAAACAGCATGAATTATATTGCCACATGGCCTAAATGTGGAAGTCTCAAAACCAAGTGTAGGCACAAACCTTAACTAAATGTCAAACTAGATTAAAATAGACAGTTAAGTGGATGGAGAGTACAAACGGAACAATAATTTAACAATACAATAAAAAGGATAAGAAATAAATTTTGGGGCTGAAATTTACATAAACCATGAAGAATAAACTGATGGCACATGAAGCACTGTTCCATGATGAAAATATAGAAATGGTAAGAATTCCTGAAGGTTGATATTGGATACACAGAAGTTGATGCATGGAAAACTGAAAAGAGTGTCGAATCCTCGTTTCTGCTCATCCAAAGTCTACTTCCAAATAAAAATTGCATATTGGCGCTCAATAGTGCGTGCCTAAATTGAACTATCTACTCACAAGTAACTTTCAAGAAAATATTGGAGTTAGAGATGGAACCTTTTTGAACCTCACAACAACATCTCTCAAACATTTCCATCCACCAACACGAAAACTGACTGACGCCCCAACGATCCTGCTCAAAATCCAAGCTACCAGCCTCGAAGCAAATCTGAAACCAAAATTAACAATGATAATCATGTGAATAGACATATAAATACATGCACTCCAATTACAAATACGAATACATGAAGGGTGACAAGAGAAACGTACATGAAGAGAAGCCATAATGTGATAGAAACCAGTAAGAATCCAATGAGGAATTTCACAGGCGAGGCAGCCATTTCTAAATTAGTCAAGAAATCAACAGTGTCCGGTTAAACTATTAGGCATTACCGCGCCGAAGAAGCTGCAGAGATTGAAATGAAGAAACGGATTCTCTGCCGAGAACAAGAACAACTCCATGTCAAAATCAAGCAAGGAATGGAAAGAAAACCCTAAATGGAAAGAGAACCAGTCTTTGAGGCGAGGAGGTCGGTTCCTGTGTGTGGTGGACTTATAAGAAAAGGGAGAAGATCCGATCCGAGAGATGCTCGTTGATCACATACACACAGAGCAGGGGGGGAGAGAGCGAGGATGATGAGAGAGCGCGTGGCTATAGTCTTTTTTTTATTATTATTATTATTATTTTCTGGGCAAAATACAATTCAGGCACAAACTATCACAAAATTTTAAATTTAGCTACTTATTTTTGCAATTGTGCCACCAGATTACCACTAATTTCTCAATTTGGCCTCTAACCTTTATTTTGAGATAATTTCGCCACTATAACTATCACAATTAGAAAATTTGATCATTCTACTTGTTTATTACTCCCTCCGTCCCCAATTAAATGTCGTCCGCACTGTAGATGCGCATATTGAGGAGGCCGGATGATGCACTATTTGACCCCAAAAAATTCCGATTTTTTTCTCGGACGTAGGAAAATGATTAACGTACGTTCGAAAAAAAGTACGAAATTTTCTGGGGTCAAATAGTGCGTCATCCGGCCTCCTCAATATGCGTATCTACAGTGTGGGTAGTGCTGTTAACGAGCCGGTTCGTTCCGGGTAGTGAGATACCCGGACTCGGCCCGTTAACTAACAGGTAGACCCGGAACCGACTCGTTAAGGGAACCGAGTCCCCATTTCAGACCCAGACTCGGACCGTTCATTACCCGGCCGGGTACCCGGACCGGCTCGGTTCCTTAACAAAAACAAACAATCTGACCTAATTCAAACGAATAAGGAACAATAAAATCACCAAAATAAAGAAAATACCAACGAATATCTTAATCTATTACATTCAAATATAGAATTTTACTCCATTAAATTCAAAACAAAAGAAACAACACTAGCAAAATCATCAAGTGCTTGAGGCTTCAACTGTTGCATTTGCATCCTGAAAGTAGAAAAAGAACAACATTAAATATAGTGAATTTATAATGAAACAAACAATAGAATTGCATCCTGGAAGAATATATATACCAGAGTCAATTTGGCAAAATCAAACTCTAAAGGAACATGTTCTTCTTCCAACTACATTGACAAAGTTAAAATGGTTAGAAACAAGAAAAAAATAAATTTAGAATGAAACAAATATAGAGTTAGAGGAATGAATACATACTAAACATTTTCCCTTGCCCTTCTTGATTCCATATATTTCCTTGACCCAATCACCTCCACAAAGAAGCATCTCAACTGTTTCTACTTTCATAGATGCCCTCTTAGGGTCTATGATTCTCTTCCCTGAACTAAATGTAGATTCCGAAGCTACACTTGTGACTGGAATTGAAAGCACATCTTTTGCCAACTTACTTAGAATAGGATATTTACATTCGTTCACCATCCACCATTGAAGAACATCAAAGTTCGACCCTAAACATCCAGTAAGTATCATTTCCTCCAAATAGATTTCCAACTCAGATTTGGAATTATCAACCAACTCCACAGTTGCAAGGTAATTTTCAAAACTTCTCTTACCTTTTCCAAATCCTGAATTCCCAACAGATTTTTGTGTACTTACATAACTTTTCTTATAAATCTTTTCATACTCCATAAACAAGCATTTAAGTTTGGCTAAAAGTTCCTTCATAGATTCTTCTCCAGCCACCTCACCATACATTGCAGGATAAGCAAATCCTATAAGTTTCATCTTGTACCTAACAAACAAAATGAACCACAATTAATTGTTGCCCCATCTGAAAGGAAAGCTAAAGAAATAAACAGTGACATAATTGAATTTTACCTCGGATCAAGCACAGCCCCGATGGATAGTAAAATATCCCCTTGTGACCAATACTTATCATACTTTTCTTTCATCTCCTTCGCCATGGTTTTCAAATGAGGTTTCGTGGTCAATTCAATGGACTCATCTAATATAATTTTGACTCGGTGAAGTTCAGCCAAGAACAAATTCACTGTAGGGTAGTAACTACCACTAATTATCTCTGTAATGTCCGCAAAGACTTCTAAAAAGTAACATATATCTTTCACTTTGTCCCAATCAGATTCATTTGGCAAATAGTGACCAAATGCTGCATTTTCCTCAGCATATCTTGGCCAAGCACTTCTATAGAAACATGCAGTGGACAACATGCGCCAAGTTGAATTCCATCTTGTCTTGGTATCTAGTACTAGCAATCTGCCTTTAAGCTCCAACAACTTGACAATCCGTCCAAATTCTTTGCATCTTTTTTCAGAAGAAAGGATATACTTTACGCCCCATCTTATTTTCTCTACCACATCCTTTATGACATCAAGACCATCTTGGACTAGGAGGTTTAAGATGTGTGCACAACAGCGCACATGAAATAGTTGTCCATCTAGCACTAAAGATTTCTTACTAGTAAAATCCTCTTTCAATCTTGATATACAATTGTCATTTGCAGAGGCATTATCAAGGGTAATAGACACTACCTTATCTTTGATTCTCCAATCGTCCATGATTTTAATTAACTCCCTAGCAATCACCTCTCAACTATGGGGAGGAGGTACATTTAAGAACGCTAAAACCCTCTTATGAAGCACCCATTTTGGATCAATGTAATGACATGTAACTGTCATATACCCGATTTTTTGTTCGCTAGACCACCACAAATCAGTCGTTAAACTAACTTTATTCTGAGTTTCCACCAACTTTTTCAACTTATCTTTTTCAGCTGCATAAAATGACTCACAATCTGTCTTAACAGTATGCCTAGTTATTCTCCTATACCATGGATATACTTCTCTCAAAAATCTATTAAATATCTCCCCTTCCATTATGCTAAATGGAAACTCATGTCCTAAGACCATATGGGCAGCTAGTTCTCTCACCCTACAATGATTATAATTCCAAGTTTCAAGACTAGGACCACCAACATTATCAGAACCACTAATCTTCAATTGAGTAGTCTGTTTCCCTTGTTTAGCCATTCCTTTCACTCTAGCTTTACAATGAAGCAAATATTTTTTAGCAGAAGAAGTGCTGTGACTTACATTATCAACTTTGAGTTGAGCATTACACCAGTTGCATTTCCTTCTCTCGGTGCCATCTGGAAGTGTGATAATTTTCATTTCTTTGTGGACAATTGAGGTCTTAGCTCTCTTCCCCTTCCCATATGCATTTTTGAGTGAATCATCCTCTACATCATCTTGGGATGGGCCACCTTCATTTGATTGTGAGGTATTCGTTTGGCTATCAACAACACCAAACTGTCTAGACTCTACGATATCCAAATACTCTCCTTTCTCCATGTCTCCAATGGTCTCATCATCATCATCATCATTAATTTCCACATGTTGATCAGAAGACGCCATAGGAGGAGTCACTGAAGAATCTTGAATAGACATAACTCAAAATTTTGAAGTAAATGAAAAACTGTGTTTTACATATAATTTTTATTCTACAGACTACAACAACAACAAAATTTCAAGAATGGAGGAAAAATTAACAAATTGAAGACAAATTCAATATTATTATAAACAGATGCAAATCCACAATTATTATAAACATAACCAGTGAAGAAATATAAATATTAAAGAAAAAACAATGAAAAATAAACATTTCTAAACTTTCAATCACTAAATTTGTTAAAGTAGAGAAAAGAGAAATTACTCTAATTGTTTACGGAGAAAACGGCTGCAAGATGGAATTGTGTGTGGGTGGAGAAAATTGCTGCAAGATGGAATTATGTGTGGGAGAAAACGGCTGCAAGATGGAAATTGGAATTAACGGCTGCAAGATGGAAATTGGAATTGTGTGTGGGTGGAGAACGGCTGCGGCTGCAAGATGGAATTAGGTTTAGGTTCTTTAGTTTCTTTAGTTTATATATTTAATCTTTAGGGGTATATTTGGTATACTATTATTATTTTAACGGGTATATTCGGGTATCTCCGGGTATACCCGAACGGGTTCTCGGTTCCTAACTCAGATCCGGAACCGGCTCGTTTAGGTTGCGAGCGGGTCTTCGGTTCCGGTTATAACGGTCCGGGTCCCGGGCGAGTCCCGGGTAACCCGGCTCGCTGACAGCACTAAGTGCGGGCGATATTTAATTGGGGACGGAGGGAGTAATTTATAAAATTATAGTACAGTCGGTAACTATATCCTCTGTTTACTAGGCATGTAGCGGGTTTGATTCATGCTATAAGTTTCTCTCGTAATAAAAAAGAGTTGAATAAAAATATTTTAAAAAATTGAATTTAGATGTGATGTTTTTTTCCTTCTTAGATAACGTCATTCTATTAGATATTACAGTATATAAAAAATTATGTGTGGGGTTTATTGTCGTCCTTCAATTATTGGTTTATTCTACCTCCAAATTGTTCAATTTTAGTAATTTAAATTTGCAAAGTCGTCTAAAAAAGTCCTTTAGATTGCCAAATTGACAAATTAATGGCAATATAGTGGCACAATTATAAAAAAAAAGTCTAGTGATCAAATGAGGAATTTTGTGAGAGTCGAGTGACCAAATTGTCTTTTTCCCCTCTTCTTGTTTTTTCGGATGATGAGTAAAGTAAGTACGTAGGGTCTGTTTGACGTTCCGGTTCTGTGAGAAAAAGTTCTGCGAAAAAAAGTTGGGTGGAAAAATGACTTTTGAGAAACGGAGTGGGCTGTTTGGTAAAAAAAGTTAAAAGTGCTGTGAGATACCTGAGGTGTTTGGTAAAAAAGTTGGGTGGGAAAAAGTTGGAGTATAAAATCCATTTTAAAAAAATTAATAAAAATAGGAAAAGTGGATCTAGAATTACTTATCTTGAGGTAGAGATTTTATTGTGTTAGTTTTTAATTTATTTTGTTGGTTATATAAAGTAAAAAAATTAAAATAAAATGAAAAAAGAAAGAAAAAAAGGAGAGAGAGAAGGCCAAACCAAAGTTCGTTGGCTAGCTGGTGCAAAATGCTCCAGCGCGAGGCAAGGGCAAGGCAAGGCCAATTGGCCTTACCTTGGAACTGGGCTTATCAAATAAGCTCAGTGCAATTTTTTTGCCAAACACTTTGATTGTCGTTTGGGTTGAGAAAAATTGGGTTGGGTACCCAACCCTCAACGCCAAACGGCCACGTAGTGAGGGTCATTACCGGGTGGGGTGAGGGTGTAGGGGAGAGTGTGTAGGAGTGTGGGGTTGTTGGGAAGTATGTGTCATGTCGTTGTTGGATGTTGATGTTGAACGACGAGAGATCTGTCGACGGGATTGGGATTTGAGGGATTATTATGATTGGTGGTAATTTAGTCAACGCAACTATAATATTAACCTTACACGTTGGAATGAAACCAGAATGTTGAAATTAAAGTCAATTGGGCCGATGGGCTTCACAGTAGACCCGACCCAATCAACTCGAGCTTCTGTAAGAGTCGGTTTAGTTCAGACAAAGTTTCGTAGTATGTGTTTGGGGTTCAGGGTTGGTGGCCAAATCAGCTTTCCCCAACCCAAAACCAATGAGTAGGTGTTTGGTAACACCTACTCAAACTGGGGTTTTTGAGAAGCCCAGTTTCAAATCCAAAAAAAATCGGTGTTTTGAAGCTGGAGCATTTAAACCAGCAGCTGATTTGGCTCTTTCTCATCCTTTTTTTTTTCATTTTAATTTAATTTTCTTATTCTATATAATGAACAAATTAAATTAAAAACTATCACAATATAATCTGATAAGTAATTCTAGATCCACTTTTCCTATTTTTATTAATTTTTTAAAAATGAGTTTTATACTCCAACGTTTTCATTTCAACTGTTTTACCAAACACCTCAGCTATCTCACAGCACTTTTACATTTTTTTACCAAACAGCACACTCCGTTTCCCAGAAGTCGTTTTCCCACAGAACCGGAACACAAAACAGATCCGTAATAGTAAATTATGAGTTTTTTTTTCGTCAAAATCATCGGTACTGGTAATTTGGTCATCATATTAAGTATTGATAATTCTGAATTTAAACAGAACGATCAAATTCTCTTATAAATTTTAGCACAGTTGCATATTTAGGGTTTAAATATGAAATTCTAATTAAACTAAAAGTTGTGGGTTTATTAATTGTTTATGGAGTAGTTATTTATAGGATTTTTTTGGCTTAAACTAAATTAATTAGTCAAGAAAATGATTCTAAAATCATAAAACAATATATAACAGGCATATTATCGTTTACGTTCTTATTTAAATTTCCACTCTAACTTAATTTATTTTTAATAATGCTAAAGGTATAATAGCAAAATTCACTAGTAAAATTTTAGTACTAATTAATGTACTAAAATATGTATAATAGTATTGAAATTGAAATTGAGAAAAGGAGAAAACCGTAGTTTTATTTTTAAAGACTAAGGACTTGAAACAGATTTAAAACCTCACAATTAATAGTTGTATTAACACTTTAAGGTATCGTGTCCGAATTTTAAAATAACAGTTATTTTAAAATTTTGAGGTATCACTTATGCCGATTTTTGAATTTTTAACACTGTAAAATATGAATAATTTGACTCGAGAAAGAATTCGGGATATTCATTTAAGGGGTGTTTGGTATCAAAATTTGGGTAGAATGGTGTGGAATATATAAATATATAGACTCCAACCTGACACTTTTACTATTATTAGAAAAATATATAAATATATAGACTACAACATGACACTTTATCATTAAATTAATTACTCCCTCCAGTTTTTATTAATTGGGAAATACGTCCGTCCGAGAAAAAATTTGAAATTTTTTAAGGTCAAATAGTATCTTATCCGACCTCCTCGATATGCGTATCTACAGTACGGACGTCAATTAAAAGATTGTGGAGGGGGTACTAGTGAGTGTTTTTTTATTGTTCCGCCAAACTAGAAAGAAAACCGTATCTTTTATTCCCTTGTAGCCTGATCGAAGAGTGAGAAAAAATAAAGTGAGAAAAAATAAAATGGGAACACCAGATAAGGTCACTCGTCTTCTAGTCCTCATGGCCTCGCTAATTTCAGCTCCTGTAGCCACAAAATCAACTCTTTCATGTCCCTCTTTTTCCTCAACTGCTTGCCCTAAACCCATTAAATTCCCTCTTTGTGCATTGAATCCGCACCTGGGTCAGCAATGGATTGGTTTGAAGCATGTGTGTATCTCAATCTCGCCAAAATCTCTCCGCAGCAGTGGTGTCCCCTTCTCATGTGGGTATAACCACACACTCAAAACGCAATCATTTCAGTTCATTTTTAGTGTTCTTAATTGATCTTTAGATGCCGTTTTTGTTTCTGTAGTGAGGAAAAGGAGATGCAGGAGCATGGTGGTTCGTGCATCTTTGTTTGGAGTTGGTGCTCCTGAGGCTTTGGTTATTGGAGTAGTGGCTTTACTGGTTTTTGGCCCAAAAGGCCTTGCTGAGGTTATCTTAATCTTTGTGTCTTGAATCTCTTGATTGATAGCTACTAAACTCAGTATTATCTATGCATTTAAAATATGGGAATTCCATGTACACTCTGCTGCCCCTCACCCATATTTTGATTCTTGATAATGCTTGAATTCATTGATGGGCCTATGCGGGTGTAATGATTGAGATGGCCTGGTTAGGCTTCCTTTCATGACGTATTTTTTCCTTATCGATGAGACTGTCCTGTTTAGCCTGGTTTGTGTAAGGTTATGATTTCTTTAGGTTTTTAGCCTGAGTCGTTTTGCATCGAGGTAAGAGGTGCTTAGTTGGGAGGGATAGCATGTCAGGCCTTAAAAGACCTAGGAATTTTATACTTTTTGGCATTTAAGAGTTTAGCAATCAGGCATTGTGAAAGATCCCTTTATTAATGTTTGTTAAATTATCTAACTTCAGGTTGCGCGCAACTTGGGGAAAACTTTACGTGCTTTCCAGCCCACCATTAGAGAGCTACAGGTAGGTCCATGAAAAGTCTCTCTTTATTTTGTTGTTTTGGCGATGTTGGCTTAATGTGTATGCTCATTGCAATATTGTGTGTTTAATAATGTAGGATGTTTCTAGGGAATTCAAGAGCACCCTTGAGCGAGAAATTGGGCTTGATGACATTTCAGGTCAAAGGCCTAGTACATACAACTCCAACAGAACAGAAACTACATCAACCCCTTCATCATTTGGAACTTCTGAGAATCCTTCTACCACTATGGACCCTAGTGAGTTACAAAACATTACTAGTACCTGGCCTTAAATTTTTCCAGTCTATAATTGTTTGTGGGATAAGGAAGTTATATTCAGTTTATCCATCATATCACCAGCATATTTCTGGCAGTAATTGTTGTTGTGGTGGTTGCAGTGGTTGGCCATTAAGTCTACCATTTTCCAGCATCTTTAAGAACTTGTATAAGATGCGAGAGATTGAGTAGTATATCCATACCTTCACTTCTCAAAGGAAAAAAAAAAGAAACATAATTGTCTTCAAATTACGTGTGAAACCGGGTAGATTCAGGCAACATAAAATGACATGGTATATCACATTGTTCATGGATAAAGATTATCAAACACATCTATCTCAGGAATAGAATGCAGTCAAACCTATTGTTTGATGTGATAATTGCTCCTGTTTAAGAATCCAAAGCTAGGGTCCAATTTATTGACTAGTTAGGAAATTTTCTTCCATCCGGAATCTGCCTACTCACTTCATTTACTGGCTCTAGTTTCTGTTCAGTAGAGTTCAAGACCCATGTATTGGATGAAGACCCCTTGACTGGCAAGCATTCAGTTGGCATTGTTTTATTGGTCTCAAGGCAGGGTAGTCCCTGAGATGTGGCCCTCTGTGATAAAGTCTAAGCATTCATATGTGAACGCTTATTGTTCCTTTTTTTATGATCTTGAGGCGAGAAAATCACACTCTATTGTCATTGATCATATAAGCAGTCATAACTGAACGAGTCACACTCGTCTTATTGAAATATTTCCAGTCATCATCAAATCAATAAGAATTGTGATATTTTACTGTTCGTTACACCACCATGGGATAGCGAATTCTTTAGTTTGCCTTGTCCATACACTATTTCCTTTTTCATGTTCATCTAACGAGGTCAATATTTGCCATTGTTTTAAATTTGAAGATGGATCTCCATCCCCAAGCACACCATATACCAGTGAAGAATATTTGAAAATCACTGAAGAGCAGCTAAAGGCATCATCTGCCCAACAGCAGGCACAACTAGCTACTGAAGGAGAAAGCCAGCACGATCCTTCAACTCAACCTCAGTCTCAAGGTGATTTCTCGGACAAAAATCCCCACTTCCTTCCTGCCCTCACCCACCTAACGTCACATGTTTAAACTGTTGTCAGGTACTGTTAAGGAAACTGCTAGTGCTGCTGTGCCTCCACAACAAAATCCCGAAAACGAGGTATGAGAAGTTATGAGATGGACAATGGAGTGGAAGAACAACCATTAGTATCCAATTTTGAGGAGCCTCAAAAGGGGTGTTCAAGTCAAGAAATTTCATGAGAGGGTTGCATTATTTTGTTGCTCTAGTCTAGAAGTGCAAATTGGTCCTGTGTCAAACAACTTCGAATTTTAATGTAAATTTAGGTATTTTTGCCTTTAAAGCTATCAATGTTTTTAACACACACCAACCAGGCTCGATGAACAAGGGAGGCATGCCACGCCGCAAATGAAAAATTACAAGGACATATTGGTTTTGCTGCTCGTGTAATGAAAACAGGAGATGAAATGGAACTTTCTTCCAATGACATTAAAATTGCAAGGATGAGAAAATTACAGGCTTAAAACAATGGTCTGTGAGAATCAAAAGTAATATTGTCCCCAGTAGCCGGTGGCCCTCCATCCCCATACATATCAAAAACCTTATCATCTGAAGGCCTATTCCCACTTTCTCGTCCCCGAAAGACCTCCATTGGAGATGCTGCCCAAGGTGCTGGAGTGGAAGGGTTAGAGCTAGAAGCCTCTTGATTTATAGCATAAGGGCTTGGATTCTCTACGTTCCCGGTTGGCCTTCCGTTGGAGGAATTAGCTGTTGTCAGAGAAATGGATGCTGATTGCAGCTGCTGCTGGTTCTTCATAGGTGACTTGGGGCGTAGACCCTCAATTTCAGGGGTAGTCACAACGAGGTGAGGTGCCTCTGGTGGAGGATTTCGCCCACCGCCTCCTTGCCAAACTTTCCCGTCTCTGTCAGCAAAATTCTTGGTGTACGACTGAAAGGTACCAAATCAAGTTGTAGAAAATTAGCTAATGGAAATAGGAAAACAACCATGAACTTAGATTCAATATTCTATGCTGCAAAAAGGACGAAGGAAAATCCCATTTAAGGAATGGGTCATTCAAATAGCAATAGCAGAACACTGTTATTGAAGAAGGTATAGAACTTCTACAGGGAGCCCCTCTTCTTAAGAGGCCAACTGATTTCAAGGGCAGCTGGGCATGCATGAGGGCTGATTTGGGTGTGTGCATTCAACACTACTTAAAGCATGCTTGATATATTCCATCAGCCGACAAAAGTGCAGGAAACTGAGATGGCACAATGTATTCCAATGATAACAAAAATGAAGTGTAATTTGCTTCACCAACTCCTAGTCAGTGCAAGAATGCATGTGCTGTGAACATTATAAACTTGAGTACTGTGATTTGATTCTAAAACACACATATATCCTTTGATTTAACTATTTCATCATTTCCATAAATGCAAAATTAAAAGACACATCCTGGTGTAACCGTAAATACGTGAGTTCTTAAGTTGTAATGTCTAAAGTTAACATTCCCAAGAAAAGATGAAGCCAATAATGTAGGTCAGTTTCAGAAAAAATGGGTCTCTAAAAGATATATACCTCAACATTAAAATTTGAGGAGGATAATCCTTTACCCACAGTCAGCCAACCAGCTCGAATGTTGTGGTCTTCACCAAATAGCTCAAGCCTTCTGCGGCCGAGGGAGAAATGCTCAATTATCCGATACATATCATCAGGTTTTCGAGTAGAACCTGAAATTTTTCATAAAACTCTAAGAAGCCTCATTTACAGAAACTGGCAAAGGAAATGAACTGATGCAACTTTTGTATCTAAATTCCCCCAACACCAATAAAAAATGGAATAAATCCAAAATCAGAAAATTCCAATGCAAAAGATGTAACCAACCATAAGGGGGTTCCTCGGCAATGATTACATCAGTGTCAATGTTAGCATGGATTATATGGCCATCAGTACTGCGGCGGACGGTTCCCTTTATACCCATCAAGCAGTGTTCCTTTATTGTAATGGCAAAATAAATAAAAAGATTAGGAACCAAAAATAGAAGCAACTGAAAAAGTAAAGAGCACAACATATCTTCATCGCATAGTGCAACAGAAAAGTTGCCTGCCAACCTTTGAGTGCTGAAACAAAGTATGAGAATCATGTCGCAACCCAGGAGTCGCATTAGATTTGTTGGTCTTCACCCAACAAATATCCTCACATCTGCGGAATCCCCACTGTTGAATTAAGAAAATTAAATTATAGAAAAACAGAAATAAGGGTTGTCAGAATTCTAAATCTAAAGGATCAGTTTGTTACCTTTTTCAAACAAAGACGGCCTTGCTCGAGCCCCACACCATCGCCAACCCAAAGGAAGATAAACGAAGGCGTATCAGCTATTGCCTGTGAGCACGACCAAAAAGATTAGATTGTTTAAAAGCAATGAGAATGTTTGATTTGTCAGTAGGAGAACAATGAAGCTCGCGACTACAACCATATGCAAATACAGATAACTCAAACACTCAATCAGATCTTAATAGGAGCATGAAAATGAGCTGCTCATTTTTCTTAGCAAATGCAATGAAAATTTTGATAGCAAATTACCTCAATCTTAAGATTTAATATATCTTCAAACGTCCAATATTCCATATGGTCAGCATCACCAGGGGCTCGGTGCACATACTCCTCCCAAGGGGGGTCAACCAGTATGACATCAAACTTGGTTCCGAAGAACTCTGGAGACAACTCAAACTCACGAAGGTCAGACTTCAAGTACATGGGAGGAGAAGCAGATTTAGCCACAATCTCATCCTTCTTTTGTATGAGCTCCCTAAGCTTGGGATAGTCCTCCACAACATTGGTTAACTCAAGCTCCCTGATAAAATTCTGCGGTCGCATACCTGTATCAACAAAATTCTGCGAGTAATCATTCTGTTCTCCTCTTGAAGGAGCTTTGCCAGGAGGCCCACTATTTCTAGGAGGAACCCAACCACCAGGAGTTTTATCCGGCACTGTTCCCCTTCCTAGTGGTCCAGCAATGTTGAAACCAGGACCAGATAGGCTTGGAGGCACTCCCCTTCCAGACCCAGCCTGGTTGCCAAACATAGCAGGGTTCAATGGAGTCCCTATATTAGAAGGAAACCTCATCCCTGCTGCTCCAGGAGGAACAGGAGAGAGAGCTGGTGGAACACCTAGCATATTCATTTCAACACCTCGAGCCCCAGGCCAAACAACTGGTGGAGTGAAGGGTGGAATGAAGACAGCTGGGGACATCGGAGGGCCTGGGGCAGGTGACATGCTAGGGGCAAGTGGTTGCAATGGTCCAGGTGGAGGCATTCCAAGAGGTCCAAAAGGCGATCCCATTATGGGTAATGGGACCCCAACCTGCTGGTTGTCTCTCCCAGCAGGCCTGCCCCTTCCTCCTCTCCCTACCCTAGTCCCTTTCATCCCATGAGGTGGAGTTCTACCAAAGGAACCTGGTTCCTGGTTTCCATATGGATGCTGTGAACCACTGTTGGAAGTTTGACCACCAGCACCTCGACCAGACATTGACCCTTTCTGACCCCTTCCTTTCCCTCCTTGATAGTCCATTTCATCCCTCCAAGAACTTGGTTCCCGCATAGATGCCCCATCATCTGGGTATCTTTCCTTTGAATCCTCTACGGAAGACCCAGACACATATGCATCATGCCTTCTTGCCCTATCATCTCGAGCATAACCCCAATCTTCCCCATTCGCTGCTGGCTTACCATCAAGCTGATGACCAGCTTCAGTTCTCCTGGCAAAGTTGGATCCAGAATCTGTTCTTCCATAATCAAGAGGTACCTCTATCACATCATAATTATCATTTGAGATGCCAAAATTTGACGAGGTTTTTACAGCTTCACCCCTGCTTCGACCATGAGGTCTTTCATTGTCATTCCTCTCACGCCCATGTCTTGGTTCCCAATCTCGACCCCGTTCATACACAACCTCATCTTTTGATTCTCTATCATTACTGGCTGGTTGCCTTCTCTTCCAGTTCTCTTTGGAACTCTCCCGATCTCTATTCCTCTCAGACCAGCTGTCATCCCTGCCTTTAGGCCGATCATCCCTGTGGCTATCCTTTTCAATATCCCTGCGTCTTAAATCAGTGTTTCTTTCATGCTCCACCTCAGAGTGTTGGAACTCTTGATGACGTTTAACACTCTTCTCTGGGGTTCTAGACCTATTGGAGACCCCCACTTCCCTCACATTTTTCTCTCTTGTCACAGTGTTTCCATCTTCATCTGTGTTTGAAGGCCTTTCATGGTTTTCACCAACATCCCTAATGGTGGGAGTTCTCTGCTGTCTATGCCTCTCATTTTTCTCCTTAACTGATCTTTCATCACGAGTAATAGGACTACCCCTAATATCTTCCTCAACAGCCTCTGGCTTGTTTTTGCTCTTAATCCTCTCGGTATCAACTCTTCTGTCTTCTCTGGTGCTGGTTTTGACGCCCTTCTCATTGCCCAAATCCAAGCCCCTGCTTTTACTCTCACTTGGTTCATTTCTTGCAGATGCACCTCTCTCTTTAGTGTTCTCGTACTTGGACTCAGAAGTCTTTCCACTTTTGAGATCAGACTTTTCCTGATAGTTTTCTTCAGCTTTCCTGACCACATCAGTATCATCCCACTTTCTCCTTGAGTTTCTTCCCATCTCTGTAGAGCCGTGACCTTTCTCGCGAGTGCTTTCCCGCCTTTCTGAATACCTAGAATCCCTGTCTAGCATTCTTTCATGGTCTCCATCATGAGATCTTTCTTCTTTGCTTTTAACTGCAGTTCTAGAACTCTCAAGTTCTATGCTTCGAGAACTCTCATGTTCTGAGATCTTAGATGTCAACTTCCTCGGGTCGGGAGCTTCACCAGAGCGACCATGACCTTTACTCCCATGCTTGTCTGCACCTGGCCTGTTCTCTAACTCCCCGTCCTGGTACCAACTGCTTAACTTTTCCAAGCTGCTCTCTTGTTTTTTCTTGATTTGCTTAGAGCGCAACTCTTTTCTCATCTCATAATCATCCTCATCACTACCTGCTTTGCTAGAGCCACCACCTGATCTCTTACGACTCTCATTTCTGTCCCCACCAGTACTTCTTCTCCTCACAGTACCATCTAATCCATCAGGCTCATCGCCATTGACTGGTTTTCTAGACTTGCTTGACCTGTGCTTCCTCTTGTCACTAACTTCCCATTCCTCATCATCGCCTCCTCTATCAAACTTGACATCTGAGTTATCTTCTATATCACGTTTAGAATAATTACGACCCCGCCCAGGTGATTCCATTGCAACTAAGAATTTTCCTTGAAGAAATAATGGCAATACAAAATATTGGACCTGAAGACAATAAAAAGCAAGAACAACAGAGAATCAGATAACTAATTTGTTGAACACGACTCACTATAAACTAAGACAAAAAAACACCATTTAAGAAGGAAGAGAAGCGGCATCAAAATATGCAACCCAAGATAGCTGTACTGGGCAATCAAACCTAGAAGCAAAGCAAGGCAATATTAAAACTCCAAAGTAGGTTAATGTATACTAGACCTCTGGGACTCAATTCCTAATACATCCAAACCCCTTAAAACTCAACTATCATTTCTACAAGTTGTCGACACTCATACCTGTCACCGTCAGCCACCGTCGAGAACACCGCGGCACTGCGAGCGTCAACAAGTCAATATGGAGATAACGGCGTCTTGTGAAGTGTAAAGAAGTTGAATTAGAACGGCGACTTCAAGATGACGAGGCTCTGCACACACACGGGAAGACGAAGCTGCGGAGAACGAAGATTTTTAGGGTTTTTCCCTTCTCCCGTCTAAGAGAGTGGAAGATGAAAACTGAAAAGGAGCAGAATTACTATTTTCTTTTTTACAAGGAGAAAGGAGAAAAAAAAACTTAATATTTTAATGTATTTTATAATTATTAGGCTACTACGCCTGAGCAAACAAACTTAGCAGAGTTTTAAAATTTTCATGTTTTGAAGAAGAGTCCTGTTAGTAGTAGGAGTAATATTTTTAATACTAATAATAATACTCCTATCATTTTTTTTACTGAAAATTACTGCTTTAAAAAGACCGTTATTTGTAAAAGAAGGAAATATTTTATTTATTTATTTATTTATCCTAATCAGAGCAGACTGGACTCTTCAAATTGATTCTTAACTGAGAAAAAAAACATAGGTTGATCCTTAAATGCAGTTTTGACCGCACTAGAGAACATTATTATTATAAAGCTTAGCTTTGTTGTAGATGATCTATGGTGTTTTTTTTACTTCGAAAATCTTAAATTCATAAAAAAGAACAACTAATTAATAGCATACAGAGATCAGAAAAACCAAAAGCAATTTTATTGTAACCATGTTAAAAATGATAGTAAAAATGATAGTAAACCCTATCTAGCGACAACCTCCACTCAACTAATCACATGAAGACTGCTAAAACCACTCACCCATTTCTCCTAACATATCATACACAAATCAAGATCAAACAACAATATTAACAAGAAGCATCAGCCAGATATTCGTCAGAGGATCACGACGCCTGTAGTCCAGATCCAACTCCAACTCCAACTCCATGCCAGTTCCTACTTGTAAATCACAATATGCTAATTAAACTTCCCTAAAAGGGAGACTCTGTCCATGCTTGGTATGACGATAGACAGAAAGCTTTTTACGATAACAGAGAACATCCCTCCTACGTCAGCAGCAAGAAGCAAATTGTCACCTTCTAATCAAAATTAGCTGGAATATCAAGTTCTGTATCTGAGGGGTTAGTGAGCTCCACCAATGGTTCCTGAAAATCCCAACATTTGATTCTAATGTCATATGCAATCATTAGTAGCTACACGGACTGTAACAAACCGTTAAAAATACAAAAACACTAAACAATAATGTCCTTTAACTTGGAAAGAGGCTTGGTGGTGGACATAATTATTGAATGCTACTAAACGCTAATGGTAAAAGACCAGAAGAGATAAACGCACAGCATTCAGCTGGTTGGTAGCATCAAATACCTGCTCATCGTCATCCCCCGAAGAATGGACAACACCCAATGACATGTTGTTTGTGAGTTCTTCAGTAGCCTCTTGAAAAACCTGCACCGCAGATGTATGCCGTCAAGAACTGTATTGGTTGGGAATAACAAACAAGTATCAAAGAAGTATGGCCGCTACATTAGGGCTAAATAAATCCCTGACAACTAATATCTCAAGATAACTAAGCACAGTAACGAAGAAATACATCTCCATATAAAATAGACACCATGCCTAGTTGCCTAGCCACAGATAGGATAAGTAGTGCTTCGGATCTAGTTGCCTGCCATGAACTATATAGTGAAAGAAGGCTGTAACTTCAATAACTTCAGCTCCAAATCAGACTAATTTCCAGGTGTATGACACATGCCCCCAATCATCATTCAGAATACAAGGTCAGAAAGTAAATTCATATACTCATTTATGTTAAGGCTGGGATCGGAAGCATACTTCTTCATCTGGATTTCCAGATGCTTTGTTAGATCCTTCTGTAGCAACCTTAGAAGTACCTTCAAGAGTGCCCTGCACGCCCCATAGATCAACTCTAAGAATAACAAACTATGCGGTACATTTTATTAACAAGATTGCAAGGATAAGAAGAAATAGTACATGTCCTTCCATAACAGGCTTGACATCAATAGGGGTTTCCTGCAATATCCCACCAACAAAAGATTAAACCAGCTGTGCCTATAACCATGATGACAACAACTGCAAGACGATTATAAAGCTCATAACTACTGTGTGGAGGAGCAGCACCCAAGATATGGATAGCAATGGAGTGACACATTCAAAATGTCCATAAATATGGTAGTAACGTCAAGAATTGAATAAAATACACATCCTGAAAATGGAAGATAATAACTACTTGTCATGGCACATACAGGCTCAATCTGGTCAACTGGATGATTTCTTCCTCCTTTACTGAGGTCCCTCAACGTTCCCTGCATATTCATCAATTAAAATCAAAAGTCAACTGTAGAGCCACAATATGTAGGTGATATCAGAAAGCAGAAAAAGCTCAATCTGACCACATGCCTGGGAAACAAGATTGTCTACTACACCCCCAAAAATACGGTCAACATGAAAATTTATGCAGTTTAGACAAGTGTATTACACGACTCCACTGCAAAATTCATCACTTTCCAGTGCACCTTTTTCCACTAAGCATGAACAAAGAATAACAATGGAAAAATCCCACGGAACATGTGAAATGAAATATGGAGTAATATGATCACTCCTGATTCTTATCCCCAGACAAACATTACAACAAATCAAAATATGGAAAGATCAAATGTATATGAAATAGGAGGGAGATCAGCAATATGTCAGACAGCTCAAGTATTGCATGACAAATTAATAATGGCCAGATCTAAACAAACCTTATTTGCCCACATGAGCCCACATGCATTACACAACGTCCTTGGTCCAGCTGGCCCACGTCGCATTGCAGGAGTATTGTTTTCACTAACACCACAATGTTGGCATCTCCGGGCACTGGAAAACATTGCAAAAAAATGAAGATACCAATTAACATAAAATCTCATAAGAAATGTTAATGGTAGTTATCACATAATTCTCCTGAAATGGCCAAAACAGTAAAGGCATATTAAGCTCACAACTTACACAGTTTCTGGACGAGAAGTGCCATCCTGAAGGCAACTCTGACCAGAGTCCCAACCTGAACCACCTGAACCACCCGAACTTTCTTTTATTGATGCAAACTGCCCATTCTTTCGGTGCATTCTAGGAAGGATAATAATAAAGAGAAATAACTGCTGTTAAATACACAAAATATTGCAATGAAATGTCTAATGTCCCATAGGAGAAAAAACTTAGCAAGAAATGGAATTTTTAGCTTCCACCTCTGTATCTCTGACCCTTGAATATATTACCATATATTCACTTAGCAATACAACATAATCTCCTCAAATCTTACTGCTTAATAACATGAGACATTACTCTCTCTCTAAATCGACATCATAAAAAAAAAACCTCCACCTCACTTCTGCACCAGTAACAAAATCAAATGATAATAACAACTTACCCCTCTTTCTACGTATTCTTCTTTTATGTTTTTCACCCCCAAGGAGCTACATATGAACATAAAAATAGATATCGACAAGGAATGAATCACTAGTGCAACCTAGAAACTCGAACTCACGACAAAATTTGAACGACAAGGAATGAATCACTAGTGCAACCTAGAAACTCGAACTCACGACAAAATTTGAGCAACAAAGGCCCAATTTATCAACTGCCATACACCCAAAATAATTAATGTATATGAGCACGTGGGTGGATCCCACGTCACGACAAACCAGAATATCCTACAACTCTGGCACTGGAAATAGAGGGGCCATATACAAGGCAAATGTTCAACTTCAAAGGCAAAGAATAACTTAAAAATGAAACCGATGCGCAGCCTAGTTAATATTAGCCAATATCCAATATCAGCAATTAACACAATCCAAAAACCCCAAGAACAATACAAGGAGCAAACAGTGAGAAAGAAGAAAGTTAAATCATGCAGTACCTCTGTGCAACCTCTTTCCGCACAGTGTATCTTATTTTCTTGTCAAAACATCTCTCCTTTCGCTTCTCTCGGAATCTAACAAGGGATGCTATTCTGCGGGAGAGATTGGAGCGTTTTGGAGCATCACCCTCTTCCTAGAGGACACAGAAGATAATGCATGCACATAAGCACAGTAGAAGCAGTTCCTTATTCTCAATGATTCAAATGGTGCATACCTTGTTGTTTTGATCATATGACACTTCAACAGTAGGCACACCAGTAGGAATATCTCTTCCTCCAAGAAGCAAGAGCACTGCTTGCACCTGTTTTTCCAATCAAGCCATCATGTTCATTGCTTTAAAAATGAACAAAATCCAGTGAGACAAAGCATATGAATAAAATGAATCTGTACATTATGTTTCACTGCAATGTCCCAACTAATCACACCTTTCCAGTTCTAGCAAGTGCACAACACAAACAAAACAGGGGATCCAAATATTCAAATCTCCGCATTGATGCAGTTCTCGAAAAGGTGCATTCCTTGCTAGTAGCAGTCAGAAGAACAAGTATAAAACACTCACTCCTACACATCCAAATAAGCAACATACAAAGCATCCAAAGTTCCCATGCCTTCAATTTAACAAAACCATAATCATATTCAAACAGTACGCACCACCCAGAAACTAAGTTCATCAATACTACATAAAGAAGACACAACGAATATAATTCACAAACGTTCGGGCCAAAGCAGGTCCAAAAAAACTAAACATTTTAAGAAACAACGGAACAATTACCCATAAATACATACCAGACCGGAAAAGGCTATTAACTAGAGAGTAGAGTGTATATGAGAGGAGCAACCTTTTCAGGTGTAACAGCCGGGAAGACATAAACTTCTCCTTCAAAGGAGAGAGTAAGCTCACTGGTTCTCGAAGCTACAACAAGACGGCTTCCACCACCACCATCGCCTAGTCCCATTCGGTGGTGCTCCGCCACGTTCACCATATGCGCTTCCTCCATGTCATCCATGCCATCACCATCGTCATACTCGTTATCCTCATCTTCGTCGTCGATCTGTATCGGCACTCTCACGTGTTCATGGTACGGACGCGCACGCAGTGGCTGTGGATTTACCGCCGCCATCCGAAACCGAAAAGCCCTAACAACAAACAAGTCGCGGAATAACCAAGACACCTAATCACCCTTATATAATGCTCCAAAACTCAACAGTGAGCACCTGTTTTATTGACAAAACGACATAGCTTTTCTGCTCTCACTGGAAATTTAGTAATCAATCAGTTCATGAATTGAATTGCTGAGACCTCCAAAAACCCTAAGGATTCGAGAATTTGCGCTGTTCTTCCTAGTAAAATTAAATTAAACCCAAAAGAGAGTTTGAAAAATGGAAGAGGAGAGAGAAATGGAGAAGTTAGAAGACAACGGAGCTTAAAATAGCTAAGATTTGCAGGGTGCGTGGTGCGCTCGTGTTCCTCGAAATGTCTCTAATTGGTATTTTGTATATTTTTTAAATTTTATTCGAACCTTTCTTTTTGGTACATTTTCGTACCTTTGCATAGGCTTTACGTTAAAATAATTTTTTGGAATATAATAATAAATACATTATTACTACTAGATTACTAAGATTTCAAAAAAAAATTATTAGTTTATTTCAAACAATTTTCCTTGTAAAAATAAAAATTACATAATTTTTTTTTATAATTCATAAAATGTTTCACGTAACGTTATAGTTTTTTTTTTAAAATTAATCTTAAAAAATTATGTGAATTTGAAAAAAAAATAATAAATATGAAAAAATTTACTCCACTAAAAAATTTAAAAAATAATAAGAATTTTTGAAAATGTAAAATTTAAAAACAAATTGTAAATAATTATTTTTCACTATAATTATATTTATATTTATAGTGAAAAAGAAAAAGAAAAAGAAAAAGAATGTTTATTTATATTTATATGCAAAAGACGTTATGGGGTGACGCGGTGGATAACGTTTGGGCCTTGGGGTCATTGGCGATGAGAGGAGATGTGGGCCCGTTGATTTCTGTGGTGGTGGGGTGGGGGCGCACGGGACTCACATCACATGGGATGTATCCTGAGATACAATGAGTGATCAGGTGATGCGAGCCTACGTGGAACCCAGAGGATTGAGTGGATGATGATCCAAATCCAATGGAGGAGGAGAGTGCAACTGTACAAGTGTGCGGTTGTGGTAATTGGTGGTGGCATTGTCTGCAGAGTTCAGAGATTCCAAAGTGAGACCGCTTTCCTATAAATTATAATTTCCTGTAGTCAAAAATAGTGCATGGATAATGTGTTTTTTTTTTTTTTCCTAATAAAAAAAACTTTTTAGTGAGGAAAATACATAGACTAACGGAGTAATGGATTTTTGTTTGGATTACTTAATCTGAGGTGCCAGTTTTTCTAAAGATTTGGTGACATTCATATCTTGATAAGAAATAAAACAAATAAGAAATTATATTATAATTATGTAAATTAATCCATGATCCATTTTTAAACCACTAACCCAATAGCCCGAGTCGAACTGAAATCGCAAAATGGTTAGATTATCCAAACCGTGAACAGCCCTACCCTTCAAAATGACTTTCAGGGTAGGATACCCTTCATTTTCAACTCACAGCTTTCCTAGCCATGCGAAAGGTTGAGTTAAATTTGATTCTCACTACTCACTAGTCTATTGGATAAGGGACAAGTGGCAATGAAGAAAAGTCACTAAATCCAACCTCATTTTGTTATTATAAGTTATAATAAATAGTGTTTTCCTACCAAACTTTCCCATCAGAAAACATGACTCTGGAATCTGGATAATGCCACACCTCATATCTCCACATGGGCTTCTTTATGGGCCATAGTTCGGTGCAGTCTCAAAATAATGAATAATCAAATTAGGTAAGTGATATAGAATAATATATATATATATATATATATATATTAGGTAAGTATCAAATTCCTAGACTCTGAAGAACTCTGTAAAGATAGCAGCACAGCACTAAACATGGACAGTAAAAAAAAGTTGACCTTTTCTACTACGAAATCGATGTTAGCATATTCAAAGTACTCGGCAGATAGATCTTACCCAAGATAGATCAATCGAAACTATTATTTGATAGATTGGTGGGTAAGATCCGGTAGAGGATTAGCTAACGCAAAGTACAAGGTAACCCAAGGGTAAGGAAGCGAACCTCCTCTGTATCAATGATGACACTATATTATCTGTACATTCCACAGGAAGAGCTGGGATAAATCACTAAGAAATCTTCGACTTGAATGGATAAAATTGCCGTGGCCACTCAGGAAACTTAGTGCTCTCCTATTAATGCTGAATCATCACCATTTGAATAAGAAACAAGGCTGTTATGTGCATGGATTGCAGTTCCGGAGTCCGAGTCATTAGCTTCCGGTTCACACTGATTCAAAGCCAGAAAGAAAAGGACAAACACATTTACATTGCTGGAAAAGAAAAACCGTGAAACGTAAAGGCAGTCAAGTAAGTAAGCAACCAGTAATAACACACAATTGAGAAAATACACCTGCTCTGCAGGAGTTAGAGAATGATCCTGCGTTCTCTTGGACAGATCTCTCAATGTTCCCTGCAGAATTTCAATTTTCAAACATGGAATAGTGTACCGTCAGTAGTTGAAAAACTGAGAATCGCACATTAGAGACACAGAGAATGCCCAAAGCCTTGCCGCCAAATAATGGATCATAGGCAACACACACCAAAACTGTCAAAGTTCTTAGCTCCACTCTATAACTCAACCCAATTATCGAACACACAACATTGCAATGATCTGTAAGCAATAAACGTATAAATGGTAACTAAACATCAAAGTGGGGAATGAAAAATCAGATGTGGCAGAGAATGACCACATGAATCGGAATCCACTTATAACAGAAACCAATAATGCATGATTGAAGCAGTCAAATACAAATATGGCAATAGAATAGAATGCACGTGACTGAAAAGCTAAAGTACTTGTTAATAGGTGCAAACATACTGAAAGATTAGATATTCCTTATTTTCTACTTGATCTATTTCCAGAGGACATTTGACAACTCAATCCTCAAAACTATAAATATAATCATACACTCATCATGGCGATCACAATCCCAAGACTTGGACTTAAAGAAAATGGTATTTCTTTTGAGACTCATTAGACTCACCCTGTTTGCCCAGAACAGCCCACAAGCATTGCAGAGAGACCTAGGACCTGATGGACCACGACGCATCATTGGGGTGGACTTTGAATTAATGCCACAGTGTGTGCACCTGATCACAAAAAAAATTGCAAAAAGAGAAGAATCCAATCAACAAATGCATTCAAGAACAAAATCCACTCGATATACTTAGCAAGTTTATAGAAACCAAAAAGCTATGGTAGCTCTCAATTGAAAAGGGCGAATATAATATCAAAATGCAATGTCAACTCTGTCTTCCTCCTTTTTCTTCCTTTTTCCTTATCTAGTTGTTTTTCCTTACCCTACATTTTTTCAGAACTATGGACGAAAAAGAAAGATTATCAGGAAATAAATTGTCTACACAACTCACGAGGTTTCTTGTTGATTGTCATCTTGACCAGAATCCTGAACAGAACCCCAGCTATAAGTTCCATCAGGCTTCTTGGCAGAAGTAAATTGACCCTTATTACGCTGCATCCTGGTAAAGGCACGTATATACAAGTTAGAGAGAGATCACTAACAAGACTATAGACATTAACCACGTACTCCATAAAAGCCATGAAAGAGTAAAGAAATGAAGCAGCAATTCAATCAATATGACTATGTGATTAATCATCCAAAAACTAATCAGCAAGATCACAAAAGATTTGGTCTACATTACCTATTAGGCAGACATCAATTTTTCAACCGTGATTATGTTTAGAATTTCCAAAATCAGTCTGGCATAAGCCTATAGGATAAGATGTTGATGTCACTTTCATCTTAATTCGTTTTTCTAGATAATTCCTAGTATGAGTAAAAATATTGCTTTTGGGTTACAGTTATGGGTTCACACATAACAACAAAAGTTTAAGAAAATGACAAGAAAGCCAACATCTTTTTCTGTATAGTATGAGAACTATATCCTGGTCAAGGCTTGTAAGAATCTGTTTAACATTTCTATTTCTATGGCATTTTGGTATCTCACATAAACTGGCTTAATCTAGAGCAGAAACTAAACAGCATTACGAGATAGTTTTGATCATCACAGAAACGGTCCAGAGTGCATGTAAAGAACAAGCTCAACAAATTTCCTACGAAGTTAACTTTTAAATCTTATTGTAACCAGCTATCAGCAATAAGCCAACGAATTAATGCAATACTGAATATAACACAATCATCAAACCTGAGTGCAACCTCTTGACGAACACTATATCTAACTTTCTTATCAAAGCACCGCTCTTTCCTCTTCTGCCTAAACCTACTTAATGATGCTGCTCTCTGTGGCTGAGTAGACCGCGCAGGAAAGTCCACTACCATACCCTACCCAAAAGGACCATAAATCAGATAGACAAAAAGGGCACCAATCCATATGGTAAACATTCTCATGCTTCATGACATACCCTTTGATTTTGCTGGGTCATTTCCAACCCTTGCTGGCCAGAAGGCGATTCACATCCTCCCAGTAATAACAAAACTGCTTGAACCTGCAAGAATGACCCAAAATAAATGTGGTTTTCGTTCTAACTTCCAAAACCTATGCACATGATGCATTGGCAAACACGTACCTTGTCAGGGGTAACGGCCTCAAAGACATAAACTTGACCTCGAAACGTGAGGGTGAGCTGATTCGACACGTCATTGTGCTGAATCGCCAGCTCCGAGCCAGAGGCGTTGGCGTATACAGAGTCAGGGGGAGCGTCCTCTATGACCACGCCAGCGGCGGAAGCATCCTCGTAGGTAATGTGGTGGTGGGGTTGATGGTGATGGTGGTGGATAGGGTCAGTAGGGGGGACACCGCCGTCGTCATCGTCGGCGGCAGCGGCAGCAGCAGCAGCAGCGATCTGTTGGTGGACGATCATAGGCTGGGAGTGAGCGTACATTGACGAATCGAGATGGGAATCAGAGGAATACGAAGCATTAGGGGGAGGGGGGAGAGGATTAGGGGATTTACCGTCGGAACCCTAACCCTAAATGACTGAGTTAGTGGCTCTAGTTCTTATCTTTATTTATTTTTCGTAAAAATAATAAAAAGGAATTTAAGAGAGTTTGAGAGAGAGGGATGGAAAGGTGAATTTAATACGATGTCTGTGCTCTGGTGTTGTGGCGTTTGGTTTGAGTAGAGCAGTGTTTATGTTTGTGGGAAAGAGGGAGAGGGAGAGAGTGCAAAGAGAGGGAGAGGGAGGACTAAAAAAGGTCAAGAAAGGATGGTGTGGTGTGGTGTGGTTTTCAAAAAACATCTTGTGTTACTCTTTTTTTCCCTAATGTGCACCCATATATTTTGTTGGATCATTTTACACCTTTGATTTATCGAACTGGATCAAACAAGCTCAATTAAATAGTTTTTATATTTTCAAAAAATATCATAAATGATTTTATTATCTGATGTGTCTATATTTCGGGGAAATAGTGTATTTAATTAGCTCTTATTTTTAGCTTTGGATGTTAATTTATATGGCATTGGAGAAACAAAGCAATTTTCAGAAAAAGAAAATGTACTTATTGCGGGAAGAAATTGGAAGCTTTGTGTACATAGATATTATTGAGGGAGGAAACTATATATAGTCGTCTTAGGTTATTGAGAAAAAGGACTTCGTCATTTCTCTTCATTTTTACTCATGTTATCATATTCTAAACTATGCTCCTTTGTTTCTTCACGGAAACGGAGAATTTTTATTTATGCCAAAACATCTTTTGTTTTCTTTCAACATGAATATGAGTAGCTAAATAAATCATTCTTAGTAGAAGCGTTAAAACATGAATATGAGTATGAGACCTAACTACTCTTTATTAATCTTCAAATCTGCATTTAACTAATCTCATAATAATTGTATTGTATCTTCTTTTTTATTTTAGATCTAGTCAGTCTAGAGTTTATTGGATTATCATAATTGTCATTCTTCTTGGTTACGACAACCCGTCTTGGGCCATTTACGGACCAAGAGGATCAAAGTAGACAAACTAGCGCTGATGGATCTACCGCGAACTAGCCCAGAGTAAGCTAGTGTGAAAGGTTAACCTGATCTAGTCCCGATTGACAACCGAGGATACTAGGTTTGGAATTGTCTTCCCCTAATCAATCATCAGCCAACTTAGTTAACCACCAAGGTGCTAGTTAGTTAGGAATCATCTCTAAGTGTACCTGAGGTGGTTTTGATACATGAGGGAAGTAGGGGTCATAAGCGTACCTTGATCCTACAGGAGCTCTGTAGATTGAAGATGAATACTCATGTATCAATGATTGCTGCTCATGTCTCATTGCTTGTTGGCTTCTACTAGAAATCTCTCTCTCATATTTAATTGTTTCGTTCTTGATCTGTGTCTTGACCAAGAATCTTATTCTTGGTTCCAGGAAAGAGTTGCGGGCCGTGAGGTTGTTTATGGGGCCCACAGGTGAAGATACTGAGTCATGACTCGGTCGGAGGGTTCTTGACTCATTGCGGGAGTAACTCAGTTATTGAAGGGTTGAGTTTTGGTTTTGTTCCCGGTGTTGAATGACCAGGGGCTCAATGCGAGGTTGTTACATGAGAAGAAGCTTGGGATAGAAATGGTGGATGATTAGGGGTGTCAAAATGGGTCTGACCCGACGGGTCGACCCGTACCCGACCCTCAATTTGACCCGTCGGGTCATCATTTTTCTACCCGTTAAATTAAGGGTCAGAAACGGGTCGACCCGTCGGGTCGCGGATCAATCCGTCTGACCCGTTTAAATTTAAAAAAAAACCCTCGTCATCCTCTATTCTCCTCTCTGATTTCCTCCTCGCTTTCCACCGCCGCACCCACACCTATCCTCATCCGCACCCACACCTATCTTGTACGCCTTCTTCCTCACCTCAGCTCGCGAGCCTAGACGCAACGGCTCACACCCTTCTTCTCTATTTCACTCTCTTGCTTATCGTGAAGCTCGACCACCTAACAGCAACCACCTCATGGTAAAGCAGATGTATCATTTGTGTCCAATATTTAGATTTGGATATTTGGTAGCTCTTCATTAGCTCTCCTTCTCTATTTTGGTGTAGACACTAAAGCAGATGTACTATAGTCTACTTGTTTGATTTCTCCGTCTCTTCTTCTTTCCAATGTTAGATCTTTCAATTCTATTTTGTATATATAGCAAACCCAGTTTCTTCAAAATCTCGCCTGCTGTGTGACTGTGATAGTTAAAAGTAATGACTGTCAACGAGAGTTCTTATCTAATCTAAACCTACCTTTTTACCAAAATGCATGAATTGATGCTCGGTTGCCACTTCTATCCATTTGTAGCTTGCTTTTGCTTTGTCTATGAAAATGGGTACATGGTGAGTAAGATTTTACGGTGAATTTGTAATGTGTTTTCCCCCCTTATTTCCTGGTTCCTAGAGTATAATAACACAACTATGGTGATCACTTCAACTTGAGCCAGTTATTGTTGCTTAGTAATTCTACAATCAGACTTGGCACATTTCAGTTGCCAACTTGAGCCAGTTATTGTTCCTTTTATTATTCTCTTTGAAATTCAAGGTTAATAATCCATGACTTCTGCTCGTAATATCAGGTTTACGTTCAATCTCTCTGTTGAGGTGAAATAGAGCTTACCGGAAATTCTGAGCAGCTCTTCTATAGAACCTGGTAGGCTCCGTACTGTACCTTTGTTACGAAACTCCATATGGATGGTGATTCTCTTGTTTCAATTTTCCAATTTTGCTGGGACATGCATGAGCTTGATTTTAATTAAGTGTGAGTAAACACATTTATGTATAAAGCTGGAGAACAGGAATTAGTTATTCATTTTTTTATGGTGATTTCTATCAGGATTGTTTTTGTGTCCCTGCATTGATAAATTAATCAACGTCTGATTGAGAGAATGATTAATAACGAAATTGTTGCTGCAATTAGGTTGGTAAAGCTTGAAAGGATCAAAAGATCAGGGATAGGAGGGCGTGGGAATCCATATATCTATACGGTAATGTCTGTTTTCCTTCTTTTTTCACCTTGAATTGTAAAATGCCAGGCACATCTACACAAATTGCCCAACATAATGAAACTTTTGTGTTTATGCTATGTGCTCTGTTTATAATCTCTTTTTGTTTGATGAAGACCCTAGCCGATACACCCGTAGAGCCTAAAATTTTGTTTTCTAGCCCATTTTTTAATCTCTTTGAGCCCCAACTAGGATCAACAGTCATAAACACTCTCTTACCTATAAATACAAGTCTCCACCTCAAATGAGACTTAAGAAAGCAAATCTTCAAATTAGATTTCATCTTACATCTCTCTCGTGAAAAGGGAAGTTTTTTCAAAGGTCTTCACTTTATCAAAGGGTCTTGTTTCTTCTCAATTGAATATGTGCTTTCCTCACGAGGCTATTAATTGCTTTAGTTTGAGTTTAGATCCATATATGTAGATTATTTTTAGAGCTATTTATCACTGTGCATGTTTAAGAAGAACCATAAGTCCAATCTGCAAAACTAGGATTTTGAAGTTGAGATAATGAAAGAGGGACACGTGGAATCAAGAATTAAAATTTCGTCATAATTATAGCAACCAAAATTGTGCAGGTCATGCTCTTCTTTTTTTCCAATTAAGGAAATGATCTTGATTTAATTGAATTGTGTGTCATATCTTGAGATGGATACAGATAAATTAATTGATTGAATTTGACTCACAATTTGATAGCAACAATATAATACCGCTTCCCTCTTCAATTATGTATAACTGTTTTGCAACACATTTTTTTATTGTTAATCTTGATAATGAAAATGTAGTACTTTTTATGCAGTGAATTTAATTACAAGGCTCTTGATAGATTGTATCAAGCCACTGCATTCAGATCAGTAGATATCTTATAGTGATATTTTTTTACTGCTGTCTACAGACTACAGTTAGGATGTAACTTTGTGGTATTTATGTGTATTGCTGTCACTCTTTTTGTTAATATTTTAGTGTAATTTCTGGTGTCATTTCCTACCATATCATTACTTAAAATTTTCTCTACATTTTTGCAGATGGATAATTCTTTTGAGGTTGAGCAAGGTGGTGGTTCAACAACGGGTATGGATGAAATTTTGGGAAATGAGAGTGATGACATGGTTCAGCTAAATGCATCTACCTCGGAGTCTTCAGGTACAAAAAAGAGGAAGGTCACCTCAATTGTGTGGCAATATTTTGAGGACATGCCACTTGCTGAAGATAACAAGAGAAGGGCCAAATGTAAGATATGCAGTACTGTGTACATTTGTGGAGGTAGACATGGCACTAAAAACATGAAACGACACATGGAAAGGTGTCATAGGGATGCAAGTCAAGGTACTACTTCTATACACAATGATAATTTTGATCAAGATAGATTTAGAGAGTTAGTTGCAGCAACTGTGATTATGCATGATCTCCCTTTCCGGTTTGTTGAATGGGTGGGAATTAGAAATTTGTTGCTTTACTTGCGTAAAGATTTACATTTAGTGAGTAGAAATACATGCAGATCCGATTGTCTTAAGGTGTACAATAGGGAAAAGGATAAGGTACAAATCATGTTAGATGAAACACCTGGTAGAGTTAGTTTGACTTCCGATTGCTGGTCTTCGTTGACAACAGATGGCTATATATGTTTGACAGTACATTTTATTGATAGAAATTGGCAACTCCAGAAAAGAATTCTGAATTTTTGCTTCTTGGCTCCTCCTCATAACGGTGTTTCTTTGTGTTCCAATATAATGACATTCCTAAGGAATTGGAAAATAGATAAAAGAGTAATGTCAATCACATTAGATAATGCTTCTGCGAATTACACCTGTGTTGATTTATTGAAGACTAACTTGACTCAAGGAGATGGGCTTTTGTTTCGTGGAGAATATATGCATATGCGTTGTTGTGCTCATATTCTTAATTTGATGGTGCAAGATGGTTTGAAAGAAATAGACCCAGTTGTTCAGAAAATTCGAGAGAGTGTTAAGTATGTCAAGGGATCTCAGGGTAGGAAACAAATTTTTTTGGAGTGTGTTGCTCATTGCTCACTTGATGCTAAAAGGGGTTTAAGGCAAGATGTACCTACTAGATGGAATGCCACTTTTATCATGCTTCAGAATGCATTATATTATCGCATTGCTTTTATGCACATGAAGTTAAGTGACTGCAATTACACTCATTGTCCATCTAAGGGTGAATGGGATGGTGTAGAAAAGATATGCAAGTTCTTGGGAACTTTTTATCAGACAACTTGTTTATTTTCAGGAACTAATTATCCAACTGCTAATCTATATTATCCTGCTGTATTTTCAATCTGTTTGATTTTGAAACGGGAAATGGAAAGTGATGATGAGTACATGAGAAATATGGCATCAACCATGTGGGGTAAATTAGATAAGTATTGGGCTGATTTTTCAGAGATAATGGCTATAGCTGTTGTGCTAGATCCTCGATACAAGTTTTCTTTTATTCAGTGGTGCCATCAGAAACTTTATGGTGATTGTGGAGCTCCAAAGTCAGTAGCTTTGAAAGAGAAATTGGTTTCTTTTTATAATAATTATTGTACATCATCTTCTTCAAGTAAAGTTAGTCATCATCCATCCTTTGAAGTAAACAATATGACTGATGAGGTGTTTCAGGTATGTGCACCTTATTTCTCTTATCCATTATGCATTTTTTAGTTATTCTTCCATCTTTCATGTTTATACATTTAGTGATAAGTTCATTTACAAATTATTGTTTATCTTTTTATAGGAATTTGATTCTTTTGATATGGAAGAAACTTCTCCTCTAAAGACACAACTTGAACAATATTTGGAGGAGGCAAGGTTAGATAGACGACAAAATGTAGACATCATGGCATATTGGAAAACTAATGAAGGTCGATTTCCTGAAGTTGCCGCAATGGCTCGTGATGTTCTAAGTATACCGCTTTCTACAGTTGCTTCTGAAAGTGCTTTCAGTGTCGGTGGTAGAGTGCTTGATCAATATAGGAGCGCACTCAAACCGGAAATAGTAGAAGCTTTGATTTGTACAAGAGATTGGTTGTATGGGACACAAGGTAATATCATTTTAATTTATAGATTTTAAATTGAGTACACATGTAATTTGTTTAATATTTGTTTAATTTGTTTTTATTGTAGAGATTGAGAAGTCAGCTTTGGAGGAGCTCACTGAAGATATTATTTCCCTTTAAATACATGCAATTTTAATTTTAGAATTAGTACAAATGTTTATGCTAGAATTTCATTGGATTTGTTTAATGTTTATGCTAGAATTTTAAATAAGTTTTTTTATTGCTAGTTTTCGTTTAAATACATGTAATTTGTTTAATGTTTATGCTAGAATTTCATTTTTAAATCCGTTTATTTCATTGTAGTATTTGTTTAGAAATTTAAATGCATAAAATATATAGTATGAAACTTGTTAACCGAAGAATCACGTCAATAATAACTTGTTTTTATTATAAAATTTTTATTTTAAAATTTTTCATAAAAAAAATTGATATTTTAAATGCACCATTACTTTTAAAAACAAAAACCCATATCAAAAAAAAAAAATTAAAAATTTTAAATTTCGGGTCAAAAATGCGGGGCGGGCGGGCCGGCCCGCCCGAATTTGGATGGGTTGACCCGCCCATACTGTTCATGGGGCGTTGACTGGTCAACGGGTCGCGTGCGGGTCATGCTGACCCGTTTACGACCCGTTTGACCCTCTGACTTTTTGTGGTCATAAAGACACAACATGGTAAAACGACGTCGTTTTGATTCGCCAAAAACGACGCCGTTTTGCTTAATGGGTCAGATGGGTCAGGTCGGCCCGCTACCCTACGGGTCAAAACGGGTCGGGTCATTTTTGACCCTCAACCCACAGTTAAACGGGTCGGGTCGGGTCGACCCGTTTGACACCCCTAGGATGATGATGGAGAGTCGCTGAGGTCGTTGGCTAAGGAAATGACAGGTCTGTTTGGAGATGAGAACAGGAATGACCAGTTTGTGAAAAAGCTCATCGATTATCTCAAGGAGAACAGAATGTCTCGTTTGACGACAGTACACCTATTTCATCAACGTAGTGCACATCTTATTGAAACAATCCTGCAAAATGTTACAACTTGTCTGACAGTGGTTTATACAATTTCCTTAATACTCTATTCCTGTTATGGTTAGTTTCTCGTCACAGCTTTGACGATATAAAAATCAGAACTAATCCATAAAGCTCGGTTGACTGTTGCCTAGGATGAAAAACGTGAAACCTATTCCGATGCGAAACCATAACCCGAATTATACCGACCAACATAAGTTCCCAAATTCGTCACCAGAAAAATCTCATCTTCCAAAAAGAAACCAACAAAAGTAAGGTACATGCTCATACTACTTGCATGCGGAACAACTTTTTCTGTTACCAAGTTTGTGCTATAACACGCTCGTCAGTCGTCAATGATCTGTACAAAGTTTGTGAACAGTGCATGCTATTTCGAGACAAGAAAGAAGAGGCCATTGTTGCTAACACAACACTATCTCCATTCTAATCCTATAAGCATATATATGCACAGACACGCAAACACTGAGATATCTGAATCCTAAGTAAAACCTATATGATCCCTGACTTGCCACCTCAAATAAAGTGGAGGAGGAGACGAGTATATTTGTAACAGCACCATTTCGCTTCTCTCTAATGTAACATGAAATATTCTATCGTTCAAATCATTAAACTGATCTATGTACTTTTTAGTGTGGTGCATATCTTTGTATTAATACCACTTGAACTGCATCATAATCCAACGTCTTCTGACCAGAAATAGAGTGATCGAGATGTTGCTCAAATGGAATAGCACACTGGTTATAATACCTTACAGTAATAAGGACCTGGACTTAACATCTCGCCCCTTGTACATGCTCCTGCAGACATTACAAGCCACATTAGACAAAAAGTCGGCAACAAATATACTGGTGATTGAGAAAATTGGAGTATACTAACAAATGTTACCTGTGATTACATCAACAATCTAAGGAGACCATTAACTGCATAACTCTGATCCTTGATTACGTGTCTACCCAGTTACAGAAGATTTAGGTTTCGCGCTTCGAGAGATGCTATTTTTGCGAAGTTGAGGATGTTCAATGGAGTACACAAGGAGGTTTCCATCTTTGGTCCCAGCTAAGAAGCATTCTTCAGGGGTTACTGTTAGACATGTAATGATCTTCCCAACTCCATCGTACTTCTTTACAATTTGTAGTGTATTCATAGAGCGTACAACTATCTGTCCTTGATCACCGGCGCAGACCAAAAACTCACCACATCTACTAAGTTCAACACAGTTGAGACGCCCAATAGATTCAGAAGTTGCAATATGTTTTCCGTTGATAGAATACAGATGCAGGCTCAGATCATCGTCAGCATAAAAGACTATCTGTCCGTGCTGGGAAGCAACAACCTTTGACAATGCACTGCCAGATGGGTGGCGTAGAGATCTTACATATCTTCCCTCCCTCAAGGTATGTAATATACAGGTTCCATCTTTTGAACCACTTATAACTATATCAAGTTCTGTGCTGACATACAAGTATGTAATTATGTCATCATGCCCACAGAGAATATGAAAGGGAGTTTCAGAAATGACACAATCTTTACGGTGTAGCTCTGCATGTGTGTTTCGTCCTCTCTTTTCAGGAGCTCGAGCCCGTAAAACCTCCCATACCATGACTGTCGTGTCATAACTTCCAGTTGCAAGGATGCTACCATCAGCTGTCACTGCACAGTATAATAGACTTGAGAAAAGGAGAGAGACACGTGGGAACATCAAAGCATAATATGCCCAATCATTCCTATCCAAGGTAACGTGCAGTGTGGGAATATAATTCAGAATTGTGATACACAAACATGTTCCTTTGTCAATGGTTTGATGTTATACCCCATATATTTCAATAAGCAGCAAAACCATCCTTACCTGCCACACAGCTGACCACATCCTTATGCTGCCGAATACTCTGCACCATTCTTCCATCATTTAAGGAAATGACTTGGAAGCTGTTTTCCCAATTACCACAAGAGATCAAAAAGTTTTCAGCTGGGGTGTGCATTGTTGCAAAGCATTGTGCTCCAAGTTCAACATTCTCACTCAACGGACTTCCAATTTTCCGAGCAGAAAGAATATCAGAACCAACTCCAAATAACGGTTCCTGAAAATATGTCGAGTTAGATGCAAATCTTATCAAATTATAAAAGAAATAACTCCAAACATTATGTAGAGGTTCCGGATCCAAGTGAGATGTATTTACTCAACCTGAAAACTGGAGAAGGTAAAATTGCCACCGGACTGCAATTGAGTTGTCAACCACATCTTGACTGATAAAGTGAGCCCTTGGTTTACAAGGACAATGTTGGAGTCCAATAATCCAACATGTAATACAGCAGATGGGGGATAACTTGTGGTAGAGACAACAGAAGTTAAATTAATAGAACCAGGTGCAAAGTATAAAGGATGGGCAATAGGAATGGGAGGACCTCTTCTTGGGTGCTTCTTACGAAAAATCTGAATTGGAGTCTGGCCAAAATTTGCAATTTGGTCTTCAATTGCAGATCTCTGCAAATCATCTTCCATAGTGTCCAGATCAACAGCACCTTCATATGTTAAATAATAAAAAATATTTCCAGCCTGCAATCCAATTTCATTTTCAAAGAAGTTAATGAGATTAGAAACAGTCATTGCCTTAATAAGAATGGAAATAGTCAATTCAAGCATATTGCAGATAGCAGCACCAGAAACAGGGGAAAAGAAAAGGAGAACAAATTTTGACCATTGGTTCACAGAATGAAAGCAAATTATATTGACCCTTAATAATATGATAGATTCATCAAACGGAACAAAAAAGAGAGAAAAAACGGGAAAAAGAAAATTCCCTGACCTCTACTGCTGGTTTTCCTCGCTGCTTGTACCCAAACACCAGATCAATCCAGTGGTGGAGATTTGAACTAACATATTCGCTTTCAAGGGCCTCCCGGTTTTTACTTATAAATAACTCAGGTGAACCCTGCATAACATAGTTTAAAATTAAGTCATCATGCAGGGCGCATTAGAAATAAAACTAGACACCAAAGGACAAATAATAGTAACTTATATGGTGTACAAAGCACAAACATATCTTGCTGCACTTGGTTTCCTACCAGTCTTTTTCTCATGGTCATGCATAACAAGAAAATGAGAAAAAACACTAGATGACCAAAAACAATAGAATGAATAAAAAGAGTTGGGGTCTAAATATTGAATTGCACAGAAAGCTCCATACCTTGGCCCAGGGAGGAAGACAAACATCACCTATGGGCTCACCATCTTGCTTCACTCCCAAATGATAAGAGTTTGAGTTGATGAGAAACTCTGGCGTGTAAAAGAACTCAGGTATCAACTCCTTCACATCACTTGTGTTAGACAGACAATTTCGATATGTGCCTTCAATGCCATGGAAAAGACGATCTGCATGGTCAAACTTGCCACCCTGATAAACACAATGGCTTAGTGATGATTTAGGACAAGGAAACAGTATAATCCACAAAAAATTACAACAATTAATCATGGTTTTGGACCAAAGCTATTACAATAATAAATGAAAAACCAAAAGCAAGTAACGAAACATTAATAAAAGGGAAGTTATCATCAGAAGAATCCTAAAGAAAGCTTTTGTGCAAAGGTAAAGAAAATTAAATGGCGTCATACTTATTTTGGCCTTAAGTTTCTCTGATTGGTCAGTTGGGTCCCTGAGTTACCAGTTTTACATAATTTGAGTCAACCAGCTCCTTGCCCATTCAAAATGTTTATTATACTTTTATTTTTTCCTTTTAATATCAACATTTAATAACATTTAGAAGAATATTAAACCCATACCTAAAATGCACCTGCTGACTGCGCTTTTGAGTGTAGAAACAAAAAATGAAGATGTTTGTTTTGTCTGCATGCTGAAAAGATGAGATAGAGATTTTTGCTTGTTTATAGAGGAAGAAAATCAAGAGTGGAATGACACTGTATTTATATTTTTATGGAATCGTTTTGGCTTTGATGGCACCAATTTGATGGTAATCTTACCCAGCAGGAAAATAAGGGGTATCATATGCATTCAGCCAAACCTAAATCCATTAACGAAAATCATTTGGAGCAATTTTTTTCATTTTAATATTATATAGATGGAAAGGAAATTAGTTTCAGAGTTAATTGAAATGGTCAAACAAGTTAATGTTAGGCATCATGTTGTCCTAAAGAAATATGGTGAATATTTAGTTGGACTTGACAGCATTCAACCGGGTCAGACAACTTCTAAGCTTCTTAGTTGTCTACTTTTCTTGCCCAACAGGATGTCTAATGTTCTGGTCTGTACTTTCTATCCACTCTTTTTCAGATCATCCATCAATAAGTAAACAAATACCGCATGGCCACATACGCAACATGCAAATTATATCACGTTAAGCTTACATGTTTTGTACCAGATGATATATTAAGAGATCTTAAACCCAGTACCTGCAAATTGCGGTGAAGCGATGTGAATGGCTCTAATCTAAGAAGGTAATAAAGCACAATGCCCATGCTTGAGTAATGAGATCCATAGTAGAAACTGCACAAAAAAATGTAAAGTTATTTCACACACCAAACCAGGGAAAAAACAAATTACTTAGCTAAAAAGTACAGGATGCCATGAAACTGGGCTCAACAGTTACCTGGGTATATCAGGATCAGAGAAATTGCGATACCTATCTTCAAATACCTGCAGGGATGAAACAAATGCTCAAGCATCTGAAAAAAAACCTATTGAAGAAAGCAATCTTACTTTCATATGTTAGTAAATAAACTTATAATAAGATGCAATACCTGAAACCGTTTCGGGTCCAGTGCTCCAACAGGTTTGGTAAGATCGCGAAAAGTTGATGAGTTGTTAAAATCAAGAACCTCAGACGAATAATCAGCTAAAACCCAAGGGAAGATGGGATACTGTGTTAGATCATTATAAGATCTTCCAGCAAGTGTATTGAGAATCGTTAGGTATTCAAAATTTGTCATATCCCTTCTCCTCCATCTCTCTCTGGCAATTTCTGCCCTCTCCAAGGCTATGCGTCTGTCAACAAAAGAAATAGTTCCACTTTTGTCCTTAGTACTTCCTTTTGGAAACAGGAACTCATTTCTGGTAGCAACTATTAAAGTCCCCACTTCTTTTGCATCCTTCTGTGATGCAAAATTCAGAAAGATAGGGGCTACTGAGTCACTAAAGAAAATCTCTATAGCAGTGTATCTAAGTAGATAACGAGTCCAATGAACAGCTTTTATCTGCACGCACAAAAAAAAGCAAAAAGGGTAAAAGTAGTTTGTGTTACAAGATTAAAGCTGCACTTAGAAGATATTTCTTACCTTGCCAAGGCTCCATCTCCTGTGGCGCCTAACAAGTTTTTGCTGCCTCAGATGACGATTTTCATTTATCGTCTCCTCATTATCAGCAGAAGACACCTTCTCAGGACATAAATCGACGGGTATGATCCATTTAAGAGACTTGTGCTTCTGTTCAAGCTTGTTTGAATCAGGATTGCTTGAAATGGGGAATTTTTTGAAAACAGATGATCCCCCTGTACCTTCGACCAAGAACTCACCAAAAAAGTGCAGGACTTTTTTCATGATTGCCAAATTTCCAGCCAACTTTCTCTTTGGTGTGACAAGTACACATGGAACTGACATTAGAACCTGAGGAGAAATATGGCTTAAGCAAGGCACTAAAATTAACTTACGCTCAAACAACAATCTAGCATAAGCAGTGCAGTTAAAAAAAGATTAACTGTTTTCCAAACTTGGGTGCATACCTCACTGGTTTCAGTATCTGGCAGAGTGGAAGAAGAATCTCTTACAATGTCCTTCTGATCACTGTTATCTTTAAGAAGTCCTGCAAATTGACTGTCTGCAGGTTCCTCGGGGATGGATGCCTTTTGCCCACTAGATTCGGACTCATTTTCACCAGCTTCTGAGTTCACCTCATCAGTTATTCTGCGTACACCTTTCAGTAGAAATCGCTTCATTTGCTCAGGAATATGTCCCACAAAACTAGATTTGCTCTCATTAACGGGAAGAGAATCCTCATTGCAAGAGGCAATGGAAGGAGGATTGCATAGCTTCTCATCAAAATGATAATTTTTCCTTAACTTTGGTCTTCGTCGCCACGCATCTTCGGTCTTATCAAGTTTCCAGTGCTTTACTGAACAATTTGGAAAAGGATTAGCTGACCACGGACCTCTCTCATCAATCAAAGTGCGGAACATGTGCATCCATTTTTCCTGTGAGAGCAAAAAACATGTTTGGTGTATGCAAAAAGATTCAGTAAACATTCCAGGTAAAAAGGACCAAAAGAATATAGTTACAAAAACTATGCTGTATAAAGAAGAAAATACACATACAGCAGCATTTTGCTGCTCCTCTTCATGGGCAAGCTGGAATGCAACTCTTCTGCTGTCATGTGAAGCAAGAATCAACTTCAAGCTGCTGTATATCTCATCTTCAAATGATTTCTGGCTAGCAGTTTGGACAGAAGAATTGTCATCTATTCTAGCACGAAGCTCATACAACTGCCTCAAGCGGTCAGAAAATGACAACTTTATATACTTTGCCTCATCAGATACCTGGAGAGTGAAGTATGACAAAATGAACAGTTGAGAAGACACCTGGGGAATAAATGGAAAAAAGTAGGAGTCGCAAAACTAAACCAGACATCTTTTATTTAAGAAACCAAACTTGTCTAAATATATAAGAAATAGTCAAAGTAAAACTAGACCATAATAATCATGTGAACAGTAACTCAATCAAATTAACAACTTCTGCATCAAACAGTAACTAAAAAGATCATAGTAAGATGAAATAGATCTGAGCATGAGAAATGTCAAATGTTTACATGGGTGATAACAAGGGTTCATCAAAGGTTAATAGTGCACAGAAAACTAGGTAGTGTGCATTTGTAACAACATTAAAAAGAAAAGGGTAAACAAAAAATACTATCTAACACAAGGTTGCAGTGGCTATCCCTAGGACTAGGAGATATAGATCAGAGTAGATAGGTATGCATATTAGCACAAAAAACAGAATACCACATCAGCTTATACATCTTCTCAACCAAACTGAAATTCCTGATTGAACATTATCGTGGATTTTTAAGACTATATTGGTTCATTTCTACATTTGTCACTTACAGGAGAAGAAGCCCCACCAAACTAAGAGATCATTGGCCTCTTAATGCTTCTATCCAGTATAGCAGAAAAAGCACAATAAAATAGACCAACCAAAAAAACTAAAAGGGATAGCACAGCATTCAAAACAAAAAAATTAATTAACAAGGGTAGCAAATGAAATGTACCGCAGCAAGTACTCGATCCTTTTGAATTAGATTGTGAATGTAGTTGGTTTCCTTTGAGTTACTCACTGGATCAGAAGCGTCATCCCTACCCACAAAACTAGTAACTAGCAATTGTTTGCCACATTTGACTGTTTCTCGAATCAACTGTGATACCACATGGAATCGAGCTCCATCGTCCAACCGTCCATATTGTGATCTTACTGCAAGCAGAAACCTGGACAGAGTGAGAATTCAGAGTCAGATTTTATTGGTATATCATAGGAAAGACTCGCATCTGTATACAGGATTAGCATACGCAAGCCCAGAAAGGTGTGTAGAATTCTTAGGAGATGAAAGAATACCAGATGAAAACCTGCAACCTGCCCTTACTTTGCTCATCGTCTGTAGTGAGAAGAGCAGGCAAAAGAGATATGACCTGTTGGACACACCGTGATGCTCTTTCAAGAGAAGATCGACAAAGATATAGGATTGCAAGACGAAAAACAATTCTTGGGCACCTCTCTCCTCTTAAAAGCATGGCTTTGTCAACATGTTTACTTGATCTTCCACCCAGGGCATTTCCAATTCCTCCGGACACAACAACCGCAGCCATCTCTGCAGCTGGAATATTCAAAGATTCTACCAAGCCGCGTGCTCTTTGACCCAATGATGGCCCCACTGTTGATGATGATTTGGATATTATCTTGTTTGGCCCTTTACCATTCATCTCGCTAATAAGAACCCACACATAGTCGTACAAATTCCACCACTTATCATCAAGTATGTGACCTTCATGCGGGCTTGCATTCTTGCCACCCCATGGATTTCTAGAAGTATTTGTAAAACATGTTAACAAATATACAGGACTATCAGAACATGAGGGATTCATGCATCAAATGTCTGTGCGCCTACATGGAAGTTTACTTTTATTTATGGGACACAATCCATGAATGAGTTAATACACAATGGAAGTACAAAGAATAGAAATGCAATCATATGGATAGTACCTAGATGCTTGGTTTTCAAATGCTTCTTGTACAATGTCTAATAGTGCAGAATTATAATCCTTCTGGTTTTCCAATTCTGAGGAATCCTGGGTCCTTTCAGAGGGCTTCATTGGAAACTGCAAGGAAACATACAGAATCCATCTCATTACTCTAAAATAATGAAGCAACTCTTTGTACATTATCATAGCATTAAGCCCTTTATCCTATTAAGAACTGGCAATTTTCTTTTACATTTTGGTTCAGTTAAGTATGACATTATCATTTAAGTCTCTCTGACCCTTAATAACCGTATTTATTCGTGTGTCATTAACATAACAGATAGAGTCCCACAAAAACATGAGTAGGTAATAACTAGTCCTACTATAACAACGTTGGTATCGGCCCAAAGAATGTACTCCGACTACTAACCAATACTCCTTTGATAAAAAGTTAATAGGGCCAAAAGCATTAGAATCTTTACCAATGAAAAGCAAATGAGCCAATAAGGCACCATCTATGAGCTACCAAGTAGATCTGATAAAAAAAATTCACTTTATGACAGTAAATTCATCGCCTTTAGTAGCGTGAAGAATCAGCGCATACCAGAATGTTAGGGTCTACTTCAGAGAGAAGCATCTCATCAATGAGTCGTAGAAGAAATAATGTGTTGTCCCGACAAGGTTGGGCAGCAAAGATATTTTCCTCAGAGGAAAAGTCTGCCAGCCTTTGAACCAAGTCTTCAAATATATCACGGAGAAAGTATTGATAGGATATTCTGCCCTGTGGGATAAAATGTAGAGGTGAAACCATTCTTAGACTGGACACTAAATTTTTAGTGTTAAGTAAGTTGTGGGAAATGTTTATGATGAGTCAGGATAGCAACATACAGGTTCACAGTGCATCAGTAGGAAATTCACAGTCTCCTCTAATTGTTGCCAGCCACCTTTTACAGAATGCAGATAGTGACAAAGAACAACAGAAAACAAGCTCCTCACCAAATTTTGCTCAACTATCTCGCTGTCTCTTTGCATCTGTGGCTCAAGTTTGTACTTATTCAACACACCAAGTGTTAAAGAAGCATTTAGCCAAGAAGTCCATCCATACTCCTGCCCACCATGGTCAACAGTAAGAAATAGTCCAAAAATAGACGCAAGTATATAGATACTATTTAGACTGTAAATACCATCAGAGCTTCGATATTTGAAGGATTTGAGTCAAGCAGATCAAGCAAATCTCTAATTATTTTATTTCTTGCGGATACATCCTCACATCCAGATAAGAATTTGAAAATAAGGTCCAAGATTTGAGGAAGGAAAAAGTGAGAGTTGTGGCCTTTGCTTGTTTGCCTGTCTACCGGGCTATTTTTCTGTAACACCTGCACACATCAGTTTAGTTTAGAGAGAGGCAAAAAATAGTAGTCCACTAGGACATAGGAAAGTCGGTGTACAAGACATTCTCAGGGAATGAAAACAAACAAAAATAAGCATGAAAAAAAAAAAAGAACTATTCATAAGTGTAAACCTGTTTAGGGCTAGCACCACCTAGAAGAACATCAAACAAGGTGGCGCACAAATTATCTGTTTGTGGAAATCTGAACAACCTATCAGAGATAGCTGAGAAGATTGGCTGCAGCCTTGGACCAACTTTCTTCTGAATTTCTGAAAGAGATTTTGATCTTCCAACCGAAAGACTGAAAAATCGCCCTCTCCTCTCAGATGGTAAACCAACCAAAAGTCTCCCAAGAAACTGCAAGCTCAGCAATCTTATAGGCTCGTGTTCCCTGTAAAAATAGGTTCTGTGCTGTGTTATACCACCACCGAACAAAAACACTCACTTCTGGAAGACAAATAAAGGCGCATCCTTAAGATAAGAAATATTCAAAACAAAACGCATATGAATATATGAATCTATAGTACTATGATAATTAAAAAATCTTGATTACTGCACCTATTTATAATAAGCAGATGGAACCACTATGCCATGTAAGTATGCAGCACACCTCAGACAAAGGACAGCAGTAGGGTTGAAAGCGAATATTTTGGAGGTAATAATAGCAATAAAATAGTTATAGTAGTAGAAGTAGTAATAATAATAATAGCAAAATAAATTCTCAAAAAGGTATCAGAACATTTTGGTCATCCCACTGAATTATCACGACTGTCCAACTATTTTCAACGGAAGGCATACCTCTGAAGAAGATTAACAAAAATGTGGCAACCACCAATCAGATCAACTTGTTCAAGGAAAGCAGCAAGCAGTAGCTTCTGAGTGAGAGCACGAAGAACCATATGTAGAACATCCTCAATGCATGCCATATCCTGGCTTGTCTCGAAAAAGTCTACGAGAGATTTTATGTCAGATGTAGCAACGCTTTGCCTGCATTTCCGGGGCCTTGGTATGAGAACTTAGAAAGCAAAACATCAACAATATTCAGCTATAGTAGGTGACATTAGACTGATAGGTGAACACCCTTTGTAATTGGTACTGAGATAATGGACTTGGGACTGGGTTATGCAATGGGGTGGGGGTAATACCAATATTGGCATAACTACCCATCTAGTCGACCAATAAAACATAAGGGAATCTAATGCATCAGGGATACACTTAAAGAGGAAGAAAATATGACACTAACTAACAGAAGACCATACCTTAGGCTCATTTCCCCGAGACTCAATAAAAGAAGACGAATTTTATGTATTTCTTCTCTGCTAGGTCTCTCTCCGATAACTACTCCCGTGATGGGATGAAGAAGAGGCTTGCTTCCAATAGCAAAACGAGATTTTGCAATATCCCAATAAAATTGATGAATTATATCAATAATGCGTGGAAGCCGGAAAAGACTCTTCAGCAATCTGGGATCATTATCAAATTGCTGGACAAGAAACAAGTACAGTTCCCGTTGCACCCCATACAACGTGTAGACCCAGATAAGAGGATTGAGAAAAATGCTAGATATAGCATCACTCACAAGCAGCTCTGCTAAACCTGAAGCACAAACAGAACATTACACATGAAAAAGTCCTACTAATCTCTTTTTTATAAATACTAACAATCAACAAAGAGATGGAGATAACAATCCTCTGATAAATATGAATGATTTCCACAAAGTATCGGATAGTGCTGGATACATACCGCAGTTTGCAACAACATTAAACAGGTGTTTCAAAGCTGAAAGCGTTTCCAAATTAAGTTGCTCCGGAGGGACAGATTGCAATAAAAAACCCAGTATTGTAAATCCAGAAAGAAGATGCATTTGTTGTTGATTTGCCAAGTTATCATCTAAGACAGAAGCTATAAGCTCAACAACCTCAGCAGTAAGGCGTTCTTTTGTGATAGGTGTAAGTAATGTGCGTTCAGAGGATCCACTCTCTTCATTGTCATATCTGTCAGACTGGGAAATGAGAGGGAAAAATACAGATACACCCCCAACACAGTAAATTATCTCTTGCAGCAACCGCCGTGAACATAACTGTGTACCAACCATTACAGTTGCTTCAAATGACTTCTTATCTAAAGCATGATCCAACAATGGTGAAACGTTAAACAATTTCCTGCCGTCACTTGCCTGAAAAAGGAAATCAACTGATTTGACTTTTGTGGAACTAGTACATGATCCTTAAAGAATATTCTTTATACTAATAGAACATCAAACCTGCGCATTGAGTCCAAAGATGATTTTTGATGCTAGACCATCTTTAGCATCACGAATTCCACTGGGCAATAGGCTATCGTTGTCAAGGAAGGAGTACATGTAGCTTGGTCCTAAAGAATAAATATCTTGAACTTGCTCAGAAGAAATGGCATCACTAAACAGATACACAGGACCAATTTGACCGTGGAAAGAGAATACATCATGTCTGAACTCCGGAGAATTATCTTCTTCATTCCGGGGCAAATTAATTTTCATGCCGATATTACAGCTCTTTAACAATTCATTAACTTTTGCATATCTGAATCATGAAAAGATACGAGTCAGGGAGGAAAAACTGCTTTGTGAATCTACACATTTGTCCAAAATTTAAGTACAACTGTGGAGAAAGGATTTTAGATAGGACCTGCATCTTTCTGATGCTACCAGAGCACCATCTAGATAACATCTCAACAGGCTACCCCCAGAAAATGCTCTTCCAATGCTATGCGTTATACAAAGAAAATGCCATTTCTTTCTCACTATATTTGTGTGAAGTTGAACACAGTATCGTTTCAAATTGATTGACTGCAAAATGAAAAATATATATCATGTGCTGCAGAACAAGGGAATTGTAGATGTAACTAGAAAAATATGCAAAATGTTTTTCATTCAGATTATGTTATCAGTTAAGCCATCAGCTAACACAAGAACTAGGACCACAACCATATTCTGACAGAAACATACCTCGTAAATAATCTGGTCCTTTCCAAGCATGGCCAAGCATCCTTTTCCACTTTCGCTTAGAAAACTGAAAAGGCCCATTGATCCATCTCTAGGGAAGTTTTCCACCCTAAGCCAACATGAAAAAGAAAAACCCTTATTGAGAGGCCACTGGACAGGTGTTTTAACTACGATTCCCTACAACAATATAAAAAAAATGTCAGCAATCTAAATTATTGATAGAATGTTTTTTGCATTGAAAATATTTCTTCAATATTTTTTCCCTATTACTATAAGAATGAAGAATATTACATCAAGAAAAAATAGTTTTACTTTGATATGAGAAAATCAGAGAACATGAGAAGGAACAATAGGAACTTTTATAAAATACAAATATCAATAGTGGCAGCAACATATAACATAATCCATTGTCAGAAAATTTAGCGTTCCCTCCACCATCAGGCTACAGATGTTTAATTCTAGGAAATAAAAAGTAACGCTTATTTCCTATACTTTGCAACATTGAAGTCCTAAAAGCAGGGACCTCCTGCATTTCCTTGCACTCAACATTTCAATGTGAGCCAGAGATTTAAGCAAAACATTGCTATAACATAAACTAATTTTACAGGTAACATATTCCTCTTCCAATAGCGTACAGAAAATGATAAAGGCTTACAGAATCATTCCCATCAAGATCAAAAAAGGCAGTTGGACCCTTCTCATTAAGCATTGACAACACAGTGGTCAATAACAGCGAGCAGTACTGCTGCCGCGTCCCAACTTTCTCACTTCGAAGGAGAGCAAAGATTTTGCGGATATCCTTGCCAGATATGCTATGTCCGCCGATCACCTGAATCAACTGTGCAATTTTCAAAATGACACTATCATTATCTTCTTGAGAAAACCAATCAAGAAGGAAATCAAGCATTCCTGCTCTGACACACGAAGCTCGATTGGAGACGGAATCCCTGAGCAGTTGCTGGAACATGTTCAACCCATAGTGTCGTAAAGAGTCACTGCTCTGCCATCACAAAATAATAAATGATGATACCTTGTCATGGACAGGCAGAGAGTAAAATTACATTTCGACAGAAAATAAAGGCAGCTCCAGAATCTGACCAAAACTTAAATAAGATATTGCAGAAAAATACAAAAGAAATAAGTGACAAACCTTCTGCAGAACACTCATATAAAGTATGATCACATCTTCATTCTGAGTGAAAACAGAGAAAAGAGAATACATGAGAAGAACATATCAAGTATACATATCTTGCATAATTGGAGCAAAAATGAAAACAGAACCAAAATGTTATCAGTTAAAAGCTGGATGATAAATCATTTGCTCTTTCAGGTAAGGAAGTAACCTTTATGAGAGGATTTGCATTTATATCAAACTTTCCATCAACGAGCATATCAAGAAGTGCACTTAAAAGTGCCTCACTTGGCTGCCATTGGCAGAACTCCAACAGCAAACTCTGCATTGTCTGATAACCCTTGCCCACTAGAGCTCCAAATGAAGCCTGAAAAAAAGAAGATTAGTGGATTAAAGAGCACAAAAACTGCATTGACACAATGCATCTAAAAGCTATAAATATAGACATATAGACACTAAAATGGAACAAGCATTAGAGAGCCTCAGAGATTCTTGACGTTGATAACCAAAACTGAGATGCTGTCAAATTACATGCTACATGACATTACGTCTGATCTTTCATCACTAGTAGGCACGCACAAACACAAGACATGTTCACGTAAACAAAATGTGGCTATCAGTTGAACAACATTCAAATATACTCCGATTCCTTGGTAATTTTTTCTCACTTAGATGAAAATCTGATTATTAGACTTCAAAATCCCAAGTGAGCTGAAGGAAGAGGATTCACAAAGAGTCAAATTAAGTTGGCAAACTACACAACCCAAATTCAGGCTCTTGCTTGCATCCAGTAAGGGAAAGAGGTAGTGTATATTCTCAGAAAGATTTTTGTCAAAAAGACCAAATAAAAGGGGATTCTAAAGGGAGCACCTTAGATTCATCATTACTTGCAAGGAGGCAGATAAGAGTCTGAAGGACATTCAAGAGTAGCTTTTCTCCATTTTCTTCATCAAGATTGCCATTTAATAAGGAGACAACATGCAGAAAGCACTCGCCATCACGAAACAGGGTTTGGTAGTACTGAAAAAAAAAAATACTAACTGAGACATCAAAAGAGCAAAATTCCTGCACCCAGAAAATAAATAGCAACAAATATGTAAAACATACCACTGCATCAGTCTCAAGCATCTCTCTCATTCCAACCAATAGATCAATTGACAGTACGGCAAAACTTTTTTCCCTCTCTTTTATTTGGGTGAATGTTTCTAAATATTTAGAACATAAATGCAACTTTGCCTTTTGGCCTTCCACAGAAGATGGTAGTACCTGAAGGGTTGGCAAGGGAAAAAGAGGAAGACACTTCCATAATATAGAAACCATAATCAACTTATCTAGCAAACATGAGTAAAATAAAGTACCTTCATGAGGTCAAGAATGTGCTCAAGAACATGTTTCCGCATGCTTTCTTCCCAAAATAGATCAAATAAACAATCAACACAAGCCCAATCACACACAACCAAACTCCTTGCGTCATCTCCTATGGACAAAAACTCCCCAACAATTGACATGCATGTTTCCATGCATTCAAGCCAATCTGGAGCTATCTTCCCTGAATTAGAACTTGCATCAATATCTGGTGGAAATATCTTACCCTCAAGAGATGTTATATTTCCAGACCTTCTAGACTCCTCAGCTTGGATACAAGCAACTTTGAGTACTTGAGCAACTGCACCAAGCGTCTTAAAAGATGCTACAGTTTTCTCAGACGAGAGCTGCAATATATGTAGCAGACTCTTTGCAAGAACAGTAGCAATCTTAGGATAGCTTGCACAATGCTCAAACGCCTCTAACAAAACAGACAGCTCTGGCTGCAACGAAAAGGAGAAAAGCTTGAGAGAGATTCTTAAGAGAAATGCAGAACTATAAACTCAATCAACTGAGGAGGTAATATCAAAAGAAAGGCCTTTGGAAAACCCAGCACTAAAAAATAGAGGTTTAATGTTGCATTTGCATCTCTGACACTGCACATGCTATTCTTTTAAGCATGAGTAATTAGACACCATAAGAGGGTGCAATCCTTTGTAAGGATCAAAATTGGTGAACATCAAAGAAGAAGTGGAGACAAAGGAGACCATAAATAAATATTGATTGCAGGAAAAAAACATATTAACAAAAAATAAAAGTAGCAGACTACAGTCCCATCCTCGACAAAGCAGAAGATATCCCCTTATTTTGAAACTACAAATATCACCCCATCCAAGACACCACAGTTTAAAAGGTGTGGTAAAGGGCATGGTAAAGCCACATTCAATAATTCAAAAGCTTGCCCACCTATACCCTATTATCCAAAAGCAGAGAAAAGCATGGACTTGTCAATAAGGGGAAATGATAGTACGTCAGTAAATGGCTCGACATCTTTATATATCCTTGAAATACAAGTTCTAGTGCAAACTAGTCAACTATGGGCGCATTTGCTAAACTGACACATCTGACGGAATCAATATTGGACTCATCGGTGATCCTCAAATTAAAACTTAAAAGGTTATTAGTTGCTCATGAAAAATCACATCAATATAAAAAGGTCTGAATCAAAAAAAAAATTGTAATGAGAACATCATAAAGGAAATTAAAGAAGAACCCACCAAGTTATGTGCACTCCCGTTAGAAGTTGCTACGAATTCAACGAATGAAATCACTCCCATCTGAAGCATTTCAAAGCTGCTGAGCTTCCTTTGACTGCCAGTGCTACTAGACAGAGGGTTTTCTTCTAGCTTCCCTGTGTTTTCTTGATTGTGGCTGCAACACTCACCAGAAATTTCTTCTGAAGCTGGTCCAAAATAGAAATAGTTTTCTGAGAAGATAAGGTCCCACATCCCCTCCTCCCTCAGTACTTCAAGTGATACAGGTGATGAAACAAGAACCTTCTTGAAAGCATTCAGAACACACTGCTGCAGTGCATTGGCAAGTTCCCTAGGAAATAGGGGAAGAAAAACAAGGAAAATTGTAAAACAAAATTGATGGGAAATACTTTTTTATTATTACTAAAATTATCATGGGAACTATTAAAAACAAACAGTTTGCAATTCTCTACATCCCAGATTTCTTTAAGAAAAATGAGGGGAAATTGAGTATATTCTATTGATCAATCACCTCAAATGTTTAGGCAACTCTTTTTCATTCGAACAAGCCTTGATGCACTGGAAGACTGTATGAAGAACCCTCATCACCCACTTAATTGAAAGTTCACTATATGTTGAAGAAACAGGGATTGCAACCCGCCCAGTATTTACTTGGATGTAATGAGGTTGAGGATTTTCTGGTGTAACAATGAAAGAACAAAGTACTCTGCTTAGCTTGACAGTGTATTCATTCCAAAGTTTAGAATAAGCAGAAGCATCAGCAGGACATGGAAATGATTGCCCCATCTTTATTTGATTCTCATTTTTCAAGTCACAAAGATCATCCTGTCCGGAAAAATCTCTGTACTGCTGCTGATACTCTTGAAACAAGAATGCCACAGAACAATAGCTATTTGCAAACTTATGAATTCTCCCATTTTCACATAGAAACTGCAAGTTGTTCAAGTTACCAAAGCTGAATAATGGTTAAGGGAATTAACAATTGTTAACACATTACTAAAATGGGCTCCTCCAGAAAAGAAAAAAAAAAAGGACAATCAAAAATGGAAAAAAAAATATAAGTTTCTGCATTCGCAAGTTGGACCAAGAAACATAAATGACAAATCTGAACAGTTAAGAGAGAGACTGCCCCTAAAGTGCCTACTTTTACATTTTGTGTAGCCAAGGTAACAAAGATGAAGAATTCTTAAATGTCAAGGATTCTTGAAAGTAACAAAACAAGAGCACTCATCCAATAAGATCAAACTAGACAAACAGAATGCATCAGCATGTTATCAAGCAGTTTCATATGTATATTATTTGAAGGATACACAGCCTCCCTTAGAACCGTCAGTGAAAGAATGTGAAGCTGGAATATCTTCAGCAAGGGATTCTCGTCTCTGCAACAACACACCAGATTACGCATGATAACGATCGCAATAAATAGAATATACCTCATGTTCTGTCCTTCGCAGGAATACTCACAAAATGGGATAGGAAGGGCATGCCAATCAAACACAATAAAAAGTAAATTTTTAGAATTTCCAAAGGCAACAGTTCATCTAGACAACTACTTTGGGATTATGGTGGTGCTTTGGCTTTCTTGTGGTGGCTCCATTCCTAGCCCTAGTGGTAAAGAAAGCATGTTTAGCTAATTTTCAAATTGGAGAAACCTTTTTACTTTAACAACTCACCATTCGGCTAGAGTATAAATAGTTTTTCTCATCATATTTCATTCTTCTTCTATCAGTAAAATAAATAAATAAAGCATATTGGAACCAGATGACACATCCAGCAGGACTCACACTGCTGATGTCGTTAGCAGGGTGAGTTGGATAGAGCTTGAAGGTTTGACAGTCCAATGAAGGAAGAAGGGAAAATCTGATTCGGTCACTTCCTACTTCATCTTGGAACCAGAGTTCCCAGAATTTTTCTTTTAACTTTACAAACTACATCCTAAAATAATATTGAAAACTTGATTTGATCATTGGGGTTTTTATTAACTTCATCCTAACATAACTCAATCACGTAAAAATCATCCAAAAGAAATGTTGCTGAGAACTTGTCAATTTTCCATAAAAAGTATCCGCTAGTAAGATTATACCTATAATATATAAAATATACCATGCCACCTTAATAGGCTTACCTTTTTTCGTCAGCATATGCACCATTCTTTAATAATAGAACATTCGTTGATGGAAGCCCTAGCCCATCCAGCAGAACTTCAAGCCCTCCTATGCTTTTAAAATGACTTTGACCACGTGGATTCTCAGATAAGGCTAAACCAAGGGTCCTCAATGTCAAGTACTGAAGCGAAATATCTGTTCCTTGCTCTTTAATAGTCAACCGTCTAATGACGCGCAGCAACTCTGGAATGAAAGAATTTGAATAAATGACAAAATTATTGCAAACAGTTCTAACCGTTCATCCAATCTAGAACATAGGACGTAAGTAGATAACACATGAAACTGCCATAATAACATGATAGTTTAAAATGGCAGTATGTATTAAAGTCTGCAAGAAAAGAACAGAGCAATAATTCCAGTGGTGGGACAGTAAAAGGTGACGTGGATTTTTTCCGCAATGAAAGAACACTTTGCTAAAAGAGGTTAAATTACCAAAGGAGAAAGAAAAAAAGACAGAAATAGGAATATACGAAAATTGTGCAATTCCAGTGTGTGCATACTCCATATACTGCAACCACATGCATCACTAATCAAAATATAATTCTGCTTTAATCTTGCAGGTTTCCCACCCCCAAATCAATCCAGCAGATTTATAAGATATAATTCACTTTCCCACTACATTGAAAACAGTCAATATGAACTCTTCATATTTCAAATTCCAGTTTTGAAGTGCCTGCTTCTTGCATACTAATCAAAGTTACACACTTCACTTTTTGTCTGTCTAAACATGTTCCTTGACTCCAACATCTGAGTTATCAAGGACCAGATGAAAGTACCGGTAAAGAGGAGGGTGGAGGGGAGAAACATGAAGATAAAAGACTAAAAGGCTAAAACCTCCGAAATAAATGAGATGAGATCACCAAACTCATAGCCACATGAAAATGTTGTACTTGGAAGATATATGCAGCCTCAATCTCATAATACATACAATACTCATCTTTCATCTCACATCACCAGAATATATAATCTAACAATTCATCTGTGTGGTGTGACGTTTCCCTACATCAGCAGATCAATGCAATGCATATAAAGAAATTTTGTGTAAGTGCCTACCTTACCTACTAACCAATTCAGTCCACCAGCCTCCATCACTGACACTACTGCCCTCTGATGCCAATATAACCTTGTTTCACTGGGAACCTTTAAGCTACTAGAAGACTCAGTTGCAGATTCATTCCAATCGGCGACAGAAAACTCTAGAGAACTACTGTACAGCTGAGGTTTCTGTAACATATTTGCATTTAAATCAATAAAATTATTTATTATTGACACCACATATACAAGTAGTTGTTGCAAAAGTCCCGTCTTCTCCACAAAAATGATAGACGAACTTTCATCACCAGATAATGCACCAGCAATTGCTTTGAGCTGGACAACTGCCCCTGAATCAGGAAAAAGCAACACTTAGGGTGCACATATACTATGTTGAAACAGAAAACAAGTACATTTAAAGAAGCCATAGAACCACAAGCAAGATACAGAAAACGAACGCCATCAAAAAGTTTCCAAAAGAAAATAACAGTGGACATTACTTTAAACATACCTTTCATCAACGCAGTTAGCTTTTGAACCCCACCATAATATCCAAACACTCTGCAATTATGCATTGAACGAGTGATTATTGTTAAAGCATCCAACACAGGCAACCCTTCAGAAGCGATAATCAAGCATGTGGGACTGGGAACCCCTAGTAAATCTACTTTCGAGTGAACCAGATTGGTGTGTACTGTATAGACAAGCAGATATAGAAGATGTAATCAGTTTGTTAGTTTATCAAACAATTCCCAAGACAATGTAGCTAAACATTGTTGGTTGTCGGGAATAAATAAAACTACATGGATAAGGTCAGTTTTCATAGAAGTCATCCAAATATAAACCAACTAAAACATAAGTCTGATTAGCTGGACTATACAATATATACACACACACAAACACATATAGCAAAAAGGAAAAGAAATGATAAATTGTTTTAAAAAATAAATAGCTCTTCATTCAGAGGTTAACAAATAGATAGGTAAACTTGTAACTTCCAATCCTACAATAGACAAAATTGGCCTTTACAAAAATATGAGTAATTTTCTAAATATACAATAACAATGAATTTTCATCGTGTTCTTAGCTGTATAGAGCCCTCTTTTACATGCACAGGCCCCTAGTTTCCTAGAAGGCTACAACAAAAACTTGATAGCGTTTAAAATCTATAACAACCATGGCAAGAAACTCACCGGTTGTTAATTTTTTCAAAAGAATACCCTCAAAAGAGATTGTCCATACAATAGAATAAAAATTCCACTTACACTCAGAAACCAAAGATGTTAATTGTGTGATTTCTTCAGTCAATATCATAATGATTTCTGAAGGGTGTCCAGCAGAGCAACCCACAACAATGTCATCAAACCGAAATGGGTAATCCATGGGAGAAACAGATGTTGAAGCAGCCTCGGGTAACTGGTCAGCATTAATTGGATTCCAGTTCTTGTATACCAATACAAATTGCATAAGGAAAAGATGAAACAGTTTTTTCCTCTCAACCTAGAAATAAAGGATACAGAAAAGGATTACAATCAGTTACTATAAAACACACAAATAAAATTATCTGTGGGTTCGCCATGGATAGCATCTGAATCTAATATAACCAACAACAACAAAAAGAGTTTTATGGTGTCTATCTTACTGCTTGTTTGAGGTCAATGGCCCTACTGATTTACTAATGAAAAATGGATTGTTTGTTGTTCCTTTTAGAACGTAGAAGCAAACATTAAGCAATATGACACACACGCAAACTCATTCCTAAGATGAATTGCTAAGAACCACAACGTTTGCAGGCAGGCATACCTTATCAACAGCATTCTCATATTTCTCCCACAGTGTATGCAAAACAGCCTCATCCCCCACTTCACTGGAAACAAAGGCCAAAAATCATAAACATAAGTGATCAGGTTTTGCTATTAAGAGCACAAGGGTTCTATGAACACAATCAAGAAGAAGAGAAGAAATTCAAATCATGCATAAAGCTCCTTTGAACAAAAAACCATAAGATGTAGTTAAGCCATTTTACTCAGCTAGAACTGGGTGAATTGAACTACTCTCACGATAAAATCGCAACTATTAATACGGAATAAACAGCAAGGATTTCACTCACTCAATTTATTCACACGTGTAATAAACTCCACACATGAATTAGAAATCAGACAGCTCTAACTTGACCAAAAAGACTGATCACATTCCATGAGAGAAGCTGACACTGATCCAGCTCCTTCAAACAGAACTCAACTAGTTCAAACAGCTAAATTACTCGTACTCTTTACAAAGTCCACAATAACAACCAACCTAAGAAGTCATCAAACCAAGTAAAATGCAAATGACAAATTCTAGTCATCTATTATCCTAATAAGAAAATGATTACCTGAAGCATATTTTGGGAGCAGGAGGAGGAAACCGCTCAGCTGAAGTAGAATCTGAACTTGAACTACTGGATGACCTCCGAATGAGGTCAGCCACACCTTTAACAATATTCATGCTTACCCAACCCAGGATGCTTATCAAAAACAATCAACAGTGGAAAATAACACGACAAATGAGGCACGCATGACCATCCCGAACCGTAGTTCTCCGCTAGGCGAGCGAGGGAGCAAGCTCATACCGTGCCAAAGCAACGATCACTCTCATCCGATTGACGAACGCAACTTATCATAGAATTCAAGAAATGCCGCGCGAATAGTTAGTTAATTTGAGGAATAGGAAAAAAGTGAACCTGATCGTATTGAGGCGCGAAGCTAGGGATTGTTAGGTTTCGTTTTGGATTGCGAGATCTGAGCTTGGGATTTTTTATGAGTGAGGAATGAATCAAGTCATCGACAAGAAAAAGTAATGGAGAAACGGAAATGAAAAGAAAGATTACAAACTACAGAAAAATAGAAGATGAAAGATTTTATATTTTCGCTTTTACCCTAAAGAGAGATCTAATTTACATATTGCCATTGCAGCTGGGAATAATTGGAAAGGGAGTGCCACAAATTATATTATTATATAAAAATATATATATTATACTAGTATTTATATACTATTATATCATTATAGTATTATTATATAATGTATAAAAATAAATATTTTATAAATGATGTTTAATAAATATTTTATGTCATTATATATATTGTATATATTATTTACAATAAATAAATATATAGTAATATTATATAGTATATAATTATAAAATTTACTAATAATATATTCTATAATCACAAATTATTATCATAATATAATACTAATATATGAAATGCTTTATTATATTATATGATATCGTAGTATAAAATTTTATAGTATTAATATATAATGTATTAGAAAATAATGGTGCATTATTAGAAACATATTATTACATAATAATTATATTGTTATAATATTATTTATTAATATCACATACAATTTTACTAAGATATAATGTTTACTTGAAAAAGATAATTTTATCGTAACAATATAGTTCATTTTTCTTTCTCAAGGGAATCCTAAAATACCACATATTTTGAAGATAATCATTTTCCCTTATATTTTATCTTGTTAAGGGGAAAATGTTCTTCAAGTCAATTCTAAATTCCTAAAATTTTCTAGTTCTATGCATACCAAACAAAGTATTTTTAGAAATTTAGGATTACTTTCACAAAAAAAATCCTAAATTACTTCAAACCAAATCCTCTCAAGTGTAAATTTTGGTAACTAGTTACCATTTGCCAACTAAAGATATAGGCAACGCTATCATTTTCTTATTCGGTGTGGTGAACGACGATTTAGTGTGGGCATTGTACATAAGTCAAAGCCCATTAATGTGACGATATGTGATGGCTGGGATTAATTTTGTTTAAAAAGTGTTTTTTTTCTTCTTATGATCATCTGGTAACCACATTGGATGATGATTATTTCAAACTCAAGTTTGGTAGGACCTTGAAGTATAGTAAAACTCTCTTTTAAAAGATATACAAACTTTTCATACTGACGGGTGTGGTGTGACAGAATTTGAATGGTTTACTTAAAATGGTGAGACATTAAAGTGAATAAAAATACACCATTTAGATTTTACCATATCAAAAGCTTGTAGAATTTGTTTATATGCTTATCACACTTTTTTTATATCTAAGCCAGGGGTGGAGTCAGAAAAGAAAGTTAATGCGCTTTGTATGAGAACTAAAGTGCACGAAGAAAAAGAGGTGAAGTTTAACTAGGGAAAGGAAAGGAAAGGAGAGGAAGGGAATTTGTAGAGAAATTCCATTGTATGGCTTATCTTTTATATATAAGGGGAAATGAAGGAAATTTTAATATTTGTGTATGGGCAACATGGATGGAAATGAAAGGAAATTTAGTTATTTTTACCACTTTACCCTTATTTAGTTATTTTATCTTCCAAACAAAAACCAGATTGTTAGTAGAAGCATGTTTCTTAACAATAATGTTGTCAATGACACCCAAATCCATCAATCATTACCCCAAGAAAATCCATTAATCCAAATAAAATCAAAACAACCTAAAAAATGAACTGTGTTTGAAGGTATCAACTATTCTTTGGAAAACACACCATCTAATAGTAGCATTACCACGTAAGAAACACATCAACAATCATCCAAAAATGAAGATAAGACAAAACTTAAGGCAGCATTCATTCTTATTATCTTTAGCAAATAGAATCTACAAATTGTCTCACAAGATAACATAGAGCTACAATATCCACTGTTAAAATCCAGCTAACAGAATAAAAAGGACAGCAAGAGTTAAGAAACAGACTCGAAGCACGAAATTGGGCAATGACTTCAATATGATGTACCAAATATTTGGTGCATCAAATAATCCTTGCGCTCCGATACTGGACATCCAAAAAATTTACTTACCTTTGCAGCATCTTCCGTGAGAAAGTCATAGGCTTTATAGCGAACATGAGCCTCAACTTCAATTCTCAGTAGCTCTTCATACACTTCTTCCTCCGAATAAACACGCACCCGTATTTTTTTTGCAATTTCATTTCTCTCATCTGCAATTGAGTTCCCTTTTTCAAGTTGTTTAGCAACACTTTCAATAGCAACTCTCACTTCCGAATAATCCTTTTGACTTGTCTTTCGCTTTCGCTTACTTGGAGATGTCACCGAGTGACTTTCTGTATTAACTTATGGAGTGAGAGTTAGATTTGGAGTCATTGGTTCACTTTCATGTCCATCTAAATCATCAAAATTCTCTAGAGAAAATTCTTAGCTAGCAACTCCACGATCAATGTCTTCAATATTATTGTTCATTGTCGGAGTGCCATCCTTCATTTTTTGCCCAACGACTTGCTTTCTCCTTCACAGTCTCAGCATAATCACCTATTGCTCTATCTTTCGCATAAAGCGAAAGTAACTTATTGTAGTGAAGAATTTCAATATTCATGAACTTCTTTGCATGAGGATGTGCCTGTAAAAGAATAAAATGATGAGGTAAATATATTAAACAATTTCCTATAAATATTATGCTAAAAATGTCAAATTATAATTTAAATATGTGCTTTTACCTCGATTAATTTTTCCCAAACCTCAGGCTCTGCATCAAACTTTTTGGTTATAGGACTCGAAGAAAAACCACTTGTATGCTTGAAAGTATTATAGCATTGTGTGAATTTTTTTTTTGATAGACTTGATGCGATTTTTCACCTTTTCCTTGTCAACTTCAAGAACTCCTGTTTTTTCACGGACTTCTTTAACTACATCATTAAGCCCTTGAGTAGTAAAAACACCATCAATTTTTGTACCATTTTTGTCTTCGTACACAAAAGCGTCAATTAAAACTTCATCCATGCATTTTGTCCACCACATTAAGTCTCTTTTTCCAACATTTTTCTCTTATATTGCCATTATGTCTATTGCAAAACATGTACAAAAATTCATATATAAGGGACCTATCTATATGGAAGTGTGCATTGTAATGGGAGTTGACGTATAAATAAGCATTTAAGCCATTAGAAATACAAGCAGCTATAGTTACTACTACTAGAGAAATTTGACCAAAGAAACAACCAAGTAATAGTATGTTGTGTCAAGAGCCATTATGTGGTGGCAGAGGTGGCTGCAATGGATTAAGTTAAGGCAACAGAAACTCTAAGAATGTGTCATACTTCCATATTGTGCAAGTAGTGGAGAAATTATGAATAAGGAGAGCTATATATGAAGTTATGTTCAACACTTACTTTAAGAAGGCAACGATAAAAAAGCATAGCACATTTAAGAAAGTAAGAGTATAGATTCAAAAGAAAAAATCCATCATCATCGGTACCAAAAGGGACCAGCATAAACAGTGGATGCATATTCGGTGTAGTTTTTCTGATCAGATTATTGAATCTACAAACAATCTCTTCCGAATTACAGGCACCAGATAGTGATGGTGTTATACATATGAGACCTTAATATCTCAGGCATCCATCTAATGCGACTCTTGCTATACAGTTGAAGAGTTAAAAGGTTATATTTAAGAGTTCGCATATAGATAGAAGCCAAAGCATGCTAAGAAAGTTGCAGCCTATACTTACTGTCCATAACTCTTGACAGTAAAAGAATAAAAACATTGATGGGAAATAGAGTTAGCAATTATATGAAATGAAACACACAAATGGGATGCAAAAAGGATTATTGTTTGTCCAGAATCCATAAAAAAATAAGATGCAGATTATAATGGTGCACCAAGGGGGAAATATTGTCGTCGAAGAAGGAGATGCATAAACCTGAAAGGAGTGAGCTTTACTTCTTCTTATTCGTCTCCTTCAAAGTCTCCTTCCGTTGGAATTTTGTATACTGCAGAAAGGATCACCGGTTTATCAGCCAATTTAAAGAAGGGTCATCAAGAAATTTCGAACCCAGTTCGCAATCATCGAGAAGGGTTTTGGGGTATGGACTTATATAAGGAGAGTTATATGTTCAATAAAAGAAAAGATTGAAAATTGTTAGCTATAGATTGTTTTGGATTTAGTCAGTACTCGGTTTGTTATAATAAGACCTATTCTTTAGGGAAGTAGTTGATAACTATGCTATATGCTTGTAAAGCGTAGTTTCTGTTTTGTGTAAAGGCTTTAAATAGTTGTTGTTTTGTTAAATTCAATAACACATTTTCTCAATCAGTTCTAAGCTTTCTGAAGTTCTATTTCTACATTTGGTGGCGGAGCTTTACTAAAAGTGGGAGTGTGAGAGTGAGTGAAGTATGACAACTTCTGAAAAATTTGTCATTCCAAAATTTGACGGCCATTACGATCATTGGTCGATGTTGATGGAAAATTTCTTGAGAAGCCTTGAGATGTGGAATCTGGTGGAGGAAGGAATTTCATCACCAGCAATTGGGATTTCAGCAACAAGTGAGGTGCAAAGGAAGAGCGTTGAAGAAGCTAAGCTCAAGGATCTAAAGGTAAAGAATTTTCTATTTCAAGCAATTGACAGAGAAATTATTGAAACCATTCTTGACAAGAAGACATCAAAGGCGATTTGGGATTCAATGAAGCAAAAGTACCAGGGATCCACCAAGGTGAAAAGAGCATAATTGCAGGCATTAAGGAAGGAGTTTGAAATGCTAAATATGAAGGAGGGAGAAAAAATTGATTGCTTCCTTGCACGAACTCTGACAATTGTGAATAAGATGAAGATAAATGGTGAAGTTGTACAGTCAAGCACAGTGGTGAGCAAGATTCTGAGATCTTTGACTCCGAAATTCAATCATGTTGTTTGTGCAATTGAGGAGTCAAATGATATAGATACCATGTCCATTGATGAACTCCATGGTAGTCTTCTTATTCAAGAACAACAGATGCAGGGAAGTCAGATAGAAGAACAAGCTTTAAAAGTCTCTTATGATGGTCAACCAAGGCGAGGAAGGGGCAGAGGCTCATACCGTAGAGGTCAAGGCAGAGGAAGAGGGAGGATGTTTCAGAATAAAGCCACCATAGAATGTTTCAAATGTCATCAATTGGGGCACTATCAATATGAGTGTCCTGATTGGGAAAAGAAGGCAAACTATGTTGAACAAGGAGATGAAGAAGAGCTTTTATTGATGGCTTATGTCGAACCTCATCAAACCAAAAGAGAAGAAGTTTGGTTCCTTGACTCGGGGTGTTCCAATCACATGACTGGAAACAAAGAATGGTTCTTAGAGCTGGAGGAAGGATTCCGACAAACGGTGAAGCTTGGCAATGACACCATAATGGCAGTTGTGGCTAAAGGCAGTGTGCGATTTCAAATAAATGGCATAATTCAGGTACTTTCTGATGTATTTTACATACCTGAATTAAAAAGTAACTTGTTGAGCATCGGACAACTTCAGGAGAAAGGGTTAGCCATTTTAATTCAACAAGGGACTTGTAAAGTTTATCATTCTAGCAGAGGGCTGATCATGCAAACCAATATGAGCACACACAAAATGTTCTATCTGCAAGCATCTATGACACCAAAAAGTTCCTTGTGTCTTCAAGCTGAAGTTCGTAATGAGAAAGAAACACATTTATGGCACCGGTGCTTTGGCCATTTGAATTATCAAGGGTTGAGAACACTTGCATCCACAAACATGGTAGATGACGTGCCGCTGCTCCAAATTCCAGAAAAATTATGTGAAGCTTGCATGGTTGGGAAATAGCACAAAGAGTCTATACCGAAGCAGAGTTCATGGAGAGCCTCGAAACAACTTCAGTTGGTGCATTCTGATCTATGTGGACCTATCAAACCGGCTTCCAACAACAATAAAAGGTATTTCATAACTTTTATCGATGACTTTTCACGTAAAACTTGGATTTACTTTTTAAATGAGAAATCAGAAGCTTTTGGTGTATTTAAGACTTTTAAAGCACATGTTGAGAAAGAAGTAGGTGTATATATCACTTGCCTAAGAATAGATAGAGGAGGTGAATTCAATTCAAATGAATTTGGAGAATTTTGTAAAGCTCAGGGCATAAGCAGGCAGCTGACAGCAGCCTACACGCCACAACAAAACAAAGTTGCCGAGCGAAAGAACAGAACAATCATGAACACTGTTCGATCAATTTTAGCTGAGAAGAAAGTTCCAAAAGTGTTCTGGCCTGAAGCAGTGAAATGGTGTGTGCACATTCAAAATAGAAGTATAATTGCAGCAGTGAAAGGAAAAACTCCAGAAGAAGCATGGAGCGGTGTGAAGCCAAAAGTGAATTACTTCCGGATCTTTAGGTGTATAGCTCATGTCCACATTCCAGATCAGAAGAGGAGCAAGCTAGATTCCAAGAGTAAGAAGTGTGTGTTCTTGGGAGTTAGTGATGAATCTAAAGCCTATAGGTTGTATGATCCTATCGCTGAACAGATTGTCATCAGCAAAGACGTTGTATTTGAAGAAGAAGAGAGTTGGGATTGGAGCAACACTGGAAAGGAATTAAATTTGGATGTGCTAGAAGTTGATAAAAGTTGTATTGGAGATTATACCGAAGAGGAGAACCATAACGTCCCGGACAACAGCAACTCTAGTAACTCGATCCCAGTCAAATAAAATCTAGGAGATGCGGCAATTGAAGGGAGGGGCGAAAGAATAAGAAGAAAACCAATATGGATGGCAGATTATGAAGCAGGTGATGGGCTCTCTGAGGAGGAAGATGTGCTTGCAATGATGATGGTAACTAACCCATTTTCATTTGAAGAGGCAACCAAGAGCAAGAAATGGAGAGATGCGATGGCAGCAGAAATTCAAGCCATAGAGAAGAATCAAACTTGGGAGTTGACGGAGCTGCCTAAGGATGCTAAACCTATTGGAGTTAAGTGGGTCTACAAGACCAAACTTAATGAAAATGGTGACATTGAAAAACATAAAGCACGATTGGTAGCTAAAGGCTACGCACAACGCTATGGTGTAGATTATACAGAAGTATTTGCGCCAGTAGCCAGACTTGACACCATTCGAGTAATTCTTGCAGTAGCAGCTCAGTATAGATGGGAAGTATTCCAGCTTGATGTGAAAAGTGCGTTTCTTCACGGTGAGCTTAAGCAGGAAGTATTTGTGCAGCAACCTGATGGGTTTACTAAGAAGGGAGGAGAAGAGAAAGTCTACAGATTAAAAAAGGCTCTATACGGCCTCAAGCAAGCACCAAGGGCCTGGTACAACAAGATTGAGACTTATTTTCACCATAAAGGCTTTGAAAAATGTTCCAATGAGCATACCTTGTTCACCAAATCAGTTGGAGGTAAAATTCTGATTATCAGCCTTTATGTGGATGATTTAATTTTCACTGGAAATGATGTTTCTATGTGTGATGAGTTCAAAAACTCAATGATGTTGGAGTTTGACATGTCTGATTTGGGAAGAATGAAGCATTTTCTTGGAATAGAAGTGTTGCAGAATTCGAATGGTATATTCATGTCAGAGAAGATATGCACGAGAGGTGTTAACGAGATTCAAAATGGCAAGTTGCAATGCAGTGAAGAATCCAATTGTTGCTGGAACAAAGTTGACAAAAGATGAAGGGGGAACTGAAGTTGATGCTACTCTATTCAAGCAAATAGTTAGGAGTCTCATGTACTTAATTGTGACTCGCCCCGATTTAATGTATGTTGTTAGTCTCATTAGCAGGTACATGTCTAGACCAACAATGTCACATTGGATAGCAGCCAAGAGAATACTTAGGTATTTGAAAGGAACGACTGAACTGGGTATTTTCTACAAGAAGGGAGAAGGAAATGTGAAGCTCTTGGCTTTCACGGATAGCGGATATGCTGGTGATCTTGATGATAGGAGGAGTACTTCTGGTTATGTGTTCAAAATAGGGCATGGAGCTGTGTCATGGTCTTCAAAAAAGCAACCTGTGGTGACTTTGTCTACGACCGAGGCTGAATATATTGCAGCAGCTCTTTGCGCATGTCAGTGTATATGGTTGAAGAAAATTCTGAAAACAGTTGGAGTAGAGGAGAATGAAGGTATTGAAATTCAATGTGATAATAGTTCTGCCATTCAGTTGTCTAAAAATCCAGTTTTCATGGACAAAGCAAACATATTGATGTGAGGTTCTATTTCTTGAGAGATTTGGTGAATGATGGTGTTGTGAAATTAAGGTACTGCAGCTCACAGGATCAAATTGCAGATTTAATGACGAAACCGCTGAAGCTTGAGCAGTTTGAGAAATTTCAAAATTTGCTTGGAATGGTGAATGCATCAGAAATAAGCTAATTACAGATGTTTAGCTTAAGGGAGGGAATGTTAGCTATAGATTGTTTTGGATTTAGTCAGTACTCTGTTTGTTATAATAAGACCTATTCTTTAGGGAAGACCTATTCTTTAGGGAAGTAGTTGATAACTATGCTATAGGCTTGTAAAGCGTAGTTTTTGTTTTGTGTAAAGGCTTTAAATAGCTGTTGTTTTGTTAAATTCAATAACACATTTCCTCAATCAGTTCTAAGCTTTCTGAAGTTCTATTTCTACAAAAATTTGGGATTTCCGCTTGAAAACAAAGAACCCAAATTTTGGAACTTTATTTACAACTAATACAGATTATTGAAACAAAACCTACATACATAGTGTTTAACAATGAAGAGCAGCTTGAGAAGGAAGAAGAGGAAAGGTTGCTCAGCTTGAGAAGGAAAAAGAGGAAGCATTGCTCTGCTTGAGAAAGAAAAGAAAGAGGGTATTTACGGGAATAATGACTCTTGTCTCTAATTTCCTTCCTTTTCCTCCCATTTTGTGGGCCCGAAATGAAATTTTTACAATTTATTTTCTCCGTATTCCCTTGCATTCCATTTGATTCCCTTGCACTTTTTTTTCCCATACAAGAGAAATTTTAAAAATTTCCTTTCCATCCAAATTCTTGTTCCCATACATAGGCTAAGGGGGCGAAATCTATAGCGAAGTTAAACTATTTTTGTTAGGAAACCACACATACTCTATATTATATATTTCTTACCTTTTTTTTACTCTTTAGTATGAAAAAAATGACATATATAAAATATTTATAAACCATATCTTAGAAAATTATAAAAAATAATAAAACATATTTAGAAAGTTTTTATTTTGTATCATTAATATTAGAAAGTTACCTTAAATTTTAAATGATTCCTAAAGTACAACTAAATTTTGGAGTTAAATATATATTTTTTTTAGATAAATCAAAGTATGATTAATTAAAAGTATAAAAAAGTTATGGATTATATTAAAAACATCTAAAAATTTTGGGGGACCAAATATATAGGTTTTGACAAATAGAGTAAAAATATATGAAAAAATTAAACTTAAGGGACCACAATGAAGTTTTTGAAAAATTTAAGGGGGTGGGGCCCACCCTAGCCACTCCTATATCCACTCTGATCTAAACTATAAATATTTTTAGTTTTATTGTGTTACGACTAATTATTATTCACACAAATTTATTTATTAAAAAATAAACTACTCAGGTAATTTTTTTACATTATTAAATTATTTGCACCAAATTGATGATTGATTTTAAATGACCGAATCTTAATCTTGCTTGTGAATGGCTTTCAAAAAAGAAAAGGTTTTCATGAATCATATAATAAATGGACAGAATCCGGTTGATAGAGCTGGGAAATATATGTTTCATCATTCATGTGGATTGTTGTGGAAGCAACGTCGTCCGATGTGCGATGTTTGACTACTCTTGACTAGTGTTCTTTTTTGTAGCTAACATTTTTTCGTAGCTAAGATGGACCTTTTTCCTGAGCCCAACAGTTCGGGAATGGACTTATTAAACTGCATCAGGAATATTGTATGTTTAAACTGTTAGGCCCAGGAAAAGCAAAGAGGACATGTCTGATAAAAGCCCATAGATTGAAACACGGAGGCCCAATAAAGTGATGGGTGACACTGATTTAAACGGGAGGCCCAATAAAGTGATAGTTTCTTAGCAAGTTTTGTTTCCTCCAACTCTATTAGACAATGAAATACAACAATTGAAAATGAAGGATACATTAAAAAAAATAAAAAAAAATTTATTTATTTATAATAATATGGATTAGAAAAAGTCAAGAACGCAATTAAAAGTAGGTGAGGAGAGTAGTACCTTTTTTTTCTTTTAAGTTTGTGGTTGTGGGATGGGAACATGATAATTGTCCTTAGCTAGCAAGTCTCAACGTCTAACGCAACTTGCATTATTTTTTAAGGTAAATCTATCCTTTAAATATTGGATCTATCACTTTTATAGGTCCTCATGAGCCGTCGTGAGTCTCGTGATCTAACCTCACCACATTTTCCCTTATAAACTTAAGCCATTGGTAAAAAAGATCATACAACAATTTCACCTCAAATTACTTAATTTAAGACAAATAATGCCTTTCGGCTCTGTAATTTAACCAACATTATTCGCTACTTATTACTTTTTTTAACCCACTAAGTGTCTATGTCCCACTGAATCCACTAATTCGGATTCAAGACTTTTGAAACCGGAGGGCGGCTAACCTCTTCGCGTAGGTTCATTTAAAAAAAATGATATTCTCAAAATTCTAACTCAGTTCGAATTTTTTGTTAAACCAAAAAAGTGTGTCTAACTCATTCATCTTTTAGATATATAGATGTACATAGGGTTGTGAAAATACCAACTGTATCAAAATTATCGTAATACCGTACCGAAATTTACTCTATTCGGTCGGTATTTTTTTCAAATTTTTTACTGTTCAATATACCGAATTACCAACCGAACTTTGTTCGGTACGGTAAGGTATTTATTTTGACAATTTCGATAATACCAAAACTACCGCACCATTTTTAATATTAATATATTTTATTGAATATTTATTGAGTAATTAAAAAAAAACATCAAAAATAGGGAAATAAAAGAGAGCAAAAAGTTTAAGGTTGGAACAACTAGTTGCTTCTTGTCATCTTACAATGGCTAAATTCGATTTGTTTGTAAGAATGCTATTTTTTTTTACTTGGAAAGTACTGTGTTTGCATGTAATTCGGTATGTAATTTGGAAAGAACTTTATTTAGTATTTATTAAACTAATATTTGTATGTAATTCGATAATATCGAAATACTGTACCGAAATTATTTCGGTAATATGGTAACGGTATCAATTAATAAAAACTATGATACGATATTTTATTTTTTTAGTTCGGTATATCGAATACCGAAATTTTTATACCGAAAAATTACGGTACCGACCAATGTAATGGATCAAAAATGATCTACGAATGTGAAATCAAACGGATTATAAAAAAGCCATCAACGATTAATTTAGGCAAGCTTGTCGTCTAAGTATGGCCTCCCCCATGGCTGGTCAGGTTTAGGTAAGCCATTATTAGCACCTTATCTTTGCTCAACATGGGTAGTAAGAAGTTTGTTGGAGACCTAGCTATACATCCTATGGATTTATGAGCATTTTCTTTTCATTTATTGTCGTAGTATACACCCCCCCCCCCCCCCCCCCCCCCAAAAAAAAAATTGACTTACGAGAAGCCGATAGATATACAAATGCATTTTCCACATAAAGAAAAAAGTGTCATAGATCTATGATGGCGTAGCCATAAGGCCTTCATTTAAAACTTTAATTAAAATTAACTCAAATAAGTTAAATAGCTCCCACAACTTATTACTAACTAAATGTTCTAAAGATAAATTCACTTTTATATATTCTTTCTGAATTTTTATAGCCATTCATTTCGGTAAAAAAAAAATATTGTAATTAGTTGTCGTATTTATAATTTTTAGAAAATTAGATGATATTTTTTAATTATAGTTTTTTATCTTTCTTATAAATTATAAAGTCTAACTCAATCAATTTAAAATACGTTAATTTTAAATTGATCAATTTAAAATGAAGTAATTAATATGATGAAAAGAGATAATTAGTGGAGTTAATTTTGGTTGTTAATCTTGGGGCTCTCCTTTTTCTTCATTGAGTTCAAAACCAAAAAAAAAAAAAGGAGTTCAAAACCGAGCCTCCGTGTAATTGCAAGTTTTGGATTATTTTGATTTCTTTAGTATCCTTAACATATTCAAGACAAGACTCGCTTCGTAACTAATTAGATCAAAAGTTATTTAATCACATAAAAACGTGAGTTTATTGGATCAAAATTAATTTTATTATCACAAGATTGGTTCGATATTAAAATATCCTCATTTATATACAATGATTTACGGAAAATATTGAATTGAATATGTACATTTGCCATTTGGACTAATTAAAAAAATGTAATCACAACAAGTTTAATGCCCTGTTTTTAAATACCAATGAGACAATGACTAACTATATGTAAAGCTTAGTTCCAAATTTCGATTAATTGATTGGTTACTTTACAACTGATAAATATAGGCCCCGCCACCTCCTCCACGACGGAAAAGGAAAAGGAAAAGCTAAAATTGATACAGAGGTGCGGCGGCTCTTGCTAAATATCTGTATTATATTAGTTCTGTTTAAGTAGTAAAATAATTATTTATCTTCAATTAAAGTTTAAGTTCGAATGTTGAGAATAAGAAAAAAATCATACCGGAAGAATTACTATTTTTTAAGGTCCGATAAAAATCGAATGAGATTAATTTCAATTGATAAAATACTCGAGAGGATTAAAAAAGGCATATATATTTAGGAGATCTCCACAATATTAATATGAAACGTTTTGATGTTACAATTATTACAGGACACCTGAGTGATGGAGATACATAAAAAGAACACAAGTGGATGATCACTAGATATCCTTTAAGTATATTAGTAGTATTTTAATTAATGATGTTCAGTAAAAAAAATTAAAATTATGATTTTTAATATAACTTTGTTCCTAAAATCCAATAATCGTACAACTAGTCATCCATTAAAAACCAACACAAGTTAATTCATGAATATGTTTAAATACTCGTTACTAAACTATTGAGAGATCGGTTGTGAGATTTTGCATTGCAGATAAAAGAATATAAAAAAATTAGTCTCCATATTTTGATATTTAAATTTAACTCAACTCTAGTATCATAAAAAATAACAAAATAAAAAAACTACTAATAAATGTTATTGTTATTATTTATTAATTATTAAGTATTAATATCAATGGTGGTCTCGACTGGGGTTTTCAAAAGAAAATGAATAACACCCGGGACACTAGTGATCTCGTACCAGTACTCACTACGTTACATTTTATTTTTTATAAGTACACTATTTAGTACACAATGCTCAAATCAATGCCATTTTACTTTATACTCCTTCCAGTATTTTTTATTTGACGTTTTGGACTCAATCACACAGATTAAAAAAAACAATAAAAAAATTTAAAAAGTAGCAATTGAGCAGGCAGCAAGGCAATAAGGTAGCAAGAGCAGCTCGGGCAGCAGACAAGGGCAGTCAAGTAGCTGAAAAAACAACTATTTTAGCAGGACGTCAATTAAACTTGAGTACATAAATTTGAGCCAAAACGTCATTTAATTTTTACGGGAGGAGGTACTATTTAATATATACAATGATTAAATCAACGATATTTTATTTAAATGTTGAAGATAAAATGGACAAGAGTCACTCGTCAATATCACTAATGACACTCCGATGGACCGTGGCTTATCCTCTTTGGTAGTACAAGAGATCGTGAGCGTGATCCATTTTAAGATTCCTAACTTACTTTAAAAGGAAATGAACCAATAACTTGTTTAGAAAATGCTATTTGTCTTCTAAAGTTAGTGGAAATAATGGACAAAGTCAGGAGTGGGACTTGTTTAACAAGGAAAATCTAAATTAGTGTAGGTAGCTAGCCGAGTAAAACTTGGGTAGATCATGATCTATCTACATCATGATGTAGAATTATGATACGTGTTTAAAAGTGTCAAGAATAGTGATATTCTAGCACTATTTGGGGCACGTGTCATCATCCTAGATCATGATCTAGATCATAATGTAGGTAGATCATGATCTACTCAAATTTTTTCGGTAGCTAACCAGAGATGCGTAGGGCCACTTTAGTTTTTGCACTAACGATCGCACTAATTAATTAATGCAATTAACTTACTTTAATTAGTCTGTTGATACTGATTGATTTGATGCAAAGCGGACCTTATTCTCTGCCTCTCGATAGTTTATTACTTTAAGTACATTACAGTATTTAATAAACAAACCTTGTCCAATCTCTGTTCGTTTTCCATACCTGAGACTGAGAGTGAGAGAGGACCACAAGGAGTAGAACATAACAAGGATAACAAGCAAGAGAAAACTAGTAGAACATTCAGATATTAATGCCCTTAACACCTTAGCTTGCCCTGGTGCCTTCTTTATTTCTGCAGGAAAATTTAAGGGGAATTATTTAACTAATGAGATGACAAAAAGAAGTTTAATTTCAATTAGTATTATATTTACAAAAAATTCTTAACCGAACTTATAACTACATATCCTCTTTATAACTATATATCTTTATAAGAAATGAAAATATTAGATTGGAAAAGAAAAAAACGAAGATTAATACCTTAAAAGTAACACGAGAATAAAAGTGATAACGAAGATTAATATTTATGTTTTATTCAATAAATTTATATATAAATTATCAAATAAAATAATTAATGAATTTTATTATTAAATATATTTAGTAATGACTCCATCAAAACAAGAGTAAAATAGAAATTTACATATTTATTTTCATTTTTTACCATTCATACCAAATAAAGGTAATGGTCATTTAACTTTTTTATTTCCATTTCCGATGGTAGGATACCAAACACCTTAATGGTTTTATTATGGTTAATTAGATGAGTTTTTGAATGATTAAATTAGATAGATAAACTTGTATAATTAAAGTGATTAAGTTATTGATTTTTAGGTTCAAAATTTCTTACTGGAAGAAGAAAAATGGTTGATGCAACTAATTAACAATTTGATTAATTTATGTGTTTAAATGAATTTTGTGAAATTATGTGTTTATTTGCGAGAATTATGTATGGTTTGATCTTCTGTAAAAAAATATGTAAGAAGCTTTCAGGTTCAACTGTGTTTGTTGTAATTAAATATACATTATTTTTAAGCTAGCACTTAATTTCGGGTATTTGACTTGGGTGTCAAGAAAAATTGAAACTGAAGAAAAAAAATAAAAAAATGTAATATATGCATTACAAATTTATCTTTTGCTTCTTCTAGGTGATCACATCCTCGAAATAATACTCATGAGCATGCTGCAATTTTGACACGTCATTCTCAAACACGTGTCCGCATTCTTGATACTCTACCGTCCACCTTCTGTTTAACAAATAATAGGATCATCAATGGTGGTGGAGGAGGACAATATTGCAAGGGGGCAACTAACGTGTTTTTTTTTTCTTACCTATTTTACAAACAAAATTGTACTAACTAATATATCAGAATATTATTAAAGTTTATCCTTTAACTAAGTTAACACATATATTTTTAATATAAAAATTAATAAAAATATTAGTATCTTTACTACTATTTTTTCTTGTTAAATGTGAATGTAGGGTGTAATTAAATAGACACAAAATTAATGTTTTTGTTTTTGAAAAGCTGATTAAATTAAAAACGGTAACACAAGACGTGTGTCAGGCAGATAAGACCTAATTTCGACATCTGATAAGGCAAGAAATAATGAGGAGTACAAATCACTCACAAACTAACTACAATCGATCTCGAAAGATAAATTATAGAGAGATGTCACCCCGCTTTAAAGAAAAATACATCAAGGCACCAAGTAAGGGAAGGTGGACCGTGGAATCAATAAATAGGAGGAAAGCAACATATCTACGCCGGACTCGAGTAACATGAAAAACTTGTTGCTCGAACATCAAATTTCTCTCCAACTGGAGAGGAACAAATTAGTTATGTTGCCCAAGTCCAAAAAATAAAAAAGAAAAAGAAAAAAATAAAGCCATATATGTATTATGAACTATTAAGGGCCTGTTTGGCGTTCCGGTTCTGGTCCGAAACGTGCTGTGGGCAAAAGTGCTGTGGGAAAAGCACTTTTGCGCAAAGTAGTATGCTGTTTGGTAAACATTTTTTAAAAGTGCTGTGGGAAACGAGAAGTTGTTTTTGGTGTTTGGTAAAACTATAAAAATGAAAGAGTTAGAGTATAAAACCCATTTTTAAAAAATTAATAAAAATAGAAAAAGTGGATCTAGAATTATTTATCTTGAGATGGAGAATTTATTGAGGTAGTTTTTAATTTATTTTATTCATTGTATAAAGTAAAAAAATGAAATTAAAAAAAAAGAAAAAAAAAGGGAGAGAGAGAGTGCCCAACGCAGCGTGCGTTGGGCTGCTGGAGCAAAATGCTCCAGTGGCTTTTGGTTTGATTTTTCAAAGGATGAGGAAGCTAGCTTTTTGGAAAGCTAGGTTGATAAGTGGTAGCCAAACACTTTCTTTGGCTTTTGGGTTGGGAAAAGTTGGGTTGGGTACCCAACTCCCAACGCCAAACACACACTAAAGTGAACCCCACTGTTTACGTTTTATGGAATTTTCAAAGTATTTCATGTCAAAAAAAAAAAGTTCTCCCTAACAAACTAACTGATACTCCCTCCGGGGTTTATTACATGTCGTTTGACTTTGTGACACACATATTAAAAAGACCGGATGACTCACTATTTGACCTCAAAAAATTCCGTGTTCGAAAAAAAGTACGGAATTTTTTGAGGTCAAATAGTGAGTCATCCGGTCTCTTTAATATGTGTGCCACAAAGTCAAACGACATGTAATAAACCCCGGAGGGGAGTATCAGTTAGTTTGTTAGGGAGTAGTATATAATTTTGGCAAGACGGGATTTCCATTTTAGCAACAAACTTTCTTAAGAAATTCCGAGTTTTCACGTTGGCGGATTCAGGTTAAAGAAAATGGACTGAATATTGGCGGTTTTGGAGTTTGGACTGAAAATTGTTTCGAAATTTAGTATGTTTAGATTCATTCCTTGGAAATGGAAATTATAATGAAGAGAGGATTACTGCTGTTATTCATGTAATCTGTGATTATTCCTAATTGTCTCGAGTTTTATGGTAGAAAGTTAGAAACTACTCCTCCGAGTCTAAATACTTGTCCATTTTTCAATTTTTACAATAACTAAGGCAATTATTAGACTACAATTATCGTATGATTATTAACTAAAATGCCTCTTATTGCATTAATCATGGAGTGAGCCTCTTTTTAATTTATGCTCAATCAAATTGCAGCGTGGACTCTACCAAGAAATGGTTGTGGTTTATACAGGATTTTAGAGTTCCAATGGTGAAGATAAGAAACTGAACTGACATTCAATTTTTGAAATCACCCGCCATTTTTTACAAGCAAATTTGGCCAAAATTTTCAAATTTTTGACAACTTTCTTCTTCCCTCCAACTGATTTTCATGAAAGCATGAAACAATGGTATATAAACTCAAGTTCATCTGCTTTTGTCCAGTACTTGATCAACAAAAAAATGGCATCATTCCCTCTTTCTGACCTCAATCATTGAAGAGATTGCTTCTACCTTGGATTTGAATAGTTTTCCACACTTGGAATCAGATACCTAAAACGAAATTGATGAGAATGCAAACATCTTATTGGATTATGATTTTATCAATTCCGAAATTATTGATGATGATGATGAAAATTGGAATTTCAACTCTAGTATGGTGGCAAAAACTGTCATTTTAGATTATTGGTGCTCATCTTCATTGATTATTGTTTTTTGTTCTTTGTGTATGTTCTTGCAGATGATAAATTAAACCTTGATTTGGACTTGAATGATCTCTTTAATCTGGAGGGAGTTGAACAACATGAAATAGATGAGAATGAAGATTTGTTCAATGGTGCTATTGTCCACAATAATGAGAACTTTCAATTCAACTTAGGTATTGTGGCAATCTGAAAAACAATATGAATTAATGAATCATTATTTTGATTATTGACTGTGTCTATTTTTGCACGTCAAGAATTCAATCAGGCATCCCCTGAAGTCGCACATAAGAAGCCTGAGATAACAAACCAATAAAGAAGAGTGGTGTATCAACAATTCTTGAGGAAAAAGTATTGATGGAAAACTTGGGAGTAGGGGTGTTCATTGGTTTTCAATAACCGAAATTCCGAAACTGAAATTTCGCTTATTCGGTTTCGGAAAGTTCGATTTCGGTTATTAAAAACCCGAATTTTTTTCAGTTTGGTTTTGGATATTAATATGCAAAAGTTCGGTTAACCGAAATAACCGAACTTTGCTACCCACTATATAAGGATTTGTTTTTACTAAAATGCCATTATGCCCACTCACTCCTCACTCACTTCACATCGTTTAACCTCATCCTCTCTCAAACCTCAACCTCTCTCTTCGCAGCACCCACCCACCCACCCACCGATGATCAGATCACTTTCTTCTTCATAGATCGACCCTCCCTTCCTTCTCGGTCTCACCAAAATCAACTACCGACCCTTATTCTTCATTCCTAAACAACCTTAATTAACACCGACACCCAAATCTCCTCCTCTTTCGTTTCTATTCTTTCATCGCAACATGGAATCATGAGTGGAATCATAGTAGCTCCGCATCATGATTTAGCTCAAACCAATAAATTTCTCCTCTTATTTCGCTTTCCCCTCTTGCTTTTTTAGATCTAGCCACAAATTTAATTTAAATTTAATTTTGGTTTTTATATATTTGTGTATTTTGCGTTCCATTTGGTGTTTTGCTGTTTGGGTTCATTTACAGTTTGTAATTTTTTTGTTGTGGCTGATTTCCATTGCTACGCATACCATGTGTTTGTAAAGATGCTCAAGTGAGTGTTTATGCAATAGTTCAGTTTGATTTTGGAAGTTCAGATTTTCAGTTTTTCCGAAATTCAGAACAGAAATAATTTCAGTTTCGGAATTTCAGTTTTTTAAAACTTCGGTTCGGTTTCGGATAGTAATTTTAGGAACTTTGGTTAACCGAAATTCAAAGTTCGGAACCGAAACCGATGAACAACCCTACTTGGGAGATGAATTACAATTGAAGTTGTTGCTATGTTCAACATCAACCAAAGAACAGTGCAATGAATTTGGAAAAGAGCACGAGAAAGCGATGACAATGATGTTTCAAACAACAAAACTAACAATTGCGGAAGAAAAAAATTTATGATCGACCCAACAATATTTCAAGCAATTCCTTTTTCAAGAAGAACAACTCTGTAAACCTTATCTTTCAGTGTAGGTGTGAGTACATCTTTGTTGCGCAGACGCATTGATTGTCTGCCGAGAGCATCAAATATAGTTGTAAAAATGATATGAAAATGAGTGGAAGATAGGTTACAACTTATCACTTATCCACAAGGATTTGTAGATCGTGGTAAGAGGATTGTTCTCAAGGATCTGGTTGTGATTTGTAATCTTGATTGACTTCCTCATCACTGGAATTGATTTGAAGTTTTCCTGAAACTAAAACAAACAAATAACAGTTAAGCAGAAAAGCAATCTTGGTCAATAGGATTGGCCAAGATTGGGTGATTGTTGTATAACACTAATCTTGATCAAGGTAATTGGCCAAGATTAGAATATTGAGTTAAAAGAATGAAAACAATAGAGAAGAATTCTTGGTAAGGGTAATATTAGAGCTCTCATTCACTTACTTCGATCATAGACTCAAGGTTGTTCGCATCTCAGAACCGTAACATTTCTATAGATCGGGAGGAATTTCTTTCCGATCCTACTTCCCTCCTCTTGAAATCACCTAGCGGGTATTCCCTCTCCTGATGATCCTAGTTAGTGGACACCTTGCTGGCTAAATGGTTTATCTAGTTGACTGCTGTCTTGGGTTGCTGCGCTATCCCAATGGAACAGGGGAAGACAATGTCTAGGCCAAGCTACTCCCCAATCGGAGCCCTAGATTGCCAGTCAGGTTAGACCTATACCTCTCAACTCCTACTAACCTTCACGAGATTAGTTGTCTACTCCGTCGAATTAGTTTCGATTCGTCCCCTCTTCGGCTGACTGCAAATCCCTCACTAAGACCTAAGGGTGATCAAACTAGGGATGGCAATTGGGCGGGTATGGAGCGGGTAAGCACTATCCATACCCGCACCCGCATCCATATGAAGCGGGTAAGAGAAGAACAATTATACCCACGGATAATCTGTGGATACCCGCGAATACCCGTAAATTTGATTGAATTTCAAATTTCAATTAAATTAATATATAAAAAATCAATTGACAATCTTTAAGCTTCATCATACAAAATTTTCTACAATGTGTTCAATGCAATAAGCATATACCATAATATAATTACTTAAAATAGTAGCAAATCCAAATATATAAAAAAAATTAAGATTTATACTTTTTATAAGATCCCTGAAATTTAGGAATTATATTAGTAAGGAATTAATTTTCTTTATTTTCCTTACATTTTGCTATGATTACTAATATTGTGTTTGCTTAATTTGATTGTGATTTAGAGAAATATTTGACTTGATTTGTATATTTATGACAATTAGTGATGAAAATTAAATTAAAAAGAAATGATGTAGTAAAAATAGTATACCAATGAAGTAAAGAATTGGCCGGCATGATGTGCTTGAATGCATTGCGATGGTGTGTGTATTTATATTGAGAGGTGGAGATCAGAGAACTAAAGACGTTGGCTATATAAAGTTATTTACAGAAATTAAAGATCCTTCTTTTTAATGGTAAAAAAAACTAACCATCCATAGCCAATTATAAGATGAAAAATCTCTTTACATTTATTATTATTATTATTATTCATATCAGAACTATAAATCCTATTAAATAATTAATTTTTTTTTGGATTGGTCCTAGCTTTTTAAGGGAATTTTCATTTTATTATCTCAATGCACTATTTTCTAATTAAATTAATTATATATATATATATATTGCGGGTATTTAGTGCGGGTATTGGAGCCGGTAAGCACTATCCATACCCACATCCATACCCGCACTTTGCGAGTGCGGGTATATCCATACCCGCAAAATACCCACAATATGCGAGTAATGCCCACCCATAATTGCGGGTATTGGACGGATATCCATATCCGCGGGCAGAATTGTCATCCCTAGATCAAACCTTGGCTTTAATGGAAACCGGCTTGTTCTAACAAGGGTTGAGGTGCTTACAATTTAGGAAGCTATGAAGTTTGTTATGATCTCACGAAGCAAGGAATGACTCGTTGACCCTTACCAAAAATGGGCGTTTAGCTACTGAACGACATAACAAAAGAAAAGATACAAATTTAGAAATGGGAATTGAAGATTAAAATCTGTATTTTCTGAATGAAAATTACAGAGCAAGAGTTTTTGTTGCAAGAGAAACCAGAGATGGAAGAAGTACCGTGATAGTCAACCTTTCCTAGCTTTTAAACAAAATCTAAGATCCCCGCCTACCATAGTTTCATTCCAAATCCAAATTTCAAGCTAAGATATTACAAAATATTTATTCAAAATCTGAATTAAGACAAAGCAAAATAAAATAAATTGTTTGTTGTTCAAAATCAGGATTGGATCAGGATCCTCCAGTCTTTTCGCTCGCTGACTTCATCTTCCAGCTCTAGTCCAGCTGTCTCTTTCCAATCGCGCATGCTCCGTGACTCCTCCATCAGCACGCCTCTATCGGACCAATCTTGGCCAAGCCTGCAGCCAAGATTGGTCGTTTGTCTGAGATACGTTCAAAGGTGATGTTTTCTCCTTGCTTGCCAACTCCTCGCAAATCTGCATAAGTAGGGAGATTTTAGGTGATTCTGCCATCTAATTTGCCAGAATTAAATGACAGAAATATGCGAATTAAACCATCAATCACGCATGAAAAGTGGAGAGATCAAGAGGCACAGTAATGTATTGAGGCCATATTTGCGTGATGATAACAAGCTGGAATGAATGAAATTTTGCTTAAATATGTTCGATCCAGGTTCAATTACACACAACCCTACTTGATATGCATGACATAATTCACATTGATGAAAAGTGATTTTACATGACAAAAAAGAAAAGAAACTTATTATCTATTACTAGGAGAAACACCACCATTAGTCCTTGGACTAGTACCATTAAGAATTATATCCCTAAAGTAATGTTTCTAGTAGTAGGGGTTATGCCTAGGTATGATTCTAATGAAAATGTGACATTTGATGGGAAGATAGGTTGTTTTCCTTTAGTGAATTACAAACTAGCAAAAAGATCGAGCTCTAATAGAGAGAAAGGCACAATGGAAATGAAGCCAATGACTTCAGTAAAAAGAGATACAATACAATCAGAGATTACATGATTCAGTTTGTGATTCTAACAATTAAGAGAAAATGACCAAGAGATAGTGTACTTTCCTCAATTTACATACAACAAGACAATGCCTTGACTCATGTTCCTGAAAATGATCTTGTCTTTGCCACTGTTGTCATGGAGAGTGGATAAACATTACTTTGAGGAATCAACCTCCAAACTCTCATGATCTTACTGTCTTAGATTTGGGATTCTTTGCATCAATCCAAACACTTCAACATAAAAAGTGTCCTAAAACTATCATTCAATTAGTTGATGTTGTGCAGAATGCCTATGAATCCTCAACAATGAATTCATGAATTGAATTAGGAACAAACCCCATGATTTTTGAGTCTTCAACAATAGATCCTTACAATCTAGAACGACCTTCATGGTGACTTCTTGATTGTCTATTGATTGAGCTCTGCAACAATTTTTTTATTTTTTCTAACGACAATTGAGTAGGATAATGACATAATTAGATTTTCTTAAATAGAGTTTCAATTATACTCCTTCTCTGTTTTAATTTCCCTCTCTATTTATAGTAAAAAACTTGAATAAATCCGCCCAAACTTTTTGTTTCTTTCATTTTTTTCAATTTCGCGCTAAAAAAAAGAAAGATGATCTTGCTTCTGCGATTGTTCGGAAGACAAGAGATAATTAATATCTGAGATTGTTGGGAAGACAAAGGTTATGAGTATCCAAAACTGCAATTAAGATTGTTTAGGGATAGTTCTGTCAATACTTACAAACGACGCTCTTGGAAATTGAAAAACTATTACTAAATCTGCAAAACCATTCCTTAAAAAAATGACAACTATTTAGACTTGGAGGGAGTAGGAAGAGATAGAGTAATAAGTTGTTTGATAGAATAAAAAAAGAGTAATTAGGGAAAATAAGGTTATTTTTGTCAAAAATCCATTGAAAAACGCTGACAATCATTGTCTTTTGTTTTTATATTACTCCCTCCGTTCTAAAAAAAATATCTTACAATTCACTTTCATAAGAATTAAAGATATTATTGATTTATATTTTCGATATATTTTTAGTCAATTACTTTTAATGACTTTATTAACTATACTCGTTAATAATAATCTTGATTTTCTAATATATAAAAAGAACCGACATACAATTTGGAATGGAGGGAGTATTAAAAAAAAACAACATTCCACTCTTAATTATGGGATCCACCCGTCGCCAATGTTTCAAAATTAATGCTTCAACCCAAAACAAATCAAAGAATAATACTCCCTCGTTCCATATAATATATCATTGGAGTTAAAAAAAATTATTCTATATAAAATGGCATTTTTTTTTATTTTCTATGTATCTAATACTCAATCAACAAATTTTTTTTCCATCCTTTATGTAAATTAAAAAGTATGTTAACTTCTTATTGGTTAAATTATTATTGGAAAATTAAGAAGATATTCACAAAACCATTCCCAACCATATCCTTGTATAATTTTAATTAAAATAATATTTTTTTAAGAAATAGATGGAGTATTTAAATAATTAACTTGAATTCCGACTTGACCGATGAGAAATAAAAACTACATTTTCAAGTTTGTGTGGAAAAAAAAAAAAAAAGACATTAACTCTCAATAATACTCGAATGGAAATAATATTTTTAAGCGAAACGATTAAAAAGAGTAACTGGAAAGATGGATTAAAACTTAAGACCAAGAGACATAAAAGGAAGCAACCAATTAGAGACGTAACGGTGGTAGAAGAAAAGGTGACAGCATCACGCGGCCCAAGTGACGAGGGAAAAGCTGAATAAGACCAAATTATACAAAACCCCATAAACGAAATCTGAAAACCCCAACAACCCATCACATGGCGTTGTACAAAAAGCCAACAAAAACCTCAAGAACCCTCCCTCTTGCAGATATACACTATCGTAATCCTAATGCGACGTCTTCTAATTACTACTTACTAAGTAGTACTCCCTCTGTCCTCCAATACTTTTCGTTTACTGTTCATGCAAGTCTCCCTAGGAGGCTCGGATGACTCACTATTTGACCCCAAAAAATTTCGTATTTTTTTGTGAACGTATGTAAATTATTAACGTACGTTCAAAAAAAAGTACGGAATTTTTTGGGGTCAAATAGTAGGTCATTCGACCTCCTCAAAATGCGTACATGAACAATGAAACGACATTTATTTCAATCCAGAGGGAGTACAACACAACACGGAACACCTGCATGCACTCTCCATTTCTAGCAAGTAGTCACATCTATTTATTTTAATTACCCATCCCTATAGTTAATCCATCACCTATATTCATAAATGATGCTTGGGTATGTAAATCTGTATAATCCGAGTAAATTCAATCAACTAATAATCATATTTTGTAGTTTTTTCGTCGAATTATTGCTATTTTAATTGTTACTACTATAATTAGTTTATAACATTGTTCTTAGGTCACATGCTTCTCTTTCTATCTCAACTAATATGAATAATAATTTGATCTATTAAAAACTAGTAAATTTCATTCGAATTAAAATTAATTTATAAATCAAGAGTTTTAGAGGAAAAATATTTTATCTTTTAATAAAAACACACTCTAAACTGCTTATTATTAGTAGTATTTTGTTTAAAAAAGAAAAGAAAAAGAGACTGCTTATTATTTTAAAGAATTAGTGTTAGTGAAAAAAATTATCTTTTAACTTATTACTTTCTCTCTTTTTTATCAAACGTCGTTTACTATTTGGGCACGCATATTAAGAAAATCAGTTGACTCACTATTTGAGACAATTTTACCCCTTATTTTTTCTCGGACGTATCCTTAACGTACGTTCGAAAAAAAAGTAAGGAATTTTTTGGGGTCAAATAATGAGTCATCCGATTTCTTTAATATGCGTGCCCAAATAGTAAACGACGTTTATTCCAAACGGAAGGAGTATCTTTTAATACAAAACACACTCTAAACTGCTTATTATTAGTATTTTGTTTTTAAAAAGAAAAGAAAAAGAGACTGCTTATTATTTTAAAGAATTAGTGTTAGTGAAAAAAAATCTCTTTTAGTTTTAACTTATTATTATTTTTTTCCAGAAAAGAAACAGAGACCATGTTAGATACGTAGAAAATGACCTATATAGCCTCCGTGGCCGGGTACTTGGACACCGCTTTTCCGTCATTGTATCCGCTCATTCCCGATACGGATTATTATAAGTTAAAAAAAATTTCCCACCAATTTTCTAATCGGCCCACCCCACGCTCCACAAAATCCGCGACCTTCACTCTCTCTCTAACATATACCAGATGCGCACTGCGCTACCTTCTGCCACGAAACCATACGTGTCGCGACCACTCTCGCCTTAAATCTTACGTGCGATCTCCTCACAAAACTTACATAAGGTGCGCTCTCACCCCCACCGCGCCCGTTAGCTCCTCTCTCCTTAATTTTATATCCCCCCCTACTTCTTTCCCCCACCCCCCCCTCATCGCCTCCTCTCCCCCACCCCCCCCTCATCGCCTCCTCTCCCCCTCTCACCTCGATTGTCATAAAATATGTCTCTTCCCTTAACCACCGTCCTTATCCTTACATCACACTCCCACCCGAAACAGAAACCCGAAACAAAATCACCGATTTCTTCGTCTGCAAGTCTAGAGTGACAAGAAGCGTGGAATCGACTCTGCAGCTGCAAAACTCCTTAATTTTCTTCATTGTTTTGAATCCTAATTTGTACATTACAGAGAAAGAGAGAGCTGAGCAAGTGATTGATCGAGTCTCAGGTTCCAGTTTGACGAATTATTGTGTTCAGCCGTGACGAGTTGGTAATACTATTTTTTTTCCAGTCTCGTGACGGCTTAGTAGAGAAGAAAAAAAAAAGAGATAAGAAAAATGCCTCACAGAACAACTTACTTCTTCCCGAGGCAATTTCCAGATCGGTCTGTATTCGATTCACCTGCTAAGAAAGCGTCAGATCACGAGACTAGTAAGATCAATAAAGATGGTTTTACTCAAAAGTTGACGCCGTTAAAGGAGGCGTTACCACCACCAACGCCGCCATCGGTGGTGGCGACGCCGATTTCTGATCTTTTCACGAGCAGTGACGACGAAAAATATCACCACAGCAACAAACAAGTTGGCGAGGGTGACAAGTACAAGCAGAAGAAGAAACAGCTCGCGGCTTTCTTTGACTGGTTGATGGAGAAGAAAAGCGACAAATCGGGGAGTCGCGTGAAGTTAAAACGTTTGGCATCTGATCAGGAGGATGGGAATGAAGATAAAGATGGCGATGAACGCCAGATGTTGCTTGCGCCGGAATCGGAATCGGGACCGGTGGTGACGTCCGTTCCTGAGATTGTAAAAGTGCGGGATGTTGATCGGAACTTTGACCGGCAAGTGTCGCTTCCGAGATTATCCAGCGGGAGCAGTTACGCTGGGAGCTTATTTTCCGGGGTTACCACACTGGATGGTAACTGCTTGAGTGAGATTAAGAACGAAACGGAAACGACGTGCGTTTCGACTGTAAAAGCTGAGGTGGTACAAGAGGTGCTGGTGGCGGAAAAGAATGAGGAGGAACAGAAGGAGATAAGAGCGGTGGAGCGGAAAGAGGAAAACGAAGGTGACGTCATCGTCAGGGCTAGAGAAAGCTACTTCTTACAGCGCACGTTAGCTAAACGGCTCAGCTTCCACGCCGGCCTAGCTAGTGAGCTCGTACTTTTCCCGGATGGGCCGCCTGATCAGTCCTCCGACGCTCGCACCATTTCTTATCGTTTATGGGTACTCGTTTTCATTACACTTGAAAATCATTTAACACAATTTGTGAAAAACCAAACGGGAGGGCTTATTATTGTGTTGTTGTTTATTTGATTTTAGGTTAGTGGATGCTTATCTTATAATGATAAGATTTCGGATGGATTTTATAATATTTTGGGGATGAATCCGTACCTGTGGTTTATGTGCAATGATGTGGAGGAAGGGAGGCAGCTGCCCTCTTTGACGTCATTGAAGAAGATTGAGCCAAGTGATACTTCAATGGAGGTGGTGCTTGTTGATAGGCGTGGGGATGTGCGGCTTAAGGAGCTTGAGGATAAAGCTCAAGAGCTCTATTTTGCTTCAGAGAATGCGTTGGTACTGGTGGAGAAACTGGGAAAACTTGTTGCTGTTTACATGGGGTAAAAGGTTCATAGCCTGAGCCAGCAATGGAAGTACCTTTTGATTCTGTTCAATTTTAACTGTGATTTGTTAAATTTGTAGAGGGAGCTACCCTGTGGAGCAAGGTGATCTCCAGAAGCGGTGGAAATTGGTTAGCAGGAGATTAATGGATTTCCATCAATGTATCGTGCTTCCTATTGGTAGTGTATCTATGGGGCTCTGTAGGCATCGTGCAATCCTATTCAAGGTAAGAACTCTGTTTGTGTTTTTATTTTTCAAAATTCTAGTTCTCCATGGGTGATGAAATATACGCTATTACTGTGATGGAGCATGTTTCTAATTCGATATGTGCATGGTGGTTTGTGGCAACTGGCAAGAAATAGAAATATCTTCCACTGTGGTCCCTGCTTGGTTTTAGTGGCAAGGTGGAAAAGTGGTTGTCATATATTGAACATGAATTCTTGGACTTACATTGTCTTGTTTCCAGAGTGACTTTCATTTTGCACCATGTGCCAAACTTGGTGCTTCTGCGTGCATGTGAATTTTGCTTTCCATTGTTATATGGGATGACTAGTTTCATGATTTACTGGAGACGTGCCTTAAATCTCACGCGATCATGTTCAGTTTCATGAGCATCATTTCATTGGAAGTATATCTTGTAGGTGTAGACTTTGGTGCATTCCTTACAAGAAAAGAAAATTGTAAAAATATGACTCTCTGAACAGGGGGCATTGGTATTGCATTGAGAATGCAACTGATTAAGTAAGAAGCACTTCACCCGCAGTTATGTAGAGCACTTCATGTACCCTTTCCTCTTATCGTTTAGTGAGGTATTTGTAAAGTCATAATGCATGGTGAAGTTTGTTTGCAATAATATATTATGGTGTTTTATATGGGTACTAAACCTTTTTTCCTACCCCGCAGTTTGCATGTCTGCTTGACTTTCGTGTATCCCTTGAAGCCACTTGGAGTAGAGTGAGCTGATAATTTTAAAAGATGTTTTTTTCCTTGGATGGTTTTTGTTTGTCGATGCGTTATTGAAAAACTACCAATTTTGGGAGAACTGTGTCTGGCTTTCTGAATTCAGTCTTAATGCATCATTTCAACTTTTTATTTTCTGGGTAGAAATGTTTTTCGTGGAGGATATATACTGATGGTGGTATGTTTCAACTTATGCAGAAATTGGCTGACTTCATAGGTTTGCCTTGTCGGATAGCTCGTGGTTGCAAACACTGTGTAGCAGACCACCGGTCTTCTTGCCTTGTCAAAATTGCAGATGATAGACAGTTGTCAAGGTTTGGATGCTCTAGCCATTTTATTAGAGAATTACTTACAGGAGGAAAAAACACTGTAAATGGAAAAGGGAGGGGAAGAAAAGAACACCTTGCTTGTGCTTTCCTCTTGCTCAAAGATCCTTCCCTTGGTGTGGCTACAAAGAGTTATGTTCTTCAATTTTTTTAACCTGGAGAATGTTAATAATCTATCGGTCGTTCTCTATGTTGTTCAATGGGCATAGGATAGTGTGTGTGTGTATTCTGGAAAAACCTTTGGGAACTTTCACATGCAGTCTTCCATTAGGTTATTTGGCCATAATTACAAAGGTCTTAGAACTCATCTCCATTTTAGTTCTGCTGTTCCATTGATGTTTTGCTTATATAGATGTGCGCCTTTCTTAACAGGGAATACGTAGTTGATCTGGTTGGGCAACCGGGGAATATCCATGGCCCAGATTCTACAATCAATGGAGGATTCTTTTCTCCGATGCCTTCCCCATTCCAAATTTCTCCTCTCAAAGGAATCCAGCAATCAGACGAGGATCATGTGCCTTGTCAGATAGTAGACTCAAATAACACACATTTTCATGGAAATCCTTTAAGTTCAGGTACTTTTTGTTTAGTGGGCTTTAGAAAAGTTCTCATCCTTGATACATCGATGTTTGAACTCGCATTAATAGGTCTGGGTGAAGGGTTCATTAAGCCAATTTCAATACTTGAATTATAGGACGTGATATTTTTGTTCCTGGTATGTTTATTAATATTGGATGGCGTTGCATTAGGTGGCTTGTCCAAGGTCTATGGATTGTTTCATGTTCCCTGTTAGTAGTATTATTGTTTTTGCTTTGACTAGCTTAGGAGATCTTGGATATCAGGATGACCCTAATTGTGCATTTATTGATAGGGAGTGAGGAAGATGACCAGCAGACAGGGAAAGATGGTTGGTTAGAAAAGCTCAAAGTCTCCACTGGCGCTGCCATTGATCGAGCCTGCCTTGGGGAGGAACCATTTGTGATGCCCTTTGGTTTTAAAAGGAATGTTGAAGCTCCTTTTGCTACTGGGTCATCCAAGCATGAATGCTCTAGACATGAAGTGGATAAACTTGTTGTGACTGAGAAAATTGAGAATGTTGTAGTGAAAAGTCTGATCACAAACAATGGTGTCAAGCAAACTAAAGTCAGCTTATCCTGTCAGTCAGATTTAAATGATGTCGAGAATAGACTCGACAGTCGACCAAGATATGTAAATCTGGAACCTTCACTTGCAATGGATTGGCTCGAGATTGCTTGGGAGGAGTTGCATATGAAGGAGCCTGTTGGTGCTGGTATTACCTCTATTTTAAGGTTATGACTTGGGTATTTTAAAGAGCTGAAACTCTGTTCTTCCATAGCTTACATGAATTTGCATTCTTTCAGGTTCATTTGGGACAGTGCATCGTGCTGAATGGCATGGATCGGTCAGTATATTATGCTTAGTATTTTCATTCATTGCTTTTAGTTGAAATAATTCTGTGCAATGCTTTTAGTTCCATGAACAAGTTGAATATTTTTCGTTACAGTGGCAATAACTTATCTCCTTCTCGGGAAGGGAAAAAAGTATCCCGACTAATATTTGAATTCAGATGTTAGTTAACTTTCCAAGCTTCTAGTGTCTTTTAGAAAACTTGCAATCGCGCTGCCCAGACTTACAACTGTATATGGTTCTATCAGGAAGTATAATCATGTTAACCTCTGTTTAATCCTTCCTTCTTTTACTCAAGTTTTGTAGCGAGTGATAGTCTCCTGGGGTGATTATGTTAATGAATAAACTCATGGTATGATTAGTGACATTGTATTCTAAAGTAGGCAGATAGATAACCATAGTGTTAAAGCATGGTAACTACTGGTATGAAAGAAATTTCAAGTGCAATATTTTGTCCGAGTGCACCGCTGTTAATATAGTTGTGTAAATTTGGATGTCAATCTCAACTGCTTTCAGAAGGTTATCGGGTTGTGGTCTCTGACTTGCAGGATGTTGCTGTCAAGGTTTTAACTGTTCAGGATTTCCGTGATGATCAGCTGAAGGAATTTTTAAGAGAGGTATGAACTAGTTGAAGTATTTATTTATATGATGCTGAAAGTTATTGTTTGCAAAAGGAAAAAAAAGAAAGGATGCTTTTGATGGATCTACTCCGTTACTTTATCTGTTTAGTTAGTTTTTTCTTCTTCTGCACACCATATTTATCTGTGCTGTAAGGAATGTGGTAATCTTTGTTTCATATAATTGATAACCTTAATATATCATGCTCTGCATTAGCTTTTGGTCGTTCTTGGTGCCATGTCGTCACAACAATTTGTCTGTATACATTAATAGTCAAGCAGTAGTAAATTTCCCATTCACAATTTAAGATGGCTGTAGTGACAAAATCAGTACCTGTCAGCACATCATTGATGATCTAAGCACTGCATACTTTGAGGATAAACATTTCCAGCTTTGAGTCTCTTTTACATGAAAAAGAAAGATTGCTACACAATGTTCTAATTAAATTCTCTTCAGGTTGCAATAATGAAACGTGTTCGCCATCCAAATGTGGTTTTGTTCATGGGTGCTGTTACAAAACCACCTCATTTATCAATTGTGACGGAGTATTTACCTAGGTAAGTCAACATCTATTTGCAGGGTAAGTACTTCTTGGTCATCTGGTTTAATTGGTATTCTTAATCCACTTACGATGGAACAGGGGGAGTTTGTACCGTATCATACACAGGCCAGCTGCTGGAGAATTATTGGATCAAAGGAGGCGATTACGCATGGCATTGGATGTGGTCTGTAAAGATGTGTTCGATTTTGTTTCTGATTTGTAAGACTTTGTTGTTGCAAAAATTGATGTGTGTTTTCTGGATGCAGGCAAAAGGGATCAATTACCTTCATTGCCTTAATCCTCCCATCGTTCACTGGGACCTCAAATCTCCAAATTTATTGGTTGATAAAAATTGGACCGTAAAGGTAGGTGATTGATTTGTGCATGCCCATGTATTTTCCACATGTAGGAATCTTGCTACGTAAGGGCTCATTTGACACTTGCGGTTTCATGGACAGGTGTGTGATTTTGGGTTGTCTAGATTCAAGGCAAATACGTTCATATCATCGAAATCAGTAGCAGGAACGGTAAGTGCCCATCCCTGACGCAGTTGTTTCCCAATTTTAGAGGGTACATTAAGGCAAATCAAGTGGATTGTACTCACTAGCTGGTAATGTTGCTGATGGTTCTGTGGATTACTTTGATCTTTCAACTATCAACATGCATAGTCAGGAATTTCAGTCAACATCTTGCGTGCTGGTTGACAGTTTACTACAATGCAACTCTAAACTCTCATGTTTTGTTTTCAGCCCGAGTGGATGGCTCCAGAATTCCTTCGCGGGGAACCCACAAATGAGAAGTCTGATGTGTTCAGTTTTGGAGTCGTCTTGTGGGAGCTTGTGACCCTGCAACAGCCATGGAATGGGCTTGGTCCTGCTCAGGTACTATTAGTTACCATTCTTGGATGTGTCAATTTTCCCATCAGTGGAACAATTGCACCATGGAAATGACAATTGGAGCCATGTTCAAAGCTCTATATTTTCCCTTTTTCTGGGATTGAAGTGATGTGGTGGGCCGTTTCAGGTGGTTGGAGCTGTAGCTTTCCAGAACAGAAGGCTCACCATCCCTCCGGGTACATCTCCAGTCTTGGCTTCCCTCATGGAAGCTTGCTGGGCTGAGTAAGTTCTGCGGACTCTGTAATTTTGTTAGTTGTCCATTTAAATTGAATGCCTTATAGTGCATCGCTATGCCATTTGTCTTGTCTCTGCTCTAAACATTGCATGATTGGAACCACATCGACTGCACTGCACTTCTATTAATAAACTAGTAGTTCACATTTTTGTAGCTCAAGTGAATAGAAATCACATCTAGGCGGTGTAGTTACCGCAGTACATGACATCATTTCTAACTCTTTCTTTTTTCCTGATTGACAGTGATCCAGCACAACGACCGTCTTTCAGCAGCATAGTTGACACGCTGAAGAAATTGCAGAAATCTCCGCTGCAGGTGATACAGATGGGTGCAAAATGAAGGAGAGCTCTCACGTCACCGGGTTGCTTGATGTAAAATCTTTTTGGATGAGCTGGTATAGAGTTTTAGTTGACAGCAGGAAGAAGAATGAAGAAGCCCTTTAATTATGTTACTAACAGATCGTGGTCCGGTCCTTAGCGACTGTAGATGTGCTGCATACCTAACCCCATTAGGAAGGCATCAAAGAAGACTCATCAAAGCCGAAACCTGTCATCATAAGATGGGATGCTCAAAAAAAATTCCAGGTTTCATTTTGAGTGGCCCTACAGTCGTTAAGTTATTCCTCATTGCAAATCCGAGACTTTAAAAATTCGGAATTTGCCTTCGAATGTAATTTTGTTGTAACTCGGTTCTCTGCATTTTATGACCATGTTTATATTATAATTTAAGTTTAATAAAATTTAAACCAACCAAAACGTATTCATACTTCATACTTCATAGTATTCTTTTTGTAAGTAATTCGCGAGGAATAGGGACAACTTTGCTTCTTGTGCTCAAACTATGAAACATGGACACATGGAGACTGAAAATTCTGAATACAGCTAAAAAATATTATTTACAATAAAAAATTAAATTTTATTAATTGTAGTCTTATAAATTCTATTACATCAATAATTTTTGCAGATGATAAATCGGATACGTTGTTTCTTTAGTATTCAAAGTTGATGTCATTTTTAACCGTTGGTTTTGGTGAGGGGAATCTTGGAATTGGATGATGATGGGCTAGCTCTTCTTTGTTCAAGCGGCAACAGCTGTAATTACAATCTCATAAGGGCTTGGTCTTGGGCTTGACGGAGAGCCCACATCGATGGGCCCGGTCATTACAGTTTGTTCCAAAGTCAAAGCCGATCAGCGACGACTACTCGTCTGCTCGTATTCTCATTCTAAATTCCTAATTGATTCCTGGCTCGTAGTTTTCAGTTTTCAATCCTCCAGTAAAGCAAGGCGGCATATTAATAATATTAATATCCGATCCGTCCACTGTCTAAATCTGCATATAATAATCGGTCCCTTTTTCATTAGTAGATCTGAAAATCTCAACTCCGTTCAGTAAAAACTGGAAAAGGAAAAAGGTAAGAGAAAGGTGGAAGATGTGGGGCGATCTTCTTCTCCAAGCATGTCTGATTCTCAGCGTCGTGTTCTTCTTCCTCCACATGCACAATTACCCGCAAAGACTCTTAAACAAGTTCCGGTACCGGAACACCGCCGACACGCAAGCCAAGCGTCACTTCGTTCGCGGCGCCCAGCTCTTGTCTCAAGCTAGATCTCCTGCAAACTCCCGCTCGGCTGCCACCACTCTAGCCAAACAAGCTGAAAAGGAAGCCGATCTAGCAATCTCGTTGAACCCCAAGGACGCCGCGTCGCACATCCTCAAAGCGCTGAGTTTGGATCTGCAAGGGTTCAAGACCTCCGCGCTGGAATCTCTGGATGTGGCGCTCTCGCCGCTAGCGGTGAAGTCGTTGAGCGACGGGGAGAGGGGGGACGCGCTGTTCAAGAGAGCGGAGGTGGTGATGGGAGTGAACCGGAGGCGAGTGGACTCGGCGATCGAGGATTTGACGGAGGCGGTGAAGCTGAGTGAAGACAACGGGAAAGCGTTCTGTTTGTTGGGAGTATGCTATGAGGCTAAGAAGATGAGGGAGGAAGCGAGAGATGCCTACCAAGAAGCCGTGAGGTTGCAACCTGGATTGACAACGGCTCAGGAAGCACTGGACCGGTTGGGCTCGAAGGCCTAAATGGTTCCTGTCCTTTTTGTTTGTTTGTATGTAAAAAGGAGAAATAATGCTGTAATGTTGTTATTTTTCCTGCCAAATGAGAGGTAATGAAGTGATGATCTCAGCTATTTCTCTAATACGTGGTGCTAATGCTCTCTCATTATGACCTGTTTTTAGTCCGTCATGAAAAAATAGGAACGAGAAGAGGGAATGAATAAGAATGGTAGATGAAGGTCTAAAAGATCCATATAAATGGAGCTAATAACGTACCACGCAAGACTGCTGCTGGGTGGACTTACAGTTCTTGCTGTCCAAGGGACCAACGATCGTATAACTACAATTGTTTTATTCTTTTTAAGGAACTCTAAACTCACTACTCACTATAAACAACACATAAATTTAAGGTTTGATGTTGCTTAGCAGTGCAAGCAGTGAGAAAAAAAAAATGAAGCTTGATGGATAAGCAACTAAAACTAATTATAAAAAAAGGGTGTTTGTTGCTGGTCTAGGTGCTTATATAAGTGGACTTTAAGCATTTTGGAAAGGGCACAACAACAACGCTTCCTCTTCATTTCTTACTAATATATACATTGGAGTAACTGCTAGAAGAGAAGCCAGAGCAAACATACACGAGAGAAGGAAAGAACAGAAAAAAGAATGGCCAAAAAATCTAAGAACTTGGACAGAGTTATCTATTTATGTGCTCTGTTTGGGCTGCTTGCAGGAGCTTTTCTGAAATTATATGTTCAAGGGCAGCAAATGAATATGGAAGAAGGGAAGAATCAAGAACAACTGGGTGAGTACAAAAATTGATAAATTCTTATTCTAGTAGTAATTGATTAGTATTAGTTGCATGCTTTTAGAGTATCCAAAAATTTGAAGATTTCATGCTAACTAATCTCTCTTGTAATCAATCAAAATTTGCAGCTCAGGTGACACTAACCATATCGTCAAGAATCTATGAAGCTTGCACTGCTATTGGAATCAAGATTCAAGAAACGTTCATCACCTTGGCGATCAAACTCCTCCATTTCTTTGTTTCAAGATCTTTGCAGTTCAGATATTTGTCACCATTGGCAAAAGAGCATGAACCATATGGTATTAGTACCACAACAATGGTATTTTGGGTAGCATTTACGAGAGCAATCTCTTCAATGTCCAACCATTCCTTGTAGCTGTAGCTAACATTTTGTCCAATCAAACAAGTAATGTTAGTTGCCATCTATCTAGCTGTGCAAAGGATACATATGATAGTTTCTGTTTATTCATTCTTCTGCAACGTACTCAATCAATAGAAGCAGAACTTGTGAAAATACGATAAGAGATGAAGCAAAAAATTTACTCTTCCATTCAAAGTTATCAGAACTTGTGTGAAAATTTACATCAGAGGTGAGTAATTATCTAGATATCTAGAGCGCACCACAATACCGTTTTTGGTCAAAGTATACTCAGGTTAAGACCAAAACTGAAACAAGGCAACAATATGAATATATTGGGTACATCCATCATTTTCCACATAGAGGAAAGAAGGGGACAAGTAAACAAACCTAATTCAACTGTACACCGTCCATCCACTTGAGTGTAGGCAGAACCTTAGCCAGAAACGCTGTAAATTTTTCATCAGAAATTGCATTCCCCACCACATCTAATCGAATCAAGCTCAAATCTTTCAAAGTGAAAAAGGCTTCCCAATAATCTCTCACGCTGATACCATCAGTAGCAACTTTCTCTCTATCCCAATCATCGTTGACTGAATGAGACAAAGGAGAAGGACAAAGATACCTTGTCGTGTCAACTGTATGCGAGCCTATCTCATTGTATGAAATATCCAAGACTTTTAATGACTGCAAGTGTCTCAAGGGTCCCAGCGCAGTAAAACTACCAAGTTTATTGTTGCTTAAACTCAAGGAGGAGAGAAGTTGCAAGGCCCCCAATCCTATTATAAGATCACCAAAAGTAAGCTTTTCACTCTCCCAAAACTAGACCATGAGACTAAAATCATCCGGCAGAAAGGATTGTCTAAAACTTCTGGCACCAAACTCAACAAATAAAAGCATGAAGCTTGTTTACTAGAGAGGGAGGGTTAAAAAACAGAATGAGAGAGTAGCTATTTGTGCACCACAAAAAGAAATGAAAAACAAAAAGGGTAACTCACCTAACAAAAGATGCAAGGAATTCAGATGGAAGGGAATCAAAACAAAGACCTTTATAACAAGTGAGCATGATTTACCTTCAATTGATTGAAGTTCGTTGTGGCTGAGGTCTAACATTTGGACCCACAATAGTTTGTCAAAAGACCCTATTCTTGATAATGATAATTTATTTAGCCGTAAGCAGATTGGATTGCCATTCACTGACGAAGTCAAATTGCCATGGTGGAAGCAGTAACTTAGCAAAGACTCCATACCAGAAGTCACCTGTACAATCATGGAAAAATCAGATGAGCTGTAATAGTAAAAACCCAATCCAATGCAAGATTACCTTACTAGATGCTATTCCTGCCAAAAATAGGACCTAATTGAAAGTCGTTCTAATTTATCATGATTGTCTGACTCATTGGCAGTTAACAAATAAAAGCCGATAAGCACATCATACGCATAAACACAATTCTATCTGCCTATGAAAGCCATCAACTCACCTGCCGCAAGAAAGCCAAGCTGTGTTCATCCTTGTAGTATCGAGAATGTGTAGGATCTAACCTTATTAGCTCATCATATAATCTAAGAACTTCTTCAGAATGGACTGCTTTGCCAGAAGACACCAATGCATCATGAGCAGTCAACAATCTTGCAAGTGTAAGCTTTCCAATTTTACTACAATAAATAAACCAATCAATAAAATAGAGGCATGCCTAACTTGCAATCTCCAAATTTAACAGTTCACCACCAACAAGTAGGCTTACCAGTCTAACAAATCACAAAAGTTCTTTATCTCTTCAGCTATAACTTTTGCTTGCCAAGTCAAATCTGATGGATCATATTCATTCCTGATGCTTAGCTGCTCGAGAGGAGCTACCAGATTTGATTCCGCTGAATGGGGCTTGTAAACTCGAAAATTTTCATCTCCCCATGAAAACTTCCCTAAACCTGACAGTTCACAGTGTTCGATCTTACCAGGTTGTTCATGAAAGGTAAATGTAAACCTAGAAGGGTCGCCATAATGAACACCGCTAGTTGAAATGACCCCTTGAGAATATCCAACAGTAACTTCCACAGGGTAAGATTGTACAGCGTTGTGCTCCGCTTTGAGTATATTTAATTCAGTGACCCAAACTTGTGCAGTTTGCGAGTTATTTGTTAAAAGAGGATTCCAAATGACCTCTTTGATCGTATTTGATCCACATGAAATAGCTATTGTTGATGAATTAACACCTTTAACAGCCTGATTAAAGTAAAGAATGAGTGGAAACGTTCCTGAATCAGACTGGAATGTATTGAAGGGAGAAGAAGAAGAGCCAGTTATGCAACTTTCTCCCAACAAAATGAGATCAGAACCATTAGCAGGCCATGAAGACGCAAGCATAGGAGCATCTGGTTTAACTGTCTGTTCAAGAAGCCAAAGATGATAAAACCAACCACTTTGGTCATCCTCATCTGTAAAAAGAGCCTCGCGCACCAACTTGTACTCCCTTGTCAAAACCTCCTCTTTCTTGGAAAAGCCTTCAACCTCGTTCTTCATCAAATTAGACAACAGCACACTGCAAAAGTTTTCTCCTCAGCCACGATAATAAAGTAACGAAACTATGCAGGAAAATACATATTGTAAGCCATAGATTTCTCACCCAAAATAAACACAGAACATAGTGTTCATCAAGATAAAATTCATCTATTACCAGTAGCATTTACTTCCCATAAATATCAATAGCATCAAATATCAGATATTAACCAGTTAATCTATTTTGCCTACATAACGGAAAAATATGATACCTCCGGTTGTGCCAAGCGGAATAGTTACTAAAATTGACATCAATCAATTTCTTAGTGTACTCCAGTTCATCTTCATCCGACCTATTCTTCAATTCTGCTACAAATCTGCAATAATAAAAACAGAAGATAACAAAAAAAGAAAGAGAAAGATTGTGAACGTATAGAGATCAGATACTAGCATATGGTTTTACCTGCGATAATTCCACGCGTGAAAATTGCGGGAATCAGCTTTTTGAAACTTATCCAAAAGCCCCAACTCCTTCTGTATGGAGGAATGACCTTTACTAATCACCCATTTACGATGATGCCACGCTCCATAAGACTTGAAATTCTGCCTCAAGGCTGCTTCCACCACGCGAAGCTCCTCATCGAAAAGCGAGGCAACAGCTGCGGGATCGGAACTGGAGTCAGCGATATTGTGCTGCAAAGCAAGTTTCCTGTAGTTCCATGCGGTGTAGGATTCCGGATTAATCTCTAAAAGCTTCGCGCTTAGCTCAACCGCTTCCTTAGAGTAACTGCCAAGGAGAAATTAAGAGAGAGATTACTGTGGTGAGTTCATGAGGGAAATTTGGATGAAAAGCAGAAAAAAAATGAGGGAATGTATAGAGTACATTTGATTCTGGTGGTTGTGGAGGAATTGAGATTGGAGGGGGCGGAGCTTCTGGGCTTTGGCGGCGGAGGCTGCGGCGTCTTCCGCGGTGGCGGCTTTGCGGGGACGACCGTGCATTTTCGTAGAGAGTGAGACAATGGTCCTGCGTAGAGGAGAGGAGAGGAGAGGAGAGGAAAGCTTTGACTGATGAATAACGGGCCTTGGGCTTGGGGAGTTTTATTTTAAGAAGAAGGGCCACTTTGTTAGAGTCATTCGCTCTCTTTTTACATGGGCCTGTTGATTTGCAAAGGGTACCTCTTTTTCTTCTGCTGAATCCGATGTCGTTTCCGCTTTGGTCTTCTTTGATTAAACTAAATTGAATCAAATCAAGCTCGCATTAGGGTTTATTTTAATCCACCCGAAACAGACGATTTTTTTCTTTCTTTTCTATTGTTGTTAATTGACAAGAGTTCTACCCCAGAATCAAGCTTTATGATGGAGGATTCCGAGACGAGAAGGGAGAGATTGAAGGCAATGCGCGCGGCTGCTGACCAAGCTGATGCTTCTGGTAGTGTTGTTCAAAGCTCCCCGTCCTTGGGTTTACTTAGTAATCCATTGCTTGAGACTCCTGATAATCTGTGCGATCGGGATTCTTTGGTGACTCCGAGATTTGATTTTTACACTGACCCTATGGCTCCGTTTTCTGCTAATTACAAGAAAAGGGATGCTGCTGCTACTACTCATTCTGGTTCTTCTACGCCGAGGATGTCGTCTTCTCCCCGCCCAGGTAGACTGCTGTTTTATGTTGCGTAATTGTGTTGTTTTAGTGATGTATATGGTGTAATATGTTTGTTAGTGGCGGGTAATTTCATTTCTTGATTATCGAAATTGATTTTGATGAAGCTATGCTATGTTCTTGGTGAGTGGATATTTGCTGTGGTTAACGAGCTGGAAATTGTCATTGAAGTAGTTTTAGGAATTAGTCAATTGTTGTTAAGAAAAATAAATTGAGTCTCATGTTGTGGCATCAAGATTTTTATACCATTTTTTTGGATTCATCTTAATCTTTATAACATTCTTAATAGGACCATGGAACCCTGAAATGATTCCCCCTCCTGCTCATCAAAAGCAGAGCAATTATCCGCCCTATCAGAGACCATTTCATGCACAAGTTCCTTATCAGGGTGTAGCTCCCAGTCCTTATAGAAGCCCAAGAGGCTTTGCCAATCCTTTCCCCTTGAATCAAGGAATTTCTCCTTATGTGTGGAGGGCATCTAGTGGCGCACTTGCTCCTTATGGCTATGGTCCTCCTGGAGTGACCGGTCCATATCCCATGCATCATGGAAACCCTAACTTGAGACCAGTGGGGAGCCCTAGTTTCATTGGTGGACAAGGAAGGTTTCCTTGGCCTGGCAACAATCCTGGAGGAGGCAGTGGAGGCAGCTTTGCTTCAGGAAGAGACCAAGGACAGTGGCACAGAGGGAACATGAGTCCAGGTTTTGGACAGAGAGGTGGTAGAGGACGGGGTTCTCCTTCTTTTGGGTCTGCACGAGATCCGGGGAGTTTATACCACCCCTCTATGGTTGAAGATCCGTGGCAACAGTTAGAACCTGTTACGTGGAGGGCTATAGCACCAGCAAATAATGTGCACACACCTGAGTCTTCAAATTCTTGGCTTCCAAAATCTGATGTCATGAAAAGACCAAGAGTTTCTGAACCTTCTAACACGTCAAGTTCTCGACAAAGTCTTGCTGAATACCTTACTGCTTTGATAAATGAAGCTGTTGAAGATGCTCCAAGTGCATGAATGCTGCTCAGATGATGTGGTGAACCGATCAATGCTGCACTATTGAAATTTGTTTCAAACATTGGTGCCTTGTTCTAAAATAGGAAAAAAAAGGAAATCCTGACTAAGCTTCACGGGATACACAATGCCTTGTTCAATGAGGAGCTTGATGTTGACATCAAGTATGCAACTGCTGCCCAAATTCCATGAAGAACCTTTTTCAATGCTGCAGCGAAGAACCTTGGTGGTGCGAAGCACATTCCTTGTCACTGCCCAACAAAAATAAAAAGAATATTGCCAAGCCTGACAGGCCTTTGTTGGAGCATGGAATGCATCTTTGCAACTTCCCCTTAGATAAATGGCGTTTTGGTGGTCATATATGCTCTTGAGAAAAGATATTTCGCAAATTGTATGATAGTCTTAAAACTGTATTACATTGTTGCAGGAATGAAATTGTTGACACAGGTTGCTGATTTTGGCCCATTTTGTTGTGAATAATAAGAGTTCGACTTATAGTTGGATGAGTTTTCTGAGGTAGTCTCTTACGGTGTAATTCCATTTTATGTATAAATGCATTCTTGTCTATCCCAACCGATTTTATGTATTTGTGTTTTTCTTCAATTTCTTTTGTTATCGGGTCTCTTTTTCTCTTAAGAACCTACTCTTGTTGAGAATTGTCAGACTAATAGGGCATGTTTACCATTTTAGTTAGACTGCCAGACTTTGGCAATGATAATTGACTTTTTCTCTCGTCCTGCATTAAATATGCAAGAATATCCCAGTCAGCTTCATGTCCAGCTTTAACCGAACAAAGTATCCTGTCGGTCAGCTACTAATCCTAAAATTCCTCTGAAAAATACTTTCTGGTTTGGTACCAGAAACGGCTTGAACAGTTGCATTTCAGTGCCTATTTACGACTCTCACTGTTAGGCTGTTGGAAATTGAAATTTGAAACAAACATGCGTTGTTGCTACATGCATTCTTCTGTTATGGCACAAATCCGATAGGCCAACACCAGAGACTTGCCAAGAAAAAGTACTGCATGCTAGAGGAACATACTCTCGTTATGTTCGTAAATTTTTCATGCTCCGATCTTCGTGTAACGGTACCCAGAAAAGCTTATAATTAACCTACCACTGAAACTGAAAACAACAAATCAAAATTGAGATCTGCACATTTGGAATTGGAATGGGGGTATTAACCAATTTCTTCATTCCCACCACAAAAGAATCCTAAACCCTAATCAACTTAACTAATCCCTACGTTCTTTTCCCCTGTAACTTTCCCTTCCTTTTCTAAAATTATCTAATGCCATAATCTAGGGCAAAACCCATGCTGAGGGGCTGGTTTTTGCTCAATGCAAATCTCATCCGTGAAGGTGTGGATAAGCTGCTCGGCCAAGCTTGGTGGGTCGTCGACCAAAGCATCCACGAAAACATTGACCACCCTTCTTTCTTGCAGAGTTGCTTTCAGGCTGAACCAAGTGAGAAATTTAACTCTGAAGTCGCCATCTATATGCCCTTCTTGTTCTAACCATTTGACCACTCTCACAGAATATTCATACGCACTCTCCTCCATTCGCTTTCTGGAACTCATATCTGATATTTCCTGCACTCCAGTGGATTTATTAGGTGTGGAAGGTGAAAGTGATCCAGAGCTCAAACCTTCAATCTTGTCTGTGTTGACATCTTTTGCTGGCAGTAGCTGCTGCTTTGAGTAGTTTAAAAAGGCTAATTTGGCATCACTTGAGTAGGATAATTTCTTCTGTGAATGAATTTCAGCAATTGTTATATTCTCTTCCTTTCTGTGTCCATCTGCATCTGCCACTGCAGCAGAGGTGTCTTCTGATGTAGGTGTACTCCAGTTAGCTTCCCAAACACCCAAAACTCCAGTGCTGCTAAAGAAAGAAGCTTTGCAGAAATACTCAGTGGAGGGAGTAAGATCGGCTATCTTGAATCTTTTCTCTGGCCTCATAATAATCAAAGTGGGTTTTTCAGGATAATCCTTTACTGTAGACTTCCGGTGAGACAGCATGCAGCCTACTAAGTCTGTAAACAGACTCTCTATGTATTCAAGCACAACAATTACTGAAGTTGGGGAGGATTCTTCAAATCTAATTTGACAAGCTGAAATAATTAACAAACAAGATCAGCTAAAGAAGCTCAGTTGAAAAATGACTTCAAAATTAGACAGAGCCATACAGACTACTTGTATCATTTTCATTAAACAATTCCATAGGAAGATTGAATTTGAAACTCCTAAAGGAAAGGAACTTACACACTGGCTCTTTACTTTGAACGCTATGGAGATGGTCAGGAAACATTGAATCAAAATTTTCCATGGCAGAAGCGCACAGCTTCTGAACCTGAGAACCGCAAGAGAGCCTATTAACAATTCCTCGTGCCATTTTTGCACAAACCAGGTCTAGAGGTCCCAATTCGTTCTTCAACAGCTGTAAGGCAGTTTTTATAGTCTTCCTTATGTCCTTGTATCGCTCAGTCCCCTTAAGGATCCTGCATCCCAAAAGAACTCGCAGACACAATACATCAACTCTTCTAGCCTCTTTGGCAATCAGCAATTGTTTTCTCCAGGTACTGTAAACACAAACCATTTGATTAGATATTGCTTTTTGCGTTGGAGTTGTGCACTAAGAACTTCTTTTAGAAAACTAAGAGCCACTGAATTTTAATACAACATGCAGCCACAGTGGAATTGGTTTGATGTCCACCTTAGTGCATGAATGGACACAAAATACAAAAATAATTGCACATGCATTGTGGATCCAGACTAATTAATTGAGCATGTTAAGGTGGAAAAAAATTGTACCTCATCAGTTGATTAACTTTACCACAAGAAACACAGAAGAAGCTTCCATCCAACTTTGTACGACAAGCAGTCTTCATAATTTCAGCTCTTTCATCCTTCAAAGCACATATGAGATGGCATGTCAGTCCACATGAGTTCTCACCAAGAAAATCAGAACTGCATGTTATCCACAGACTTGGATCCTTATTATCATCATAATAATGACAGATGCAGCAAGAACATCTCTTGCAAAAAGCATCACCTGCACGCAAAGCAGCTCTGCATGCAACATTCTTGCATACTTGGATTTTAACATGTTCTTCTTTGTTACTCTCCACACAGACAGTAACTAGTTCAGTAGATAGTCGAAGCTGGGGACCTTTCCGCCTTTGCCGTTTGGTTTCATTTCCAGTTTTCCCAGGGGAGGATAAAAAAATATCATCATAACCATCATCGTTGCTCCTCTTGGGCTTCTGTGAAATCAGCTTTTGAAGCTGTTCAATCATTCTTAATTTTGAATATCCTGAGTATTTTATCTCTTTACCCATCTCGACACAGATAATTTCACGAAGCTCCTTGCGGGTGAATGAACTAAGAATCTCAGAGGCATCTTTCGATTGCTGGACAACTTCATGAACAAATTTTCTCCTCTCACCCACGCTCAGCCCACTGCATTGCAAAGGCTCAACTGCGAAACAATAATTTGCACAAGTTGAAATCAGTTCCCAATAGCACAAGCGAGCAATAAGCAATCAGCATTGTCGCTCCACTCATTAAGGAAAGAAGATGGTTCACACACACTCAAATTTTCCTCCACAGAATTCAATTAGCATCCCAAACTAACTAAGCAAGTAGTTACCTCATCACATACCAGGAACTGAAACGCATAATTGTAGAAAAAGCAAATATTTCTACACCGGTATGACCTAGAAAGAAGACCTCTCAATGTTTGAGTAGAATCTGGGATTAATTCATAAAATGTACACGAACAACTAATAATATTTGCAGCAAACAAAAGCACCAGGCATCAACTATACCTTCTACATGGTACATTACACCAAACACTGCCCCAAGAACCAACTACACATAATGCATTGTCAAGGGCGTACAAAAAACAAAGTGTTACCTGACAAACATTGTCAAGGAACACGGACCCAGATGCCCAAATGATGTATAAAACCCATAGAAAGTACTAGTAGAAAACAAGGAACAGAAACAGTTGAAACAAACCCTGACCCGAATGGCGAAAAAGTATAGCAAAACAGTAAAAACAGCTGACCTGAGCAAGCCCCAGAAGCCATACCTGCGGAGAAAAAAGAGACAAAAACGAAAACAAAAGCGGTAAGCACACAACAAGCAGATAGTAATACAAAAACGAAACAAAAAGGGGTGATCTAGTAATAATGGATGTTATAGGATTCAGAGATGAGTAATGATAACAAAATGTGGGCAGCAGGAGAGAGTGGGGGACAGACAGGAGGGATTTCCGATTTCTTTCCTCCTTTTTTCTTTTAATTTTTCCTCTATTTCTTTCTCTGTTAGAGCCAGAGAGGGAAAGAGAGTGTGTGAATATTAAGTAGTACTATTATTGTTAACAATGCACGACGACGACGATGGTGAAAACTTACAAAATATAAATTGAAGGCCCGCGCGCAGTGGAGGAGGAGGAGGAGGAGGAGGAGCCGAGGAAGGGAAGGTGATACGTTAATATTAACAAAATATAATTTAGGGCAAAAGTTAATTTTGACACCCAGTTTTTTACGTTTGCTCCTAACTTTTTTCCGTCAATCCAAATCGCTCCCAAATACTTATTTTTTCAGTTAAATTCGACTAGCGATGTTATTTGATCTCCGTTAGTTACTTTTTAAGTTGAGAGCCGAGAATGATCCCACCAAATGTATTCATCTACTCCCCTTCACCACATTTGGCACATTCAGAATTTCATTATTTCAAATACGAGTTTTCTTTAGAGTTTATCGTTGACCAATCGCAACCTCCGTTTCCCCAAACTAATCTAATTAATTAGGATACACAATATATCCAATTTCCACTTCCTCACCCACCTCCATATATTTCGAACTATGAAACACAAATACAGATACAGAACACATATACGATACTTCGATACGATAATTTTTAAGAATTTAGGACACAAAATACTAAAAGCACGTCGATTTTATATATATATATATATATATTACATATTTTTTATATTAAAAAATATTTTAGTAGTTAAAATATCATTTTAAAATATTATTTTTGTAGATGCTTATTTTTAAAAAATACATCAAATATATGTAAACAAATTATATTATTGATTAGCAAAACTCGAAATTCATATTTTCATTAATTAATTTATAAATTAAAACAAATATAAAAAACTTAACTAGAAAATGATTTTTTTTAAAACTCTATAAACAAACTTTAGCATGAGTAGGTTCGTTTGGGCTGCCTACAACGGGCATGATATCTTTATCCATCTCAACAATTTCTTCGACGATGGAAGCAACGTTGTTCATAGGGCACACAATTTATTGTGCATTGGAACACTGATTTTCAAACGACTCTCCTTTTTCATCTTTAGTATGCTCTTTGTAATTAATGTTCAACAACCATCGACGTTGGCTCCACCTGTTTTTCCGGTCACTCATCGCCGCCATATGACTCTAAGTTTGCTTCAACTTTTACTAGTAATTTTCCTAGTAGGGATGTGAGCAAGATTCCTAAAAAAAACAAAAATCTCTAATAATTGTTCCCTAATCATCATCTTATGACAACGAACAATAGGATTACGATAGGGCGTTGCTATCAGAACCCCAACAACTTCAAGGTTATTCTTTTCTTTGGTGATGAAAGCTAAAAAATCAAAACTACCATACAAGGTAGCTATAAGTTTGGACAAATTAACGTTCCAAGCTTGCAAAGGAACTCCTTGAAATTTCAGCCACACTAGTCTGTCAATTGAAAAATGATCCACCTCTCATTGTTGGACCGATGAGAATAAATATGAGAGCCAAAAAAAAGTTTTCCTAAAAAAGTTCAACATAACCTCTTTGTTATCAAACGACAATAGCACAATACAATCATTCATTAGTCTTACTCTATAGATAAATGAGTCTTTAATGTTAAGAATTATTTCCACTAAATGCACGTAGTCCACCAGGCTGTTTCTAAGCCATATGATATCCTCCTCATCCACCGGATAGACCAAGTTATTACTATACATGCAAATTTCTTCCTAACCAAAAGAAAATTACACATGTCAAATTACAAATGATGAATGTATAAAAAATAAAACGGTCCTTCTTCTCTTGTTTCCTCTAGTTATTGAATCAATCTTCACTCATGATTTGGGCTTGGAATTGAGTCTGGTGGATGACGGACTGGTCTTGAATCAACTTGTAGTCTGCGGTTGATTTAAGAAGAAACCAACCTTGAATCAGTTCTTCGCTTCTCCTTGATTTGCTTTTACCTTAAGAGTAAAAACTAGCCTTAATGACTTATAGTTTTTCTCATTCTTTCTTGTGGATGATGCGTCTGGGCTTGATCTTTAGTTCTTCAGCCTTGCAACAATCTCTCTAAATTTTCTTCCTTTTCTTTTTGATTTGATTTTAATGGAGAGGTCTTCCTTGGTGGTTTGAAACTCCCTGTTGATTTGAGAAGAAACTTGCCTTAAATCAGCTTCTAGCTCCTTCTCTTTGACTTGAGCTTGAGAGAGAAAAAATGGCCTTAATGGCTTATAGTTTTCTCGTTCTTCTACTTGAGGATTAAATGCCTTGAGACTTCAGTTCTTCAACCTTTCAGCATTTCTTCCTTTTTTTCCTACTTTGATGAGACCTCTATTTAGAGGCTCATAAACATGATCTTGAATTTTGAAAGATGACATGTGTCTTCATCTCATTGGTCCTTGTTAAATATCTAACCGGAAATATTTGATTTGGTTTAGATTTTATCATGATTTTAATTCAAACTTGATTTCTGAATTTGAATATTAATTAATTTGATATTTAATCAAATAAATAAATATGAAATGGGTCGTGACCCATTCAAACTTGAGCTTGTTGATAGATCTTGACTTGAAATCTGACTTATTAACTATTAGCTTTATGGGTCTTAGTCGAATAAATTTCATGGGTCATGGATAAGTAGGCTTTGTAAATTGGGCCAAATAATTTATTTGTGTCGAATTTTTTATGTCTACAACTACATTGAGGGATCACCTCACTATTAAGTCTGGTTTTACTTCTGTTATCTCTTTCCATCGCTTGGAAAGCTCTAGATTTTCTAGATTGTGCTTCAACTCTAGGATTTGCCTTCACATTATGCCTATTGACACGAAGCTTAAAGTTTCCAATCCAAAAGTTCCTTATACATTTCTCAAAATGATTTAGTCTGACCTCCTCATACATGTTATTTCTTCTATTCTCTTCCTAGGTATAAACACCTCATTGATCTTTGCAAACTTTTCGAAAACATCAGCCATGTTTTGGCTATTTCAATTTTTCAAGAAAATCTCAAAATAGTAGGTTGTCAACATCGTTGATGGTTTTGCATGCCTCAAATCATACTTCACATTATTTCTCTCGTCCATAGTGTTTCCCACACCACTCTCACTAAAAATTTGGTCTACCCTGCCTATCCCTTCCTTTTGTAGTGCAGAAGATTATATTCCGCATTTGTAGATTGCTGAGAGATGTTGCAGGTGTTGAGAAGGTCATCCTCGAGAGATAAATCGAAGATCATCCTCCAGATCTTGTAATTTTCTAAGAGAGATTAGAAGAGTTTCCATCCTTGGAGATTGCTTGAAGACTTTATCCATAGAAGTTACACATGGAAAGGTCTTTGATCATAAAAGAGGAAAAAGAACATCTTCAATTAGCCAACTTATAGCAAAGCTTGATACTTCAAGGACAAACCTCTTTCCTCAAAGATACTTTATCTGATTTTCAAATAAAGAGGATTTTGTCCGTATCTATGAAGGGAGTACTTGAATGTCTTTTCCTATGAAAAGATTAATTCAAGCATAATAAATTCAATCACCAATGAATTTATGCCGAGAAGAACTCGGATGTATATCTTTGGAGTAAATTTTTTTGTTGATTTTGACTGAACTTGATTTATTTATTTTTCAAGTTGCCTACATACACACAGATGGGATCAAGTCGGACGTAGTTCCAGGAACTTTTTGTTATTGATATTTTTTTCCTTACATAGTTTATCCTTTTGCAGACCAGGAGTGTTACCACGATTTTTTTTTGCCATTCATTTTTTATATTTTTGTGGGCTAGGAGTATTACATTTTTTTAATTTTTTTTTGTTGTTGTCTGTTTGTCATTACTTTTATTTTTATTTTTATTTTAAGAGAATCACTTAGAAAGGTTGATCTTCGGTTGTCAATTGACTATAGCTTGCCCCCATCCCCTTGTAAGTGAGTGGCATTGAATCTTTCTCATCTTTTGTAGAGACCTCTTCAGCGAAAGCACAATTTACACTTTCCACTAGTGTTTCTTTAATCCTAGAGAGAAGTTGTCGTTTGAGGTTCTTTTTCTTTTGTCTCTTGAATTTTGCTTTTTGACTTGGAATCTTTGGTTCTAGTCTTGTAAAGACAAACTTCTTTTGCAGTGGTGTAAGAGGTTTAGGTTCTGAAGACCTATGCCCTATATGACTAGGGATAAGAGTTGTCTCATAATCTTTAAAAAATAGAGACTTGTGTAGCTTCTCTGTGGATTTGTCCAAACACAAAAAGCTTCTATTCCTTTGGTATCTTTTCATCCACTTCATAGATTTATATCACGATTAGGTTGGTAAAGGTCTTTCTGACTCTAACCTCAGCTTGAGTAGTTAATTGAATTTCTCTAGATTTTTTAATGTCTTATCTTGCTCAATACTGATGGCATATACTCATACACAATTTTCATCAAAGTAATCATTTTGGAAGTATTCTTCAAGGGTGGCATCTCCTCTATCATGGAATGAAGAAAATCAATTTGGCACCCAACTTTCTAAAGTAATACCAGATTTGCCCAAATTTTTGCATAATACCAAAATATATAGCACCCAATTTTTTGTGTTGTTTCCCCATTTGCCCCCAACTTTTCTCTGTTAGCCCAAATGACACCAGACACCCTACTTTTTAGTTAAGTTTGACTAATGGTATTATTTAACCCTTGTTAGCTATTTTTTTATCCCTAAACTTTTCAATTTAACATTTTTTAAAAATTCTAGAAAAAAATGAAAACAACTAAAAAGTGATATTAGTTTTTAATGAACTAAAAAATCAAAATTAAATAAAATTCAAGAAATATGAAAATAATCAAGTAAAATTCAGAAAAATAATCAAATTTTTTAGAAATATCAAGTAAATATGAAAAGTATTTTTAAAATTGATTGACTTCTAATTATTAAATAAATTAGATAAAAATATAAAATTAAAAAAATGCAAAAAAATATTTAAAAAAATTATTTTAAAACAACCTATGACTTTATTGAAGGACAATAAAGAAAATAGAAAAAATAAAATTAAAACCTAATACTAAAAATAATTCCCACCATAACATGGAGTATATTACCATCAAAATGTTGTTGTACAACACCACTATCATCTCTGTCAATTTCATCCTTATCCCTTACAGGTAGATCTGTTTAATAGACGGGTAGAGCTCAGGCTTGAAATATCAAAACCCTGTAAAATTTTAGACGAGTCGGGCCTTAAGAGGGCCAATTTTTAGATGGTCTAAGTTTAGCCCTCTAAGCTAACGGCTTCCCGCATGCCTAATAGGCTGACTCATTAGTTTTAGATAGATTTTGATAAAGCTGAAATATACTCTTCTTCAATCAGTTTTAACCATTACATACTCAAAATAGAGACAACTAAACATAAAATTTTCTAACAACCAACAAAATACAAACTTCGAACTAGATTAAGACACCTTAATTGCAACAAAATGTATTATAATTTAAAACCAACAAGATACATGTAAAGTCGTCTTATTTTCATAGTAGTTAGGTACTTTTAGTTGCCTCTTTAATTGCAACTTGCAATTGCCTCCTATTGGATGAGAAATAGGAGAAAATAATAACCATAATATTAATTTAAAGAAAAGTCAAGTAAGAATAGTAGACAAGTACTCTCAACTCGGTGAAAAACCTCACCTTCAGGACAAAATTAACATAAAAAATGACTATATAAGATACCAATAACAATACTATGCCTATAATCCCATAATAAATTATAGATGATGGGAATGAAATTCAAAAACAAAAAAAGGCACAACAAGGTTGCATAAAATTCGGCAGAGTGCCACATTACCAAACAAAAAGCATCTTCTGGTCCAAAGTAACCAATAATTAGTCTAGTAGTTTCATGATCAAGAAAGAACCAACCTAACAAATCAGTCACTAACATAAAAAAAATCATTCACATAAGCAACTACTCCTTAATGCCAAATCAAATTAAAAGGATAGAAAAATAAACTAATGCCTATAGTATGCCATTATCACTATCAACATCTTCATCATCACCAGTTGTGTAGTCCACTTCATCTTCTTCAGTTTTTGGAATGTTACCAACAAGCTCCAATGAATTTAATGTCTCTTTAAACACATGAAATTGTATTAAAAAATATACGATTGAATTACATAAAGTAAAAAAAATGAAACATTACAAAAGAAACAAAAATTTAGTGCATTACTTAGAGCAAATCCCTTAGCAAGTAGCCAATCTCCAAGACATACAACAACTTGGATGGTGTTCGACTTAAGTGAGCTTCTACAAGGATTTATCACTATTTGTAATGTTGAAAGTTGATTTTGATGCCACAAAAGTGATCAGTATAGCCAAAAGATCTCTAGCTAATGGTGCAAGTTGTAAATTCATCACCATACTTGACTTTCAGTATTGCAAGACATTCTAATCAGATTCCAATGAATAATCTTGTCCCACATCTGCTAAGTAAGCATCTAGCTGAAACTTTTCAAATGAAGATGTTTGTAATTGAATTTTGAATTGGTAAAATTTCTTTTTCAATTCATCCCCAAAACTTGTGCTAGAAACACCTTCCCTCCACCACTAGATGAACCAAAATTATATGAATTGTAAGTGTCACCGAGCTTATATTCCTCAAAAACATTTAGAAGAGTTGCAAGGAGCACATTCACTTTTTCTTCAGCTACTCTCTCACCATAAATAGCTTGATTACAAAACTTCACATAATGGACTTTATAACGAGGGTCAAAGATTGCAGCATAATACATAATCAAACTATATTCTCCCAATACTTGTTAGGGTTTATTGCATGAAGGCCCCCTGTACTTTAAAAAAAAATCAGGCTCCTCCCATGTACTATAAAAATTCAAATACTGCCTCCTGAACTACGAGTCAATTGTAAACCCACGTCCCTCTGTTAGTCAACCTTGACGTCCGTCCAAATTGACCTCTCACTCCCGGTTGCCTTTTCTTTTCCAACCTTTTTTTCTCTTTCTTTTCTTTTTCTTTTTCTTTTCCCTTTCTCCCTTCCCTTCATCATCCTCTTCTTTTCTTTCTTTCTTCTAGCAGCCCCAAACGTAAACCCTAAAAATCTTAATCAAAAGCAAAAATACCACCTAACTAACCCATTCCTATTAGATCTTGACCAAAGCAACCCAGATCTAGAGAAGCAACTCAGATCTGGCGATGGAGGATAGTGAGGCGATGGACTTTCAAGAAATGGTTTGGTGACAGCGAGGCTGAGAGAATGAGGCGGTCGGCGAGGCGGCGAGTTGAATGATGATGATGATGATGATGATGTTGAAGGATCCGTTTGGGTTAGATTTGGTGATTGGGTTTTGAAATTGGGTTTTGGCGATGGGTTGAGTGATGGTTGTGCGGGTTTTGGCGATTGGGATTTGAAATTGATTTTTGCAGTGGCTGCGATTGAGTTGCCGAATTATGGAGGAGGGGATCGAGTGCGGGTGATGTCGGCGGTGTGGCTGCTGGGTTGGTGTTTGGCAGTGGTGATTGCGACGTCGTGGCTGAGTTGTGGTGGCTACTGGGTTGGTGTTTGGCGGTGCCGGCGGTGTGGCTTTACGGCGAATTGATTTTTTTGTTCATTTATGGTTATGGTGGTTGAGGATTTTTGATTGGCTATGGGTGTGATGCAGAGATAGAGAAATTTGCAGAGATTTGAAGGAGATTGGGAAATTGGATTTGGGAAATTTGAGATTTTGAAATTGAAATTGAAGGGAGGAAGATTGGGTGTGAAATTAGAATTAAAATTAATTAATTGGTTTGGTAGTTTGATTTTGCAGAGGGTAGTTGAGGATTTTTGATTGGCTATGGGTGTGATGCAAAGATAGAGAAATTTGCAGAGACTTGAAGGAGATTGGGAAATTGGATTTGGAAAATTTGAGATTTTGAAATAAAAATTGAAGGGAAGAAGATTGGGTGTGAAATTAGAATTAAAATTAATTAATTGATTTGGTGGTTTGATTTTGCAGAGGGTAAGAGTGAATTGAATGTAGGGAAAGAAAGGAGTAAGAAATAAGAAAGAAAAAAAAAACGAAAGAAAGAAAAAAAGACCGGAAAGTTTAATTTTCCAGAAAAAGAATAAAGATGATGGTGATTTAAATGCAGGGAAAGAAAGAAATAAGAAATAAGAAAGAAAAAGAAAAACGGAAGAAAGAAAAGTAAGAAAATGAAAGAAAGAAAAGAAAGAAAAATTGGGAGTGAGGGGTCAGTGTGAGAGTTGCAACCGGTACAACCGGCAGAAAAGGATGAAAACGGGCGGACGTGAAGGTTGACTAATAGAGGGACGTGGGTTTGCAATTGACCCGTAGTTTAGGGAGCACTATTTGAATTTTTATAATACAAGGGAGGAGTCTGTTTTTTTTAAAATACAGGGCCTTCATGCAATAAACCCTACTTGTTAAATCTTTTTGTGTTTCATTAACCATATCATTCATGAAATCAATCGGGCCTCTCTTTACATCTAACCAACACATCTAGACTCTCCACACAACTCCAAAATAAGCACTACATGTTGGATACTTAGTACCCAAAAATATAAGAGTCACGTCATAAAATAATTTCAAAAATCAATGCAACCTAGTCAATTTTTCTCATTTTTCATTACAGAGTTTAAACTTTTCCCATAAACACTAAATGTCCCGAAAACATAAGAGTCACATAATTTTAGGCCCAATATTGAAAGACACTTGTAGTAGAGAGCATTCTCAACCATTAAATGGGTAGAATTTCACTTAATATTAACATCAATACGCAACTTCTTAGGAGTTATCAATCAAAAATTCTTGGCAGCAAAATCTAGAAACTTTTTCTCCCTAACAATAAATTTCTTAACAAACTTGATTGCCCCACGAATCTTTTCAATCTCTTTGCCAACTATACTTAGACCACTTTGCACAATAAGATTTAGAATGTGTGCACAATTGCGAACATGAAAAAATTTACCAGCACACAACAATGCATTTTTTAAATTAAGGCGACTTTTAAGAGTAGTAATCATAGAATCATTGTAAGAAGCGTTATCAAGAGTAAGATTAAGGAACTTATTTTTAATGTTCCATTGTTGTAGGCATAAACTAATCTCATCGGCTACACATAAAGGGAGTGTTAAAGCCCTAAACTAAATTATCCTTTTCAGCAATTCCCAATTATCATCCACTCTATGAACACCAAGGTATATATATTCCTCATTTTTGTGCTCTGCCTTCCAATTATCTGTTGTTAGACTCTTCATACCACCAATACTAATTAACTCAGTTTTTACAAGTTCTCTCTCTTTCGCATAAAGAGCAAACATCTTTGTCCTTGTAGTTTGCCCACTCATATTCTTAAAACTATGATTATTTAACTTCATAAGATACCTGAAGACTGGATTTTGAACTATTGTAAAAGCTTTCTTTGTGCATACGATGAACATGATGACTGCACGCTTTAATGCAACTGGATCACGCCTAGAAGCTGTTACCATTGAAGTGTTTGACCCACTCCTTTGAATCATAAGCTGGCGTTGCTTACCGTCTTTTTTTTTAGCAGTACAGTTATTCAAGCGATGAATCAAATGATTTGTCCTATTACCACATGTGAACATTGTCTTACAGTGATTGGATCTTTCCATTGTAGCAGCTTCTATAAGTATTTCCTCCATGTCGTCCTACACCTTAGAAGTTTTTCTTCATTTATTGCTGCTTGAAGCATACTCTATGTATCCATCTTCAAAATCATCATCGTAATCCTCGTCCTTCTCTAAGTGTCTAATGTAGCCGCAGGTGGGCGTGCTCTCACTTTGGAGTTTTTTCCTCGTTGTTGTAGAGGTTGTTACTACTTGCGCTGGCGAGTTTAATTGAGATAATGGTGTCAAGTTCGTTGATCTCGATTTCATGATAATATATCTAACAACATATCAAAGAATATAAATGACCATTAAAATCAAATAAAAAGGAAACAAATTTAAGTTATTGTTTGTAAAAGAACATAAAAATCAAAGATTGAAGAAACTGAAACTCACCTCGAAATTGAGGACAAATAAGGAATCAAGGATGAAGAGGAATCGAGTGTGTGATGCCGACGATGATTGAAATCGAGGAATCGAGAAAGAGGGTGCAATTGAAATGAGGAATCGAAGACGAAGAATAAAAAGGGTTGGCAACTAAGGCTCTAGGCTGGTTGTTGTGATTGTTGTGTTGACTTGTTTGTCTGATGTTTGGGTTTAGGTTAGGATGGATTATGAGGAATAAAATGGTGTCGTATATGTATGTATGTGTGTGTGTGTGTATATATATATATATATATATATATATATAATTATTTATTTATTTAATCAATTAGTTGTATATGTATATATTTATATATAGAGATAGTAGGGTTGAGCTTGAATCGGAGGATCCGACCGATCCGATCCAAACTCCTTATTCGGTCGGAGTCTGAACTTTTTCGGACGGAACTTCGGTGAGACTTGTAGCAATCCGATAAAGTTCAGAATCCGATTTTTAGATTTTTAAAATTCGAGTTAATCTAAATAAACTTTAACAAAACCTTATTTTATTTTATTTTTTCCCTTTCCATGCTCTCTTCATCTCTAGCTAGCTCTGCTCTACCTCACCACCACTTTCAACTCGCCACTGCACTGCTCCACCACCACTCTTCACGATCTCATCAATCAACATTGCACCGCCACCTCATCATCTCTAGCTCTACTCTATCTCGTCAGTCACCATTTGCCACCAAACCGCACCACCACCACTGTCGCTCCTATCCTTTCGGGATGTTGTTCCATCACCACTCATCACTAGTGGCGCTATCTGTTTTCTTCTCTTATGTTTCTCCATATGCAAACCCATGCCTAATTAAATTGATTTTAGAGCAACATATTTGTGGCTTCAAAAAGCCTATGTCTAATGGGCCGACCCAATCCGAAAAAATCCGAAAAAATCCAAAAATCCAACCAAACTCTCATTGATCCGAAAGAGTCGGTGAGACTTCAGAGCATGATAGAATTCAGAGAGTTTAGATCACATCCAAAAAAATCTGATCCGAACTTGTCGGATTTCGACCGAACTCTCTGAATGCTCATGCCTAAGAGAGAGTGAAGAGTGGCAGGTTGGGCCAAGCCGTGACGGGCCGCAGACCTATATTTGAAGGCCTAGGCCTGACCCTTTAACTCTAACGAACTGGTTTGGGTTGGGTCGGGCTAGAATTTTGGAGTCCTTATCCCGTCCATTAAGCATAGGCCTGAGCCGGTCCGACAGACGACCCGTTCGTTAAGTTGGTCTATTGAAGGGGTTCGATCTTATGGCCTCGGAAAAGTGACTACCGTTGGATATGATCATGAGCGAGACCTTGCTCGACGGTCAATGAAGATAGGGTTAAAATCAAACTTTTGTGCCAATATATTCGCGGTTTTAGATATGTCATCGAAAGTGTTACTTCCAAAAGAGATATTAGAAAAAAATTTAGGAGATGGAGTGTAGTAGTGGCTTTCACAAAGAAGTACTCCAGTGCATAATTTATAATTTTTGTATTTTTTACCCAAAAAAGAAGAAGAATTGCAAGGATTGTAGCAACAACTAGAGGTAGATTTGTATGTTGTATAAATAGATTTCCTTTTCGAGGTGACAGTAATAGTTGATTTGCAAGCCTTTTGTTGAATGTTTTTTTAAGGTAAATCCAATAATAAATTGTAATTAAATTTAAGAATTATTTATGGAGAGGGCTTTTTATACCCAAAAAAACAGTAATTGTTTTAACTTTACCTTTTTCTGAAATAGTTTTGACAAGGAATAGAAATTGAAAATTTAGTACATAAGTATTATCAATTTTTAAAGTATTTTCTAGATTTTTTTTAGAAATTTAAACTTCTCTGGTTTTTCTTGTAAAATAATTATTCATTTTCTGAATTTTTTGCAATTTTGAATTTTCCGAAAGTTTTTGTTGGAGTTTTTCTGAAATTTTAAACATATTTGATTATTTTTTTGGATTTTTTTCCTATTTGTTGATTTTTATGGAATTTCTTTTTTAGAAATAGTTCTTTTTTTATTTTGGTAAAATGGTACGGAAAAAAATTACAGAACTATTTTAAGAAGAAAAGAAAAATTTAGGGACCAAAATATAACTAACGGGGTCAAATAACATCGTTAATCAAACTTAACTAGAAAATTGGGTGCTTAGGTGTGATTTGGGTTAACGGATAAAAGTTGGGGGGAAAACAGGACTGATGACTGGATTTGTTGGGTGCTGTCTATTTAAAATGAACTAGGACTTGAACTCTGAAAATGGTCCCGTTTATTAAATGACTCAGGTTTGACTCGTCCAAGTTTTAAGTGGGACTAAGCGAGTTCCGTTCCATAATTACTTTTTTCACAAATTTATATATATGCAAATAGTATAAAAAATGTGAGGGGGGAATTCCCCCCTACACCTCTTCACTTACATTCGTTGTTTCATAACACCATGAATCGAACTTATAATTTACCGTTTTTCCCGGTGATAATTAATCAATATTAATATTAACTCCAAAAACAAATACGATTCACGTGAAACTCTCGTGTTGATACACACACACGTGAAATTCACACCATTCACGCATGAATTGCCGACGAATCCAAATGTTCGTAGCATCCCTTCATGCATACATATATATATATATAAGTCAATTCTTTTACTTTTCGTTCTTTTGTTTCCCGAAAAGCAAACCTTCATTTTCCATTCATATATGAATGCTAATTAGATCTAACACTCTCTATTAGCACCAACATCATCGATTTATTTTATGAGTGATTAGTACTATATAAGTACGTATGATTTCTATTATTTTGATTTTTTTTTTAACTTTTCAAATTAGAGGTAGTAGGTAAGTAGTGTAAAGTGAGATTTCTATATTTATGAAAAAATATTAATAATTTATAATCGGAAAGTAATATTTTTAAATTTTTAGCGAGTTAGTATCTTTTTAGGTAAAATGATGTTTGAGATACAAACTATTTTACTAACAAAATTGAACTAATTGATGTGTCAAGATACGATTGAGATTTATCATTTCCTAATTAGGTTATATTATTATCTTTATTTAAGTAATATATATAACATAATAGAGAAAGGATAAACCTTAATTAGCTAGTAAAATATTTCTAATATTATTCCTTTTAGAATATTTGCCCATTTTTGTTCCTTCCACAATTCTTTCATCCAAATAATGTCATTTTAGAGTTGTGTAGTGTGCATTTAACATGAGTAACTTTTTTCCTAATTTTTTTCCTAATGTGTGTTAAGTTGTAAGTTTTGTATAAATTTTAAGTGTTTTATTCAATTTTTGTATGAACACTAATATAGAATGAGTTCAATAATCACGTTAGGAAAAAAAATACAATAAATACATTAACTTACAACATGCTAAAAGAAGTTTAACACAGACTATAAGCAGGGGCGGAGACAAGGGTGAGCTAGGGCGGGCCTTAGCCCACCCAAACTTTTCCAAAAATACCGGTTTAATTCCTTAAGTTTTATAATTTTTAATTAACCCTATTTAATTAACCAAAAATATTATATTTGCCCTCCATTTTTCAATTTTTTTTTTATTATACTCCTTAAATATTTACTTTTTTAATTAATCTTACTTTTACTTATCTAAAAGTTCGATAATTGATCTCAAAAATTTAATTAAAGTTTAGAAATAATTTAAAATTCAAGTTAATTTTCTAATAGTGATAAATAAATCAAAAATTTCAAAATATATTTTATTAGCTTTTATAATTTTCTAAGATGATTCCTACATATTCTATATGTGTCAACTTTTATATTAGAGTGTAAATAAATATAGAAATATAAAAATTATGTAGTTCCTACTTATCAGTCTATCTCTGCATCTAATTTCGCCCCCAAACTATTTTTTCTAGCTCTACCCCTAATTATAAGCATTTCCTATTATAAGTGTAGTTCTTCAAATAAAGTTACACAGTCAGTCAAACTTTACCTTTATTTTTATCACGAATCAAGTATCGTTAGATCATTTTCTAGATAGTTTTTATTTAGCTACTAATTTTTACCCTTAATTATTAAAAATAGATGACTAATGAAAATAATAACTAATGTGTGATTAGTTGGAAGAAAAAATGAACTGCATTATTGTCAAAAAGAAATAATATGTGAAAAATAATTATTTTACCTCATACGAGGTATTTGCTTCGATACAAAGAGAGTACTATTTGAAACCGGATCACAGTACAGTGCACGCACATGCACGCAAACCACCAGCAAAATGAAAAGAAGAGAAAGAAAGGTGTGGACCCTTTACTTGTTGCACAGATGTACACGTGGAAGCCGATGGCTAATGATGTGGGGTCAAGCGGGGACCACTTTCCGTAAAATGCTAAACAACCACTTGTCACGTTATCTTAGTTTCAATCTCATGCTTATCAATTAGTTTTATCTTATGCCCATCAAACAAACACCAAATTGTCTGTTTTTGCAGTGGGGAATGGCTGATAGGAATCTTTGTCCTTTTTTTATGTTCTCTTTCGGTGATTCCAATTAGCGGTAAAAAAACTCTTCAAAAAAATTGGTAAAAACTATTCAAAATAAATATCATTTTGATTTTTATAATCTTAAAACTCGCAATATAAATCCCATAATTTAAAAAATTACAATATAAACATTATAGTTTTTAAATATTTTTTAATAATTAAAAAATTCCAATAAAATAGTAAGAAATGTAACAAAACATGAATTTTGGATAAAAATTGTAACATATATGGTAGAGCATAAGCTAACGAGAAAAATAGTTTCATTTTTCTATTGCAATTTGTTTATTTTTTAATAATTTTATTACTTTTTTATTAATTTCTTTAAATTTTCCAATGAATCGAACTCTTTCGTATTTATTTGGTACATTTTCTCTTTAATTTTTATACAATAATTTTTTTTTGAGATATTTCAAAAGTCTTTCCCAAATTGTAATAATTGCAAATGACATGATTTGCGTGGCTAAATCATATCATGACGTAAGGGCCTAAGTCCATGACTTTATTAAATTATTAATCTTCTAAATGCGTGATTTTTTTTAAACGGATTTGATTAATTGACCTCAGTAAATATAAAAGGCGCGATCGCCTTGAGGTATTTCCCTACCCAAATATTTCCTAAATCGGAAATCAAAATATATTGGCCCAGTTCATGAGCTAGGATATTCATAGTCCGTCTAATGTGCACAAAAAAGCAACTGATAAAAATAGACGTCAACCGTGCCACCTCTTTTAGCACCAACCTCGTATAGTCTAAATGCATGATTTTCAAACACCCTTATAATTATGAATAAAACAAAAAATTAAAAAAACCAAGCATATCCAACAAGTAGTATATTATAATAATATTGGATATAGTCTATAGATATGATAATGGTTGTTTTCCATTATGAAAACAAACACAAAAGCCCATAACTTAGACAACACATCCAATTTTTGTAGGATAACATATATAAATGTAAAATAAGAAAGGAGGGGATGGTATTATATGTTGCGTTCAAATTCATGGAATAGGGAACATTGCCACCTATCTACTAACAACAACCTACCCCAATTGCTCTAACTAATGTGGGTCTTACGTTTTCATCATCAAATCATTGCACAGATCCACAATAAGCTGTCACTTTTTTATTATTTTTTATGGAAAATAAATCAAATTTATAGTGAGAAAAAAAATAAACACCAAAAAGAAATTTAACAAAAAGATATGTTCTTGTATAAAATTGTATTTCAACAGATTAATGCATATCATTTTTATGTTATAGGTTATAGATTCGATTTCTGATATTGTAATGATAAATCAAATTGTTACGAGTCAGGCAGAGTCAGGCAGGAGTGCTTGACTTTACGTTACATACTATGACAATAAATTTAAATTTTAGAGTTGAGTTAATAGCGTTATCAGTTTACATCAATCCATATTTTTTTATTTTTAAATCTAATTCTAAACGAAAAGTCTCACATGACATTAGATTGCAGTTGAATTTACTAAAACTTTATTTTATAACCAAAGTAATGATTTCGAAAGTAAAGCTAGGGCTCCACCAGATTCATGGTAAATAAATAAAAGTATTTGACTAAATTGTATTTTAAAATTATTTCTTGGAAAATATACATGTATATATAAATATGAAAGTAAAAGGAATTGACACCACGCTCAAGAAAATCAATACACCCTATAAAATAAAAGGAGGAAAAAACAGAGAAGATAAAAAAGAGCATAACTTATGATAATTAAAGAACAGAGGTAGACTGGTAGTAACAAAAATGGGTTTAAAATAAATAAATTTCCAGGTTTCTGTTCTTTACTTCTTCTTTTTCTATCCTTTCTTGGTACCCTGCAACTCTGCAAGCCTTTCGCCGTCTTCTGCGCCACTTGCCTCCCTTTCTTCCCTTCCAGTTCTCTTTCTTCCAGTTCCAATACAGTATCTCTTTAAAGATTTCACACTTTTGGTAACTTTTATTATGATTTTGCAATCAAGTTTCCTTTTTTTCTATGCATTTGGATTAGTGTGCTTCGGCTAGCTGAAAAAACTCAGTTTTTTACTCTCCAAAGTTTGTTTTTTTCTGTCTTGTCTGTGATTGAATTTCAATCCTGATTACCGGGTAGAGAGGTTTTTCAGCTGTTCTTCGATCAAAATTTTCTGGGGTTGAAAAATCTGATCTGGGTTTTTGTGGGTTTTAAGTTTAATGATTAGATGAGTGGAAAAACATGAGATTTTTGTCTGTTTGTTTATTTTTAAAAGTGCTTTAAGCAGCTTAATTTAGAGGTTTTGATCTTCTAGCTTTGACTGAGTATTTTATATATTTAAGTAGTTGTAAAGCTTTTCTTTATTTATTGATATCTCAGTGATTACTTGATAAGGACATAAGCATTTGAAAGAAAGATTATATCTGTAAAATTATGTAACTGTTAAAACTTAAAAGGAGTAGTCTTTTTATTTTATTGTATTTTTCACTTGTTGGGACTGTCTTACAGTGGATATGTTTTTTGGTTCTTTTTCCTCCCTTTTTCCCTAACTAGGTTGTATGCTTGTCCTGAAAATGAAACACCTTCTTGGCTCCATATATGCATTTATGTTGGTTCTTTGAACTTGTGCTAGAGTTCAAGACTAGTTATGTCAAGGTACCAATAATGGATAAGTGATTGAATTTGGGTCATTCTGAGAACCAAACATTCACCATGCCTTTGTCTGAGCTATTATATCGAATGGCCAACGAGAAGCTCGATTCTTCTCAAGACAAGAACCCTACATCTGATCTCCCTTTTGTGTAAGTTCAATTCAACATCTTTTTTGCTCAGTATGGCATTTATGTTACTAATATTGGTACCTCACTTTGTCTGAAGCTTGATATGTTTTATCTGTTTGTCTAGTTTCTTCATGTATTGTTTTGTTGTTTGGTGTGTTGCAAAGCAGACCTGAGAACGATTTTGGTGAGCTAGTGTGGGAAAATGGTCAGATTCAGTCAAGTAAAGCTAGAAAGATTCAAACTTCTAACGGCTTGTCATCTCAAACCTTCAAGATTAGAGATAAAGATGGCAACAACAACAACAAAATGGGGAAGTTTGGGACGATGGGGATGGAGCTGAATGCGATACCATCGTCAGTACCTTCTGTTGAAATGGGTTTGGATCAAGATAATGACATGGTACATTGGTTGAATTATCCAATTGTTGAACCTCTACAACATGATTTTTGTTCAGAGTTTTTGCCAGAGTTATCCGGTGTTAACGTGAATGAAAGCTCCTCCCAGAGAAATTTTGCATCACTAGATAGGCAAAATAGTGGTAACCAGTCAATTAGAGACTCCCATACTGTTTCTGGAGACGCGCCAAAGGTTTATTCTGCAGTGGAGGGTGAGGCTACAAGGTCTAGGACTAGTTCTAATCACGTGTATTCATCATCAACAGGGCAATGCCAAGCATCATTTCCATACTTCAGAGCCAGACCTTTGGCAAATAACAGCGATAGTATAAGCAATGGTACCCACCATGCTATTTCTGGGGATTCAGTTCGAGCTCCAGCTTCAGGAAGTTTTTTTCCTAGCTTGAAGATGCCAAAGCAAGTTCCAGGGCCATCTACTAATAACCCCAGTTTGATGAATTTCTCACATTTCACTAGGCCTGTTTCTCTGGTTAAAGCTAATCTTCAGAACATGAGTGTGAAGGTTGGTTCAGGAATATCAAGTGTAGAAAGATTGCAAAGTAAGGATAAAGGCTTAATTACCAGTAGTAGCAATCTTTCTGGATCCCGACTTAATGATTCATGTGTTGGTTTACAAAAGGAAAGAAGCCCTCACTGCCAGCCTGTTGCTTTTTCATCAAAGGTTGATGCTAAGCCTTTGGAGACTCTGCCTGCAGAGGTATCTGTTCCTGCTGAGAGATCTGAGGCTGTGAGCAAGGATGAAGAATCCAGAAATGATATACGCTGTCATCAGAATGCTGACGAAAGCGTAACCAAAGGACTGGTAGATGTTGAAAAGCCCACAGAACCTGTAGTTGCTTGTTCCTCTGTTTGCTCAGGAAACAGCGTGGAGAGAGCTTCTGAAGATCCAGCACAGAATTTGAAAAGAAAACATCGAGACACCGAGGAGTCTGAAGGTCCCAGTGACGTAAGTCAAATATACCACATCCTTTTGTGTTTCTCATTCATCATTACCTCATGCTGCTTTCTTATATGTACAAAGGACTGATTTATGTGCAGGACATTGAAGAGGAATCTGTAGGTGCAAAAAAGGGAGCTAATGCTCAAGTAGGCCTAGGCTCCAAGAGAAGCCGAGCAGCAGAAGTTCATAATTTATCTGAAAGGGTGAGCAAGATTTTGAATCATATGATATGCGCATGAGATGATATGATTGCTTCTCATTGTGTTGTTTTCCATGCTTGTGAATTACAACTTTTTTTCTATTCCACAAGCAGAGGCGAAGGGATCGGATCAATGAGAAGATGCGTGCCCTACAAGAACTCATACCAAACTGCAATAAGGTTGAAAATCTAAATTTTGTTTTTGCTGTTATGAGTGTGTGAAACCCTTATGATGTTACAAAGGATTTAAACCTACAATAAGTATTTGGCCTGACGAAAGTTAAATCCATTTGTCAAGTTTTGTGATTTTTGTGGAAGTCTAAATCAAAAACTCTAATGGATGCATTCAAGGTTTTAGAATTTTAATGGTTTTGTAAGCTGAATACCTTCATCTATACATATTGGAACTCTGTTGAAGTTGAATAAGCCATATATCTAAGAGTTGATAACTTTCTCACTGTAAGGTGGACAAAGCATCAATGCTTGATGAGGCCATTGAGTATTTAAAAACGCTTCAACTTCAAGTACAGGTAAGTCATTGCCATCCAAACACACCGACGTATAATTTTTCTTTCCATTAATCGGCTAACCAAATAGCTTGGTTTGATTGGTCTCCTACTTCATGCAGATTATGTCAATGGGTGCTGGCTTATATATGCCCTCAATGATGTACCCGGGAATGCCTCACATGCATGCAGGTCATATGGCACAATTCTTACCCATGGGTGTCGGAATGGGAATGGGAATGGGATATGGGATTGGCATGCCTGACATGAATGCTGGATCCTCTGGTTGTTCTATGTATCAAGTACCTCCAATGCAAGCAGCACATTTCCCTGGCCCACCAATGCCAGGACCAAGTGCTGTTCCTGGTAGCGGAGGATCTAATCTCCAGCTGTATGGGCTACCTGGTCAAGGATTTCCGATGCCATTTGCACGTGCACCTTTAGTGCCAATGCCTGGAGGGCCTATTCTGAAAACAAACGCTGAACCAAATGCCGGTGGGTTGGTAAGTCATATGAATAATCTGGATTCAGCTCGAGGCTCAAGTTCAAAGGATTCAGTTCAGAACATCAACTCAGAAGTTATGCAGAACAATGTCTCAAGTACTTCCATGAATCGTCAGACATCTAGTCAGGTTTGTTATTTAACATTGTCTACAAGAAAGAAACAATCTTAGATGTGGCTAATAGGGATTTTGTTTCAAACAGGAGCACTTTTTGGTGAGTGTAGTTGGATGGATTGTTTTAGATCTAAGTGTAAATTCAACATGTTTTTTAACTCACTACTAGCCGAAGGCTGACAAAAGCATTCCTAGCAGAGCGACAAGGAAGGTCATGTAAGAAAAGAAAGAAAGAAGACTTCAATGATGTTTTATTTTCCAATCAACCGGTTATATTGTGTCCGAAAGAGAGTTACTTTGGACAGACGTACACGTAGAATGATGTTCAAGAATAAAGATTTAGATAACCTCACATAGAACTATCTTTCCACTCGACATGAGTTGCAGTATGATGCTACTGTGCAGTGTGTGAATGATGTTGAATTTGTGTGTAATGCAGTTGCGAGCATCCGGTGACCGTTTCGAACACACTGCTTCGGTGCAAAGTAATGGCCAAGCATCAGAAGCTATGGAGAATGGAGCTCTGAAGTCAGCCAATAGTGATGCATCTATTAGAGCAACCGGTGAGTATGAATCTAGATTGAGTTTTCATCTGGATTCTTGCCTGAAATTTTTTTTTTCTCTGCTTGGATATGCAGGAGGTTGTGACTGATTGGTAGTTGTGATTCATGTTGATGGAGAGATGATCCGTTCCACTTTCTTCAAAAATCGACTGTGTTGCCTGTTCTCTACCACATTGGGTGCATATATATGCAGGGCGTTGCTCCGGTTGCTTAACGAGGTTCAATTTTGGTGATGATCTGAACAATGGTCTGACGACAGGGCGGCTACAATTTGCACAGGTTTTGGTTGCTGACAAGACTCGAAGATCTTTTTGTTGTATCTGTACGTTAATTACATACAGGAGCTGAGAAAATAACGCGTTTCCTAGGAGCGAGCGAACATCCGAGAAAATATGTATTCGCAGGTTTGTTGTAGGCCTTTCGGTACCGTATAAATTCTTTGAAACTAATGAAATAGTACTCGTTTTTCTATTGTGTAATGGGAACAATGTCTGTGCTTCATAAGATTTGAACCAACCATCCGTGAGCTGGTATGATGAGAATCAAAGAATTCCAAAACAAGATCTTCATAAAGAGATTACAAGTAATAGACATTAAGATGTGATCATGTGTGCGTTCGTAAAATCAATGGGGTCCACTTCAGGTTGGTGGACCGTGGAGCCACTCCTGTAATTACAACAATGTAATTATGAATGTCCATCCCCATATTACTAGTGTTAATTTTCTCTATGATTATTATTTTCTGTTTTCAATACATCGGGTATCTTCTGCTCTTAGGTAAGGATGTTTTTTTTCCATAAACAGATTGAGTATATTAAGACATACATAAAATGTATGTATACTGAACGGAAAAAATTAAACTAAAAGTCGTCAGTTAAAATGAGCCCCAAAATCTATACTTTTGTAATTTCTGAAAAATAAGAAAATTTAATTTTGTAAACGCAGAAATTTCTAGAGTCCAATTTTACAAATGTAGAAACTCGAGGGGTACAATGTAAAACGGGGAACCCTATGCTCCAAAAGTACCAACGTAGGAATTCCTATGATTATTAAGCCAGTTTATTGGGCAGGACAGAAGACAAGTCACACCTTAACAAGGAACAACATATGAATTATATTCATCGGATATCATCCAAAACCCACATGTTGAAATCACTCTTCAGGTTGTTAGTTTCTGACAATAATACCGCCACAGTCCCACCCATCTCAAGAATCTCCTAACCACAGCCGTCAAGACCAAATTCCGCAAAAATGCAACCCAAATTCACACCCAAATCATCGTCAATGGCTACACTTCCCCCCCTCTTCTCTTCAACAGCCTCCTCAACTTGTACTCCAAGTGTGCCTTCATCAATCAGTCCCTTCTCTTATTCTCCACCACCCACAATGTCTCCAAAAATGTTGTCACTTGGACTTCCCTCATCACCCAACTTTCCCATTCCAGTAAACCCTTCAAAGCTTTGATCCTTTTCAAGCAAATGAGGTCCTCTGCCATATACCCAAACTATTTTACTTTCTCTGCAGTGTTACCCGCTTGTGCGGTGAGTTTGGTCGTTGAGCACGGAGAACAGATGCATTGCTTGATTTTGAAACATGGGGTTGACTCTGATTTGTTCGTTGGGAGTGCATTGCTTGATATGTATGCATAGTGTGGTTACGTAGGGTCTACCATGAAGGTGTTTGATGATATGCCTAGTAGGAACCTTGTTTATTGGAATTCAATGATAGTTGGGTTCCTGCTAAACAGGTTCTACGATATGGCACTTGTCTTCTTTAGGGAAGTTGTTAGAGAGGAATCTGTTAGTCCTGATCAAGTGAGTTTTTCAAGTGCGTTGAGCGCTTGTGCTAATATGGGGGTGTTGAAATTCGGGAGACAAGTTCATGGGTTTGTGGTTAAGCGTGCTTTCATAAATTTATCTTATGTTAGCAATTCCCTAATGGATATGTACTGTAAGTGTGGATTCTTTGATGATGCTGTAATGTTGTTTGAAACTGTAGGAGAAAGAGATATTGTTGCTTGGAATGTTATAATAATGGGGTGTGTCCATTCTGACAAGCTTGAACAAGCTTGCCGTCATTTCTTGGCGATGCAGAGAGGAGCAATATTGCCCGATGAGGCAACTTACTCTTCTCTTCTCTTCTCCATGCTTTTGCTAGTTTTGCGACACTCAATCAAGGCAGTTTGATACATAGCCAAGTGATAAAATGTGGATTTTTGAAGAATGCTTGTCAGCGGTTCTTTGATTACTATGTATGCAAAATGTGGAAGCATGGTCAATTCCTTCCGGGTTTTCGAAGAGATTGAGAATCGAAACATAGTTTCCTGGACAGCAATGATCGCAGCTTGCCAGCAGCATGGCTGTGCAAATCAAGCTATTCAACTTTTTGATGAAATGCTGGGGAGTGGGATAAAACCTGATCACATTGTGTATGTCTGTGTTATCTCAGCTTGTAGCCATACAGGACGCATTGAAGATGGACATGCATACTTCAATTCCATGGAAGAGGTGTATGGTATAAGCCGTCACCTGGAACACTATGCTTGCATGGTTGACTTGCTTGGTCGCTCTGGTCGATTGACTGAACTAGAAAGTATGTCGAATCAATGCCTATCAAACCAGACCCATCAATCTGGGGTGCGTTATTTGGGGCTTGTGCAAATTATTGTAATCTTGAAATAGGTAGGGAAGTTGCTGAGAAGCTTTTTAAGTTGGAACCAGACAATGCAGGAAACTATGTTATGCTTTCTAAATTGTATGCACGTAATGGACTGTTGAAGGAAGCTGGTGGGATAAGGAGATTGATGAGGATCAGAGGGGTTAGAAAGGGACCTGGATGTAGCTGGGTTGACATCAGGAACTCAACTTTTGTGTTTACTGCCAATGATAGATCGCATCCGAGAACAGATGAGATTTATGAGTTGTTGGGGGAATTGGAGGACTTGGTGAAGAAGAAAGGATATGTAGCTGACACCCAGTATGCAATTAACAGTGCAGAAGGCTACAAGGAGGAGAGCTTGTGGTTTCACAGAGAGAAACTAGCCCTTGCGTTTGCACTTCTAGCACTTCCTACTAGGGCTCCAATCCGCATAATGAAGAATCAGAATTTGCGGTGATTGTCATGTAGTTATGAAGTTTGCTTCAGAGATTTATGATAGAGAGATCATTGTACGGGACATCAACCGGTTTCACCGATTCAGTAATGGTTTGTGTTCCTGTGGAGATTTCTGGTGAATTATTTTTAACAACAGAAATTTATTTTTGGGCTTGTTCAATTCCCATAAACGTTATTTAGATTGAGCGGGCATTTTTACCTCAGTTATTATTAATTCTTTGTGGATTACTTACCTGCTGAGTTCTTAACTGAATCATCTGGAGTCACAGTAAATGAACCTACCTCCGAAGGCAACATTGCATCCTTTGATGAGTAAAATTGAGTTTAAAAGATCCATTTGATTATTTGTTCAAGTACAGGTAAATTTTTAAAATCTCTGGTTTATTCATTTATGTATCTATTTTCTTTATATAAGTCCATAATTGAATTACTGGGTTGACTATTCACTAACTTCATGAAGATTATGTGTGGGCTGGTTTTGTATGCCGTCAACAATTTAACTCCTAGGAATGGCTCGCTGGGCATTGGCAATGTAACATGTCTTACCCCATTGGTGATGGACGGTGAATGACCATGAAATGTGTGATACTTGTGTCGGAGATGAATGGTGGTTCTTCTGGTTGCTGAATTCACCTTCTGCTTTATGTGTGTGAAGCACATTGCCTACCAATTTGCGGTCAAGTACTTCGCTCGGGGTGGGGATTATAATTCTCAGTTGTTCGAGCTATCTGATAACAGACTTCCAACCCTATTCGCATATGACCCTTAATACTAATATCTGGAGGGCCAATTCAGAAAGCAAGCATGGGGTTAAATGCTTGGGGGTCGTGGTCCCATGGACGATTGAATTCAGCTCATCCAACCTCTATTATCAGAATCTAGTCAGGAACAAATAGCCACGCTGCCAGTAGCTTGATGAATCAACGTGTAGTCAGGTTTGTCAATTCTTTGTCATTGCATTTTCTATTGCCCCATAATGATTTTCTACAACTCCGTTTTTCCTTAATTTAAAATGGCTTATTCAGTTGAGTATTATTATATGAATTGTGCTCCTTAGTTAAAACTTCTAACGTTCTTACCTGACATTGACATTGCCATAAGTCCATTCCAACACCATGCGCCATAAAAACCAGACTCAGAAAATGTCCAAAACATTAGAAAGATACATATGACTCTGGAGCATGGTCAGAATACTTAAGTGATCAGTTTAAGCACTCAAAAGTTTAAAGAAGTTATGGATTTTTAATTCCAAGATATTTTCGTTTAGAAGAGATCCTAATTGAAAAAGCGAAAAAGGTTTAAGTATTTCTTTATGAAAAAGCGAAAAAGGTTAAGTATTTCTTTATTTCTAAAAGAGAATTGTGCACACCTGTTAAGCACTTGAGTTTTCTTTATAGAAGATGCCATGTTAAAGGTTGTCTTCCTCTGTCTAGAGATACCCATGTCACAAGTCTACAGACTGGTGAAGTCCCTACCGAATAATATTCTAATAACCAGCCAGCTCACTGAAACAAAAAGAATCTGGAAACCATCCGAGTCCACAGAAGCTTTTCCCAAACTACTTGTTCAGTATGGAAAAGAAAAAGAAACTGAAATCTGATATGCAGAGAGTGGCATTTTGTTTTTCGTATTACAATTAATTAAGGAATCATTCTTGTTTTTATAAAAATACACAAACAATATCACTATGAATAAAGAGTACATATTTGTGATGCAACACTAACAACTATAACATGTACCAAACTTTTCTAGTCATCACATTCACACCAACAAACAACTACCACCAAACAAACAACAATACATACAAGCCGAAAAGAATAGGGTGATGAACAATGAACAAAATAAAGAAGAAAATATGAGGGAAAAAATGTCTTTTTACACAACCAAACATATATTTCCACAACGTAAAATGCCTCCTCTGGAATTTGTGCGAAGTTTTCGATTCCCATCCAATTATTTGATGGTATCAGACGAGGGAGTTTTTGAACCTGGAGATTTCCCAACAATGGCTTTCTTTGCCTTCACAAGTGACTGTTTCACCTTTGATAAAATGTTATTTGATTGCTTCTTTGCCGCAACTTCTTTGGACGCCACTTCAGTTATTTTTGGATCATCACCATCCTCGACCTTTTCTTTCACTAGCTTGTCTTCATTGGATTTTTCACTTTCTGGTTCTTTTGCTTCTGGTCCAGAATCTCGGGACTCTTTAACTAGGTCATTAGCAGTTGTAGTAGTGGCTTCATCCAGCTTTCCCTCGATGTCTCCATTTTTCTCGGGCTCAACTAATGCAGCTGTCTCCTCTTTTATGTTCTCTGCAACTGCTTCAACTGCTTCAGTAACTTCAGCATTTGAAACAGCATTGGTGGCATCTTCCACTATTTTGGGCTGAACTAATTCTTCATTTGGCACATCTCTCTCTTCAATCTTGCCTTCATTTGTGATGGTGCTTCTCTCTTTCTCAACTCCAGCCTTTCCTGTTTCAACCGCCAACTCTTTTGATGATACTTCAACTGTATCAGGCGCATCAATTTCCTTCTTTTTGTCCTCTATACTGGTATTTACTGCAACATCAGGAAGAGAAGATTCTCCTTCTGAGCTTAAAATCTCAGTAACCTTTTCATCCTTCACATTTTCACTCTCAGTACTTTGCTCAACAACTTCAGTATGGTCGTCTGGTTTCAGTTCAACCTCAGGTTCAAAGGATTCTGGTTTTGCATCTGTTGGCTCAGCCTCAATTGGTGTAGCTGCTTCAGGTTTTCCCTCAGGTTTCACCTGAACTTCAGGACTTACTGCATCTACATCTGGTGTTGCATCTTTTTTCTCATCATCAACTTGTTCAGTCACTTGAGCCTGCTCCTCAAGTTTCACCGGAACTTCAGTAGCTACTGATTCTGTTTTTTCATCCTCTTTCTCTGTCTCAACTTGTTTAGCTTGTTCCTCAATTTTCACCTGAACTTCTGGAGCTGCTGCTTCTGGTTCTTCAATTTGTTTAGTGACCTCAGATGGTTCCTCTGGTTTCACGTCGACCTCAGGAACTACTGGTTTTGTCACGTCAGCTTCTCTGGACAGTATTTCTGAGGCTTCGGTATCTTTTACCGGAACTGCTTCTGATTCTTTGATAGGATGAACCACTGAGGACTCTAGTGTTTTCTCCGTTTCTTCCGGTGATTGCTCCTCTTGTGTCTCAACTTTCTCAGTACCTTCAGATTGTTCTTTTGCGGGGAGAACTGGTTCCGGGTTTTCAACTTCTTGAGCCACTGCTCCCGAATCTTCTTGGATGTTTTCTAGGGCAACTGCTTCTGATTTGATAGGAAGCACTTCCGTTTTCTCATCTTGCCTCTCCGTTGCTTCAACCAGTTCTGGTGTTTTCACCTCAAATTCAGGAACTACCGACACTAGTTCATCAACTTCTTTAGATGGTGCTGAATTGTCCGAATCTTTTATCTCAATAGATTCTTCAGATTGCTCCGTTGCTTTTTCGATGACTTCGTCAGAAGGTTGAGGAACATCATCATCAGCCGCCTTTGGCTGATCATGTTGCTCTTCTTCCGTTTTAGTGGAGTCCAGAGCAGGTTCTGCTACTTGTTCCTGAACACTTGGCGCGATGGAATCAGGAATCGACGAGTCCTTTCCCACCACATCTTTAACTTCAACCGGAAGAACATCATCATCGACCTTCTTCGTAACCTCTGTCTGCTCATCTGGTTTAGGTGGCAGGATTGGTTCCATTGTGAGTTCCACTGCTCCACTCGTGTCGGCCGAAACAACTGTTTCTCCTTCTACAATAATAGCCTTCACTTCTTCAATCACCTTGCTCTCAATTTTCTGAAATAAGTGTAAAGAATGACTAATTGTACAGTATAGCAAGTTCTGATCTTTAAATATTAATTATTTTTCCATCAAATTTATGGAAAAATCTCATTAAAGCTTCAATCTTTATCATTTCCAACTAATTAAATAGCATATACAATTAAGAAAAACAGAATATGGTACCAAAAATTCCAAGCAAACAACTCAAAACAAAATTTATTCTACAGACGCCAACAAACGAAGATCAAATTCAAACATGGGTAGTGAAGGCATTAAAAGATATAAACCAGCTAGAAAAGTAAAAGAAGTATACTTGATCACTGATGCATACCTGCTCATCAGTCGTGGTAGTAGCCATGGAGTTTTTTGTGGATAGGGAGAGAGATCCTTCAAGAACAAGTTGATGAGAGACTTTTTTTTGTGAGTGAAAAAGGAAATAAATGGCAATTATCTTGGGAAAAAAGAACACAAAAAAGACTAACAGTGACTATAGCAAACAAAGGAACTAGTAGTGTGTGACAGACTGTACCTCGCATGATCAATGCAAAAGAAAATTAAAAAATTGTATGATTAGGATAGCATAATGTTTTTTTTATTATTATTATACGTGAATTTGAGATTCAAATTTAAATTCGATTAGTTTCATCGGCCAACATGATGTTGGTATCGATCCCACAAAATTATTTATAAGAAAAAAAAAATAGAAACAAAGAATGGGTTGGAATTTGGATAGATAAATTATTAAAATTAAAGTAAGAGAATCTTCCCTCTTGGACAGCAGACAAAGTTCAAAGGGGACCAGAAAATCCCTTTCACTTCGGTAACTTAACGGTCAGACCTCTTAAAATATCGTCAACTTCACTATTTTTTTAATCCATTGGGCCTCTCTAGAGAGAAGACCAGGCCCAGTGTGAGATTCTTGGGCCCTATGTTCTAAGCCTATTTCAAATATAGGGCCTGCTCTGCTGGGCCGAAATGGGTGGTGGAGTTTTTTTAGTCTTGAGGAAATTGTGTGGTGTAGTTTTCATCCTGGCCCAAAGACTAAAAAAACATAGATTTGATGATTTTGTACTGGTTTCATTGAGTGTTTCTACTTTTTGTGAGACAGATTGGACAACCCTAATCAATATCTGTTTCTGCAATTGCATCATCCGATTAGGGTTTTAAGTTTGAGCCACAAAATTCTATTGGCACTCCATTTTTTGAGACCCCCCCACCCCCACACATCAAAATGTCAAACCAGAAGCAGTACAATTAGAATTTAGAGGCATGAAAGAACATTATCAAAGATGAAAACAAGTAATGATGTTAATGTGGCAAGAAAGTTGACCATCATTTCCCACCATTAAGCTAAAGCTAAAGCAAATACTATGTCATTGTGCAAATACGGGACATTTCAACTAGACAAGGTATTCATGGAGTGACTCGAGTACTGTAGATAGCCTGCATGCTTCTAATTAATCATATCTTAACACTAAGAGTAAGTTTAGCTAAGTAATGATTGTTAATGAGATGTTAAGCTTCCATTTAGGGTAATCAAAGTCATGATAGAGACTTTCATGTTATTGTCATCATTATTTTTGTAGCCTTGACATGACAAGAGATGTGGAAGGTTTTAATTAGTTGTGAGTTAAATGAAAAAAGCTTAGTATTAGAGATCATCATCCATGTGCTTATGTTCCCAATCCAAACTAGTTGTCATTAATGGGTCAATCAACAATAATAATCATAGTAATAATGCATATTAAGGTCATCTCATCAGAATGACATCATTTCTAGATCAATCCTATTACTTTCCCATGTCTAAGGGCAAAACCAGTGGAATATGTTTCCTACAAACTCATATCAGATCATAATTTTAGCAGAAAAGTTTCCTGGTTTTTTCCAAACCTAGTGGTTTAACCTTTTGTTTTTTGTCTTAACAGTTAGGAGTGACTCGAGTACTCTTAGTAGTCACTAGCTTGCATATGATCCAAGACTAGCTACTCTTTCTGGACAAGTCCAATGCTTCTGCCAAAGTAGTCTCTACACTAGGGTTAGGTTGCTTCCTTTGGTATAAACTGTGTATATAGGATGGTTGGCTGAACCGAAACACGGTTCGGTTCGATTTTAACAACTATAATCATCAAAACCAACCAAATCACAATTTGGTCAGGTTTTAATAACTATAGTCATCAGAAACTAATCGCGGTTTGGTATGGTTTTGATGACTATGGTGTATGGGATAGTCATCATCAGAACCGAGTTCAGGTTCGGTGCAGTTTTTTGATTTTTTATAACTATGCTATACAGTAGGACAGGTTTAGCAACCTAGGAAACCCTCCAGAGGCAGAGGAATCATAGTACTCCATTACTAGTCACTTAATTTGTTTTGCATCTTTTTTAACTGCTCCATTAACTAATGCTCTCAGATTAAAAGCAGAATAAGCCTGCAGAATTAGGATGGGATGTTGTTGGAATCTTTTTTATTTATTTATGGTGGTTAAATCAGATGGATCCAGGCTTATTTAAACAAGAACATAGGTACCAGGAAAGGAAAAGAAAGCTATTAATGTGGATAATTATGGTTGTAAGGACCTGGTAATGAGTGTGGTTTCCATTATTTAGAGGGGTAACATACTAACTTGTCAATTAGTTGTCTGTCTTAGTTGCCGTTTGGTGTTATGGTTCTACTTGAAAAAGTCATTTTCCAAGTAGAAAATCAGCCCCAAGGTGTTTGGTTACGCCATTTCAAACGGAGCTTCTTGAGAAGAGATTCTTGCAAACAAGCAAAATTGCCATTTCTGGTACTGGTGGGATTTGCTCCAGTGGCCAAAATCAGATTTTGGCCAAAACACGCGAAGGAGTTTCTACTGTTGAGAGTTTAATGAAACTCTCAGAAACCCAATTTTGCCCTCTTCGATTTCGTTGCAGCCGTTCCTTCTTCTCTTCTCATTCATGCCTTCTTCATTGCTTCTTCGTTGCAGCCATTCCTTCTTCTTCTTCTTGTTTTTTTGTTTGGTGATATGGGTTTGTATATTATATGTGTATTGAATGCTTTTTATTTGTTGGATTGTTGTTGTATTGACTTGTTGGATGCTTCTGTGAGGGATTGAGGATTTTTGGATCTGGATGGTTTTGCGGGAAAGGGAAAAGAGATGAAGAAGATGGCTAAATGAGGAAAAAAACATGACCGTTGGATGGGTCTTGCCAAAAAGGTAAGATGATCCAACGGTGAGGATGAGAGTGGGAAGGAAAAAAGAATATAATTATTTAATTGGTTCGAGTTATTGGTACGAGTAGTCTCGCAAAAAATAAATATAAATCCGAATGGAAAATACCGAAAGGATTAATAAAATGAAATAAACTAAATGATACGCGTTAAAAATGTAAAATGTGACAACGGATGGAAATGTTCGATCTACGGTTCGAGAAATTTTATTCGAAATAGAAAAAAATCGAACGAAAAAATACTTAAAATACGGGAAAAAAGGGGTAAAAATTGAAGAAGGTATTAATAATTTATGGTATTAATAACTTAAATTTTTTATGGTATTAATAAGTTTAATTTATTTATAATATTAGATAAATATTAGGTGGTAAATATTAGATTATAAATAAATTGATTAAAAATATATATAAAGATACTAAAAAAATTAATTATAACACTTAAAATGAATTGTGCCCTTTATGGTCATTTTATATTCAAACCATAGTTTTAAATCAGTTTTTACCAAACACCAAAAACAGCTTTTCATTTCCCCACAGAACTTTTAATAAAAAATTACCAAACAGCATACTCCTTTTTCCAGAAATCATTTTTACACAGAACTTTTTCCCACAGAACTTTTTCAACTAGAACCGGAACGCCAAACAGACCCTTAGAATAAAACTTAAGAACAGGTGGCAAATTTTGAGAATAATGCAAATTATGTTCCTCCTTCATTTCAAATGATCTTTTGATTAAAATCATGAATTTCTACCATCTTATTTCCCATCAAAGTCAAGATCATGCTCACCTAATTATTATTTTTATACCTTTTTTCCTTCTTTTTTTCCCCTCTAATTAGTTAAAATGATGAACATTTATTCCAAAACTCAATTCCTTAACCTTAAGTTAGAATTCACCAAAAATTAATTAAAAAATGGAGCGCCAGCAAACAACGAATGAATTAGATATTTTTCGCCCCTAAAAATTATTTATAGTGAAATTGAGCCTATCTTTTAAGTTTGACATCACACATAATAGATATTACTATTAGTGAAGTCCCACAAGTTTGTTTCTTTTCATTTTTCAAAATCAATGTGTTGCATGCTACAGATATGAAGCATAGGGGACCCAAAGGGGGGCAACAATTAGAGGGCTAATGACCTAAAAGGAATCTTAACTTAGGGCTACACAAACACACATCAAATCTTTAAAATCTTGATTTTGGATTAGATTACATTATAATTGCTCAAACCCATTGTATGGCTGCAATTAATTAGAGAGCATTTCTTGTTAATACCATTCATTTGTAGTAATTCTTGTCCTCGTCGCGCCACCGACGGAAAAAAAAAAACTTCTTAATTCAAAATTAAATCGCCAATTAACCCTTTCTTATCGGCTTGATTGGCATATCATTCAGTGACCCTAGAAGGGTTAAATTATATCGAAGACTTTTTATTTAGTCGGAAATAATATATTGGGTCTCTATTATATTTTTGACACATTGAATCTCTCTATTTTTATTCTAGTGATACTTAAGGTTTTTCATACTGATGTGGCAGACCACCTCACCATTAAATAATATTTTTTTCCGTCACCTCATATCCAACGTCACTTGCCATATTTTTTTAATTTTTGTCTAATATTGAGAAGAAGTAAAATGATGCCTCTTGCCACTTAAAAATTCAATATGTTTGATAGTAAAATAGTCACCATTGTTTTTATCTAATTAAACTTAGTTAATGAATTATATAAGAGATTTGTATCTAAATTCCAACTAATAACTAGTTTAATTTCATAAAGTGTTTTTCAATTTTAAACGGCTTGTAAATGAATGTTAGACTTAGGTGTCGAATCTTAAATGGGAGCGGGTCCCATCATTTTAAGACAAAAAAAATATATATAATTTTCAGAAATTCAAATTCGAAAGTAACGTGTTATACGAGGTAATAAAATAATATTCCATCCGTTCAAAAATAATTATCATTTTTCTACTGAAAGTTATTGTACATTTTATTTAACTTTTTAGTGTTTGTTTTATTAAAGTTATTGTTTAAAAATGACAATTAAAAGTGTCCAGAAGGAGTATTATTTAACGGTGAGGTGGATTGTCACATCAGCATGAAAAATTTCAAGCGTTACTAGGGTTAGAATAAAGAGACTCAATGTGTCAGAGACACAATGTGTCATTTTCAGCTAAGTAGAGAGACACACGGTGTAATTTAACTCTTCTAAATATATATATTTTTTTATTTATTTATTTTGGATGTATAATACAAGTTGCATGCAAATATAATATACAAATAGTACTAATTCTAGGTAAAAAAATTAAATAAAAATGCCAGCAAAGAGTAGCAAATGATTAGGAAATAAAGCACAAGAACAAAAAAACAATATAATAAACACATAGCAAACGGAGAAAACGGTTGACTTCATACAGTACAACAACAGCTCATATGGCCGCTATAAGATAAGCGTACGAGTGCATGATGAGGTATGGAGATTACTTTACAAGCATCTTTTCAAGCTTTTTGATTTCGGGCGTTGGTTTTGGTATCCTAATTCTAAAAAATAACCAATAAGTACTCGCTCCGTTCTCAAATAATTGACTTTTAAATTTAAAATAATAAATTTTGAATTCCATTTTTTACTGTAGTTTTTAATTTATCCAGTTTTTTATAATATAATTACAATAATATTATTATACCAAATTAATTAATTGGGTAAACAAATTAAAACATAGAACAAAATTTATAATTATAACTCAAAACGACAGTTATTTGAGAACGGAGGAGGGAGTATATTTAATAATCTCCAGTTGGGTCTTTGAATGAGGACATTTGAATTTTGATTGCTGGAAATGAAGGAATGTTCATAAGGTAAGAACAAGAAGACAGGCAGGCTATCAAAGAAAATTGTAAACATAAATTAAACTTGATTAGCATTAATAATTATTAAACGTGTTTAAGGAATACAATTGAAAAATTCTGTTTTTTTTTATAAAAAAGTAAAAAAATATTAAAAGGAAGACCTTACTGGTTTGGCCCTTTCATGGGGCACAGAATACTTTTGTCATCTATAATGACAGTACATATAAAATGATTAACAACTTGAAGATATGTAATCAAATAAATTAAATTATGAACCCATTTTTTATAATTTATCTATATTAATGTTTAATCAAACATTTATTCTCCCCCTAGCTAGTACTTGTTTTTCTTTTGGAATCTCATTTTTATTCTAAGATACTTAATTCAAAATTTAAACAAGTTAAGCTAGTTTGATTTTTCGACCATCCGAATTAAGTTTCTAACAAGTTATGTTTCGATTGATAAAAGACTCGGTCATCCGAATTTTTGAAATTATGAGAAAAAAAGTGGACGAAGAAGGTTACATTTCTAAAGTTAGTTGGATTCTCGTTATAAATGACTTGTTTATCTTTTAAAGAAAATATAGAGTCGTCCTCTTTTAAAACTCGAGAATTCTCGACCGAGATTAATTTTCAGTCTGATGAAAAAACTAAACCTTCCGATTCACATTTTTCCCCATAATTTTTCTTAAAATAAAAAACAAAATAAAAACCATGATTACGTTCTTGGGTATGTATGCATGCCCTATCCAACAAAAACGTATGCGTTAGCTTCCTTTCTACAAAGAATGAAAATGGTAGAAAAAAGGGAATCGTGCTCAACTAATCCATTCCACAGCAGCTCATTAAATGGCGTTTTCCTATTAATAATTGCTACATTAAGTATACTTAATTGTTGCTAATTAATAATTAATTTATACAAAATTTTGTCCGTATTCAAGTATCAGAAATATATGGTCATCTTCCAATGCAGGACAACTACATTATTGTGAAAAATACATATATTATACTACAAGAGTGCACCAGTAGTTTACTTCTATTATTTCTTTTGGTTTTAGCATTGTGCACAACCATAGCACTTCTTTCATAAAGTCAGAAATTGAATCAGGAAAAAAAGAAACATAATTTCAAAATTTGTGGAGATAGGTTCTTGATTTTGAAAACTTTGCAAAACAATCTTGAATTTGGAAAATTAGCTAAAAAGAAAGATAAAGTAGGTGTTAGCCAAAAGGTGCAAGAAAAGAAAGAAAGTATATGTGAATTGTTATTACAAAAGAGAGTCGTTGCTTTAATTTTTATATATAAAGTAATTATTTCTTAAGAAGTGTACACATATAGAATTTCAAATGAGCCGAGTAGTTCGCTACCCGCTTGAGACTTGGGTTGAAAATCAACGCCAATACAATTAGGTTCATGAGTCAGGCTCAAATTCATTTACAAGCTCATCTTTGTCATGAATTGAACTTTAGTTTTGTAAAGTTCAATTCGTTAGGCTCATGAGATGACTCGTTTAAGTTTGTTTATAGGTTTGCGAGCTAAGTTTATTATTTATCTAGATTTAAGCTTATGAATCGGCTGGCATATTAAGCGAAGCATATAGTTAATTATTTTAATTTTGATTATATTATACTAATTTGGAACAAGATTTAACAAGCCAATTAACAAGTCAACGCAAATATATCAAAGTTAATTAAATTTAATGAGTAAAAGCTCATTCTGGCTCATTTAGTAAAAAGAAAAAATCAAACTCGAATCAAGCTTAAGTCTAAAGAAAAATAAATAAATCAAGCCTAAGTCTTCTTATTTAGACTCGAACAAACTTGAACCGAACTTGAGCTTTTTTAAATTTTACGAATCTAGCTTGAGCCGACCCAGACTCGGCTAGACTAAACTTATTGATATGTATCCGACCTAAATAAGAATTAATTTTAAGTGTTATGTTAGCAATAAATCTAATGGTTAAAGCAAAAGTCTCGATTTTTTTCACATGCAGAAGGAAAAAAAGGTAGCTGAGAGTAGGAAAAAGGAAAGAGCAGAGAATTCATAGTTTTATAGATATGCAGCTGCAGTTGTCCTTTGATTTATTGCACAGAATAACTATATCTGCTCATCTTATCCAATAAAGGCTATTTCTTGCTTTCAAAAACTTTTCCCTTGATTAGTTATAGTTGCCAATATTGCATTAGGAATCTTTTGGTAGCCCTTGGTTAAAAATAGGGTATTACTTAAAACTGAGTACAAAACTAAAAAGTTGCTGAAATCCAATTGAAATTATGTGTGAATTTTCATTTTTGGTCCGGACGATAAGTATTTTTAAATTTACTAGTCCTGAGATCTGATCTTGTTCGTACTGCGTTAACCAATGAAGGATAAAGTATTACTAATAGGTTATTTCTTCTGACACAGACGGATTAAACCTGTTGTGACTTCTTATTTAAGAGATGAGAATATCGTTAAACTACTTACACGAACCGCGTGTCTTTTAATTCAGATGATTTTGACTCTATCTTGGTCACTCATAAAAAAAGAACTTCATTTGGGTTGCTCATGATCATAACAGAAACACTTATGGTCTTCTAGAAGTAGGTGATTTCTGTACAGATATTGACATTTTTCCAGAATTTGCAGAAACAGTGGAAACATTTGAGTAGTAATCATTGTAAATGAAGAAATGGTTAACAACCCAGAAAAAGAAAAGTGACAGTAAATTTCATAACAAACTTGATTGCAATTGCAATGACCTCAAGTTTTAACTGCCTTATTATGAGCTAAGAATCTGCTAAAAACAAAAGAATTTGATGGCAAATTAAAAGGGTATAGTCAAATTATTGGCAGTCCCATGCACTTCTTCAGTTATTCTGCTACAAAATGCCACCAGTAGCATCGGGACCGTCCATGGATGATGGAACCCACCTACAAAGTGGCCTCAGATGCTGACATGGAACACCCGGTTAAAAAAATGATGTAACGCCCGAATTCGAACATGAGACCTAATCCTTTTTATTTTATAGAAAGTATCATTATAAGCTTGTTAGAATAAAGAAAAGATTACAAGATTCGAACCTAAAATCTAGCTCTCTTTACTTTATAGGAAATACCATCGAGTTCTTATAAGCTCATTAGAATAAATAAAAAAATTAGGAGATTCGAACTTAAAATCTTGTCTTTTTTATTTTGCAGAAAGTACTACTGAACTATAAGTTCGTGAGAAAGAAAAAAGGATTGATTTAAGTACTGAAAAAATCATTGTATAAAACTGAAACCACAATCTTAAATCACCTTCTTGAATGTGACTTTTCTCGTTCAAGCTCCTCCTATTAATTTGATTCCCTACCAGGCGGTCACTTCATTTTCTCAAAACTCCTATCACCTCTCTCTCTCTCTTGCCCACTTCTTAGAAATCCTCTAAATTTCTTTTTCTTTTTCAAAACTATTTTCTTTTCTTCTACTGTTTACTTCTGCTGACATAGAACTTGAAGTCACTTTTTTCAAAAAAGTTTCTTTTGCACACATTGCACTCTACTTATGGGGAGGCATTCTTGCTGCTACAAGCAGCAGCTGAGGAAAGGGCTTTGGTCACCTGAGGAAGATGAGAAACTTTTGAATTATATCACCAAACATGGCCATGGATGTTGGAGTTCTGTCCCCAAATTAGCTGGTACAAATTACAAATTACAAATTACAAATTAAAATAGTATATTATACCTTTTTTTTACTCTCTTTTTCTTTCATTCAAGCAATAATGCAGAACAAAAATGGTGTCAGAATTTACCAACTTTTTTTCTTTCTGCAACTATTTTTTGTTGTTGTTGCAGGTTTGCAGAGGTGTGGAAAAAGCTGCAGGTTAAGGTGGATTAATTACTTAAGGCCTGATTTGAAGAGAGGGGCATTTTCACAGCAGGAAGAGAATTTGATCATTGAACTCCATGCAGTTCTTGGCAACAGGTAAAAGATTTTTCAATTATGTTCGCCTCTCACCTCCGTCTATAAAAAAAAACCTTTCGGATTCAATTCTGTTTCCATCACTCTGGTTTTGACCATAAAGATTGCATTTTTCTTTTGTTTTCATGATTAGATGGTCTCAAATTGCTGCACAGTTGCCCGGGCGAACCGACAATGAGATTAAGAACTTATGGAATTCCTGCATCAAGAAGAAGCTGAGGCAGAGAGGCATTGACCCAAACACTCATAAACCCTTATTGGAGGTTGAAAATGAGAAGGAGAAACAACAACCTTCTTCTCCTGATAATAAACCCTCTTCTATATCCAAGGAATTAAGCCTTTCCGATATCGGAAATCTAAAACCCCCATCACTCCCATCTTCAACTCCTAAGATCACCACCAATACCACCAAGAACAACAACGCGCCACCGACACCAGAATTCTCCACCTCAAGCTGCAGGACTACTTCAGATATGGCAGCCGGGTATTTCCCTTTCCAGAAATTGGATTACAAGCATAGTATCAGGACTAATAACAACCTCTGCTTCAACCCCAATTCCTCGTCTTCTTCCGATATCATTTCGGACTATAATTCGCTGCAATCCATCTCAACAACATCAATGTTCCAAACCCCAATTCGCGTAAAGCCTTCGGTGAATCTCCACCCGAATAGTAGTAACAACAGTAATCCTTCTGCCAGCTCTTGTGAGGTAAATAATGTGCAGAATTGGGGTAGAAGCAGTTTCAGTAGCAGCAATTCAAGCAGCAACAACAGTATTGAATTGCAAGGAACTACTGGTTTCTTTGACGGCAATATTGGCTTCTCTTGGGGGCTAACAGATTGCGGAAAATCGAGCGCGGAGAATGATACAGAAGAGATCAAATGGTCAGAATATCTGAATTCTCCATTCCTTTTTGGAAATGCGGTACAAAACAACAACAACAACAACCAAACTTCTTCTCAACCATTACTGTACAGTAGTACTGAGATTAAACCAGAAACACACTTCTTTACAGAAGGGTTAAGTGCAAATTGGCAAGCAAACCAGCTCCAACAATCCGCACAGCCGCCGGACATGTACACCAAAGATCTTCAAAGACTTGCAGTTGCATTTGGTCAAGCACTTTAGCTTGTTTTCTTTTTTCTTCTTTTCTGGTCTTTTAACATGTGCAGTGCCTAATCGAGTTACAAAAAAAAAGGTTTTCTGTTTGAAATTTGCTTGGAAAAAATATAGATATATATGTGTGGTATATATAGTTTTTTTCTTTTAATTTTCTGCTTTTGTAAATTTGTCTTGATACAAAAAGATTGTCATCCTTCTGCTACAAGGAATCCTATTTGGGATTGGAAAGGAAAGAGAGGCTACTACTACCTTTGCAATCACCTTTTCATCAAAAATGCATAAAAGATTGTGACTTTATTATCTGCAAACTTATATGGGTATTGTCTTTCGGTTTCCTGGGATTTCATAGTTACAAATTATTCTTTATTTGTTGACATTTGTTGATCGCTTTCATATTACGGAATATTGAGTATAAGGAAATAGAAATTAATAAGTAAATTGTTGCTTGCTTTTCTCATAAAAATGTTCAAAGGGACCATTTTTCCTTTAAGTAGATGTCTGTCATTGTCTCCTTACAGATGTTGACAGCCTATCATTTCACCTTTCCTTTGAATTTATTTAGCTGTTCTTATTCGGTCAGGTTAAAAAGTTCGATAAAGCGAGAGTTGAGAGATGTTAATATCGAACCAAGCTTTAATTCACTAGTAATAAACGTAATTTTTTTACTAAGTGTGCTTTGTCAACTTAATAGTCAATAAGATTCTTGTGTACACGTGTCATCCGCTAATTCTAAACGATATTAAGCATATGTTTGAAATCGCGTTATATTTTTTCCACACCATAAATCTAATGGCGAAAATCGCTTTTAGCAAAAGTATTAAAGCATATTTTTTCTACCAAAAATAGTTTTGGCCCTTAAATTTAATGATAGAGAAAAATAAACCGTAATCTCAAACTGAACCTAATTATTATGTTAAAGGACAATGGTGATGCAAACGGGATATTTGAACGAACAGTGCCAAAAGCAATACCACTGATCAATATTAGGAGATAGTCCACCTCCACCATGTCCTTGCCGTGGGCCGGTGACCTTTTAACTCCTTGCGTGTGAATAGGAGTGATGTAACTTATATTTTATGTTTTATTTGTACAAATTGTTAAGGTTATTTCTCACCGTTTTTGCAAATATGGTGTGAAAATGTAAATTAGTGCACTAAAAATATCCGATAAATTTTCATTTTTTAGACCTTGTATTCATTATTGTGCAAATTGATAGAAAATTAGGAGTTAATAATTCACTTTGCTGCTTTTACGACTAATCAAGAACGAACTAGATCGATTTACTAAAGATTAAAGTATTTCAACGATGTAATTTTTTCGTACATAAATTTAACAAGCAATTCTTTGTGCAACGTCAAACCAAAAATACACCAAGGATTCCTCCAACTATTTTGGTTAGCATTAAGTACGGAAAGAAAGGAATCCGAATTTCCCTACTTGGATGGAAATTTAGGCAAAGAGAGGGAATAAGGGAAAGGTTTTCCCTTACTCAAAAGACTATTAATTAATACTAGTATAACTTACTAATGTATGAGAAATGATTTATACTACTCCCTCCAATATGTTTTCAGTACACGATTTTGCTATAAAAAATCAAATTTCTAGATGATTAGTTAGTGATTTTTACTCTATTACCCTTGATTCTGATTATAAGGCAGATGGAATTTTCAAAATGATCTCTTTCATTTTGGAAACTTGCAGTTCGTATTGAAAGGATTTAGCCGGTCTTAGGGTAAAACAATCAGGATATTGAATGTACAATTTTAGGGTATTTATGTATGGTTAATTAATTAGGATACAATTAATTAAAGTATCACTTTTAAAAAGGTAAGATTAATTAATTAGGGTAAAAAAGAGAGTAGGCAATTCCCTCTCGATTCATATATTCTAAAGAGAAGATTAATTTGAAACTAAATAAAATTAATAATACTCGAATAAAATTAATTTTAATTAAAAAAAAGAATATACAGAAAATTAGAAATCTCGTCATGAAAAGAGAGAAAAGAAGCGTGAATGAATAGTTGGCTGCCATTCACGGACAAAAACTTTCATGTCTGTCCATGTGCAGACATACCAAACAAATAAGTAACCTTCATTAAACTATGTTCTTCTAATCCCTCTCTAATCCTCTTTCGCAAGCAACCCAACCCTAATTCTTTCTTCATTGCTTATGATATTAATTTTATTCGAACATTAATTATCAAATTACAAAAAAGTAATTTAAATTAAGAGTGGACGGAAAACTCTGCTTGTTCTTTTAAAAAATATATATATATAAAAGGTTATTTTATAGGCCTCAAACACATGCAATTATTGGGTACTTTTGTTGGGTCCTACAATTATGGGTCAATAAAAACAATACTCCCTTCTAATTTTTTTAATTGTCTTTTACTATTTGAACACACATATTAAGGAGACCAAATACCCCTTACTTTTTTTTCGGACGTACGGAATTTTTTTACCCCAAATAATGAATCATCCGATTTTTTTAATATGCGTGCCGAAACAGTAAACGACAGTTATTTATACTAGGAGGGAGTATTACTTAATCAAGATTTTTATATAAAGGGAATTGGACAATAAGAGAGGAGGAGGCGTATAGGAAATTCTTGATTCTCCCTAAGTTTACAATATTCTCTTTTATAAAGATTGGAGAATGCTAATAAAAATAAAGATTTCTATGGAATCTTTACTTTTTCTTGAAATAATATAATGGGAAGGATCGAGTTTTTCAATTACATTCCGACGAAAAACGAACTCAACGATATTAATTGTTGATGATGAGGATAATCAAATAATATTAAGCAATCATTTTCAAAATCGAATATGCAATGACTTTGGTTTAATTGATTAATGTTTTATCATTATTATTATTATTATATTACACAAGTGTTTGTATAGTTTAATTTATAAGGAAATAAAAATATGTTGTTCTTCAATCCATCTAATTAATTAGAAAAATCATGTAAGGAAACACGATAAAACAAAACACGGCGTTAGTGGGCTCAAGGTTCTTCGCCACTACCATATGTTAATTATGTGATGCAATTTTGAGAGAGTTATTATAAACATAAATTACCATTTGTGATGCGGATTTCGCTTTTAATAACTGTAATTTAGCTCTAAAAATGTTACACTTATAATAAGAAAAATTAACTTTTTATTTTTATTTCTTATGTACACTAATATAAAATAAGTACAATAATATTCTTAATACAATTATAATTTTAATAGGTTAAAAAATATTAACACAAATCATAAATCTTTCCCATTACAATTATTAAAAGTACATTTTGGAATTAATTGACTTTTAGAGCCAGCCAAACTTTATAATTCTTTACGCTAAATTTGTATTTATTTCTGAATAACAAATTATTATTAATTTTTTTTTGATTTTTTGATTTAGATTGGATAATGGATAATGTAAAACAAGTTAAAATTAATTCTAGTTTAAATATTATTTTTTAGTTGCCTTTTGATGATTAAAAAGTTTACATCACGAAACATTAACAAAAGGTTTTCAATGTCAATGGAGCAGTACTTGAGGCAGTAGCACTTGACAAAAAAAAGTGCTTAAAGTTAGTCCCTATTGTTCACCGTATATATTAGTCTAGTCCCTGGCATTAGTTGCACCATCAAACTTACTCCTAGAGGGGTAACATGGACTAAATTTGAGGAGTTGAGAAACTGAGTTTACATTTCGTTGATATGTTTACCAAATTTGGTCCCTCCAACTCTTCAAATTTTATACATATTGTCCCTCTACCAGCAGGTTTGATAATGTTACCGACATCAAGGACTAGATTAACATAAGAAAAAGAAGTGCTTAGATTAGTTCAGCTGAGGAGAAGAAAAAAAGTGTCGGTGTGGCTAGTTTGGTCCGAAGAGGAGATTTCAAATTGCAATCAATCATTCTCATATATCCACTACCATACAAAACAGGGTATAGATCTAAAAGTTGAAAATTTGTGATACAGCACAAGAAATGCTATAATGGGTTGCTGATAAAATTTGCATTTTTTTTTCCAGCAACCTTCTTCTTCATCCTTTTATTGTCTTCTATCAATTTTCATTGAATTATGAACTCTCTTTTTTTCTTCTAATAAAGATGAACAACTATGTAAGATGAGCTAATTCATGAAACTTCAATCATCTGAAAACTAGATTATGGCAACTCTTGTCACATGGGTAGGGACAATCGATCGCCTTAATGCTTGACCGATCGAAATACCAATCTCCAACTGCAATTGCGATTGCCTGCAAAAATATACCAACCAAAACACATTAGGGTCTTTTTCATCTTCTTTCTTTTCCCCCTCTTGTGTTCACTTGCAAGTCTATATATGGAAATTCTAAGTGAATAGTTTGTTTTTTTGCCTCCTCGGATTAAGAGATTAATTTAGTTCAAGCATGGTCGGGTCTTAAAGGGGTGACTCTCCCAACATAGAAACAATAGTGAAAATGTAAGAAAGCAAAAGGATCCCACACTCAGCAACTTCATTAGAAAGTACCATTATCAAATAAATGCAGAGGCTAGAGAGCTGCAAGAAATGAACAGTTCTCCTTTTTGGTTTTTACCAGACGAACTTTGTCATATCAGCTTCTTGACTGTTTTAGTGAATGGACTCATGTCAAGAACTTCCGATGGCGATATCACTATTTATTTATTTTGCATCAACAACTACAGTTTTCTTGTCACTTCATTCCTTTTCAATGCAAGATGAAACTCATTTTCGTATGAGGGGACAGAAAGGAATACCTTGGATCCAATGACAGGAGAATTGTCAGAAAACCATGTATCTTGCCTCTCGGTTTGGCAGTGGGCAAAACATGAGTTAATGAACAACCCATTCTGTCTAGACATTGAGAAGCCTTTTATTGCATGCAACATTTGATTTCTGAATCCTGCACCGAAGAAGATTCAAGAATTCACTGGTGAGTTCGCAAAAGTCATCTGCTATGTTATTCTACCTAATCTGAAACAAATCATTTAGTCGGATAAATAATCACCTTGCAGAAATTGTAACTGTGATGCAGAACATTTTGAATGATCTTTTCTGCAATAATTCCAATATCCATGAGGGTCTGCTGTTGGTGGAGCTATGCTGGACCAGATCTAATTCCACATGAAAAAAGAAAAGAGTTCGGATCGCTTAAAAAACCTTTCCCTATAAAACAAGTCATTCCATGTCTCTTTTTGAATCCTAAGGTTAGTTGGATAATCACACAGAGTATTACCTGCCATATATCGTAGGCCGTGTTGACAAGGAACAGCGGTGTTTTGACATTCCCAATTATGTTTTGAGGGAAGAAGCACTGGATTGGAAAAGACCACAGGAATGTGAGTTTCAAAGTTATTTAAACATATTGATGAGGGGAAATATGAAACACAAAGGGCAAAAGTAAAAAAGTTACCGAAGTTGGATCGAGGTGATTAGTACAAACTCGAGGCAGGTTAGCTCGCACTCCCTGAGATGGTAATGATAATTTCCATAAGCACTATGCAAGGAATTACTCAAACCTTTCTAATGTAATGCTGTAAGGATAAAGTTCTACCTGCAAGCTCACGACACCACTGTACATATTCCTTAGAGTTCGCCCACCAGCCACATCCACACTATTTTTTCAGAAACAAGACAATGGAATATAAGTTACAAAAGATGAGAAATTTAGTAGTGAAGCAAACCAAATATAAGGTGTAAATCAGGACTAGCAAATTACGTATCAAGAAATAAACCAGCATCACTCAAGCACTTCACTCTCGTTTTTCTTGGAAAGAAGCCCCTGAACTCATCACAATGCAAAATAGATGCAAGGCCACCAGCGGAGCATCCAGAAAGAAGAGCCTGATAAACAAACAAAGAAATAATGAACAGAAGAATCAAGGCAGAAAGGATAAACAGTGCCAAATGCTTGGGAAAGATGTAAACCTGCTTTGCATAGCGCATTCCCTTAGACATGAAATCTTCGACAGCAGCTAACCATATGCGATGCCCTCTAAATTGCAGTTGTGCAGCCTATGTTGCACACATAAGTCAATAAGAGATTTGGTTGTACTGTTCAAAAGTTTTCAATCACTTGCTTAATGGAAGATTTGTTGCTTTAGGATATAATGACCACAGTACACATACGAGGATGCCAACCTTATTTTCACTGTCCCCAGTAAAAGAGGCACCATCACAATAACGGAGTTTTATTCTGTTCCAGTTGAAAAAATCTGCAAATGCAGGTAGTAGAGATTAAGGAATGAATTAGTACTCAAGATAGCCAAAAGCCAGAGAAGCAAAATTAACAGAAAAGAAAGAATAAATGGATGAGTTATTATAAGGTTTGAGATTCAAGAGAACCAGGATTTTCTTCAGCCTTATTGCTCAATATTCCGGTGAATGCCAATTGCTTTTCCATGTAGGCAGATGAGCCCCGTCGGGTTCTCTTCCGGTAAACACAGTTTCTAATATTATTACACCATCCCCCTCCCTGCAATTAAAGGCAAATTCTTAGTCCAGGTCATGTTAACTTAAGGGTTTTCTGAGACTTGTCTGATAAGCTGATTACTAAGCATAAAATGAGTATGCCAAGCAATTAGACCTTAGGGTATGCCAATTGCAAATAGAGTCTAAAAACAAAATATATAAGCCTTGTCACTAACAATATGAGTCATTTTTTCTAGAACAACTAGTAGCCAGGAATAAGACAAAGTGCCATTGTTAAACATCTCCTTTGTTAACGATAAGAATGCATGATTAATTATTGGCCACGAGACAAAGGTTTGGCTATGCAGCTAAGCTCATTTCAGCACTACGGAAAAAAACAACCACACAATTGAAGATGTAGACAGTAGACCATATGATTGAAAACTGCCAAGCATGTGTTACATCAGAGACCATCACAAGGAAGAGTTTGCTTTATTGGTGGGATCATAGACTGCACAATGAATTCCACAGGTAACTTTTCCAGAAGTGGGAAACATACAAGATTTAACGAAAACAACTTTTCAATCAATCACGTAAATAATGTAAGAAAACATGAGACTAAAGAGTTATTACAAAATATAACAAGTCAAATATGAATCACAAACCTCCAACTGGATGAGCCAACTGCTCGCTCCTGAGCCATAGCCACGGTGCCAATGATATCCTGGCAAAGTTCCGTCCAGACAAACTGTGGGAATCGACAGACATGGAAAAATTGTGAAAAAGATGTTAGAATTCAAGTAGGCTTAAACAATAAAGATGGACAAATACGAGCAGAGGAGGATAGCAAGTTTATCAAGATAGCTCCCAAACAGTTTCGTAGAGATGAGAAGACAAAAGGTAAAGGGAAACATCATCCAACAACTCAAATCAGAAAATTGCTGATTAACACAAGATAAATAGGTAACATAATTGACAATTCATTATCTACAACACCAACAATGGTGAACTCAAAAATTAGTAAAGTTAAACAAGAAATGCCAGGCTCAAGGCACTAAATTGGCACTGGGATTGTTTTTCATTTTCTGAGACATAATTGCAGAAGAGCATAACAAAGAAAATCCTTGCAGCATAAAATGAAAAGTATAGATATTTTCTTTGAAGATAATATAATAAAAGAAATCTAAAACTTAACCCTTTTTTTCTCTCTTTGAACAAGATCCTGTCTTTTTCCTCTTTTAATTCAGTTTTCGCCACATTAAATAACATAGGAAAAACAACAAATCTGAACTAAGAACCTAATAAGAAAGGAGAAGCAACTGCATTGGGAAATCTTTGTTTTTCTTTTTTTATCAAGTGAAACTGTAATAAATGAGCAAACTTGAAGAAATACTAAATTTAGGAAGAGAGTAAAGTACCAGCTCCTTTAGCAGCAGCTCCTCGGATGAGGGTGAGGCCTACCATTAAAGCATTGTTGTGGAAAGTTTTAGATTCATTATAAAAAACATGAGGTAGATCAGTTGCAGAGTGAGTTTCGAAATCAAATGGAAATGGGTGGTCAGCTTCATTGAATTCGGAGGTGGAGGAAAGCCCATGTGCCCAAATCCGAGAAACAGACACCAGACCAAAAACCCAGACCCAAACCCAAAAAAGCTTCCTCATTTATTGTTCCTTTCTTTTCCTTTCCTTCCTATCAAATCTTGAAAAGGAAAAGGAAAAGAAAGAAAAGACAGTGGGAAACAAAAGCTAAGAAGCTCAACAAAAGCAAAGTGAAAGTGGTTTTTGCTAAATGAGAAAAGTGGAAGTATTTATGAGCAGTGGTTTGATTGGAGAGGTATAATGGAGACAAGATTCAAGAAAAAGAAGAGAAGCTCCTCTTCTCTGCCTCTGAGTTTGGGTTTGCCGGGCTTTTTTATTTATGGAAGAGAGCTGTGTACACGTTTCGAATCTAACCAAGATTATTGTTTCCGACCATTTTTCTTAAAGGAATAATTAAGAATTTAAGATTGGCTTGAAAATTTAACTCTATTATTTTATTGTCCTTTCGCTTGCTTGTATAGTATTTTTTAATAATTTTTATTGTTAGAGAAATTTAAAAATCAGTAGTTCTTATTTATCACGATTTGTCTTCTCACCGGAATGACATGTACTAATCTGTTAGTATGTTGCAATTTTGTGTGATTTATCTAAAAAAAAGTTTGTTAGGATTTTATTTTTTAAAATCCTATTTTTAATTTTTTCTTTAATTCATTAAAAATGACATCACTTTTTATATTTTTCTATTTTTTTGAAGTCTTATAATTTTTATTCCTTATTTCTAAATTATTCGAGAGATATTTTGATAATTATAGAATTTTTGGTTTATTTTCAAATGTATTTCTTCTTCTTCTTTTTGAATTTTTTGGGATTATTTTTTGAATTTTATATTTTTAAAACAAAATTATAAATTTTTTAGTGTATTTTCGTATTTATTTATTTATTGTAACTTTTTTTTAAAACTTTGTCGTGGTATTTTTTTAAAATAAAATTGAAGGACTTGAATAGTTATTTTTATAAAAATTAGGACTAAAAAATACTAGTATTGACTAACAGTGTTACTGTGTTAGTCTAACTTAATTGAAAAGTTTAGAACTCAGATGTTAGGTTATTAACGGAGAAAAAAACTGAATATTTACGTGATAACGGAAAAAAAAGAGTGTGCAAAATTTACAAGAGTTGAAAGAAAATTGTCAATATAGCATTTTCCCTTTAGAAAACGAAAAATCCGGAACCAATCAAAGTTTTGATATCAGACTGATTTTTTTCCAGAAATGAAATTGAGAAAAGAAAGAAAAAAATGAAGTGTTGGTTAGTACTCCCTCCAGTCTCGATTAAATGTCCAGATTGCTACAGTAACATTCAGTAAACCAAACACTAAAAAGTCAAATAAAATGTACAGTAACATTCCGTATAAAGTGGACAATTATTTAAAACTGGAGGGAGTATTATTATTGGTTTTTTCTTTTTGGTCTCTCGTTTTCTGAATACGACAAGGAGTGGTGTATGTATATGATCCTCTGTGTCAGTCTGAGTATGATGAAGTTATTTATGAACACTTTACAAATGTACGGTACTCATGATGCCTGGATGTAATCCAATCAACAAAATCTAATCAATGGATCTGGCATGTTCTGTAGAGTTCACGGCTGTGGCGGTAGACTCACTTGCAGCTAATTTAATCCCCCCGTGATTAGTTTTATTCACAGCCATAAACGGAACAAACAGCAATGGTCCACACACCTAAGACCCCGCACCGGAACGGAAGGAACAAAAGTCCTGCCTTTGACGTATGTTACATCATTTAATTCTTACATTTAATTACTTGTTTATCTATCTCTCCATCATTCTCTTCTTTCCCAAAGTAAAATGAGACAAGTATTTAAGAACGGAGAGAATAAATATATGCTGAGACGGAACTTAAAAGGAAAAAGATTGGAGCTCGAAATTAAGAATGGAGCTAAACTATTTTTTCTAAGGACCACATGCCACTATATAGAAAATATTATATTGACATATTTCTTAATTTTCATGTTACAATTAAGTTTTAGTGATGACGTAACGTTTTTTTTATAGAAAATTGAAGAATGTTATCATTTAGTCACAATATTTACGTATAAGGGTAAAAATGATAGGCGGAAAATAAAATTAATTGGTTATTAATCATTTATTTAGTTTTGTAATCACTAATTAACCTTATAATCCATTGGAGGAATTATGTTCTTACCAAAATATACACACGAGAAAATGTAACTATGAATTTGTGATAAGGTTGTGACTATGATTTCATTTTCAATATCCCTTCCCTGCGCAATCTAATAGAATTTGTGATGAAATTAATTGGATTAATAAAGCATGGACAGATAAGCTATGATTTGTACGTCTTGATGACTAAATTTATGGATAAGAACTATATTTTTTTAAGGGTTCCACCACACACTTAAATAAGATAGATATAGATAACCAAAGGAGAGAATAAATAAAAAACATATTTAATTTATTTTAAATAAAAGGTACAGTACATGTGAGGTTGTAATTTAAATAATTAGTACATGTCGATTTTATAATGTAAATTATGAGTATGATTGAGCCTAAATTGTTATGGTTTTACCACATATTTTCATGCGTTTTCGAATGGTATTTCTATTGATTTCAGTATGAATTCCATGATTATTGCAGGAAACAAATTTAGAGAGCAAATGAGCAGAATCGAGTCAAAACCGGACAAGATGGGAGCAGACACCTTTTTTGGTTGGCCTCTTGGTCAAGACGAGCAACCTGGTTGGCGAAATCCTATCCCTCTTGGTCACTCTCTTGGTCATCCCTTTTACCAAGAGAATATCACCTGGGCAAACAGCAATACTGGCGAAGGACTCCTACAACGATGCCGACTGTTGATCTTATCCACTGAAGTGTTGGAGCCATATTCTACCTCCTCTATCTTGTGGCGGAGGAGACTATATATACTCTCTACCTAGGTTTTTTAGGGGGTTGAACTCGCCTAGACTCGGTTCCTAATCTTTGTTTCCTCATTCCGAACCCTTGCTCCTTTGTTCTTCACAGAACAAATGATTTTTCATATTCTATAATATATTTTTTATTTGTTTTTATATGAGCATGAGTAGATGAATACCCATGCGTCAATGATTGCAATCTGTATATCATCGCTTGCCATCTTCTACTAGGAGTTTCTCTTATTTGATAGTTTCGCCCTAGTCTGAGTCTCTTGACCAAGAATTGCATTCTTGGTCTAGATTGTTTACTTGCTTTATTTTATTTCTAGTCTTTAGGTTTAGACAAATATCCAATTTCACCTAAGTGTCACCTCTGATTTTTACAAACACACACCAATATTTCCCATGGATCGAACCTCTTACTTGCTATCTACAATTAAACTTGTTCTTAGTGGTAAGTTGTATTTTATAATTATTTTTGACGGATTCGTTTGAATTTAGAGTTATTGTAATGATAATTTAAAAAAAAATTAATAGAAAAAAATGTAGTGGGCTCATGGCCCGTAGATGATGCACACATATTCCAATAAGAAAATCACATGTTACCCATGCGGCCAGGGATTGTTTGGCACGGGCCACAATCTAGTATCAAAAAAATCCGCTGCGGCTGTCACGCACAACAATTATACTAAAAAAAAAGGTCTGTATCAGCACCGTCATTCACCTACCAATTCCCATGAAAAAACTAAAAAGTTAGGAATGAAATAAAAATTAGTTAATAATATTTTTGTCCCTCATATATACCATTTTATTTTATTTAGTCCCTAAAATATAAATTTATTTAATTTAATTTTTATAATATGATCATTTTGTTTAATTTGATTAAAAAATAATTTATAATTGATTGAGGTTGATGATATATTAGTTGTATGTCACGTGCGGCATTTTTTAATCCAATCCATATAATATGACCATTTTATTTAATATAATCCTTATATTGTGGTCCTTTTTTTAGTATGACCACTTTAAAGAACACATGATTAATCAACGAAAGAAAATTCATAACAAGTTTTAAAGTTTCCGTTGTACTTTAAAGGTTAGATCGGGAGTTTTTAATGTCTTTTTTTATAGGTGGAGATTGAAATGGAGTCACAAACATAAAATTTAAAGTTGAATTTGAGTTCTATTTAATACCTTCAACAAAAACAAAAAGAGTGTTCATGCTGAATATAAAATTCTAAATTTACCAATATTTTCAAAATTTAAGAGCATCTTATGGCAATACACAATACTCATACCAAATTACCAATTACAATTTTTTTTTCCTTTCTACAACAAGTCTTAAACCAGAATCATGAAAACAACATAAAAACAAAAACAAAATCCAAAATCCAAAATCCAAAAACATGTTATTTTTTCTTTAGCCTGCTATCACTTACTTAGCATCTTTATTAAGTTGATCAGAAGAGGTAGAAGCAGCTGCTTCACCCTCATTTTTTTCCTTCTCCACCTTCTCCCCTGCCTCTGGTTTTTCTTCTGCAACATTTGTTTGTACCACACTCACCTCCTCCTCCTCCTCCTCCACAATAGCACTCTCCTCTTTTTCAAGAAGCAATGGCTTAGAATCATTATCACCATCAGACCTGTACTTGTACCAATAAGCAGAGAGGAGATAGAGCAGGAAATTGATGCTGCTCATGACAGCTAGGAACCAGTAGAAATAATCCAACCTTGTATCATTCAATGTTAACCCTTCTAACCATCCGAATCCGTCATCGGTAAATCTTCTTGTAACTTTATCAGTAGAAATTGACCCTTGCACTGTCAGCTCCAATCACAGTACTAAGTGTATTCCAATTGAAAAAGCTTGCAAGTTCTTTAACTTCTTTGCGATCTTTTTGGTCGAATTGGTCACCACCAAATGGAATTAATGCTCCCCTCATTGCACCAGCACCAAATGCAAGAAAAGATAAGGTGGCATAGAGCATCACTGCTATCCCACCCTGCACACAACTTGTTTTTCCAGGGCCACAATATTCTGGCTGCAGATTAGTTTTGTAAGCTTGAATCGTCAGCATTATCAGACCCTAAAAGAAAAGTCGAAATGAAATTCATATTAGAGATTTTACTTTCAAGACTCTTATGAAATGGTATAAAAATGTATACATACGTCAAGTTGGATTAAAACTAATCATGTTCTCGTTAGATGAATTTACTAAGAACTAAAAGTTTATAATTAGTAAAAATCTGATTGACAAATTACATTACAGTTTTTTTTTTATCACAAATTTAATGGCCAAATTCATTTCTGATAGAAATATCAAAATATATACTTTTTTGAGAAACAGATTTTCAACTGAACAAAACGCAATCCCAAATAAATGGTAACACATGAATAAAAGTAAATTCCAAGTCCAAAATGAAAAAAAGGGGAAGAAAAAGGGTGCTAAAAGAGAATCTTATTTAATGCATTAATCGGCAGATTTTTACCACAGCTTCAAGGAATCCAAAGATGAGAACAGTGTAATATTTGTTGAAGAAAGTATCTGAAATGAAGCCGCCGACAACGGCGAGCATGAACGCTGAGCCCAAGAAGTTCGTGAGAGTGGTGGAGGCGGTGGCTAAGTCAAAGAACATGACAGTCATGAAGTAAATAACCAAACTAACCATGTTGGCTATAAACCCAATGTTATCAAGTCCGATCAACACTGTTAAAAAAAAAAGAGAAAAATTAACATGTAATTAATCACAGAATAAATTAACGATGATGGATTTCGATTTATTAAAAAAAAATTGTCGAATTTTTGTTAGAGAAACTCGATATATATAGGAAAAAATCTTTCCAAAGGTGTTAACGTGACAATCCTAGATTAATTAATTAAAAATATTTTAATTCTTAATGGCAATTATCCGTAAATTCGATGAATCAAACGTGAATCTTTTGATTACCGAGTAGTAAGTACTCACTTTACCCGATACAATGTCAAATCACACACACTAATAATCAATTTATTAATATTAATTTATATGTTAGATACTTTATTAATTAAGAACATTTATAATGCGTCTATTGAGAAGACAAACTTACCAAAGATGGGACACAAGCTCTAAATCCACCTTTCCCTTTGTTTTGTGCCTTTAGGGAACTGTAATCCGCTGGCTTAGCCCCCATATCGTCCGCCTACAATACCAAACATTAATTCAAAAAAAAAATATTTAGACATCGGAGAAAATTTCAAGTTCAGACACATATGATACATAATTTACTCATTTTGCGTAATTAGTCAATATATATTATTTATTTTAAATTAATACCAATTGTATTTTATCATATAATCTGTTTTAATTAATTATAAGAATGAGCGAATAATGTATTCAGCGTACGATGATGAAGAAGGCTATTAACTAAACTGTAAATTACATATATATATTGTAAGAAAAAAAAGGAGTTTCAATTTAGGAATTGAAGAAGACAGAAATTAAGTTATGAGCAAAAAGCAAAGATTGGTGGCCAATAAATATAACTCATAACAACCTAGTTTTTAACGTTCTATTGCTTTGGATTACCCACCCACCAATACCATCTCATTGTCAACTTAGGTGATTTCACTCTCCAGCAGTGCACCTATCCAGCTAACATTGGCTTGGATTTTTCTTCAGGTAAGTTCAAGAAAAGGTAAATATATGCTTAATTACTCTTTCATGTGTAAAAATTTCATGTCATTTTAGTCATATACTATACAACATTAATCTTTGGTTAATCTAATCCTTACGCAACGAAGATTTAATAGCACATATCCGATGCCAAATATAGTGAGAGATCATATATTGCGTGCAAGAAATACTAACATTTTAACTCGAACACACAAATTATATTTTACTCTTGTACATCCGACATCGAAAAATGCGCCCTACAACACCCACACACCCATTCAGGAACCTTCAGCGTAACCTACTACCCCCGTGGATGGGGCTACAAGAGCTACAGTAAGGAAGCTCGAGCTCGAGCTCATGTGGATTAAACGAGATGAACGAACGAGTTCCCGCTAAGCCAATCCTGTTGGCAATACACTTTTACTTTAACTCTCAATAACTTACTAATCTTTGGATGTTTCCAACAAGACATAACTTTTTTTTATGAACATTATCGAATAAGACATAACATCACTTAGAGATCATAGTTGCTCTTTTTTAGATGAGAAAAAAACGATACATCTCACATACCGGCAACGTTGTTTTGTCTTGTTTCCACACCATGCTTAGGATGAAAAGCATTCAAATAGTGGGATGGAACAATTTTTCCTCCTTCTCAATTTCATTTCATTTCATTTTTTCTTCTGCATCTCTATTTCTTAACACCTACTAACATTTTTATCTCTTTTCTTCTTCCATCTCTCGAGAATTTTCTTACCCTTTTTGAGTATGAGACTGATTTCATTTAAATACTTTGTATTAAAAAAAAAAAACTGTTTTAGTATGATTCGCATCATTTTCAAAACTCCATAGTGCAAATAATATTGGGTTGAAAGAAAACACCAGCGATAGTAGAATTGGGCCAGGCATGGGTTCATCGATTAATGAAAGGCCCACTAGATTTTAATTTGGGCTCCAAATGAGGAACGGAATTGCTTATCCAGAGTCCTATCCTATCCTATCTATCCTTGTGTCTCCGTGGCTGCGATTACAAATCACGCGCTTCCCAGCTCACTCGCCCCCCTTGGAATAGGCGGGAAAGAAAGGAAGCCCAGAAGAAGTGAAGAACCACTAAAACCCTACAACATAACATTAAACCGCAAACCACAAACCAAATTCACTGATTTTGGATTTAGTTAGATCCGATTGATTGATGGGTATCAAGGTTTGTCCCAATTTTCTACTGAGATTTTGATTATTAATCGTTTTCTGTTTTTGTTTTGCTTTCAATTTCGTAATTGTTTTTTTATCAAATTTATTAGGGTTTAACGAAGCTTCTGGCTGATAATGCCCCCAAAGCAATGAAAGAACAGAAATTTGAGACCTACTTTGGCCGAAAGATTGCAATCGACGCCAGCATGAGCATCTACCAGTTTCTTGTATGCATTTCCTCTCTCTTTTTTTGCTGGGGTTTCTGTTTTGAATACATTTTATGTGGAGAATAGTTGTAAGTGTGCGTGTTGGGGGTGTGTGCAGATTGTTGTGGGAAGAACTGGGACTGAAATGCTCACTAATGAAGCTGGTGAAGTTACTAGGTTTTCACCCTTCCCTCTTTTTTCTCATTTCATACTAATTCAACTTCTTATTTGCTGTAGCTTTTCGTTTTGCTAATCAGTTATTGGATTTTTTTATTATTTGGCAGTCATTTGTTGGGCATGTTTAACCGCACAATTAGACTCCTTGAAGCTGGGATGAAGCCTGTGTAATGATTTTCTTCACCCGACTCCTCTTCCTCTATCCTTTTTAAGATTCAAAACATATGTTGTGCACTTTTTGCATTTTTGCTGAATAGTCTCTCTTTTGTCAGATATGTATTTGATGGAAAGCCTCCAGATTTAAAGAAACAAGAGCTAGCAAAGCGGTACTTTTTCTACCTTGATGCCACTTCACTTTCTACACTTGTTTTCATCAGCAAATTTATGATACTTCTTAATTAAAATGTTTAATGCAGTTACTCAAAGAGGGTGGATGCTACTGAAGATTTGGCAGCAGCTGTGGAGGTTTCTGCGTACATCCTTTCTTCACATTAGTTTTGCTACTTCTCCACTCTCCTTTAAGATCATCTCATAAGTAGTGCTTTGTTATTTCAGACTGGCAATCAGGAAGACATCGAGAAATTCAGTAAGCGAACAGTGAAGGTAAGTTGTATGTTATGCTTTTTTCCTCTGATATTACTTTTGCTTTATCACAAAGATCTGCACTTCCAGTTATATGAGCAATTTTCACATGCATCCTCTGAAAAGGTTTGGAGACTGAGATCATATATTTCTCTACTTTAACAGGTGACAAAGCAACACAATGATGACTGCAAAAGACTTCTCAAACTCATGGGAGTTCCTGTCATTGAGGTGATGTTGCATTATAACTTTTGCTGCTGGTGCTTTTAACGAGGATAATCCTGTTTTATTCTGTTTTCATTTGACAAGCATTGTCGTAACTTGTAATAGTGGTGTTTTTAATGTGCCAATCTTCTTTTAGTTTATTTTTTTAAGTGCATTGGTGTCGTTTTTGAGTGCTTGTAATCTTGTTTGTTTTTTTCCTGAATTTTTTTTGTTCTCTTTTATTTCTGTTTATAAATGCTTTGGTAGCTCCTTGAAGAGTTATATATGATATGCCCATTAGTGACAAACATAGATTAGTGATTCACAAATTGATGTTTTACAGGCACCATCTGAAGCTGAGGCGCAATGTGCTGCGCTATGCAAATCAGGAAAGGCATGTATCTTTTTGCTTCTTGACAGTGTAATATCCTCAATTTAGTGATGTGAAGTGGCTTCCTTATGAATTTTCAGAACTCTGTGTGTTTCAGGTCTATGCAGTGGCTTCGGAAGACATGGATTCACTAACCTTTGGAGCTCCGAGATTTCTTCGTCATTTGATGGATCCAAGCTCAAGAAAAATACCGGTCATGGAGTTTGAAGTTGCAAAGGTGTGGGAACAAGGAAAACTATTGTAGTTCTTTTTATGTTTAAGCTGCAATTCTGACAGTTTATTGTAGATCTTAGAGGAGCTGAACCTTACCATGGATCAGTTCATTGACCTATGCATCCTCTCTGGATGTGATTACTGTGACAGCATTCGTGGTACTCAATATTTTCATTTACGGTGTTCAGTCAAAACACTTCTAATCAAATCTATTACCGCTGTTGTTTGATAGTTGGTCTGGAAGTTTGATGATTCAGTAATTCTTGCCATTTTTAAACATGTGATGCAGGTATCGGAGGACAGACTGCTTTGAAGCTCATCCGTCAGCATGGTTCCATCGAGAGTATATTGGAGAACATTAACAAAGAGAGGTGATTTAATCTTCAGCCACAAGTTTTCGTTTTTTATTGCTTGCCATTTCATTTACATCAAGCAATGGTTATTTGTGGAAGTACACTCAACTGTGACCTTTTCCATTTCAACTGGGCTAAAATGGATGAAACCTGTAATTCCTTATCAGATGGTGTAGATCTCAAAAAACTTGTTGGTTAACTATCTGTTGAAGCTGAAGGGATTTTGCTGTACTCCTCAAATCTTTTTCACATGTTCATGCTTGAGATACTTGTTTGTATTCTTTGTCTGGACTATTACACACCTTGGCAAGCCTAGAATACCATATATTTGTTTTCAGCTGGTTTTGATTGTTCAAGTATTAGAAAACATCTAGCTCTTGTCATATCCATACTATAAGCTTTAGCCTGTCATCTATAATTTACCCAAGGGGATTTCCTAAGTTCAGCGTCATCCCTAGTGTTTCTGCTACACCAATAACTGAATGCAATGTAAGCTATAATCATAATTCAAATATCTGGAATCCTGGATTATATACGATATAGTCATAGTCCCAATTTGGTAAGTTTTCATCTTCGATAAATTTTAATGCTTGTATTTCATCAATTTTACTTTCCATTTTCAGGTACCAAATACCTGATGGCTGGCCTTATCAGGAGGCCCGGAAGCTTTTTAAAGAACCACTTGTAGTTGATGACGAAGAGCAAATGGACTTAAAGTGGACTGCTCCTGATGAAGAAGTGAATATTTTCTTTTTTGTATTTTTGGACATTTAATCACACTCATTTTCTTTGTTGTAAGTGGTTTCCTTTTGTTATTTTCAGGGATTAATTACTTTTTTAGTGAATGAGAATGGATTCAACAGTGATAGGGTGACAAAGGTATTTACTCAAATCGCTAGAACCAAGGTCTTTATATAGGATTCTTGTGATTCTGCTTTCAATAGTTGGGAATTATGATTTATTATTTGTGTTTCTTGATTTCTTTATCTATAACAGGCAATAGAAAAAATTAAAGCAGCCAAGAACAAGGGTTCACAGGGCCGGTGAGAAAGCTCTTTTGTCTTTCTTTTCTTTGAGTTGTTGAAAGGTTCTTTGCTCTTTGTTTGTGTAATCTCATAGTTATATCAATAATTTTCTTAAGACTCCACACAAATAAATAAGATCCCATTTTATTGTTCCTTATCTGATCTTTCTTGATTTGTCTCTTAATAGGCTGGAGTCATTTTTTAAGCCAGCTGCCAACAATTCTGCTCCCATCAAACGAAAGGTTGTGGTCCATTATTCGTTTTCATTGTTGCTTCTTTGACATTTGTCCTGCACATTCTATTGGTAATAGCATATGATACAGCAAATTGGCACACACTGTAGAGCTACACTCATGTATGCACATAGCTTTCTCATCTCTTCATGATTATTGCCCCTTAGTCCTCCTCTCCTTTAAGCTTTGGATTAGACGTTGGGGCTTTGAAGTTTTGAATATTTGGGATCTAGGACTTTTCAGTTTAGTATGCCCGTTGCAAGGTTTGTAGCCTCTATAGTGAGCACCTGGTCTAGTGACATACCTTGAAGTTGCACACACTGATCCAAATGCTGGCGGACTCATTGATGAGGGTTTTTGGGGTTGTCGTTCAGCATGAAACTCATAGGTTTTACTGCAAGGGATTTACATTGTTTGTTTGTGCATTAAGAAGTTTGGCTGGCTGACACTGGGAGTTTTGGTGCGACTATGGTATTCATATTGGAGAAACAATCCATTTCTCCAAAAAAATTCCCTTTCTCATTATTATGTAGGGTCAAACATATGGCTGTCATGTGTGGGCCCTACATTAAGAACAGAACCGGTGTGGTTTATTCTATTCTAATTTGCTGCTTAGACAACAAATTCCTATGTCTATTCTTCCCTTCCTTCACAACTCTCTCAGGCAGTCGGATTGAGTACACTACTTGATAGTAACAACTCTCAAGCATACCAGGGGAACTATGGTCGTAATTCACTTGGTCGTTCTGTCTTCCTGATCATGTCTAGGGCTCCGGGTACCGCTAGTGCATATCTTGATTAACTACTTTTGCTGATTTTTTATTGCAAAAGATAGATAATGACCCTTCTGTATCTGTTTGGAGGTCTACTTGATTGGTGCCATAATTTCTTGGTGCACTGGATGACAGGGAACTAAATGTGTGCTTCGAACTCCAAATCCAGCAATCAAGCCCAAAATGCTCTCCCTGCAAGTTTGTAATTGTTCCATGCCCATGGTCATTGGCAGCTTAAGCCTGCCAACTCTGGGTCTGGCTTCAAAGCGCTCCTTGTCACTATCCAGAGGTGTCTGCTTCAGTGCATGAAGCTGAAACCCTAATGACCTGTCAGTGCCAATCTGGGTTCGCCTCTATTCCACGTAGCCAATTATAGCTCATTAGTTTAAATACTTCCAATCACCTTCATGAGGCAATGGAATGTTACTGCTAGCTTGTACTCTGAATAGTCTCTTGTTGAATGAATGTTAGGTACTTGTTGAATCATATAATGGGCTAGGTGCGACTTTATGTGGAGTTCCATCCATGATTTATGATGCAACTTTCTATACCCAGTGTCATTTTACCCCATGTACAGTGTTCACTTGCATTTTCTTGAGTTTGCGAGGTAGACAATGGTTCAGATGTTTCTTAAAAGCTTCAGTTTTTTGCACGGTTTACATCTTAATTAATAATCATGGAATTAATTATCTGTAGAAGCAAGGTTATCAAGTTATGCTAATTCTCTATGCATCTGTGGCAGGAAACAAGCGAGGGTACTGCTAAACAGACTGTAGCTAAAAAGCCAAAGGGTGGAGCAGGCAGGAAGAAGAAGTAGGTGGTTTTGTATTTTTGTAAAACCTGACTGATGGGGGATAACTGCACTAGAGTCAGGTAATGAGTTGATTTGTCTTGTCGAATGCTGTGCATATGCATTTGATCAGTAATTTATTCAAACCCTGTTTTTTGATCTAAAGAGCGCCATAACTTTGCAACTCTCTATTTTCTGGAATGCAATGACTGAAACTCATGAACTGATTTTGGCGTGTGAGCTTCATTGTTTACATTTACAATTGAGTTTATCAAGGCCCCGCGAAAAAAAAATGATAGCTCTCATTGTAACATCGCTCATTATATCGTTTGAATGTTTGTATGGTTGTGCTGTCATATATTGGCAAGTAGTGTATTTGTCCAATATATCAGTGATGGTTGTAGTATTCATGAAAGTTTCACATGTAATTTTGCAGGTTTGTTTTGGTCGAGGATTCAGCTCAACTAGGAATGTTTCGTTTTCGATTTCGTACTCGTCTTAAATGTGAGAATGCTGGGCAGAGCATGCATGTATAGCTTTTTTGCCTTCAATGAGAGCGTATTTGTTGGCGTTCTAATATGCTGTAGTACTCTCTCCTTACTTGGTTTAAGCACTCAAGTCTCTCTGCTTATTTTAAGAAGCATCTCTGTTGGTTTTTTCCTCTTTTTTTCCCCACCTCGAATTACACTTTGCAGAACAAGTGAATCAAAACAATAGGTAAACTTAAATAAATATAAATAAAAAAGCTCTATAATTTCCAAAATCTCAACTTCAGTCTATAATATAAATTCTATGGTCCCTTAAAAAGTTGCAATTTTTTTTTCTAGTGTTTAAAAATTGTAAAAAAGGCAAAAAACTGCAATAAAAACAAGATTTTGAGGGAAAATGTAAGAAATTGATATGGTAAATTGAAAAAAACTAAAAAACAGTCAAACAAGACTATACCACTTTTTTCATCGTCTTAGCACCGATATATTTGTTAAAACTATAGACTGAAATGAATTTTTTTTGTAAACTTTAGGGTTTTTTGTTCCATAACTTATCCAAACCAATAAGTTGCGAAGTCTCACCACAATTCAAAAGGATAACTCTTAATTTAACTCAAAGCAAAAAACAGTACTAGTTTCTTACAAAGAGCCTAGGCTCAATTTGAATCTGTTGTGTGCTACACAAGCAATCGTTACATGCTCATCTGCGCTAATCCTGTATCTCTAGCTTCTTTCCTACATCGCCTTTTACATGAAACGTGTCAAATGTACAGCAGCAAGTTTACTGCTTTCTTTGCTTGGCGGCGTCTTCGACGTGGAACATGAGCTGAAAACAATCAGGTTTCATACAAGATTAATTCTAAACATGCTCAAAATTATGACAAACAACATATACTTATTGATACGAACTCCTGGTATTACCTTTGTCCCAACGTAAAAAGTTACCAACATACTGCCAAGTACTGGTAGACCTACAGGGTTGGATACTCCATCAGTTAAGCAACTGTGTAACTGAAATTAGTATAAAAGGTTAAAGGGGATGACATACCTTCTGCAGTAACAAATTGGGACATCAGCCAATTTGCCCCTGACGGTCCAATGACATACCCGACGAGGTTAGCAACCTGCATAATGAATAGTTTTCTTTAAAAAAAAAATACTTGGTGCAGATTCTATATCTGACTTGATACCTTATCATAAGCAGGAGAATGCCAGGAATGTTTTTGAGATCTGTTCGACTTGAACTTTTCAGATAGTAATCTACAAGATTCTTGGCCTATCAGCTATCCCCACTTTCTAAGCATGATAAGGATATCTTAATTAAAAAAGGAAAAAGAAACTAATAATTTAAAGCATTACCATGCAGCGCAAAGCAACGCGAAAACTACCCCAAGAACATCATCATGATTTAGAAATTGCACAAGTTTCTCAAATAACTATCCCAACCTCATTTACTTAGTAGCCTTTTGCGTGATTACCATGACCAATCAGTGGAATACTGATAGGGTATAATATTGAGAAGTCAGAAATTAGAACGAATTATTTGGGAGCTACCATGAGACATGCAATCGTAATTGCACCAGCAACAGCTCCAAGCTCTCGAAAAAGGAACTCCCCGACAGAACTCTTGACCTGAAAACACAATAATTGTTGCAAGATTAAAGATCAAAAATATAACTTTGGCAAATGCAAGCATTGTTTTAAGTTCACAGGAAACAACTTCCATAATCTATCCCATCCCATTCAAATTATTCAGTGCAATCATTGGTATGTTTAGCTCATGGAAAATTCTACAAGAATTCCTGCATCTTACAATTTCACACTGACTTCTAATCTTGCCCACCGAAAGTCCAAACTATTACCATGCATCCCAAACATCCATTTAAAGGGGGATTCAAGAGGTTAGGGTCAGCCAATAGTTTTTCTCTCTTTTCTTGGAAAAAAGGGTATGCATGATGGATGAACTCCACTTTCACTTTGTTTTTCATATTATCAAACTGGTATGCAGGGTTCAATATCAGAATTTGGCTGACCTATGGAACATTATTTGAAACAATGCTGAAGCAATCACTATCAAGTAAGGTTAAAGTTAAGATAACACCACCACCATAAAGTTAAACCATAACATAATTTGAAGACACATAACCTGGAATGAATTTGCCGCTGATTTTGCCACCATTTCTGGTATAAAGAATATGCATGTTAACCAAGCCCACGATAGAAGTTTCCTGAGACCAAGTGAACCAAGTTATAGCCAAGTGCAAAAAATATTCCTGTCTTATGGTGTCAAAAATCCTAAAGGCGACTAAAAAGAGAACCATAAAAAGCTAAGTTTACCATTCCAGATCATGCCAGAGGGCAACAAACGTGAATATGGCCCATATGTTGAGTAGCTTTCTTTGGGATCCTCCAAGAGGAATATACATGTACCTAAGAATGATTGTAATCTATGAAATCATAGAGAAAAATAAGAAAGGATTGAGGATAACTAACCAAAAAATTTACCTCACAATCCATTTATTGTATGAGGCATGCCAATTTTTCCAAAAGCTCTCTAAATTGTAGCAGTTATTGATACACCTTGGCATGTTCTCAGGGGCCTCAATGCCACAAACCTACAAGCATGCAGTAGTATAAGAGAGATATTTCTTCTTGGGTGTTATCAGAATACCAACAATGGAACCATAAGATTCTTGCAACCAACAACCAAACAAGAGAAATAACAAGTTCAAGAATTCAAAGTAAACAGCAAAGGATTGACAAAAAACGAGAAAAAGGGAAAACATACCAGAGACCATAACCGGAAATAGCGCCAGATTAGGAGAAACTTCAGCCACATGAAGTTCAAAACCTGTGGCAACACCAAACAAAGAGGGCAAGATGTAAATATGATCTAGATGCCACGCATTTGTCTGACCTACTTCTAAGTTGAGAGGTTGCAACTAGTGAATCAAAATAACATCGCAAGCCTGAGCATGACAACAAGCATAAAGAGGGACCATCCTAACTTAGATTGGATTGAACACATTGTTCAGCCAGCTAAGCTAAAAATTGAGTTATGTGGCTCCTCTTTTGATCCACTTTTTTGTTTTCCTGGGTGAATTTGGAATTTCCAGAACTATTTATTAATTTGTATTCATAGGTACTAGGAAAGATAAGATCAAAAGGAAGAAAATCGAAACAATCACTAAAGAAGTACGAAACAAGAAGTAATGTGCTTAGTAGTTTGTTAAAAGCTAAGATTATATGCATCCCTGTTCATCTAGTCCGTGGAACTTCAGAACTTAGTATGGGTGTTGTTTTAGTTCACTCGTGATAGCCTTATAATCCTTTTAATAAAGTTTACTTGTATTACTTTAGCAGGTATACGAAAAATATCCCATATAACAAGCATGCATGGTTTCAAGGATGCAAATAGTCGAATATAAGGCTACTTACCCCATAGCCAATGATGAATATGTCTGCTGGGGACAAAAACTTCCACGCGCCACTGGTCAATGCAGATATAAATTCATTAAAATCACAGTTTCGGAATGAAGAAAGCAAGTATGGTGTGCCCTTAACCCCTCAAGATTCTGACCTGATTGCAAAGGCATTGTAGTGAAAAAGATTAGTCAACAGTTCTATTAGGAAGAAGCTGAACATCCAGCGTAACCCATACAAAGTCACGTCTCTAGCTGTGTAAGTATTCTGAGGCTTATCTAACTGCAAGAACAATGTAAGGTGAAAAACTACGAATTTCATTCTGTTACGGCATGGAGTGATTTCAGATGCTTGCACACTTTCATTCTGTTACCACCCCTGAGAAAGTGAACTATGTTTTTGTAACCCAATAATCTACATTATGAGTCTACTTTAGAAAATATTTGAGTAAAATACTAAAAGTTCAAGTGCGTCATATCAGTGAAAAAAAATAGTGCAACTGGAAGCACAGACCTGTGATGCAAAGGCATTGAAGCTTATAATTGGTCCAGCTATGTAAAGGGGTGCATATACCAAATAAGAAAGGTATATCGCATATGAGAAATTATCATCTGGGACACTTCTCTCCTGATTAAAGCGAGGAACACCATTAACCAACGAAGAGAAAGTAAAAAGCAGACTAATCAGCTCATAGTTAAGAAAAAGCAACAACCTGTAGAAAGTGGTAACATGTTTTCCCAGATTTACAAATATGGCAACGCAGGAGGTGCTTCTGAGATCACAAGAAGAATAAAAAGAAATCAAACTATATCATGTTCTGGTATATGATTAAATGCAAACATGAAATAAAAGGAAAAAGAAGAAGCTTAGCAACTAAAATGTTACTTCGTGATCAAAGCGAGAATTCTGATGAGCCCAATGGTAATCAAATCCAAAGCTTATCATACGCAAGACGACTGTTCAGAAATGGGAAGCCCATTTATAGAAAGAGCAAACAGCTAAAACAACTAGTGGGGGATTTAAGAACAAATCGAGATATGAACAAGGAGAAAGGAATAATACCAAAATTAAAGCAAATCTGCCATCTAAAGGTGCCCCTAAAGTTGTCCATATATGCCCATTGTTTCCTACAAAGTAAAGAAGGCAATCACAATGAATATAAATATAAATACTGAACAAGCAAGTTACTCTAAACCAGTAAGGTGTGTGGTTGCTGAGCTCACCCAAATATGGAGAATGAATATCCATCATAAACCCGATTACAGAGCAGGAAGAAAATGTTGAAAAGCCAAAGTGCAAAGGGGAAGTACTTTGTGCGAGCAATTATCTGCGGAAACACAAATCTAGTAAAGTATAGCACACCAAATTAGAAACTATGGTATTAATCAAATAAAAAGAGAAGAGTAAAGGTAACTCAGCAAGTAGTCTAGAAATGGGGTCACACCTTCACTAGAATGAAATTAAGGGAAGTGATCCCGACTATGAATATGACACTATGGCAAGAAAAAGAAAGGAATAAGTGAGAAAAACAAAATAATGAGCATATATGGTGAAATGGGAGAAGATTAATTAATCATACATACATTAAATAGATAACAACATACCAAGCTCCATGAAGATAGCAGAGGTAGATGAGGGAAATGAGAAGCCATGAAAAAGACATGCCTTTGGCTTTTAATGAGAAAAGGGATCTCAGGGCTGTGGCTACCAATGCAAGAACTCCGAAAACAAGACTAAGTATGGGCAAATTTGACCGGAAGTTTCTCCATTGTGCATCGGAAACATCCTGAATTCAAACAAACAAGATCATTTATCAACCAAAACTAGTCAAAACAGAGAAAAAAAAACAAAATTGGGAGGGAAATCTTTCACATTGAGACGAGGCAGGAAGAGCCCGCCCGGGCGCAAACCATAGAGCTTTGATTCATGATCTGCGATTTAAATGCAGAGTACCCAGTTGATGGAATGAGAATTGGAGGTATAAAAAATAGGAAAGTTTTGATTTGGATTTGAATACCTAGAGCAAGTTGAAGGGATCGGTGGATGATGAAAACATAGAAAGCAATGGCATAGAGCACCAGAAAGAACAGCTCTTTCCGCTTCCATTCCTTCTTCATCGTTCGTCTATCGCTAGCTCTCCTCGCTCTCGGTCCAGCTTCGGTTTTCTGTTTCTTTTTATTATAATATTAATATGCAGGCAGCAGGAAGTTGAAGAAGGTGAGTGAGTGGAGAAATCAGACTTCAAGTTCAGAGTCACGACAGGAGTAGTGACTAGTGAGCGAAGGAGACGAAAAAATTAAGTTGTGAGCTGATACGCCGTCGTTCTATCAAACAGCTTGAGGCCTTCGTTTTCTTTTATCTGTACAATACTGTCCCTATGCTTGTGAAGATTACATTTTTGTGTTTTTTTAATTATTAATTTGATAAGGCTTAGTCAAATAAGTGTCCTGGTCTTTAGCATTGTTTGTTAGGAGACTTAGTCAAGTTTGTAGTAAAGTTTGTTTCCTTAATTCTAGTTAGAACGTGGGCTGTAGTTTGTTACAGCACGTCTGTTTTCTCTATTTATTTGGTGCACTGTTACAAGGAATAAACAAGTCATTCCCAGAACTGTTATTTGCCTTCTCTTGAGTTCTTGTTGCATCTAACAATCTGGTAGCGGAGTAGTGACTGTGAGTGAAGAGAGATGGGTTCGGAAGCAAACTTTGCAGCAGCCTCCATTCCGAAGTTCGACGGCGACTACGATCATTGGAGCATGGTCATGGAGAATCTCCTTCGATCCAAGGAGTATTGGGTTGCTGTCGAAACAGGCTACACAGAGCCGAAGAGTATGGATGAGATGACGGCAGCGCAAATAAAGAACCTGGAGGAGATGAAGCTGAAGGATTTGAAGGCTAAGAATTACTTGTTTCAGTCGCTTGACAAGTTAATTCTAAAGACAATCACGTAGAAGGAGACGTCTAAACAGCTCTGGGATTCCATGAAGTTGAAGTGTCAAGGCAATGCTCGAGTGAAGAGAGCTCAGCTCAATCGTCTACGCCGGGACTTTGAGGTCTTAGCAATGAAGCATGGTGAATCAATCACTGATTACTTTGGTCGAGTAATGACGGTTGCAAATGACGTGAGGAACTATGGGGAAGATGTGGATGATGTCAAGATCGTTGAGAAGATTTTGAGAACCCTCACTGATAAGTGGAACTACATTGTTTGTTCCATTGAGGAAGCCAAGGACATAGATCAACTATCTGTGGATGCCTTACAAAGTTCTCTGCTCGTTCATGAGCAAAAATTCAAAGTAAGTGGAGAAGATGAACATGCTTTAAAGGTAACTCATGAAGAGAGATATGGTGGAAGAGGACGAGGAAGAGCTGCTTTCCGAGGAGGCCGGGGACAAGGCAGAGGCAGGGGTAGCCAACCTTGGAGTAAGGAAACAGTTGAGTGTTACAAGTGTCATAAGCTTGGTCACTTTCAGTACGAGTGCCAAGCAAATTATGCAGGTTTGGAGGAATTAGAAGAGATGGTGCTAATGGCGCATGTCGACACGCTTGGAGGTGATCGAGATATTGCATGGTATATTGATTCTGGGTGCAGCAATCACATGTGTGGTGATTCATCACTGTTCTGTGAGTTAGGAGAAGGGTTCAACAAGGTGGTTAGATTTGGGAATTATGCAAGCATGAACGTTGCTGGAAAAGGAAGTGTTCGATTAACTGTAAAAGGAGTGAATCACCTTGTACGGGATGTGTATTATGTGCCCGGTTTGAAGAATAATCTTCTCAGTGTTGGGCAGCTGCAAGAAAGGGGTCTGGCTGTACTAATGCAGTCAAATGAGTGTCGGATTTATCACCGCACACAAGGTTTGGTATTCCAAACCAACATGGCAGCAAATCGAATGTTTTTGCTGTTATCGAGCACCAAATCAATCAAAAAGGAAAGCAAGGAAGATTGTTTCCAAGCAACCACTGAAGACGTGACTCATCTCTGGCACCGAAGATTCGGTCATCTCAGCTACAACGGGTTGAAGAATTTGCAAACAAAAGGCATGGTGAGGGGCTTGCCAAGTTTCTCTGAGGGTGAAATTCTGTGCACTAGTTGCTTGAAAGGGAAGCAGCATCGAGATGTAATCCCAAGGAGAAGTACATGGAGAGCATCGGCAAAGTTGGAGCTGGTTCACGCTGATATTTGCGGCCCGATTTCTCCATTTTCGGAGGGCAACAAGAGGTATTTTATTTGCTTCATTGATGATTATAGTAGGAAGGCATGGGTGTATTTTCTTGCTCATAAGTCAGATGCATTCACTACCTTTAAGCTATTTAAAGCTCTTGTTGAAAAAGAAACGGGTTTGTGCATTAAATGTCTAAGAACGGATCGTGGAGGTGAATTCACATCAGATGAGTTCAAGGAATATTGTGAAACGAATGGGATCAAGAGGCAATTAACTGCTGCATATACACCACAGCAGAACGGAGTCGCCGAGCGGAAGAATAGAACGGTGATGAATATGGTGAGGAGCTTATTGGTTGAGAAAAATATTCCAAGAAAATTCTGGGCAGAGGCGGTGAACTGGGCATTCTATGTTCTTAATAGATGTCCAACATCATCGCTAAAGGAAATGACGCCAGAGGAAGCTTGGTGTGGGATGAAGCCTTCAGTAGGGCACTTGAGAGTCTTTGGTTGTATAGCATATGTTCATGTACCGGATGCTCGACGAACAAAGCTTGAAGATAAGAGCCGTTGTTGTGTCTTTTTTGGTACAAGTGAAGCATCAAAGGCATACCGACTATATGATCCTACCTCCAAAAGGATTATTATCAGCCGGGATGTCATCTTTGAAGAAGATGGGCAACAGAATTGGGAGAAGAGCTCTGAAGAAGATAACACGTTTGATTTGGAATGGGAAGATGAGAAAAGTGAAGAGAGGGAGGAATCGAGTGATGGCAATGAAGAAGACAATGCAGCTGATGGCAATGAAGAAGAAAATGCAGCTGATGGTAATGTTGTTTCTCCAGTGACAAAACCCCGAAATAGAAGAGCGCCAGGGTGGATGAATGACTATGTCCTTGGTGAAGGTCTTTCCGATGAAGAGGAAGAGGTACAAACTCACTTAGTCTTGTTTGCTCATGCTGTTCATTCTGATCCTACTTCATTTGACGAAGCAGTCAAAGAGGAGAAATGGAGGGCAGCCATGGATGCAGAAATGAGATCAATTGAGAAGAATGGAACGTGGGATCTCACGGAGCTACCGAAAGGAGCAAAACAAATAGGAGTCAAATGGGTGTACAAAACAAAGTTGAATGAGCTTGGAGAAGCAGAAAAATACAAGGCTCGCTTGGTCGCCAAAGGGTATGCTCAGGAATACGGAGTTGATTATGAAGAAGTATATGCTCCTGTAGCTAGTATGGACACGGTTCGACTGATTTTGGCACTTGCTGCACAAAGAGGTTGGTGTGTGTTTCAGCTGGACGTGAAGTCAGCCTTTCTTCATGGGAAGTTAGCAGAGACTGTGTACGTGGAGCAGCCAAGGGGTTATGAAATAAAGAATGAGGAGCATAAGGTATATAAGCTTAACAAAGCTTTGTACGGACTCAAGCAGGCACCGCGAGCATGGTTCAGCCGAATTGAATCATACTTCAGAAAGGAAGGCTTTGAGAAGGAGGATAGTGAGCAAACTTTGTTTACCAAAGTCAAACAAGGTAAATATTTGATCATTAGCTTGTATGTTGATGATTTACTTTATACCGGAGATGATGAAAAAATGATGTCTGAATTCAAAGAGTCCATGATGAAGGAATTTGATATGTCAGACTTGGGTAAGATGAGGTATTTTCTTGGTATTGAGGTAGTTCAGTTTGATGGTGGTATATTCATCAGTCAAACGAAGTATGTGATAGAAGTGTTGAGAAGATTTGGAATGGAGCATAGCAATTCTGTTGAAAATCCAATGGTTCCAGGATTTAAAATCTCCAAAGATGAAAATGGTGTTGAGATGGATGGTTCATTTTTCAAGCAGCTGATTGGAAGCTTGATGTACTTGACCGCTACGAGACCGGACATAATGTATGCGGTTAGCTTCTTGAGCAGGTATATGTCAAGACCTACAGAAGTTCATTATTCGGCGGCAAAGAGAATTCTACGCTACTTACAAGGTACGGCAAAGTTTGGCATTCTTTACAAAAAGGAAGGAAATTTGGAATTGATTGGCTTTACTGATAGTGATTATGCTGGATCGGTGGAGGATAGAAGAAGTACTTCAGGTTATGTTTTTATGTTAAGTGGAGCTGCGGTAGCTTGGTCTTCTCGAAAGCAACCTATAGTAACGTTGAGCACGACGGAAGCCGAATTTGTAGCAGCTGCGGGAAGTAGTTGTCAGGCAATATGGATGCAAAGGGTACTGAAGAAGATAGGCTACAAAGGCAGCAGTGTAAGTACTGTCATCTTTTGTGACAATAGCTCAACAATTAAGTTGTCGAGAAATCCTGTGATGCATGGCAAGAGCAAACACATAGATGTGCGCTACCATTTCCTAAGGGAGCTTGTGAATGATGGAGTTGTGCAGCTTCAGTTTTGTGGTACACGACATCAGTTAGCGGACATCTTCACCAAACCACTGAAATTAGAATCATTTCGGGAGCTGAGATGGAAGCTTGGAGTTTGTGATTTTCCAGGAGTTAACTAGCTGCAAATGCATTCTAGTTCAAGGGAAGGAATGATAAGGCTTAGTCAAATAAGTGTCCTGGTCTTTAGCATTGTTTGTTAGGAGACTTAGTCAAGTTTGTAGTAAAGTTTGTTTCCTTAATTCTAGTTAGAACGTGGGCTGTAGTTTGTTACAGCACGTCTGTTTTCTCTATTTATTTGGTGCACTGTTACAAGGAATAAACAAGTCATTCCCAGAACTATTATTTGCCTTCTCTTGAGTTCTTGTTGCATCTAACATAATTATTATTCTGTTCGAAATTTTCAGTTCATACTTCATAGTCTGCATTCCGGTCCAATTCCAGACCTAATTGAGAAATATAAATTGCAAGAAAGATGATTATGATGGTTTAAAAAATTAGATTGTAATGTCATTTGTGTCAATATCGATAAAATGGGTAATTAGTATTTAATAGTTCATACTTGTACAAAAATCGAACCAATAATCACTTATTGAACTATTTTAAATCGTAATTAGATTTATTTATTTATTTTTCGTATGATTCGCATCTAATAAGTGGAGAAAATTTCTCAAAGGATGGCACACGACGATCTGTCATCGTAGGAAGAAAAGCTAACACCAAAGCCGACAAGTTGGCAGTCGTTACAACAAGAGGGGAGAGGTGGGCAAATGGGCCTTGGAGGAGAGATGGGCCGATCTGGAGGTTTTGGGGGCCCAACACTCACTATCTCAGCTGCCTTTCCAGTTTTCCTCACCTGTTTTACTACCATCACCGGATCAACATCCCCCACCACCGTCACCGCATTCTTCTCTGCCTCCACCGATAATTGATCTATACCTGTTAATCAATTAAATCAAACTAATAATTAAAACCACATTTATAATTTGGCTAATTTTTTCTATGAATTCACCAACTCGGTAGTATTTTATGTAGAGTAGAAATGTTAATTAAGTCTTAATTTTAGTGTCTATACTAATTTCTGAAAATAATATTGATAGTTTGATAAGAAAGTTGTACCTATAAGTTTGGTAACGGCTTTCAATACATCCCTCTTGCATAATTCGCAATTGATGCAAACTTTGATCACAATTTTCTGCAAAATTAAAGCATTAACTCTCAAGTTTTTGTAACCGACAAGGGAACAAAAGCATAGAGAAATTAAAGAACTAATAATGTGTTATTAGTATTACTACCTTCATCGTCATGGCCGCAAAATTGAGAAGAAAAAAGAGAGGAATTCAATGATGAGATTGATGTAGTGGAAAATATAAATGAAGCAAGTGCAAATTTATAAAGGGATTCATTGATTATAGTACAAGAAATTAGGAAATGAGACTTTTCCTTTATTACTCCCTCTTATCGTTTTTACATGTCGTTTACTATTTGGACAAGCATATTAAAAAAAGCTGGATGACTCACTATTTGATCCCAAAAAATTCCGTATTTTTTTTTTATTAACATACGTTCGAGAAAAAGTTTAGGGTAAAATTGTCTCAAATAGTGAGTCATTCGGCCTCCTTAATATGCGTGCCAAAATAGTAAAAGATAATTAAAAAAACTAGGAGGGAGTAATATAATAAGACTCTGTTTGCGAACGAAGATTTTTCTACTTTTTTCTGTTTCTGATTTTCAGAAATATCTCTGATTTTTTTTCCATTAGAAAACTGAAAATTGTGTTTATTTTGTACTAAATGTGAAAATTTTCAACTTTAGAAAACTGGAAATCATGTACACAAATAAAAATGAAAACTACTAATTTTGTTCAATCAATTTAATTTTAATAAAAAAATCATGCTATAATTTATTTCTTTTTGAAAAGATTAATAAACTATCAACGAAATAAAATGTTGTTTTAGATCTCAAATTAAGCAAAATCACACAAGGCCATTTGTTATTGTAGTTAAATTCGAAGATATAAAATTCGAGTTGTAACCATTATTTCAAACTGATTCAGATTCGAAAAAGAAAAATCAAATTTAATTTCTTATTTTATTAACACAAAAAATAAATAAATCAGTAATATATTTCATCTCCACCTTATTCCTCCCTTAACGGTTCTCTCCCACTACTTATCACCATCTCCAAACACAAACCACAAAAAATACATCAGTAACTAGTTCTCTTGTTGATGATAAATCACCACTACCATCCAGATGTGGTAAATCCAAATCAGTTTGGTAGTTGGTGGAGGAAAGAGGGAGAGAGACGGCGGTGTCATTGGGTTGATTGCCGAAAGAAGTGGCGACGGTCTGATCTAGATCAATATGATGGTGGCTGGAGGGAGGGAGACGGCATGTCGCTGGGTTGGTCTCCGGTGGAGGTGACGGTGGCTAGATCCATATCAGTTTTTACCAAACACCATAAACATTTTTTCTGGTATCTTACAACACTTTTAACAAATATTTATCAAACAACATAATAATTTTTCTAAAAATAATTTTTACACATCATTTTTTCCTACAATACTTTTCCAACCAGAACCGAAACGTCAAAACAGAGCCTATATATTAAATACTACTTACTGGGAAGATGTATGCATTCATTTAAGAAGTCAGTCAATGCTTTTCGTTGTTCAAATGTCATTGCCATTATTAAGCTGTGTCGTCAATTTCTCAATTTGTCTAGTTTGGAATTTCTATTTTTGTAGATTTTTGTAGATTTTTCTTTTGAACACGTTGATCAGGTTCATCTTTGTGTGAAGTTGCATTTATTAATGAGTTTATTGCATGAAGATTGCCATGTACTATAAAAAAAAACAGCTTCCTCCCTGTACTATAAAAATTCAAATACTACCCCCTAAACTATTGGTCAATTGCAAATGCACGTCCCTCTGTTAGTCAAACTAACAGATTGTTAGTTTTGACATTAAATAGCAGGTTACCCAAAAAAAAACCCTGTTGTTCCCTTTTTTTTCCTTTTCTTTTCTTTTCTTTTCTTTAAAAATTCAGAAAATAATGTAATTAATTTTAAAAATCCATAAAAATAATATAATTAATTTAAAAAATTCAAAAAAACAATATATTTAATTTAAAAAATTCAAAAAAGTAATGTAATTAATTTAAAAAATTCAAAAAATAATGTAATTAATTTAAAAAATTCAAAAAAATAATATAATTAATTTTAAAAAACTGGTTGTTCCATTTCTTTTTTTTCTTTTCTTTAGAAATTTAAAAAAAGAATGTAATTAATTTAAAAAATTCAGAAAAATAATATAATTAATTTAAAAATTTTCAAAAAATAATGTAATTAATTTTAAATTTTTTTAGTGTGCGATCCTTTGTTTTCCCTCTCTCTTCCATGATCTAAAAAACCAATCTTTTTCCTTTTCCTTTTTTCCCGTCCATTTCTTTTCCTCTTCTAAGCCACATTGCAAAACCCATTTCCTTTCCATTTTTTTTCTTGGCCAGATCCAGGTCAGTTTGGTGCTGGGTGATTTACCATGAGTTGGTCATCGGCGGAGGAGACGGTGGTTAGATCTAGATTAGTTTGGTGGTGGGGTGTGTTACCATGAGTTGGTCTGCAGCGGAAGTGACGGTGGCCAAATCCATATCAATTTGGTGGTGGGTGATTCACCATCGGAGGAGTTGACAGAGGAGGCGGTGGGTGAAGGAGAAGGAGAGGTGGTAAATTTTTTTTTATCAAAAGCTCCATAATGTAATTGAGGCGGAGATGATGATTTTGTGAAATGAAATTTGAGATGTGAAAAGAGAAGATGATCTGGAAAAAGAAGAGATATTAGAGGTGAAAGTTTGAAGTTGAAGAAGATAATGAAAAAAAGAGGGCGAGGAGTTGTGCTCTAGTTGGAGAGATGGTGTGAAAAATCAGAAAAATGATTTTTCTAAAAATTAGAAAATTTCATTTTGGGTGTTTCTAATTTTCAGTTTTAATTTAGAAAAATCTTAGAAAATGAGATTTTTCTATTTTGGAAAAAGCCATTTTGGAAAAAAACTATTACCTAAACACACAATTCAGAAATATCTCCAGTTTTCTGAAAATTATTCTCTGAAAATTAGATTTTATTCCAGAAAAATCTCCATTCGTAAATAGGTCCTCAAAGTTTCCACGCATAAATTCAAAATACTACTAGTAGTAGCAAGTGGCAACTAGCAAGCGAAGCGTACATCCTAGGAGGGGAAAAATGTTAAGTATCGGTAACTTTTTGGAAAAAAAACCCGGTACTTGTTAATCTTTAATTAATATAATAAGAAATATTTGGAGTTTATCCTTTTGTATATTAGGTAATATATATATTTTATTTAAATATTTAAAAGGGTCATTAGCACCATCACCCATTGAACTATCATCGTCTAGAAAATATGTCCATCAATAATTTTTTATTGGATTCAACTCCCCAAACTATTTTTTCATTATAAAGAGGCCCCTTCGTTACTTTTTCCATAAAAAATCCTAACATACTTGCTTTGATCATTTTTTTATTATTTTTAATCCCAAAACAATTACACTCCAAAATAAAATTAAAAATTTATTTTTAACTTAGTGATTATTGTTAAGTATGTATGAACATAATTATTTTTCTAAAAATAAAAATTGAAAAAAATAAAAAAAAATCCATAAAAATAAATAAAAATATTTATACAATTTTCTAAAGAGTTATAAAAGATAAATTAAAATTATAAAAAGTAACAAATATTGTTGAAAAAAATGAAAAAGGAAAAAATAAAAGCATCGTTGTTAATTCCATATTTTTTATAAGTTTTTAAAATGTTTATCATTTTTAAATTTTAATTATGGTTTTTTTTGTTTTTTCTTATTTTTTCAATATGAAAAGTTTTTCTTTCAATTTTTCTCATTTAAAAAAAATATTAGAATAAAAAAATATGATTAAAACAAATCCGTTAAGTTTTGGATGGAAAACGTAGTAGATGGGTCTCTTTGCAATGAAAAAAAAGTTAGAGATGTTGTATCCAATAAAAAATTATTGAGTCACCTATTTGTGAGACTATGATAATTTAGGAAGCAGTGGTGCTAATAACCCTATTTAAAATTATTATTTAAAAACCAGCGCAGTTCCACACATACATACCCAGTCCAGTTCCACACATACATACTCAGTCCAGTTCCTACTGTTTCTAAAGCCAAGGCGGCATTAGGTGTCGTTCTTTTTGGATTTGGCTCATCTAATTTTTCCTGTAACATGACCAGTCATGTTAAAAGAATCTGAGACATCCAATAAAATTGGACAGATGGGATTAAGAGTCCAAGACTCCAAATAATTGATGAGATTTTGTTGACATGGCTAACGGTAGACTTACAAACCACCATTAACTTCTGTTTTTGTTAATTATTTGCCCCTCCCCCTTCGTCTTCCTCACTCTCTATCTCCTTCTCCTGCTCTGCTCCTCCCACATTGATGTAGTTCGATTAAAAAAAAAAGTATTTCTTTCTCATAATTAATCTCCAAAAAATAGATACAATAAAAACAACAAAAATTACATATCTATATGGTAGAAGAAGACCAAAAATAAATCTTTTCTTTTTTCAAGACTTTCATCAAACACCCGCGATGCATACTTCAAAACTAAGTTTCTTGAGAAGTTCTTATCTCTGCTGCTGGTTCACACAGACAACCGGCTTCACACTTCAATTGATCAAACAATAATCATATCCACAAAATTAAACTAATTATACCAATTATTGAATGGCAACACACCTGTGCCGTCACCGCTGACTGATTCGCCAGAGAAGGAGGAGGCGATGCGCGAGTCGCGATGAAGGTCTGTGGTGGCGTCGCAGGAGGAGGATTGTTTGTTGTCACTATGGTCAGCAACGTCGGCTTGGTGGTGAGGGTGTGGCGGCTGACACGATTGTTTGTTGTTGTGTGGGAGAAGGTGAACAATTAGATGAAGATTAGAAGGGATTGTTTGTTGTTGTTGTTGTTGTTGTTGTTGTTGTGTGGGGGGAGAACGGAGAAGGAGCAGCAGATGAGAACGGAGGAGAACATATGACAATGGGAGGAGTAGAGCAGGAGAAGGAGATGGAGAGTGAGGAAGACGAAGGGGGAGGGGCAAATAATTAAACAAAGAAGAAGAATTAATTAACAAAATCAAAAGTTAACGGTCGTTTGTAAGTCCACCGTTAGCCACGTCAACAAAATCTCATTAATTATTTGAACTTTTAATCTCATCCGTCCAATTTTATTGGATGACTCAGATCCTTTTAACATGACTGGTCATGTTACAGATATTCCTTCTAGATCAGTATTTAAGACGCAAATTATATATTCAATCATTAATACTGCAATAATAATTCATAATATAGTTAATTGCATTTTTTTTAAAGATCATATTTATGTGCAAAAATAATCTAACAAAATTATAAAATATGGGTCCGTTCGGTTTCACGATTTTCTTTGGCAAGTTTGGAAACCCTAATATAATATCTATTGAATCTCTCTGCCTTCGATCTGATTGTCTAGAAAGCGAAGGGAGCGGTCACTGCGTATATGACGGGATTGAACAGTATCAATTTGATGAATCCAATCCAACAAATCAAGTGGAGAGAGAGAGAGAGGCGGCGAAGTAGGTTTGCTTTCGGTTTTGGAAGATGAACAGAGTTTGAACTTGAATGGTGTGAATTACTAGGTGAGTGGTGGTTGGATAGATTAATTCAAGAACATTGATACTGTTGGAACAGAAAGAGAGTACTGGCGTTAATTTGCATTCATTTGCACTCCTTTCTCAAGTAAGTTCATATTTATTTTATTTTATCTTATTTTATTTATTTATTTTATGTTCAAATGTCACTGTCTTGATTAATTGAATTTTTTTTGGTTGGTTTATAGCATTAATAGCTGCATTCATTATTGGTTCAAATTTTATGAATGAATTTACTTATAAGAAAAACTTGAATCTATATAGGATTATTACTAATTAATTAATAACACTAACAGTGAGACTTTCTGTAAAATAATTTTTTTTTGAGTTATCTTAATTAAAATCTGCCTATGTAAAACATGAAAACTTGAAATTAATACTCCCTTTGGATTATTTTAGGGTTTGTTCGGTATCGTTTCTTTTTCTGATTTTTTTTTTTTTTTCCTGACTTTTAAAACACAAAACAGAAAATAAGAAACCATTTTTTCTGATTTTTAAAATTATGTTTTTGTTTTCATAAATTGTTCACTTAAAAAAATAATAAAAAAATTAAAAATTATTTTACCAAACACGTTATGTTTTATGTTTTTCTTTTAGAAAGAAAAAACATAAAACCAAAAACAAAAACAATATAGAACAAGCTTTTAGTTGTTCACTTTTGTCATTTTATTTTTTACTTTTTACTTGTCCATTTTTCATTTCCAATGCTGTAAGTTGATATTTTTTAATTATTTTTTTAATCTTTTTTATAAATTACAAAATTTAATCCAATTAATTTAAAATATGTTAATTTTAGATTGTTCAATTTAAAGTGGAGTAATTATTGGAGTATCGATTATGGTCATCATATTGTAGCCGCCATATATAATTATGTATTGATGATGATAGTGCACAATTATTTCCATCATTGCTCTTTTCTTTTTGTCCATTGTTCATTTAATTGGATTGCTCAAAACCCCTATATGACAATAACCTCTCTTACGAGTATTTATCGGTCAGTATTCAAAGTATTTTGGTAATAAAAATTCGATATTCGGTATATTATATTAGAAATAATAGATATCATATCATATTATCTATTTATTGATACCATTGTCAAATTATCGAAATAATTTCGGTATGGTATTCGGTATTACCGACTACCAAATCAAACCATAAATTGGGCGATCTTCTGAAAAAAGAAAGAGGGTTTTGAGGTGAGAAGGTGAACTTGCCGTCAAAACGGGTCAAAAATAATAATAACCTGAAGCCTAGATGCACAAATTAATTTGCATACAACGGTAACAGGGTCGAACCATAGGGATTAAAAGATGACAACTTGCCCTAAATGTATGACAAAGATAAATGCAATAAAAAAGTAACACAAGGGGGATTTGTTGGTTAAACTGGTTAACCAAAAGAGATCGAGGGTAAGACAACTAACAAGGATAGAAATAATAAAATTAACAGAAATAACAATCATAAACAAAATAAATAGGAAATTAAACGAGATAAAATCAAATAAGAGGAAATCTTAGCAAGGGATTTTCTTGGGTTGCGTCGAGGCCTAGTCAGTCATCGGCGCACAAATGTTCTATTCTTATGTCATAGACGTGCTCTAGGGGTCAGGTACGTTTAAGCCCCCTATCGCACCCCCTTTTTCGTTGAAAACGAGTAAAGGTTCGGGACGGGCCACAATGCGAGACAAGCGTTGGACTTGTCTTAACATCATGCGAAATGAAGTCGCCACCCTAATTTTCTAAGGTTTAGGGAACCTAATCGTCATGGCATAAAAATAAACAAACTAAGGCACAATGGTCTAAACCAAAGAACGATGGTTCGAGGTCGTATTATGGACTTGGGAAGGTGTTAGACACCCAAGTCACATCCTAAAAAGGTTACCGGTATGCGAGGTGTTTTTGAAAATATTTTGAACATGTAACTGGGACCCTTAAAGGTGACGTTACATCTTAGCATTCGGGACTTGTTATTTCCGTTTGGGTTCGAGGGATGGGGTTACCATTTTTTCTCGATGCTAGAGCGGACGTTCCCCCCTTATCATTGGGCCATGCATGATTAACTATTTACTAAGTGATCTATCATGGCAAAACTAGCATTGTACGTTTTATGAATGCATATAGATTTTGTGAGGGTTTGAAGCCACCATACACATACTCCCTCCGGCTGAATATACTTGACGTTTTGGGCTGAATCACGAATTTTAAGGGTGCTACAGTGCCCACTGACAGGGCAAGCTTTTGTGTCTTCGTTCGTGGGGCCCGCACAGCCTTCACTCGTTCTCTCCTTCTCGCTTGCAACTCCTTCCCCATTTTGAAACCAATTCGCTAAACTCAACTGAAATCAAACCGGAATTCACTCAAATAATTACCATAACTGCGCTAAAATTAAAAAGCCTCTCCCTCGCCGGAATCTTCCCCGGCCACCTGATCCGTCGCGTGCTCCTCGCCCGACGCCGTCGCCCTCATCATCTCGCGGCCCGGATCCGTTCCTCTGCTCCGTTGACCAGCCTCGCCACCATACTCCTCATCGTCCAACCATCCCGATCTACTCTCCTCTTTCCCTCTGCACAATCTGCCCAGCCACCAAATCTACTCATCCTCCTCACTCCTAACCACCAACCCGCACCAGCCCAACCACCATCCCTCAATCGCCCAATCACAAACTCAATCAACAACATTTCTACCAAATTAATCAATCATCTACCCAATTAATTCAATCAAATACCCAATCAAGTCACCCAGCCTCACCAAACTCCCGATTTGCCTCCACCAAGCTACAACCCATTTCTCCTTCCCCGATTCCATTACCGCCACTACTGAATCCTCAACTGCCGAATCCTCAACTCCCGATTTACCTCCACCAAGCTACGACCCATTTCTCCACTGTCGAATCCTCAACCCTCCTCTGCTTCTCTCTCTCTCTTCTCTGCTTCTCCTTTTCAAATCCTAAATCCTCAATTTCATCACAAAATATGGGGATATTCATATCATTTGAATCCTCAATTTCAGGATAACAATCCTCCATTTTTTGTTTGATCGATATTGGATTTTGTTGTTAAGGAAAGAAGAAAGGAAATCGAGGAGATGGAGAGAGGATATGGAGGTTGGAGCTCTGGTTTTGTTGTCAGAGACGTTGGTTGAGTGAGGAGATGGAGATCCACATTTACTTGCCATTCCTTTTTTGCCCACGTAAAACGCTGCGTTCCACGCCGAAGGACAACTGGCTTCAAGGACAAACGCGTAAAAGGCAGAAGTGAATGGACACAAACATCCAAGACGACAAGTAATTACAGCCAGCGGTTTTTGGCTCAGAACGACAACTAAAATCAGCCAGAGGGAGTATATCAGTACAACAATTAATTTCATGGTATTTAAACGTAAGTGATTTAAACACGTTGTGCATGTGGGTTGATTTTAATTTTAACAATTTTATATGCCATGCGTACGAATGGGGTGGTTCTAACGCATTCTAAGTGGTCATGCATACGATATGATCGAGGTTTTTAACATTTCTAATAAACATCCATTCAAAGCATAAAAATAAAATAGTTAAATAAACTTACCCGATTTGACGAACCCCGGTCGATCCATCCCTTCAAAACCGAAGTTAACGACAATTGATAATAAAATAGGTATAAACAAACATACATGATTTTTAACTAATTATCTAATTAATTATTACAAACCACAATTAAAATAATTACTTAACTAATTATTACAAACCACAATTTAAAATAATTACTTAAATAACTATTACAAACCATAATTAAAATAATTACTTAAATAATTTATTACAACGATCAATTAATATAATTACTTAAATAATTATTGCAACGATCCATTGACGAAAATAAATTGATGGGCCTCGATGACTGGGCCCAAAAACAACTTCTTTCTTCTCCACGTGTGGGCTGACCAGCAACCCACTTATTTTCCTTGCCTGGGCCAAGCGCCCAGCCTTTCCTTCTTCTTTCTTTTTCTGTTGGGCTTGCGTCAAGGACGCAACCCTTCTCTCCTCCTCACGCTGGGCCAGGCGCGGCCCGGTTTTCTTTCCATTTCTTCGGCGTGGGCCAGCAGCAAGCTGCCCAGCTTCTTTGCCTCCGCGTGGGCCAAGGCAAGCGCCTGGCCCATTTCAGCTTCTGCTTGGCGCACAACGCCAAGCCTTTTCTTCTTCTCCCCGCGTGGGCTCAAGCATATTGCTTGGCCCATCAACCAAACAAACACATGAGCCCGTCATCTTTCCCTCTCCCTTTTACTATTCTTCTTCTTTCTCTAGCCAAGCCTGCAACAACAACCAAAAATCAAAATTAAACCAATCATCAACAATCAATTAAATCAATAACAGTAAATTAAATAAACCAAAGCAGCAATTAATTGAAACCAGTGACAACAATTTAATTAAGCACAAAATAGTAGGTAATTTTAGCAAGCGAATTAATTAAAAAAAAACTTTAAAATTCAGTCAAAACAGCAAGCAATTGGTCAACATGAAATAGCGAATTTGACCGGAAATAAAGGCAGCAAGTTGATTGACTTTAAGACAACGATTGATTGAATTGAACCAGTGGCAATTGATCGAATTAAAGCAGTAGCAATTAAATGACTAAAATGCCAACAATTAAACTAAATTGGGAGCAACAGAAGGAGAGAGAGAGCATGAATAAGAACGGGAGGGGGGACTAGAGCCGGATTGGTCCCCCTCTTTTCGTTGTGAGGGGTGCTCTATTTATAGGCAAGGCAGCCGCGAGTCGACTTGGAGGCCAAGGTGAGAGTGGGCATCACGGACGTGATGAGCAAGGGAAAGTGAGTATGAGCAGTCCAGTGATGGGAGGTTTGTGATGATTAAGCTTTGGTTGTAGATCAACATGTAGGGAATGCTTGGCTGAGGAGCAAAGGAGGGAGTCGGTTTGCTTGAAAGGTGACGCGGCTGGGATAAGGATGCATAAATTGGACATTAATGCATAAATTCCAATACGAATGAGATATTTTGGTACGAGCGAAATTGCTCGAAAATGAAAATAAACCCGAACCGAGGGCACAAAAGTGTGTAGAAAAATAAGACAGGATAAATAGTATACAACGAATAAATAGAAAGTTTGATTTAACACATTTATTTTCTCTTTCGGAAATGTCAAAAGGTTCGGACGAAAAATAAATGCCCTTACGGCAAGAATTGAACGAAACCAAATGAGATGGTGTGAAAGAGAAAAATTGTACGTAATTATCAATTAAAGAGATTACGCGTGATATGATGCCTTTTTATGCATGTTTTTCCCTCTCTTTTAGGTCTAATTTCACACTTGATACTACTAATTTGGTTTGTTTTTCAACCACTTTGTAGATTTGGACTAAAGGGAGAAACTTGCTGAAAAGCGCGCCATTTGGATGCATTTTTGCTGATCTTTCATCGTCGAGCCCTAAACACAGTTTTGTCGTCGAGACCTACCGTCGGGGCCTAGATGAGATCTTACGTCTAGGCCTAGATGAAGCACGTGCGTGTTTCTTTCCGATTGACGCTTGGCCGAAGATGCTAAAAAGATTCTAGCGGGATTCCATGTGCAAATCATCCAGCTCATCAGAGAATATTCCTCTATACCATTTTGTCCCCTAGTGGGGTTGTTAGGCTATATATAGAACCTTAACTTTAGGTTAAAAGGGAGGCTACTCCTTAGGATATTTTTCATCTTTTTAGGGTTTTCAATCATTGTAGCCACCTCTCTAACATTGGGATTTGTTCTTCCTTTATTTTTCCAGAAATTCGAGCCCCAAACTCCAATTAGTTTTTAATCTAGATTTTCGTTTTCATCTGCACCTCTTCTCTGTTTATGTTGCTTTCTCTTTCTATCTTGTACATGATTTCCAGCATGAGTGGCTAAGTATCTTAGTCTTGGCAGGGGTGTTTTAAGGATTGCAAGAGGATAGTTGGGAGGTCAAAGTGTTCTTAAAACGTGTTCATTGTTGTATCCGCTTTCTTGCCATTTTATTGTCATTTCGTGTGAGATTTGTTGGTAGTTTGATCACCTATTTGCATGTTTCTCATGAATATTGTCATTTCCATGGTAATAACTAACGTGAGGCCATGGAATAGAGTAGGCACCTGGTCCAGAGTCATCATGTCGTTTGGTCCAATCTGGCTAGGGCAAGAAACCGGTTAGGGCAGACTTCTCAGTGTCTACCCCTAGACGTGTCTTCTCTCCACTTCACGGGCCTGTGTGTATGACCCATAAGCGTACCTTGGGCATAGTGTCACGGCCACTCCCATAAGCGTACCTTGGGAGTGACTTCTCTTAAGAAGAGAAGTAGGGAATCCACGTGAAAACAGGGTTCCTATAGCACGTCTATGGCATGAACGCAGTCTATCCTTGCACCGATGACCGACTAGCCCTCGACGCAATCCGCCGTCTACCCCTACTAAGATTTCTCCTTTTATCTGATCTATTATCTTTACTTACTTTGTTATTATCTTTATTACACCTGTTAGTCTTAACCATTTCTATTGATATTCTCTTGCTTCATTTTCGTTCCCTTTTTATTTAATTATTTCGTTTGCCCTTTATTACTTGTTATTTGCATTTTGATTATCTGTCCCAACATCAACTGCCATCGTTGGTTAGATTTGTCTACACCAACCAAAACCCCCCCCTTTGCGTTACTTTTATGTCTGCTGCATCTTCATCCTCGTCATACATCTAGGGCAATTAAATCTAGTCCTTCATTTTCCCTGTGGTTCGACCCTGACTTGCCGCTATATACATTAATTTGTGCATCTAGCCTATCAGGAAATATTTATATTACTTTTGACGCGCGTTTCGACGGCGTCAAATTTTGGTGCCGTTGCCGGGGATAGTGTTTACGGACTAATTTTCTTTCTTTTACTTGTATGACCAGGAGATCTGCACCAGACCTTCTACCCCTCGACCACGAACTCACGAAGACAGAGAGAGAATTTCGGAGACAGGCTGGAGCAACCTCTAGAAGAGTAATTCCCCGTCCTGCCCTCGACAGTCAAACCTCTAGTCAGACCGGTCCCGACAATCATCTTCATCCCGACCTCGACAACCCAGTAGTTGTCTACCCCGAGATACCCATTATGGCAGACCGTCCTAATATCGACAATCCTCCACAGACCATTGAGGGCCTCAATGGTGCCCCCGAAACACCCAACACTTGTATCGTTTGGCCCACTGTTCCTCATGATTGGACGCTCAAGTCCGCAGTCATGCACCATCTACCCCTCTTCCGTGGTGTTCCAAAGGAAAATCCTCACCGCCATCTTCAGCAATTGCACTCTATTTGCGACGCCATGAAGCCAGCCAATGTCAGTATTGAGCACGCCAAGCTCCGAGCCTTCATGTGGTCTTTGAAAGATGATGCCCTAGACTGGTTCTATGATCTACCCCCAAACTCCATCAATTCTTGGGCTGAAATGTCAAAATCCTTCACCGAAAAATATTACCCATCAGAAATGGCTAATGTGACTCGCAAGCAATTGGTGTCTATAGTCCAGAGGAAAGAAGAAGATTTTGGTCAGTACCATGAGTGCTACAAAAAGATGCAAGCTATGTGCCCCTCACACAATCTTACCGAGCACGCCCTCATCCAATATTTTTGTGAAGGTCTCAAAGCTCGTGACAAGGCATTGCTCAACGCCGCTGCTGGTGGTGCTATCACAAGACTCACCCCTGTCGCCGCGAAGGCCACCATAGAGTTAATGGCAAGAAATTTCATACCCGAGGAAAGCAATCATCCAGGGCAAGATGCCCAAGTGGCCGCGATGCAGACCCAATTGACCGCTATGATGGGCATGCTTCAGAACATGGCCCCCGGACAGATAGTTCAGGTCAAGACCTGTCAGATATGCAACATGACCGATCATCCAACAGATGCGTGCCCGCATATCCCCGATGAAATTCAGAGTATCAACGCCATTGGAAATTACAATCAGGCCCCATACGGACAGAATTACAATCAGATGTGGAGACCACCAAACTCCGGTTGGGTCAGCCATCAACAAACGTCTGGACCAGGACAGCCAACGCAGCACAATCAGTACATGAATCAGGCCCAGCCACCTTTCAATGCCCAAAACTTCCAGCCTAGATCTACCCCTCCCAACAACCAACAATCTTTCTATCAACCCAATCAGGGCCAGACCTCCACTTCGTCTACCCCACCGGTTGATGAGGTAGCTCACTATAGGAACGTCATCACTGATCTACAAAAACAAATGAGCGTCATGTCTGATCAACAAAAACAAATGGGCATCATGGCCACGGACATGAAAGAATTGAAAAACAAGGGCAGATTGCCGCCCCAGACTGAGGCCAAACCAAAGCACAATGTGTGTGCTATGACTCTTCGCAGTGGCTACGTCTTACCCCCTCAAGAGCATCTAGGCCTCGACGTCGACAAATCCTTTCCAGAGCATCTAGGCCTCGACGTCAAAAAGTCTCCTGAATCCGAAATCTTGCCCAAGAAAATACCCAAAGCCAAGTTCATTGGGCCTAAAATCCCAGAAGTGATGGAGGATCGCATTAGATCCCCACGAGGGATGGCTCCACGAGGTGACACGAGCCCACAAGAATTTACCCAAGAGTATATACACAAGATCCTCGAGCCGCCCTTTCCTCAAAGGCTCGTCAAGACCAAGAAGAAGGAAGAGTATCAAGAAATCCTTGATATGTTCAGCAAAGTCCTCGTCAATATCCCACTTCTCCAGGCCATCAAAAATGTGCCCCGCTATGCCAAGTTCCTGAAAACGCTTTGCACTAACAAATGCAACTTGGCCGGGGTAAACAAGATAAGTGTGGGGGCAAATTTCTCTGCCATTATCCAACAGAAGATCCCTCCAAAGTGCGAAGACCAGGGCATGTTTGTCCTCCCCTGCACGATAGGGACAGTCAGTATTGGCAAGGCCATGTGTGATCTAGGGGCTGGCATTAATGTCATGCCCTTGACGATTTTCAACCGTCTTGGCCTAGGACCCCTCGAGCCAACCCCGCTTGTCATCCAATTGGCCGATCGTTCCGTAATTCACCCCGAAGGTGTAATTAAGGACGTCTTGGTCCAAGTAGGCGACTTCCTATTTCCCACAGACTTCTATGTCATTTCCATGGAGAATGAAGAATCCTCTAAAGCCACAGATGTTCTTCTAGGGCGACCATTTTTGGCTACAGCCAGGGCCAAGATAGACGTTCATGACGCATCTATCTCTCTTGAGTTTGATGGAGAAATCATTAAGTTCAACATGATGGAAGTCGTGCAATATCCTTCTAATCTTGCTTGTGTTAATTTTGCTGATACGATCGATCCTTTGGTTGATAAAATTACTGACTTGAATTCTATTGAACCTTTTCAGTCTGCCCTCGACAGAAGCGTCACGACACCAAGATTGGACGTCTTGGCCTCGACAATTAAGACTCCGCCAGAATTACATCAAGTCGCTGCCGCGTTAGAAGAGCATTCAAATGTTGACGTTGTAGACCTTATTGTTACACAAGTTTCCAATCTTGACGCGGACGACTCTATCCAGCTTGCCCTAGACAGAACTATTTCACCCGCCGCACTGGACCCTTTGGTCTTGACACTTGTGACTTCAGAGCACTCAATTGTTGATAGTGTTGACCCTATAGATACACAAGTTTTTGATCTTAACGCTGACAACTTTTCCCATCTTGCCCTCGACAGGAACATCACTATAAATTCAGTGTCTGCACCTTCTTTTCTGCAGGCCCCTAAATTGGAGTTGAAGAGCTTGCCGTCGCACCTTAAGTACGCATACCTTGGCGAACATGACACACTCCCTGTGATCATCTCTAGCAAGCTTGATCCAGACGCAGAGCGCGAGCTGGTGTCCACACTCAAAGGATACCGCGAGGCCCTTGGATGGACGGTCGTCGACGTCAAGACACTTGACCCAGCTCTTTGCACTCCTCAACCAGCCATGACCCCAGCTGTCGTCATGACCACTTTTGAGGCTACGGTAACCCCTGCCTCAACTGCTACTGCTACTTCCTTGACCATCGAGGGCAAGACGCCCAATGATAACCCAACTCCGCAACCTGCCCAAGACACGGCTAAGACTAACACTCACCACGATAAGTTGCTCTCTTCTAAAACCTTCGATACTGGACAAAAAGTTTTACTTTACAATTCTTGTCTGAGGCTATTTTCCAGAAAGTTGAAGCATAAGCGGACCGGCCCTTACCGTGTCACGAAGTTGACTGATCATGGTGTGGTTGGGATTCAGAGTATGGACACAGGCCTCATTTCCAAAGTGCGTGACCACAGATTGGAACTATTCCACGAAGGTTTCCACCCCCTGGTGGCAGACCCACCAGTCTTGCCCTAGACGCCTAAAATCGTCCGGGCTTGGACGAAAAAGATGGCCGGTCAAGGAGGCATTTCATCGAGCCTCATTTATTTTATTTTTCGTATCCCTTTCTTTTAATAATTAATTATTTTCGTTATTCCTTTCTTTACTTAGTTTTTATTATTATTTCCTGTTTTATTTGGTTTATTTAGGCATCCCTTTCCATTTTTCCTACTTTTATTTCCTTAATTCCCTCCCTTTGTTTTATTTTCATTTTTATTATTAATTCCCTCCTTTCCTTTTATTTTTTTCCTCCTCCGCCTCCGCCTTTTCAAATTTTGAATTAAATGGAGTTTTTTTTTTTTTTTTTTGCAGAAGGAGACCACGCAGGCGTCGTCAACGCGTTATCGTCATCCACAATCCACCTCGGCCAATGACGCGTTGCCACGTGTCGCGCAATCCACCTGCCCAACCTGCGCGTGACAGGTGTCAGCGCCTTATCCGCAATCCGCCTCCCCAGCCACCGCGCGACACGCGTCTTTCCCTGATCCTTATCCTTATCCGCGTTGTCCAACCGTCTCGTGCCACGGGTCCCAAAATCCGCGTCCTCCAGCCATCACACGCCACGTGGCATCTCCTCATCCAACACGCCTTATCCGCAATCCAGCTCGCGTCCAACCAGCGAGTGCCACGTCTCCAGCAATCCGCCCGCCCACTCACGTTGCGCCACGTGTTACCGCGTCATCCATATCCGGAACACCCATCCACAACGTGCCACGTCATCAGGAATCCGCGTCCCACAGCACCGCCCACTCACGTCGAGCCACGTGTCATGGACGCTCCCCTCCTCCTCACTTACCCATTTTTTCGTTTTAATTTTAATTTTAATTTTTCTTTTACCACCCTCTCTTCCAACGTCCATCTTCCTCCCTTTCTCCCTCACTCCATCTTCCTCCCTTGAAACCCTAGCCACACACTAACCACTCACCATACCCCTCAAAAAAATCCACAAAAATTAAAATGGTGGCCCACAGAAAACCCATCACCCACCAGTTCGTCATCCCCCCAGCCGTCAACCCCCGATTCCGCCCACTCTCACTCTCGCCACACCGACCTAGGGTCGAAAAATGAGAAAGCTACCGACGCCGGTGAGCCCTCCAACTCCCAGCCGCCATCCGATGAAGACCTAAAAGTCACCGGATCTAAGCCGGCGACCTCCACCATCACTAGATTCGGCCGGTCGGCAATGCACCATCGCCCTAGGGCACTCCACAACATTCTCCTATCCCTTCACCCTTCTCTTGAACTCCTTTCATGATCTGAACTCTCGTTTGTTTTGTGCATCTCTCTCGCATTGATCACAACCGTTGATCTGGTCAACCAAGAAAAGTCAACCAGATCAACGGTTGACTAATTATCAAGCCATGGTGCGCATGCACCATTACGTGAGCAAACAGTGGAGCAGGCCACCGAGCAGCCTACTCCCGACGTCCTGTCCCGTCAACGATCGCTTCCAGCCGTCCCTTCGACCACCGTAGCTGCCACCTCGCCTCGCCTAGCCCCGCCACTGCGACAAACCAGCCTCCACGCGCAGCACCAGCGCTTCCAACCCACGCAACTTCGGGCTATAAATACAAGCCTCCCTCGCTCTCTCAAACGGCACCAAAATCGTAAGAAACCCTTGCTCCTTCCCTCTCTTGATCGATAGCTCACTTAGAGCATCGGTTGCCTCAGTTCAAAGTTTGGCAGTAAGCTTTCTCTCTCTAGCTTATTTTCAGTTTTTTTATGCATTTCTTCCTTTAATTCGTTTTGCTTGATTTTGAGTAGATAAATTGCTTGTTTTTGTGCCATTAATTCATGTGCATGATGTAGATTAAATACATGTTTTCAATTTAAGAAATCGTTAGCTAGATCGTGTGAATTAATTAGTTTTCAATAATTAACAGTTTTGTCATTTTTTCGAAATTAAACTCAGTATGTTTTAAAATAAAATTCGGGCTTCGTACGGTCGAGACGTCGTCGAGGAGACGAGCATCTCGGTACGAAGATCTCGCGAAATGGCCACAGCTGGCCGGAGCTAGGCCGCCGGCAGTAGCGCCGACGACCAATGGGGAAGATGGTGAATAGTGCCATGCATGCCTATTCACGCGTCAATTGCCCATCCCCTTTCTTTTATTTTTTTATGGGCCAGGCACTATTCCAGGCCCATTTCCTTTGCATTTTTTTAAATTTGGGCCCAGCCCATTGTCATTTTTCTCTCTCGTAATCGCGCTTTTTCGTAAAAATATTTCGTATGCTTCGCATGATTATTTTTTGTACTATCACCTGTTTAATTTTTTGTACTTATCAACTGTTTAATTTATTCGCACTTTAATTTTTCGCAATTCACTTTCGGCAATTTAAATTCAATTTACCGCCTACATGGTCGGTCACAGTTTAATTCTCGTAAATATCAACTGCTTTAATTTTTCGCAAGCTGCTGGAAATTCTTCCGCAACATCAATTGTTTTATTTTCTGCAAAATATCAACCTGCTTATTTTCTGCAAATATCAATTGCTTATTTTCTGCAAAATATCAACCTGTTTTATTTTCTGCAATATCACTTGCTTTAATTTTCTGCAGTATCAATCATTAAAATTTCTGCAAATCGTCAACTGCTGTAAATTTTTCTGCAAATCATTAACTCAACATTTAAAACTTTCGTATGCGTCAAATAAATCATTTCTCGCATGCAATCAACTCAACATTTAAAACTTTCGTATGTGTCAAATAAATCATTTCTCGCATGCAATCAACTCAGCATTTAATTTTCGTATGCGTTAAATCCATCATTTCTCGCATGCAATCAACTCAGCATTTAATTTCGTATGCGTTAAATCCATCATTTCTCGCATGCAATCAACTCAGCATTGAATCTCGTATGCGTCAAATCCATCATTTCTCGCATGCAATCAACTGTCATCATTTAAATCCCTGCACTTATCAAACTCAGCATTTAATTCTCGTATGCGTCAAATCCATCATTTCTCGCATGCAATCAACTGTCATTTAAATTCTCGCATTCATAAAATTGTTTATTTATTTCTCGAGCTATTGCTAACACTCTCACTTTGTAGGGTTAAAATTCCAGCTTCGCTCGAAAGTACGCCTTTCGATTCCTTTTTATTTATTCGATGCTTTCTGCAAATATCAATTGTATGCATGATATATAGAACTGCTAGAATTAAAATCAACCCACATGAACAATGTGTTTAAAGATTTGCTTAAAATGCCATGTTCATGTGATTTTAAATTCTCGCTTATATTGACTGCATGTACATGGGGACTTTCGATCCCACATCGGTTTATCATTTCAAAAACCTTTCATTTAATCCGTACTCTGCTAAGCTATCCATGATAGAATCACGTAGTAATTAATTTAATCATGCATTGACCAAATAATGAAATAGAGGGCGCTCATTTAGTCTTTCAGAAAATTCAGTCCCATCACGTTACGGTCAGGGATAATCAATCGGTCTTGATAAATGGTAACCCCGTCCGAAAGACGTTAAAACGGTAACCCTGTCCAACGATTAATTATTCCTGAACGGTCACGATCATAGAAAAGACTAAAGTGACGATTCCTCTGAGGGCCCCCTTTTCAAAACGCATTTTATCAAACACCTTTTTAAACACATCTCTCATCAACCGGTAACCATTTTCGGATGTGACTCGGGTGCCTAACACCTTCCCGAGACCATAATACGACCCCGAACCTTTTGTCTGGTGTCCAGACCCCTTTTTTTGTGCCTTTAGTTTTTTATTTATTATATTTCTTATGCCATGACGATTAGGGTTCCCTAAAACCTAGCAACCAAATTAGGGTGACGACTTCATTGCATGTTGCTAGGCGTCCCTTTTACGCCGAGCATCTGAAGGTCTCAAATTTCGTTGCACACTCGCGAATTATTTTTCATAATTTTTGTGGGGCGCGACACTACCCCCCATTTTCACATATGAGGTAGCCTTGACACTTCGCCGTCCTCCCAGGCACGGGGCGGGGAGGCAATACTCAAAGACCTATTAAGAGGAGGAAAGACACGTCTAGGGAAAAATACCTCTCAGCTTGTCACACTCGCGGCACCACCCTAATCGGTCGCTTGCCCTAGACAGAACATACCAAGCTAATGACAATCTGTCTAGTGCCTGCTCTATCATAAGGCTTCGCGTTAGTTATAACTAAAGGAACGATAGAGATCTAAGAAGGTAAACTAGTAGGTGATCAAGCTCCTAATAAAACCAATTAGATCTAACAACAAAAATGGCAAGCAACTAAATACAACAATAAGAATATATAAAACACGATTTGGCCTCGTGACTACCCTTTTGCAACCCTCAAAACACCCTTGCTAAGCGGATGAGCTTAACCGCTCATGCTAATAAATAAAAAGATAGATTTAATATAAAGCATAAAAGGAAAAAATGCGATAGAGAAAATGAAAACTCAATAAATACCGGCTGGAGCTAAAGCTCTGATTTGAAGAGTTGATGGCCGACGACGACTACAAAAGGGAGTGAAAAATCCCAAGAAAAACTAAAGAAGAAAGTAGGTGAACGACTGCCCCTAGGAAGATTTGATAATATGATAAGATATCCTCCAAAAAACCCTAACACTAAGGTTTAAATACCCTCTTAGCTTTAGAAAAGGACAAAAGACAACTAAGAGAGAGGTACAAGGGAGCGTGCATGTCGTAGGGAATATTCCTAATGTAGCCAAAAAGGGATCTAGAAGGAATCCCGCGTGGATCTTTCTTCGTGCGTCCTTGGAAAAATATTTGCACGTGCGGCAGCGAGTCTCAGGTAAAATGCGACTCCAAATGGTTTCAGTGTGGGTCAAGGGCTAGATGGCACGACTCGCATCCAGAGCTTGACGACAGGAAAACAACTAGGCCTCGACGCTGATCTTGACGCTTTGCGATCCATAAGGCAGAATTCCACTAAAAAAGGGTTATTTCAGCATCTTTTCCTCTTTGAGCCTAGATCTGCAAAAAAGGTTAATTCAAAGGGAAACTAGCAACATCATGCTCAAAATAAGACTATAAATAGAGAGGAAAATATGCATAAAACACGCACTATCAAATTATCCCCACACTGCCCGATGCTCGCCCTCGAGCATCCACAAAACTGAAAACCGCCCCAAAATGAACAGACACAACCAATCAAAGCACAAGGATAAACCAGACATCAAACTAAACTTCGTCAAGACACACCCTGCATAGATAAACACCTACATCAAATCAAAAGGATAATGACCATAAAGATGAGACTTTCCCACATCATGCCCATTTACTAGCAATCCTCACCAGAAAAGTGTTTACGCTCACGCTCACAAACAGGGCTAAGTGTTTAATCACTCAAAAATAAATGCAATCAGCGCAGCACAAAACCAAACTTGCATATCAATCCGAGTACGCAGTACACATGCACGGGCAATCAATCAATCATAAAAAAACTTCGCATCAGCAAGAAGAAAGAAACAGGGAAAGGCTAGGCTTAAAAAAAGAAAAAAAAGGAAAAGAAAGAGAAGGGAATGGAACAAAAAAGAGAAGGAACGAAGAGAGAGAACGAAGAGAGAGAACGAAAAGAGAAAGAAGAGAAACAACCAGCTCAAACCTGGATGGATTTCTTGGCTAGGAAAAAGAGGAGGTCGGTAAAACAGCACTCGTCAAGGACAGGATGGTGCAGCTGAGGGCTAGACGAAGGATCTTCTCTTCTTCAGCAGAGAGCTCTTCTCTTGGAGCGGTACTGGCAGCAGACTCTTTTTATTCGTGTTTTACCCCCTTTAATAAGGAAGGAAGGAAGAAGACAAGAAAAAATTTGGAAAGGAAATGGGTTTTGCAGCGTGGCTTAGAAGAGGAAAAGAAATGGACGGGAAAAAAGGGAAAGGAAAAAGATTGGTTTCTTAGATCATGGAAGAGAGAGGGAAAGCAAAGGATCGCACACTGAAATTTTTTAAAATTAATTAAATTATTTTTAAATTTTTTTAAAATTAATTATATTATTTTTCTGGATTTTTTAAATTAATTATATTATTTTTTTGAATTTCTAAAGAAAAGAAAAAAAAGGAAATGGAACAGCGGTTTTTTTAAAATTAATTATATTATTTTAAAATTTTTTAAAAATTAATTACATTATTTTTAGAATTTTTTAAATTAATTACATTATTTTTCTGAATTTTTTAAATTAATTATATTATTTTTCTGAAATATTAAAATTATATATATTATTTGTATGGATTTTAAAAATATATTATATTATTTTTCTGAATTTTTTAAATTAATTACATTATTTTTTTAATTTCTAAAGAAAAGAAAAAAAAGGAAATGGAACAGCAGGTTTTTTAAAATTAATTATATTATTTTCAGAATTTTTTAAATTAATTACATTATTTTTCTGAATTTAAAGAAAAGAAAAGGAAAAAAAGGAACAATAGGTTTTTTTTTTTTGGTAACCTGCTGTTCAAGGTCAAAACTAACAATCTGTTAGTTTGACTAACATAGAGACGTGCATTTACAATTGACCAATAGTTCAGGGGCAGTATTTGAATTTTTATAGTACAAGAGAGGAAGCTATTTTTTTTTATAGTACATGAGACCTTCATTCAATAAACCCTTTATTAATTTAGTCGGACGCGTGACATGACTTGCAAAATTTTAAGCTGTCAAGTTTAAACTAGATATTTTCATACTTCACCAATAGACCGAAATATATATATATATATACATTTTCTTTTTCGTTTTTTTGTCAAAAACCATTCAGTAATCCGATCATTACATTTGGATACTGACTATTTTAAATTCGAATCGGACGAAATCTCGAAGGCCAGTAATGCTTTTCCTCATAAATTTTAGTACTATTAATATTCATATTTATACTATATATAAAAATACGAACTCATTAAAGTTATTTTTTATAACCTTAATGCCCACACTGTCTTTTAAATATTACTGTGGTTTTTTAAACAGGTCATGCACGGTCACTCTCCAAATTACCTTATAAGTCTGCTACTTGTATGATGAAATTAAAGAAATATACAGCTAGAGAAACCATTTTTTAAGTGAGACAAAGTAAATTTTATCAACAAAAAGAAAATATCCATAAAATTTAGTTTAGTGCTTTGCTTGTGAGTCCTTGCACCGATCAAAAGGAAAAATGTGGAATAAAAAAGAATATAAAAATTTAGCATTATTATTATTTGGGATTACGAGATTTTTTGGCACCTCTATTCAATTTTTTGTATTGATTTGATACATCATTTCATTTTTGGTTGGATTTGATCCCTACACTTATGTTTTCATATTAATTTAGTCCCTCTAAGTAACGTTGTGCACAGTCAGATGTTAAGTCTGGTGATGTGGCATTGTTTAATATTATTCAGTTGACGTGGTGGTATGTCAAATGTCACGTCAAATTTTAAAAAAAAAATTTAAACTAATTTATCAGACCATATATCTGACCCATTAAAATATGAAATAAATTAATGACTCGGATACATAAGTTTAAAATCCATTTAAAAAAAAATAATAATGTGGCATTTGACATGGATTGCCGCATCAGCTAAACAATATTAAACAATGTCATATCACCAGACTTAACTCCTAACTATACACATCGTTACCTTGAGGGGCCAAATTAATATAAAAATGTAAATAAAGGGGTTAAATCCAACCAAAAATGAAATAAGGTACTAAATCAATACTAAAAATCGAGTAAGGGAGCAAAAAATATCATTATCTCTTATTATTTTAAGAGTTCAAACTAATAATAATAATTTTATGAAACTAAAATGAGTCAAAAAAATAAACAAGAGAGACAAAGAAGTTGTAGCACAATTCGCTACTGTAAGTCCTTTTTGTAAGGTAGGTCCTGAATTCAATTCATTTTTTGAGCTGATGGATGTGATTTATATACTTTCTAAGGTAGGCCCTGCTTACGAACGGAGATTTTTCTCCTTTTTCGATTTCTGATTTAATTGTGTTTATTTTGTATTAAATGTGAAAATTTTCAACTTTAGAAAACTGGAAATCGCGTTCAAAAAAAAAAAAAACTACTAATTTTATTCAATCAATTTGATTTTAATTAAAAAATCATACTATTATTTTTTTAAGAAGATTAATAAACATTCCAACGAAATAAAACGCTATTTTAGATCTCAAATTAAGCAAAATCATACGAGGCCATTTGTTATTGTAGTTAAATTCAAAGATATAAAATTCAAATTGTAACCATTATTTCAAACTAATTTAGATTCGAAAAAGAAAAATCAAATTTAATTTTTTATTTTATTAACACAAAATAAAAAATTCTCAGTAATAGATTTCATCTCCACCTTATTCCTCCCTTAACCGTTCTCTCCCACTACTTATCACCATCTCCGAACACAAACCACAAAAAATACGTCGGCAATTAGTTCTCTTGTTGATAGTAAATCACCACTACCATCCAGATGTGGTAAATCCAAAACTGTGTAACTGAAATTAGTATAAAAGGTTAAAGGTGATGACATACCTTCTGCAGTAACAAATTGGGACATCAGCCAATTTGCCTCAGACGGTCCAATGACGTACCTGACGAGGAATATACATGTACCTAAGAATGATTGTAATCTATGAAATCATAGAGAAAAATAAGAAAGGATTGAGGATAACTAACCAAAAAATTTACCTCACAATCCATTTATTGTATGAAGCATGCCAATTTTTCCAAAAGCTCTCTAAATTGTAGCAGTTATTGATACACCTTGGCATGTTCTCAGGGGCCTCAATGCCACAAACCTACAAGCATGCAGTAGTATAAGAGAGATATTTCTTCTTGGGTGTTATCAGAATACCAACAATGGAACCATAAGCTTCTTGCAACCAACAACCAAACAAGAGAAATAACAAGTTCAAGAATTCAAAGTAAACAGCAAAGGATTGACAAAAAACGAGAAAAAGGGAAAACATACCAGAGACCATAACCGGAAATAGCGCCAGATTAGGAGAAACTTCAGCCACATGAAGTTCAAAACCTGCGGCAACACCAAACAAAGGGGACAAGATGTAAATATGATCTAGATGCCACGCATTTGTCTGACCTACTTCTAAGTTGAGAGGTTGTAACTAGTGAATCAAAATAACATCGCAAGCCTGAGCATGAGAACAAGCATAAAGAGGGACCATCCTAACTTAGATTGGATTGAACACATCGTTCAACCAGCTAAGCTAAAACTTGAGTTCTGTGGCTCCTCTTTTGATCCACTTTTTTGTTTTCCTAGGTGAATTTGGAATTTCCAGAACTATTTATTAATTTGTATTCATAGGTACTAGGAAAGATAAGATCAAAAGGAAGAAAATCGAAACAATCATTAAAGAAGTACGAAACAAGAAGTAATGTGCTTAGTACTTTGTTAAAAGCTAAGATTATATGCATCCCTGTTCATCTAGTCCGTGGAACTTCAGAACTTAGTATGGGTGTTGTTTTAGTTCACTCATGATAGCCTTATAATCCTTTTAATAAAGTTTACTTGTATTACTTTAGCAGGTATACGAAAAATATCCCATATAACAAGCATGCATGGTTTCAAGTATGCAAATAGTCGAACATAAGGCTACCTACCCCCGGTAAAATTTGGGCAGATCATGATCTACCTACATCATGAAGTAGGATGATGACACATGTCCAAAAGTGTCAAGAATAATGGTATTCTAGCACTATTTGGGGCACGTGTCATCATCCTACTTCATGATGTAGGTAGATCATGATCTACCCAAGTTTTTTCCTACCTACCCCATAGCCAATGATGAATATGTCTGCTGGGGACAAAAACGTCCACGCGCCACTGGTCAATGCAGACATAAATTCATTAGGGTCTGTTTGGCGCTCCAGTTCTGCGAGAAAATGACTTTTGGGAAACGAAGTGTACTGTTTGGTAATTATTTTTTCAAAAATATGGTTTGGATGTAAAATGACCATAAATGGCATAAAACCCATTTTTAAAAAATTAATAAAAATTGGAAAAGTAGATCTAGAATTACTTATCTTGAAATAGAGATTATATTGTGATAGTTTTAATTTATTTTGTCCATTATATACAGTAAAAAAATTGAATTAAATTAAAAAAAAAAGTATGAGAGAGGAACGCCAAACTGGCGTCCGGTTTGCTGGCTGGAGCAATTTGCTCCAGTCCCATTTTCCTTGATTTTCTTTGCTTTTCCAAACCAACTTTTGTTGCAAGCTGGTTTGGAAAGGTGTTACCAAACACCAAAAGTCCATTTTGGGTTGGGAAAAGCTGGGTTGGTTACCCAACCCAGAACCCCAAACACCACCTAAAGCAAGTATGGTGTGCCCTTAACCCCTCAAGATTCTGACCTGATTGCAAAGGCATTGTAGTGAAAGAGATGAGTCAACAGTTCTATTAGGAAGAAGCTGAACATCCAGCGTAACCCATACAAAGTCACGTCTCTAGCTGTGTAAGTATTCTGAGGCTTATCTAACTGCAAGAACAATGTAAGGTGAAAAACTACGAATTTCATTCTGTTACGGCATGGAGTGATTTCAGATGCTTGCACACTTTCATTTTGTTACCACCCCTGAGAAAGTGAACTATGTTTTTGTAACCCAATAATCTCCATTATGAGTCTACTTTAGAAAGGAGTAAGTGAGAAAAACAAAATAATGAGCATATATGGTGAAATGGGAGAAGATTAATTAATCATACATACATTAAATAGATAACAACATACCAAGCTCCATGAAGATAGCAGAGGTAGATGAGGGAAATGAGAAGCCAGGAAAAAGACATGCCTTTGGCTTTTAATGAGAAAAGGGATCTCAGGGTTGTGGCCACCAATGCAAGAACTCCGAAAACAAGACTGAGGATGGGCAAATTTTCAGGAAGTTTCTCCATTGTGCATCGGAAACATCCTGAATTCAAACAAACAACATCATTTATCAACCAAAACTAGTCAAAACAGAGAGAAAATAACAAAATTGGGAGGGAAATCTTTCACATTGAGACGAGGCGGGAAGAGTCCGCTCGGGCGCAAACCATAGAGCTTTGATTCATGATTTGCGATTTAAATGTAGAGTACCTAGTTGATGGAATGAGAATTGGAGGTATAAAAAATAGGAATGTTTTGATTTTTGTAATGGATTTGAATACCTAGAGCAAGTTGAAGGGATCGGTGGATGATGAAAACATAGAAAGCAATCGCATATATGTTTAGGTTAATTCCAATCGACAATCAATTTGCGCAGCTAATAATCTTATCCCAAGGATCAATAACCCTTAGCTATCAAACGAATCAAAAGCAATCAAGAAAAGAACATAGAGATTTTTAACGTGAAAAACCTCAACAGGTAAAAAACCACGGTCAGTCAATCCACTATATGATGATCAATGTGTACAACCAAGCAATATCCCTATCTCAACTATAGGAATTATCTGGCATACACCACTATCACCAATAGTACCAATCAAACAATCTAATCAATCAATGAGAGAAAAACAAGAGACATGAGAATAGATAACCAAAACCAGATTTTCGCTGCTTATCCAACCATTCAGATTGAAGAACCAGAAGTTGTGCACCTGTCCAAATTTCAGCCCGATCCGACGGTTAACAAAGTCGGAGTGACAAATCTTCCACGGCTGCTTCGCGAAAATAGTTTTTCTCTCTTCTCTCTCACAGGATGCTCAACAACAACCCTCTTACAATCTCTCAGGATGCTTAACAACAACCTTAATTAATTCTCTTGTCTCTCTTGTCTCACCTTTTATAATAGTTTGCAATTGCAAACCTAATTGCACTAGGTGTAGGAACCTAAACCGTCTCTAACTCTCTTTCTTTTTCTTTTTCTTTCTTAATCTAAATCAAACAATTACATCTGGCCCCAATTGGGCTAGGCCCACAACAAATCTCTCCTTCAGCCAATATGAGCTGGACTCCAACAATTCTCCCCCTCCAGCTCATATCATGAGGGAATCACTAATCTTCTATCCAGAGGTCGAGTTCGCTTCACCAGCACCACAAAGCTAACTCTTCTCCTAGGTAACTCTACCTGACCATCACAATCATTCAATCTTTTGTAAGTACCTTGTACTTTACTCTTAACCGCGGTTCCAATCAATCGGTAAACATTGTTAGAAGCAAGCTCCCCCTTCATGATTACAGCTGCTCATTTGCTTACCCTTATCAATCTGTCTCTCGCTGCGTATCTATACCCGCGCGAATCCAATCTTTCAAGGGAGATTAAATTTCTTTTCAACTTCGGCACATATCTCACGTTGCCGAGAGTTCTCACCAATCCATCATCCATCTTGATCTTCACATTGCCAATACCTTCAACCTCTAGTTTTTCGTTATTGGCCAATGTGACAGATTTATCATCACAATCACCAAATGTACTAAACAATTCTTTGTTAGCACAAATATGAAAAGAAAATGCAAAATCTAAAATCCAGGAATCTCTTACTTGTTCCTCACTTTTCTACACTACCAATAATTCAGCATCATCATCCTGAATAGTTGCAGCATCACCAATCTTTTCTTTACCCTTCTGCAGTTCTTTCAAATTAGTCATCATCTTCTGATAGTATACTCTGATGTGACCCTTCTGGTGGCAATAGTAGCACTCTTTCTCACTATAGTTTGTCCTTGGTCTTGAACTGGATCTGTTTCTTCCATAGCTGGAAGAAGCACCTCTTCCTCTGTTTCTACCACGATGATCTCGTCCACTTGATGACCCTTCAGAAATTAATAGTCACTATTCTTGTTCTCCACTCCTAACAGCTTCTCATTATCTATTAGGAAAGTCGTCACATCCTCCTTCTTCAAACTTGTCTTCCCTGCTGTCAGGGACTACACCAGTGACTCGTATGACACAGGCAATGAAGAAAGAAGAAGTATCGCTTGCTCCTCATCTTCTACTTTCTCTCCTGTATTAAACACTTTCGTCAACACCCGATTGAAATCCGACAAGTGCTTATGGATGCTCATACCTTCATCCATCTTCAATGAATACAAGTCCAACTTTAGACTAAGTTTGTTTGTCACAGACTTGGAAGCATAAACACTTCCTGGCTTCACCCACATTCCTTTTGGTGTTTGCTCCCCCATCACAGCATACTTTATTGATGGAGCTAATGCTAGCTTGATCTGACTCGTCGTTTTTTTCAGGATAGTTGCCCAATCACTATCTTTCATTCCTTCTGGCTTCTTGTCATCAAGAGCGACGTCGAGATCCTTCATAGTTGTCTGCCACACTGCGAAATCATTCTCTCCATCAAAAGGCTCAATCTTCGCGTTGTCGGTCATCTTTCAAACCTTAAGCTCCGCTACCAGTTGTTGGAGAAATAAAGACTCACCCGAGTCTCTCTTAATGGAATGATACTGTTCGCTTTGGGGTTGAGCTCGCACGGTTTTCACAAAAGGCCTCATTCCATTAAGAAGATCCACTTCTCTTATATTTAGTCTTTATTTCTCTTTTCTTTCCAATGTGAAACTTTGGTTTGCACACCCCAACATATAGCACTAGAAAGAACAACTCTTTCCGCTTCCATTCCTCCTTCATCGTTCGTCTATCGCTAGCTCTCCTCGCTCTCGGTCCAGCTTCGGTTTTCTGTTTCTTTTTTTTATTATAATATTAATATGCAGGCAGTAGGAAGTTGAAGAAGGTGAGTGAGTGGAGAATTCAGACTTCAGAGTCACGACAGGAGTAGTGACTAGGAGACGAAAAAATTAAACTGTGAGCTGATACGCCGTCGTTCTATCAAACAACCTGAGGCTTCCGTTTTCTTTTATCTGTACAATACTGTCCCTATGCCTGTGAAGATTACATTTTCATGTTTTTTTTATTATTAATTATTATTCTGTTCGAAATTTTCAGTTCATACTTCATAGTCTGCATTCCGGTCCCATTCCAGACCTAATTGTGAAATATAAATTGCAAGAAAGATGATTATGATGGTTTAAAAAATTAGATTGTTGTCATTTGTGTCAATATCGATAAAATGAATAATTAGCATACTTGTAAAAAATCGAACAAATAATCACTTATTAAAATGTTTTAAATCTTAATTCGAATTTTTTTTTTCATGAGATCCGTATGATTCGCATCTAATAAGTGGTGATAACAAATATAAAAATCATCTCCCAAAATTTAATGAGCAAAAATAAAACTATAAAACACACAAAAATATGTGAAACAAAAATGCATAATGATGTAAGAAAATTTCTCCATCAAGCTCAAAGGATGGCACACGACGATCTGTCATCGTAGGAAGAAAAGCTAACACCAAAGCCGACAAGTTGGCAGTCGTTACAACAAGAGGGGAGAGGTGGGCAAATGGGCCTTGGAGGAGAGATGGGCCGATCTGGAGGTTTTGGGGGCCCAACACTCACTATCTCAGCTGCCTTTCCAGTTTTCCTCACCTGTTTTACTACCATCACCGGATCAACATCCCCCACCACCGTCACCGCATTCTTCTCTGCCTCCACCGATAATTGATCTATACCTGTTAATCAATTAAATCAAACTAATAATTAAAACCACATTTATAATTTGGCTAATTTTTTCTATGAATTCACCAAAATAAACTTGCAACTCAGGTAGTATTTTATGTAGAGTAGAAATGTTAATTTGAGTCGAGAATAACCGTAATTATTTTTCTTTTAATTGTTTCAGACAGAAGACCATTTTCGGCTAAAAATAATATTGATAGTTTGATAAGAAAATTGTACCTTCAAGTTTGGTAACGGCTTTCAATACATCCCTCTTGCATAATTCGCAATTGATGCAAACTTTGATCACAATTTTCTGCAAAATTAAAGCATTAATTAAAAAAAGCATAGAGAAATTAGAGAAGCAATAATGTGTTATTAGTATTACTACCTTCATGGCCGCAAAATTGAGAAGAAAAAAGAGAGGAATTCAATGATGAGATTGAGGTAGTGGAAAATATAAATGAAGCAAGTGCAAATTTATAAAAGGGATTCATTGAAAAATACAAGAAATTAGGAAAAGAGACTTTTTCTTTAAAAATACATACACCGATTATTTTTTTTTCTTTGTCTATTTTAATTTTTTCAAGAAAATAAATAAATTCAAGTTGGCATTCCAAGGAAGAAGCATTCAAAGTTTCCACACACTATTAGTAGCAAGTGGCAACTAGCAAGCCAAGCGTACATCCTAGGAGGGGAAAATGTTAAACTTCATTCTCCATTCTATGAGATTTTTTATGAAAGTTTTATTTTCACAAAATGTATCTTAGTTTTTGACCTAGTTCTTTTTCTAATGATAGATTCAACTTTGGTTATATTTCATCTCTTCAACAAGTTTAGTAATGAGTATAACGACCAACTTTTTCGCGAAAAAAAAATCAATACCTGATAATCTTTAATTAATATAATAAAAAATATTTGGAGTTTATCCTTTATATATTAGATAATATATATTTTTTATTTAAATAAATAATTATTAAATGAAATATAACTCAATGGTTATTACACAAATGTCAATTTTTTTATGTAGAGTTATCGAAACCGATGTAACTAATATTTTCTTCGTTGGTTGTCTACCCACTATATAATCGTATACTACAATGTCAACTTTTGGAATTAATGTCGGTCTCATAATTAGTCGGTTAACAATCGCTTGAATTTTCTTTTTCCCATATATACCCGACTCGACCCCCCAAAAAAAAATGCTCGATCAATTTCCCCCCCTAAAAATAACTTTTTTTGGAATTAAGCATATATATTAAGAAAATAATTTTTTACTCTTTTTCCTCCGATAAATGATTTTTTATCTTCTTTTTTTAAAATGTCGTTTTCATCACATTTAATGTATTAAGAAATCAAAATTACTATTGATTGAACGTAATTAATAAAATCATTGAGAGCATATGGTTATAAAAACACACATCAAAAACAGTAATTAATCAATATTTTAATTGTTGTAAAAGCTGGTTGAAAGTAATATTTTGAAGGAGAGGAGTATCTCTTAAATAATTATTAATAAAATTATTTATATTTATATTAAATAGCCTACGAATTTATAAAAACGAAAAAATCAAAGTAATACTCAGCCGATAAATAATGAGTGTGATATGATTGCATGTTAATTACCAAAATTAATAATTCCAATTTCTTTCCATTCCGAACAAAAATTCAAAACGGAACATTCTGATTCCAAACTTGAACTAGAAATACTCTTTCGTTACAAATAGCAAAAGTTTGGACTCAAAAGTTCGAAATTTAGAATTCGATGCCCACCACTACTTTTGAGGGAAAGCGACTTGAGTGATGGGAGTATAAAGCAAGCTCATGACAAGAACCTGTTGGAAGAAACCCCAGTAGGTCCATTTGATACCGTAACAGCCAGGGACCAAGGAATAAGGATTAGACACGGAAAAAATAAGATTTTTATACAAAAATTGATAATCCAAAATATACCCCACTGACATTTTAGTCTTTACACGGGTACTGGAATTAGTAACCCGGAATCGTTGGCCCACAATCCGCTTACCTGGAACTTCACCTTCACTACTAACGGGGTGTGGACGACATCAGCGAGGGCCCCCCATCCGGCAGTACATGGTGCATCTTCCCACATCCAGAATCACAGCTCCCCCGGAATCAACCTATCCAAGCTACCGGGCTTTGGTGGCCTATAAATACCCTCCTCCAAGGGATATTCCAGAAAAGAAAAGCACACAAAAAGACAAGCCAAAACTCTGCCCAACTTCATTCTCACTTACTACTACTATTACTTTACTTACCCCCACTCATAATCATGAATTCTAACTTGATCGTCGGAGTGTCTGCGCCAGGGACCCTCTCCGGTGTCTTGCAGGTGTAGCTGCGACATGGACAACCACCTTCTCCTCAGAGCAAATCCCCAGATTATCCTTACCTCCTGGTTCAAGGATTATCATTTTGGTGCTTTCATTGAGAGCTTTGGTTTTTAAGTGAGTTGCCTTGATTGCCAAGCTCTCCTCTCCTATTCGGAGTATTCTGCTGAATTATGGTGTCCAATCAAGAATCTACACCTTTCCAATCTTTTACAAGCTCTTTTTTCACTTCCATGAGACTTTTGGCCATCTTCATCGGCTGGAGTGATATCTGAATTTCGCACCGCACCTGCAGTACAAACGAGTTCTCTTTTGGACTCTCCAACGAATTTCTTTGTTTCCCCGCCTTTGGTTGCTAGTTCCTCACTCCCTCATATTGGGGGACCCAGTACAGTTACTTTGACTAGTTCTCCAGCTGACACAATTGCTGCTCTTCGTGCGCAAGTTGAATATTTGACCTCAGTAGTAGCTGGTTCAGCTCCGCGATCTGGAGCCGGAGGACTTATGCCCGTACAACCTCCCTTATTCACAACCTCAATTGTTGCAACTCAACCTTTGACTACTCCTTTGTCTATGGAGGTACCAGTGCAAGCTCGTGCAGCCAGCCATCACTCCGCTCATAGACAAGCAGATCCCCTCGCTCATCAAGTACCGGGATTGCAGTTCATTCCGGGAGTCACAGAAGGTTACCTTAATAACATGAATGAGGTAGATCATGATCCGGTCCGTCCAGAATTTCGAAAGGATCGTTCACCGCAACACAGTAGTCGACCCAGTGTTTCAAGGCATAGAAGCAGATCACCACGGTCTTGCTCTCCTGAGCTTATTGCACGTACTAGGAAAGACCGCTTAAAGGGCTCTTCTCGTAAGAAGGTAGATGTTGACGCCCAACACACGTTGAGTTTCCAGATCAGGCAGCATAAGGTCAACCGTCACATTAAATTGCCTACGGAGTCCTTCTGATACCATTGTGGCAGCCAAAGGCAAATGGAAGCTTGAGGAGTTTGATCCAGCAGCTCGTGGAGTTAGGGCCTTAGACCGGATGGTGTTGTCTTTTTTAGAAGAAGATGAGAAAGGTGTTAGGTATCCCCACAATGATGCTTTGGTAGCTACACCCAATGTTGGGAATCATAGGATTAGAAGAACCCTTATTGACAATGGCAGTGTTGTTAATTTGTTTTCCCTGGAAGCGTACAAACTTTTGAAACGACCAGATGTTGAACTAGTACCTTGTGCAAAACCAATCATTGGGGTTGATGGAGTTCCCATTCCTGCTGTGGGGATCACATTCCTTCCTATTTATTTCCAGGAGGATGAGTCCAAGAGGCAGGAGGACATGTTGTTTATGGTGATTGATATCAGTCTTCCTTATAATGTCATATTGGGACGACCCTTTTTGAACCACTTTGGGGCTGCCATTTCTCAGAAACATTTGAAATTGAAGTATCCCTCTTGGGACGGTGCAGTTGTGGTCAAAGGTGATCAGAAACTGGCTGCGGAATACTACTTAGTTATGAAACAAGGAGGATGTAATCGTTATGTGTGTTACCGCTGATCCTTTTGAAAATAGAGAGGAAAGGCGAATGTAACTGGTAGAAAAGATGGTGCCGGTCCCTGTAGCTGATGTTCTAGGGGTGAATTTTCTTGTAAGTGAAAGATTAAGTCCGGAGGAATCTACAAAGCTAGCGCAGTTGTTGAACAAATGCAAGAGAGAGTTTGCCTGGGTATCGACGGACATGCCCGGTATCCCTAGAGAGGTAGCGGAGCACCATCTTGATGTTAATCCGGATGTTACGCCAATTCAGCAGAAGCGGCGTGTTTTCTCTGGTGAAAAAGTATAAGCCATTAACCAGGAAGTAACAAAGTTGCTGAAAGCCGGGTTCATTCGGGAGGTTCAGTATCCAACCTGGTTGGCTAATCCGGTCTTGGTGCCAAAGCCAAATGGAGATTGACGCATGTGTATTGACTATACAGATTTGAATGATGCTTGTCCTAAGGATTCCTATCCGTTACCCTTGATTGAGAAACTTGTGGAGCAAACGACAGGCTATGCCTATTTGAGTTCTTTGGATGCCAACTCTGGATATCATCAAATTCCCATGGCTAATGAAGATGAAGAAAAAACTGCTTTTATTACCCCAAAGGCTACATATTGTTACAAAGCCATGCCTTTTGGTTTGAAGAATGCTGGGGCTACTTTTCAACGAATGGCCAATAAGATATTTGAAGATCAGATTGGGCGAAATGTGGAAGCATATGTGGATGATTTTTTGATTAAGTCCAAGAGTTTTGAGGGACATCTTGTGGATTTGGTAGTGGTTTTTGTTGTCATGAGAAAGTTTGGCATGAAGCTTAATCCTCGAAAGTGCATGTTTGCATTTCAGACGAGCAAATTTCTGGGTTACATTGTGAGTCAGAAGGGAATTCAGCCAAACCCTTTAAAGGTGCAAGCTATTCAAGATATGATCTCACCAAGGAATGTCAGGGAAGTACAAAAACTTACTGGTCGGATCATTGCACTACGCCATTTCATATCTAAACAAGGTGAAAGATGTCTACCCTTTTTCAAAATCATCCGCAAGAAGGCACCCTTTGAATGGACAAGTGAATGCGAGGAGGGATTCTCAGAGTTGAAAGAGTACTTGGGTTCTGATTTGGTTTTGGCATGACCTGAGGTGGGTGACGCTTTGTATTTGTATTTAGGAGTTGCGAATGAGGTAGTTAGTGTTGTCCTAGTATGTGAAGAGGACAATGTTCACCGACCAGTGTATTTCATTAGCCATGTTTTGAAGGATGCTAAGCTGCGATATGCTAAGATTGAAAAGATAGCGTTTGCGTTAGTTCAGGCAACCCGAAAGATGTCTTGGTATTTTCAAGCTCATCCGGTGATAGTCCTTACGGATCAACCCTTGAGAAGAATTTTTCGTAAACCGGAATCCTCTGGAAGAATGTTAATCTGGGCTGTTGAGCTTTAGCAATATGGTTTGCAATATAAGTCCAGACCCTCTAATGCACACAATAGAGCTTTATATAATGGCAACGGGGTCGAACTCAGGGACTAGGGGTAGACACTCACTTCAGCGTATGACTAAGAATACCACACGGAACAGTAACAAGGGGGGTTTAAAAGGGTTGTTGACTAATAACTAAGAAAGCAATAACAAACAGAATTAAAACAAGTGAGAAATCAATAGAGAGAAGATTCTAAGTAGAAATCTATCTCCGGTTGCATTTATGGTCGGCCGGTCATAGGTGCAAGTATCGTCTACCCCTAGTAGGTAGACGTGTTATAGGAACCAGGTACGTTTAGGTCTCCTGCTTTCCTTCGTACGAGAAACTACCCCAAAATACGTTTATGGAGTAATCTTGACACTTCTCCATCCTCCAAGATGCGTTTATGGAGACAATACTCAAAGGCCCATTAAGATAAGGAAAGACACGTCTAGGGCGAGACACTCAGTACTTTCGAAGCACTACCCTAATTATTCGTTTAACCCAACTGGATGAGACCAGCGACCCGAGTACTTCCAAGCTGGTTGTCTACTTAACCCTGCAGCCTCACGTTAGTTATTACCGTAGAGATGACTTTAATCGCCTAGGCCTAGTCACTAGTTGATCAGGCTTGTAAACAGTCCTAGGTAAATTGACAGATTTTTGTTAAATGAATAAATACAGACTAGGGATGTTTTAAACTCAATTAGACCTCACGACTTTCCTAACAACCTTCGATGATTCCTACCAAGAACAGGGAGTTTAGCCGCTCATATTAAAAGTAAAATAATCAAAATAATTAAATCGCATAATTAAAGAAGAAGAAGATGAAGAAAACTCGTGAATATTACCGGCCGGAGTAAGGCTCCGGTTTATTACAAGAATAGAGTACGCCGAAGGCAGAAGTTGAAGAGGATGTCTATGGCCGCGCCAAAAAGAAAAGAGAGATAAAACATAATTTACTAAAAGTATTTATAGGAATTACAAAAATAGAATCCTAAGTCCGATTGGAGTAATTTTCCTAAACCGTCTTCTACCAAGATTGAGATTCTTTGGGAATAATGAGCGGATCTTCTAGATTTCCTTCTTTCGACAGTTTCCTTTTTTTGCTCGGACTCTGTTGCTACAGCGAACACGCAGCTGCAAGGCCTAGCCGCTCGATTCTGCAGTTTCCAAAACCCAGTAAAAAATGCATCTTCTTGGAATTTCCTCCTCAAAAGCCTAGATCTGCAAAAAATGGGAAAACAAGGTAATATCAGTAGCATCAAGATCTAAAAAGGCCTAGGAAAATAGGGGAAATATGCACTAAATGCGTTATATCAAACATCTCCACACTACCCCTATGCTCGCCCTCGAGCATTACACTTAAAAACATCTTCTTATTAGGAACAAACAGCCTCAACCCAATGCACATGGAAGAACCACATGGAGCACACATACACCTCAGCCAATCAATACACGATTTTTCTGCCTAGATAAACTCTGCATCAATCTCAAGGAATAATGAAACCAAAAGAGAGACTTTCCCACATCAGCTAGTCGTAAGCAATCCTCACACGGGGACAGTGTTTGCACTCACACTAAGAACCAGGGCTAGGCGTTTAACGCTCCTGAAATATGAATGACACAACACACAGTTTGATTTCGCAATAGTGATCCTAGTTAAAATCCACATGCATGGGCAATCAATCAATCAAAAAGACTTTGCAAAAAGGGAAAAGAAGGGAAATGAAAGGATGTAGGGGGGAACTGGGAAAGAAACAAAAGATGGGGAGAAGAAGAAGGAGAAGAAGAAGATAATGGAGATGGAGAATCAAACAGGGTTAGAAAGATTCCTTAGCTGGGAAACAAAGAGACAGTGGTGAGAGAGCATTCTTCAGCCGACAGCAGCAAGGGCTAGACGAGGAGGGTGAGTCTGCTGTGGGGGATTTCTCTTCTGTGGTGGTACTGGCAATCTTCTTTTGTTCATGCTTTCCTCCGCTTCCGTTTGTGCTCCTCTTTTGCTCAATTTTATTATTATTATTTTTTTTTTAGAGCAAAAGGGAGCATGTATAATGTTTTTTCTTTTTCTTATGTCTGGCTGGAGTAGCAAATATTCTTTATTTTTAGCTTTCTTATCGTATGATTGCTTTCAGCATCTCGGCCTGGCCGCTCATCTTCCCCACACTTAAGGTTTGCTCCGTCTAGACCCCTATGCTTCTTGTTGCCTTCGAAGTAAATGCCTCTTGCCTGCTAAGGAAAGAACAAAGAAAATAGGCTTAAGTGGGTAATAAGAGAAGAAAAAACGGAGGTGAGATGAATGTCTAGGGCAAGATGATGAAAGGAAGGGAAAAGAAAGAGAAATGAGGAAAAGAGAGAAGAGAAATTGCAAAGTCCTTTATCCTTTTGTTGCTTTCCCATGTCTGATGGTGCCCATACCTAGGGATCTCATGCGAAACTAACTAGTAACTAGCCATGCATTTATCACACATAAAAGATCATGGTATGAAGGCTCAAAATACTCACATGGGCATAATACAATGATTGCAAGCGACTTGGGCTAGATGTAGCTATAAGAGCTAACAGGCAGTCAATTGTGTAAGTGGAGTTGGTGCAGTGGGTGAAGTTTTCAGTGTATAGTGGGTCTACTCTGTGCATTCCATCAAAGGTGATTTTGAAAAATATGGGTAGTGTCAATTTGGCATTTGAAAACAAGTTTACTAAAGAAAGACTCCAATTTTAAGAAAACATGAAGGTGCAAGGGCAAGCAGTCATGCAAACCAATAGTAAACATGCAGTCAGGCAAACATGGCAAACAAACACACAAAAACATAAATGTCCCATCCCCACACTAAAGCAACGCATTGTCCTCGGTGCGGAAAAGGGACTCAAAACACAAGCCACTAAAAAGTACGGAAAGCAGGAAAAATTAAAAGAGTTCACCGAACATTAAAATGTACAAAACGGGCAAAAGGCAGAAGGGGTTGAGTTCGGGGAAGAGATCAAGGGCTAGTAAGAGGTCGCGGCCTCGATGCTAGCTCATCAGGAAGTGTCTGGAGGAGGGAGATCACTGTGTGCAGTAGGGCGTTGGTCTCAGCAAGGGCAACAGAGGTTTGGACAGCAGCAGGGGAGTCACGAGCATCTTGCCTTGGATGATCGATAGCAGGCTGAGAGGCAGGGGGTGTAGGAGGAACCTTAGCTGTTAGGTCTGGCGACTCGAAGATGCCACCATTCTTTGCGCTGAAGACATGGTCCTGGGGTCCTGTATAGCCTGCACTAAAACATAAAATGCCACCAGACAAGTGAAGATAGCACATACCATTAAGGGTACGGGCATTGAGTAGTTTGAAACCAATGGGTGAGTAAAGATCAGAGCCAGACATAACAAACCCACGATTTTCAACAGTAAGATGGGTAAAAAGGGAACCAAGGACAAGATTTCTATTATTAGCAATGATAGCATGCAGTTCAGTGGCAATCTAGTAGCCCAAGTTGACCTTATGGCCATTATGCATACACCAAAGGAAGAAAACTTCTTGTACGGACAATGTTCCCAAGGAGTTCATCTTGCCAGTAAAAGTGATGGCAAGGCAGTGGTGCAGGATGTGGAGGGTAGGGTCGATCAACTGGTGACCCTTAGACTTGCGGGAGTTATACTTGGCAGTGGGGTCACCAGTAAGCTCCCTAAAGGCCTCATCCACATCGAAGGTGGCGGTATAGGCAGCAAAAGCACCTAGGTACCAAGGGGCACTCAGGTCAGACTTATGAACAAACCCTAACATGACATTGAACTGGTCTAAAGAGAGGCGGGACCACTCATTGACCAGACGAAAGTTTACTTCCCTATCTGCCCCTAGATGTAAACTACCTTTGCCTTTCTACTTTAGCCTATCAGTGTCAAACCAAAAAGATGTGAAAAACTCATGACTCAGTTTTAAAAATGTGGGATGCTCTAAATCAAACAGAACATCCCACCCAATATTCCTAATCAATTGACGCACATGAGCAGACACACCCATATTGTCAAGTAATTCAAAATCAAGCAAAGTGCAAGGTGCAAGACTTTTACCGTGCAAAGCAAGTAGTCTATCATTACTGGGTTTATCAGGAAAATCTAACCAGCCATACAATCGAGAAAGGTCAGGTTTCATCTAGGCTAAGGGCACGGGAGTGCCTGTTCTGCCCTAGGCTGAGCGTGCGGCGGGTGTAGCAATGGTCGTCTTGCCCTTGCTGCTTGAGGTGTGCAAGGACTTGAGAGGCTGAGTGGGCACAGTGGGGCTAGTAGGGGTTTTGCGCTTGGGTCGAGACAGGGGAATCCCTCGTCTTCTTCCTTTATCTCCTATGTCGCGTCCATTGTAGGCTGGTCGTACTCATCGTCATCCTTATCATCCGCTATGGGGACCAATAACTTGACCTTCTTAGGCTTGGTCTACCCCTCGGCGTAGGAGGTGAGTTCAATCAGGCGTCCACGGGAGGTCATACCCCGACGCATGGGCAAACCACTAGGAGTAGTGATACGATCTTGGCTAGGCCAAGATGCGTTCGAGTACGATCTTATTCTTCTATAGGTTTGATGCGCGAAATAAGACACGATAAGCTAATCCCGAACTTATCAACGATATTTGTGAAGGATTCCCTCCTCTGAATGCATCACACAAGTTGAGGTTTTTGGCAAGAGTCCACTCGCCCACACAGAGTACTTGACTGGCACCTGAGATCTAATCCGTAAGAGATCCACCTACGAATTCTTCCCACTGAGATTGAGTCAGTCCAATCCCTAAGAAATCGAATCACACGATTTTGAAGCTTGAGTCCTCAAGCTTCAACGAAATGAATCCTTGAATCGCCAACACGCGCCCTATGCACCTCCCACACTCGAGTCACACGAATGCCGCACAAGGTCAACGCCAAATGCTTCCCGTAGAACTACGCTTGAATCCCTCAAACGCCACACTATATAGGAATCGAACTAAAGAAACCGAAACAAAACGCTACTCAATGGAATTCAAATAATCTACTGCTTACCATCTTTGATAATGGTGATTCTTCAGACTTTGGAAATCGGCAATCGTCTGCAATTCGAAAAGAGAGGGGTTTAATAGGCAGGTTAATTAATTTAAAAGTAGATTAATATATATATATATATATATATATATATATATATATATATATATATATAGGAATCGATCTAAAGAAACCGAAACAAAGCGCTACTCAATCGAATTCCAATAATCTACTGCTTACCATCTTTGATAATGGTTATTCTTCAGTCTTTGGAAATCGGCAATCGTTATTAATCAAATAACTTAATAGGTAGGTTAATTAATTAAATAACTTAATTAATTAAAATATATTAACTAAATTATTGTTTAAAAGTCTATTAGACCCTTAAATTTTTTAATAATTTAAGAGTATAATAGTAATTTAAAAAAATAAGGTTCTTCGTGCTTTTTATATAGTATAGATTTTCCAGCAATTTTTGGATGTTTTTTGAAAATTCTAAAATGATTGATACTCGGTTTAATATAATCTAGATAATTAATTAACTTTTTTATACTTTTGATGAAATTTTAAAGTTTACATTATTTTTAGTTTAGATTAATATTCATATTAATTTAGCGATCTAATTGAATTTGCTTAGATATAATTAATACTGTATAATTATTCGTCAAACATGCAAACTCTGGTTATTTGGGCATAAACTTGAGTCTCTTAATTCTGTAAAAATAAAATTCTCTCAAGTCTTTGTTTTATTTCCGGTATTTTTTTCCAACTAAAATTAAGTATTTTTTTTCACTAAAATTACTTAATATCATTTGAGTTTTGTCAAACTCTTAAAAGATAGACTTTTCGAGTGTAATTTTTTTTATTTTAAAAATTCAAACACTAAATTTTAATTAAAAATGGACATTACCACCGGACAAATTACGATTGCTGGTTCAAGACTGTGAAGTCTTTAACTTAACTCCAATAAGATACTGTAAAAGGCAATCCGAAAGCAAGCGACGAAGTCCACGCTCAGTGCATACTAGGAAAAGTCAGAGGAAGCTAAAAGAGTGGGTGGGTACGTTCCTTCCTTTCATAGTATTATTCAAAGCAAGGCAGCTGCGTGGAATCATCAAACTCTCATCTCTCTCTCATTCCAGCCATTGAATTTCTTTTCTTCGTGCTCTGTTTCCTTTTCACAACCAATATCTCAAATTCCCTTCATCCATGGATTTGCATCTCAGAAAGTTGCTCTCTAATTTGATGCCTTTTTCCTATCTAATTTGATGCAAATTTATAAACTTCAAACTAAACCTCTAAATTTAAAATTTCTTTTGAGTATATATATAGGCTTAAGTATTTACAATAAAACACACAAAGTTCTTTTTTTCTTTTTCTAATTTGATTCTCAAATCTTGGGAGTTATCAGAGGATATCTTTTTCTCATCAACTGAGTGGTTGCTAGCACTAGAAGAACTGCTCCATCAAACTCTCTCTCTTTCCATTTCACTCATTCTTGTTGCCAAGATTCAGAGTTTCAGTTTATTCGCCATGGCTGATGCACTTGCTTCCGCACTCATAAGTACAATCTTGACAAATATCAACACACAAGCTCTCCGAGATCTTGGATGTCTTGGTGGCCTTCAAACTGAGCTCCACAATCTGTCTCGTTCTTTCACCACCATCCAAGCCGTGCTCTGTGATGCAGAGGTAAAGCAATGGAACAGCGGCATCGAAGGTGAGGCTGTGAAGACTTGGCTGAGACAACTCAAAGATGCAGCTTACGATGCTGATGATGTGCTCGATGAGTTCGACCTAAAAGTGCAAAGGCGTCAACAACAAAAAGGTCTCAAAAATCATGTAAGGTCCTGCTTTTCTCTCCATCACAATCCAATTGCTTTCCGCGTAGAGATGGCTCATAAATTGAAGAGTGCGAGAGAGAAACTAGATGCCATTTATGAGAGGCGACCTCTCGGTTTACATGTTGGCTCCATTAGTTCACCGCAGGGTGTGTTAGTAGGGAAGGCAATTTGCACCCGCGGGTATGGATATCCGTCGGATACCCGCAATTGCGGGTGGGTATTACCCGCAGTTTGCGGATATTTTGCGGGTATGGATTTACCCGCACCCGCAAAGTGCGGGTATGGGTGCGGGTATGGATAGTGCCTTACCCGCACCGCAACCCGCACTAAATACCCGCAACAATACCCGCGCAAAATAAATATACATGTCCTTTTTATTCATTGTTAGATTCATGTAAAAGAATGCATAAGATGGTTGACCTGAAAAGCACAATGTAGTTGAGCTGCTATTTCCTTTTTCATGTTAATCAGTATGCTTCTACTGATTACTCATTGCCTTCATTACTTGCAGCTATTTCCTTATCACCTTGCAGAATATGTTTGCCGTTCACATGAATTTGCGATTTACCATTCACTTCTCTTTATTTTATAGTTTTTTAACGCCAAAATTAATTATACTCTTTATGTGAAACAACTACTTTTCCTCTGTAATGGATTGGGGATTGCGATTGTGCAAACTTTTATTGATTTATTCATTCGGCACGTAGAAGAATTTGTGTTAAAAAATTTGCGGATATTCGCGGGTAATCCGCGGGTAATCCGCGGGTACAATTTGTCTCCTTTTACCCGCACCACGCGGGTGCGGGTGCGGGTATGGATTACCCACAAATTTGCGGGTGCGGGTATGGATAGTGCCTTACCCGCTCCATTGCCTTCCCTATGTGTTAGAGTGGAGATTAACTACCTCCCTCGTGGATGATTCAGAAATTTGTGGAAGAGATGATTAGAAAGCAGAGTTAATTAATGATTTGGTTTCCAGTTCAGAAGCTCTGTCCGTTCATGCTTTATGTGGCATTGGAGGACTGGGGAAAACAACACTTGCACAGTTGGTGTACAATGCTGAAACTATTAAAACTCATTTTGATTTAAGAATGTGGGTATGTGTTTCTGATGATACCGACATCAAGAGGCTAACAAGAGCAATCATCGAATCAATTGGAGGCGATACCAATTCCAATGAACAAGAGTTGGATTCCTTGCAAAGACTTCTCCAAGAGAAGTTGGGTGGAAAGAGGTTTTTGTTAGTATTGGATGATGTGTGGGAAGATTTTCCCGATAAGTGGGATAGATCGAAGAATGCAATCAGAAGTGGTGCTATAGGGAGTGTAGTTCTAATAACTACGCGCATTCCACAAGTTGCTAGGAAGATGGCCACAGTTCCTATTCGCCATATGGGGAGATTATCGAATGATGATTCTTGGTCACTATTTGCCCTTCATGCATTTAGGATGGGAAAGGTAGAAGAGTATGCAGAGTTGGAAACAATTGGAAAATGCATAGTAAAAAAGTGTGGAGGTGTACCACTGGTGTTAAAAGTTTTGGGAAGCTTGATGCAGCTGAAGAAACAAGAAAAGGAATGGTTAGATGTTATGGAAAGTGAGCTTTGGGATTTGGCGGACGAGGGAGAAAAGATTTTAGCAACTATGAGATTAAGTTACACTCACCTTCCCATGAATTTGAGGCAATGTTTTTCATATTGTTGCATATACCCAAAAGATTATACGATGGAAAAAGACAGGTTGATAGAGATATGGATGGCTAATGGTTTCATTTTTTGTGGAGAACGTAAAGATTTGCATGAAACGGGGCAAGAAATCTTTAGTAAATTAGTTGCGAGGTCATTTTTTCAAAACGTGGAGGTAGATTATTTGGGAAACACTACTTTCAAAATGCATGATCTTCTACATGATGTGGCAACATCAGTTATGGAGCATGAACTCCATTTGATTCAACCAGGTGGGAGTTTGGATGGTGAAAAAACTGCCGTCATGTCTCATATTCTACTGAGGTAAAAGAGTACGGTACTTTGATGAAAGAAAATTCTAAAATTTCATCACTGCGCTCATTTTTTTTTATGAGAAAAGATGTTTGGTTTGGACCTGATGGTTTCTCTATAAATTATGACAAGGACGTGGTGGAATGGTTATCTAGTCAAAAGTATCTGAGAATCTTGAGGTTTGATTGTTTGAGATTTGAGAAATTGCCAATGTCGCTTAGCAAGCATTTAAGGTATCTAGATGTATCTAGATCCTCCATCAAGAGGTTACCTGAGTCAACTAGCTCACTGCATAAGTTGCAAAGCTGAATTTGAGATTCTGCAGAGACTTGGAACAGTTACCAAAAGGTATGAAGAACATGAAAAGTCTGGTGTATCTTGACATCAGAGGTTCCAGTTGTCTCAAAGCGTATGCCTCCTAGAATGGGCCAATTGAAGGGTATGCAAAAACTTAGCAAGTTCATAGTGGGCAAGAAAGATGGGTGTAAAATAGGGGAGCTGAAAGAGCTGAATGGTTTGAAAGGCGAGTTAAGCATCAGTGGTCTTTGTAATGTTAAAAGTGTGGCAGATTTTAAAAGTGCCAACTTGATGGAAAAAAAGATGTTAATTTCACTGGAGTTGATTGCTGCAACAATATTTGAGGGAATACCAATATTTGAGGAAAACAGTCGTATTAATGTGGAAGCTCTCTCAGTTCTACAACCGCATCAAAATTTGAGGAAGCTGCTTATACATGGATATGGAAACCTAGAATTGCCAGACTGGATGATGAACCTACACGTGCACCTGCCAAATCTAGTTGAAATTACACTAACGGAGTTCTCGCAATGCCAACAGCTTCCAATACCTCTGGGCAGACTAGATTCTTTGAAGTTTCTCTAGTTAGGTGGGATGTCTTGTTTGGAGCATATTGGGGTAGAGGTGTATGGAGATGGAGAGAGAGCAGCATTCCCATCGCTAGAGAAGTTGACACTTGATCGGATGAGGTCACTGAAGGAATGGGCAGAGATTACTACGTCTGCTAGCAGTAGCAGAGCTGCTTTCCCTTTCCCTTACCTGCGTGAGCTCGGAATCGAACGATGTTCATTGCTGACTAAATTCCCAATTATACCATCAGTACAAGATTTATCAATTAGTGAGTCTACTGCTACTAGTTCTCAATTAACGGTACTAATTCAAGCTAATTTCATTGGTCTAAAATCTTTGTCACTGCAAAGCTGTCATCAACTTGAAAGCTTGCCCGAATTAGGTCTGCAACATAATGTATGTTCTTTGGAGAAGCTTAAAATACATAAGTGTCACATATTGCAATTGCTCCCGAGCATTGGACTGTGGTGCTCATCTTCGCTTCGTCGTCTAGTGATTTATAGCTGTCCTGAATTCATAACTCTATCTGATGATGGATTGCGACACTTGACAGCACTCCAGTTTCTATTACTTATAGATTGCCCAAAGATGACTTCACTGCCAGAGAGTATCCAACACCTCACCGCTCTTCAAGTACTCGGAATTGGGCAATGTGAGGGGTTATCTTGTTTACCAGATGGTATTAAGAGCCTAACCACTCTTGTCACATTGGGTATTCGCGACTGTCCAGATCTGGAAAGGCGGTGTGAGAAGGACAAAGGAGAGGATTGGCCAAAGATTGCTCACATCCCTTCTATTCGCATCCATGAGAAGCAGGTATTTAGTCTTTTGCTTAGTGTTTGATCCTTGGTATCTTGATATGTAGTATATACTAACAAGAAAACGTCTCTCTCTCTATCTAAGACTTTTACTCTTCTTGATTCAAATGAACAGATCCAGGGGACCAGGGTTAGTTATTCATTCTTCAGAGCATAGTTTTAAAAACTGGACTGAACCGGATCGGACAACGAATCGAAAATGTCAAGATTATTGAACTGATCGGGTTCGATCGGATTTGACCGAATTGATCCATTGAATCGTTTTAAACCGTCTAATTTTAGAAAATTGAATCGGATTGACGTAGATTAAATCGAAAAATTTTTATGCTAACTGATGTGGCATTTTATAAACAAATGTGTAAGTATCGAAATATACATTTAATTATCATTTTTTGCTTTTATTATAGTAAATGGACTCCAGCACTGACATAGGAGCTTGTTTAGAAGCCCAACCATGCGGCCCACAAAACATTCCATCATCCCTTCTTCTCTTTCTACTGCCGCCGTCTCAAGCGCAGCAAAACTCCTTTTTCTTGCTTTTGTAAATTTTCTTTAACCTTTCCCTGTCACTACCTTCCTCCTCCTATCCTTCATTCCTTCCTTCCTCCATTGTCGCCTTCCTTCCTTCAACGCCTCACCACTCCCTTCTCTCTCTCTTTTCATAAAAATCCATTTCAGTTCATCAACCGCCATTGATACCCATTTCCTCATTTCAAAGATCCAACTCCATAGCTCCAAACTTTACTCATTTAAAGTTGCAATTTCCCCTTTTGTTGCTTTTAATTCGTAGCTAAGCTCGGAGTCAGTCATTTTCTTGTTTCTGCTCTTCTTTTTGGGAGGAAAAGATGAGGATGTGATGTCTGTAACAAAACGACGTCATTGAACCAGCCGGTTGGATAGTGAATCGGCCTGGTCACCGGTTGTGTAAAAACTGCCCGAATTGATAGGTTTTTTGGGGTCAGGATGCAGATCCGGTCCAAAATCACCGAATCGGAAAAAAATTTAGGTCACCGATTTTCTGATTCGACTAACGGATCGGTCTGATTTTTAAAACTATAATTAAGAGGAATGAAGAATAGTTGAAGAGAACCACCCTAGCATCTCTTTCTATGTATAAATAACTTGCCAGAGAAAAATAAAGTTTTTTTTTTTTTTTTTTTAATAAGCTGAAGAATTTTATTCACTCCCTACCAGAGGGAGGTAAGAAGAAGGAAAAAATGTACAGAAAAAGCTCCTCAACAGAGGAAGCGACTTACCAAACAAAGTAGAAAACCAGCAGAGGAAGGAATACAACAGACAAGACTACTGAGCTAACCGACCTAATGTAAGTAACCATGACGGAGACAACAACATCATACCCAAACTGTAGGGGAAAGCATGATCTGAAGTCTTTAACCACCTATACCAAAACGAAAAGGCGCAGTTGAAAACCCGTCTCGAGCAAAACATTTCTTGATGAAAAACAACCTTGTTTCTTTGCAACCACAAGCTCCATACCAAAGCATAAAATAGAACCCTCCACTTCTTTTGGATCTCCACCCCTCCCCTAGGCACAAAGCTCATCCAAGAGCCCCAAAGGTCGCCAATATTCCTGGGAGGACACCAGGACACGCCTAACCAACACATCACAGCATCCCAGCATGTCATGGATGTTTTACAATGAAGCAAAATATGTTGGACAGATTCACCTTGTTCATCGCACATAGAACAAACATTGTCTTCCTCAAGGAGCATCCTGCGTTTCCATAAAAATTCCCTAGTCACTAAACGGTCGCGCAGCGCCAGCCAAAGGAAAAATTCGACTCTGTATGGGACTAAATTGGACCAGCACGACTTTAGAACTGGGTTACTTATTTAGTTTAGTTCATGGAAAACTATTCTCCCATTCTTTGAAAACACAAATCGGTGAAGAGTTCGTTATTGGTTTATTTTTAAACTCTTCAATTTTTGTAGATTTCTATAATGTAACATATTTTATAGACCAAATAAAAATAAATGGAAACAATTTTTACTATATAGGCCAAAGTATTTAAAAAAAAATAATGTGGATAATAATTCGACCGAGTCAGTCTATTATTTAAATTTGTAATTGCATTAGGGGTGTATAAAAATCGAACCTATCTGGAAATTGAACCGGAATTGCAGGTTTGATCTGATTCGATTAGGTTTTTTTAGGACCGAATCGGACCAAATTGAATAGTTTCGGTTCGGTCCGGTTCTTCAAATCTCAAACCCGTAAACCGAACCATAAAACTGGAAGAATCGGTTCATATATATGCATAATGATATCAAAGTTTTCATTTAGTTTAATGATTAACTCCTCACCTATCATTTTAAAAGGGAGAGTTTCAAATCCCCTTGACTCCCACTTTCTTTTTTTTATTTCTTTTTTTTCTTCTAAACTTAACTCCTCGTCTTTCTTTTTTTCTTCTAAATTTAATTAAAATTTCTCATTTTTCCCTTTTTTTCTTTTAAAGTTAATTAAAAGCCCTCATTTTTTCCTTTTATTTGTTATTTTAAATACAAAATTTTATTAAGGAAGTTATATGAGAATTATTATGAGAAAAAAATATTTTGATACTTTAATATTTATACTTACTTGATACTTCTTGACGTGTACTAGATATTTGTTCAACGTATTTATTAAATTTCAATATATTAATACTTATTATTTATTAATATTTAATCACTTTAAATTTTTATACTAAAATAGTAAAATGTAAAGATTTATCATACTAAAATATTGTGATAATATTAGGCTATTATTTATAAATTGGTAAATAAAAATTTTACTTAAAAACAAAAAACACAATATATATAACAAAAAGCATCATAATATTATGATAATATTAGGCTATTATTTACTTAAATTGGTAAATATGGTTGAATTTTTAATTTTATTGCTGGAAATTGTTGATGGGTTGAATTTATCACATATATAAAAGTATTTTTTTTCATTATGTAGCAGTTTTTATTGCTAGAAAATTTTAAAAAACGAGTCAGAACCGGAACCGACCTGATCCGATCCGAAAAAGTTATAACCGAACTGAACCGTTAATGTCCGATTCGGTCCGATTCTAGCCCAAAAACCAGACCGAACCGGCCTGTGTACACCCTAAATTGCGTAGACAAGAAATAGTACTAAATTACTAACAACTCCAAGTCGTCTCTCTGCACTGATATTATTGTTTGTAATATTTATTTATTTTGGGTACATTGTTTGTATTTTTTGTTATTGTTGGGTTTATTTATTGATTTTCCCAAAACAAATGCGATTAGAAGTTTATAATTTATAATTATATCTAAAATAATTAAATAAATATTTATCGTAAACTTAAACTTAAATTAGTTTTTCAATAATATATTACCCAACTGAGTAATTTTTTAAATTTATATTTAAAAATTAATAACAAATGGATGAGAGTAAATTTGTATAACCTAATAAACTACTGTAAAATTGCATAGATCTTTCTAATAGATCCTCAATAAGGGTGACGAGTATTGACGAACTTGATATTGAATAATTAAAAAACTAAATATGAAATCATGTTTCAAGCCAAAAATTATAGCAAAAAAAAAACCAAAAGTTATGGATTAGATGATATACCTAAATAATCTAATGTTATTATCCAATAAAATAAGAAAACGTATTTTTTATTTCAAAAGATAACAAAATATGATATTACTACAAGAAGATGAAAAAAATAAAGTTTTCCTTTTATTTTATTATGATCACTATTTTTTTAGACTATTTTTTTAATTATTATTATTGTTATTGTTGTTTTTATTTTCTATTTCATTTCATGCATTGTCATTGTTAGATTAAGAAATAGAAAGAAACAAATATGAGAGAGAAAAAACAAAGTGCGAAGTGATAATCCTTTTTAGCTAAAAATAAAAACTATAAAAAAATATGTAAAATAAATAAGAAATTATCTTGTCTCAATAAACTATTTCGTAAACTGTATTATTCTTAAACAATATATATACACAAATATTAAATTACTCAAGTTTGATTTCGTAAAATTTATAATGGTAAGGAATTATTTTACCTTAGCCAATTATGTGATTTTTTCTCATACATAAATATGAAGAAACATAGTTTATATATTTACCTAAATCATAATTTTTAATTAAATGTTATTTAATTTTTTTCTTGAATGTGAATCTTTAAACACTAATTCATTAGTGGTTGTTTTTAAATAAATACATAGTTATTTACAGTATTTTGGAGAGCTAAAATAAAAATAATATGAAATATTATTTTAAATATTTAAATTTTAATTAATATAGGTAATTTATGTTAATTGAGTTAAAATTATTTTAATTCTAAGAGCTTAAAATTAATTATTTAAGAATGAATACAAGATTTTTCTACGAACACTTTCATCAATAACAATATTAATATAGTGTCTACAATATACTTTAAATACCATAGTAAAAATTTATATTAATCCTACTTTTATAGACATTATTAAAACTTAAAAAAAGAATTCTAATAAGATTAGATTAGATTATACACAAATATTAAATTATTTTGTAAAATTTGTAATGGTAAGGAATTATTTTGCCTTAGCCAATTATGTAATTTTTTTCTCATACATAAACATGAAGAAACATAGTTTATATATTTACATAAATCATAATTTTTAATTAAATACTATTTTTTTTTTCTTGAATTTAAATCTTTAAACACTAATTCATTAGTGGTTGTTTTTAAATAAATACATAATTATTTACAGTATTTTGGAGAACTAAAATAAAAATAATATGAAATATCATTTTAAACATTTAAATTTAAATTTATAAAGATAATTTACAAAGGGACGAAGAGAGCAGCTTGAATAAAATGCATAATTGTCCAATTTCCCCGAGAAAAACTCAGCTCGTACATGATAAAAGTCTGAGCAGAAAAGAAAAGTGTAGCTAACCGTAGCTATATTCTCATAGCATGTAATCTTCTTTGAGGACATTCTCAGGAAGTTTTGAGGTATCGGAGGAAGTGTGACGCGAAACATCGGAGGTCTGATGAGGAAAGTTCCAAGAAGAAGAAGAAACAACTTGAAAGGAAGGAAGTAGGTTAGCAGAGCAGCAAACACACAAAACACCACAAAAATTGGAGTAGCTCTTGGATCCCTCCAACTTGTCACACATTGCACCCTCACCCTCTCCTGTTGATGTGCAAGTTCGCCTACTGTTGTCACTACCCTCTCTCCAATGCTTCTCAATCTATCGTACCGGTTCCTCAGGATTTCGCCATGCACAGAAGATGGAAATGTGTCAAACTCTTCCTGCCAATCTTCAACAGTCGCGTTATCAGCTTGGGATAGTTTCATGTCCAAGAAAGGAGGGTGCTTAGGCCGTTTTCCAAAATTCATAATGCTGGCGTATGCGAGGTGACAGAAGACCATTGGCGGGATCAACTCTGGATAGATTACCAGTAGAATAAACAATAACTAGACTGAAACTGTCATAGCCGAATCCTTCCACTGGCGAATATCATCAAACCATTTCCAAGCTGCAGAAAAGTAACTCAAACTCCATCACCCTTTGAAGATTAGCTCTTGCTCTTCTCAAGCTCTTTCCTTAAAGGTGGACTATAGCGACTGAACCTCAAACAAATAAGATGAACAGCATTGTGTCTGAAAGTATTCTGCTGATACACAGACAATGGCTGTGTATATTGCAGTTTCGGCAGCAAAGGTTGTGCATAAGATTTTAACAAGTTGTGTATACTTGAACAAGAAAACCTCACATTTAAGTGAAACTCTTCCATTTTCAACCCATCAGGCCTGGAACCTACAAGAGGATAGGCAAGTGTATAGATTCAACCAGATACGAGCGTAGAAAGTCGAATCCTTACCTCACCAATAATTGAATCCCTCCCCCCAGGACCCGCTTGTAAGTTGCAGCTATCGAAAAACGGTACACAGATCATAAACATCCCATTTGTACTGTTCATTCCATTTTGGAGCTAGACTACCAACAGTTGTGCTCGTCCTTATCCACTTATACCCATATATCTCGCAACACAATAAGCATCAGTAGTTTCAAGACCATTCTTGATCTTCATCGGAGCTAACCCGTCAGCTTTTACAGTTCCTTACTCCAATGTCCCAATCGCTCCAGGCTTCATCATAGGCGACGTTGCAGTCAGGTCACTGCTAAACTGAGCTGGTTCGTCGAAGACATGATACACACTGTCTAAATACAGATTCAAATGTAGTTTACTCGCGAAACTCGCTTGCTTCACCTCCCCAGAAAGTGACTGTGTAACTGAAATTAGTATAAAAGGTTAAAGGTGATGACATACCTTCTGCAGTAACAAATTGGGACGTCAGCCAATTTGCCCCTGACGGTCCAATGACGTACCCAACGAGGTTAGCAACCTGCATAATGAATAGTTTTCTTTAAAAAAAAATTACTTGGTGCAGATTCTATATCTGACTTGATCCCTTATCAAAAGCAGGAGAATGCCAGGAATGTTTTTGAGATCTGTACGACTTGAATTCCTTTCTTTTCAGATAGTAATCTACAAGATTCTTGGCCTATCAGCTATCCCCACTTTCTAAGCATGATAAGGATATCTTAATTAAAAAAGGAAAAAGAAACTACTAATTTAAAGCATTACCATGCAGCGCAAAGCAACGCGCCCCAAGAACATCATCATGATTTAGAAATTGCACAAGTTTCTCAAATAACTATCCCAACCTCATTCACTTAGTAGCCTTTTGCGTGATTAGACCAATCAGTGGAATACTGATAGGGTATAATATTGAGAAGTCAGAAATTAGAACGAATTATTTGGGAGGGAGATACCATGAGAAATGTAATCGTAATTGCACCAGTAACAGCTCTCGAAAAAGGAACTCCCCGACAGAACTCTTGACCTGAAAACACAATAATTGTTGCAAGATTAAAGATCAAAAATATAACTTTGGCAAATGCAAGCATTGTTTTAAGTTTACAGGAAACAACTTCCATAATTTATCCCATCCCATTCAAATGATTCAGTGCAATCATTGGTATGTTTAGCTCATGGAAAATTCTACAAGAATTCCTTTCCTGCATCTTACAATTTCACACTGACTTCTAATCTTGCCCACCGAAAGTCCAAACTATTACCATGCATCCCAAACATCCATTTAAAGGGGGATTCAAGAGGTTAGGGTCAGCCAATAGTTTTTCTTTCTTTTCTTGGAAAAAAGGGTATGCATGATGGATGAACTCCACTTTCACTTTGTTTTTCATATTATCAAACTGGTATGCAGGGTTCAATATCAGAATTTGGCTGACCTATGGAACATTATTTGAAACAATGCTGAAGCAATCACTATCGAGTAAGGTTAAAGTTGAGATAACACCACCACCATAAAGTTAAACCATAACATAATTTGAAGACACATAACCTGGAATGAATTTGCCGCTGATTTTGCCACCATTTCTGGTATAAAGAATATGCATGTTAACCAAGCCCACGATAGAAGTTTCCTGAGACCAAGTGAACCAAGTTATAGCCAAGTGCAAAAAATATTCCTGTCTTATGGTGTCAAAAATCCTAAAGGCGACTAAAAAGAGAACCATAAAAAGCTAAGTTTACCATTCCAGATCATGCCAGAGGGCAACAAACGTGAATATGGCCCATATGTTGAGTAGATTTCTTTGGGATCCTCCAAGAGGAATATACATGTACCTAAGAATGATTGTAATCTATGAAATCATAGAGAAAAATAAGAAAGGATTGAGGATAACTAAGCAAAAAAATTACCTCACAATCCATTTATTGTATGAGGCATGCCAATTTTTCCAAAAGCTCTCTAAATTGTAGCAGTTATTGATACACCTTGGCATGTTCTCAGGGGCCTCAATGCCACAAACCTACAAGCATGCAGTAGTATAAGAGATATATTTCTTCTTGGGTGTTATCAGAATACCAACAATGGAACCATAAGCTTCTTGCAACCAACAACCAAACAAGAGAAATAACAAGTTCAAGAATTCAAAGTAAACAGCAAAGGATTGACAAAAAATGAGAACAAGTGAAAACATACCAGAGACCATAACCGGAGATAGAGCCAGATTAGGAGAAACTTCAGCCACATGATGTTCAAAACCTGCGGCAACACCAAACAAAGAGGACAAGATGTAAATATGATCTAGATGCCACGCATTTGTCTGACCTACTTCTAAGTTGAGAGGTTGCAACTAGTGAATCAAAATAACATGGCAAGCCTGAGCATGAGAACAAGCATAAAGAGGGACGATCCTAACTTAGATTGGATTGAACACATTGTTCAGCCAGCTAAGCTAAAAATTAAGTTCTGTGGCTCCTCTTTTGATCCACTTTTTTGTTTTCCTGGGTGAATTTGGAATTTCCACAACTATTTATTAATTTGTATTCATAGGTACTAGGAAAGATAAGATAAGATCAAAAGGAAGAAAATCGAAACAATCATTAAAGAAGTACGAAACAAGAAGTAATGTGCTTAGTAGTTTGTTAAAAGCTAAGATTATATGCATCCCTGTTCATCTAGTCCGTGGAACTTCAGAACTTAGTATGGGTGTTGTTTTAGTTCACTCGTGATAGCCTTATAATCCTTTTAATAAAGTTTACTTGTATTACTTTAGCAGGTATACGAAAAATATCCCATATAACAAGCATGCATGGTTTCAGGGATGCAAATAGTCAAACATAAGGCTACCTACCCCATAGCCAATGATGAATGTCTGCTGGGGACAAAAAACTTCCACGCGCCACTGGTCAATGCAGACATAAATTCATTAAAATCACAGTTTAGGAATGAAGAAAGCAAGTATGGTGTGCCCTTAACCCCTCAAGATTCTGACCTGATTGCAAAGGCTTTGTAGTGAAAGAGATGAGTCAACAGTTCTATTAAGAAGAAGCTGAACATCCAGCGTAACCCATACAAAGTCACGTCTCTAGCTGTGTAAGTATTCTGAGGCTTATCTAACTGCAAGAACAATGTAAGGTGAAAAACTACGAATTTCATTCTGTTACGGCATGGAGTGATTTCAGATGCTTGCACACTTTCATTCTGTTACCACCCCTGAGAAAGTGAACTATGTTTTTGTAACCCAATAATCTCCATTATGAGTCTACTTAAGAAAATATTTGAGTAAAATACTAAAAGTTCAAGTGCGTCATATCAGTGAAAAAAAATAGTGCAACTGGAAGCACAGACCTGTGATGCAAAGGCATTGAAGCTTATAATTGGTCCAGCAATGTAAAGGGGTGCATATACCAAATAAGAAAGGTATATCGCATATGATAAATTATCATCTGGGACACTTCTCTCCTGATTAAAGCGAGGAACACCATTAACCGACGAAGAGAAAGTAAAAAGCAGACTAGTCAGCTCATAGTTAAGAAAAAGCAACAACCTGTAGAAAGTGGTAACATGTTTTCCCAGATTTACAAATATGGCAACGCTGGAGGTGCTTCTGAGATCACAAGAAGAATAAAAAGAAATCAAACCATATCATGTTCTGGTATATGATTAAATGCAAACATGAAATAAAAGGAAAAAGAAGAAGCTTAGCAACTAAAATGTTACCTCATGATCAAAGCGAGAATTCTGATGAGCCCAATGGTAATCAAATCCAAAGCTTATCATACGCAAGGCGACTGTTCAGAAATGGGAAGCCCATTTATAGAAAGAGCAAACAGCTAAAACAACTAGTGGGGGATTTAAGAACAAATCGAGATATGAACAAGGAGAAAGAAATAATACCAAAATTAAAGCAAATCTGCCATCTAAAGGTGCCCCTAAAGTTGTCAATATATGCCCATTGTTTCCTACAAAGTAAAGAAGGCAATCACAATGAATATAAATACTGAACAAGCAAGTTACTCTAAACCAGTAAGGTGTGTGGTTGCTGAGCTCACCCAAATATGGAGAATGAATATCCATCATAAACCCGATTACAGAGCAGGAAGAAAATGTTGAGAAGCCAAAGTGCAAAGGGGAAGTACTTTGTGCGAGCAATTATCTGCGGAAACACAAATCTAGTAAAATATAGCACACCAAATTAGAAACTATGTTATTAATCAAACAAAAAGAGAAGAGTAAAGGTAACTCAGCAAGTAGTCTAGAAATGGGGACACACCTTCACTAGAATGAAATTAAGGGAAGTGATCCCGACTATGAATATGACACTATGGCAAGAAAAAGAAAGGAATAAGTGAGAAAAACAAAATAATGAGCATATATGGTGAAATGGGAGAAGATTAATTAATCATACATACCTTAAATAGATAACAACATACCAAGCTCCATGAAGATAGCAGAGGTAGATGAGGGAAATGAGAAGCCAGGAAAAAGACATGCCTTTGGCTTTTAATGAGAAAAGGGATCTCAGGGCTGTGGCCACCAATGCAAGAACTCCGAAAACAAGACTGAGGATGGGCAAATTTGACCGGAAGTTTCTCCATTGTGCATCGGAAACATCCTGAATTCAAACAAACAACATCATTTATCAACCAAAACTACTCAAAACAGAGAGAAAAAAACAAAATTGGGAGGGAAATCTTTCACACTGAGACGAGGCGGGAAGAGCCCGCCCGGGCGCAAACCATAGAGCTTTGATTCATGATCTGCGATTTAAATGCAGAGTACCCAGTTGATGGAATGAGAATTGGAGGTATAAAAAATAGGAAAGTTTTGATTTTTGTAATGGATTTGAATACCTAGAGCAAGTTGAAGGGATCGGTGGATGATGAAAACATAGAAAGCAATGGCATAGAGCACCAGAAAGAACAGCTCTTTCCGCTTCCATTCCTTCTTCATCGTTCGTCTATCGCTAGCTCTCCTCGCTCTCGGTCCAGCTTCGGTTTTCTGTTTCTTTTTATTATAATATTAATATGCAGGCAGCAGGAAGTTGAAGAAGGTGAGTGAGTGGAGAAATCAGACTTCAAGTTCAGAGTCACGACAGGAGTAGTGACTAGTGAGCGAAGGAGACGAAAAAATTAAGTTGTGAGCGAACAGCTTGAGGCCTTCGTTTTCTTTTATCTGACAATACTGTCCCTATGCTTGTGAAGATTACATTTTTGTGCTTTTCTTATTATTAATTATTATTCTGTTCGAAATTTTCAGTTCATAGTTCGTAGTCTGCATTCCGGTCCCATTCCATTTCCAGACCTAATTGAGAAATATAAATTGCAAGAAAGATGATTATGATGGTTTAAAAAATTAGATTGTAATGTCATTTGTGTCAATATCGATAAAATGGATAATTAGCATACTTATAAAAAATCGAATCAATAATCACTTATTAAACTGTTTTTATTTATTTATTTTTCATATGAGAACCGATATGATTCACATCTAATAAATGGTGATAACAAATATAAAAATCATCTCCCAAAATTTAATGAGCAAAAATAAAACTATAAAAACGCTCTCCGAAACCGATGTTCCTAATAATTTCTTCCTAGGTTGTCTACCCATTATATAATCGTGTACTACAATGTCAACTTTTGGAATTAATCTCGGTCTCATAATTAGTCGGTTAACAATCGCTTGAATTTTCTTTTTTCCCATATATACGATTTTGCAAGTTGACGCCGAATAAAAACATACACGAGATGGAAGAAAAAGCACAAAAAAAAATTCATCGTATGGTGACAATGTCCACATTTTCGGGAGCAAGAGACAGTACAGTTACCATTATATTAAAAATGATATATGCTTTCACAAAAGTTATAACTCGACTAATTCATACAAATTCTAATTATAAAAGGTAAAAAGATATAAATGGCTCTTGAATTTTAATTTTTTAATTAATGTGGCCCCTGAACTATTAATTTGTTTAATTACAACCCTGCGAATCGAGCATTTTGACATAAATGCCCCCTACCGTGACAGAAATCTGACGTGGCGACGTTATCTTCCACGTCACCCATGTTTCACTTGCCACGTCGTTGAGCCACGTCAGCAACTTACCACCTCACACCTCCACATCTATTCGGTAAAAAGACATAAATGGCCTCTGAACTTTAATTAAATGATTAATGTGGCTCCTGATAAAGCAATGATGTGGAGGTGTGAGTTGGCAGGAATCTGACGTGGCTCGACGATGTGGCGTGTGAAATGTGTCTGACGTGGAAGATAACGTCGCCACGTCAGATTTTTGTGACGGTAGGGTCCAATTTTGTCAAAACGTTCGATTCGCAGGGTTGTAATTAAACAAATTAATAGCTCAGGAGCCACATTAATTAAAAAATTAAAGTTTTGTCTTTTTGCTTTTTATAAAACATATCGTAAATTCAATCCACATTTGATGAGAAATGTAATTTTTAAATTTTAAATCTTTTTTGAGATAATTTTTTGTTTGATATATACTCTCGCTTCGGACTCTTTACTTTTCATATTTACATTCGTAAATTATAATATTAAAAATAAATTGCAGTATAATTTTGTCTGGTTCCATGTAGGTAATTTCGTGAACACCCTTGTTTTACACCCCGCACAAAACATTATATCTCTATTTCTCGATAAATATGTTTATGGGGTTCATTGCTTCTGTTGTTTTCTCCGTCATAGCTACTTATTTGGTGAGTTCCGATTGGATTTGGATTCTAAGGTAATGTTGTCCTTGTATGCATTTGACGATTCCATACTTTAATTCGTTATTACCACTTTATGTTCCTCCTAGTTGGTGTGCTGACTTTCGCGCTCAATTTTACCACTCGGTATTCTGAATCAACATGGGAAGTTCAAATCTTGCCTTTGGAAGTAGTGGTGGACTTACTGGAGAAGTCTAGGTATTACCTGTGTAGGAGACCGAAAGATAACCTAGATTGAGAATATAAACGACAAGTAAACAAGACAAGAGATTAACGTGGTATCGATCTAGTCGCACTCCACAAACCGTACAAATATTATTAATCTTAATATTTGTTACCGTTTTACAATTACAAGAGTCTATTTATAGGGAAAGGGCCGACCTCCATTCCCTACGCTAGCAATGTGGTATATCAGACTCCACATACCCAACAATCTCCCATTTGGAGACTGATCACAAGTCCACTCTCACTCATGTAACTCTAGTAAAACCCAACAACATTAAGCAACTCTATATGTGCGGAGCCTTCTTCAACAATCAGTTCTGAAGTCCAGTTGAAGCTATGCAAAACTTCAACTTCTCTTTAGTAACCACCTTGGTCAGCATATCTGCTGGATTCCTTGAACTAAGGATTTTCTTCAAGAACAAAGTACCATCACTAATCAACTCCCTGATAAAGTGATATCTCAACTGGATATGTTTTGTCCTAGCATGAAACACAGGATTCTTCGCAAGATGAATGACACTCTGACTGTCGTTGTATAGAGCGTTGTCTTCCTGTTTCTTGCCCAACTCCTCAAGAAAATTCTTCAACCAAATTATTTCCTTGCTGGCTTCTGAAATAGCCATGTACTCTGCTTCCGTTGTTGAAAGAGCAACACTCTTTTGAAGTCGAGACATCCAACTAACTGCTTGTATCCTCGCAACCACCCAAATCTACATCAATGAATCCTTCCAAGATTACATCTTTCTTGTGGAAACATAATGCAACCTTAGAGGTACCTTTCAAGTAGCGTAGCAACCACTTAACTGCTTCCCAATGCTCTCTCCCCGGATTAGACATGAATTTGCTAACAACTCCCACTACATGAGCAATGTATGGCCTCGTGCACACTATAGCGTACATCAAACTGCCAACAGCAGATGCATATGGTACATTAGCCATTTTTTTCTTATCTTCATCCGTTTGAGGTGACTGCTTCTTTATGAGATTGAAGTGGGCTCCCAAAGGCGTACTTCTGATCTTAGCATCCTGGAGGTTAAACTTATTTAACACCTTTCCAATGTACTTCTCTTGAGACAGTTTCAAAGTACCTTCACTTCTATCTCTAATGATGCTCATACCAAGTATCTGCTTTGAGGGATCCAAATCTTTCATCTCAAAATCTAGAGGCATCTGTCTCTTCAACTTGTTGATTTCCCTCATGTCAGATCCTGCGATTAACATGTCATCAACATACAATAGCAATATAATATAAGATGAATCAAATTGCTTAACATAGCAACAATGATCCATAGTACACCTCGTATACCCACTCCTCATCATAAAGCTGTTAAACTTCAAGTACCACTGTCTTGGTGCTTGCTTCAAACCATACAAGCTCTTTTCCAGCTTGCAAACCATGTCCTCTTTCCCAACTACTGGAAATCCCTCTGGTTGTATCATGTAGATGTCCTCCTCAAGATCACCATGTAAGAACGCGGTCTTCATATCTAGCTGCTTTAGATGTAATTCCTTTACAGTCACAATACCCAAAACAAGTCTAATAGTTGTCATCTTGACAACCGGAGAAAAAATTTCATTGTAGTCCCTTTTCCTACTGAAAACCTTTCACCACTAACCTTGCATTGTATCTCTTGCTGCCATCAAGTTCTTCTTTAATCTTGAACACCCGTTTATTCTGTAAAGCCTTCTTTCCTGCTGGTAACTTAGTCAACGACCAAGTCTCATTCTTCTCAAGTGAACTTATCTCTTCGTTCATGGCTAGCTCCTACTGAATTGACTCATCCATTTGCATTGCCTCTGAATAACTCTCAAGCTCACCATCCTCAGTCAAAAGCAAGTAATAAGCTGAAGGAGAGTATCTTTGTGGTGGTCGCGAAACTCTATTTGATCTTCTTACTGCAACATCTGGGGCAACTAGGACTACCTCCTCAGCATCTATGTTTGCCAAACTTCCACTGTCCCCTGCAAGAACATCCTCTGTAATGTCTTCCAACACAATCTGCTCTTTAACTTCTTGTTTCTTTGTAGTTTCAGAATCTGCTGCAAGTTTATCCTTATACACTGCATTCTCATTGAAGGTGACATCTCTGCTTCTAATGACTTTCCTATTCAATACATCCCAGAAACGGTACCCCATCTCATCTGAACCGTAGCCAATAAAAGTAACCTTTGCTTTAGGATCAAGTTTATCCCTATCAGAATCTTTAACCCGCACATAAGAAACACAACCAAAAACTCTCAGGTATGAGAGATTTACCTCTTTTTCTTGCCACTCTTCCTCAGGAATCTTGAACTCCAAAGGAACTGAGGGTCATCTGTTAATGAGATATGCCACTGTACTAACTGCATCTTCCCAAAACATCTTTGGCAATCCTGCATGTATTCTCATACTCTTGGCTCTCTCATTCAAAGTCCTATTCATTCACTCTGCAACTTCATTCTGCTGCGGTGTCCCAGGAATAGTCTTTATCATTGCAATTCCGTGTTCTACACAATAGGCTTTGAACTCATCACTGTTATATTCACCCCCATTATCTGATTCCAGGCTCTTAATCTTCAACCCTGTCTAGTTTTCAACTTCTGTCTTCCACTTCTTAAAAGTTTCAAACACTTCAGATTTATTTTTCAGAAAATAAACTCATACCTTTCTAGTGGAATCATCAATGAAAGTGACATAGTAGTGTGATCCTCCCAAGGAGGCAACTGTAGTCGTACACATTTGTATGAACTAGCTCTAACTTTCCAGACTTGGGTGCATTCCCTGATTTTGTAAAAGTAACTCGTTTCTACTTCGCAAACACACATGGTTCACAGAATCCAACTTTCACATTCTTCAATTATGGAATCTTACCTTTAGAAATTAGCAGCTTCATACCCTTCTGACTCATATGCCCAAGTCTTTGGTGCCAAAGAGTCGATGGACCAACATCATCAGTAACTGCATTAACCTCGTCACATGATTGTTCCATGGTATAAAGAATTCCAACCTTATCACCACGAGTAACAACCAAATTCCCCTTCACAACCTTCCATTGTCTGTTTCCAAAGATAACACGATACCCTTCCTCATCCAACTGACCTACAGAGAACAGCATGCTCTTGAGCGAGAGGATATAGACATGTTTTCTTATTTAGAAACAACCTTAGGACCAACAACATTAGGGATTTGGCAAAGTAAAAAGCTAAAAGACCCAGATGGAATAAACACCATTAAGTCATTAGCAGATAATCCATATAATTTTACGAGTCAAATTAGAATTCTACTATTAGGAGTAGATCCTGCCAAAGAGAATACATTTATACAAGACACGACAGTAAGAAATTTAGAACAACTTAGTATTACAAATTTTAAATACATCAAAGAATTTAGCTCAGATTTTGCTAGATTATTAGCTCAAACTGGTAAAGCTATGGACGATGATCTATGTAATAAATATTTCATCAAGCTTCCGGGAGACTTAGGAAGATTAATGCATGAAGAATGGAACAGAGATTGTGGTCATATAGCAGATTTAGGAATAGGACCTAGAATTACTTATGTTTTTAAAAAATTAGAAGATAAATGTAAAGACGCTACAATGCAAGAACAAATTAAGCGTCAAGCTTGGGCGTTTTGCAAAACAACGATTTACACACCACAAGCATATGGATATTATGATAAAAAGAAAAAATTCCTTAGAAAAAGCACATCTTATAGAAAAGACAAACCATGGAAAAATAAAAGTAAATATGTTAAAAAACCTAGAGACAGAAAATGCACATGTTTTATTTGTGGGGATCCAGAACATTTAGCAAACAGATGTCCAAATAAACACAAAAATACAGATAGGACAAATTTGGTAGAACAATTAGGCGATTATGAAATAGAAAATATCAAAACAGATTCAGAAAACGAATCAGTATACAGTATAGTCTCAGAAAATGAACAAGAAAACAGTACTAAAATTACCTATACCTACATGAATAGCGAACAAATTGTAGAATGTTTACATGAGTGGATTAGAAGAAGAGGAAATAACCATATAAGTTGTTATAACTGTGGGTTATATCCGGCTATAGACAGAAGATACCAATGTAATAATTGTTTTAAAGAAATATGTTTTATGTGTATTAAAAAATTATTCCAAATAGAAACAGATATATCAGGGAAAGTCATAGAAAATAATCGTAGGGATATAATAGATGAAACTCTTAAAGAACAAATCAAAAGACATGATGTAGAAATAGAACTTTTAAAACATAAGATAAAAGAGCTTGAAGACCGAATTGAGAGAAAGAAAGAAGTAGAATCTAGTTATATATCAGAACAAATTCAGGAAGAATCATCCTTCACTATTAGTAAATGTATAGCAAGCTTAATAACTCTAAAATGTAGACTGTGGTTAGATACGAATACTTTTGTAGAATTAAATGCTATTTTAGATACGGCAAGTTCAAAGAGCATGGTAGGACACAGTTTGATACCAATAAAGTATCATAAAGAATTGAAATACAAGGTTATCACAAAAACAGCAGAACAACGAACAATGGTTATCGCACATCATGTAGAAGCTTTAGGAATACAGTTTATAGATTTTGCAAAGAATTATAGTGTTAAATACGATATTCCACAGATTAACATAGCACCTAAAGAAACAAGAAGTAATGATTTTTTATTAGGATTAAATTTCATATGCAGTCTAAATGGAAGTATTACTATAGCTAGAAATAGTATAACAGTCAGCAAAAATGTCTACACATTTCCAACAAATAAATATATACAGACAACAGAATTGGCAAAAAAGCGTGGTGGACAACCCACCTTAGAATTTTTAAAACCAAACATAAGAAAAACAGCTTATATAGAAAATGAAACATATAATATGCTAGAGAGGGAACTAGCTTTGGAATTAGAGAAAGGACCAGATATTAGAAATACTAAAAATTATCCCATCATACAGAAATTAGAAAAAATAGGATTAATAGGTGAAGATATAACTAAAAATAGAGTAAACTATGAAGTAAAAATACAGATTAAAAATCCTGATATAAGGATAGTAACAGCAAATATAGATTACAGCCCTTTAGATAAGGAAGAGTTTAGAAAACAAATTCCTGAAATGCTAAACCAAGGATTAATTAGAAGATCAGTTAGTCCACATAGATCAGCAGCATTTATAGTAAAGAATCACAGTGAAATTAAAAGAGGAAAAGCTAGAATAGTGTATAATTACAAGAGATTAAATGATAACACCATAGATGATGCATACAATATTCCTAATAAAGACAGTTTAATAGGACTAATACAAAGGAAAAAGATCTTTAGTAAATTTGACTTAAAATTAGGATATAACCAGTTAAAATTAGAAGAATGGTTCAAACAATGGACTGCATTTACATGTCCAGAAGGACATTTTGAATGGAATGTTCTTTCTTTTGGCCTAAAAAATGCACCAGCAGTTTTTCAAAGATTCATGGACACAATATTCTTAAAATATGAATTTTGTTTAGTTTACATAGATGATATTCTGGTAGCAAGCAATTCCATTAAAGAGCATGAAGAACATTTAAAATAGATTTTTCAAGAAATAGAAAAATATGGTATAGTAGTAAGTAAAAGGAAAATGGAATTATATAAAAGAAAAATATCCTTTTTAGGATTAGAAATAGGAGATGGAAGGATAGAATTACAGCCGCATATAGCTGAAAAAATATTAAATTTCCCAGATAAATTAGAAGGATTAAAACAAATACAGGCTTTTTTAGGGATACTAAATTATGCTAGAAAATTTATTCCTAACTTGAGTAAATTAGTTGGACCATTATACAGTAAAACAACTAAAAATGGTCAAAGAAATTTTAACAAAGAAGACTCAGAATTAGTAAAGAAAATTAAAGAACAAGTTAAGAAAATTAAGCCATTAGAACTACCTTTAACGACAGATTACATTATTATAGAATGTGATGGTAGTAAAGAAGGATGGGGAGCAGTCATGATCTGTAAACCCAATAAATATTCAGACAAAGATACAGAAAGAATTGCTGCTTATGCAAGTGGCAATTTCAAAACAGGACAGAATTGGACCAGTTTAGATTTTGAAATACAAGCATTAATAAATGCGTTAGATAAATTTAAGATATATCTACAGAATGAATTTACAGTAAGAACAGATTGTGAAGCTATAGTAAAATTTCTCAAAAATGAGAATAGTAAAAAGATAAATAGAACCCGATGGGTTAACCTACAAAATTTAATACAGGGAAACGGATATAAAATTTGCTTTTAGCATATAAAAGGAAAAAATAACAGTTTAGCAGATTTATTATCTAGAAACATTGAAAAACTTTTTAAATGATACAGGTAGAAATGAAGAAAAGGGTTATAAAACCCCGGGGACAAACAGAACAGAAATCAGAGGCAGCAGAATCCCTAACAGACAGAACTATTATTTACAAGAATAATTTAGCAATGCCGGTTACAGCTACAGAAAGAGGGTCATCATCCTCAAACATACAGAATTCATCTTTACAGATAAACAAAAATTTTCCTATGAGAGGAGCACAGAAAGAGATTAAATTTGGTACCATGCATCTCACAGAATTCCCTGAAGGAGGAAATAGAAAATTCAAACCCTTTGAAGGGTTAAACATCGATAGAGAACAACAATGCTTGCTAGATAACATCTGGCACATACAGACTGTTCCAACAGCAACACAATTTAAGGTACAATGCTTAAATGCTCTAAGCATGTACTTTTCATAAAAGAATCCCAAGATACAGAAAAAATCTTTCTCACATTATGTGATATACAGGGGATTAAAGACAGGAGTTTTTCACAGTTTTAACACAGTTAAAAATTTCATTATGTGTCAAAATCCCATTTTTGTGGGCTATCACAGCTTCGCCGAGGCCTTAGAAGAAGCAAGGGCCCAATTAGGCCCAAACTTCTATATTGAGCCCGAAACAGTTAGACCATATTCAGAAGTAGCCCGAGAAGATCCAAGTCAGCTAATAGCTCGACTAGAAGATAGAAACAGAAAGCTAGAAGAACAGATGGCACAAATCCAGCAACAGATAGCTAAACAGATAGCCTTTCTTGAACAGAAAAAGAATGAAGCTGAAAGGCAATTTCAATAGAACAACACCACAGTAAGCATTTTGAATACTAAAATACAACAGTTAGATCAATTTATCAAAGAAAACAAGCCCAAAAATCGAAGTTTCATTCAACTTCAGGCTAGGTTATTAGATATGCCAGCACAGTTCACCCTAAAGCCTTTGATTGATCAATGGCCTGAGGGAGAAGAAATAATCAAACAAAAGACAGAAAGCAGACATTTAGAAGACTTGATCAATGCACAAAAAGACTTAGTACGTATGCATTTTGAAGAAACAGATTGGAAGTTTAAAGGAGTAAAAGTGATACAGAAACCCTTTTCTATAAGGGCAGGACAGATTACAAGACATAATGGGGGTACAGCAGGCCTTTTTAAATTACAAGTAGACCTTAACCTCACAGATATGCCCTTCCAAAAAATTCTTTCCTTCTTCCACATGGGAATGATAGATCAAATTACATTTAAATTAGAAGAAGAAGGAAACATTGAAAGCTATCTAGAAGAATTCGGAGAATTTTTTTTTCTTATTGCAGGAAACATGGCAGTTAGAAAGAAATTAATATGTATCATTGACTCCACACTCCCTGTAGCTAGAGGATTTGAAATCATCCCTGCCAAGAAAAGAATATTCATTTTCTCTACAGATGGAGACAGAGAAAGTCTTGAAGATATCAATATGGTTGTTCTATCTCCATATGATTTTCAAGAATTAGACAACACAGAAATTTACAGAGCTGCTCAAGATCCTTGCGTCCTCTACACCCCAGAAGATTGGATGGGTTATCATCTCTTAGGAGAAGGATATTTCATTCAAATTTACAGTACTAGAGAATGGAGAATGTTTCTTCCACATTCTGGAGACGGGCGCCTATTAGATGAAGAACATATTGTTAATCTAATAGACGACCTCCAAGACAAAGAAATGACAGAAGCTGAAGACAACAGAGATGAAGTCACTATTCCAGACACACACAGAGATCTTTAAAAATCCATTGACAGACGTAAGCCATGACGATTGAAAATACAGCTGTCCAGAACAGCTGTCCATCAGCCGCCTGCCTTTTGGCAGGATGTAATTATAAATTACTTCACTTTTTATCTACTTTTTTATCGTGTAGCCTACTTTAATTTATGGCCATGTCTTTTTAGATTCCTTTAAGATAAGTTTTCTTTTTGTCGGCCACTGGTTTTTGGCCTTTTTCATTAGTTTTTCTTATAAAAGGGGACTCTCCCTTCATTTGTAAAGAACGGAGGAAAAATAAAAAGCCAAGCATTTTTCAATCTCTCCATGTCTCACTAAAATCTCTCTTGAGTTTCCAGTTTTCATAGTCTCTTAGTTCCCCTCACTTAAACAGAAGCCCAAATAAATAAAAAATATATATATATATATATATATATTGTGGGTATTTAGTGTGGGTATTGGAGTGGGTAAGCACTATCCATACCCACATCCAAGCCCGCACTTTGCGGGTGCGGGTATATCCATACCCGCAAAATACCCATACTGTGCGGGTAATATCCACCCACAATTGCGGGTATTGGGCGGATATCCATATCCGCGGGCGGAATTGCCATCCCTACTTGTACTTTAAAAAAAAACAGCTTCCTCCCCTGTACTTTAAAAAATCAAATACTCCCCCCTGAACTCAAAGTCAATTGCAAATGTTGGTCCCTCCATTAGTCAACGCTGACGTTCGTTCGTTTTAACCCTTTTTTACCGGTTGCGCCATTTCTTCCTCCCGGTTGCTCTGCTGCTCCTCCTGACATGATTTGACAAGTTTTAAAATTTTAAAAATTATTTTGTGTACGTTTAAATTCAATTAAACAACTAACTGAGTTCATTTGGGAAAATATTGAACATTTCCTTTGGGAAAGAAATTGAATACGAACCCTAGATCTGGAAAAACTGAGAGACGGCGAAGCTTGAAGACGACGGAGAAGCTTGAAGACAGCGAAGCTTGAAGACGACGGCGCATTAGCGAAGGAAAACAAATCAAGTCAGTGGTATAAGAATCGACTTGCATCTCAACCGGCAATGGCTTCTTCAAGTAATCGGTCAACATCGTCGTCCGCCGGTACTGTCTCAGCATCGTACATACGATACAAGAACAGATTGTGCAAGTGTGGGGTGAGGGTTGCGGTGAAGATATCGGAATCGACTCTGAATCCAGGTAGGTTGTATTATAAGTGCGGGAATGTGGAGTGTGGTTTTTGGGCATGGTGCAATCCCGAAGGCGGAACGGAGATGCACCGGGATGAAAGTGATGAAGGGTTGCTTCTAAGGATGATATTATCGATGTTATCAAGGAAGAAAGCAGAGTGATTCGTAGAGAATTGAAGGAGTTTGTTTACGCCGTATCTCAAAGAGTGGAAGCACGAGTGAAGGGGACCCACAAATCGTATGTAGTTCCATATCTTGCCATCATTATTCTGTTTGACTTCATTGCTATTGCAATTTCTAGGTTTTGAACTTGATTTTCAATTTTAGGGTATGATTTTTGTTTTAATTTTTAGGGTTTATTTTGTCTGTCATTTAGGTATGCTTTTGTTGTATGATGTCTACTGAATGAATTAATATTAACAATTATTACCTCGAGCAGTCTCAATTCATGGGAAACCGAATAGGCACCATTGTTGGGAATCCAAACGTTGGCAAACCAACAGACAACCACTATATGCGTCTGTTGAATGCCAAAAGACAGCTATCTCGGCTATAAATTGTGTGTATTACACCACATTCTTCATTACTCTCCTTTCCTTTTTTATTTAGTAAAACTCCTTGTCTCTGTCCACAATGATTAACAATTTGGTGAAGGATAAGTTTATTGAGGAGTCACTCATAGCCATCAACAACTCCGGTGAGGCAGGGACAAACCTCCTTTTCAAGAAGCGTTGCATGGAAGAAGACTTGAAGCGTTTCAAGAACCATGAGAGATATTTGTTGCAGGAACAGGGTCGGATTCAGAATTGGTTTTCTACAAGGCTAGTTAGGGAGTACCTGGAGCATCTAAACAAAGCCCTGGGAGCATTAAGGTCTGTATAATGCTTATGGAACAGTGGCAGAGCATAGTCGAGATGGAGATCTCCGTGGCGCAGAAGGTCCTGGATGCAAGTGATGTCTACCATGGCGATATGAAGGATATGCCTGGAAGGAAGAGGAAGAGGGAGAAGTCTCCCGATGAGGATGATGGTCTGGTTTCCGTTTAATGATTAGGGTCCATGTGGTTGATTGGGGGTGGGATTGTTTTTGTGTTGGGTGATGGTTGATACCCTTGTTTTTGTTATGGTTATTGTTGTTGTTTTTGTGATGGTGATGCCCAAGATGCTGGGCATACAAATTATGATGTAATGTCATCCTTGATGAAAGTTTGGTTGTTTTATCCTGTTGAATGAAATTATATAGTTTTCGTATGTTCGATTTATAAGATTACTAGATAAATTGGCAAAACAGCATATTATGATAACATAAACATTTACAAGGATCCAGGTTTATAAACATTTACAACTTGGTTTAAAAACTATAAGTATATTTCCCCTGTTTTGCATCCAAAAAATGCACCATGAACATTTATAAACATTACACAAACATATTATGAAAATATTTACATGAAATTGGCAAATATATTTCCCCTGTTTTGCATTCAAAAAATGCACCATGAACATTTATAAACATTAACATTTACATGAAATTGGCAAATATATTTCCCCTGTTTTGCATCCAAAAAATGTACTATCAACACAAAAGATACCATTGTTTTGCAAAAAAGCTTTTTTATCCAAAAAAGTCAGCAAAAACTACACCAAAACAACCAAAAGATACTTCTGTTTTGCATCATTAACACAAAAGCTACCCATCATATGCACTAAAATATATCCAAACTACTGGCCTTGACAATCTATCCAAAATATGCACTAAAATCTTGTCCATTAAGGAATCCATCTCCTTGTTGTAATGTGATTTCTTGACAATGGATTTCGTGGTGGAGGTACTGGTTCAGGTGCTCTGGATGTATTTACTGGCCTTGGAGGGTTGAAGCTGCGGCTGACTCCACTTGCTCTCGACATCCTTTGGTTCCTTGGCCTCTGGGTTGTTGTCTCAGCATCATTCCTGGCTGGGGGAACTACTGAAGGGATGACCAGTGGAGTCCTAGCTGGAAGTGGAGAGGGCATTGTGGTAGAGGTCATTGATGGAATTGAAGAAGTCATTGATGGAGATGAAGAAGCCATTGTGGTAGAGGCCATTGATGGAATTGAAGAAGACATTGATTGACTTGAAGAAGGCATTGTGGATGAGGCCATTGATGGAATTGAAGATGTCATTGATGGAGTTGAAGAAGCCATTGATGTGTTTCTTGCAGATCTCGCTCTCGACCTTGTTGTCCTTGCATCCTGTCAGAAATTAGAAAACATTATATTAAGGTTATGCATATATATTAAAGATGATTGAATAAATATGTATACCTGCACATCATAGCCTTCTCCTTGTTCATTTCTTGCATCTTGAGGTCTACTATTTGCTTCAGTTGTTGCATGTCTTCTTCTCGCTCTCCTCCTTACTGGTGGTATGCCAGCCCTCAAAGGCACAGGACAAGTACCTGTATTATGACCAGTGGCCAAGCAATTTCTGCACCTCATCCTCACCCCAGTCCTTCTCAATCTGGTAGGGTTGGGTGGCCCCTCTTCACCAGCTTCTCGGCTTCTCTTAGTCCTAGGTCTGCCAGGTTGTACCAAATGCTGAGGAGGCACTACCTCATAGCGTCCTTCAACTAATGGCCATTCACTTTTATCAGGAACTGGCAAAATGTCATCCTTATATGCTTCCAAGAATGTGCTCTTCTTATTGGCCATAGGTACAAAGTCATGAGGATTCTGTCTCTTGAACATATACGCAGCTGAGGCATGCCTACAGGGAATTCCAGTCAAGTCCCACATCTTGCAAGAACAGGTCTTCAGTTCCAAATCGCAAATGCTCTTCTCACCATTGAAGTGCTCAACCTCAAAATTTTGAAGTTGTGAATGAGGGAACACAATGTAGGACTGATTATCTTCAATACATCTCTCCAACTTATTGAACCATTTTGGACATATTGTCCCTTCATACAACATGATCCCTTGGTACTTCATGTAGAACCTCCTCATTAGCAACCTCCTAATAGTCTCAAGACAAGTGATTATTGGCTTCTTCCTAGCCAGTCTATGAAACACATACAGAAACTATCAAATGAGTTACTTGATGTATAATAAAAATATTAATGAACACAAAGTTTGACAACAACTATGAAAAACATTACCTGATGTAGGCATTGAAACTCTCTAAAAGGTTATTCAGTAGAATATCACACATCACCCAGGTGTTGAAAGCATGCCTTGACCACCTCTGTGTAGGTATCCTCTTCAACCATGCATATGCCAATGGATTTTGGTCCTTAATTCTCTCCATTATAGTGTTGAATTTGGTGGCTGTGCATGTTCTAGCCGCTTCCCACAGTAGATCTTTCATATACTTGCTCCCTCCAAAGTCATCTTTGAAATTCATCCAGATATGTCTCACACAATATCTGTGGTCCACGTCCTTCAACACAGTGTCAAAAATCTGTTGCAATCCCTACATAAGAGATGAAATGTTAGTCAAACTTTAAAATTCAAATACTAATGACAGCCAATTGGTCTTGTATTCAGAATCAATATTGTTACCTTTTGCATGTCAGACATTATACATTTCTCTTCCAGTGGCCCAATGTCCTCCTATAACAATTCCAAAAACCACAACCAATTGGTCTTGCATTTAGAATCCACTACTGCCCAAGCAATAGGGAAGATGTTTCCATTTGCATCTTTTCCTGTTGCTGACAGTAAGTGTCCTTTGTATCTCCCTTTGAGGTGACAACCATCAATGCCAATAAATGGCCTACATCCCTTAATAAAACCATTTTTACAAGCAGCAAGGCACATGTACAACCTTTGGAACACGCCATTTGGAGCAGTAATCTTCACTGAGCTACCAGGATTTGAAGTTATGATAGCCTCAGCATAGCTCCACAAATGCTTATACTGCTCACCATGCTCACCCTCGATTAATTCCAGTGCATAATGCTTTGCTCTAAAAAGCTTAAAAGAAGAAACTTGAATAAATTTCTCCCTTCTTATCCTGCTTCCAAGTGCCTCCAAATCCAAATCCGGATTTTCCTTGAAGTCTGCCAAATATGCATTAGCTAACCATTTGGCAGTTGCTCTGCTATTCTAGACATCCCTTCCACAATAATGGACTCTCTTGAAGGTCTTAATCTGAAAGGATCTCTTATCTGCCGATGGAGAAACATGTATTCTCCATCCACATTTATTCCTATATATGGCAGTGATCCTACTCTTCTCGTTCTTCACATACATGTAGTCATGCCCTATATGAATAGAGTACGCCTTCAAAGCCTTCCTAAATACATCAGGATATGAATAGAGTACGCCTTCAAAGCCTTCCTAAATACATCAGGACTTGCAAAATGCATTCCAACCTGTAACTGAACTTCTCGACCCAAATCTCTCCTCTCATTGAATTCTGGAAACTTCTGCCTTCCCCGTACACTATCATCATGATCACTATCACTATTTGGTGGGGTTTCCAGGTTGTCACTGTCCTCATAATCACTTTCAATATCAGGCACACCAGGACCATAACTTGTTGTTGCTGGCCTATTGACCCTGTCACTTCTGGGTTGGTTAAACCCCTCATCGTGTACACCACCAAATTCAATTCCACCTCATCTATATCAAAGATGTCCTCATCTTCAGAATCCTCAGTGTCCACAAAATAACTCAAGTCGGAATCAGTAGTTTTAGTATCATCTACATCACTATATGCTTGAGGTGCTTCACTTCCATACACATCGTAGCTGCAGCTAGGCCCATCTTTCCTTGAATTGGGCCTATAATTTGTATTGTCTGGCCCATTATTAGGGGTAACCTCCTCCTCCTCGCACTGAACACCACTTGCACCTACCCCACCACAGTCCTCCACTCCCTCTACTTCAATCCCCTCCTTCTCCTCACACTGAACACCACTTGCACCTACCCTACCACAGTCCTCCACTCCCTCATCTTCAATCCCATCCTCACATTGAGCACCACTTGCACCTACCCTACCACAGTCCTCACTATCATCATCACAACTTTCAACCTGTACTTCATCACAATCAACACCTTCACAATCAACACCTTCACAATCAACACCTTCACCGTGAAATCCATCACCACCATGGCTGCCATTGTGGCCTACATCTGTACTGGTGGGCAGTAAGAGAGGACACTCTACTTCATTTCTAGAATCATCATTAACATCCCCTCCTACACTATGAATTTCTTCATCACTACTCGCCAAATTGACCACAAATATGGGCGTGTTGACTCCATGTTCCACATACACTTTCAGTGTATCCTCACCATTCCTCTCCATCTCTGCGGTCATTCTCTTCAGATATTTCTCCTTCCTCAAACCCCTGCATCCTTCCTCCATCTCTTGCCATGGGAATTTTGCTTCTAAATGTAGAGCAGTAACATGGTATTCATGTTCCCTGATTTTATTATTTAGGTGCTCTAATGTCAGCCTATCATGCTCAATTTGGAAACACACTTCCTCTGCATCCACATAATGCAAATTTGGAAGTAGAATCCATGTTCCCCTTATGAAAAGCTTTACAGTAATTAGCATCCTGTCATTATTGTGTTCTCCAGTATTATTAAATGGTCAACGAACAATTAAACAATAAATGAAAACAAAATAAGGGTAAACGACAATAGCAAATGGTCCCAGTTTCCATTTTCTGGTCTCAAAACCCTAAAAGAATATTTGTTAATTCAAACCCCTAAATTCAAACCCCTAAACGAATAAAGAAAAAGGTAAACTTTTCAACGAGAATAGACAACTCACTCGCCTTGCTCCTGAGAATGAGACAAGAAGACTTAGTACTGTGCCGGTGGGTACTTTCTTCCCTTCGTCGACTCGCAGTCGCAAGAAATGAAATTACTTCCCTCCCTTCGCTCTCTCAGTGATGTCAGAAAGAACTTCTAGGGTTCCTTTTCCTTCGCCGTCTTCAAGCTTCGCCGTCTCTCAGTTTTTCCAGAAAAGCATTTTTAGGGTTCGATTAGAATTTCTTTGGCAAACATAAAATGTTTAATTTTGTCCCAAATGATATCACAAAATGATTTACAAAATGATTAATTGAATTTAAACATGCAAAAAACAATTTTTAAAATTTTAAAACTTGTCAAATCAAGTCAGGAGGAGCAGCAGAGCAACCGGGAGGAACAAATGACGCAACCGACAAAAAAGGGTTAAAACGGACGGACGTCAGCGTTGACTGACGGAGGGACCAGCATTTGCAATTGACTTTGAGTTCAGGGGGGAGTAATTGAATTTTTAAAGTACAGGGGAGGAAGCTGTTTTTTTTTTAAAGTACAGGGTGTTCATGCAATAAACCCTCTAGGAGATAAAGATTATTTTGAATTGGATTTCGGTCCAATCTCTTCAGGATTTTATTTTGGAATTAGACTGGTATTTAGGAAAAGGGGGGCTCTCTCTCTTTTTTGGGGAACAACGCCATATTCTGCTACTGTTCGGATTTTATTGAATACTTTTTTTTTCTTCTTCCTATCTTGATTTAATTAATTCATGCATATCTTTTATTTGATTTAATTATGTCGTGCTCTAGCTAATTCATTTATTCTTGGTAAAGACTCTAGGATCATGGTCTGATATGTTGTGAGATCAAATTGAGTTTTATAAATTTCGATTCCATATTTTTACCCTTTTTAATTAAATGTCAATTTATTCATCTTTTGATTAAGAGTAGCTAACTTGATTTTAAATATGAATGATTACAGCTTTTCTTAGAAACGTTGGATGCTACATCGTTGATAGGAATCTGCAGGCAACTAATTAGTGTAAGAGCTAATTAGAAAATGGTAGAATCTGATTTACAGGAGTAGAAAAAATTCTCTTCTAGATCGGGAAAGGTCTCTCCCCGTGTTTAATCAACCCTTCAGTTAAACTTTATTAGGAGTACCGCCTTAAAGTTATTGATCGGTTAGGGATCCTAGTAGGAGTACCACCTTAGGAATCTTGGGTAGGAGGAGAGCAGGAGGCTCAGAGTACCGCTGGTCTCTATAGCCTTTCTATAGAATTGGTTTTGAATATTTTTGCATCGATGATCACCTATTTGAATCATGACCTGAAATGAGTCTTTACCTGGAATTGCTTGTCATTTGAGTTCATCTAATCATCATTTCTTTGTTGTTTTTGTTTCTTCTATTTATTTAATTGATTGGAACATAAACTCTCATTATTGGTATTTACCACGGTTACAATTCTTGGTTATTTAATAGAAATTAATTTAGTCGTGAAATCTTTGTGGTTCGATCCTTTTACCACTTGCTACAGTTTTAATTAATTGTGCATGGTGAATTGTATGATTTATTTTTGTTGGTTTCAGCATCCATCAACAATCTTGGTCACGAGTTCGATGTTTAATATTGTAATAATAATTAATAATATAATCAATTTTTTTTATAAAAAAAATAGTCACTGCATAAAATTTGAACCGCTATAATATCATCTCCCAAATTTTAATGAGAAAAAATAAATATAAATTATAAAGGCACTCAATAATGCACAATGATATTTCTCCCTTAAAGGATGGCACAAAACCCACCATCATAGTAGGGAGAGAAGCCGACACCAAATCCGACAAGTTGGCATTCTTTACAACAAGGGGGGAGAGGTGGGCAAATGGGCGTTGGTGTAGGGTTGGGCGGAACTGGAGGTTTTGGGGGCCCAACACTCACTATCTCAGCTGCCTTTCCACTTTTCCTCACATGTTTTACTACCATCACCGGATCAACATCCCCCACCACCGTCACCGTATCTTTCTCCGTCTCCACTGATATTTGATCTATGCCTGTTAATTAATTAAATCACAATAATAATCAAAAACCACTTTGATAATTTCTCTCTTACTGAGTATGATATTTTTTCTTCTTTCAGAAACCACTTTGATTTTTTTTCATTCGAAAAATGTTTGGAAGTAGCGGGTAATGTACCTTCAAGTTTGGTGACAGCCTTCAATACGTCCCTTTTGCATAATTCGCAATTAATGTAAACTTTGATCACAGTTTTTTTCTGCAAAAAATACATTAATTTAAAAAAACTCATTAATTTTATTTTTTAAAAGAGATGCTTAATGCCTTATATTATTACAGGAGAAGAATCATCATCTGTCACCACTGAAAATCGTGGTTAAATTTGGAGGAATAACATCAAACCATTGAAATCCCAACTCCTGCGCAAAAGCAAAATTAGCTAGCCCATCCGCTACACAATTAGCTTCTCGAAAAACATGAATAATTCGATAAGCACATCTAGAAGACCCTTGATGCGACGCACCAAATCCATGTTTAATAAAATGGGAAAAAATTCAAAGAAAGAGAAAAAAAACTGGTATCAATGCTTGTATTTATTACCTTCATGGCCGCAAAATTAAGAACAAAATTTAGGGAATTTAATGCTCTTGTGTTTCTGGTATACGTAGTTGAAATGAATTATAAGCACAAATTTATACTACGGAATTTCATTGAAAATAATTCAAGTAGATGAAAGAAAAATGGTGGAAATTATAAGAGACTTTTGACCGAGTACAAGTCCTTGTTAAAATTTATATTGAGAAAAGTATAATCCTTAGTCGCACACACGTTCTTGAAAGCTACATATATAATCAAGAAAAGAAAGAAAATGATCCTTTTTTGTATTTTTATTTTACATTCCTTTTTAAAAAAGGAAATGTGACTTATGTTTTTTTTCGAGGAAGAAACATTTAACACATTATTCGAATTTGCTAATAAGTGTGTAACTCGTTGATTGTTTTGTTGATAATAAAAGTATCAATAGAGTTTTGAGTTTGAGTCTCGCTTCCGTTTATAATAATAAAAAATTATTAGAATTAATTCTAGAACTATATAGTATAATGGATTTCCTACCAACTAAATATACTTAGTGCACGATGTCAACTAGCTAGTGGTGCTGATAAATATTATGTATGAGCTGGAATTTTTTTATTTATTCATACTACTGTACTAGCCTACTAGGGTCTAGGTTGGCCCCCATAAGTAGAATTTTTGATCGGTGTCATTAAGACTAAAAAATGCGCCAAGTTGTACTTTGTAGAATTTCCCTCTCTTTATTCTTTGCTCAACCTATCTTTATTCTTAAAAGAAAAAGAACTTTAGCTTAACATTTGTATTTATAGAAACAAAAATATCATTACATATACTATAAATTGTGCAAAAAATAAGTAAAGACAGAATGATCCCTACTACCAAAACCATGGACACTTGACATAAACCATGTGATTGATCATTTCTTCTCTAATTAAATAATAATTCAAATATTTCAAAGAGGGTACACAATTTAAATTTTAAAAAATTTATTCTTTGATGGAATAAAATAAACTCTTAAGAACTATCCTATTAGTTCAGCGAATTAAATAGACAAAAAAACCAAAATCACTATAAAGCAAGCCTATCACAAGAGCCAGTCGAATAGAAGCCCACTAGTTCCATTTGACACGACAACACCAAGGAATTAGGCTCTAACTATGAAATACGGATACGAACACGGGATACAAATACAATATGACACGATATTCTGATAAGGTATTATCTAAAAAATTAGGACACAATACGGCTAACGACACATCACTTTATATATTTTTAAAATATAAATTATACTTTTATTTAAATTATAAAATAACTTTAGTAGTTAAAATATCACTTTATTATAAATATATTTTTATAAACGTAGAAATATACTAGGCATACTGTTGGCACCCTAATTTTGACAGGGCTGCTTTACTCTTCAAATGGATTTGGAGTGTATTAAAGGGCGACCAGAAGATATGGGTTGACCTGATCCAAAAAGAATATAAGTTCTCTGCTATGGGGGATTTTTGGCTAAGAGATTTGAATCAGGTGTCTCCAATCTGAGGTGATATCTTGAGCACATGTGGGAGGGCATCTTCGATATTCAGATTCTGGCAAAACCACGTAAGAGTTAGTATTGGTAGTGGCGATGATGTGAGGTTCTGGTGGGACACGTGGGCTAGCAAGGTGCCGTTGGCCATTAAGTACCCGAGACTTCACTCTCTGTCCAGTAATAGCTTGGGTACGGTTAAGGAGTTTGGGCATTGGGAGGGGGATGAGTGGAGCTGGGATTGGGGTTGGCGTCGAGGCCTATTTGAATGGGAGGTTGATGCTTTGGACAATCTCAAAGACACCATCCCTTCACCCTGTATTGCAAGCTGCAAGTCAGAAGTGAAGTGGGAGCTGGATAAATCCGGGGAGTTCACGACTAAATCATGGAGGATGGGGCTGGAATCCTTTCATTTGGGAAGTGATGTTAATGTCATTCTTCAGTCTTGCTGGAAGAGTAAAGTCCCTCACCGTATCAGCTTCTTCTTGTGGTTGGCTGTGCAAGATCCTCTTGCTACCCGCGACTACCTGAGGCGTCATCATATCATTCCGCAAGAGGAGAACCGCTGCCCTTTGTGCTCAGAGCTGGAGGAAACCAGTCAGCACCTGTTTTTGCACTGTGGGCTTGCGGACCTGGTGTGGGCAAAGATTTCCCACTGGGCTGGCGTTAGCTGGGCTAGACCTCGGAAGGTTGAGATGGTCATTCGAGCAACCCCTGTGAAGGTGATGTGGCAGTCTTTTCTAGCAGCTTTCATGTGGGCGTTATGGCTGCAACGCAATGCAATCATCTTTCGCCAGGCTGTCCCATGCCATCGGCGTGTCATCCATGCAGTCTTTGGTCACTGGCAGCACTGAATCCTCAGCAAGGATCCTAGTTTTCCTTATTCGGTGGACCAGATGGAGCTCTCTTCTACTTGGCTTTACAGCTGGGGATAATCTGATTTGTCTGTTGGTTGTCCACGGGTGTTGTTCTATTAGCTTGAGGTTGTAGTGTTCTCTGTTTCTAGGCAGCTTCGGCTCTGGTTTTGTGCCTGGAGCTGATGCTGGCCTATTGTACATTCTTTCTTCTTCTGCTGCCATCCTTTGGCTAATATAATTCTTTCAGCTTATTAAAAAAAAAATCATCATCACTATCATTTGCATTGGGCCGTTTATTTTTACTGACGTTTTTGTTGTTCTTGTCTAGCTTTTTCACTTCATTTTGGCTCGTCATTTTATAATTTTACTCGTATGATTATTTTATTTAGCTATTTATTCTTGCGTCATCAATATTAAAGCATAACTTAAATATTTTTACGGCAATGCAAGTAAGGGTGTACACGGGTCGGTTTTTTGCCAACACTGCCAACAAACCTATGTAATTTTAGACAACTAAAGAAACAACGAGAAGGCGAATGGAGCGCGAGTCTTGTTCGTCACTAAAGAGAGCGCGATTGTCGCGCGTCGCCCATCGCTGGTGAGAGCGCAACTGTCGTGCGTTGTGCTTCGCCAATGGGAATGGTAGAAGTGGAGTTTTCTTGTCTGAATTTGTGGAGGAAAGGAATGAGATAGTGAGCGGTTGTTAGGGTTTTAATTTTGAAAGGAGAAGAGGGATTTTGGATAAATGGAAATATGGAATGTTAACAATCATTAGAAAATGAGGTAGCGGGTCGGTTTTTTCGGTGTTTCAAAATGTCAATCGGCACACCGACTCATTGTTCCTTAAACATAATAAGTATTCGCTGCAATTTAATATAAAACAGCAAAAACAAATGTTTCATGTGTACATTCATACCCGCTACTGGAAGTTTCGCATCATAACCAACACATCTATTTTCTTTCCTCTTTAAATCCTAACGGTTACTTGCAAACCAAAACAACACAATAAAAACTACAACAATTCATCATCAAATTATTATCACCGAAATTTCAAAAATTAATTGATATACAATTACAACAGCACATTTAATAATATAAGAAAGACTATTACATTTGCGGTAACGCAAATAATTTATTCTAAATACAAAGACTATTACATTTGCGGTAACGCAAATAATTTATTCTAAATACGCAAAAGCTTATAAACATTCATCCATACTCATAAGTCCATTCATACATATTCACGAACATATCCATTTTCTTAGTTTCGTATAACATTCATCCATATCCTTATGAACCTCGAGTAATACTGTCCAGAAATTCTCATCGACACCAAATTCTTTCTTAAAGATCCAGCCATATTGGTAAGATAAAATTTCTCCCTAACAGACGTGAGCAAAAGTACCCTACTAGTGCCACATATTAAAAGAACATGTGAAAGAAAAATGCATTATGAAATAATTTCTCCCTCCTCAAAGGATGACACAAAATTTGCCATCATTGGGAGAAAAGCTGACGGCAACAAGCTGGCAATCGTCACAAGCAGAGGGAAGAAGGTAATTGAGGTCTGGAGACTTGGGCTTTGGAGTATTGGGCTCGGGAGGTTTTGGGGGCCCAACACTCATTATCTCTGCTGTTTTTCCAGTTCTCCTCACCCGATTTGCTACCATCACCGGATCAACTTCCCCCACAACTGTCACCATACCTTTCTCTGCCTCCACTAATACTTGATCTATGCCTGTCAATTAATTAAAATTAAAATCACAATTGTAACTTGATTAATTAATATTAAATTCATAACAAAAATTATAGGCCTGGGATGAAAATTGTACCTTTAAGTTTTGTAACGGCTTTCATTACATCCTTCTGGCATAATTGGCAATTAATGTTAACTTTAATCACAATTTTCTTCTGCAAAAACAAAGGATTAGACAAGCTGAGCATCTGACGAACGGAATAGAAGGAAGAGAAATAAAAGTTGATAATGTTACCGTCATGGCAGCAAAATTGAAGGGAATTCCAGACGCTGTTTGGCAGTAGATAATACCAAGTTTCCAAAACGAAGCACAAATTCATAGTAATGCACAAGAGTTCAAATATTAAACAAAGACTTTTGACGGATTCCAAGTCTTATGCTCAACCATTTTCTTTCCTTCTTGACACGCCGGAGAGAAACTTTCCACAAGTCAATTCAGATTATAAAATTAGAAATTAATCTTAAAGAAAGCGACGCATAAGTAAGCGGGACACGTTTTTAAAAGTTTTTTTTATTAATTTTTTATATTGCTCATTGTATTTTAAATTCTCTTATAACAGTCTTTAAAGTTCTTTTTTTTTTTTTTTATTATTTTATTTTTAATTACTAATATTATTTTTACTTTAATCATTTATATTTATTTCTAAAAAAATTAAATTCTCTTATAATAGTCCTTTAAAATATTTTTTTTAAATTTTTATCCTTTATATTTGCTCCATTAAAGAGAAATTTATTTTAGCCCCTAAAATATTTTCAGACTCTGCCGCTATAAGTAAAACGAACCTTATCCTTGATTCATCAAAGAGTAATAGTGTAATACTATAACTTTGAAGAAGATAAATTGTTTTTGCCTTCTCTATGAATTTTGCGATGCTAATAGTCATGTTCTATACCAACAAAATTCCATAATAACTAATGTGTCATATATTAAGTGGTACCATCTTAAATGACGGGTCATAAAGCTAATTAAAATAATAATTTATTTTTTACCAGTCATTTAATATGCAAATTTTATAAAAATTGTTTGTTTGAATAATGTTACCCGGTAGGGGTGTAAACGGGCCGGCTCGGTCCGGTTCTAGGGCTAGAACCGGACCGAACTGGAAAATTCCGGTTCTGATATGCCAGAATCGGATCCGAACCGGAAAATTTTAGTTATGGTATGCCAGAATCGGACCGAATCGGAATTTTCGGTTCGGTTTCAATTTTTTTAAAAAAAAAATTACAAAAATTACTATTTATTCATTTTAACAAAAAATATTTCTTTGTTATCATGATTGGATATTTTAAAACAATTAGGAATTTATATAGAAGGGTTAATTAACAACACAAAGCTAATTGTATTTTCCTCAGAGCCATCAATGTCAACATCAAATATGGTCATGAAATTAACATACAGTTTATTTATTTATTTTATAAAAAAAAGACTCTGAGATTCAGCTAGCTAATGCTGCAACACCATGCTATAATATACAATTCATGAGTCAATAACCACAAACAAGCACTCTTTCCATAGCCAAACAAAACTAAATCCTTTCATGATCACATCTCAAATATAGCGGCTTCCAATGCAGTAAAAAAATGGCTTATATTTTGGGGGGAAAAAGGCATTGTGTATGCAACTCCCAGTAAAGTTATGAGATTCATGACAATGGTCGTCAGAATCTTACTCCATAAATCAAACAGTTACTTTGGCCAGTAATTTTCTTCCAGTCCAAAGTATATGCAATGCAATGTAAGAATGAATATCATGGGAGCCTCACTCATTTCCCCGATGAGTTATCAAGAAAGCAAAATGCTTCTCAACAATAATAATTCTCAAATCTGACGTCTGATTTTACTGATAGAAGTAACATGCTTATCTAGAGGGCCATATAACTCATAATCGAACAAGGATTATAACTACTAAAGTCCTAATATAAAAGGTCCTAAAGTAAAAGGTCCTTCGTTCCTACGAGACTTCAAGTAAACTTACAAACTATAAATCCAGAATTTCCAGCAAAGCTGGAAAGTACTAATATACACAACAGACTGCGGTAGGCATAATATGTTTTAGGTATAAATATCAGTCATACACATTTCCGGATTCCAGCAAGCTACAAAACATTATAACCTTCCCGCATTGTAGTTTCCAGATTCCAGCAAGCTACGAAACATTATAAACATTATAGCTTCCAGATTCCAGCAAGCTACGAAATATTATAAACATTATCTAAAGGAGAAAGAAAACTAAATAAGAAATTGACTAACCTACAACCATCAATTAAAATCCTCATGAGATGATATCTACCACTGAAGGTGTAAATTTAATGTCCGCGAAGGCTGCCATTTACAGATAATTAGAATTAATCACATAGCAAATAACCAATTCATAGCTAAAAATATTTAACCTTAAATATTACCTTTCTCAAGCTCCTCAACCTCATTGAGCGTCTCTTCAGTCGTACAATGATATTCATAACTTGGTGCTCTCAACCAATCTTCAGTGCACATCAGCGTCTCTACAACTTTTGCAGACAAAGAGCTTCAAAAATCATCAAGGACACGACCACTACAACTAAATGCAGATTCTGATGCGACGGTAGAAGTCTGAATAGCCAACACATCCCGTGCTATCAATGAGATAGTAGGAAATCGAACACTGTTAACCTTCCACCACTCCAAAATGTCAAAAGATTCTGAATGAGATATCGTCTCTTCCTCAAGATAACGATCTAACTCATGATTTTTTTGTTCCTTGATAACGCGCTTGTCGAGGGCACGATCAAACAAATTATTACAACTTATCACATGCAACAAAATAGATTGAAGACAGTGGCAAGAGGATCGATCCACAGAGATTGGTGAAGACTTACACTAGACAAGGCCAAATTTATAAAATAAAACAATAAAAGAAACAAAACAGAATTCAAGGTCTTGAATGTATTCGGGGGACAAAGGCACAAAAAGTAACAATCAGAGGGGGTTTTACTTGACCAAACGAGTTGGTCAAGAGAGATTTGGAGCTAACAAGTTTATCTAAGAAAGCAAGGTTTGGGGTCCCGAATGTCACGTTCGGGGTCCCGAATGTAAAAATATAGCAAATCAGTGAACAAATTCAGAATTAATAAAACAGAAAGTGAAACAAGCACAAATAATCGGGTAGAGAAAGATCTTAGCAAAAGGTATTCCTGGGTTGCATTCGGGACCAGATTGTCATTGGCTCAAGGGTATTCTATTCAAGACATCATAGAAATGACATGGGGACCAGATTCCTCGGATATCCCCTACTTTTCTCTTAAGAGAAACTACCCCCCGTTTCCACATATGAGGTAGTCTTGACGGTTTGCCATCCCTCCAGGCACGAATGCGGGAGGGCCATACTCAAACCGCCCATGAAGATAAGAAAAGACAGATCTAGAGCTAAAAGTCCCTCAGTTTGTCAGGCTCGTGACCTCGCTCTAATCAACTACCCACCCTATCTATTCGGGACCACTTCAGCGCAATCAAGACTAAATAGATGCCTACTTGTTCCATGCAACTTTCCTTTCGTATTTATCACAAAGATGGCAGCATTCACACAAAGTAATAATCAGTTGATCAAACCTCTAATTACCCCAAGTGAAATTATAATTAAAATGATAAGCAATTGAATATGGCATCAAAAATATATTAAGCTCGTTTAGGCCTCGAATCTGCCCCTGCAGCCCTTGAATAACCCTTTGCTAAGAATTAAATATTTAGCTACTCATGCTTGAAGATAAATAAATAACAATTAAAGAAAGCATAACAAGTAAATAAATAGATGAAGGGAAGAAAACTTGTTACTAAAATCCGTTTGAAGCCCGGCGGCAAGGTTGAAGATGAGCTAACAAGAACTAGAGAGATAAACTAGAGAGAAGTCTAAGAAAACTAAAACTACATGATCATGGATAATCCAAGATGCCCTAAACTACTCTTAGATGCCCTTTATATAGTATAGCACTAAGCACAAAATATCTTCAGCCCAAAACTAGGGACAAAATGCATTAATTGAAAGCCTAAAAAAGTGGATCCATGTTCCTTAAAGCACAAAGCTGAAAAGCATAAAGCTGTCTGATTTTTCCAGCTTTGAGCAGGTCTGGACTGGGCTCAAGGGCTTACTTGGTCAGAGCGGTAGGTATTTGGTGGTCAGTGCAGACTGCAGGAACAGTGTCAGAGGAGGCACATGGAAGCTCTGGCGAGATGACACGTGGAAATGTCATTCTTCGCCCTTCGGGGTCCCGAATGGATTCGGGACCTTGAACGCTGCTTTGGGCTCGGGACCTCGACTCTGGGTCTTGAAGCTCAAAACTGCACAAAATGCCCAAAAAATGCATCTTTTCGCATAAACTCCCATTTTATGCCTAAATCTGCAAAAGTAATGAAAACAAGGGTAAATTAACAGAATCATGCCTTAAATGGGTGAGAAAATGGAGGGAAAATCATGCATAAAAACATGCTATCAAATAATCCCCACACTGCCCAATGCTCGCCCTCGAGCATTCACAAAATTTTAAAACAGTCCCAAAACAGAACAGACACACCAGACCATAACACAGAGAATAAGCATGCTTGTCAAGATTCGGGACCCCGAATGAAAACGGACTTCGCCTAGATACACCTGCATCAAATCAGAAGGATAATGACCCTTGAGAAGAGACTTCTCCACATCAGCCTATTTACCAGCAGTCCTCACATGGATCGGTGTTTGCACTCACGCTCGTGAACAAGGCTAGGTGTTTAAACACTCAAGTATGCAAAAAACGTAGCACAAAACTAAGTTTGCAAGTCAATCCGAGTATATTAGACACATGCATAGGCAATCTAGCAATCAAAAGACTTCGCATCGGGGGCAAGAAGGGGAAGCAAAGAAAATAAATGACAAGAGGAAATGGAAGAAGCATAATGAGAAGAAAAAGTGGAGAAGAGGGATAGTAAGGAAGTAAAATGAGAAGGTGGTGAAAACCATCTCAAACCTGGAACGCTCCCTTGGCAGAAGGAATCGAGACGGTGAGATAATGTTGCTGAGGGCGAAAGCTAGACTAGGCTTTCCTTCTTCGAGGGGGATCCTTGGCTTCTTCATTCGGGACCTAGGCTCGGGACCTTGAATGGATTCTGCTGCTGATTTTCCTCTTCTTGTTTTTCAAGGCTTAGTCTTGCTCCCTTCCCTTTCTCTTTTATTTTTGATTTTCTAATTTTTTTTTTTCGAAGGGGAGAGGGAGAGCGAGACCTGGATTGCTTGAGGATCGAGACCTTTGTTCTTCGGGGGCTGGAAATTCTGATTTCACTTCCCCACACTTGCGTTTTGCTGTGGATGGGAAGTGATTTTTCCTTCTGGTCTGCCCTTGAATTCAGCTTTGAGGTCTTGAATTTGCGCCAGCATTCAGGGTCTTGAATTTTTGCGGGATCCCCACACTTTGCCTTTGCTACTTCATTTGTCTAGTCTAGCCCTCGATAGCGCTCCCAACAACATCGCTCACCTGCCAAGAGAAAGATCAAAGAAAATTCAAGTGGTTAGAATTGGAGAGGTCAAGAAGGGATTCGGGGTCAAGAAGGGAGAACAGAATAGAAAAAGATAAGAGAGAACAATTCGATGCGAGAACTTAATCTTTTTGCTGCTTTCCTATGTCTAAATGTGTCTATACCCATGGATATCATGCAAGCCCAGCCAGTACCTAGTCATGCATTTATCACTCAAACAATAAATATAGGCATGAAGGCTCAAATGCTCACAAGGTGCTGATTCGTGACTACTAGTGTCTAGGTCTTGAAGCAGATATAAGGCATAACAGGCAAAGAATATCACATTCGGGACCTTGACTATAGACAACATTTTTATTCTATGTGCGCAAGTCATGTGTGTGTCCATCATTGGGGAGTTTTCAAAAACTAGGCAGCAAATAAAGATTAAAAAAAAAAAATCCAAAAAATATTCGGGACCTTGAAACATGCAGTCAAGCAAAGTAAACAAATAAGGCAGATAAAACCCTCCCCACACTTAGGCAACACATTGTCCTCAATGTGAAGAAGGAGACAAAAAGATAGCAGTTCAAACTAAAGCATAAAGGGAAATTATTCAACATAAAATAAAAGATAAGCCCATGCTGGGGCAAAGGGATAGATTGTTCGGGGTCTCGAATCGAGGATGGGGGAAGATTGCGCCAGTGTTGGCTTCGGGGTCCCGAATCCGAAACAGGTGTCGGGGTCTCGAATCAGAAATAGGTGTCGGGGTCTCGAATCAGAAACAAGTGTCGGGGTCTCGAATGACGGATTCCACGTGGCGCGCTAGGATAGGTTCCTGAAAAAGCTGATACCCGACACCTGTACAAATCAGAGAAAAAAAGTGAGATTTTTTTTTTTTTTTTGATTTTTTGATTTTTTTGATTTTTTTTTTTGAATTTGAATTTGAAAAAAAAAGGGGGGAAAGAAGGCAAAACAAAAGGAATTAATGGGGTTTGAAAAAGGAGGGGACAAGAGAATTAAATGAGGATGGAAGGAGACAAAAGTAATTAAAGCTACCATAGAGAACATAAAAAGCTAAATTAAATGGAGAATTAATGGGGTTTGAAAAAGGAGGGGACAAGAGAATTAAATGAGGAGGGAAGGAGACAACGCTAATTAAAACTACAAAGGGAACATAAGAAGTGTGCATAAAGAATAAAAAAGCTAAGTTTGACTTGGAATTGAAAATTTTAAAAATTAAAAGGAAAGAAGAAAGAAGGTTAGGAATCCGTGGGATTTCCCCACACTTGGCCTTGATTATAGTCGGGGCCTCGACTCTTCAAGTTTCCTTCAACCAATTCTACTAAATGCTTTCCATCATCTTAGTTTGATGTAAATTATCGTATGGAGTGGATGGTCTTGTAGCAAAGCATCTTGCATGCGGCCATGATATGAGTCAAATATTAGTTTGGGCTCCTGCAAAATTAAGAGGAAAAAATTGTTATGAGTGGAAGGTGATTCAAGAAAAGGATCAATATAATCAAAAAGTTTCAAAATCTCCCTTTCACCCATAACGGCTTTAGATCGAGGGCACGATGAAAAGCTCAAGTCCTCAATTTTCTCCTCCTCAATCTCACTTAAATCCTCATTCTCAGTCTCCCTTGAATCCTCATTCACAATCTCTCCCAGCTGAAAAATGGTTTCTGCCCTCGATTCTGCTTCGAGGCCTTGAAGCTCGTCACTGTTGCTCAACTTCGGGACCTCGATGTCTGTGTAGTCCATATTGGCTCTTGACTCCAAAGGAGAGCATCCTGAATCCTCCAATTTTAGCTCATCCATAGGCATGAAAAGGTCCTCTATCCCATAAGACTCTGCATCTTGGTCATGACGCTCATATGGTAACTCCCATAGGGTGGTGGTGGAGAAACTCTCCTCTTCACTTGAATAGTCGTCACTATCTAAGTGTTGGGAATGTTGTTCTATAGGAGTGATAAGGTGATCCATCGTCTGATTGGGCAAGAGAGCTAAAAAAATTGGTTCGGGAGCTGGAACTTCTTCGGGGTCCCGAGGATCTGGGATCTGTTCGGGAGCTGCAGAAGTGGCAGCGTCGGGGTCTTGAATCCGATTCGGGACCTCGACTTCAATATCCTCTTGACGCCACTGCTCCTTAAGCTCCTGCATTTCTAAAGTTAGCTCTTTTAATTGATTTTCCAAGTTAATCAACCTTTCCTTATCGGATTCGGGAGCTAGGGCAGCGTCGAGGTCATGATGAGCGGGCAAGGATGTGAAGTTTTCTTCAAGATACTCTTGGCGCCTCTGCTCCCGAAGGGTCTCTTTAAATTGATTAACCATGCCAATTAATGCAGCCAGATTTCCTTGGGATAACCCTGTGCCTTGAGGAGGTTGTGGAGGCTGAAAATATTGATATCCAGGTCTAGAATGCACTCCATAGCTGAAATTTCCTTGATTCCAACACGAGGGGTTAGGAGTAAAATGCTGAGGAAAAGAGGGTGAATGAGAATAAGAATTAAAATAAGACATTTAAAGAAAGAAATAAAATAAAACACAAATCTGGACTTGTCTAGGGCAAGACTTAACACCAATCCCCGACAACGGCGCCATTTTGATAACGTGCTTGTCGAGGGCATGATCAAACAAATTATTACAACTTATCACATGCAACAAAATAGATTGAAGACAGTGGCAAGAGGATCGATCCACAGAGATTGGTGAAGACTTACACTAGACAAGGCCAAATTTATAAAATAAAACAATAAAAGAAACAAAACAGAATTCAAGGTCTTGAATGGATTCAAAGTCTTGAATGTATTCGGGGGACAAAGGCACAAAAAGTAACAATCAGGGGGGGTTTTACTTGACCAAACGAGTTGGTCAAGAGAGATTTGGAGCTAACAAGTTTATCTAAGAAAGCAAGGTTCGGGGTCCCGAATGTCACGTTCGGGGTCCCGAATGTAAAAATATAGCAAATCAGTGAACAAATTCAGAATTAATAAAACAGAAAGTGAAACAAGCACAAATAATCGGGTAGAGAAAGATCTTAGCAAAAGGTATTCCTGGGTTGCATTCGGGACCAGATTGTCATCGGCTCAAGGGTATTCTATTCAAGACATCATAGAAATGACATGGGGACCAGATTCCTCGGATATCCCCTACTTTTCTCTTAAGAGAAACTACCCCCCGTTTCCACATATGAGGTAGTCTTGACGGTTTGCCATCCCTCCAGGCACGAATGCGGGAGGGTCATACTCAAACCGCCCATGAAGATAAGAAAAGATAGATCTAGAGCTAAAAGTCCCTCAGTTTGTCAGGCTCGTGACCTCGCTCTAATCAACTACCCACCCTATCTATTCGGGACCACTTCAGCGCAGTCAAGACTAAATAGATGCCTACTTGTTCCATGCAACTTTCCTTTCGTATTTATCACAAAGATGGCAGCATTCACACAAAGTAATAATCAGTTGATCAAACCTCTAATTACCCTAAGTGAAATTATAATTAAAATGATAAGCAATTGAATATGGCATCAAAAATATATTAAGCTCGTTTAGGCCTCGAATCTGCCCCTGCAGCCCTTGAATAACCCTTTGCTAAGAATTAAATATTTAGCTACTCATGCTTGAAGATAAATAAATAACAATTAAAGAAATCATAACAAGTAAATAAATAGATGAAGGGAAGAAAACTTGTTACTAAAATCCGTTTGAAGCCCGGCGGCAAGGTTGAAGATGAGCTAACAAGAACTAGAGAGATAAACTAGAGAGAAGTCTAAGAAAACTAAAACTACATGATCATGGATAATCCAAGATGCCCTAAAATACTCTAAGATGCCCTTTATATAGTAGAGCACTAAGCACAAAATATCTTCAGCCTAAAACTAGGGACAAAATGCATTAATTGAAAGCCTAAAAAAGTGGATCCGTGTTCCTTAAAGCACAAAGCTGAAAAAGCATAAACCTGTCTGATTTTTCCAGCTTTGAGCAGGTCTGGACTGGGCTCAAGGGCTGACTTGGTCAGAGCGGTAGGTATTTGGTGGTCAGTGCAGACTGCAGGAACAGTGTCAGAGGAGGCACATGGAAGCTCTGGCGAGATGACACGTGGAAATGTCATTCTTCGCCCTTCGGGGTCCCGAATGGATTCGGGACCTTGAACGCTGCTTTGGGCTCGGGACCTCGACTCTGGGTCTTGAAGCTCAAAACTGCACAAAATGCCCCAAAAATGCATCTTTTCGCATAAACTCCCATTTTAGGCCTAAATCTGCAAAAGTAATGAAAACAAGGGTAAATTAGCAGAATCATGCCTTAAATGGGTGAGAAAATGGAGGAAAAATCATGCATAAAAATATGCTATCATTCCTCCTCCTTGTCGTTGAGCCAATTCTTTTCGATACCTGTATTCATAGGCACATGCAGCTGATCCATATTCACCATCAATATCATCTAAATTAATGGCAGTGTCACTGATTCAACACCAAAGGAAGAAGAAGCTCCTATAACCGCATTGACAGTGGAGTTGTTATTCTCCCTTTCATACTCTTCAAACAATGCATTAAGTTTCCTTCCAACTTTTTCAACTAACACCACTGCACTGATAAACTCATACATGTTGTTAAACAGAAAATTTGCATAATCCAACTTGTACCTTGGATCTAACACGACCACAATAAAACATCACATTAATTTTTTTCAGGATTGCCCCAATATTTGTCACACTTCTTTTTCATTTGCAATGTCATTCCAGCCACCTCACGATCAACATTGTTACACATGCCTTTCAACCTAAAATCAACCTCACTCACTTTATTCAAACAAATGTTTGAAGTTGTGTATTTAGTACCTGAAATACTTAAAGTAAGCACGTAGAAATACTTCAAAAACCTAACCATGTTCTTGACATGAACCCAATCTTCTTCCTCGGGAATCCCCTTTCTACAATCAAGTTCTTCATCATGGCCAACATCACTTGAAAAATTAGAATCCAACCCCCTATATATATCAAAAGCAGATTGTAGTTTTAAGGTTGTTTCTAACATCAAGTAAGTCGAGTTCCATCGGGTGCACACATCAAGACACAACAAAGCTTCACTACCTATCCTTTCTTCCACAACACATGCTTTTAATTTTTCATATCTCTGCGGAGATTGCCTCAAGTATCTAACTGCATTTCAGACTCGAATAATTGAAGGAGTAGCAAGTTTTAGCCCATCACTAACCATTAGATTCATTATATGTGCAACACACCTCATATGTAGAAACTCCCTATTCAAAACACTACCCTTCCAATGATTGACTCTTTTTTCAAATACCCCACCGCAACATCATTTGAACTAGCATTATCACCAGTTACAGTCATAACCTTATCAATACCCCACTCCAACAAACATTTCTCAATCAATTTACCAATGACCTCACCTTTATGACTAGAAATTGGACAGAAATTTATAATTCTTTTTTGCAACTTCCAATTAGAGTAAATATAATGAGCAGTGAGGCATATATAATTAATCCTTTGATTGGAAGTCCATGTGTCTGTAGTAAGACAGACCTTCCTACAATTAAATGACATACTACTTTTCAGCTTCAATCTTTCTTCCACAAACATCTCATAACAATCCTTCGCTACAGTAACTCGTGAAGGTATTACAAACTTCGGTTGCAGTACAGAACAAAAGTGCTTAAAACCTAGCCCTCAACCATTTTAAAAGGCTTTTCATCAACAATAATCATGTATGCCAATGTTTTCCTAGACATGGTCTGGTCAAATTTCCATGCAGCTAACACAGTTTCCTTACTCGGATTAAAATATAACTGACTTTGACCCTTTGACACATCACTCTGGAGTTTCTTTGATTTAAAAAATGGCCATTTTCTCACATTTAAACAAGTGCTTCCTAATTACAGTTGTGCCCAAATTATTATGAGCATACTTATACTCAGTTTTTTTGCAAAAAATACATCGTACCTTTAGCTCATTATTACGAGTCGTAAACTTTGTGACATAATCCCACACGAATGACCTCTCTTTTCCTTTCTTTGGCTCCGTTTCTTGTGGCTCTTGACTGCCTTGCACTTCGTCTGCCCCCACAGTTGGTTGCGGTGGTATATCCTGTTGTGTAGATGAAGTCTCAGGCTGTAGTTGTGCGCTTCCACTTCCAATCATAGGAGACCCCGACTCAATCATTTATACAAAAAAAAGAAGAGAAACAACCACATCAAACACAAGCACAAGCACAATTTATAAGGCGCAAATTGCCACAGTGGGAAGCAAGAGAAATCTAAACAATCAATACAGGCTCATATTCATAACATCACATAACAAAACCAGCAACCATAAATCCCAAAACAACCATTAAAACCATCCAAATAAAGCAGCCATAAATCCCAAAAATAATAATTCTTGATGAAACAAGCTACTGGGCAAGCCTACAGGGGAAGATTAACAAGCACTTGACCCTAGAGCTAAATGGTGATATATAATAAAAAACAAAATAAAATGGATATTTTAGTCGTTTGAAAAGGACTCATAGGTATGAACTCAAAAATCATACAGTTAACTTCCAAATACTCGGTCAACGAAAGTGATTGGAACCTACAACATCCACAAAACCGTAATCAACTGAAAAAAAACAAGGAACAGGGAAGGAAAGCAACCTTTTGGTTAACAGTTAACTTTAGAAACATGAGAGAATTTATGGAACAAAGGCATTAATTCTGTAGCCTATATATAGAACCAAGGCATGGAGAAAAGCAAGTAATAAGCAAAGTAGACAATAAATTAAAGATTCTACAAAAAAGAAACGGGAAAAAAAGTTTAGGAAACAAAAAGTAATTCCCCTTCATTTCTAAGCAGAAGCTAATAGGAGTGAGCAACCTTTCAAAAAAAAAGGAATTAGCAAAAATCAGATAATAGGGTTGCACATAATAAACAAAAATAGTGTTTAATTGACAGCAGATTTTTGAAAAAATAAACCAAAGTTTCTGTTTTTATCATCAACCATTGTTACTGGCAAGATTTCCCAATTTTCAAGTCTAGACATCAAAAATGAGGAAACCACTTGCATATTTCATAATTAATAGAAACTGAAGTCATAAAACAACAATATTATGTGGCTTACATTGATGGATTCCGATTCACTGTTGGTGGTCATCGTGGTGATGAAGGCGAGGTGAGGTGACAATTGGCGAGGCGAGACGAGGCGACGACGGAGACGAGGGATGACAAAGAATGAAAACAACGAGATGAGGTGACAATTTTCGATGGAGGTGAGATGACGGTGGAGACTGAGAGGGATGAAGAAGAAGCTAGGCGAGGTGAGAGTGAGACGACGGTGGTGAAATGAGAGGGATGAAGAAGAAGAAGCTAGGTCAAGACTTTGAGTTTGAAATTGAATGAAATGAATGTAAAAAACTAAAACAAAAGGATTTTGATTTTTGAGGGGAAGGGATTCGAACCCCTTCCCTTTAGAAAGACAACTAAAATTTTATCCATTGAGACAGAACTAAACATTGATATTTAATACATATAAAATTTCCTGTTCAAACGGTTCTACGGTTCGATTACGGGTTTTATATTCGACAAACCCGAACCCGAACCGAAAATTTTCTGTTCTAGTGGAATAGAACCTGAACGAATCGGAATGTTACGGTTCGGGCCAAAATTGTCCGATTCCGGTTCGGTTTCCGGTTCTGGCCGGTTTCTTACACCCCTATTACCCGGTTCATCAATTATGTGTTGACATATACTCCCTCCGTCCTTTAAATATTGACGTTTACTATTCATGCACGTATATCGAGGAAGCCGGATGATGCACTATTTGACCTCAAAAAATTCCGTTCTTTTTTTCTAACGTACGTTAAGGATTAACATACGTCCGAGAAAAAATTCAGAATTTTTTGAGGTCAAATAGTGCGTCATCCGGTCTCCTCGATATGCGTGCATGAATAGTAAGAGTCAAACATTAAAGGACGGAGGGAGTATTATTTTGTTATAAATTAATATATACTAGAGTCACTTTATACGTTAAAAAATATTTATTTCAACCAAAAACAGTATACCACGAATAGAGTTTTATAATAATAATAATAATAATAATAAAAAGACATACCAATTTGTTAAAAAATTCTCTGTTTTTTCTGTTTCTTTTTTTCAGAAATATCTCTGATTTTAGAAAATATTAGAAAACTGGAAATCGTATTTTTTTTGTAGTAAATGTGAAAATTTTCAGCTTTAGAAAACTTGAAATCGTGTTCACCTAACAACTATTTCTTCTTTTTTTGAAAAACGAAGACTACTAATTTTGTTCAATCAATTTGATTTTAATTAAAAAATTATGCTATCATTTATTTCTTTTTGAAAAGATTAATAAACTAAACGGTAGCTCTTTTTAATTCTGTTAAAGATCAAATATAAATATGTTAATTCTATTCATGTTAAAGATGAAATATAAATATAATAATTTCGTTCATGAAAATAAAATACATATAAAATAGTTTTGAATTATTTGTTCATTACGTGAATACTACAAATATGAACATTAAAAACAAACTTAATTTAACTTGTTACTTCTTCATGTTCTAACAATATTATAATTAGCACATAATTGATCTGCAATATCTTCTCTAACCGCATTCATTTGTTGTTGTTGGGACATATCCACTTGAATACCTTCTTGCGTCGCATTAGCTTCGTCCTCATTAAAATTTTGCAGACCTTCTGTACCATATTCTGTGAATAGTCGATCAGTTCTATCTTCTATTCGAATAAAGTTGTTTAGTGCACAACAAGTTAGAGGTATTTGCCTTTGACGATGAAGAAGATAATTTGGAATGGACTTTAAGATTGGAAATCGAGCCTTTAGAAAGCCAAAAGTCCTTTCAATCACATTTCTCAATAACGAATGTGATACCATTCACCACGATAAGGAGCTAAAAAAATCAGGAATATTTGGATAATCAGCATCAACTGCATAATAGTAACCTGCAAAAGATAAATACCATCAGACATTTAAAAAACCATTAATGTAATAGTTAATAAATATTGTTGAGTTACAAGAATAATATTTTACCAGCTGGAGGCATAGGAAAACCATTATCTTATCTTGTCAATGCATCAAGGAATACGCGTGAATCATTAGTTATGCCTTCCCAACCAGTATACACAAAGGTAAACATTATATCATGCGAACACGCCGTCATAACATTTTGAGTAACAAGTATTTTTCTACCCCCAATTTTTTTTTTGTTTAGATGCAGGAGACCAAGCTGCAACATGAGTACTATCTATAACACCTATGCAGTTCTATAAGGGAAAAAATTACACATAGATAAGTTAAATATTCAAAAATTACACATAGTATTTTGGGTTATTTTTTTCCATTATTTATTTTTTAGATTAACAAGATGGCCGGTTGAGCAGGAGTAAAAAAAAATTCAGAAAAATAGTTTTGGAAAAAATGGAAAACTTCATTTTGGGCGTTTCTAATTTTCAGTGTTAATTTAGAAAAATATCTGAAAAGAAGATTTTTTCGAGAATTTTCCATTTTGGAAAAAACAGTTACTGAAATACAATTTCAGAAATATCTTTAGTTATTTTAAAAAAAATTCTAAAAAATTTTCCGTTCGTAAACAGCCCCTTAATATTGCTGAAGATTTTTTTGTAATTGCATACCAACTTCCTAGGACTTGACTTTTTTGTTTCACACTGGCTAGAATGTCTAAGGAGGAAACAGAGAAACATGAGTCCATTTTTTTGTAATTGCATACCAACTTCCTAGGACTTGACTTTTTTGTTTCACATAGGCTAGAATGTCTAAGGAGGAAACAGAGAAACATGAGTCCACCATAATATAAAAAGGAAAACGACATAATATTAACATTAGTTAACATTAATAATTAACAATGTAATAATACAAAAGGACTTGAATTTAGTTGAGGATTTATGTCGGCCCTCTAAAATCTTATATGCGAGTTTTAGAATAACAATTGTTTTAAAAAATTTGAAATACCATTTAAACCGATAAGATGAGGTGTGAATTAATGTACCCGAAAATAAATATGATACACCACATTAAATAAATAAATAAAAATAATATAATAATACCAAAAAAATTAATTTGATTTTTTAAAACGTAGGAAACTAACTAATAGGTAACTACTTAAAATAATATTATGGGTGTGATTGGTCGTCGATACCGTACAAAATAATTATAATGCAACTTGACATTATACTCATAAAAAGCTTATAGATAATAGAAAAGGATCATTCCTCAGAGACAAGTGAAACTGAGTCGACTATATAATCACATATAAAACACAATAAAAATGGTGATTTCAAAACCAAGAAATTGAGATTAAAGTTAATTCAGAAATCTAGTCCAAGAACTAAAACAAGAATTAGGGCATAAAAAGTAAATAAAAGATATTGAAATCAAAGGTTGAGAAAACTCTCAGCGAAGACTTTAAACAAAGTTTTTTCAATAACCGATCATCGATCCAAGAATATTTTATTCCTCATTCATAGAACAATTATAGGATTCAAGTTCGTTTAGAATCCTTACTCGCCTTCTATATCAAATCACATGAAGCCCTCTTCTATTGGAAACCATAATCCATCTAGCAGTCCTAAGGTTCGTTTATAGAATTTAACTAGAGTGATTGATTAAAACTAAGGAAAGATTGTTCTTGGGCAGGATCTGAGACGTCCAACTCTTTAACCCAAATCAGATGATCTTTAAACCTAGGTGAACCTAAATTCTTTGTCTACTACACCTAATTCATTTGTGATTAGAGACGTACTGCTCAAGTTGACAGTACTTATTCTGGATTAATTAAGATTTGGCCGAATCGTAAAAGTATTCCTAAAGCAAGTTTAGCATTCAAGCAAAGATCAACAAAATATAAACAATAAAAGTATAAAGCTCAATTAGATCTCACAAAAGAACGCATCGAAACTTTTATTAGTCTTCACTGATAATCTAAAACTTAGCTACCCATATAGAACATAATAAAGTTTAAATAAATAAAATAAAACACAAGTAAATCTCTATTATCTTGCTCGTAAAAACGGGACTTCCAATGTTAATGATTGCCCAAAAGAATTGTTTTGAATCGAAATTGAAAGAACTCTGAGAGAAAGCTGGTTCGAAGAGCTCAAAATTATCCTCCCAGGGATATATATTCTTCAAACTGATCTCTAGATTCTAGGAAAAGAAAGATCTTGTCAACAAATCTCCTCTTATCGTTTCCTAGAATCCCTCATCTTTAATTCTTTGTCGGAGCCTCACCTGGTCTCTCTCTGCGTTTTCTTCTCTGAAATGAGATGTCCAGTCCACTTCCCTTGATGGGCCTTCATTGTCGGGTCCATCGCTTAGCTAGCAAACTGTCTCTGAATTGTCCCTGGGCAAGACCAACATAGCAAACTCTAGTACTGCTTCTATGCAACTTTCTTCAAAACTGCTCCAGAATTGCTCATTTTTCTCTGTTTGCTTTCGAACTTACCCTCTCTGCAAAAATGGAGAAAAATAGTACTTTTTAGTAGCATTTTGATACAAAAACAGTGACAATATAGTATGAAAAAATAGCTAAATAAGCAACCAATTAAAATCCCCCACACTAACCGATCCTTACCCTCAAACAATTAAAACAATTGAAAATGTTAAAACATTTCTCTCAATCAGACTCAGCCCAACAGTAAGAAAAGATATAAATAATCATGTGCATTGACTACATAATCAAACTTGATAACATATAGAGTGACTCTACATTTCACCATACTCAGCAATGAAACTTTATTCAATTTACTTGGCATCCAAAGATAATTCTCACTGGTAGGTGTTTGCACTCAATCTTTATGTATATGTTCAGTGTATGCACTCCATTATCACATGCCAAAAGGCACATTAAAATTACATGTCCATCACGAGTCAAATCTTAACATGAATGGACAATTTAACGATGAAGAGGAATTTTTAAGGTTTATGAAGCACAGATACGGATACGGGACATGAACACGATACGGATACGGGATACGGATACGATACAATACGGTAATTTTTAAAAATTTAGAACATGATACGTCTAAAAATATATCAATTTTATATATATTTTAAAATATATATTACACATTTTGTTTCAGACTGGCTGGAATGTTTAAGGAGGAAACAGAGAAACCTGATTCCACCATAATAGAAAGGAAAACAACATAATATTAACATTAGTTAAGAGTAATAATTAACAATGTAAGCAATACAAAAGGAGAAGTTGGAGTTGGTTTAGAATTTACGTCAGCATTTTAAGGTCTCATGTGTGAGTCTTGAAGTAACAACTGTTTTAAAATTCTTAAGATAACACTTAAACCGGCATATTGAGGTGTGGATTAATATGTCCGAAAATGAATCTAAAATACCACATTAAATAATTAAAAATTAATGTAATAATACCAAAAAGAATAGTTGGCTTTTTAAAACGTAGGAAACTAAGTACTAGGTAACTACTTAAAATAAAATTATGGATGATTAAATTATAATTTTAGTACAAAAATAACGGTTGAAACTTGAATGTCCTGTAGCAATATTAGTGATATTTCTTATAAAATAAAATAAATAAAATCTCGTTAAAAATATTAATATATATTTTATAAATATAATAAAGTTCAAAATTATACCACTTAACCACAGTTAATTTTGTGGAACCCTATAAGTTAGGGATGATTAACATTGTCATGGACACGGCCACACGGGCATATTATTCCCACTTCTCTCGTTTCCTTGAAACCTGTCTACTCATAAATAAACAGAGATTACAAGCAAAGCAGCTCCTCTTATCTCGTACTCCCTCCGGGGCAAAACAATAGTTGTTTTAGAATTTACTTTTACTGTTCCGGCACGTATCTTAAAGCGGCCGGAACAGTTACTATTTGAGACAATTTTGCCCCTAATTTTTTCTCGGAAGTACGTTAAGGATTAACATACGTTCGAAAAAAAGTACGGAATTTTTTGGGGTCAAATAGTGAATCATCCGGCCTCCTTGATATGCGTTCCCTACTGAATATTGGGATGCGAGGAAGTCATTTATTTTGCCCCAGATGGAGTAAAAGATACCACAAAACAATTCCCACATATTCACAATATTTATCATTTACGATTTAAATATATCATATAATATATAAATTATTAATTGGCCTAAAAAGTAGTGAAAATAAGATAAATATATTAAAAGAAAAAAAGAAAGGTTGTACATCAAGTTAGGATAATTCACTGCATTTGTAATTGAGCCGAATAAGTCAGTGCATTTATTCATTCAGCCAACATACCACTACCCAAAATAGTAATTCTTTATTTGCCACATAATAGTCAAAAACAATATTTTAAAAATATAATTACTCTCGGCTATAGATAAATTTATATAGTATCAAACACTATATAGAGTACTATTTTTAGGCAATAGTGATTAATGTTTATTGAGTAGAAAAATGTAATGGCTCATTTGACTCAATTAGTGGTTTATTTTGACTCGTAACATGAATGTAAAGGTGAATTCTACCATTTTTCCTACATTAAAGTATCAATTTTAATACTTTAATCTATTTATCTTATTTTCACTAAATTAGAATATAATTGAATGATAATACTTATACATCCTGGATTTTCTAAAATGACAAACATTCCGAAGGGTTTGTTAAGTTTATTTACAAACAAGGCCCTTCAACAATCAAATGATATTTCAGTCATTTTAAAGTCATCTTGTTTTTGATCAACTACTAAAAACACCAATGATCATGCATATAACTCATTTATTATTTTACCGGTGAAGCAATAGAGAGTTGATCCAGATTCGAATTTTACGTATGTTTTTTTTTTAAAATAAGTGATAAAAGAAATGATGAATATATGTTTCTCTTCTCACGGTTACTTCATACTACTCTGGTAGAAGGCACCGCCAGGTCCCTAACGTTGCTTTTTGTTCAATTTAATACCAGACGTTTGCTCCGTTAGTCGCCCGGGGTCACTGTTGTCAGAACGGAGGAAAACGGCCGTTATCTTGCATTATTTTATTATTTTTTCCGAAAAGTGGCCTGACGGCGGGCCCCACGTGCACAGCCTGCGTCAGTCCCCTTATCCTCTTAATATCTAAAAAAATGTTTTCCTAATTAATTTTTCTAAATTTTCAGAAACAATATTAATAAAAGTAAAAATTCAAATTAATTAAACTGAATATTTATTAATTTTAAGCGGGACCCACTTGTTTTTCACATTTCAAATTTCTCTCTTCCCTTCGCCATTTATATTTTATTAAACGATTATACTACTACTCTACTCTTCAAATTAGAAATATTTCTCTCCTCCTCGTCCTCGTCGTTGCTTATCTGCTTCTTTTCACCAGAACCAGTGATTTATCCAAGATTTGAGTGAAAAGCATACGACCCATGTCTTTGTGCCTGCAAGTGGTCGAGCTGTGAGCTGTGTTGCATAAAGATTCGGAGGTTGACAGCGACATTGAGATTCGAAGATTCGAATGAGTATGTATATTAAAACCCTTTAATTGGCTTTTCTCCTTGTTTTTATCTGTGTTTCTATTGCTTTTCGATACGTGGTTATTATTTTAAGACGAAAATACTTTTGTGGTCCTGCTGCTTGAACATGGTTTGACTGGAATTTATTGTTTGATTTTTATTGGTAGGTCATGGTTGTTTTGCGGTTCAATGTTGGTGGTATTTTTAGGTATAATCCGTATAGATACGAGAATTGTACTATGGTTGAGTGGAAGTGTGAGGTAAAAGACTTGTGTTATGAGTTACTAATATGGATTTTGGGTAGGATGAAAGTAAATAATGTAGGTAAAATTCTATTTTACAAACAATGGGAGAAGGACATTGTGGATTTGGAAATGGTTTGATCGCGTTGCAATGTGAAATATCTTTTGGAATGTTTGTGCAATTGGCAACAGAGGAAGGTGTAGTGGATATATTTGTAGACCATGATGAGGCTCAGCCTCTCTATGTTGAAGATAAACCTAGGATTTTACCATGTGACTTATTACCGTGTCCATACTCAATACATGCTTATGATTTCAATAATGCCACATCAGAGTTGGTGTGTGGCAGTACGTTTAATATTGAGGAGGGGGTTAAGTCAAACAGGTTCCCTAGTGAAATAAATGAGGACGGTCTCCCATTTTCTCCATTTTATGAGCGTATTGAACCAGAAGTGTGTGTCGATGGAGATGTGAGTGAAGAGTGGGATGAAACTGAAGATGGGAATGATAGTGAAGAGGAAGATGTGGGGATAGAAGGAGGGCTTGGAAATTGGGTGTCGGTTCCACAAATATCAGATGATGAAGAGTACTTGATAAGTAAGAGTAAGACAGCAAAGAAGGGTCAAAACAGATCTGAAGGCGTCAATAGAGCTTCTGCAGGGGTAAGAAATGAAGATAGAGGGACTGGTAGAGCAGAAGATAGACAATCACCAATATCTGATGAGATAGGAGATGATTCAGATGCTAGTGTAGAGACGAGTAGTGAAGGGAGTGAAGCTGACCATGGCAGGAAGAGAAGGAAGACCAACGTTACTTACAAACCCACCAACAACTACAGAGAAACTCCTACCTTGGAAGTTGGGATGATTTTTACTTCTGCAAAAGCCTTAAAGGAAGCAGCTATAGAACACAGTTTGAAGGTGCATAGAGAGATTGATTTTGTGAAGAATGACAAGCAGAGAGTAAGGTTGAAGTGTGTGGATCAAAGTTGCAAGTGGTTTGTTTATGGCATGAAACCAAAGAATACGTCTCATTGGCAGTTGAGGACTATAGGGCCTGATCACACGTGCCCTAGAGTGTTCACTAATAGCAGAATAAACTACAAGCTTATTGCGGCTCACTTTATTAGGGAGAGAAAAGAAACTGCTACCTCAATGAAGCAAAAGGAAATCAAGAAACAGAGTAAGGAAGAACTTGGCATTGAGATATCTCAAAGTCAAGCAAGGAGAGCTAGGATGACAATCAGGAAACATTTTCTAGGAGATTATGATAAAGAGTTTAAGAGGCTATGGGATTTTGTTGAAGAAATAAGAGTAAGCAATCCTGGATCAACTGTGATTCTGGAAGCTCCTGGGAATATTTTTTTTGAGAATGTATGTTTGTTTTGATGCATTAAAGAGAGGGTTCATGGAAGGATGCAGAAGGATATTAGGGGTAGATGGATGCTTTTTGAAGGGGCCTTTTAAACAACAATTGTTAACTGTTGTGGGCAGAGATGTCAATGATCAAATGTTTCCAGTGGCTTGGGCAGTTGTTGATGTTGAGAACCACTCCAACTAGTTGTGGTTTCTTCAGCTTGTAAAGAATGACCTAAATATCACAGTAGGTGGACTGGGATGGTCTTTTCAATCTGATCAACATCCAGTAAGTTTCCGAATTGTATCATGCAGTTTATTACTATGTTTTTACTACTTGATATTAGTGACTGTTTCTGTGAATATTTGCAGTCTATTATTCATGCTATTAGGATGCTCATGCCAGAAGCAGAGGGTAGAAGGTGTGCCAGGCACATATTCTCCAAGTGGAGGAAGGGTCGTGATGGGGATTTGTATTCTGAGTTGTATTGGAGTACAGTGAAGTCCACAAATATACCACAATTGGAGGAGAATTTCGACAGGATGTACACCTATGACCCTGCTGCTGTGGATGCAATCTTGGAGGTATCACCTAAATTTTAGTGTAAAGCTTTCTTTCAATGTCTTTCTAAGTCTGATGTGGTTGACAATAACATGTGTGAGATATTTAATTCCAAAATTATGGAGGCTAGGCACATGTCTATTGTCACAATGCTTGAGGAAATTAGAATGTTCATAGTAACGAGATTTGTAGAGAGGAGGAATTTTGGGAATCATGTGTTTGTTGGGGATTTTGGGCCTAGAATTTGGGCAAAAATAGAAGACAGTAAAGATAAGAGTGTGTACTGCCACATTTTTACTAATGGTGATGGTGGTTGGGAGGTTTTTGAAAGGCAAAATAAGTTTATTGTGAAGTTTGAAGATAGGAAATGTAGTTGCAGGGGTTGGGATTTGACTGGCATTCCATGTCAACATGCAGTGGCAGTCATCTCACATAGAAGAGAAAAAGGTTGAGGATTTTGTGTCTCACTGGTATAGAAAGGAGATGTTCCAAAAGGCTTATGCAAAATCTATCCAGCCTATGAATGATGAGAGATTTTGGAAAAAAACTGGTTTACCAAACATTTTCGTACCTCCAAGAAAGTTGGTTAAGGGTAGACGTAGAGTGAATAGGATACCAGAAAAATGGGAGCAGAAGAGTGGGAAGACAGTAAAGCGTCCCAAACAAATACAACGGTGCACAGTATGTTTCAAGAGGGGACACAAATCTAGAACCTGTTCACAACAAAATAACAGTAATGTATGTCTCCTTTCTCAATGTGTTCACTTTACTCTCTCTGAAAATGTGACTAATGCAGCTTTGCCAAATAGGTGGGAGATACTAGAGAAAGTTCAGGATCTGTAAGGGGTCCAGTTGGCATTCATGATCCTTTGATCAACACTCAGAACTCTACAACTAACAATGAAGCTCCAAGCAGGTTTAACCAGAAACCCACTCAATTCAGGGCATTTTCTGGGATTGTGTTGATACCTGAATTTTGACGCCATTTTTTTTATTTAATTTTAGCATTTCTATTATTTAGTTAATTTACAATCATTTTCAGTTGATTTAATGTCGCTAGCATTTTTAGGTGTTTCGTTGCATTTTAGCATCATCGTTAGCATCGTCAGCTTTCGAAATCACATTTTTAATTTTTCGGCACATATTTTCATTATTATTATCATTATTATTTTTAGCCTTAAAAACCACATTTTTGACTATCCGGCAGTCGTTTGCTAGTTTTTTCTTCGTTTTAGGTCATGTCATAAGTTTTAGGATTTTTTATGTTTTAGCGCATTTTTTAGTATTTTATTATTTTCATTCGAGCTTTTATTGGACCCGAGTAAGTCTGCTTGGACCATAGCTCGACTTTAAAATGTTTTCCATCAACTAGTTGCTAGATTTTTTTCTTGTCGCAACGGTCTACAGCGATTCGTGTAATTTTCGGCGTAACGTTATTATTTTTCCGTTCAAACATTTCACATTTTTGAACGCGAAAATAAACACGTTAAACGAGAAATTCTCGTCATTCGCTGTAGACGGTTAAACCCGTCGTATTTTTCTCTACACGACGGTACCTTCGGCTCAAAAAGTCAGAACGTTTGTTCGCGGGAACCGGCTCGAGGCCATTTAAATCAGATAAAGGGTCATTTGATCATGGCCATTGATCTGGTCAACCAAGGAAAGTCAACCAGATCAATGGCCCTTGATTTAATGTGCATAATGCACATGCACAGTGCACGCACGAGGGAGGCAGCGGAAGTCCTCGCCCGAGCCAACTGCTCCCTAGCTCCCTAGCCCTCCGCCATCATCACCCTCCTCCTAGCTTGCCACCGTGACCAGCCGGCCACCACGCGCAGCTCCGGCATCTCCCTTCCCACGTGTTTTTGGCTATAAATAGCCACCATTCCCCACGCGCAAACGGTCCGAAAATTTTGCAAAAAAAAACAACACTCTCCCTCTCCATTTTCCTGGACCAATTCACGCGCACAATCCTTTCCTTTCTCGACGATCACTGTAAGTTCTTTTCTCTCTCTCTCACTTACGGTTTCTCTCTCTAATTTCTGTTCTTGCCTTAGCTGATCATTCAATTGCTCAAATGTGTTCTAATTGCTTGAGTGTTGAGTTAATTTCATTACACTAGCATCAATTAAATTGTTTAAACGCTTTAAGTATTTATTTGCTAATTAAATGCATTAATACGCATTAATGTTGCCGATGTAATTGTCACTGTTCGGTCAGGATTTGGCTGGCTTTGATTGCATGGCCGCGTTGTAGGAAGAGAGAGGCTTCTTTCGGGCCAACAACCAGGCGAATTGGTCGTCTGGTTCGTCACCTCCGTCGCCGGTAGTGGCTCCGGCGACGTGAGGTTGAGGATGATCTCCTTGGGCCAAATGGCCCTTCACGCAGAAACAAAAGAAAGGTGATGGGCTTGGCCCATCACCATTTAAATTAATTTCCTTGGGCCAGGAATTGTTCCTGGCCCATTTCTCCAAATTTCCAAGCTGGGCCCAGCCCATTTATATTTTTCCATGCCTCCGATTCGTTATTTTTTTACGTAAAATGCTCGCATGCTTCGTATAATTTTTTTTCATGATACGTGATATTTTTCGTATGTTTTATACATGATTTGTTTAAATCACTTTTTTTCGTAAAATATCTCGTATGCTCATTTTTGAATCAAGTTGGTTCTTAAATTGTTTTTATACGTGAATTGCTCATTCCTTATCATGATGTTTATTGTCAAGTTATCTAATCTCAGTCATTTATATCTAACCATTTAATTTGAGTCATTTAAAATACCGCCTACATGGTCGGTCGCATTTTAATTCTCGTAAATATTCAACTGCTTTAATTTTTCGCAAAACTGCTGGAAATCCTTCCGCAAATTATCAACTGTTTACTTTTCCGCACTTTAATTTTCAGCAATTTAAATTCAATACCGCCTACATGGTCGGTCGCATTTTAATTCTCGTAAATATTCAACTGCTTTAATTTTTCGCAAAACTGCTGGAAATCCTTCCGCAAATTATCAACTGTTTACTTTTTCCGCACTTTAATTTTCAGCAATTTACTTTCAGCAATTTAAATTCAATACCGCCTATATGGTCGGTCGCATCTTAATTCTCGTAAATATTCAACTGTTTTAATTTTTCGCAAACTGCTGGAAATCCTTCCGCAAATTATCAACTGTTTACTTTTCCGCACTTTAATTTTCCGCACTTTAATTTTCCGCACTTTACTTTTCCGCACTTTAAATTTCAGCAATTTACTTTCGGCAATTTAAATTCAATACCGCCTACATGGTCGGTCGCATTTTAATTCTCGTAAATATTCAACTGCTTTAATTTTTCGCAAACTGCTGGAAATTCTTCCGCAATTTATCAACTGTTTATTTTCCGCAATTTATCCCCTGTTTATTTTCTGCAATCTATCAACTGTTATGTTTCTGCAAATATCAACTGTTTATTTTCTGCCAATATCCAACTGTCCATTCTCGACATTATCCATCTGTTTTATTTTCTGCAAATCATTAAACTTTTTTCATTATTCCCTGTAAATCGCCAATAGCGTTTAATTTTTCCGCACTTATCAAAACAGCATTTCATTTTCGTATGCGTAAAATCAATCATTTTACGCATGCAATCAACGTAGCATTTAAATTCTCGCATGCGTAAAATCAATCATTTTACGCATGCAATCAACGTAGCATTTAAATTCTCGCATGCTTAAAATCCATCATTTTTCGCATACAATCAACCTAGCATTTAAATTCTCGCATGCTTAAAATCAATCATTCTTCGCATGCAATCAACCTAGCATTTAAATTCTCGTATGCTTAAAATCCATCATTTTTCGCATGCAATCAACCTAGCATTTAAATTCTCGTATGCTTAAAATCAATCATTTTTTGCATGCAATCAACCCAGCATTTAATTTTCATATGCGTTAAATCCATCATTTTTCGCATGCAATCTACTCAGCATTTAATTCTCGTATGCGTAAAATCCATCATTTTACGTATGCAATCAACTGTCATTTAAATTTTCGCACTCATAAAATTGCCTATTTATTTCTCGAGCTATCACTAACACTCTCATTTTGTAGGTTTTAATTTCAAGCTTCGCTCGCAAGTACGCCTCACAAGTCCTTTTTATTTATTCGATGCTTTCTGCAAATATCAACTACACGCATGATATATAGAATTGCTAAAACTAAAATCAACTCACATGAACAACGTGTTTAAAGACTTGCTCAAAATGCCATGTTCATATGATTTCGAATTCTCGCTTGTATTGACTGCATGTACATGGGGACTTTCAATCCCACATCGGTTTTCCACTTCAAAAATCTATCATTCAAATTTGTACTCTGTTAGCAATCCATGTTAGGATCACGTAGTAATTAAGTTAATCATGCATGGCCCGGTGATGAAAAAAGAGGGCGCTCATTCAGTCTTACGGAAAATTCAGCCCCATCACGTTACGGTCAAGAATAATCGATCGATCTTGATAAACGGTAACCCCGTCCGAAAGATCTTTTTATTATTCCTGAACGGTCCCGATTGTAAAAAAGGCTAAAGTGACGATTCCTCTGAGGGCCTCCTTTTTCAAAACGCATTTTTCAAACACCTTTTTAAACACCTCTCTCATCAACCGGTAACCGTTTTCGGATGTGTCTCGAGTGCCTAACACCTTCCCGAGACCATAATACGACCCCGAACCTTTGTCTGGGGTCCAGACCCCTTTTTTGTGCCTTTAGTTTTTTTACTTATTATATTTCCTATGCCATGATGATTAGGGTTCCCTAAGCCTAGCAACCAAATTAGGGTGGCGACTTCATTGCATGCTGCTAGGCGTCCTTTTACGCCGAGCATCTGAAGGTCTCAAATTTCGTTGCACACTCGCGAATTTTTAATTTTCGGGGCGCGACAGATTGAAAACTTCATAAATCCTATGACAGGAATGAGCATGGTGTGTCATTTTATGCAATTTAATGTGATATATCCAACAGTTTTGTTGATATTGTGGCAGTTCATATGTTAACCATTTCTTAATGGCTTGAAATTTTGTAGCCCAACAAACCAACTGCCAATGCACACCAAGCAAATGTTGTGATCAGACAATCTACAAATCCAGTGCCAGAGTCTAACAGACCCAATGTAGCTACGCACAGATTTGCTCAGAATGATGGAAGGGGAAGGGGAAGGGGAAGGGGAACACAACATACACAATCAACCCCAACTACTAGTAGATGGTTTGGAGATTATTTGACTACTAGTGGCAATGCTGAACAGTCGAGAAATCTGACAATCCGAGTTCATGAAGCAGCTGCTCCATCAGCTATTCAAGTTAATGAAGCATGTATTCCACCATTACAAACCTCAGCTCATGAAGCAGCTGTTCTATCAGCTATTGAAGTTAATGAAGCAGATATCCCAACAGCAAATGATCATTCAAGTATTCCATCAAATATTCAGCCAGAAAAACGATCAAGGGGAAGGCCTAAGGGTTCAAAAAATAAAAAGCATAAAGGACTTACATGAACTACCTTTATTAGTGATGTTTCTTTTGTGTATTATGACTACATTATGAAACTTATTGTATGAAACTTATTGTACTGCTTTTGATGAAATTTATTGTATGAAACTTATTGTGTGAAACTTATTGTATGAAACTTTGATGGAGGGCCCTGAGTTTATCATTGTTAAAATTCTCTTGTTATAGTCTGTAGAAACTACAAAAACTTAGATTTTTGGCTTAGGTCTTAAAAAGAAATTCTGTTAGGAAATTGTCTGAGGAGGAATATCCTCTTGACATTCTTTTTGTTGATGCACATTTAACTAATTAACAAAGTAATCATGCTTGGTTGCTTTCCCATAAAAACATAATTAAATCTGCAACTTGGGTGTTCCTAAAAAATTATGGAAAACAAACACACAAAGCAAGTGTCAGCATAGTCTATTTTGTGCAGACTGAACATGATAGATTGTCACAATAACACAAACCAAATATCATGTTTATAGAATTCTCATGATCAATAGGAGTTTCTCATAAAAATACTCAAAACAAAATTAATATCCAACTTCCGGCCATAAAAGAACAAGGTAAGTTTAAATCCTGTGACATTGTAACAGCAAAGGAAAATGATAAATTCAGGATCAACAAGGCAAAATTCAATAACATTAAAAAGCATTTTATTATAATCATAAAGTTGAAAGGGGAAATACAAAACAGGATCAACAAGGATCCAGACCAGACTAGTACAGAATCATAACACACTACATTTCAGACATTAGGAATGCCTGCCATAGAATTACCAAAGTTGTTCAACTCCTCAGAAGCAACCCTGACACCTCTGAGTGTGCATTCAAATAAAGCCCTCTTATTTTGCAGTTGATTAATGGTAACCTGCAAGTTAGTCAGGGCGTCGCCAACAGTGGAGACAATGGCAAGGGCATCATCATCATCTTCAAACACAACTTCCTTCCTAGCCCTCAACTCGTCAGCCCTTGCCTCCAAGCTATGGATATCCTGGCCAGTTTGGAGAATTTTGTGCTCCAGCAACGCTATGTCGTCACCTAAATTCCTGCTGATGCCCCGCACAACATTGAGAATGATTTGCCTGTCGCCGGCATTCATTTTGGAAAGAAGCAGAGTGATAGAGATATAGAGATAAAGAAGAGATTTTGATGGTTATGAGTTACAGTTTATGTCAATATATAGAGGGATCGTGAAGAAAGCATACCTATTGTTGGACTCTGTATGCAATCAATGCCTTGGAACGTTGCATTCTTTGGGAATATGCAAGGATGAATCGTTGCAGCGCTTGGGAACATGAAAAGCTGAATCGTTGCAACGCTTGGGAATATGAAAAGCTGACTCCAATATTAAATGGTGTAATCTTGCATAGCTACAAACCCCAACTACAACTCTACTTCATGCAGAGTTTCAAATTAACCCAATGACTGAAATATTATCAATTCTGAGTGCAGAGCTTTAAATTAACTCAATTAATGAAATATTAAAAATTGCAAACAAATTGCACACGAATACGAATAATTAATAACTTATATTAATCCAATTCCAATACACAATTTCAGTAGAACTCAAATTCAAACCATCATTTCACTTTGCTTACAAATACACCAAATAGACCTATCAGAAAACACAACCAAATTGCAACTTTTGCACACTTCACCCACACCTCGGACTTCCCAAATCTTAATCTTTGCATCTCTAATTCGTATTGCAAATACTCAACCTCAGCTACTGTTTCCATGTGTACATCCTGCAAACGATCATATTTTTTATTCAAAGACCTCAAATCTGCTTTCAATTTCTCTTCACTATCTAAGAGCATATGAACCACATCCCTCGCCCTTTCTGACAATCGCTCACCGTCATGCCAACTAAAATACTTACATTGGTGTTTTGGACAAGAGTAAAACCTTCTGCCTACGTTCTCCTCCTTCCAGCTCACCCACATGACAGCTTTCAAACCGCAGTCGCACAACCTCGCTGCTCCTTCGTAATTTAAATCTCCAACTTTAGTGTTCCTCCTCCACGTGCGCCTCGAACAAACAGAACTTTCAGACATTGCAGATGAACTTTAAAGCTTCTTCACGGGAATATAAATTAGGGTTTCAGTAGGACAACAAATTTGAGACCGAGAGACAAAGAATTAAATCCTTACACAGTGATAAGAAAAAAATGGAAGAGATATTGTTAATCCTAACGTGCCCTAGAAGAAGAAGAGAATTAAGGATGCTGATCTAATTTTCTTCCATTTTCCACTCGTGTAATAAATATAAACGGCGAAGGGAAGAGAGAAATTTGAAATTTGAAAAACAAGTGGGTCCCGCTTAAAATTAATAAATATTCAGTTTAATTAATTTGAATTTTTACTTTTATTAATATTGTTTCTGAAAATTTAGAAAAATTAATTAGGAAAACATTTTTTTAGATATTAAGAGGATAAGGGGACTGACGCAGGCTGTGCACGTGGGGCCCGCCGTCAGGCCTCTTTTCGGAAAAAATAATAAAATAATGCAAGATAACGGCCGTTTCCCTCCGTTCTAACAACAGGGACCCCGGGCAACTAACGGAGCAAACGTCTGGTATTAAATTGAACAAAAAGCAACGTTAGGGACCAACTAAAATAAAAATAATAACGTTAGGGACCTGGCGGTGCCTTCTACTATACTACTCTCACCAATTGAACAAACTAATGAAATATGTTTTTGTTTTTGAAAAAAAAATAGCATGTAGGTCACGAAGACTGAATCAAAATTAGAGCAACAAAAATAGCAAAGCCTAAGTTTAACCAATGCTATTACCACCATTCCATCTTTGTCCATTCATAACTCTTTTTTAGTGCCTAAATTTAACCAATCCATTATATAATTTTAGGCCACAATTTCTATATATTACCTCCTCATCAACACATCAATATCTAACTAGGAATTCACAAATAAATAAACAGCATCCAAAAAAAGAGAACCAATCCAAACATGGCAGCCGCGGCAACCCTTGTTTTCCTCACCTTCGCTGTTGTTTTGGGTGTTGCCGCTGCTGATTCTGACCCCCTCCAAGATCTCTGCGTCGCGAATCTTGCTTCCGGTAAGAAAATATCTGTATGCATAAGAATGAGTATTTTGATTGAATCTTAAGTTACCAAAGGGTATTTGATGGTTAAAACACACGTTCGTTCGTTCGTTTAATAGTATAAGAATTATTGTACAAAAATTGTAGTTGAGGTATAGGTTATTACATCATGGCTTGATTCATGGTGTTGTGCGCAATGTAAGCCTCTCTTCTTTTTCAGGTGCGAGGGTAGATAGGTATGGCTGCAAACAACCTGCAACAGCAGATGACTTCTATTTCAGTGGATTATCAAAACCAGCAGTAGTGAACGCCAGCTTTGGGTTCGCCATCACCGGCGCTAATGTTCTTAAAGTCCCAGGACTCAACACTCAGGGTCTTTCCTTATCCCGCCTCGACTTCCTCCCCGACGGCATGAACCCACCCCACACTCACCCACGCGCCTCCGAGACAATCTTCGTCCTTGAGGGTCAGCTGGAGGTTGGTTTCATCACCACCGCCAACACATTATACTTGAAAACCTTAAACAAAGGTGATATGTTCATTTTCCCAAGAGGGTTGGTACACTACCAGAAGAACCGCCAGAATGTTTCCGCCTCCGCCATCACCGCCTTCAACAGTCAGCTTCCGGGAACCCAGTCGCTTGGCGGCACCTTATTTGCCGCTCAACCATCTGTGCCAGATGATGTGTTGGCCAAGGCTTTCCATATGAGATCTAAGGCTGTTCAGAGGGTCAAGTCTAGATTCGCCCCTAAGCCCCCTACCGCCCCTAAGGCATAAACACAAACACCGTGAGGGCATAATTTTGTCTTTCGGGTCCAGTTTGTAACATGTTCGAGGATTTGGTTTCAAAAACCTATGCTTCTTGTATTCTAATTTAATCAATCCTATATGTATTTAAAACACAAGCTATCTACGGATTGAATATCATACAGGAAAGAAGAACACTTGACATGGCTACAGTAAATCAAGACCAGTAAATTGGTGCAATTCTGTTCTCGAAGATGAATGAACTTTCAGACCAAAAACTGCATGAATGCGAACACAATTTTCTAACGCCTAACTTTGCAAACAGCAGGACATGCTGTGAATTCCATATCAAGAATTCACAGGATCTGAAACAACATTTTAGAAGGGAAAGGAACGGTCCAACCTAAAATCTACAAGATATTCAGAGTAAAAATGAGTCAAATGACCGAAAGATGGTATTACCAAAAAGAGGGAACATTTCAAAAGTATATCAAGCAATTCATGAATTCAAGAAAGCGATATTCAGATGGGTTGAATTAGAAAGTGGTTCATGTTGACTGGCGACCATCTGGAATGGCAAACAGAACAATGGGCTTAGAAGCTCTGACGAAGGGAACATCACATCTGAAGTAGCCCTTCCTCTCCAGCTGCAATATCTCCCCACGCTTCAAATTGCGCATGTTTGAGTCACCGACAGCTAAAATCTCCTTCTTTGTGCATGGATTGAGTATGTCAAGATTGACGGAAGACTCTCCTTTGTCCTCTTCTTCCACCTGCATCCACAAAGGTACAAGAAACACCAAAATTAAATTTTACACAACTGTATGGTTTACGTAATGTTTCTCTTCTTGATTTCTCTAAGCATTACAGCTGTAATGCAAGACAGATGAGTTTCAAATGAAAAATAATCCTAATTCGGGTAAAGGGCCCAAAGAGCATAGTTGATCAATTACCTTCTTTTTTGTGATTAGATAGTCAAACTCCATCAATGAAAGGTTAACTAATTCACTGGTCTCCGGTAGCCAGGTTAGCTTTAACTTTGTCGTCTTGACAGATCCTTCAAGATGCAACACACCAATCAATTGAATGACATTTCCATCCTGGTCTTTCTCTATTTCCTTCACTATGGCATTGCCCCAATCCATGAAGGTTACTTCCTCATCTACCGAGATAGCCTTTGCATCAGCCTGGTCTATCCATATCCTATTTGTGAATGTTGTGGCCTTCTCCCCAGCACCCTCATGTTTCTTATGCCTTGGTATGATACGAACAAAAGGCTCCTCAGGACCATTAGTCAAGGTCAGGAGCACGCATTGTTCATCAACGACAGCAGTGTGTCTAGGACACACAGGATCAATGATTTTCTTGTTGATTGTCCATAGTTTGTCCCACTCCATGAGATTGAGGTTTTTTGATGCCCCCTGAAACAAAATGAAATAATTAGTTTTCAGATGATAAAAGAATAATTAATGACCAAATACACATATATTTGCAAGTATGAAGCAACTAAGTTTCTGATCAATCCTATAGCCAAAAGAATTCTTTGATCAAAAAAATCATTATACACTTTGACTAGTAATATGTATAACTAAATTAACAGAAAAATCAAAAGAGAGTAGAGCTGCAACAACTAAAGATAATGTTTCAGCTACAACGCCTTCACGTCTGTCCTAGCTTCTCATTATGATAGTGCACTGCACAGTATTTTGGACATGTACAAAAACCAAAGTCATGAATACGTTCTCTTACCTGTTCAAGAATAAATTGCACAAGTGCCTCAACTTTCAAACCTCTGCGTGCAATTCCTTGGACAGTTGGAAATCGAGGATCATCCCATCCATCAACCTTTCCATTTTCAACAAACCATTTTAGATAACGCTTACTGAGAATGGTATATACCATATTCAAACGGCTAAATTCATATATGTGAACTTTTCCGAACCCCATGTCCTGTTGAATCCTGTCATACTGAGCATTTCTATCATGGTACTCACTAGACCGAAGTGCATGGGTTATTCTTTCGAAAGCATCAACAAATGGACAAGCAAAGTCATATGTTGGATACACTTTATATTTGGTTCCCAGCCGATGATGAGGATGATCAGGATTGCAACGATAGTAGACTGGATCTCTAAGAGATTTATTTGGATCTTGCATGTCTAACTTCCCTCTCAGAAAGCATTGCAAACCTCTTTTTGTTCCTGCAATCATTTCCTCCCACAATTTAAGATTCTCCTCTACACTGCTGTTTCTATGTTTTGATTCAATTCCATCTGCCCTTTCTTTCTTCATTTGCTCTCTTGGAGTGTCATCCACATAAGCTTTACCCTCGCGAATCAACTTCTCAGCCATTGCCATCAACTCAGGGAAGTAATCAGATGTATGAGTAATTCTTGCATATTTGATACCCAATGTCTCAACATCTTTAAGGAGATTATCCACAAACTCATTGCTCTCTTTCGCTGGATTTGTATCATCAAAGCGAAGAATCAGCTGTCCTTGGTAGCGATCAGCAAAATACTGGTTCAGTAATGCTGCTTTTGCATGCCCAATGTGAAGATAGCCACTGGGTTCAGGAGCAAAACGCAGGCACACCTTCCCAATTTCAGCGTGTGGAAGATCAACTGCAGATGAAGGCCCGCTTCCTGCTTTTCCCTTTTCAGGAATATCCCCTTTACCAGCTGGTTGCCTTTGGGATGCACTTGGCACAGGCTTCCCTTTTCCTCCGCCCTTTTTGCCAACATATGTCGACAATTCATTCAAGGCATCACTATATTCTGCCAATATAGAACTGAACCATCGGACAATATTCGGGAACTTCTTCGACTTCATTAAACTTTCCCATCTCGGTCCAGTTGCTGCCAAGGATAGAATGTCATGAATCTCAAGGAAGTGGTACAGAAATTAAAAATTAAACAAGACACAAACCAGGTGACATCTTTGGCACAGCAGCATTAGGAAGTAGTTCTCATTTGAAATTCCTTAAGTACACATAATCGAAGAAAATATAAGCACGGTCTTTATTTCTTGTGGAACATGCTTTACTTAGAGATGGACACAACATATGAAGACAAAAAAGTAGGCAAAACTATAAGAGCTGAAATCCACACCTGCCAGAGCTGACCAGATTGCAATATCTGCAATTGACAAACGATAGCCAACAAGAAAGGTACTCTTTTCTAGATAATTGTTTATGTAGGTGCATGCACTCTCGAATTCTGACCCATTAGAAAGGGTAGAAACATACTCCAGCCACTTATCTATCTGAAAAGAAGGAAGCTAAAGTGACAAAAAAATTCACAATGACCGATCATAATGAGGACTGTAAAAGGCAAAAACCTAACCTGATCAGACTGGAACTGATCGCTCCCATAGAAACCAGGTACGGTAGCAACCCGGCCAATGTAACGGAGGATATCGTTAGTTCCCTGCACTTCCCTACTGTACAGAATGGGGAAAAAACAGTATCAAAGATAGGAGCATTATGATGGAAGGAGAGGAAAGGAAGGAGGAAGAAAAATACCCATCTGACAAGATAAGGGTAGGAACGGAGCCGGCAGCGGCGGAAGGAGAAACAGGGAGAGCGACGCCGGCGACCTTGGCGGCGGCGATGACAGAAAGTGGAGGAGCGTTAGGTGCGAATGACAAGTGCTTAATCTCCATATCAGTTGTTGTAATTAATTCGTTACCAACTACACTTCATCTAAAGGAAGATAGCAGCGAGCAGAGAGCAGAGAGCAGAGAGCAGAGAGCAGAAATCGGGAGATTCTTTGCGTTTTTGCTATGGTGGAAGGATGGGAAGCAGTCGGCTGTTTTTAGGGCTAGGGCCTGCGGCCTACTAGTTATACTTTTTCCTTTTTTCCAATTCCAAATCCGTTAACAGCTCGGCCCATTGTTTTTACTTTCTTTTATTTAGTATTTATTTCTTTTTCGTTAGTTTTTTTGTTTGTTTGTTTGTTAGTAAAGTAGTTATGGAGGTTGGTATATAAAATTATCATATTTTAAAGGAAAAAGACTAAAATCACTTTACGTTTGTATCAAATGTTCGGAAAATACCTCACATTTATAATTGAGTCAAATAAAATTTCACATTTGCCATTTTTTAACTGATCATATCCTAATTTTCAATTATCTTAAGACTTATTTGGCTCTTTTAAAAACTTACCTTAAATTTAGCTGAGGTGAAAATTAATTTTAAAAAAAAGGACACTGAAGTATTTTCATCTCTCTTCTTACTCCAAATAGACACAGACGTGACATAACCTAATAAAATTAAAATTTAAAATGAAAATATAATCCAGATAATAAATTAATGCTCAATTATATTTTACTACATTTTCCATAAATTTTTGGATGTTATTTGGAAATTCTAAGGTGGTTGATACTCGATTTAATATAATCCAGATAATTAATTAACCCGTGTCTAATTTTTTTTTTTTTTTTACTTTTGTGAAATTTTAAAGCTTACATTACTTTTGTTTTAGATTAACATGATATGCATTTTTAGATACTTATGGGATAGATTTTACATTTAATTTCATTTTTTTTTATGTTTCTATGTCAACGTTTATCGAATGTAAGGAGAGATATGAAAAAAAATTCATGTCATTTTTTTAATAAATTAATTTTCACGTCAGTCAAACAGATTTTAAAATAATTTTGAAATTAAGGTGTGATATGTTTAAATTTGACAAACATAGGGTTTCATTTGCCTCAATTGCAAACGTGAAATATTTTCCAAATATTTGGTACAAATGTGGAATAATTTTATGCTTTTTTTTATATTTTAAACCTATACATTTTAAGTGAAAAAGAAAAGAGAGAAGAATAAGATCCTACAAATTTGAATAACGTACTTTAATTACTAAAGGCCCCTACCACTTAAAATATACGGCTGAAATTTTCTCATATCAATTACGTGAAACATTTTAGCATATGGTAATTGAGCTTGTTTAATCTTTTACACGCATTTTTGTGAGAAATTATTAGATGCACTGGGTGTTAGAGGTGTTTATCGATCGGTACTGTAATTTTTCGGTATACAAATTTCGGTATTCGATATATCGAATTAAAAAAATTATATATTATTTTCGGGGGAAAAGGCACCCAGGGGACTCTTTTTCCGTTAACTATCATTATTTTATTATATTTTATTATTTAATTAATTAAAAAATTCAGAAAAAAATATAATTAATTAGAAAAAAATTAAAAACAATGTAATTAATTTAAAAATTCAGAAAAACAATATAATTATTTTTTTATTTTTTATTTTATTATCTAATTAGTTTTTAAAAAATCAGTTTTATTATCTAATTATTTTTAAAAATTCAGAAAATAATATAATTATTTTTAAAAATTCAGAAAATAATGTAATTAATTAAAATTTTCAGAAAAATATATAATTAATTAAAAAATTAGAAAAAAAATATAATTAATTTATAAAAAGCAATGTAATTAATTTAAAAATTCATAAAAAAATATAATTAATTAAAAATTTCAGAAAAACAATGTAATTAATTGATAAAAAATCAGAAAATAATATAATTAATTTAAAAAATTCAGAAAATAATTTAAAAATTTTATTAAAAAATGTAATTAATTTATAAACTCAGAAAACAAATATAATTAATTAAATAAACTCATAAAAATAATGTAATTAATTTATAAAAAATAATGTAATTAATTTAAAATTTTAGAAAAATAATATAATTAATTTTTTAATTTTTAATTTTATTATCTCTTATTTCCTTTATTTTCACTTCTCCTCCTCTTTTCAAAAATATCTCAAAAATAGTTTTATTAATTATTTCAAAAAATAACATAAATTAAGATTTCTTTTTGCAGCATAGGAGAGATGATGAAGAGAGGGCGACGGTGTTGGGTTTGGTTGGCGATTTGGGCAGTGGGAGCGTGGCAGGCGAGATGAGTGGCCATGTAAAGGTGGCTCATTTTTTTATGTATGGACATGAAATAAAATTAATTACACTGTTTACATTATTTACATTTGACTAGGGAAAGAAAAAAAGAAAAAAAGAAGAAATAAAAGAAAGAAAGAAATAGAAAGAAGAAAAGATAAAAGGAGGAGAAGTGAAAATAAATGAAATAAGAAATAATAAAAGAAAAAAATATTTTTCTGAATTTTTAAATTAATTACATTGTTTTTCTGAATTTTTTAATTAACTATATTTTTTCTGAAATTTTAAATTAATTACATTGATTTTTAGAAATTAATTATATTTTTTTCCTAATTTTTTAATTAATTATATTTTTTCTGAATTTTTAAATTAATTACATTATTTTCTGAATTTTTTAAAATAATTATATTATTTTCTGAATTTTTAAGATTAATTAGATAATAAAACTGATTTTTTTAAATTTAATTAGATAATAAAATAAAATAAATAACTATATTATTTTTTTGAATTTTTAAAAATATTTATATTATTTTTGATTTTTTATAAATTAATTACATTGTTTTTCTGAATTTTTTAATTAATTATATTTTTCTGAAATTTTAAATTAATTACATTGCTTTTTATAAATTAATTATATTTTTTTCTAATTTTTTTAATTAATTATATTTTTTCTGAATTTTTAAATTAATTACATTATTTTCTGAAATTTTAAAATTAATTAGATAATAAAACTAATTTTTTAAAAATTAATTAGATAATAAAATAAAAAAATAATTATATTGTTTTTCTGAATTTTTAAATTAATTACATTGTTTTTATTTATTTTTTAATTAATTATAATTTATCTGAATTTTTTAATTAATTAAATAATAAAATATAATAAAATAATGATAGTTAACGGAAAAAGAGTCCGTGACCGTCGATTTAGACGGAAGGGACTTGGGGTGGATAACGGAGCTAACGGTTAGGACCCAATTGAACCAAATTCGAAAAGTAGGACTGACTAAAATGAAAATAATATCCATAGGGACCCGAGGGTGCCTTTTCCCGTAGTTTCGGTATTACCGAAATTGTCAAAATAAATACCGTACTGTACCGAACAAAGTTCGGTCGGTAATTCGGTATACCGAATAATAAAAAATCGGGAAAAAATACTGACCGAATAGAGTAAACTTCGATACGGTATTGTTGTAATTTCGATACGGTCGGTATTTGCACAGCCCTATAAGATGTACATAAAGTAGAGTTCTTGACTCACAAAAACTGAGACTCGCTCTTATTTAACTCCGTGCATATTAATTTCTACCGATGAAAGTAAGTGGGCAAACTACATAGCATGTATATCGAGATAGAGTTTGGTTCACGAAATGCTATTTTTTCCCTTAGAATCACTCTAGAAGAGTGATCGAGGGAAATGTTAGTTTTTTTGCATTCTGTTGGCATTTTAAATTCCCACGAAAGTGACATCCTTGTGTTTGTTTTGTAGTTGAGAATCCTAAGGGAAAATAAGAGCAATTACTACTCTACTCTCAATGAATAATAATTATTTTAAGTACAATATAATGTATATTTATATATTTTCAAATCGTGGATAATATGTTTTCAAATGTCGAATCCAGTCATTAATAAAATCAAAGAGAGAAACCTATATTAGCAAGCATGACGAGCCGGACTAACCCAATACATTTATAAATAACTAAGAAAAAACAAATAAAAAAAAATTATGGGAATTGTTGAACATTATTGCTTAAGGTTGAAACATTGCCGGGTGATGTGCTAGCACAAATATTGCCACTATGAACTTTGGGGAGGAGGCAACGACTTGACTATACGATATATTTTTTTGTGAGAAAAAACCTTGATATTTTGTGGTATTTAAAATATGAAATAACTAATGGATTTTGGAGATTGCTTTCCAAACATATTTTACTTTTTGTTACAGCTGATTTAATGGTCAAAATTGCTTATGGTAGAATCTTTAAATTTGATGTTTCGGTCAGAAACTATTTTGGCTCTTAAATCAGATTTTAGAAGAAGTAGAATTTATTAGGAAACTATTCTAAACAAACCCTAAGTAATTTAATAAAACTCAACTTTTCGTGGACTCAAGAAAGTGACACCTCTAGTCAAGGAATCATTTTCCTCCAAAATAGGAGAGAGTAGAAGTGTAAAGGAAAGTTAGATTCCGAGGAGTCAATAAAGTTCAGAATCTCAAATTCTTAAATCACTTTTCCTTTTGATTTCATAACCAAACGGGCGAAAAGCTATTAAAGGACCCTGGACTCTGACGTTTTATTTAATGGGAACCCTGAATTTTTTTTTTTGTTTAATCGCATACCCGAACTATTTAATTTTGTTTAATCACAACCCTACCGTCACGTTTCGCTGATGTGGCACCGTTATGTGCCACGTCATGTGTCGCGTCAACAAGACACGTCAGTAATTTGCCACATTATCATGCCCACGTCAAGAAGCTTGCCACGTGTCAATCTTCATCCTTCAACCCAAATTTCCTTCAATCCTCACAGCACGACCATTTCTTTCAATCTTCAGTCTTCACCCAAATTTTTCAATACTTTTGGAACAATACAATACAACCACTCCTCAATTTTAGGGATGGCAATTGGGCGGGTATGGGCGGGTATGGGTATGTTAAAACGGGTATGGGCGGGTATGGGTAAATATCCAACTCATACTCGCAACTAAATATCCATTATTATCCATACCCAATTGGGTATGTAATGAATATCCAATTAGACTTACTTATTTATTATTTAACTTAATAAAATTATTTCACCAAATTTTTATTTTTTTATAATTAAGTAAAAATTTACTATAATTTTATTTTTTTATATTATTTTTTTATAGCATCATATTTCGTAAAATCCATTTATAAAAAATTTTAAAAAAATATGAAAAGTGGATGTCAAATTACTCATCTTAAGATAAAAATTATATTTTTATAATTTTTAATTTATTTTGTTCAAAGTATTAAGCAAGAATATTGAGTTTTTATTAGGAAAGAAAAATTAAAAAGATGAGAGAGAGGAAAGAGGAGAGAGACAAAACCAAGGATTTTTTTTTTCAAGGAAGTTGAAAAAAATGCCGGTATTGTACGAGTACCATACCCAATTATACCCGTAATTATAAATGCGGGTATTATCCATACCCAAACCATACCCGCAATTACCCGCGAGCGGGTAATTGCGAGTATGGTTATGGACGGGTGTGCGGGTATGGGTACCCATTGCTATCCCTACTCAATTTCCTTCAATCCTTGCCAAATCTTCATCGTCTCCATTGCCGCACCTCCATAACGACCAACATCAAACCCATCCTCCACCGTCACCATCAAACACCATAACCACCAAATCAGAAACTGCCAATCCTCCACCGCCACTGCCAACCACCCATCGCCACTGCCAATCACCCTCGCTCACCACCAAATCACCAAATCAACCCGATCCACATCACCAAATCAACCCAATCCACATCACAAAAATCCAACCCGAATCAACATCACCACTGCCCAAATCGTAATCGCCGCCGCAGTCCCTCCTCCACCGCCGATTCGCCACCACAGCAACCGCCGATTCGTCAACCACACAGCCGCTCCACCACAACATCACCGCCACTGCCCCACGGCATCACCACGTGGCTGGCTACGGCGGCTGTGAAATGAGGGGGAGGATACGGAGGAGAGAGAGATTGGAAGGGAGGGAGAGGAGAGATTTGGTGGAGGAAAGGGAAGAAGGGGATGAGAGGTGGATTCTAGAGATGGAGAGAGTAGAGGAAGCCATTGTTGTGGTTGTTGTTTGTGTGCTGTGTTGGTTGAGAGAGTGAGATTTGGAGATAGAATTTGTTTGCGATTTTGGCGGAGGATTTGGGAATTAATTTGGGAGATGGGTTAATTTGCAGGGATGAGAACTTAGGTTAATTTGGAAGGAAGGAGGAGGAAAAAAAGAAAAGAAAATGAAAGAAAAAAAGAAAAAGTGTCTTGTTGACGTGGACGGATGATGTGGCAAGTTGCTGACGTGGTTTGATGATGTGGCATCGAATCAGTCCATGACGTGGCACATAACGGTGCCACATTAGCGAAACGTGACGGTAGGGTTGTGATTAAACAAAATTAAATAGTTCGGGTATGCGATTAAACAAAAAAAAAATTCAAAGTTCCCATTAAATAAAACGTCAGAGTTCAGGGTCCCTTAATAGCTTTTCGCCTAACCAAACGCACCCAAATGTATTTTATAATTTTTCTATATTCACCGCCAAAGCCTTGCATTTATTGTGCTTAAAGGAAGGAAACTTTAGCAACAATTAACAATTGGTCATAGAATTCTGAAGAGTTTCCATGCAATTTAGGGAGAAGTTGAAGAAATGAAGAGAAAAAAGTACAGCAAGCTTGATGAAATAGACAATATTTACAACTTGTGAACACCTAACTTAACATTAGACGTCACACTACAAGTACAAACTGCATTGCTTGAAAAACTAAGACACATCCAACACTGAATCCCTCTCATTCTCTATATCATCGGAACAGATTGTAGATTTCTTATTATTCCCTGAAAATTTGTAAGTTATGTGAAGCTTTCACTTATTGGCAGCCGCGAGTTCAACGGATACGATAAAACTTGACTTCCCCGCTTCCCGTAAGTATTGTACATCTCCATTCATGAGCTTCACCAAGTTCCTGCTGATAAGTAGGCTGATGCCCTCCTCAGACGTATCGCCACTATTACCGAACATCTCGTTTAGTAATGCTTCTGGCACCCCACTGCCAGAATGCATTATCCTGACCAAACAGAACCAGGCTGTTAGCACATGAATTTGCAATAAGATGCACTGATTACAAGCTTTTATGATCTATATCCCTAAGTGAACAGTGTAATAGCGGTTAAGTTAGTTTAGAGTAAACTCTTCTAAATGTCAAACTTAAAAAGCATGCTCAATCTGTGCCATGAGTAGTACCTGAGCTCCATACGCACGAGATGAACAGATCTTCCTATCTGATCTTTTGACAACTTAACCGCAACAGTTATCTGCCCTCCAGTTGGTGTAAAGTTAACTGACATCAACAAGAAGTCAGCTAAGACCTGTTGAAGCCTGATACTATCACCATATAAGGTCTCAGTCATGATCTCTTCTGTTGCATCATTGATTATTTGGATATCCTTGCTGCTGCTGTTCACTTTGACTTGACTGACAACAGCAACAAGTACTTCGTGCATGGTAAATTCAAGCATCTCAAGATCCAAGCACCTGTTAACCATGGAAACATAGGGCTGTTATTAAAATAACACACTTTTTAAAATCCTTGCGTATAGGTTGAGGCTCCTAATTGAAAGAATTCTCAGAAAATGCATGCTTAATTATAACTCAAGAGCATAGAAAAATATCTCATAAGAGTTCACTTTGTCATACCCGTCAATGATGCTGTCAAGATCTGAATCATCAAGTATCTTGCTGAGTTGGCGCTGGCACTGGGCACTAGTATGAAGAAGCTGCTTTTGTTCGGCTCTCAATTCAGTGCCCTCTATCGCTTTCCATGAAAACATAATCCCAGATAGAGGAGTTCGGATCTGCCTTTTCATATAAGCTAGTGTTTTCAATCTTTTCAAGGCAGTTTTCTCTGATAGTCTCTGGATGTGAAGTGCTTGTTGCAGCTCTTGGCTAGCCAGCTGCAGAAAGCAGAATACCCCAGTGACTACACCCTCTCTGTCCAATTTCTTAGTCACACACAACAGGCATTCCACGTACTTTCCACTGCGAGCAAAGAAACCAAAAGAAACTTTCTCAGCCTCCTGTCTAGTCATGGCGTTGTTGAATGCGACACTGAGATTTACAAAAGCCTCTCGGTTCTTGAGACGACAGTACAGAGTGTTTATACCAAAAACCTCCCCCATAAGCATTTTGTCCATCACTTCTTCTCGTTTCCAACCAGTCAACTTTGTCATGGCCGGATTCCATTCAGAGCACCAACCAAACTCATCTGCCCCAAATATTGGGGGGATCAATGGGTTTGGGTTTTGTACTATTGCTTTGTAATCACCTTCAATCCTGGTGAATTTGTCCATGATTATCTTATGCCCCGTGATATCTTGAGCCACAAAACACACCCCCACAACATTATCCTGAAGGTCCCTGCTTGCACAAGCATTAACAATCAAGCTAATGGGGCCACCATCACCATACGTCTTGATTTCAAATTGGATGTTCTGCTCTTCCTTGCCTGCTCAAAGAAGATGTAAGTGGTCATCAATATTTTTCCACCATGCATTAATAGCTATAAATAATTTAAAATTCAAATATGAAATACCTTGCAATGCCAAGATCAACATCCTTTTTACTATTTCAACCGAAGCGTCCTCCACAAGTGCTACCATATGCCTCCCAATCGCTTCCCCAGCTGCAAGACCTGTCAACTCAGCAATTTTTGAATTCCAGCCATTAACAAGACCTTCAACATCAACAGCCAAAATTGGCACTGTGGCTGTTTCAATTAAACGGACCATTTCACTAGTTACTGCTTCCAATTCCTGCAGACCTTCAATTTTTAGATCACTAAGCCTTGTATGAATTGTTTTTGTATCGATATCCATGGTTTCTACGTCTTTGAATGCACTCCTCAGGATAAGCTGCAGAGAGTGAATTGCATCCATTTCATAGTCCTTCCAAGGCAAACTCCTATTCTTCACAACTTCAAGGAATGCCTTGAAAGATGACCTCGGGTGCATTTTCCTACCATCATCCTTCTCACCAGGTTCATGCCTTGCACCTCCCCATCGAACTTCTGCAGCTGTTTTCCCTCGAAACCAAAAAAGCATGTCCTTCGAAGTTATTCTCACGGCTGCCATTCCACATACTACATCACCAAGAGCCAGAGCACCTGAATAACCTGCATCATACAAACTATCTGTACTTAAACCTGTGGAGTCCATATGGTACTCCTCCAGCCAGGTGGCTATCTCTCGAAGCTCCAAATCACTTGGAGTTGATCCCAGCCTCCATATCTTGTTCTTGTACAACAATGCAGCCCCATCACATTTCACAAGATCTGCTATGTTTGGGTTCTGTGACACAATTCCCAAGGGTGCATCACGCAACAGCATATCGCACAGGAGAGTTTGTGTGCGCAGAATGTTCTTCTCAACCATCTGATTTTCTAATTCTAATTCCTTATTGACATGGATAGCAAATACTTGAGCTAGAAACTCGCAAGCATACCTAAGAGGGAATGGAACAAACCTTGGGGTGGTATTATGGCATACCACCAAACCCCAAAGTCTCTTCCTCTTTTGTGGTTGAACAGAATCCGGGTTGTTGCTTTCTTCATCGCCTTCATTGACTACAACTGCCATAACCAGTGATGCAATTGAGTCCATATTCTCCATATATTGTAAGTGACAGCTATGTGGAGCTCTCATGGTCGAACCACACAATGTCAGATCAAAAGGTAGTTTCTCATCTTGAAGCACTTTGACATGTTTTGCCCGACAATCAACAATCATTCTGACCTTATTCTTCATAAACAGAAAGCGTGATGCCTGGGGTATATCAGTAGCTGGATAATGCAGGCCTAAATATGGGTCCAAGCCCGGCTTGGTATTCTCAGCAATTACTTCTCCATGATCATCATCGTGAAATTTGTAAGCCATTACTCTGTCATAACCAGTGAGCTCGAAGACCTCCTGAACCATTGTGTCACATAGCCTCTCCAAGCTTCCACTGGGCAGGGACTGCAACCGGGTAATTGCTTTAGCAGCAAGCTTGTAGGACTGCAGGGCCCCAGCAGCAGTCATGGGGACCTCATACGGCTTCACAGGTTCAAAGTCAATTATCAAGCTTCCAGTTACACGATGAACAATTGCATAAAAGGGCTTCCCAGAAGCCTTGCAATGGACTAGTATAGGATTCAAAAGAGAAACATCCCCAAATCCTAGGGCTTTTTGTAAGGCAGAAGCGCTGGGAGCTGTGAAGATGGTCTTTATGTCAGTTCCAATGCCGAGGACTGGGTGATCCCCAACACTAGGGACTGCATGACTAACCATGGTCAGGATTTCCGGAGCATTCTCACTATATGCAATGATCTTGAATGTTTTCTCATCCAAGGCCAGCAAGCAGCCAAAAGGTTGGATCATCTTGCCCTTCTGAATGTGATGAAGATAAGCAGTAGTTACTTTGTCAGACCTTGGTTGGTTATCTTCACTAACTGCACCAGTAATACGAACTGAGGTTGAGTAGTCAAAAGAACTTCCCGACTCCTCATACTCTGCATGGAGCTTCGCATCCACAGTGGTCTGCGCGATAATCCTAGCACTGTGTCTCGATCTCCCTGAATTGGTGGATGACTGACTTGGCCTTGAAGAAGACATTTTTTAACGAAACTGGTCCAAAAAAGGAAACAAAATCAAACCCCTTGAGAGAAAAAAAGAAGCAACACTTAGCAGGGGTGTAGGAACCATTTCCATGAAACAACAAAATCCATTCTTATTTGCACAAACTCAAAAATAGCAGCAAAGTGAGTATTATTGTGGCAATGCTGGTATGTTCATCACTATAGTCATTTCATCAGTTCTTCACGATCATAGACATAGCAACAACTGAAATTCAGGACACAGAAGCTAGAATCCATTCTAAAAGCTCAACGGTTGACCTTCTACTAAGCTACTGATACACGCTCAAAATTATAACTAAACCAATTGAAAGAAAACCATCTTAGAAAATCCATCTAATTTGCACAAACTCAAACAATACAATTCATAGCCATTTCATCAGCTCATCATGATCATACACATAGCATAGCAAGAACTGGAATTCAGGAAACAGAAGCTAGAATCCACTCTAAAAGTTCAAAGTTAATCTTCTACTAAGCTACTGATACTCACGCAGAACTATTTATCAACCAAAAGTATCACTAACCCAGTTGAAAGAGAACCAAACCAAGAATGATAAAAGCTTCAAACTTTTGTGCTGCTAAGCTAAAACAAAGAAGTACACAAGCATTTGAAACAGAAAACAGAAGCAAGAAACTTACCTTGTAGATATGGAAAAGAAAGGACAAACCAAGTTCAATCTTTGCTATCTCAGATCCAGTCTAGTCCAATTAGTGAGACGAGCTACTTGAAGAGGAAGAATAACAAGGAGCAGGAGAGAAAGAAAAGGTTGAAAATGAGAATCCCACGTGTGGGACTGGCACCCATAACCAAACCCCATCACCAATAAAAATGAATAAACATATAAAATAAAAACAAAACTCGATCACCGCCTTTGAATGTCTGAAAGAGAGGGACCCTTGAATCAATCCCAGCGCAGACAAAGGGACCACCACAATATATAAAATACTATAATATACTCAAAACCCAGATTTCCATAGCAAGTGGGTTTCCTCTGCTACCCATAAAGCTCTTACCTTTAAGCTGTTTACTGCTCAGCCATTCTCCAAAGACATCGATCCCATAACGCAAAGATGTGTAATTGTTTATGCTAATTCTGGAAAAGAAAGGGTAAGCTCGTTGGGCCTCTGAAGAGACCGACAATTTATCAACTAGTGGCAGTAGAGCAGTAGGAAGGGGACAGCTGCAAGTTGATCCGTGATGAACCCAATAAAATCACCATTCACCACCCAGTAGTAGTAGTTTCATTGCACTTCCCTCCCTGTAGTTAAAAACTATTTTGTTCTGTTATTTAGTGGTGGTGGAAAAAGCTGAGGGTGTTCTGTTTTTTTCCAAAAACAAATTTGGGTAAAAGATAATTTAGTCACATATGTTTTCATTATTGGACAATTTAGTTAAGGGGGATTATTTTTGAACAATTTTTTTTTCACAGTTTACTAATTATGTCCATAACATTCATTGTTTTTTTTTAAAATTCCCCCAAATCTCCGCTAGGTGAAAAAAGAGTGCAAGACTTTAGCACTTCTACTAATAATTAAATACATAATTTAGTCTGGCACAATTTGTTATTTGATGAAAAACATAGCTAATTTTTCAAAAATTAATGTGTCTTACGGACATAATAATTAAATTATTTAACAAAAAATACTCGAATAATTAAATCGTAAAAAAAAAATTATGACTAAATTGTTCAAAAAAGAAACCTTTATGACTAAAACGTCTTTTACTCTTATTTTTTATACTATTTTGTTTAATACAGTAATACATACTCCATAATACTCAAATTATAAAAGTATTATATAGAAAGATAAGTAGATAACAAAAATAAATAAATGGAATAAAACAAAAATCCAACTCATTTGCGGATAAAATGTTCTCCTTTCTTTTTTGAACATTTTGCGGATAAAATATTCGGAAATTAGTAGTGGGGAGGATCACATCACGTGGGGAGAAAAGTTCGAGAAAGAGAGAATTGAGTTAGGGAGGTGGTCATGGCGATGCTATTGAGTCATTTTGACGAGGCGGAGGAGGAGGAGCCCATAATCGGTTGTCATAATACGAACAAGAAGAGTGCTATGGGTCCTCACGTGCACTACTTCTGCACTTTGCCTTTGTGTTTCTTGCCCCCATACTTCCACCGAAAACACCCTTATTCATTTGATTCTCTTTTCTCATTTTCCTCTCACAGTTAACTTGTTTGATAATCGAGCATAAATCATCGAGATGGTAACGAATCGTAGAACGAAGATACGAGCATATTTTACCTAATAAGAAACTAAATTTTATGCTCATTTTCATTATTTTACACTTAGTTACCAAACAAACCGTTAAATTGAAGACTCCTACATATAACTACTGTAGTGATATGAACTTAGTTCTAATACAGCACAAATGAATAGATGGCAATGTTCATTCTTTGCGGGTAAAAAAAAAACACTCCGAAGTAGGGTCATTGCCTAACTTCCTAATCCATTTGGGATAAAAATCCTTACTCATTGCTTTGACAATGACCAGGCTACGCAAGCGATTCACGTGACCCTTTCCCAAAAAATCGAGAGTTTAAGTAAACTAAAAATGGAGAAGTGAATTTGGATACGTAAAATCATAGATTTTACAATTTTTTTGATAATTTTAATTATCAAATATTATATATGTTGTTATTTTAGCAAGTAATCATTAAAAACTTACAAACACAATTATTTTTTAAATGTATAATATAACTAAAATACAACACATAAGAAATAAACATTTAATATATAATACTAGTCAATAATCCGGGATTGCGCACCCGGGGGTTCCTTCACTTATTATTTTCATTTTAGTCAGTCCCTAACGTTTGTTTTTGTTCGATTTGGTCCCACACGTTACCTCCGTTAGACCCGCGAAGTCCCTCCTCCCTAAACGGCGACAAACGGCCGTTAGTTTCTATTATTTTATTATTAAAATTGAAAAAGGTGCTGGACGCGGGACCCACATGTCTGAAAAATTAATTTAAAATTTAAAAATCTGAGAAAAATACGGAAAAATTAAAAGAAAAATACAAAAAAATTAGAAAAATTAAAAGAAAAATAATATTATTAATTTAAAAAATATAGAATATTTAGAATATTTAATTTTAAAATTCAAAAAAATAATTATTTAATTTCTTTCTTTTTTTCTCTTTCTTTAAAAATTAGAAAAATATTAGAAAAATTAGAAAAATGAAAAAAATAATAATATTATTAATTTAAAAAATACAGAATATTTAGAATATTTAATTTTAAATTAAAAAATATATAATTAATTTCAAAATTCAAAAAACGAATTAATTAATTTTAAAATTCAAAAAACGAATTAATTAATTCAAATTTTTTTTTTGAATTTTAAAATTAATTATATATTTTATAATTTTAAAATTAAATATTCTAAATATTATGTATTTTTTAAATTAATAATATTATTTTTCTTTTAAATTTTAAATTTTTCTGTATTTTTCTAATATTTTTCTTTTAATTTTTCTAATTTTTAGAGAAAGAGAAAAAAATAAAGAAATTAAATATTTTTTTTCAATTTTAAAATTAATTATTAATTTTTTTAATTTTAAAATTAATTATATATATTTTAATTTTGGAATTAAATATTCTAAATATTCTGTATTTTTTAAATTAATAATATTATTTTTCTTTTAATTTTTCTGTATTTTTCTAATATTTTAATTTTAATTTTTCTAATTTTTATAGAAAGAGAAAAAAAGAAATAAATTAAATAATTATTTTTTTGAATTTTAAAATTAAGTAATTATTTTTTTAAATTTAAAATTAATTTTCAATTTTTTAATTTTAAAATTAAATATTCTAAATATTATGTATTTTTTAAATTAATAATATTATTTTTCTTTTAATTTTTCTAATTTATCTGTATTTTTCTTTTAATTTTTCCGTATTTTTTCGTATTTTTAAAATTAAAATTATTTTTTCAGACATTTGGGTCCCACGGGCAGCACTTTTTGTCAGTTTTAATAATAAAAAAATCAAAACTAACGGCCGTTTGCCCCGTTAAGGGAGGAGGGACTCCGCGGGTCTAACGGAGGTAACGTGTGGGACCAAATCGAAAAAAAACAAACGTTAGGGACTGAATAAAATGAAAATAATAAGTGGAGGGACCCCGTGGTGCGCAATCCCCAATAATCCATACATCAATAGATATAGTTTAATGATAAAGTTCAACTATAAAATTAACTTACATCTTCAAACCAACATATATTCAACACATAACTAAGTTCACACTTACTTAATATTAGGTAATCCTAAAATAGATTAAAACTTGGTTGAGAATCTAAAGTATCTTCCTCTTATTCATTCTCCAGTAAAGTATCACCATCATTCATCTCTGGGTTTCTTAAACACTCACCAAACCCAAAGTTAACATCATCAAAATTAATCTCTAAATTCATGCCCCATCATCTCCATCCTCACTTTCCTCATCATTGCCGAGAATGCCAACTCAATTATTGATTGAACTAGCATCCTCACTTTCCTCATCATCCGATGGAATGTCATCAAAATCTGCACACGTTCTTACCTTTCTTTTCATCAATCTTCATATTAGTCATTACAAAAACTAAGCCATTCATCTTTTTGTGATGCATACGATTTCGTTTTATGGTATGGACCTAAATAAGTCACTCAAAATACATAACATAAGACTAAGACCACTCTAGATACATATTATGCAAACTATTAAATAAAGAAAATAACATAATTAAGGTATAACCGTATTTGAATGAGGAACAAGTAAGACTAAGTACTCGAATGACCCATTTTTGCAACTCTGGATATTTATCTTTCTTGTCTCTTGTTGCCTTGGCAATATCTATACCTAATACACCTTTAGCATTCTTGAAATTTTCAAACTGCATATCTATCTTCACCATTTCTGTACAGTCTAGCATCATTTTTTCATGCAATCATACATGTTAATTTTAACATTAGCATCCACTTTAAAATTTGCAGAATAATAAAGTTGAGGGTTGAGATAGGTTTATGGAGTTGAAGTTCTCATCTTGCATCAATGATATCCCACACAGGTTCATAGCTGAAAATAAGAAACAAAAATTATAAGTATTTTTATATTGTTCTAAAAGTAAAGAAATAGATAAAAATAAAAAGTTATACCTTCTTTTTACATTACCAAAGTTGACTCTCATCTTCTCTTTTGTTTCATCCAGTGCTCGATAAATGAAACTCATCGCTGGTACCTCTTCGGAATCAACAAGTCGAAGCACTTTCATGAGGGAAAATGTTGCTTTAAGGCATGTAATGACATCATTCCAAAAACTTTGATCCATGACAAACTCTTGAACTATTTTCCTATCTTTACTCTTATTTTACTTACAAGTTTTCCACTAATTGGAAGTGAACAAAGTCATCAATTAGATTTTCTGATTTGAGAGACAACCCAAAGTCAAATATGCAGTAGCAAGCAGGCCTAATCAAATCCTTCCCCTTTGTAAACTTCATCAACATGGAGATTAGCAAGCTTCTGACATAGATGTAATTGGTGTTTTTCCTTCCTTTTGTAATTGTCAATTTGTGAACCTTTAACTTTTTCTCAAGATCCTCCAAAATAAGATCAATGCAACTAAGATCAATGCAATTAGTTGCACAAGATGTCCAAAAAATTCTCTCTTTACCATCAACAACGCCCTTGCTGCCTTATAATTTGCAGCATTGTCGGTCACCACTTACACAATATTTTCTTCCCCAATTTTTTCCACAACAGTATCCAGCATTTGAAAGACATTATGCAGTCTTTGGTATATCATATGTATCCGCTGATGATAAGAAGAATGTATATTTACGACTATTTACCATGAAATTGCAAAGAGAGCGTCTTTTCTGGTCAAACCAACCATTATACATAATAGAACAACCTATTTTCTTCCACTCAACTCCATGTTGTTCAAGCAAAACATGTGTCTTATCAAAAACTTTTCTTTAACTTCATGGTAAGTAGGAGGTTTGAATCATTTTCCATGTTGCGCAATCAATTTAAGTGTCGTTGCAAACTCAGGACTTTTCACAACATTAAAAGGAATAACACTATAATATAAAAAACAAGCAAGTGCTCGACATGCCTTTTCCCTAATATCTTTTTTTTACAAAATGATTAATTGTCACCTGAGCACTTGCACTAGAGCTCATTTTTCCAGAAGCCTCGACTTGTTCACTTGAGACAACTTCTTGGTATCGGCTTCCTCCACCAAAAGACATCCTCCTTTTCTTTTCTGAAGCTTCTTGATTTTTTGTCAGCGCATGGCTCAACATCCTTATGGGTACACGCCAAATGATGCTTTAAACGGTAGATACCGTCATTGAAAATTTTATGGCAAAACTTACATTTAACTCTTTTAGAGTTATTATCCACATCAATGCCATGATCTGCCCTATTCTCACTCGCATTCTTTCTTGCCACTTTTCTTGAAATAGATGTTGACATCTATAAACAATATTGTACAAATTAACAATGTACTCTACATAATAAAAAAAGCAAACAACCTGAAATAGAATCATATTCATCTCAATTTTTATGTTCACGCAAACAACCTATTATCTTAACTTTTATTTTTTTACTGAACACAAACTTTCATTTAATTCTTATGTTCAAACATACTTAAACAACAGGAAGTTTGACCAACAAATATTAATTCCAATTGGCAATCTACATCTTAGTAAGATTCATGGAGCTACTTCAGAGCACGTCACTTAATAAGCTACTCAAAAAATATATTTAATGATTGAAGGTGAGATGAAGTGAAGGGAAAATACCTTAAGTACGGTTGGATGGAGTCAACTTCTGGAATAAGCTTGATGAAGAAGAGAGAGAAGGACAACGCCGATAGAGGGAAGCAACGCCAGTGATGGAGGACAGTGTTGTTGTGGAAAACAGTCAAGATAGAAGCTTGAGGAGGATAACGCCGACAAAGGAGGATGGCGCCGGTGGTGACTGAGAGAGAATTTGGGAGTGGAAGGTTGGAGGCTTGGAGCTCGATTTGACAGAAGGAAAAAAAGAAACTCTTATTTTTTTATGATAAGTTTTCAAATTTTTTTTTTAATCAGGCATATTTCATTTTTTTTTAATCAAGCATATTTCCTGACTCGGTAAACTCGGACGATATTACTGAGTTAACTCTAAATTCCAGCAAGTTTTTGCCTAATTTTGATTTTACGCACGAAGTTGCTCGTTGGGAGTAGGTGAAAACGTGAAATCGAGCAATCACGATTTTGACAACAAAACTTTCAACCCTCATGCGAGGGAACTATTTATGGTGCTAACATGCAGCAATTCTTGGAGGTATTTATGTTCATTGCTTCATCTGCCTAACTTTTGGTACCAGACTTTTGGCTAGTTAAAGGTTTCTTCAATTCTAGCCATTTTAGGTCACAATCAGCAAACAAGTCAAAACATCGCATGACCATGACTATCCCTTGGCAGATATGTATGCACAGATGGCCCATTCTTTTTCAGACTTCAATGACTTAATTGAATAGTATGAATGCGAACTTGGCTGATTAGTACAGATAAGCTAACTGCAGCTCAAGTTTCATCAGTAAATCAAACAGAGAAGCAAACTACACGAATCACAAATTTCGGGAGATTTTCCGAAAATAAAATCAACTCCATTCAACTGCCGTGGGTGCATAAAAACCCTCATGGAAAAACAGATTGGAAAACTGTGTCAAAGCAATAAGCATGGAGGCTAATTAATCCATACAACACCACACTAAAACCTTATGGCTAGCTAAGTAATGTCAGTAGTTTAAGGAGCAATCATTCCTTCTGCTTAAGCACCAAATATCACATAATTCAAACCATAGAAGCTAAAGGTGAAGTATAATAGACAGCATAATCTACTTTCAAAGATGACGCCCTTCATTAGCACCGGGGAATCCCAGCTTGCTATAAGTCATCACAACATCTTCCAAAGATCTTTGAGATCAAATACAGGCAAGTCTGCTTTCATGCTACACAGTATCCACTTATGGTGAAGAACAACAATATTCTACAGTTTATATCTCATAAATCACAAAGCAATATCATTCATGAGCACCTTACAAGTCGCAAAGGATTGATCAAGAGTTACTAGGAAGCAGCAGCATTGAGGTAGAGATGAACAAGTAACACACAAACTGCTTATCGCTATATGATTGAAACTTCAAGTGATTGACAACACAGTATACAATACATAGAAGAACAATGTACCTTCATACTATACAATAAATGCAAATCCAACCCTTAAACCAAGAAACTATACCATAAAAGAGAACTCAAAACTCTTTGATCAAGAGTTATTACGCAGCAGCGATTGAGATGGCGATAACAAGCAACCCACAAACTGCTTATCACCATATGATTGAAATTTCAAGTGATTCATAACATAGTGTACATAGAAGAATAATGTATCTTCACACTATACAATAAATGCAAATCAATCCTTAAACCAAGAAACTGTGCTATTAAAAAGAATACAATGGTTTCAACAAACTCTTCCACTGTTGCAGTGAGCCAAAAGCTCATACAATTTTTACAATAACTTCCAGCAATCCTTGTCCGCCTCACCTGAAATTCGCATCTGAAGAAACAATTGAGAAACGTCTATTGGAAAAATTCCTAGCATGTACAGCTCTAATAAAAATGGAACAGACCTCCTGGATTAAAAAAAACTGCTTCCAGTTTTCCATCCAAGGCAAAACAATATAAGTGCAGACAAGTTGGAATTCTTCCAACTCCATGACTGGTTCAAAAGTTGATCTCATCTCAGTGTACAATATGAACAAAACATGCCTTGTTCCCACACAGAAAAATGCAATTCAAAGCAACCCAACTTGACGGATTTCACAAGAACAAAGAATGAAACAGGGACCCAAGTACCTATATCATTCAATTTTCAGCCATTAGGAGAGGAAGGGGCCGAAGGGGAACTTAACAAGTGAGGGTTACATTCACTGGAATAGAATTCATTGGTCTGAATCAAACTTTTCAACATACCAACAGTAAAATCCGGATGATTAGGATCGCTGGTGTGAGACTCAGCAGAAGATCCCAAACCACAAGGTGGGTTGAAACAAAAGCAAGAACTACTACCAACAACCCTGTTGTTACCTGAAACGGAAGGAGTAGGAGGAGAAAAGGAGGATCCTTTTTTGGAATTGGGAGTTGGGTTTTGACGAATCAAGTGCTTCTTCGTCTTAGCGATCAAATCTCCTATCGCCGCCTTCTTCTTGTTCTTCTTCTTCTTCGTCCTGTCGTTGCTCTTGCTGTTCTTCCTCATCGAGTGGGACCCACTTGAGCCATTTGGGTCATCTTTGTTTTCATCGTCATCGTCATCGCCATCGCCGTGGACGCCATCGCCGTGGACACCATCGTCGACAATAAATTTGGAAACTTTTGTGTCAGAGTCTGACTCAGACACAAACATAAAGTAGATAGGAATGGAAAAGAAAGAAGACTTTCTAAACTGAATAGTATAAAATATATCAAGAATTTCTTGGATTGGGGAGAGAATAATGGAGAGAAACCGAAAGAGGAAGGGGACCACAGGAACTACCGGATTAAGCTATTGTTGCAATTATGAAAAATTCAGGGAACGAATTTGAAAAAAGAAAAAAATCTGGATCGAAGAAGAGGGAAAGAGAAATTTGAATTGAATTTTTGAAGAATTGTATGAATGGAGGAGGAGGAGAGGAGGAGGACGGGGAATAAAAGTAAGGAGAAGAATAAAAGCAATAAATTAATTAATTAGTATTGATTATTGAAGAAGATAGAAGAAGAATAGGTGTACTAAATGAGTAAAATAGTTGCAGCGAGTAACTGTAACATATAAAATAATAAAATGGGTTTGATTAGGAAGGAAGAAGATTGGTAGGAAAATGACACGTGCGGGTTGCTGTTTCTTTCTTCTCCACCTTACACGTCTGCGTCTACGTGTCCTTTGTGTCTTGGTTTCTTCTTTTGCTCCGCGTGTTGTCTCTTTCGTTCATCATTTTTTAGTTATTTCGTTCACTCATTCATATATTAGTTAATAAGTAAATTACACGTTGGAATTAGTGGTTATAGATTGATTTTTGATTTATGAAAATCCTATAAATTTAGATAGTAGTGCAATAAATACTAAAAAAACTCGTTATGTCTAATTAAAATACCGAATATAGTATATATAATTTTCTTTTCTTTTTTCTTATACACGGATTTCCTCTCCCTGTTTGACTTAAATTTAGATTCAAATGAAAAAGACAGTTTATCCTAAGAATAAATATTTTTAGTTATTGGATAAATTTTGCCCAAATATTATGACTAAAAAAACGTTTAAAGTAATTAAAATTTTCATTTGTATATACCAACATTCTTATAAACCCAATAAAAAAAAGGTACTTACAAAAACTAGATAATACGTTGCGAGTTGGTTTAGTTTAATTTATTGAATTGAAAATGTAAAGAAAATATTGAACTTATAATTCTTTATTTTAAAAATAGGCGAAATAGTTTTTACCACCCCTGAACTATCGGCGAAAATCACAAACCTCCCCTGAACTTCATTTTTTAAAGTCCGTCTCCCCTGAACTATTATTTTCGAGTAAAAAGACCCATTCCGTTAACTTTTTCTGTTAAATCTAACAGCTTACCTGCTACAGTAGGTTTTTTTTTTTAACCTGTTATAGCAGGTAATTATATTTTAAATAATATAATTAATTTTAAAAAACTTCAAAAAAATAGATTAATTTAAAAATTTCAAAAAAAATGTAAAAATTGCGAAAAAAATTATAAAAATTCCAAAAAGTATTAATTAATGTAAAAAATCTTTAAAATGTAATAATTCTCTAAAAAATGTAAAAATTCCAAAACAAATGTAAAAATTCCAAACAAATGAAAAAAATTCAAAAACAAATTGTAAAATGTCTTAAGAAATTGTAAAAATTCCAAAAAAAATTAATTAATATAAAAATTCAGAAAAATCTTTAAAATGTAATAATTCCAAAAATAAATTAACTAATCTAAAAATTCAGAGAAAATGTAAAAATTCAAAAAAAAATTTGATTAATCTAAAAATTCAGAAAAAATGTAATAATTCCAAAAAAAATGTAATATTTACATTTTTTTGGAATTATTACATTTTTTCTGAATTTTTAGATTAATTTTTTTTTTTGGAATTTTTACATTTTTTTTGAATTATTACATTGTTTTGGAATTATTACATTTTTTGAGAATTATTACATTTTTTAGATTTTTTACATTTTTTCTGAATTTTTATATTAATTATTTTTTTTTGGAATTTTTACAATTTTTTAATACATTTTACAATTTTTTTTGAATTTTTTTCATATTTTTTGGAATTTTTACATTTTTTTTGGAATTATTACATTTTTTTGGAATTATTACATTTTTTTTGAATTTTTACATTAATTAATATTTTTTGAAATTTTTAGATTAATTTATTTTTTTGAATTTTTTAAAATTAATTATATTATTTAAAATATAATTACCTGCTATAACAGGTTTAAAAAAAAAACCTGTTGTAGCAGGTAACCTGTTAGATTTAACAGAAAAAGTTAACGGAAGGGGTCTTTTTGCTCGAAAATAATAGTTCAGGGGAGGCGGATTTTAAAAAATGAAGTTCATGGGAGGTTTGTGATTTTCGCTGATAGTTTAGGGATGGTAAAAACTATTTCCCCTTAAAAATATCGTGATATTTTAAGTTTCTGTTCACATTTTGAAAAGCCTACGTAATTTAGGGATGGTAATTGGGCGGGTATGGGTGGGTATGAGTAAATATCCAACTCATACCCGCAAATAAATATCCATTATTATCCATACCCAATATGCCCAATACCCAATTGGGTATGTAATGGATATCTAATTACACTTACTTATTTATTATTTAACTTAATAAAATTATTTCACCAAATTTTTATTTTTTTATAATTAAGTAAAAATTTACTATAATTTTATTTTATTTATATTATTTTTTTATAGCATCATATTTCGTAAAATTCATTTATAAAAAATTTAAAAAAATATGAAAAGTGGATGTCTAATTACTCATCTTGAGATAAAGATTATGTTTTTATAATTTTTAATTTATTTTGTTCAAAGTATTAAGCAAAAATATTGAGTTTTTATTACGAAAGAAAAATTAAAAAGATGAGAGAGAGGAAAGAGGAGAGAGACAAAACCAAGGGAAAAAAATTTCAAGGAAGTTGAAAAAAATGCAGGTATTGTGCGGGTACCATACCCAATTATACCCGCAATTATAAATGCGGGTATTATCCATACCCACAATTACCCGCTTTAGCGGATAATTGCGGGTATGGTTATGGGCGGGTATGCGGGTATAGGTACCCACTGTCATCCCTACTACGTATCTCTCTTGCAATAATTGTTGTTATCTTTAAAAAAAATATTAAATATTTTAGCAAAAGAAGAATTGTTAATATTTAACGAGTAGTGTTGTCAACGTGCATATAGTTTATTGCTTATAAAAATAACGTGTATATAGTTTACCGGTGATAAAAGAACCAATAAAAATTCGAATTCATATTTAAATTTCACCTTCATCTATAAAATATAAAAATCAAAAAGTACTAAATAGTAAATAAATTTTCTTCATTAAAAAAATGTATAAGCTAGCGGATGCATCCGATCCATCGGTTTCAAAAATTAAAAATAATCAGGGATGAGATTTATGGGCCTCCTTTTATGTTAACGGGCTAAACTCTGAAGTCTAACATTTTCATCATTTATTGATAATTTTGAATAGAGGTTTTCCCAAATCCAACAAATCAAAGAGATGCTACTCAGCTACTATGGTTTGCAGTATATTCTAATTTTAGTAGTATGAATTTATTCCCAAATTGAGATGAAGGCATTAGTAACGCTACAACATTTAAGATATCCAAATATGGAAAACATTCGAATAGATATAATATTAAAAAATATCCAAATAAGCCATATGAAAAGAACGAGTGATTCTACGGCGCTCAGGTTTATTTTTTGACACCAATACTCGGCCAATAAAAACACAATATGTGTATTGGTGACATTCTACAACATATTATATATAAAAAATTAATATATGAACTTTTAATTTTATTTTATTCCTATTTTCTAATATCGCTCAAATCATCATAATTATTTTTTTACTTAAAATAAAAAATTAATTTATTTAATTGATTTATCTCTAACGAGTGTTAATTGTTAGAACAAAAATACATAAATTACAAGTAGGAATACCTAACTCATAAGAAGAACATCAAATAAGTAAGTTGACTTACAAAATATTACTTGGTTGTACGCACTTATAACTTTCTTTTGTCGTATTATACATTAATGTATATCATCGTTGTTGAATTTTCTCCGAATTTCTACAGCTTGCAATCAATCACTAGAAAAACAAAACCCAAATATTATTATTATACACAAGAAAAAGCATTCCTAACTCATAAAGTTCATACGTTTAAGTATATAGGGTTAGCACTTAGCACTATATTTCCTTCCAAATTAATCTCAATAATTTAGGAATTCAATAATGATTTTTTCTTTTTATAAATAATGTGAGATTTTTTTAATTTTCTAATAAAAAATGTGACATATTTACAGTTAAACCTCGATAAATGAATGTCCGATAAACGAATAACCTCGCCAAATGAATAATTTTCTCCGGTCCCGACTTGGGCAAATGGGCTAAATGAATAACCTCGCTAAATGCATTAACGAATAATTTTTTTTGAATCCTTAAAGACCCCATGTAAATATAAATGAATAATCATTAAAATTCATAAGATATATATATATATATATTTATTTATCCTAAAAACAAAAATATTTCTTCCAATCAACAATGTTCATACAAGAAGTCATTTCTTCACAAAAAAAGCGTCTAAAGTTGTTTGTTTTTTCCTTCCACCAAAATGCATCACATCTGCGACTTTTTCTAGTGCAAACACAACTTCTGGAATATTCTGCTCCTGCTGTAGCAAATAGTTTCGTAGGGTGATTACTGCTTGAAAGGCTTCTTTTGATGACACATTTGGTGTGACGCCACTATCATCTGGTTCTGGATCATTCTCATCATTTAGTACGGAGTCGATAATTCATTTATCTAAAAATAAAAATGTAAAAATACTATCTAAATGAATAAAAATTCATTTATCGATAAATGAATAATATATTCATTTATCGATAAGTAAATAAACTCACTAAACGAATATTTTTTGCTGGTCCCAAGAGCATTCATTTATCGAGGTTTAACTGTAACTTGTTACTATTTTAAGCATTCCTTACAAATCAAATGTTTAAAATTAATTGTCATTAAATCTAACAGTTTTTATTGGCCGAGCACTGGTGCCCAAAAATAGACCTGAACACCATAGAAAATTTCGAAAAGAACGGTCCAAATAACTAAACAAGTCTTACAAAATATAAAACTTTTCAAGTAACTACCAAAATTTTGGATAGAATTTCAGCTGGTCGGTATCTAAAGTTTTTTAGAAGGTGCATCCTAATTGTTCAGTTAATATTTCGAATAATTTAGTTTTGGGATTAAAAAAATTAATTCGGTTTGAATATCACCTTAGTAGTCAAATGAATTTGCGCGTAATTTTTAATTTTTTTTTGCTAAAAAATAGGATTTAAAGCCTTGTATTACGAATAGTAAACATCTCCCAAAAAAAAACAGAGAGGAGACCATAAAGGGCAATGAATCGTGTCATTCAGGGCGGAGCTAGAAATTAGGGGGCAAAGTTTAAAACGGAGTTAAACTAATTTTTTAGGAAACCACGTATGGTTTGTTTGGTTACCCATAATGAACCACAAAAAATGAGAATGGAGATCTAATCTTGATAGTGTGCTTCTTGGACATGATTTTCTCCTCTATTTTAGCCTTTTCTTGGGCATGATCCTGCTAAATTATCTTTGTTTTCATCTTTATTGCAGATCAGTGCCAAAATGAGGAAATGAGCGAAAACATGCATTTTTTAAGGAATTCTTGGGATTTCAAGCTTCAAGGCCTAGAAGATTAGAGTGTCGTCGTGCCCTTGACGCTAGCCAGACCAGTGAGCAGTCTCTTGCCCGCGATACCTCTGCATCCGTTCGTAACCAAAGCCAAAGAGAGGAATCTCCGAAGATTCGCATAGGATTCCATGCGTTTGTAGAAGGTGTTAGGCGCTCCCAGAGATTCCAGAATATTCTCCCTGAAGGACATGTGTTGTCATGGGCTGTCACTTTCTCCCCTTAGTTGTTTTTGTCCCCTAGCGGGTTGTTAGGATATTTAAGCTAAGTTTTAGGGTTTTTGAAAGGAGGAGGATGGCAGAGGACATCACTTTACCTTTTACCTTAATTTTAGGGATTTGTGTTCTTCATATTTTTAGAGGGCGCCGCCGGTTTGTAAAAAGGAGCAAGCTTTTCTCCTTTGATTCATTGAATCCTCTTATCGGTTTATTCTAAACACTTTCCTTTATCATCTCTTAATTTATTTATACTAATCGTTATTTCCATCTACTGTTCATATTTATTTATGAGTAGCTAAACTTCTTTATCTTAGTAAAGGGTGTTTCAAGGGTTGCAAGAATTAGTTAAGATGCCTAAACGTGTTTAATACTTCTTTATTGTCATATTCGTTTGTTTGTCACTATCTTGTTATTTTCACTTGGAATTGTTAGGAGCTTGATCAACTACTAGTGTTTCTTTGTGATTGTTGTCATCTTAATGGTAATAACTGACGTGAGGCCATTAGGAGAAGTAGACACCTAGAGCGGAGAAGTTACTACAGCGTGATTTCACCAATCTACCGATTAGGGCGCTGCCACGAGCTTGACAAACTGAGGGGTATCGTGCCCTAGATATGTCTTACCTCCTCTTCATGGGCGTTTTGAGTATTGTCTCCCCGCATCCGTGCCTGGGAGGACGGCGAAACGTCAAGGCTACCTCATATGTGGAAACGGGGGGTAGCTTATATCTACGAAGGTAAGGAGGGGGTTTAAGTGGAAACTTGGCCCCTATAGCATGTCTATGGTATAAGGATGGAATATCCTTGAGCCAATGATTAACTAACTCTGAAAGCAACCCGAGAATACCCCTTGCTAAGATCCTGTCCTATCTGAATCTATATTTATTTTCGCTGTGTCTTTTTGTTATCTTGCCTTTGCCAGTACTTTAGTGTCTTGCCTCTGATCGTGTTTTACTTTCGTGCCCTCGATTTCCGTTTTAATTATTTATTTTGTTAGCTACCACATCTGCGTTGATTAATTATATTAATCAACAAAAAACCCCTAGTGTTACTATTGCGTTTGGTTGCATTTACTCTCTATCGTACATTTAAAATCGACTTTTTATTCCTTCAGTCTCTGTGGTTCGACCATGTCTTGCCCTTTACACATTTTATTTGTGCATTTAGGCATCAGGAAATATTATTACATTTGAGTGACGATCAAATCCTTAGTATTCTAGTTGTTTTGTTGCAAGGAATGAAGACAAAGAATGGAAATGGACCAGGATTGGGAATGGGCTCAAAGCATAATTTTATGGTTAGATCCCCCTGGATATAACAAGGAATGAAATGAGAAGTAATCCTACGGATTTTTTCTTATTATAAATGCCTTTTTCTATTTTTAAAAATTACAATCTATGTTACTGTACAAATATCACTTATTTGCTACTTGTACTATCCTAATTTCAACCATGACTTTCTTTTCCTTTTTTTAATAATTCAATTAGCCTTTTTTTTTATAATTCAATTAGTCTTTCAAAGAAAATATTTCGTTTAGACATTTTATTTAATTATTAATTTAATTGTTAAATAAAATACATTTTATGATTTTTAAATAATATTTTATTAACATTTTATGTGGAATTTAATATTTATATTTTATTCAATAAATTTATATATAAATTATAAAATAATATAATCAATGAATTTTATGATTAAATATATTTAATAATGACTATATGGAATAGAAATTTACATGTTCATTCCCATTCCTTACCATTCATACCAAACAAAAGTAATGGTCATCCAACTTTTTTATTCTCATTCCTGGTGGTAGGATACCAAACACATTAATGGGCATACTCTTTCATTCTCATTCCTACTCATTTTCATTCTCTATCTTCATTCTCATTCCTTATAGTCCATTACGGTTAACTAAACAAGCCGTTAGTACTTTATATTATATATTTCTTACATTTTTTACTTTCTAGTATGAAAAAAATGACATATATATAATATTTATGAACCATATCTTAGAAAATTATAAAATATATTAAAATATATTTAGGAAGTTTTTATTTATATGTATCATTAATATTAGAAAGTTATCTTAAATTTTAAATAATTTCTAAAGTACAACTACATTTTAGGGTCAAACATAGATTTTTTTTATAGATAAATCAAAGTATGATTAATTAAAATCTAAAGAGTTATGAACTATATTAGGAACTTCCAAAAAAAAATTGGGAGCTAAATATATATTTTTTAACAAATATAATAAAATTATATGAAAAAAAAATTAAACTCAAGGACCATAATGGAGATTTTGAAAATTTTAGGCTCACCCTGGCCACCCCTAGATCCGTCCTTGGTGCCATTGAAAAGGGGCAAGATAGGCGAATGTAAGATTTGCCAGACCATATGTGATCGAGTTCACTTCACGATAGATGTGCTTTACCTTAACCTCCCAATCAGTCGTGTCAAGTACACAAAGCACATAAAGTTGTAGTTTCAGCTGGTTAGTACATGTCGTCTTTTACAACGTAAGATCGTAAGTTCAATCTCTAATATTGTAACAGGAGTAGTGCTAGAGATACTAACACATTTACTAATTTGTGGATTGAGCTCCCTAATTTATATACAAAGTATACGAGTCATATTCATATTCACATAGTAGTTATTCATTTAAATGAAAATAATAATATGATCTAATTAGGAAGGATAAACCTAATTATATTTTGATACATTAGTGAGTATAATTTTGTTAGTAAAATAGTTATTATCCCAAGCATTATTTTTGTAATATTTTTGTGTCTATTTTATTTCTCAGAATATTAAAAAATAAAAAAATTATACTTTCTCTATGAAATAATATAATATCACAAGACAAGATCTTAGCTTCCTACCGAATTAAGAGTAGTAGCCTCTAAAGGAGAAAAAAGAATAGCGAAGGCTTAACAAATGGTGCGGTGATCCGACGAACAGAAGGAGATTTCCGTTGCAATTCACGAAGCTTGAAACCATCATTGATGGCGCAAAATAACGATGCTCGTCACACTCATATAGTATCTTTGGTGAGGAAGCTGCAGGAGCAGATACAAATGACGGTCGAAAACAATCGCGGGATTACAGATCAGTGGCAAGCATTGGTACTCAACTGGAATGATTGTGTGGAGGCGTTTGCAGCCAAACGATCTGGTGGTGGAACAACTCTTCGCAAACAAGAACCGGCGACTATTAATGGCATGGAAGGTCATGAAGACGGGAATATATCTCATAGTCCATGGGGTTTTGTACGCACGAAGTCACCTGCGATGGTCCAATCAACAGATTCTTGTGAAACACGACTGAACTTTGAGGAGATTTAGGGCCTCAACGACACGAATTGGTGCCAGGGGCGAATTTGGGGCTCAGATGATTGTTACGGGGGACGAGCAGGTAGCTAGGATAGTGAAGCCGACCACTAAGGGCACAGTAGACCCAGGAGAGTGGTTCAACGACACGAGTCTAAAGGTTTGTCCAGCACAATCTTTACCTTTGGGTGCTAAAATTGGTGAGACGGTGAAGAGTCAAGAACTTGGTAGTAGTGGTAGTCCATTATCGAGGGCTAGATCGATGTTGTGGATACCAAAGATGACATGCCTCTTGGTGTATCGAATGCCACTTTGAAAGTTTGTACTCTACCTCATGTGCAACATTTGGTCAATTCCTGTATTGTGTAACTTTCTTTTACTGCCATTTTTTTATCTTTGTGGGGTGGGTTCTATTCTATGTGGAGTAAAATCTAATGTGTTAAATTGGATGACACAAATCTGTGGGGTAATTTTTATAAAGGAGATAAACTAAGCTACTACTCGGTCCTGTAATTTGCAATCTTTAAATGTGATAAAAGAGAAATAAATAAATAAATAAGTAAATAAATAAAGCAAAGATATACATGGATATAGATAATAGCACTATTTCCTTTTACAAGATTGAAGGGAATTATTAGTAGGGAAATGGGACAAAACCGGGAGACCCCATTGAGTGGAGAGGATGAAGTTAGGACACAAATCGTCCATTAATTTGATTCTATCAATTAAATCAGAAAACAATCCCTTCAAAGAAAGTAGCACTGATTGATATGATGATCTCCTCCTCCTAGACAACCTTAAACCCTTAATCCTCCCTCCTCCGTTCATCTTCATCACCCATTTTGATCTCTTCTTCATCTTCTTCATCTTCTTGTATCTGTACCTCATGATCATCATCTGCAATCCATTATTCATGCCATTTTCTTCAAAACCCATATTTAGAGGTCGAATTTGGATTTGATTGAAGTTGGGTTTTAGTTTTGAGATGTGCTGCATATATATACACACATATATGTGGATCATTTGGTTGCGGCTAGCTGCAATTTGATTCTTGGTTAACGTGGGTGGCGATATTTTTTTTTGATTGAGTGGAGTGAGGATGAGACACGCCGGAATAGAAAGATGAGAGATGGAAATTCCTTTAATTAATCCATTTGTTTTCTTCTTTTTAACACATATATGGTCTAGATCACCAATGCACTATTTATTATAATGTTTTATATGATGATATTAATTTTCGACAGCTAAGTATTTTTTTTTGGATTCTTATATATTCGAACGTGAAATTTGAGTTCATGATGAACAAATTTTCTTATATTTAATGAGATCGAAGTTATAAATGAGCTACTCCGCCAATGCTGGTATTATAAAAATGTAAATTTAGTATCGTTTATTGGTGTGAGATTAATCTCATTTAAGTAAGAAATCGGACGATGAGTATGAAATTAAATTAAATGAATAGTAGTATCATTTTCTCTTGCAAATGAAAACAAAATGGAGTTAGGTTGCATGGTCTCTAGCTAGTGATCAAATTAAAATAGTTAAACTCCATCAGAAGACAGATAATCATTGTCAGGATTAAACCAATTAACTTTGTGTGGATTGCCTGCATCTGCTTTGGTTTGGCATGCTCTTGTTCATTTCATACGAGACATGTGCAATGATTGATTCATTGAAGTCCATGTATGTTAATTAATGACAGGATAAGTACGAAATTAAGGGCGAATCAATTAATCATTTGGTCAAGGAATGGAATGTATTTGCCAGATAATTACATGATTAGTCAATGATCCGGTCAGCACTGTGAGCTGTGTTGCTCTAATTTTGCAATTTGTTTAATTAATTTGTGCAGCAAAAACAACACAAAATCACCAAATCATTTGCTTCATTTAATTAAATATTCCCTAGTTTTATTAGTATTCGTTTTAACTATTTTTTTAGATATCAGTGTAATCATTGTAGGCGGTTGAACACAATATCTAATGAATTATTCCAATCCTTAATTATTTAGAAAAATAGCTGAAAAAATCTCATTGGATAATAAATATTGGAAACATAATTTCATTAAAAAAAAGGAGTATTGAAAACGTAAAAAGAAGAAGAAATAATGATAAGTATTGAAAATATAAAAGGAAAGTAAAGATGAGTATCACTTTGCTATAATTAAATAGTGCAATTAATCTCATAGGGAGTAAAATAGGACAATTAAATAACCTAAAAGATTTCAGCTAAAATGAACAACTAATAAAATTTGAAGGGAGTATTATTATCGTGGGTTCATTAAGAATGTATTATGTAGCCCATCATTGAGCTGAGCTATATTCTTTCGAAACTTTCAGGCCCGGCCCAGTCCATTGGCCCATTCGTTTCAAACTTATCAATACCGCTAGGCGCTAGCTCAGGGCTAGGGCTGCTCATTCGGGTTTTCCGAATTTCCGAATTCCGAAATTCAGGAATTCGGGTTTTCCGAAATTTCAATTTTCAATCCCATTCCAAACCAAACTAATTTTCTTCCGAACCCGAATTTCCGAATTCATAATTTCGGAAATTTCGGAATACCCGAATTTTCCGAAATTATCACCTTTCACGCAACTCCTTCTTTTTCCTCCAACCCACTGTTCATCTTCTTCCTCCAACCAAATCTGCAACAAACAATTAATTAAACCCCTTTACAAACTAGCAATTAATTACCCCATAACCAAACCAGCAATTAATTAAATAAACCCAACCCAGTAGCAACTAGCAAGCATCTTCTTCCAGCATCTTATTCCTCCAGCAACCAATTAATTAAATAAACCCAACCCAGTAGCAACTAGCAAGCATCTTCTTCCTCCAACAACCAAGAACAGTAGACAGTAGCAACGGAGCACGGCGACGGCAGCACAGTAGAGCAACGGCAGCAGCAGCACAGCACCTCTGGAGCAGCAACGGGTCGGGCCTAGCAACGGCGGCGCTGTGTTTGATCGGGAGGATGCTAGGTTATTTGGGCTTAGACTAAAACGAGGAGGAGAAAGAGTGAATGAGTGAATTTGAAATCGAAAGAGGAGGAGAATGTTAGGTTATTTGGGCTTAGACTAAAACGACGTAGTTTTAGGCTTAACCTAAAACGACGTCGTATTAGGCTTGAAAAATTCGGGTATTTCGGGTACCCGAATTTTTCAAAACTCATCCCATTCCGTCCCGAATTAAATTTCGGGTATCTAATTCCGAATTCCGAATTTCCGAATTCCGAATTTCTGAATTCCGAAATTGAAAATTTCGGGTCGAAAAATTCGGAAATTCGGGATTCGGAAGTTTTGGGCAGCCCTACTCAAGGCCATCAGTCACTATTTCTTTTGTTTTTCTGTTTTTTTAAAAAATAGAAGAAGTAAATTAGGAGATTCGAACTCGAGCTTCAAGTTTATCGGCCACTGCTGACTAGCAACCAACCTATAATGATCTTCAGTTTCTTTTGTTTATCAATTGTCTTTTCCATCCGGGTGAAAAAACTAATTTCATTTGTCGGGTTTTGAAATGACAATCGCAATGTGATTTGAGTCATTCATTTGATTCGAATTCGAAACTTAAATTATATATGACGTGAAATTGGTGGCGGTAGAGTAAAAAATTGTCCCATTACTCGTCCCTATCATGACATGGACATTTTGGAAGGGTCAACTGTGCCATGGCTGCCTGGTAGGCAACAATTTTTTTTTTTTTTTTGGGGGGCATATTTGGTTAGAGATTTGTCATATTCTGATTTTGGAAGATGCCCGATCAACTCAACATTTCCCCAATCATTGATATTTGTCATCAGAAATGGAAAATGTTGATTACATAAGCGAACAATCAATATCAACCAAAAAATGACATTAGATTTTGCAATGAAATTGTGCCAAGTGGATACAAGAATAGAAATAAGTACTAAAAGTGTTTTTTTCTTTTATCCTTTTTAATGTTTTTTACTTCAATCTTTTATACTATCAATTGAGTTTTTTTCTTCTTTTTTCCTTTCAGTTACGTCAAAATCTTAGAAAGCTATCAGAAATCAATCTACGTATTGGAATGCTCGAGTTCTTAGGTGAATAGTTTACTGATTTAATTGGATTTAAATGCGAATTTAATAAAATATAAATTATTAATTATAAAAAATACAAAAAAAGAGTAAAAACTCTCAAATTGAATCGGTTCAATTGACCCATTTGATTGATTTTCTTCGATTCAACTACCTCTTATAAAAAAATGTCGAATCAAACCGACAAGATACTCGGCCCTCAATTTACCAATGACGAGTGTACAACAATTACGTTCAAGCAACATTAACAAGCAAAAAATACTTTGGATTATAGAGGTTTTGTATTACGTGGGCATCCAAAATGTTAAGACAACAACATCAACAAGTTAAAAAAGGATTTATCTATTTTTAATCCATATCTTATATTCGCATTTAAATAATAATAAAAATTATATTAAAAGAATTATTTTTTTAACGTTTTATCAAATACTCGAATAAAATTGTGCAAAGTTTACTTAGTTAAATGAAGCTTACATTAAGGAGTGCAATGGCATGAATCACACAACACAAGGGAGTTAAACAAATGGCTGCAGCCAAAGAGCATAGGTATACTGAAAACTAAAAGTCCAACTAACGAGGTGCAAAGTGTCCGTGAAGTGAATGAAGTAAAAGAAGATGGAGAAATCAAAGTGTAAATGGGCAATGGAATCGAATCGAAGCCTGGAAATTTGCAAATGTTAAAGTAGATATCACGATTCCCAAATGACTTTCTCGTTCTCTCTTCTTTAGCATTTCTATTTTCTCCTACTTTGACTTTTTGACTCAACCTTCTTAATTTCCCAAATCCAATAAAATTGGGAATCAAAATTCAAAACCCAACTTTGAAATTTCCCTTGTTCAATGTTGCAATGCCGTATTGAATTATCAAATAATTATTAGTCAGGTCTGTGGGCGAGGAGGGATGAGCTAACAAGATCACTTTTGACCTCTAAACTAAAATAAATCATGAACAAGTTACTCGCATTCATCTCATCTTGCTATTCCTTCTACACTAACATGTTTTGTTCTAGAAACAGAGGAATGATTCCAAGAAAGCTATCTAAATTACAGTCTTTAATCACTTTGATTTTAGAGAAATAAAGTGAAATTCTCATATGATTAACAGAGATGAAGAAGAGTATAACATAATTAAAGTACTAATTTATACATAATAATCTTAACTAATTTTACTGCAAACACAATCATCAATCATCAAGAGTACAACAAATTATAAAAAAAAGAAACAAAAAATAATACTATACTTTAAACGGACAGAGCGGAAGGACGTAGTACTCTGCTTTTCACCTGCTTTCCTCCTTCTACCAGAAGAATGAAGAAGAAACAGAGGAATTGCGATTGTGGTTATTGTTATTATGGTTGAGGAGGCGTCGGAACCTTCTTCGCCCGCGAGAATAGAAGGCGGAGCGGAGACTAGACCACACCAGCCGTCTTATTTTCTTAGCAGACCTAAATTTGAACCAAATCAGTTTCTTGACTCTCACCAGAGATCTCTTTATCCGTTCAACTAAGCTTCTTTTCCGGCAGAACTGGTAGCTCCTGAGAAACAGCTGCCTCTTCTCCATCATCGAGAAGCTGTGCTCCGATGAGGGTCCAAGGAGAGAATCGTAATTTCCATAATAAGTTCCCCTGAAGCTTGGAGTAGGACCCACATGGGCAAAGTTGCGATTTAGGACCAGAGCCATTGGTAGAAGCAGTGATGAAGAAGATGAAAGAAAGAATTGACGAAAATGGAGCTTATAAAGAAGTTGGGGTTGCTTGGAGTTGGCAGCGGAAGCGCCGCCGCGGAAGTAGAGAGGGAAATCGATCTAAATTCCAAACGGAGAAGAGCAAAAGGTTTTATTGATGTTATTTTTGGGTTAGGGCGTACCAACGTGAACTTTTTCTATACAAAGGAATCGATTCAACAATATTTTACTTAAAAGTTTAGAGCGTAAAATCAATTTCTTTCTATATAGTTTTTTTTTCATGTGAGTTTAGTAAGTTTTACTTATTTTATATTTCGTGTAAAATAAACTGTGACTTTTATATGTTATTTTATATTTTAATCACTTCTTAATTAACTCTTGGTCAAATAACACTCAAAAGTTGTGCGATTTGTTGGTTCAAAAGCTATTTAGCTTGACTGCTTGGATGCATGATTTGGTTTGGTGGGTACTGATCGCCAAATGACATTAAAAAGAAAGGTTTTGAAGAGAAACATTCAAAGTTCAAGAATTGTCGCAGGTTGTAAGAAAGAAGAAGCTCATCATCTCTTACTCTCTTAAATAAGAACTACAGTAACCGTAATTATAATGTCGTATAACCATAAAAATTCACGTGTGAATCCTACACTTATAACATCCATACTATTGAATAAATTTAGTATTTAATTAATGATCAACATTTGATTTAAAACGTCGTCGTTACGTCACTTCTCTCCCATTATCAAAAACTAGTATAACCAACCAAACTCTTCAAATTGCTGCTCTCTGCCCAAGCAAATAAAGAAACACAACCTATTCGGTGACGTGTTCTGTGACGTACTCATGATCGAATATAACTCAGTTGAAAAACGTCAGAGGAATGGTTTACATTATCATTCAATCAATTGTGATTATCAAGGAAGCTTGCATTAATCATGTAATTAATGTTAGTCGCGCAAGTCGCGTGACAAACACACAACAATTAGCTAATCCTACAAGCTTAGAATGACTAATTGAAGTGCCTTCTACACCAAGAAATTCCATGACCTGGATGGATATGATCTTAATCTTAGGCCAAAATATATATATATATATTCATGATAAATGAATAAAAAAAAGGTCTGATTTCTCATAATCGAGGAAGCTAAACGACATCAAGAATAATACAAATAGGAGACCGAACTAATCCCACCAAAACAATGCAAATCAATTAACAAATGAAAGAACTAACAAAAAGGTTAATGGTGGCGGCTACATGCATCTTACCATTCAAAGGTAAAAATCAGCCAACACCAAGGTGGATAACTTCAGCTAATCAGTTTCCGTCTAGATTCATGAATACCGTTACGAACAACTTAACACATAAATTTTCAGGTTGGCTGCAAGAACTACTAAAAAATGTCACCACCTTCGTAGAAAATCCGCGTAGAAAATCAAAAATTTAGAAGCAACATCCACATTATTACTTGGATTTAACACAACCACACTGCTTTGACAAGGCAACATCTCATTTATGTGACAGCAGTAAGACAGCAAGGATAACAGTGACGATGGGGTGCTAGGAACATAACTATATGCAAGCGCAATCCATGCATCGACGTCTGAAAAAGAAATAAAGGACCAAAACTGGAGAGTAATACATGACAGTAGCCGCTTAACAAACCAACTCCACTAGTTTCTTCCTAGTTGAACCATTCTTGTTTTTAGTTCTCCACAAACATGTTCAAATCGTGAGAATGCAATGCAAATAAAACTAAGAGCTCAGTACTGTGGATACAAAGCAGTAGGCAACTGGATGGATGGAGAACCCTTGAAGCACGTGGGAAAGTAACAAAAGTTTGGAAACTGAATTTCATGCTGTAACCTTAATATATAATGACTAAAAAATTTGATATCTACAAAGCAAACAACAATGGTATACGTGATAACCATGAATAAACCAGCACGTAAAACATCAGTGGTGAAAATCCTTAAATCAGAGGGGGAGCACCTGACTTTGAGATGCTCCTGAGTAAATTTCCATCAATGTCAGCACACGGTTATATGCACACAATGCTTCCCTGAATTATAAACATCTTAGATGATCCTCACAATTCGTTTCATGAATGGCACTCTTCTTACCTATCTGCCGCAGCTTCTCCATTACTATAACCGTTGTCCAGTTTCACTAGCAGCAGGTACTTTTGTAGGGTAACCTGACAAGTCCATGTCAATAAGTGACATGTCATATGGAACAGCAACAGAAGAAGTGTCTAGTAGCAGTGAAGATTTCATTGCATCAGGATGTGCAGAATTAGTCCCGGAGGTCACTTGATTGGGTGTGCTTTGACCAGAAGAGGAGTTGCTCGAGAGCTGGATCTCATCCAACTTGTTTCCAAACACGTTCTTGTTTTTTCTCGCAGCATCCATCTCTTGTCCAGTTGGCACAAAGGTACGAGAACGATACTTTCTTGTTCCCTCGTCACCTTCATTATGGTTGTAGAGCACATAATCATGATATGTTGGGGCAAACTGCAAGAAGTATAGATGATAATAGACACAGGTCAACTAACGGAAAATGAGGGGGAGAGTCATCTCTAAGAATCCACTTGGCAGAGAGAACAGCTTTTGCTAACTGTACCTGATGAACAGTGTCATGGTAGAAGTCATTCAACTTCAACGCGTGTGTGACGCTAGCTGTTAAACCTCGTGACCCAACAATACTTGCACCAGCATACTCTTTGTATGGAAATGCATATAAATGACCAACAGCAGCTACAAGCATCTCAACACATATAAGAAAATCTTGAAACTGAGCAGCTTCCTCGGCATTCTTTATAAATCCAGACCTTGCAGCAAGAAAAACGAGAACTCCCTAAAAGGAAAAAGTAAACGCAAAATTAAACATAATGTGGAAGTCAAACTCTTGACTGTCTTGGTCTTATTTTCCAGATGCAGGCTAAAACATGTGACAGAAATACTAAGAGGCATTACAGGTACAAAATGATGATTTCAATATTACAACTCACAAAAAGTCATATAACTGCATCTTCCACCGTATCTCACTTCATTTCACTAATGAGTTCAAGTTTCAGACTTTAGTTATCCCCAATCTTAGCAACTGTGAAAAATGGACCTTGACATTAATTTCTGGAAATATAATACTACGAAGAATATAGACAAGAAAAAGAAAGAAAAAGGGTTGGATAGATGGGTGAAGCTCTTCATCAAAGGTATAGGTTTGGCCAGAAAAGAATGCAAATAATTAGCAGCACACTAGACAAAAAGAGGATAAGCTAGTAAAATGCGGAACCCATAACCTTTTCATCATGAGAATTTCAGTGTTAAACACCAGATAGTGGACTACCAGCACAAACTTAACATAATTTTCCTACAAGAAGAGAATACACTTTAAAGATTCTCTGAATCTAGACACATAATAATTACTGTACTTCATCAACTCTTAAAAAATGAGCATATAATCTGGAAACTAAGAACATTGAGTACACAAATGACATATTGATAAAACAATTACTCAAGTCTCATAATAATAACAAACCAAGCATGAGATTTTACCTGCCAGTAAGTTAAGAATACAACAGACTTAATAAGAATGAACTTTGGAACTGGATTGAAGGGCTGAAGCAGATCTTTGCATGCCATGTAGAACAAAACCAAAGCGTACAGGGCCATTGTGTATGAGATTGTATAGATAATGGTAAGATATAGGTATGATTGTCTTGGGTTGAAATTTCCATCCTCATATTTCCCTTTTGCATAAAGTACAAGTGTCACAGCAACTAAGATTGGCTTCAGAATTACAAACTGTAAACAGCCTTGCTTGCACCTCCGAATAAAGCGCCTACATATGATCAAACTCAAACTCAAACTCAAACTCTATCAGGAATTTAAAAGAGGTTGTTACATGAATTGCTGATTGTTTGTTACATATTTCTGAGAGGAGTACATATATAAATTTCTGTGCACCAAAGCCATTAAAAATGAGAACCTTACCCATCCAGTGGCATGGGAGGGAAGCAACAAGTCATCAGACACCATGATGGCTTCATAACACGGCCACTTAAACTTAACACAACTGCACCAGGACCACCAACCCACGCCAGGCACAAGGACAAGAAATTATAGATGACCCAAGCTTCATAGCTGAAATAGTTAGCATAAAAAATTGCAGTTAGGACATGTGAACTATTTGCTGATTAGAGGGAATTAGGGTACTGGTGATTGACTTGCAAATCCACGTCCCAAAGAGGGGGACAATACTGCAAAAATTTATAATGCATAAGCTTTGGGAATACAGAGAATCATGAGCTTCAGAAAACTAAAAAGCATGAAGTTTCTAATAGTCAACAAAGCATGACAGATATTTTTGTTTTCTCTACTGGTTGGAAAAGGATCCAGAAGGAAATGAAGATAACCGACATTGGATGTCATCGAATGACACCACACTATCTGTTAAAAGAACTCAGGACACACTACATTTGGATCACACAATTTCTAACAAAAACCTAATGCCAGCCCTAGCTTCACGATACTGACGTCTACTTATGATCTATGAATCTGGATTCATGGACATGCACCATTAGCGAGCAAGAAAATGCTATACTAAATTTCATGAACAACTATAGAATCACCGGGCTTACTGTAGCATGAAAGGTCTTAACTTAGGATTGCAAGAACTTCAGTCATGAAGAGATAGCTGATATCTCTACTCACGTCTACAAAACTATAAAATAAATCTAAATGCGGGTATACTTACACTTCTCGTAGGGAATTGAAATAGATTGAACTCTGAGGCAAGACTAGGGACAAGAAAGACATCAATGCATAGACCTGCCCTCAACAGATAAGAAGACGAAAAAATAAAAAAAATAGAAAATGGTTAATTTGGTTGTTAAAACGAAATAGTAATAAACTAACATTAAGAACTGACAATAAATGTCATTGAAAAATAGGGGTAAGTGAGAATAAAGAACACACCGGGACCATACAGATGATGCGGACAATGTATCTCTGATACGTAGGTTCAGTGTAATTCAACAGGTGCCTGTAGATGTGGAAAATGGCCAATGCAAAAGCACCAATGGTGCATATGAACGCAATGATGCTAAAGTAAATTGGCACCAATTCCGCCATGGCTGGACAACTATTCCAGCCTGCAATGCAACAAACTTAAACAAAAAAAAGGACCAATAAGTTTACAATACAAGTGGATACTATTAGAAAACATAAGAATGAGAAAATGTGATAGAATATAAACCTGGGAAGAAACGTGGAAGTAAAGGGGCGAGAGTATCAGGGTATTCTTGAAAACGGTCGGTTGAAGAATTGGGTGCGAGAGTAGAAGTGAAAGTGAAGGAGGAGAAGTAATTTTACTAATCTTAAACCCTAAACTCACCTCACCTCATCCCTGCCAGCAAAAACGAGAACTTGATTATAAGAGGAGACCCAATTGTGGTAAAAAATTGAAATCCAGAGGAAGTAGTGCGGCTTAACCTTACGCCTCAAATACAGCAAATTACTAGTAGTTGAGATCAACCCATAAGCGAAAGTTTTGATCTTTTTGAATGAAAAAGAATTATCATGAACAGAAAAGGAAGGAAAAGAAACTTACGGGTGTAACGGAGTAGAGATCTGGAGTTGGGGAGATTGGAGAAGAAAATGGCAGTAAACCTAATTCATAAACCAGTGAACAGGTTGATGATGGTGATAAACTGAGAAGGGAAAGAATCAAAATAAGAGCTTTCCTTTACTGTTACTCCTAATCTTTTGTTCTTTGTTTTGCGCTGTATTTTTTAAAATTTATTCATGTTATGCAAAGCTGTCTCTTCTTCTTTCCTGCCTGTCTTTCTGTGTATGTCACCACTACTGTTGGAAGAAAAAGAAAAATCCAGAAGAAAAAAACGGTTTTTAGCATTTAATTTTTTTAATTTTTTTTGTTGAGAATATGATTAAGTTCAATAATAATTATGATAATTGATACTGTAATTGATAACAAGTTAGTTATTTCGATAAATGTAGAAAATCAATCAATGTATAAAATGAAGTGTCACATCCTTTTATTCACATAAAATGAAATATAAAATGAGTTGAGAGTTAAAGACAAAAGAAATTAGATTATCCTTTTATATAAAGAGCAGTGCTATACGTACAAATAAAGTCTACAAAATTTTCATATTAATGATTAATGAGCATTGAATTCACTTATAAGTAAAAAAAAAGAAATCATAAATAGTTACTATGATATATTCCCTCAATTTAAAATTAATTGATGTTTTAGGTTATGACATGAGAATTAATGAATGCAATAATTATTTTAAAAAACAGCCAAAAAGAGCCTAAGACCCAATTTTGTGTCTAACTCCCAAGAGGGTACGAGAGTATAAAAAGAGTATAAAGTAGGGACAAGAAAGTAAAAAACATAAAATTAAGTATTAAAAAACGCTAAACCTTAGTTAATTTGAAATAAAAATTTAAACCCAAAATATTAGTTAATTAAGGGAAAAGGGAGTATGTTACTATTAAGTAACTTTTTTTTACTTGTCGAAAAAGGAAACAAACTTCTTATGAGATTATAAGATGTTGGATTCCTGGAGCTTGAAACTATGCACTCCTGGGTTAAATCTTTTCTTTATTATAATCTATTATAAATACAAAATCAAAGTTAATCTAAAGTTGACACGTCACATTTTAATAGTTAATATAAAATTAGCACATAACATTTGAAATTAATAATTATAATTTTAAAAAATATTAATTAGTTAATTTAATCAATCAATTAATTAATACAATTCATTAATTAAATGTTACTTTCATCATTATTCAATATTTATTTATTCATTTTCACATCTATGATATTAAATAAATTATTTTAATAAAATAAAATTAATATTAATAAACATTATTCATTTTAATTAACTAACAAATAAAATTAAATATATGATTACAGTAATATATAACAATTAGTAGATATCAATAAATGTGTATTTATTAACCGAGTTTATTCATCTTGCACTTAGACGATCTTCTTAGTCATTTAATCTTACTATTATTGTAATTTATTATTTTTTAATTGAAATTATATTACATACATATACTAACAAAAAAAATGACAATACACTAAAAAAATTAATATATTAAAAAAAATCTATAAACAAAATCAAGACCTTCTATTACATTATGATTTTTAATTATTATTTTTCAGCTTTTGATTATATTATATATAAAATTTTATAATATTTCTAAAAATGAAAACTTTGATTTTATTATGCCAATAGTCTATTTTAATTACATGAAGTTTTACACTTTTATTTTTTATAAATAAATAATAATATACCCACGTATTGCGCTAGTACGTCCCTATGTCACCACGCGAGAGGAGCATGGGGACATAGGAGACCAGTTTTATTATAATGAAAGAATTGATTAGTTATTGAGCTTTAATTTCTCATGCTTTTACTGTCTAAATTATTTATAAATTGAGTAGTAAAGCTATTGATTTTCATGGATTCTCCTTATTTTTGCAGAAATTAAATGGAAGAAAGTGACCTGTAGAGCACAAAAATCAGACATTCGGAGTGGCTTGGCTAAGCTCGTTCGCGATAGAGATAGACTGCAGCAAGAGACTTTGAGCCAAGTCTTTGAGCAGAAGCGCAAGGAAGTGAGTTGGCGATAGCAACAGTCAAACGAGATTTGAGGGATTTGGATGACAATCAACAAGAATCCTTAATTGGATCTCCCTCTTGAACAATATCTAATTTTTCTAAACAATTATCGTTATATTTTGGATCTTATCTTTTGAAAGAGGTAGAGTTAGAATAGGACGGGAGTGAAGCTTATTAGCGAGGGGAGACACACTTAGAATGGGCTCTTTCTCCCTCTCGTTTTGATAAGACTCAATATTTTGTGTTAAGAAGGTTGCAAATTTGAGTTATAATTTAATCATATGATATATTTTTTTCGTAAGCACTTAATTTCATCAAATTTTTAATTTAGGAAAAAATTATGTTGGAGTATACTATTTCTCGAAGGCCATTCTTAGCACTTGAAATATGGAGGGAATTTAATATTAATATAAGATAATATAATAAAGAATGCTCAATTGTTTTTCACATTATTTACTTAGGTAGACACTTACATCTGATTTTCACTATTTTTTTTTAATTTAGTAAAAAATTATATTAGAGTGGTACGTAAGAGTATATTATTTTTGGAAAGAGATATACTTATAGGCATCCTTGAAGGAAAATATAAAGAGTAAAAACATAGCATAATGAATAATTTTTTGGTATAAATAATTTAACTTATATGTTATTAAAGAATAGTGAAAATAGTTTTATAAATGCACTTATGAGAAAAAAAATAATGTTTATTAATGTAAGAAGAATTTGTATTTTTTAAACTTCTTATATATTTTTTTAAACATTGTCTATTTCTATTTTATAGAAGAATTATTTTCTTTTGTTCTAGAAATTCGCTATTGTTTTAGTCACAGAGATAAGAAACATGGTCTAAAAACTTTAAGGTTGCTAGCAATGGAAGTCATATTATAATAGGGATTTATTTAACAAATTAGATTTTGTTAAATTCAGCTTTCACAAGATTATAATTTATTTTGTCATCATTTGAAAAAAAAATTAATATAAATATTAGTATTATGAGACTTACATTATATATTTTATTATTATTGTAGTTTTTAAAATTTTATCTATTAAGTACATATAAATTATGGGTATAATGTTAGTTAACTAATTAGTAATTACCTATTCTATTTTATTTATACTAACTAATAGGTGATTAAGCATTTAAAGTGTTATTTTGATCAAGATCATTATGTATCTAATTACTATATTAAATATCAAATATTTTAAATTCGAATCGCAAAAGACCATGAGGAATATTTATACTAATATTTAGTGGTTCAATTTGAAAATAAAAAATTTACAAAATTTATGTGAGAGAGAATTTCATCACCGTTTAAATCATTCTTAACTCGAGTTTGCAATAATCGATCTTCAATATATTAAAAACTCAAGCTGAAAATAATTGACACTCAATGTAATGATTGGATACCAATCATCTTAACAATAAATATATATATATATATATATATATATATATATATATATATATATATATATATATATTATTGATAATCCTTGTGTATATAGTATTTTTTATTATTTACTACTAGTATAATGAAGAAAAGAAACGTAAAATATCCTCGGAGGGAGCAGAGCAAGGCAAGGCCAGTGAGGTGGAGGATTGGGTAACCATTCATTTTTGAAGAAGGGAAACCGTGCTCTACTTGAACCTGACCTGGCCTTATCACTATAAGGTATAAACACTCGCCGCCTGCTTTGCTCCCAAAAAAAAATCCCTCCTTTCTCTCCTCCTCCTTATCTCTTCCTCACTCTCTTGAGTGAGTGATATTTCCCCAAAAACCCACATACCAAAACCATGGCTTCTTCCTCTGTTCTTGGGGTTTCTTCCATCTTCCACACCCCATCTCTTGACCTTACAAGCAACAGTAATGGCAATAGTAGCAGCAACCCTAGTAGTGTTAGTAGCAGTAGAAGGATTCTTTCATCTTCTTCATGTTATTCTTATTCACATTCCTTATCCTCTCATAAAACCCATCACTTCAATTCCTTGGTAGCTAAAACCCAGCTTCCGTTCAAGCATGGCCTCGCTCTTACCAGGCTAGCTCCGCCTTCTGCTATCGCAACTCCTAACTCTATCCTCAGCGAAGAAGCCTTCAAAGGCTTTGGTGGTGGGCTTTCTGATTTCGAGGATGATGTGGACGACGCTGACTCCGCCGTGGACGAGTCTGAAACTGAAACAACTGCTTCTGATGAGGACGAACTTGCCATTTCCAAACTGGGTTTGCCTCAGCGCCTCGTCCAGAACCTCCAGACAAGGGGAATTACTCACCTTTTTCCTATTCAAGTAATTCCCGCTCCCTCTCTCCGGTGTTTAAAATTCGTTTTCATTATTGTTACCTGTGTTAACTTAGCACCAACTTATTTGGCGTTGCTAAATTCTTCTAGCTCTTTATTTGTAATCCTAGCGTTTTGGTTGACTTCTATTTTGTGGATTTTTCATCATGCTTCATTCGCTGCTCTGTTCCTCTTCATGGTCTTCCGTTTGGGCATTGTAACATTTATACTTTCATTTGTTTTAGGACATATGTTTGTGGCTTTGCTTGCTATAATTTTGAGGTGGTTTAATTTCACCATTGTGCATAAAAGTTGTTACTTTTTCAATTTTCAAGGAGGCAAAATTCTCATTTTATGCGTATTTGTTCACCAATTATTTAGAGAGCTGTTTTGATTCCGGCACTGGAAGGCAGAGATCTTATTGCTCGTGCAAAGACTGGGACTGGGAAGACATTAGCATTTGGGATTCCAATAATTAAGCGCCTTACTGAAGATGTTGAGCACAAAGACGCACAAAGGTACTCATTATGCCATGCCTAGTGTTTAATTGCCCTTCAATTCTGTTTGATTAGCTCATTCATTTCTTTGCTTCATGACAGGCGAACTGGCAGGGTTCCAAGAGCTTTAGTTCTAGCACCTACTCGGGAGTTAGCTAAGCAAGTAGAGAAGGAGATTAAGGATTCTGCACCCTATCTGAGTACTGTTTGTGTTTATGGAGGGGTTTCTTATGCTACACAGCAAAATGCACTTACTCGGGGGGTTGATGTTGTGGTTGGAACTCCTGGTCGACTCATCGACCTGATAAAAGGTGGTACCCTTAAACTGGGAGAGGTTGAATTTTTGGTCCTCGATGAAGCTGATCAGATGCTTTCCTTTGGATTTGAGGAGGATGTGGAAGTAATTCTGGAAAACCTTCCTCCAAAGCGGCAGAACATGCTCTTCTCTGCAACCATGCCCATATGGGTGAAAAAATTGGCTAGGAAATATTTGGACAACCCTTTGCAGATTGATCTGGTAAAATCTCTTTGCCGCCACATGCTTGTTTACTTATTAGTTTGCACTTTAAGGGGGCATCTTAGAATATAAACGACGTGTTCTATTCTTCACTTTCTTTCCACAAGTCTGTTTAGGTTAAACGTTTGGTCAATGTATGATGCTATACTGATTTTTATTCCACTGGTTGGCTGAACATACTATAATTGCATAAAGTATAGCTTATAGACGTGACAAAAAATGATATATCAGAATTATATGTTGACAGAGGTCTAGAAATGTACATCTCATTTACAGAGATATTTCGTGCATATATTGTGATCTTAGAGAAAAAGAATAAAGAAGAATACTTTCTTTTTTCAGACTACGTAAGATATGTAGTAGTCTAGTCGCATTTGCATTGCTATTGGGTATCATTTCTTGTTGTATGACCAACATATCTTGCAGTATCTATTGCTTTCATTATAGTGCTTTTAGTTTTCTACTATTTGTTGAGATGACATAAGCTTGAAACCATGCATATCCTACCTCAGTTAAATTTTGCCTTAGAGTAGCATCTAGGCTTAAAAATGTCCTTTCTTTGTTTGCAGGTTGGTGATCAAGAGGAAAAGTTGGCAGAAGGTATCAAACTTTACGCCCTATCAGCGACTGCAAGTTCAAAGAAGACCATTCTTAGTGATCTTGTAACGGTATGGATTAGAAATTTCTGTAATTGAAATATATTTGTGTCAGCTAACTAATCTTCCTTTTCTTATGAGATTTTCATGACACTGAAAGGGTGTTTTTTATTTATATTTATTTCCTGGAAAAATTTGCTTTGATCTTCCTTGTTCATCTTTTGTTCCCTATACTGCTTTGATATGCTAATACCATTAGGGGTCAAAATCATTTTCGCTGAGATTGGAAAGTATGCTCATATAAGAATGATTACTGATTACTGAACTTTCCTGTGTGATGCATTTTTAAAATTTTTTTTAATTGTTTTCTGAGTATTATTTTTTTGTCTAGTTGAACAGTTGCTGTTGAAGTTGCTAAGTTTTCTATTCTCTTCAGGTTTACGCTAAGGGTGGAAAGACTATTGTGTTTACTCAGACTAAACGAGATGCTGATGAAGTTTCTCTGGCATTAACCGCTAGTATAGCTTCTGAGGCATTGCATGGAGATATCTCTCAGCATCAGAGGGAGAGAACTTTGAATGGTTTTCGGCAAGGAAAATTCACAGTGCTTGTTGCTACTGATGTTGCATCTCGTGGCCTTGATATACCAAATGTTGATTTGGTAAGGTCATGAAAATGTTGTTACAATCCTCAAATTTGAATTTTTCCCTTTGTAGAGTTGGGCATTAGTATCATCTATTTATTTCTGTAAAGTAGAAGTAAATGATGTTATTACCAGAATTGATATTGGAGGTTCATTTCTCTATCTAATGGTTGTAGTAGTATTAGGTGTTTCGTTACCTTCAGAGCATCAGCAATTTGAGTCAGTTGTGTCCATACTATTAGGCTGAATCATGCATTTGCAAATATGGAGTGCTTAGTATAATATCTTGGTCATATCATATTGAATCCATCTGCATCTTTTATGACGTAACGTGTCTTGTTTTTGTTATCTTGCCACTTTATTGTGATTGGAATTTACCATATATGTTGTCACTGTTCAAAATGTATTCTTTTGTGTTTCACAAACTGAGAGACTTTCTGTTACACATTTTTCTCCAGATAATCCACTATGAACTTCCCAACGACCCCGAAACCTTTGTGCATCGCTCTGGACGAACTGGACGCGCAGGAAAGGAAGGTTCTGCTATTTTGATGTTCACTAACAATCAGAGGAGAACAATCAGATCCCTTGAACGTGATGTCGGATGTAAGTTTGAGTTTGTCAGTCCACCAGCCATTGAAGAGGTTTTGGAGTCATCGGCTGAGCAGGTGGTTGCCACTTTAAATGGAGTTCATCCTGAGTCTATAGAGTTCTTTTCTGCTACTGCCAAGCAATTGATTGAAGAAAAAGGAGCAAATGCACTTGCTGCTGCATTAGCACAATTGAGTGGATTTTCCCGGCCACCTTCCTCACGGTCTCTCCTTAGTCATGAGCAGGTACCAACTAACTACTATTTTTTGTGGTTTCTACCTTTTCATCGTATAGTATTGAATAATGTTCCCTGCAAGAATTGCTTTCTTTTATCTATTTCGATAGATTTCTCTGATTAGACAGTGATCATGCCAACTTGCTTATGTTTAATGATCTGAAGGGAGGAAATGCTTAAAAAGCTGTTATTTGCAAACGGTAGTGGGATTGGGGTGGGCTTTGGCATTTCTAAATATGGAGCAATTGCATTCAGTCAAATTACTTGAATCTTATGAACTCTTGTGAGATTAACTTGATAGGTCATGACTTTTGAGGTTAGCTTTGCATGTAGTATTGGCTAGAGTATATCTTTTGTTCCTTGTTAATCTCTGTAAGTTCTTTATTTGAATTCATTTTGCAGTATGCTTGTTCTCTTGTAGAAAATATTGTGGTTGCTCCGGGAATCTATCCAACTGTCGTGTGGGATTTTTACAGCTGTCATTTGTACTCCGTTCTTTAGTTAGATTTCTGTTGTTGGTTTATTAGAATTCCCATCTGACATGCACAAAGTTATTTTATTTGAAGTACTATCATCTATAAACCCTTGTTGAACTTGACCATTGTATTGCAGGGGAAGGTAACATTGCAGTTGACACGAGATCCAACATTTTCCAGGGGATTCCTGTCTGCTAGATCTGTTACTGGGTTTCTTTCTGATGTTTATACTTCAGCAGCTGATGAAGTAGGGAAGATACATATAATTGCAGATGATAGGGTATGGTTCTGGAAATTTTACAAAAAAAATCAGTCAACTTTTTCCATCATTTTTTTGGGACGGAAAGTAATTTATGTGCTTTCTTTCAGATTCAAGGAGCAGTTTTTGATCTTCCAGAGGAGATTGCGAAAGAATTATTAAATAAGCAATTACCACCTGGAAACACAATCTCCAAAATCACTAAGGTATCCACTTTGTTCTGTTATTTTTTATCCAAAAAATTGTAATCATTACAGTTGCCTGCTCTGAATTATTAAATAAGGAGGATTCTAACATGTGTGCTGATTTTTGGTTGCAGTTGCCTGCTCTGCAAGACGATGGGCCCTCGAGTGATTTCTACGGCAGGTTCTCTAGCAGGGATAGATCTTCAAGAGGAGGAGAAGGTTCAAGGGGGCAGAGAGGTGGTCGACCTTCTCGTGGTTGGGGCAGTGGGGGAAGTGGTCGCGACTCCAATGACAGTGGAGGCCGAAGATCTGAGAATAGCTGGTCTCGAAGCCCAAGAAGCGGTGGGGATGATTGGTTAACGGGAGGTAGAAGACCAAGCAGGCCATCATCCCGGGGAGGAAGAAGCAGTGGTGATGATTGGTTGATAGGTGGTAGATCAAGCAGGCCGGCATCCCGAGACAGGTATTCTTCCATCTCATTCTAGGTCTTGGGTTCATAAAGACCGATTTCTTCATGCTTCTCTATCAAAACATCTCACCTCTTTCTACATTGAAATTGACAAATCAATCATTGGTTTCTGATAACAGGGACTTCGGAGGCTCATGCTTCAACTGCGGACAGTCTGGACACAGAGCATCAGAGTGCCCTAGCAAGGAAGGCTATTAGGTGCGTTGACCTTCTGCGTAGGGATTCTTTTTGGCACGATGAAGAAGGCGGATGCTGCTGCTGCTGGTGATTTCACTGCGGATTACCATTTTAGAATGTTGTTTTGCAGCCATAAGCCTTTTATTCTCAGGAAGAAATGGGCGGATTACCATTTTAGAATGTAGTGTGAGTTACTAAACAGATGATTTGCCACTGATCTGGAGCTTAATTAGAGACACTTAATGTAAAATTTACAGGCAGTGAATGTGATGTGGTTGATAATTCAATTCTGCTGAGCTTTCACGTTTAAAATGAACTTAAGTATCAAATGATGAACATACAAAAAAAAAAACAACTTACGATCTTTTATCGATCCAACAAGAGGCCGAAAAATATCTGCTCCTACTACTTATCAAAGAGAATGTTGATTACATTTCGAAACAGCTGACTTCTCTTGTTGCTGATAACCTCCTTCACAGCATTCTCATCTGCAACAAAACCCATATCCTTCATTCTCTGCAGAAACTCCTTAGCTTCCTCCACCTTTTGCTCCCTAGCAAACGCCTCAAACACAGCAGTGTAGGTACCGGCATTGGGTCTAATCCCTTTCCCCATCATCTCCATCAAATACTTCTTGGCATCTCCTAATCTCCCATCACCAGCAAGTCCCTTGACGAGTACAGAATAGGTGTACGCATTGGGCGCAATCCCACAAGACAGCATGCGCAGAAACACCGTCAGCGCCGCCTTCGACTGCCCGCCGGCGGTGGCGTAGGCTTCAATGACGGCGGTGTGCGCCACCACATCCGGCATTTGGCCTTTGTCTTTGATTTGAGCGAAGAGTTCCAACGCCTCGTGGGTTAATCCGTCTTTAGACAAAGCGTCGAACATCTTGACGGCACTGTTGGTGAGACCTTCCGATCGCATCTTATGGAAGATTTCTTGCAAGTTTTTGGGATCCTCCGGTTCCTCTGAAATGGGTTTTTTGTTAAAAGGGTCGTAGGGCGGAGGGAGCTGTTTCTGAGGACGGTCAACGCCGGAGTTTGACTTGATGTTGTCGTCGTCATCTTCGGAATCAGAGTCAGGTAGAGAGAAGTTAACTTTTGTGTTGATCTTCTTGCTTTCCTTCTCGCCGGAGCCGGAGGGTTCGGAGCAGAAGAATCTGCGGAGAGACTGAACCGGAGCTGGTGACGGTCCGGCGTTAGAAGGAAGAAGGCGAGGCAAGCCACGGTTGTTGTAACAGGAGAGGATGGCACGCCGGAGAACTAGCCTGGCCATGGAGAAGAGGGGAGTACTGCTTTATCTGTAAGTTTTGGCAATCGTAGCTCAGTTTATTGCTTATTTTCCCAATTGGAAGATTCTAGGTTTCAATTATTAAAATCGCCTTAATTTTGGTGGAATTTTTAGGGGAAAATGTTTTCTTTTTTATTAGCAACTAAAAGCACAAAAATAAATATTTATACTCTAATAGAGAAAATCATGCCGGGAAAGGAGAGTCGTTTCTTTTTAGACCGATTTTATTTGAATAAAAGTAGTTAAAATAACAGAGAGCACCGGTAGAGATTGAAAAATGAAATGGGAAGAATCAGATGGAGATGCTGCATGGAACTCCTTCTTTATCCCGAGAGCCTATAGAGTGAGGCTTCATCAGCTCATAAGGCATGATCTCCACTCCATATCTATTCCAGAACTTCTTGTCCGGTACTTGGTTCTTTTTCCTTTTATCGATCATCTTTCGTAGTTCGGACAAGTTGGTCTGAAACTTTTCAAAAGCTTTCATGATATCAGAATCCTGTTTCCAAGCCGGGTCTACCATTTGCCCGACAACACAGCGAATGTGAGTAGCACTGACGCTGCTTGAATTTGAGTAGGAAACATTTTTAAGAGCATCTCTTCAGGGCTTTCCATGAACAATTCCCAGTCCTCACTCGTCTCATCATCTGGCATGTCGCACCTAGCGATTGTCGGCCTATTCAGGAAAGGCTCCAAAATCGAATTGTCCGAAGTTGACTGCAGAATGGTGACCTACGGCTACCCATATAATAGTTGTGATGATTCCGGTAAGGTCCTCCAGTGTTTCTAGCTTAGGCCACCCTTCCTTTTTGTCAGGATTCCCTCTCTTTAATTTCCTTCAACCAATCTTGGAGCTCGTTGTCCGATCCAACGTCATCTTTCTCTTTATGGTAGTGGTTGACATAGGCGCTAACCCAATCTTTGATGTTGTTCCACAGGTCTAGACCGTCGGTAGCTTAAGGGTAATCTTCCATCGCTAGGTCTAGGCTAGGCTCCCCATTCTCGTTTTTAACTTCAACAGCCATTCCTCTGTGAGTCAACAGATTTCAAAACCACACCTCTTAATTACTAGTACTTGGATAATACTTCTCAATAGTATTTAATGATCAATTAATTACCGGTGAATTAGGTCCTGGGGCAATCCCTCGCGGTCAAATCGCCATTCGTCTTTATAGATGTGAGAGCTCCACAAGAGAGAGTAGCTGTTAAGGGAGAATCCCACCTCAAATAAGCCACCTTCATTGACTAAATACTTGTCGTGCTCGTGCATTGATCTCCATTGTGTAACGAAAATGAGGGAGTAAGAGTCTGTAGATCGGATGCATGATGCTGAGTTGGCGATTGGCAGCTATGTGCTCTCAGCTTGGAAGACAGCACAAGTAAATTTGTAGTTTATGAGTTGAAACACTTATATGGTTTTGGTTTTTGGTTTTGCAGGTAGGTAGGTGCGTACTAGTGACTGATAAGTTGGTGGTTACAAGAATCATGCGCCAAGACGTGAAGTTTGGCGAGCCTCCAAAGCCAAAGGGTTGTGGAAGGTCCATGTTCGGTATCGGTCGTGGAATGTCCATTTGGGGTATACACTCTTTTCTACCGATTTTAGGGCGAGTGAGTTCGATAGTCAGTGGCTGCAATGTACTATATGGGTTTAGGAAGAACAACGTCCGAGATCCATACAATGTGGTGCCTGGGAGTTTTCTTACGTCCTCCACCAGAGGTAAGAGCGAATCAAGGTAATCCAAGATGAACAACTTCTTTGCTTCCACGGCCTGTAAGCTAGCAGCAATTGGTTATAATTAATAGTCCATTTTTGAAACAATTATATAAGCATGTTTATATTACCTCTTCTGCTGTTATCCCTTTGATTTGCTGCCCAATCAATTGTTTGGTGATGTTTGATTCTTGTGGGCCGTAAGTATCATCAAGTTTACTCATTAGTGGCCACTCCTGCAAATGTTTGATTTTGTTTTGTAAGCTATCGGTTCTTCTTGTCAAAATGCAGATTGATATATAGGTGTACATATTTCACCAATTTCTCTCCATCTATAATTGTTTAAAAATTATTTCTCTCGGATCCTTATTAGCCACATCGAACTCGAGCTGGACTTGACTAGTCGATGCAGGTTGCGCCTTGGTCAATGCATGTCAGGCTCAGACACCTCACCGACAGGCCCGCCCATTGCCCATGTCTAGTTCTTAAGAGTTCAAATTTTATAAAAAAAATCTTCTTTTTGCTCTGAAAAATGATTCACATAAAATTAAATTGTATAATTTTTTCATACTAACTACTCCCTCTGTCCGCCAATACTTGACGCCCGCCCACCAATCTCGATTATTAAGGGAAGTGGAACCCGCGTCTGTCTCAGCCAGTGAGTGGTAGCGTTTTGTCTGTGGGCCAGTGCCTACGTGTGCAAGCGATGCATCATTTTTTCCTTTTTTTTAATCGAACCCCACTCCCTCGTGCATAATGCCTCCTTCTTCTCTCCTCTGTTCACCCAAATTTGAGCTTAACCCTAACCCTAACCCGGGCAAATTTCGCTCTGAAATAATATGAAAGTCTTGGATCGTTCAAAATTTTTCAAATTCCCAAAATTGATAGACTTTGGCCCGCTCAAGAATTCGCATAAATTACGCTACATTAAGTATCGCGTTTTAATTCCATTTTCCCTCTCATCTTTCAGAATCCACAAAACTCCATTCTTCAAGCTCTGCCCAATCTATCCGTTATGGATTCCTCTCAGCTCGACCTCAATGCAGAGCCTTTCACCCCACCCCCCTCTCCTTTGGCAGAACAGCCGGGGTCCCCTCCAATAAATTCTCCTGGCCTCGAGGATTTTGATTTGTCAGGTTCTGTGTTCGTCCAACCCCAGGAACTGGCAATTGTGCCTGTCAATGAATCTGAACCAGCGGTGGAGATTCCAGATTTAAATGAAGCACCTAGACGAGGTAATTAATCGTACCCGATATTTGGTGTCTTTGTCGTTTACTTTCTGGGCACAAGCATACTGTTCACAATTGTCTTCTTCATTTGGCTTAGAGCCTAGGCATGAATTGACAGCACCTGAATGTTGCGCAGTCTATGAAATGCTCCTAGCCAATAGCGTCAATGGCGTGCTCAAAAGATTTACGACAAGGGAGGCAACTACCGTATTTGGAGTAGGGATCCGGACAGTCCAAAGATTATGGAAACGGGCACAGGAATCAGACAATAAAAATTATTCTAATCATAGGCCCATAAACTGTGGCCGAAAGAGAATTGATCTTGATTTGGAAAGAATACGGAGTATTTCTTTGAGACAGAGGATAACCCTGCGATCTCTGGCATTTGCTCTCGGCGTGTCAAAGTCATTCCTGCACGCAAAGATGAAGGAGGGTGTGATCAGGCGACATTTCAATGCCATTAAACCCTCGCTTACACCAGAGAATCACACCACCAGAATCAACTACTGCTTATCAGGTATGGATCCCGCATTATTACCACATAACCCAACATTCAACCGGATGGACAATACCGTGCACATCGATGAGAAGTGGTTCTACTTGACCAAAAAATCACAGACTTATTATCTCATGCACGATGAGCCTGAACCAGTAGGGACATCGAAAGGCTCTCACTTTATTCCTAAGCTTATGTTTTTAGCAGTTGCAGCTAGGCTAATGTTTGACTGTATTGACATTTGTGTATTTGATGGAAAGATTGGGATTTTTCCATTAGTTCAATCTGTTGCTGCAGTTAGATTAGGTCAGAATAGGCCTCGTGGTACAGTCGAGATAAAACCAATTGCTAACATAACCAGGTCTGTTATTAAGGAGTTTCTTATTGGTAAAGTGTTACCGACCATTGCAGAGAAATGGCCTAGGCAGAGAAGTAGACATCAGATTTTAATTCAACAGGACAATGCAAAGACCCATATTCACACTGATGATATTGAATTCTTATCTACAGCTGACCAATTGGGACTGAATGTGTCTCTGATTTTTCAACCCCCCAATTCCCTAGATTTAAACATGTTGGACCTTGGATTTTTTAGAGCAATTCAATCATTGCAGGCTAAAGAATGTGCAAAGTCCATCGTTGAATTGATTGCGGTTGTTGAGCATGCTTACCAAGAATTTCCAATCAACAAGAGCAATCAGATATTTCTAACTTTACAATCTTGTATGATTGAGGTTATGAAATGTGATGGCTCCGACAACTATAAGATTCCTCACTTGAAGAAAGAGCAACTTGAGTGTAATGGTATCTTACCAGCAACCTTGCAATGCAGTCCAGAGGTTTATCGCCATGCCCTCAGTCTTGTCTCTCCAGATCCGTTGCCCCAGGTGATTGTCTAAACTGTACTTCAATTATGTTGTGCTTTTGAAATAATAGATTGCTTGGTTATTTTACACTGATCTGTGTATTCATGGCTTGGAAGAAGTGGAATGAAGGACTATACATATCCCCTGTTTTTGGTTTGCATATCCCATGATTCTGTTGTTCTGTTTTTAACTTGTGGTTATGCATAGTTTGACAAATATTTGTAAGCTGATTAACTGTGGGAATGCCGTGTTTTTTGTTTGCATGTCCCCTAATTCAGCAAACTCTTTTGTAAAGTTGTGGTTATGTTAAATAAGTAAATGAGGATGTAGCCTTTTTGTTTCCAATAATTGTGAGAATGCCCTGTTTCTAGTTTCCATTACTTGTGGGAAATGCCCTATTTTTTGGTTTACAATACTTGTGGGAAATGCCCTGTTTTTTTGTAATCCATTAGATGAAGGAAATGACATATTTTTGGTAAACTGATTAATTGTGGGAAATGCCCTATTTTTATGTAATCCATTAGATGAAGGAAATGACATGTTTTTGGTAAACTGATTCATTGTGGGAAATGCCCTATTTTTTGTAAAGCATTACTTGTGGGAAATTCCCTATTTTTTGGTTGTGTTTTTTGTAAACTGGTATGCAATATTTGTTCAATCCCCGTATGTAATTGTTGAATGTTAACAAATATAGAGAAGGCTTAATCTTACATTACAATTGAAGTGTACAAACACATCAAACAGTTGAGTCTACAAACACAACAACAAAGAGTTTTGACACATGGATAAACTTAGTGTACTAATCTCCTTTTTGAAACACATATGGCTAAACTTGGATTACAAACACAGATGGGTAAAAGTATATTACAGGATGAAGGGAAGGCGTTATGGATAGACTGATAAGGTTAAGACCCACCCCTTTAATTTCAGGGAAGTTAAATGCATTTTTAATTGCCTCAACTTCTCATCCGATATGAAACGACATGAATCCCAAAACTCCAATAATGCCAAATTTAAATGCCTTGATAACGCGCTTGTCGAGGGCACGATCAAACAAATAATTACAACTTATCACATGCAACAAAATAGATTGAAGACAGTGGCAAGAGGATCGATCCACAGAGATTGGTGAAGACTTACACTAGACAAGGCCAGATTATAAAGTAAAACAATAAAAGAAACAAAACAGAATTCAAGGTCTTGAATGTATTCGGGGGATAAAGGCACAAAAAGTAACAATCAGGGGGGGGGGGGGGGGGGGGGGGGGGGGGGGGGGGGGGGGGGTTTACTTGACCAAACGAGTTGGTCAAGAGAGATTTGGAGCTAACAAGTTTATCTAAGAAAGCAGGTTCGGGGTCCCGAATGTCACGTTCGGGGTCCCGAATGTAAAAATATAACAAATCAGTGAACAAATTCAGAATTAATAAAACAGAAAGTGAAACAGGTGCAGAAGTATCAACGCAGGCGTGAAATAGAACAAGAGTGAAATAAGCACGAATAATCAGTTGGAGAAAGGGTTCTCGGCAAAGGCATTCTGGGTTGCATTCGGGACCAGATCGTCATCAGCTCAAGGGTATTCCATTCGAGATGTCATAGAAATGACATGGGGACCAGATTCCTCGGATATCCCCTTCTTTTCTCTTAAGAGAAACTACCCCCCGTTTCCACATATGAGGTAGTCTTGACAGTTTGCCATCCCTCCAGGCACGAATGCGGGAGGGCCATACTCAAACTGCCCATGAAGCTAAGAAAAGACAGATCTAGAGCTAAAGTCCCTCAGTTTGTCAGGCTCGTGACCCAGCCCTAATCAACTACCCAACCTATCTATTCAAGACCACTTTGACACAGTCAAGACTAAACAGATGCCTACTTACTCATGCAATTTTCCTTCCGTATTCATCACATAAATGGCAGCCTTTACACAAGATAATTATCAGTTGATCAAGCCTCAAATTAAATCATGCAAAGATATAATTAAACCGATGAATAGTTGAATATAGCATCAAGAATATTTTAAGCACATTAAGGCCTCGAATCTGCCCCTGCAACCCTTGAATCAGCCTTGCCAAGAACTAGGAATTTAGCTACTCATGCTTAAAGATAAATAAATAACAATTAAAGAAAGCATAACAAGTAAATAAATAGATGAAGGGAAGAAAACTTGTTACTAAAATCCGTTTGAAGCCCGACGGCAAGGTTGAAGATGAGCTAACAAGAACTAGAGAGATAAACTAGAGAGAAGTCTAAGAAAACTAAAACTACATGATCATGGATAAGCCAAGATATCCTAAACTCTTCCTATCATCCTCTATTTAAACTAGAAAATACAATCACCAAATATCTTCTGCCCAACTAAGGAACAAAATGCATTTAAAGAAAGCCTATTAATATGGATCTATGCTCCCTAAAGCAAAAAGCTGAAAAAGCTGAAAAAGCTGAAAGCTGATTTTCTTGGTCTTGACCAGCTTTGGCAGATCTGGAATGGGCTCAAGGCCTGCAATGGTCAGAGGGGTAGGTATTTTGTGATCAGTGCAGACTGTCGGAACAGTGTCAGAGGAGGCACATGGAAGGTCTGGGAAGAGGACACGTGGAAATGCCATTCTTCGCCCTTCGGGGTCCCGAATCCATTCGGGACCTTGAACGCGATTCTGGACTCGGGACCTCGACTGTGGTCTTGAAGCTCGAAAACGCCCAAAATGCTCCAAAAATGCATGTTTTTGCATAAACTCCCATTTTAGGCCTAAATCTGCAAAAGTAATGAAAACAAGGGTAAATTAGCAGAATCATGCCTTAAATGGGTGAGAAAATGGAGGGAAAATCATGCATAAAAACATGCTATCATGCCTCAAAATTCCTTCAATCCCAAAACTCCAATAATGACAAATTTAAATGTAATTGTTATGCAATGCTCCTGCTTCTAATAAAATATAGTTGTTTATGGATTTTAATTTGCCATTGTTTTTTCGTTATGGATTATGCAAACAAGAAACAAACAACAACACGCATAGAATGAACATATATACGTAAATATATTCCAGAAATATATGCAGAACAGGCCTAACCTTCCATATTTACAAAAATCCAGAAATATTTGCTGAACAGGCCTAACCTTCCAAAATTTACAGAAACCCAGAAACAACCAAAACCAAAAACCCAATTTTTTTTTCGCAATGATGAAAATTTAGAAATAACCAAAACCTAGAATACCAATTCGCAGTGTCAGCGTCAAATCACAATTATTCTCTTCATCATAGTCCACAGACGGTAAACAATTCAAATCGAGACCTTTCGCTCCATTCGTAGCCGTATTCAACGTGGGACTTGCATAAATGGTTGGAGGTTTATTTAGATCATAATCGAAATGGGGCTTCTCAAACTTCTCAGTTAGAATCTTAAGGATGAAATCCTTGACTCTAGACATGAGTTGTTGTTCATGTTCGACAGTCAACCCAACAATAGCATTATCCATTGCCCCAGCCAAACCAGTTTCCTCCACGTGCTTCACCGACTGACCAACGATATCTGGGACGATATCTCCTCAATTTCCTGAGGTGGCAAAAGATTCCTCAATGAACATTTGCCCAAACGCATCAAACTGGACACAACTATCGGGATCATAATCAACGCAAGAACAGGGGATATGGATATCGTTGAATTCTACAATTTCATCGTAGATATCTGGTTGAGAATCTTCAAAATAAACTCCCTCCATTACTGCCTCCATCGATCATTTTTTAATTTCAAGGAAAACTAAAATGAAATCAACTGAAGAGAGAGAAGAAGAAGATGGAAGGATTGAGGGTCTGCGGCTTTCTGCAACCCTATTTTGAACTTTCCCAAATTTTGAAATCAGGCCCAAACTTTTGTACAGAGCTCATTTGCCATTTACTCACTTGCCCCCGTATGACACGCATTGTAGCCCGTGTACGAGATGTCATTCAAGGGCCAATTTTGGAAAGAAAAAAATAATAAGTCACAGTCTATCCAAGGGCGTCAGTTATTAGCGGAAATGGTTTTGGGGCTAAAACGTCAAGTATTGGCGGACGGAGGGAGTAATGAGTTAAAGAATTAAAGAGGAGAAACACACGTACCTGTGACCCAACAAGAGTTTGTCTAGCAAATTCTTCATTAGACAGCCTGGAAAATCTGTCTCCTAAATATTAATAATTAAAAAGAAAAAAAATCAATTGATAATAAGGTAATAATAGTAAGGGGATTTCAAAAAATTAAAAAAAAAGGTAAAAGTAAGGGTATTTATATACAATAATTAGGCAATAGTAGAGAAAAAAACAATTCAACACATCAAGTGTCGTACTCTTTCATTTATAAGGTAAAGCAATGAGCAGTGAAGGCATATGAATTTTCCACTAAATAATAATGCTAGTAATTATTTTACTTATAAAATTATAATAAAAAATGTGTCAAGATACGATTAAGGTTTATCCCTTCTTAATTAGGTTATATTATTATTTTTACTTAACTGAATAATTATCAAGTGAATGTGAGGATGACGCGTGTATTTTTAGTATAAAAATTAATAAAAATGTTAGTATCTCTAGCATTCCGTATCAATACATGATAGTACTTTGCATTAGTTTAGTTTCCTGAAAGGTGATTGCCTGTCGATAGCATAAAAAATAGCTGTAAAATGAATGTGAAAATGGGCAGAAAGGTTACAACTTATCACTGTCCACAAGGACTTGTAGATCATGGTAAGAGGATAGTCCTCTGAGACCTCTAGGATTTTGTAGTTCTGATTTGACTTCCTCGTCACTAGAAATGGTTGATTGTTTCTGCAACTAAAACAAATAAAACAGAAATTAAATAATAAAATAATCTTGGGCAAGATTGAGTCTTGGCCAAGATCGAAAATCTAGTAATGTGAATTCAAAGGGTAGAAAACTCCTAGTAAGGGTGATTCCGTGAGCACTTATTCTTATACTTCGATCATCTATTCAAGGGTGTTAATCTCTCCTTTCATAACACTGCTATAGATTGGGAGGTACTGATGCGATCATGGCCCCCTTCGAATTAGAACAACTTGACACCTTGCCGAGAGGATCGATCACGGGCAGCCGAGCCTTGCAAATGCGCATAAATCATGCCCAAGGTCGAGGATCGAGTGCTAAATATTCGCAATCCCTAGGCCTAGACATGCGGAACTCCCAAGATGGTCAAGAAAGCCACGAAGTAGAGGCGCGTCTAGCCCTAACAAGTCACCCGGCCACGCACACTCATCCCAAGGCCTTGACAACAAATGCTCCATCTATGCAAGTCAGAATTGCGTCGTCTATTCTCCACTAGAATATGGACAAACAAATGGCCTCCGATTTATGAGAAACGAAGCTTGATGGAAACTTCAAGATGTTATCTTTCGTTTGGGACAACTTTCAGGCCAATCCGACGGGTTGATCAAAAGTTATGCTCATCGACATTCTGGCGCGCAGTGCGAATGAGCCTGGAGCTAAGCGTAATCACACTAAGCTCTTAACGTGATTACGTTAGCTAACCGTAATCACGCTAAGCTCTTAGCGTGAATCACGCTACCTACGGGAATGAAATGGCATTTTTTGGTTCAAGCCTTAACGTGATCACGGTAAGACTTAACGTGATTCACGGTAAGGAAAAGTTGGCTAGCGTGATCACGTTTAGACCCTAACGTGAATCACGTTAGCTACTATTTTGGGACGAATTTTGGGCTTTTCAAGCCCAATTTGTGTACGAACTATAAATAGGTTTATTCTTTCTTTCTTAGAGGAGCTTAGACATTTGGTTGATGTCTGTAAAAGTGAGATTACTCCTTTCTCTTATCATCCTAAGCCTTGGCTCATCACTTTAATTCCTTGAGAGGGATCGCTTGAGTTTGAGATTACTCCTCCCGATCTCTCTCCGGGAAATCAAAGCTTGTAATTGTATTGATGATTTTGTTGAGTGAAATATATGTTTATTTGTTTGATCATCCATAGAAACGAGTCTCAATCTTGGCCCTCAGAGTATATCTTGATCAAGCAATCGTTGTGTGATTCTTCGCTTCCTCGCGTGTGCTCATCTCCGTCCCTTCCATCCATCTTATAATTCCCGGTAACTCTCATCTTTCCATCGCTCTTTTGTGTCTTTTTCTCCGCTGCATCTCCATGTCTTGTTATTTCCCTCTTTGTGGTCATGTCTGTGCTAGATGATTCGCTTGGCTAGATCCTCCATAAGCTCCATATGTTATCCGGCTTACTAACCCTAGGCCGTGATCGCATCAAGTGGTAGCGGAGCTTTTGGGCGCCTAACGAATTTTTTCTAGTTTTCGTCAAAGAGTTAGAACCTTTCTTCCTTGAAATCTTGAGTTTCTTGCGTCATTTTTGAAAACTATTTCAAGTGGGCAATCGTGTGATTGTGGTGATCATTTTTTCTAGGTCAAAAGATCAAAATTTTACGAAAATCATTTGGGTGTGTTCTTAAAGTTCATATTGTGTTCTTGATGTTCTTGGTATTTTGGATGTTTTGATCCAAAAAGTATTTTACAAGAGTTAATCCAAGTGTTTCCAATTAAAATATTTAAAAAAAATAAAAAAAAATAAAATAAAGAAAGAAAAAAAAGAGAAAAAGAAAAAAATAAAAGGAATTGGAACACTTGGCCGGCCAACATTCCTCCCAAGACCAAGACCTATCCCTTACATTAAATGCAACAAGCCAACTCACACCTAGTTTGACATTTTGACCTAAACCTTTCCTAACTAAAATCCATTTCTAACCAAACTAGCCCACTCTCCTTCAAGCCTAACCGTCTCCTTCTTTTCTACTTGTTCAGCTGTCCTCTTCATTTTATTTGAGTCTTAAACAAGTCTTAAACTCAAGTCCTAAACTCCTTACATCCTAAACTTGAGTTTTAAATATTTGGAGTCCTAAACTTAAGTTTCTTAAGTCCTAAACCCCAAGTCTTTTCTTTTAAATTCTGAAAATACTTCCTTGAGTCTTTTACTCATTCAAATCAAAATTTTCCAGCCCTTTTCCCTTCCAATGGAAACTTCAAATTTTTCCCCAAAATTGAAAATTTTGAATTTCCTTGGAATTCTGAAAAAAAATTTCCAGCTTTTCCTTGAGTCTTTGTAACCTTCTTGAGTCTTTTGTTGAGTATAATCTTTCCTACTCTTGTTCTAATCTCTTGAGCACTTGCGAAGGTAGTTGTTGACGAATTGCTTGATTCGAATCACAAGTATGTTTGCGGCAAGGAGTTGTGTGGTGAGCAAGCTTTGTGTGTGGATGTAGTGAGCGATTTGTGAGGCTATCTTTTGCGAGTGATTAAACACGAGTGTTAAACACGTGAGGGAGAGATTTATTTTCTAACCCTTGTGTTGATACCCGAATTTTGACGCCATTTTTACTTAATTTTAGCATTTCTGTCATTTATTTAATTTACCATCATTTTTACTTAATTTACAGTCATCTGTAGTTAGTTTACTATCGCTAGCATTTTTAGGGTTTTCCTCGCATTTTAGCAACATCGTTAGCTTCGTCAGCTTTCGAAAATCGCGCTTTTAATTTTTCGTCAAGTATTTTCGTCATTATTATCATTAGTATTTTTAGCCTTAAAACTCACATTTTTTACTATCCGGCAGTCGTTTGCGAGTCGTTTCTTCGTTTTAGGTCATCTCATGATTTTTAGGATTTTTAATATTTTAGCACATTTTTTTTAGTATTTTTATTTTTTTATTATTATTTACGGTCGAGCTTTTATTGGACCCGAGTAAGTTCGCTCGGACAACAGCTTGACTTCAAAATGTTTTCCATCAACTAGTTGCTAGATTTTTTTCTGCTCGCAATGGTCTACAGCGTTTCGCGCAATTTTCGGTGTAACGCTTTATTTTTTCCGTTCCCGCGTTCCGCGTCTTTGAACGAGGAAATAAACGCGTTAAACGGAAAATTTTCATGATTCACTGTAGACGGCTAAAACCGTCATATTTTTCTCTACGCGCCAGTACCTTCGGCTCAAAAAGTCAGTACGTTTGCCCGCGAGTCTCGGCTCGAGGCCATTTAAATGAGACTTAATGGCCCTTGATCTCAACCGTTGATCTGGTCAACCAAGGAAAGTCAACCAGATCAACGGTTGACAATTTAATGTGCATAATGCACATGCACAGTGGCGATCAGCACGCAGCGGAGCAGCCCACGCCCAAGCCAACTGCTCCCGTAGCTCCTGTCCCTCCGCCATCATCACGGCTAGCCCCGTAGCCTTGCCACCTCGACGTCCGGCCACCACGCGTAGCCCCCTCGTCCAAACGCCACTCGTTTGCGGCCTATAAAACCCACCCTGTTCCTTCGCGCAAAAGGTCCAAAATCTTGCACACAAAAAGCTCTACTCCCTCTCCATTTTCTGGACCAATTCACGCACCCTCAAGCCTCACTCCCGTTCGTTCGTCCGTTGGCAGCAGCAACGATCACGGTAAGCTTCTCTCTCTCTTACAGTTTCTCTCTTTAATTGTTGTTCTTGACTTCGATGACCATTTAACTGCTCAAACGTGTTCTAATTGCCTGAGTTTCAACCTAATTTCACTCTACTAGCATTCGTTTGAACTACCGTAGCTTAGTTTAATTATTTCGCTAATTAACGTAAAAATGCATCATTCCTTTTTCCTCCAAAATCCTGCTGTTATTGTTTTTGTTTTCTTGCTGTAATCATTTGTTTGTGCTGCTGGGAGGGAGACCTTCCTTTTAGGTCAAAAACCAGGCGAATTGGTCGCCTGGTTTTGTTGTATGAGTCGCCGGCAGTAGCGCCGACGACGTGTGAAGCAAGAACAACCATGCTGTTCTTGCGAGGGAGAAGATGATGGGGACGGGCCAAGCCCGTCCCTCTTGGAAAAAAGGCTGATGGGCCTTGGCTTAAGCCAAGCCCATCTTGCCTTTAATTGTGTCATGGGCTAGGATTCATTCCTAGCCCAATTTGATTTAAGTCATGCATGCGGGCCCGGCCCAAATAATTTTCGTCAAGCATTCGAGTCATTTTTTTTACGTTATTTTATCTAATGCTCGTATGTAATGTTACGTTAATTCGTATGCCATATTTAATTAATCATTATTTACTTGTTTAAATTTAAATACTCGTTTATTATTTCGCTTTGCTTAAATATTTATATACCATGATTAAATATTTATGCACGAAATTAAATAGTCGTATACCATGCTTTAAATGCTTATACATGATTTAAATGCTCACATGCGTCATTTCCGTGTTCATATGTTTTCGTATGCTCGTTCTTGCGACAACTTGTTATTTAATTATTTTATATCCGAATTGCTTCTTTCTTATCGCAATATTTATTCTCACAATATTTAATTTCAGTTATTTAAATTACCGCCTATATGGTCGGTCGCATTTTAATTCTCGTAAATATCAACTGTTTTAATTTTTCGCAAACTGCTGGAAATCCTTCCGCAAATTATCAACTGTTTAATTTTCTGCACTTTAATTCTGCAATTTACTTTTAGCAATTTAAATTCAATACCGCCTACATGGTCGGTCGTACTTATCAACTGTTTACTTTTCCGCACTTTAATTATGCAATTTACTTTCAGCAATTTAAATTCAATACCGCCTACATGGTCGGTCGCACTTATCAACTGTTTACTTTTCCGCACTTTAATTCTGCAATTTACTTTCAGCAATTTAAATTCAATACCGCCTACATGGTCGGTCGCACTTATCAACTGTTTACTTTTTCGCACTTTAAATTTCAGCAATTTACTTTCAGCAATTTAAATTCAATACCGCCTACATGGTCGGTCGCACTTATCAACTGCTTAATTTTCCGCACTTTAAATTCCAGCAATTTACTTTCAGCAATTTAAATTCAATACCGCCTACATGGTCGGTCGCATTTTAATTTTCGTAAACATTCAACTGCTTTAATTTTTCGCACACTGCTGGAAATCCTTCCGCAAATTATCAACTGTTTACTTTTCCGCACTTTACTTTTCCGCACTTTAAATTTCAGCAATTTACTTTCAGCAATTTAAATTCAATACCGCCTACATGGTCGGTAGCAATATCAACTGTTTATTTTCCGCAAATATCCAACTGTTTATTCCCTGCATTATCAACCTGTTTTATTTTCTGCAAATCATTAAACTTTTTTTCTTCCCTGTAAATCGCCAATAGCATTTAATTTTTCTGCACTTATCAAAACAACATTTCATTTTCGTATGCGTAAAATTCATCATTTTTCGCATGCAATCAACCTAGCACTTAAATTCTCGTATGCGTAAAATCCATCATTTTTCGCATGCAATCAACCTAGCATTTAAATTCTCGTATGCGTAAAATCAATCATTTTTCGCATGCAAATCAAAATAGCATTTCATTTTCGTATGCGTAAAATCCATCATTTTTCGCATGCAATCAACCTAGCACTTAAATTCTCGTATGCGTAAAATCCATCATTTTTCGCATGCAAATCAAAACAGCATTTCATTTTCGTATGCGTAAAATCCATCATTTTTCGCATGCAATCAACCTAGCATTTAAATTCTCGTATGCGTAAAATCAATCATTTTTCGCATGCAAATCAAAACAGCATTTCATGGTCGTATGCGTAAAATCCTTCATTTTTCGCATGCAATCAACCTAGCATTTAAATTCTCGTATGCGTAAAATCAATCATTTTTCGCATGCAATCAACACAGCATTTAAATTCTCGTGTGCTTAAAATCAATCATTTTTCGCATGCAATCAACTCAGCATTTAAATCTCGTATGCGTAAAATCCATCATTTTTCGCATACAATCAACTGTCATCATTTTATCAAACTCAGCATCTCACTTTCGTATGCGTAGAATCCATCATTTTACGTGTGCAATCGACTGTCATTTAAATTTTCGCACTCATAGAATTGCCTAGTTATTTCTCAAGCCATCACTAACACTCTCGTTTTGTAGGTTAATTTCAAGCTTCGCTCGAAAGTACGCCTCACAAGTCCCTTTTATTTATTCGATGCTTTTCGCAAATATCAACTGCATGCATGATATATAGAACTACTAGAATTAAAATCAACCCACATGAACAACGTGTTTAAAGAGTTGCTTAAAATGCCATGTTCATATGATTTTAAATTCTCGCTTGTATTGACTGCATGTACATGGGGGCTTTCGATCCCACTTCAGTTTTTCACTTTAAAATCAATCATTTAAATTGGCACTCTGTTAGCAATCCATGTTAGGATCACGTAGTAATTAATCTAATCATGCATGGCCCGATGATGAAAAAAGAGGGCGCTCATTCAGTCTTACGGAAAATTCAGTCCCATCACGATCATAATAAAGACTAAAGTGACGATTCCTCTGAGGGCCCCCTTTTTCAAAACGTATTTCCCAAACACCTTTTTAAACACCTCTCTCATCAACCGGTAACCGTTTTCGGATGTGTCTCGGGTGCCTAACACGTTCCCGAGACCATAACACGACCCCGAACCTTTGTCTGGGGTCCAGACCCCTTTTTTGTGCCTTTAGTTTTTTACTTATTATATTTCCTATGCCATGACGATTAGGGTTCCCTAAGCCTAGCAACCAAATTAGGGTGGCGACTTCATTGCATGCTGCGAGGCGTCCATCTACGCTGAGCATTGTAAGGTCCCGAATTTCGTTGCACACTCGTGAATTAGCATTCCTCTGTTAATTTTCGTGGGGCGCGACAGTTTGGCGACTTCACTGGGGAAGCAGGGTCGGAGCCGGTTTTATCTTTTTAGAGAGGTGTTTATGTGTTTATTTATTTGCTTTGATCAATTGCTGGTCTGTTTATTTATTTGCTTTATCAATTGTCATATGCATTCCATAGCGCCCTACACCCAGGGGACAATTACCAAAATAGGAGGGTAGTAGTGACGCCCTAGGACACATGTCCTGGGTAGTGTTCACCAATCCCAACTCGGATGAACCCCTAAAGCCAGTCGAAAGGTTATACGATTTCGCAAGGAATCGGGCGACTGGACGACACTTTAGGGACCTTTTCATGGTATCATCCGGGAACCATTCAAGCCAGTTAGAGGTGTCGGAATCAGAGCCCCGGCACAGGCATCATGATTATACCTATTTGTCGTGGCATATTGACGTGATTTTTCTGTTATACGAACTGTAAATTTTCTGACACGTGCAGGTTACTTTGCATTTAAAATTTTATTTTTTGTCCCACAGGACCCGTTTTGCTCATTCAATATGTCGGCACCTACACTACTTTCACTTGATATTTTCGGGGAACAAAGTTTCAACGATCAGACACTACAAAGCCGAATTGCCGCCTTAGAGGCTGAGTTAGAGATGAAGAAAGGGGAGTTGGCTTCGATGGAGTACCTTTGGCAACAGGACTCTAACGTCCAGGAATGACACCTTCAGGGAAAGGCTCGGATATCGGCAAATCTTTTCTTTTTAGCTAGGACCCCTAATTTCATCTATCCTAGCCATTTTTGATGAATTTAGGAAGGTGGCGAGTTTACCACATTTTGTAAACGCTTTTTAATAAAGTCGTACTCTTTCGGATATTTATTAAATCGACTCATCTTTTCCATATCAACTATCCCTCCAATATAAACTCAAAAAAAAAAAAAAAAAAAAAAAAATTCCCCCCGGGGTAAAACACAATCATCTCACCGAAATTTCGAAAAATCAGAACAAGTATTCAAAACATCCGAGTATCACTCACTCATGGCCATGTCTTCCTAGTTTATCACAAAAACTCCAAAGATTGTCGCCTTTCCCCTCGGTTGAGTTTACCAGGCATCAGACATTACATCGTCAAGAGTATAGTATGAAAGAGATCTTCCTAGCATGACGGCATTGGTTGCCCCTGCTGATTTGGGTTTCGCCGTTAGCATCTCAGATTTGCTTCATATCGGGGGAATGTATAGAGGCTTCCTTCGTATCTTGTCAACCACTGGGATTCCTCGCCTCACCGACCTCCTTGAAAATATCAAATGAAAGTGTGGCCGGAAAACGAATGAGCAAATGTGGAGGCCTCGGGATTGCATATCACCTGTATATCCTCACTTGTATTTACTTTTTCTGTGTTTTTCCCTTTTTCAGGTTCACGATAGCTCCTCGAAAGCAAGCTACTCCGCACAGGCTCCCCCTAACTAGACTTCAAAAACGAAAAATGACTGAACTGGCCAAGACCGACGAAGCACTAATGGCTAGAATCGCAGAGTTAGAGGAGCAAGTTAAGATCACTACAGAAAGAGCCACTACGGCCGAAAAGGAAAGAGATGAAGTTGTCGCCGAAGTACCACCGGGTTTTGATCTCCCTCAAACAAAAGGACCTCACTCTTCGCTCACCGTCGCAGGACCTTCCGTACTCCCGCCACTTTCTGGTCCCCCGGGCCATTGGAGATGGAATAATCCTTTCACAGTACCCATCACTGCAAATCCTACAGCTAAGGCGGGTGAAGAGATCTCCCCATCGCTTCAGCACCTTTCAATCAACCCTGCCGTGGACCCCAGCAAGAGTCAGGCCCACCTAGAGGCTTTGTATCTCCCCCCTATTCCTCCAAGCACAATTCCCGGACCTGTGGGAACTCAGCTCCTCACTTTCAACCCAGCACATCCTCAGTTCTCGTCAGAACCTACGCTACCCTTCGGTTCTAACCCCATTAGGGCCAAGGAACCGAAAAGTGACAGACTGAATCTTCTCGAGGAAAGACTCAGAGCAATCGAAGGGGCCGATCCATTTGATCCCACTGGTCCCGCCGGTATGTGTATGGTCCCCGGGATCGTCATACCTCCGAAGTACAAGATCCCTGACTTCGAAAAGTATACTGGGGTAGAATGCCCAAAGACCCACCTCAGAGCATACTGCAATAAGATGGCCGAAATGATCCACAACGAGCCGTTGTTGATACATCTATTCCGAGAAAGCTTGACCAAGCACGCCCTAACTTGGTATATGGGTCTAGACAGCGCCAGGATCAGGACATGGAGAGACCTGTCCGATGCGTTCTACAGGCAATACAAATTCAACTTGGAAGTTGCACCAGACCGTTCTGATCTACAGGATCTAGAGAAGAGGACTGACGAATTGGTGAAGACTTATGCTCAGAGGTGGAGAGGGTTAGCATCTAGAATTTCTCCTCCGCTAAATGACAAAGAACTCTCGTCAATTTTCATAAACACTTTCAAGGCTCCCTACTACACCTATCTTATATCCAATCCATCAAATAACTTTTCCGACATAGTCACGGTGGCTGAGAGAGTTGAACAAGGAATTAAATCTGGGAGGATCACCGCTTCCACACCAGAAGAAACGCTTAAAGGAGCACCCATAATGAAGGAAGATGTCATCTTTGTCTCCTCGGGACCTAGCAACCGGCGACCTTCCCCCTCGCCTCCACCACATATCCCACAAAAGAACCAACACACCCATTGGAACAGGAAACCGCTACCACCTCTTCCCATTCCTTTAGAAGAAATTTACGAGCATCTCTTGGCAGCCGGGCAAATTGCGCCAATCCCGATTCAGCCTATACAACCTCCTTATCCGAAGTGGTACAACCCTATTGCTAGATGCATGTACCACGCTGGAGCTCAAGGCCACGCCATAGAAGACTGCTCTGCCCTTAGAGGAAAGGTTGATCGCTTGATCAAGAACAAATGCATCTCTTTCGAAGGTTCTAGCATGACCATCAACCCTATTCCAAATCATACTTTGGGTAGTGGAAGGATGATATAGGGCTCGACCATTTGCATGAAGAAGTCTGGGGGGGGGGGGGGGGGGGGGGCTCTGCGTAATTAGACCGCCGCCACGCTTCCTGATGTCTCTTTGTAATATGTGTGCATGTCTTGTTTATAGGGACTTGCGTTCCCCTTTGGTTTAAAAATAAATAAATATATTTAACCCCCTCTTCGAGCGTCTTGTACTATTCGCGTTTCAGGATGAATGTTGATTCAGTGGGTTTTGATAAACCCTATGTCTTTAGCGATAAAGAAAGTATCACCACAATTAAGAATAAGGCCGGGATTCCATGCAAATCGGTCCATTTAAGAGAAAGGGCGGAAAAGGAGATAGTCCCTCATCAGGAAAAGTCTTGGTGGCAAGCAATGAAGTTCAAAGGGACGTTGATCCAAAAGCACAAGGCTCAAACGCACACCATAGTCGAGCCTACGACTTTAAACAAGGGCGCTTCGTGGGAGGCAACCCACGTGTTCTTTTCAATTATTCTCTTTCGTTAATTTTAAATTCAACATCTTGGGGTACCTTTTCCCTATGAATTTATTATTTGACTGTCTCTTCATTTCAGGTGCAGCGAGACTTGTAAATATGGGGGCAAGCGAATGAAGTAACAACCGAAGGAAGGTGTTGAAAAATGTCAAAGCTCATTTTTCAAGGAAGTTGTCCTTCATGTTTACAATTTCCCCTTGTCGCAATTTACGTTTCTGAAAATTATGGTCTCGCAGTTTACATTTCCGTGGTTTTGCATTTCAGGTGCAACGAGACTTGTAAACTTGGGGGCAAGCAGGTGAAGCGACGACCAAAAGAAGGAGAAAAAAATGTCCGAGCTCATTTTTCAAGGAAGTTGTCCTTCATGTTTACAATTTCCCCTTGTCGCAATTTACGTTTCTGAAAATTATGGTCTCGCAGTTTACATTTCCGTGGTTTTGCATTTCAGGTGCAACAAGACTTGTAAACTTGGGGGCAAGCAGGTGAAGCGACGACCAAACGAAGGAGAAAAAAATGTCCGAGCTCATTTTTCAAGGAAGTTGTCCTTTTACATTTTTGCAATTTCCGTTTCCGCAATTTCTGTTTCCGTAATTTATATATTCGCAATTTACATTTTCACAATTTTTCCACTATTTACATTGATTGAAAGGGTGCGTGCGTCATGTTGGCTAAAATCCTTAGTGTTCGCAAAAAAATTGTCTTTATACATGTGCAACTTGGGCTAAAAAAAAAGAGAGGAGGGAGAGGATGAAAACAAAAATTTCACGTTTTGAATTTTTTTTTTTCAAGCATACTTTATCACGACATGGATGACTTGTGCGTTCATTAGAAATTATTTGAAACATACATGATTTTGTCTGTTAGCTCTTATATCCATGGCACGTCTAGACATAAGCAATCACAAAACATATCCCTGTGAGTATTTTGGGGCTTCACGCTTTGTTTCTTTCATGAGTGTAAGTGCCTGACTAGATACTAGTTGAATTCGCATAATATCCAGGGTACATGCGCCATTAGACATGGGATAGCTATAAAGTGACATGGGACTTTTACGATTTTCTCCACTTTTTTCGTTTCTTCCCTCTTTCCACTATATATGTCATCACTCCCCCCCAAACCGTCAATATCACTCATACCCCGGGAGCCAAAGAGCAGTTTCAGCTAAAATTGCCAGCCGGAAGCAAAAGCACGCCAAGTTCAAATTCACGATGAAGGAGACGGAAAAGGTCACCAAGAGATCGCTAAGGACTATCACCAAAGAAGCAGCAACGACGAAGGCCGAGGCCTCAAGACAGAAGGGGAAGAGATCAAGACAAATGCTGTGCTTGCTCTGCTCTGTTGCATTTTCAAATCAAATCAAAAAGGGGAGGGATATATATAAAAAAAAAAAAAAAAGAAAAAAAAAAAAAGAGGGGAAATGAGAAAAAAAAAGGAGAGACGGGAAAAAGAAGAAGAAGAGAGAAATGCTCAGAGACATTCGACGAATACAAAAAATCGAAGAGCCAAAGCAATCACAGCCCGGGGACAACTCAATTCGAGAAAATCTCGAAGAAAACTTTCCCCAGTGAACTCGAGTAGAAAGGCCCAAGGCCAACTCGAGAAATCTCAAAGCAGCCTTCCCCTAGTAAAGTCAAGCAAAAGAGGCCCAAGGCCAACTCAAGAAACCTCAAAGCAAGCATCCCTAGTGAGAACCCGAGAAGAGAAAGGGGCCCCAGGCCAACTCAAGTAGTAAGTCGCAAAATGAACAGCGACGACGCTCCCCAATGAAGACTCAAGAAAAGGGCCCCTGGCCAAAGGGAAAGCACCCCCAACAAGGATCCCAGAGCTCACGCACTCTGTCAAGCAAGCATCCCCAGCAAAAAGCGAAAAGACTCGCGCACCTCGCCCTCATCCTGGCCAATTAGCAAAGCATCACTCAGCAAAAGCCTTCCAACTCCTCAACAAAGCAATATTTCCCAAAACAAACTCCTTTCCGGACTTTTCATGTCCTTTCATTCTTTTCCGTAAAAGTCCCATCGATTATTAGAACGCCCATGCATGTGCATCTTCATTCGAAGTATATTCACTCGGATTGACATTGCGAACTGTAAATTATATATCATGTTAGTTGCATCTTTATGAGTGTAAAACACTTAGCCTTGTTCCAGAGCGTGAGTGCAAACACTAATATCAGGTGAGGATTGCTTACGGCTGCAAGTTGTGGGAAAGTCTTGTCCTTGAGGTCGTTATTTCTTGAACAAGACGTAGACGTTATCTAGACTTGAATCAATCATGTTCATATAATGAAAACTGAACGCACATTTTATCCAAAAAGAGAAAAAGGCTTGAATTTATTTTCTTAAACAAAGAAATCATTTTCATTCCAAACAAAAAAAACTTGGGGGCAAGCCGTGGGTTAAAGGTAGGAATATTTGATATTTCTCACAGGTCAATTGCTCTCTCCTTTTTCTATTTTGTTGCTACTTTGTATTTGCTTCCTTCCAATTTGCAGGACACAGATATGCTCCGGTGACTCCTCAACCATGGGTCTTCGATGACGACATCGTTGTAAAGCCCTCGCCTTGGATCGAACGTCGAATGAAGAACATCACCACTCCTCACCATGGGTCTTCGATGACGACATCGTTGTAAAGCCCTCGCCATCTTGGATTTTCATCAAAATCCAATCAGCATCGAATGGAGTACGTTACCACTCCCAAATCAGCTTCGTGCGGTGAATCTCGTTCCCTCACGGTCAACCACTCTCCATTTCAGTTCATACGGTAAGTTCAAGGTAAGACTTGCTTTCCCTTTTTACACCATCTGTTAAACGTTGTGAAGGGTCACGTCCCCACATCGTGTCATTTAAAAATGTGCTTGGTCACGTCCGCACATGTCGTCTGATAATGTTGTGTCTGGTCACGTCCGCACATGTTGTCTGTTAAGCGTTGTGAAGGGTCACGTCCCCGCATCGTGTTTTTAATGCTGTGTCCGGTCACGTCCGCACAGTCATCTGATAATGTTGTGTCTGGTCACGTCCGCACATATTGTCTGTTAAACGTTGTGAAGGGTCACGTCCCCACATCGTGTCATCTAAAAATGTGCTTGGTCACGTCCGCACATGTCGTCTGATAAGGTTGTGTCTGGTCACGTCCACGCATATTGTCTGTTAAGCGTTGAAGGGTCACGTCCCCACATCGCGTTTGTTAATATTGTGTCTGGTCACGTCCGCACATGTCATCTGTTAATGTTGTGTCAGGTCACGTCCCCACACCATATCTTGAAAATTCATAAACAGTCACCCCAAATATCAAATCAACATCAGGGCAAAGGTATGTTGTCGTCAATCAATATCCGAGCGAAGGTACGTTACAACTCTCATTTACATAATTCTATATTTCTGCATAATTATCACTCCTCCGTGAGCAACTACTTTTTTTCGTCTATCTAAAAATACTCCTCCTTGAGCGACTACTTTTCTGCATATCTGAATAACTCCTCCTTGAGTGACTACATTTTCAGCGCTAGCGTCCGGAGAGCGATAGCCTCGCCCAGACCTTCATCCGCATTGCCACGTCAACACTCGGAGAGCGATAGCCTCACACGGACATTCATTTACATTGCCACGTCAACATCCGGAGAGCGATAGCCTCGCACCGACATGCAACCTCATTTTTCATACCAGCATCAAGCAATGCGATAACTAGAATTTAAAGCATACCTCCTCCCAGAGTGACATCAAAGGCATACCTCCTCCCAGAGTGACATCAACCAACCATCTCCTCCCAGAGTGACATCCACGAACAACATCATCAATTTTGATCAACAACCTATCTCCTCCCAGAGCGACATCAAGCAACTACCTCCTCCCAGAGCGACCTCATCACTGTAAGTTTGAGGTAAGACCTGCCGTGTCGCCAAAATTCGGATATCTAGGGGCAACTGTCTTTACTGCTTATCAAATACTTCGATAAGACAGTAAAGAGGGGGCAACTGTTGATACCCGAATTTTGACGCCATTTTTACTTAATTTTAGCATTTTTGTCATTTATTTAATTTACCATCATTTTTACTTAATTTACAGTCATCTGTAGTTAGTTTACTATCGCTAGCATTTTTAGGGTTTTCCTCACATTTTAGCAACATCGTTAGCTTCGTCAGCTTTCGAAAATCGCGCTTTTAATTTTTCGTCAAGTATTTTCGTCATTATTATCATTAGTATTTTTAGCCTTAAAACTCACATTTTTTACTATCTGGCAGTCGTTTGCGAGTCGTTTCTTCGTTTTAGGTCATCTCATGATTTTTAGGATTTTTAATATTTTAGCACTTTTTTTTTAGTATTTTTATTTTTTTATTATTATTTACGGTCGAGCTTTTATTGGACCCGAGTAAGTTCGCTCGGACAACAGCTTGACTTCAAAATGTTTTCCATCAACTAGTTGCTAGATTTTTTTCTGCTCGCAATGGTCTACAGCGTTTCGCGCAATTTTCGGTGTAACGCTTTATTTTTTCCGTTCCCGCGTTCCGCGTCTTTGAACGAGGAAATAAACGCGTTAAACGGAAAATTTTCATGATTCACTGTAGACGGCTAAAACCGTCATATTTTTCTCTACGCGCCAGTACCTTCGGCTCAAAAAGTCAGTACGTTTGCCCGCGAGTCTCGGCTCGAGGCCATTTAAATGAGACTTAATGGCCCTTGATCTCAACCGTTGATCTGGTCAACCAAGGAAAGTCAACCAGATCAACGGTTGACAATTTAATGTGCATAATGCACATGCACAGTGGCGATCAGCACGCAGCGGAGCAGCCCACGCCCAAGCCAACTGCTCCCGTAGCTCCTGTCCCTCCGCCATCATCACGGCTAGCCCCGTAGCCTTGCCACCTCGACGTCCGGCCACCACGCGCAGCCCCCTCGGCCAAACGCCACGCGTTTGCGGCCTATAAAACCCACCCTGTTCCTTCGCGCAAACGGTCCGAAATCTTGCACACAAAAAGCTCTACTCCCTCTCCATTTTCTGGACCAATTCACGCACCCTCAAGCCTCACTCCCGTTCGTTCGTCCGTTGGCAGCAGCAACGATCACGGTAAGCTTCTCTCTCTCTTACGGTTTCTCTCTCTAATTGTTGTTCTTGACTTCGATGACCATTTAACTGCTCAAACGTGTTCTAATTGCCTGAGTTTCAACCTAATTTCACTCTACTAGCATTCGTTTGAACTACCGTAGCTTAGTTTAATTATTTCGCTAATTAACGTAAAAATGCATCATTCCTTTTTCCTCCAAAATCCTGCTGTTATTGTTTCTGTTTTCTTGCTGTAATCATTTGTTTGTGCTGCTGGGAGGGAGACCTTCCTTTTAGGTCAAAAACCAGGCGAATTGGTCGCCTGGTTTTGTTGTATGAGTCGCCGGCAGTAGCGCCGGCGACGTGTGAAGCAAGAACAGCCATGCTGTTCTTGCGAGGGAGAAGATGATGGGGACGGGCCAAGCCCGTCCCTCTTGGAAAAAAGGCTGATGGGCCTTGGCTTAAGCCAAGCCCATCTTGCCTTTAATTGTGTCATGGGCTAGGATTCATTCCTAGCCCAATTTGATTTAAGTCATGCATGCGGGCCCGGCCCAAATAATTTTCGTCAAGCATTCGAGTCATTTTTTTTACGTTATTTTATCTAATGCTCGTATGTAATGTTAAGTTAATTCGTATGCCATATTTAATTAATCATTATTTACTTGTTTAAATTTAAATACTCGTTTATTATTTCGCTTTGCTTAAATATTTATATACCATGATTAAATATTTATGCACGAAATTAAATAGTCGTATACCATGCTTTAAATGCTTATACATGATTTAAATGCTCACATGCGTCATTTCCGTGTTCATATGTTTTCGTATGCTCGTTCTTGCGACAACTTGTTATTTAATTATTTTATATCCGAATTGCTTCTTTCTTATCGCAATATTTATTCTCACAATATTTAATTTCAGTTATTTAAATTACCGCCTATATGGTCGGTCGCATTTTAATTCTCGTAAATATCAACTGTTTTAATTTTTCGCAAACTGCTGGAAATCCTTCCGCAAATTATCAACTGTTTAATTTTCTGCACTTTAATTCTGCAATTTACTTTTAGCAATTTAAATTCAATACCGCCTACATGGTCGGTCGTACTTATCAACTGTTTACTTTTCCGCACTTTAATTATGCAATTTACTTTCAGCAATTTAAATTCAATACCGCCTACATGGTCGGTCGCACTTATCAACTGTTTACTTTTCCGCACTTTAATTCTGCAATTTACTTTCAGCAATTTAAATTCAATACCGCCTACATGGTCGGTCGCACTTATCAACTGTTTACTTTTTCGCACTTTAAATTTCAGCAATTTACTTTCAGCAATTTAAATTCAATACCGCCTACATGGTCGGTCGCACTTATCAACTGCTTAATTTTCCGCACTTTAAATTCCAGCAATTTACTTTCAGCAATTTAAATTCAATACCGCCTACATGGTCGGTCGCATTTTAATTTTCGTAAACATTCAACTGCTTTAATTTTTCGCACACTGCTGGAAATCCTTCCGCAAATTATCAACTGTTTACTTTTCCGCACTTTACTTTTCCGCACTTTAAATTTCAGCAATTTACTTTCAGCAATTTAAATTCAATACCGCCTACATGGTCGGTAGCAATATCAACTGTTTATTTTCCGCAAATATCCAACTGTTTATTCCCTGCATTATCAACCTGTTTTATTTTCTGCAAATCATTAAACTTTTTTTCTTCCCTGTAAATCGCCAATAGCATTTAATTTTTCTGCACTTATCAAAACAACATTTCATTTTCGTATGCGTAAAATTCATCATTTTTCGCATGCAATCAACCTAGCACTTAAATTCTCGTATGCGTAAAATCCATCATTTTTCGCATGCAATCAACCTAGCATTTAAATTCTCGTATGCGTAAAATCAATCATTTTTCGCATGCAAATCAAAATAGCATTTCATTTTCGTATGCGTAAAATCCATCATTTTTCGCATGCAATCAACCTAGCACTTAAATTCTCGTATGCGTAAAATCCATCATTTTTCGCATGCAAATCAAAACAGCATTTCATTTTCGTATGCGTAAAATCCATCATTTTTCGCATGCAATCAACCTAGCATTTAAATTCTCGTATGCGTAAAATCAATCATTTTTCGCATGCAAATCAAAACAGCATTTCATGGTCGTATGCGTAAAATCCTTCATTTTTCGCATGCAATCAACCTAGCATTTAAATTCTCGTATGCGTAAAATCAATCATTTTTCGCATGCAATCAACACAGCATTTAAATTCTCGTGTGCTTAAAATCAATCATTTTTCGCATGCAATCAACTCAGCATTTAAATCTCGTATGCGTAAAATCCATCATTTTTCGCATACAATCAACTGTCATCATTTTATCAAACTCAGCATCTCACTTTCGTATGCGTAGAATCCATCATTTTACGTGTGCAATCGACTGTCATTTAAATTTTCGCACTCATAGAATTGCCTAGTTATTTCTCAAGCCATCACTAACACTCTCGTTTTGTAGGTTAATTTCAAGCTTCGCTCGAAAGTACGCCTCACAAGTCCCTTTTATTTATTCGATGCTTTTCGCAAATATCAACTGCATGCATGATATATAGAACTACTAGAATTAAAATCAACCCACATGAACAACGTGTTTAAAGAGTTGCTTAAAATGCCATGTTCATATGATTTTAAATTCTCGCTTGTATTGACTGCATGTACATGGGGGCTTTCGATCCCACTTCAGTTTTTCACTTTAAAATCAATCATTTAAATTGGCACTCTGTTAGCAATCCATGTTAGGATCACGTAGTAATTAATCTAATCATGCATGGCCCGATGATGAAAAAAGAGGGCGCTCATTCAGTCTTACGGAAAATTCAGTCCCATCACGATCATAATAAAGACTAAAGTGACGATTCCTCTGAGGGCCCCCTTTTTCAAAACGTATTTCCCAAACACCTTTTTAAACACCTCTCTCATCAACCGGTAACCGTTTTCGGATGTGTCTCGGGTGCCTAACACCTTCCCGAGACCATAACACGACCCCGAACCTTTGTCTGGGGTCCAGACCCCTTTTTTGTGCCTTTAGTTTTTTACTTATTATATTTCCTATGCCATGACGATTAGGGTTCCCTAAGCCTAGCAACCAAATTAGGGTGGCGACTTCATTGCATGCTGCGAGGCGTCCATCTACGCTGAGTATTGTAAGGTCCCGAATTTCGTTGCACACTCGTGAATTAGCATTCCTCTGTTAATTTTCGTGGGGCGCGACACCTTGTTTAAGTGTGCAGGTACACGGAGAACGCGAAGTTGAGTGTTTGTGAGCACGTATTTTTCGAGTGACCTAAACACCTAAACACGAGTGTTTAAACACGTGAGGGAGAGATTATTTACTAACATCTACATATATATAGTTTGTTCAATCTTTTCAGGCACAATGTCGCAAGATAGTGATTGTGAATCTTGTGACCAAGAAGAGTACTATGATGATGATACTTCACAATGCCATGATGATGATAGTGGTTATGAATCATACGGTGATGCTAGTTGCCACTCCAATGATGATGAGAATTTTGAACCGTGTGATGAAAGCGGTGATGAGTATAGCGTTGATAGTACGGATGAGTACCAAGATGAAAGTGAAGTAACTTGTAGCGAGAATGAAGACAATGAAGATCCTCCAAGTCCTCATGTCTTTGGCCATGGCTCAAGTTCAATTTGTCTTGAGGATGAAGACTATGAAGAGACTTCAAGTCCTCGTCTCTTAATCCGTGGCTCAACATCAAGTTGTAGTGAGGATGACGACGACGAAGATTTTCCACAAGTCTCAAGCTATGGCCTCGGTTCCATTGCACACCAAAGCCTTGGCCATGGCCCCGAACCAAGACACTTCCTCTCCTCAAGTGTACAAGTCCGCACTAAACAAGATGGCATGTCAAGTCGAGCTTCTCATTCTTCTCCTCCAAGGATTCGACCTCACCAAGGCCGAATTCTCCAAGAATTTCAGCAACATTTCCGTCCCACATCCTTTCCTTCCGCTCCTTCCAAACGAGCAAGCGAAGTATTTTGCACTACATGTACGGGTAGAGGCCACTCGTGTGACATTTTCCCCAATAATAGAGTGAACGAAGTAAGTGCGAAAGCCAAGCAACATGAGAAGAATGATCATGCTAAGAAAGAAGAGAGTGGCAAGATAAAGAATAGTGATGAATTGGCGAGTGGTGTTAGGAATGATGCTTGGTGGGAAAATTTGTCCGGGTTAGTGAAGAATATTGCAAGACCTAAACGTGACAAGAATTCTTCTCCTTCACTTCCCTTGAAGCAAGGCAGCGACTCCTCCCAAGCTCGTCCAAGTCAACAACATTCTCAATCCACTATGGCATTCGAGTCCGAACCGGAAGTGGTGCAACCTACACAAGTCACTCCACGACAACAACCCACACCATTTCAATCTTTTGCACTACCTTGTCAATCGATTGAAAGAGATGTGGCCGAGCTCCAAGCTATGGAAGCTAAAAAGAGTGGAAAATGTGAGGTTATGAATGAGAGAAAAGAGTGTGGAGAGAAGAAAGTAAGTGATGAGAAAATTACACGACATGAAAAAAGTAAGCATGCAAATGAGAGTGAGTGCAACCGCACCCGTGAGAATGAGTTGAGTGAGCTCATTGAGCCAAATCAATTTCAAGTTTTTGACAACCTATTGTTTGAATTATATTTTGACAATCCGTTGTTTGAGCTTGAAATTGAGGAAAAAGAAAGTGAGCAAAATAGCCCCCATGAAAAAAGTGAGCATGGGTTAAGAGATATTGAGCAAAATAACCCGCATGAAAAGAACGAGCATGCGAGAGAGAAACACACATATGAGAGGAGTGAATATACAGAAAAATTGAGAGAAGAGAGTGAGGAAAAGAAGCAAACTGAAATTGTGGGAGTTATTGATCCAATGAGCGTGCCTTTGTGCAATGGGGATCAATTAGCTCACTCTAACATTGACACTTCTTTTCCTACTGTTGGTGTGTCTTTCTTGCAGGAGACTACTCGAGTTTTTTAGGACCACACACGCCGGAATGCTCCAAAGAGCGAAGGTGGTTCTAAGCCATCAATCCTAGGAGGCATTGGAAGTGTAATTGCTCAACAATGGTGCTCGCGACGGCAAGGCCTTGAGGTGAACCGTTTCCATCTTCCCGCTTTGCCCAACGGGTATGTTTTCACTTCCCTTTTGAATGCTCAATTGGTTGAGGATGATCAATTCACTTATCTTTATTCACATGATAAAATTTTGTACGATAAATCTTTGGCGTGTGATAAAGGACCATTCTTGCATTTCATTGAGCATGATTCCTTTGTTCGTGTATTTGAAAACCACTTGGGTACGAATTCTATGGCATGCACCAACATCCTTTCCGTACCTTTCGTCAAGCATAATTCTTCTTGTTTTGAGCATGAAAATTACTTGAATGAAAATTTTGTGGTATGTGTTAAGACTCCTAATTTGCATTTCATCAAGTATGACCCTTTATTGCTCAAACGTGCTAATTTTTGTAATTTTTCGGATAATATGTATAATTTATATACATGTTGTTTTCATTTGGAATCCATGATTGATTGGCATAAAGCGTGGAAACAATTCTTTCGCTCCAACTTGTTAGAATTCTCTTGGCCTAATTGCTGCAAAGAATTGTATTTCTTTTTGTGTCGATTGCTTGGTATTCCAAAACATTTTGTGCATGGGCGTGTGGCTCAATTTTCTTGGCTAATCCTTATAGGCCGCTTTGAGAAAATGACCCACCGCCTATGTTGTTTAATAGTTTGTGACCCCGTGCGCATTCTTAAAATTGTCTTGAAGACCCATATGTGTAATCAAATGGATGTGCATGATTTTGAATTGAATAAATTTTGTTTTGCTAATTGTAGCCTACATGAGTTATTTGTAGATAATATGCACTTAAATACCATGGATATGTTGTGTGTTAGGAGAACACAAATTCTTGGACCGAATTTGTCAAGAATTAACTGGTTTAATTCTTACGAGAATTTGTGTTTTCTCTTGCGGAATTTGTTTGGTATTTTCAAGTGCATTGTGCTTGTGTGTAGTGCTCAATTCTCTTGGCTTGTTATTGTGAGCCAAAGAGAAAAGATGATTTATTATGTCGGTTGTTCTACACTTTGTGATGCCATCCGTATTGTGCATGAAATTTTTCAAAACGATGTGCATCCCTATGCAATTACTGTTGTTGATTCTTCCTTGGACCCCCTTATGCATAAGCATGCTCAATTGCGCCTCTTGGGTTTCTCACCTTTGTTTTCAAGTGTTTTTAAGTGTGTAGGTGAGAAGATTGAGGCTATGGATTCGAGGATGAATCCTTTTGAAGAGGGAGAGGTTGATGCGATCATGGCCCTCTTCGAATTAGAACAACTTGACACCTTGCCGAGAGGATCGGTCACGGGCAGCCGAGCCTTGCAAATGCGCATAAATCATGCCCAAGGTCGAGGATCGAGTGCTAAATATTCGCAATCCCTAGGCCAAGACATGCGGAACTCCCAAGATGGTCAAGAAAGCCATGAAGTAGAGGCGCGTCTATCCCTAACAAGTCACCCGGCCACGCACACTCATCCCAAGGCCTTGACAACAAATGCTCCATCTATGCAAGTCAGAATTGCGTCGTCTATTCTCCACCAGAATATGGACAAACAAATGGCCTCCGATTTATGAGAACCGAAGCTTGATGGAAACTTCAAAATGTTATCTTTCGTTTGGGACAAGTTTCAGGCCAATCCGACGGGTGAATCAAAAGTTATGCTCATCGACATTCTGGCGCGCAGTGCGAATGAGCCTGGAGCTAAGCGTAATCAGACTAAGCTCTTAACGTGATTATGTTAGCTAACCGTAATCACGCTAAGCTCTTAGCGTGAATCACGCTACCTACGGGAATGAAATGGCATTTTTTGGTTCAAGCCTTAACGTGATCACGGTAAGCCTTAACGTGATCACGGTAAGACTTAACGTGATTCACGGTAAGACTTAACGTGATTCACGGTAAGGAAAAGTTGGCTAGCGTGATCACGTTTAGACCCTAACGTGAATCACGTTAGCTACTGTTTTGGGACGAATTTTGGGCTTTTCAAGCCCAATTTGTGTACGAACTATAAATAGGGTTTTTCTTTCTTTCTTGAGGGAGCTTAGACATTTGGTTGATGTTTGTAAAAGTGAGATTACTCCTTTCTCTTATCATCCTAAGCCTTGGCTCATCACTTTAATTCCTTGAGAGGGATCGTTTGAGTTTGAGATTACTCCTCCCGATCTCTCTCCGGGAAATCAAAGCTTGTAATTGTATTGATGATTTTGTTGAGTGAAATATATGTTTATTTGTTTGATCATCCATAGAAATGAGTCTCAATCTTGGCCCTCGGAGTATATCTTGATCAAGCAATCGTTGTGTGATTCTTCGCTTCCTCGCGTGTGCTCATCTCCGTCCCTTCCATCCATCTTATAATTCCCGGTAACTCTCATCTTTCCATCGCTCTTTTGTGTCTTTTTCTCCGCTGCATCTCCATATCTTGTTATTTCCCTCTTTGTGGTCATGTGTGTGCTAGATGATTCGCTTAGCTAGATCCTCCATAAGCTCCATATGTTATCCGGCTTACTAACCCTAGGCCGTGATCGCATCAGGTACTCCTTTCCAATCCTACTTTACTCCTCTTGAAATCACTTAGCGGGAACTCCCTCTCCTAGTGATCCTAATCAGTGGACACTTTGCTGGTTAAAGGGTTTACCCAATTGATTGCTAGCTTGAATCGCATGCGCTTTTTCAATGGCACAGGGAAAGACAGTGTCTTGTTCACGCTACCCCCCAGTCGGGGCCCTAGGGTGTCAACCTGGTCTGAACTATATCCTTCAATGCTCACTAACCTCAGCGAGGTTAGCTGCCTAGTTGGGCCTCTCTAGTTTCGGCTCGTCCCCTTTGAGGCTGGCTATAAATTCGTCACTGAACCTAAGAGTGATCAGGTCCTGGGATTAATTGGAACCGGTTTGTTAAAATAGAGATTGATAGGATTACGAATGAGGAGGTTCTGAAGAATGTTTTGATCTCACGAACATAAGAAATGGCTCACTCAACCCTTACCAAGAATTATTAATCTAGCTACTGTACATTGTCATGGAAAAAGATGGAATTTTATTAAATAAAAAAAAGGAAATTAAATCTGCAAATCCGATTGGAAAATTGCAGAGCAAAGTGTTTTTTTAAAAACAGAGGAAGGAGATGGATTCGAGAGTCAGAGACCTGCAACTAATAAATCTGCTGCCAAGTTGTCCTACTCCAACTATTACAAATTCTTATTCAAATTCTAAATTTTAAAAAAATAAAATAAGATAAATATATGATTTGCTTGTTCAAAAAGAGGATAATCCATTAAAGGATTTAATTCTTGGATCACGGCTCATCTTCTCTAACCATTTCCAGCTATCAATCCAATCTCCAGCAGTCAATTCAATCATTTAGCTCAATGTCCCGTGACTCCTAGCACATCACGTTTCTAGCTTGGCAATATTGGCCAAGACTGTCGTCTGTCTTGGCCAAGATTGCGGCCAAGACTGCTGATTGTCTGATTTTTGCTCCAGAGATAGCTTTTCTCCATTCTTTCTACCTCTAAGTGATTCCTACAAAAGTGGGGAGAACTAATGGAAATCAATAGATTTACCGTCCAATTTATTAGAATTTAGATAGTAAAAATATGAGAAAATAATGATTAATTAAAAGGGCACCGTTTTGGCTCTTTTTTACTATTTTATCTCATTTTTTACCATTTTTGTTCATTTTTTACCATTTTTGTTCATTTTTTATCATTTTAAGACCACCAATAATTTTTTTTGGGGGGGGGGGGGGGGGGGGGAGAGAATAGGGAATAAAAATTTCTACAAAAGAGAGTAAGGAGAATAGCAATACACAAGAATTATATGTAGAATAAGAATGCAAATACACACAAATCTTAAGTCTGCAAATTGAGTCTTCTGCTATGCCTCTTATTAAATAAGTAAACTGACTTTTATAAGTCTACAAGCTGAAAACAAACATTCTTATTCTATAGCTCACATCATTATCTTTAATAAGATAAGTGTGACTTATTCAAAATACTAAACCAACTCTCTTGACTAAATCTTGCTGATAAATATGCAACAACTCTCCTATCTTTATGCTAACTCCATCATTCTCTCCCTTAAGCTAAACATAGTGAAACATGTTCAGCTTACTCCATTAGCTTCTTGCATCCCCATCATACCTCTAAGCTTCACAAATGCTTCAGCCTTGAGTGGTTTAGTCATAATATCTGCTACTTGCTCTGTACTTCCATAATATGACAATGCAATTGAACCTTCATTCACTAACTCCCTTAAGAAATGATATCGAATTCTGATATGTCTGCATCTCCCATGGAAAACTGGATTTTTGGACAATTTAATGGCGGATGTGTTATCACACATAATCTTTATGCGTTCTTCAGCAATATGTCCCAGCTGTTGTAGGATTCTTTCCAGCCATATTGCTTGGTAGGTACTAGTTGCTGCAGCAAAAAACTCAGCTTCCGTAGTAGAAAGAGTCACAATTGGTTGTTTCTTGGAGCTCCATGAAATAGCACCAGATGCTAGCATGAACACATAACCACTTGTGCTTTTACTACCTTCAACATCTCCTACATAGTCGCTATCTGTGAAAGCCAAAAGTTTGTTGCTATAGTCACGTCTGTAAATGATGCCGAGTTCCACCGGTCCCTTTAGATAACGCAAAACTCGCTTTGCAGCTTGCATATGTAATTCTGTTGGCCTTGCCATGTACCTGCTTAATAGGCTTGTAATGAACATTAAATCAGGTCTTGTAGATGTCAAATAGAACAAACACTGAGTCATTTGTAGCTTTCCCATGCTTATCAGACCCGAGCCTTGTCCCTAGGACGATTGGAGTGGTTACTGGTTGTTGCTACCCGATTTTTGACTTTCTATCACAACCTTTACGTTTTTGCCACTTTTTAGCTTGTCTAGATCAAATTTCTGTCGATTCTTGGTCCTAGGCTAGTTTGTTTAAATTTTCTGGTCATTTCCTGCCTTTTTAATTTTTCGTACTTTTAACTGTCTTTTCGCGAACTTCTATCGGTCTCGAGTAAGTTTTCTCGGACCGCGGGTCGAACGCGTAATTTATTTAATTGATAATTACGTACTATTTTTCTCTTTCACGCCACCTCGTTCAGTTTCGTTCAATTTTTGTCGTAAGGACATTTATTTTGCGTCCGAACTTTTAACATTTCCGAAAGAGAAAATAAATTTGTTACATCAAGTTTTCTAGTTTTTCACTGTATACTAGTTTTCTTGTCTTATTTTTCTACACGTCGTGGGTTCCTCGGCTCGGATTTATTTTCGCTTTCGTACGATTTCGCTCGTACGAAAATATCCCGTTCGTGTGGGAATTAATGCATTAATGCACAATTAATGCATGTTTGCCTACAATTGCCTCACTTTTCTTCCCAGTAGCCTTGCCGACTTGAATGATCATTTCCCTTGATATTATTTTCGGAAACTTACTCATCACTCAGCCATATGATCAAAGGCTTGGCTCTCCTTCGGCCAGCTGCCTCGTCGCCACTATAGCACCGCCTTCCCCATCGCGGATGCTTGCCTATAAATAGCAAGCGTTTTCAACGATGAAAGGGGGGGGACCAATCCGGCTCTAGTCCTCCCCCTCCCTTGTATCTCATACCCTCTGCTTTCAATTTATTGGACTTGCCTCTTAATCAATTAATTGCATTGGTTTCAATTAATTAATTGATTTGTTTGCTGTCTTTTTACTTGCTGTTTTGACTTAATGAATTTGTTGGCTGCCTCTGTTTATTCTTATGTTGTTTTGCAGCTCGCTTCCCCGCCGTCACAACTGCTGCCTTGCCTGCGCTGCTGCTGCTGTGCTCCGTCGCCGCTGTTGCCTTGATGCTGGTCGGCTGGAGGTTGAAGACGAAGCGTCGTTGCTGCTGCTGGTCTGCTGTGCTGCTGCGGTTTGCCGAGCTGCTGCTGTTTGCCGAGCCACTGCTGCACTGTTCTGGTTTGGATGAAGAAAGGAGAAGATGAGCAGTAGCTAAAAGGGAAGGAAGAAGCTACAGGCTGGGCTTGGCTCCCTTAAATTAAATGTTGGTCATGGGCTTGGCAAGAAAAGGATTTTGGGCTTGGGACAGACCAAGCCCATCAAGAGGAAAAAAGGTTTTTGGGCCTAGCTAGCTGGGCCCCGTTTGGCCCAGTCATCGAGGCCCGTCGATTTATTTTTCGTCATCCATTGTAATAATTATTTAAGTAATTATTTTAATTGTGGTTTGTAATAATTATTTAAGCAATTATTTTAATTGTGGTTTGTAATAATTAGTTAAATAATTACTTTAAATGTGGTTTGTAATAATTAATCGGATGATTAGTTAAAAATCATGTATGTTTGTTTATACCTATTTTATTATGAATTGTCGTTAACTTTGGTTTTGAAGGGATGGATCGATCGGGGTTCGTCAAATTGGGTAAGCTTATCTTAAACCATTTTATTTATTTTTATGCTTTAAATTAATGTTTATTTATTTTTTATGCTTTGAATGAATGTTTATCAAAGAGATCAAAACCTCGATTTCCTCGTATGCATGACCACTTAGTAAGCGTTAAAACCACCCTACGCGTATGCATGACATATAGAATTACTAAAACAATTAAAATCAATCTCACGTGTATACCATGTTTACAACACTCGTCTTTTATACCATTAGATCAATTGTTTCTTTGCTAAATGCTACGTATGATGGCTTCAAAGGCCATGCCAACCATATATGCATACATTAATCGGTACGATGCTAGTTTTTGCCATGATAGATCGCTTAGTAAATAATTAATCATGCATGGCCCAATGATAAAGGGGGAACGTCCGCTCTAGCATAGAGACAAAACGGTAACCCCGTTCCTCTGACCCAAACGGAAATAACAAGTCCCAAATGCTAAGATGTAACGTCACCTTCGAGGGCCCAAATTACATGTTTAAAACATATTTTTCTCAAAACACCTCGCATACCGGTAACCTGTTTAGGATGTGACTTGGGTGCCTAACACCTTCCCAAGTCCATAAATACGACCTCGAACCATCGTTCTTTGGTTTAGACCATTGTGCCTTAGTTTATTTATTTTTTATGCCATGGCGATTAGGTTCCCTAAACCTTAGAAAATTAGGGTGGCGACTTCATTTTGCATGATGTTAAGACAAGTCCAACGCTCGTCTCGCATTGTGGCCCGTCCCGAACCTTAAACTCGTTTTCACGAAAAAGGGGGTGCGACACTGGTTTGCAATCAAGCATCCCAAATCTCTTTAATACTTCCACAACATACTTCTTTTGATAAATGAAGATCCCTCATTTCTGTTGATGAACCTCAATACCAAGGAAATAGCTCATACTCCCCAAGTCAGTCGTATCAAATTCTTTCATCACAGATTTCTTGAAATCAAGCAAAAAAGAAAGATTTTCTCCAGTAAATATCAAATCATCAACATAAATACTTACGATAATCGTGTGCCCTTCTTTGCTCCGCTTTGTGAACAATGTTTGTTCACTTACACACTTCTTGAAACCTTCCTTGAGAAAGTACCTTTCAATGCGACTAAACCAAGCACGAGGTGCTTATTTCAGTCCATATAGAGCTATTCCTCTCCCTACTTCACATAACCCTTTGGTTGCTCTACGTACACCTTCTCGCAGAGCTCACCATGTAGGAACGCCGACTTAACATCAAGTTGTAAAATCTTCCAGCCTTTATGAGCTGCAGTTGCGATGATGGTTCTGACAGTATCTAATCTTGCAACTGGAGCATATACCTAGGAGTAGTCTACTCCTTCTCTTTGTGCATATCCTTTCGCCACAAGACGAGCCTTGTGCTTGATAATCTCACCATTTTCATCCCTTTTTGTCTTGTAAATCCACTTCACGCCAACCTTCTTTGCTCATTTTGGCAGCTCAGTTAAGGACCAAGTATGGTTTTTTTTCACTTGAGTGCATTTCGATGTCCATTGCCTGTTTCCAGATTTCTTCCTTCTCAGCTTCTTCGAAGGTTGTTGGATCTTCATAGTCGCCACCAACTACCATGTGTGCAGCTTCATCTCCATCACTAACTCCTTCTCCGCTAACATAGTCACCCATCCAGGAGGGTGGCCTTCTTGCTCTTCCATCGATAGGAGATCTGCCTATGGCTGCTCCGTGTTCTCTTCTTTCTCTTTCTCCTTCATCTTCAAGTTCTTCTCCACTACCGATTGCCATGTCTTCTTCTGTTTCTTCTGCTAAATTATTTTTGACTTCCTCCTCATCACTTGACTCATCCTCATTCCACACAAGTCTAGTGTCAATTTGTTCTCTGAAATTTGCTCCCTAGTTCCAACTTTTTTCTTCTTCAAAGACAACATCTTTACTGACAACAATTCTTTTGGTTTTGGGATCAAACAAACGATAGCCCTTTGATTCATCGCTTACTCTAAATAGAACACAGGGAATGCTTTTGTCATCAAGCTTGCTTCGTTTGGCTTCAGGAATATGAACATGTGCCACACACCCCCAGATTCTGAAGGTTCTATTTTTGCGTTCTGAGTCTTCTGCTCTGCCTCTTATTAAATAAGTAAACTGACTTTTATAAGTCTACAAGCTGAAAACAAACATTCGTATTCTATAGCTCACATCATTATCTTTAATAAGATAAGTGTGACTTATTCAAAATACTAAACAAACTCTCTTGACTAAATCTTGCTGATAAATCTGCAGCAACTCTCCTATCTTTATGCTAACTCCATCATTATTGTGGTTCCAATTCACAACTTGAATTGTACTCACTACCTAAGAGACTCACCCTTAGGATTTTCTAATGCAATTCACTTTTGCTATTACCTTGAGCTTTTCTTAGTTTAGCTCTCAACCTTACACACTATGGTTTTTCCGGGCTCAACCACAACCTAGTTCTTTTACAATGGGACAAGAACAACTACTCAATAATCCAAAAATGTTAGGTACACTTTTCAAACCTTCACAATTCAAATAAATAATATTGCAACAAATAAATTGGTGAACAAAAAGATAAATATATGATTGATAATCAACACCAATAAATGCTCAATATTACCTCAAGAAGAAAGCTTGAACAAACTCGATTTGTTGATGCAAGAGTGATTGAAAATCGATTATAAATGAATGCGTCGTAAAACCTTGGTTTAGAGAGTTTGTAAAGGTAATTTGTGTATGGAACTTTTTAAGAGCTTTCTTAGAAGTTAGAAAGTCATTTTAGATAAGTATTTATAGCGTCAAGAGGTTTGAGGCTCGTCCATAGAGGAAGGAGTAAAAACTAGCCATTTTCAATTCAAAAAACTAGTTGTTATTCTTGTCTGTAGTGCCTGGCAGTATGTCACCAGGACTCTAGCGGTATGTCGCTAGCTTCGTCTTTGAAGAAACTGAAGACAGATTTTCTGGCGGTATGTCGCCAGCTTCAGCAAATTAAATCTGAGTATAAAACATTTCTGGCGGTATGTCGCTAGATTTTTATGTTTCTGGCGGTATGTCGCCAGTATTGGTTTTTGCCTAAAACTTATTTTTTAAAAACTTATTTTCGCGCAAACTTTTTGACACATTTTCTTGAGATTTTATCGAACATAAATCAAGTGCTAATTAGAATCATACTTACATGTTCATATCCCTAATGTACACTTGATCTTTGAGCTTTGCGATAGATGATTTGTTGCTCTTTTTGTTATCTCGATCGCAAACTATATAAACACTTTAACTTCAAATTGTGTTAGTATTCTAATTAATTTGTGTGTCTATTAATTCTTCAAAACAAGATTAATGTGCCCCTTAGGCCAACAACACCGACGGATGAGGAGGTGGATGAGTTCTACACAATTCTCAGGAGGATGCAGGTGGCTGTCAAGTATTTCGGGAAGGAAAGCAACGATGGCTGGCGAGCGGCGGTGGACGGCGACGCCAGAGAGAGGGAGGAGACAGAAAGCGTGAAACTGAAAAAAAAAATAAAAAATAGGTTATACCCGTTCGGGTATTTTGCGGGTACCATACCCAATTATACCTGCAATTATAAATGCGGGTATTACCCATACCCAAACAATACTCAGTCAAAGCGGGTATTACCCGCTCAAGCGGGTATGGTTATGGGCGGGTATGCGGGTATGGGTACCCATTATCATCCCTACGTGCGTGATAAATACGCATTAATAAGTACTCCCTCCCGTCTGAATTAATTGACTTTCTGAAATAGTAGACAAACTTAAAATAATAATTTTTGGACCACATTTTCTTGACTGTAGTTTTCAATTTACCCATTTTTTATAGTATAATTACAGTAATACCATTGTACCAAATTAATTGGTTGGGTAAAAAACTAAGACAGATGGCAGAAGTCATAATTATGACTCAAAACGACAGTTAATTTGGACCACATTTTCAGTAGAAAAATGACAGTTATTTTAGATCAGAGGGAGTATAAAACAAGCTGGATATACTTACGGGAGCCAGGTGGGTTGGGGTGGGCCTAAGCTCGCCCAACCCCTAAACTTTTTTAATATATATATATATATATTATTTTTATATTTATTTGTATTTTTAGGAATAATTAAATTAATTGATAATGAAAATTAAGAGATTTAAAATTTAAATCTACAAAAATAATAAAAAAATATTGGTATATATCTTAACAAGTTATACTTTTACTAATAAAAAATATTACTATATTTAATATATATACTTATTTGGTACAATTAGAATTTTAGGAAAGTCAAAATTTTAATTTTAGGAAACAGTAAATTTAAACGAGGCATGTTTGGTATAGGTTTTTTTTTTTGAAAAGCTATCGTTTTTATTTCTGATTTTCTGTTTACTTTTTTATTTTTAAAACATAAAAGAGAAAATAAATAATCACTTTTTCTAGTTTTTAAAGTTATAATTCCATTTTTATAAATTATTCACATAAAAGAATAAATTGAAAATAAAAAATAATTTACCAAACAAGTTTATTAATATTTTTCCTAAAAAAGTAAACAAAAAACCAAAAATTGAAATGATACTTAACGTTTTCTCCTCTTGTGTATAGAACTAAAAGATACAAGATAATAAATAAAGCAATTTTTAATTTTTTGTGTGTGCGCGATTGTATTATTTTAAATTTTAGTCATTCATTCTTTTTAACAGTTAGGACCAACTCAAATACATTTCTCTATTTTTTGTGAAATTCAACCAAAACCTCGAACATATTTATTTATCATTATCAACCAACCCTATTTTCCAAGTTTTTTTTCCTGATCCTACATAATTATGACTAAATCTTTTTTCACATAAATTTTGAAAAAATAAATCTAAGTTTCCGCCTCTGATTTGTGCAAAGATCCTATGAACTAGAAGAAGGGTTAATTGAAATGGGCCTATTGGCCCAATTGGTTTAGTAGCTGCTCGGTTTTCACCCTCTTATTATCCATTTTTTTTAACAAAAGTGAAACTTAAAATTTTAAAAATTTCAATCCATCGAACTCATGCCCTATTTTCTAAGAAAAATATGCATTTATCAGGTGAGTTTTTTTTTCCTCTAAAAAATAAAATACTATCTTTTAAGAATGGGTTTTATAAACATTGGTTCATCTGGTTCCAATTCCATTATTCCAGTAGCTTTTGTGTCTCCTATTTTTAGTTGATATTCCTTTTACATTGAGGTAGCTTGTGTGTCTCCTCACTGTTTTTTTATTTTTTTAAATAAGCATATGGTTTTTTTTATTAAATCAAATATATAAATTTGATGACACACGATGGCAATGGAGGTAGTCAATGACTAACAAACAATACGCTAATTAAGCCAACTATTACAATTAATAGACACTAAACATATTCATTAAGGAAAAAACTATAGATTATTACTTAAACCATGAAAAATTAACCCTTTACTAATAAAATCACTGTTCGGTACAATCAGTTGGCTTAAAAGACACAGTTTTCCCCTCAAGATCATACCCTACCAAGAAATTTACCTGTGCAATATTACCATAGATCGCACCTAAAGTAGTTGGGTTAAAAGCAAAACACGCAACTTCTTCTGATATTTTCACAAAAGTGTTTATAGGATTCAGCTTCAAATCTGCTCCACTGAAATGTGCGGTCAGGATAGGAACTTTCAGATCAGGACTAGCTTGGTAGCAAAGCTTCAGGAATCCACTTGGATCATCCGCTTTCGTTCCGGTCACGGCATCGTCAACCGCTGAAGCCAATTCTGTGAAGAAATCTTCAGGGAAAAGTGTCAATGTAGTGCCCGAATCAATGATGATGTTGCCTTCAGATGTTCCGAACGAGGAGCCTGTAAATTCGACCCTTTTGGTCCCGACACTAATAGCTTCTAGTGTTAGGAAATAGAAAGTTTCAGGATCTTTAGAAACTAAAGGAGTAGATACAGCTCCTGATCCTGAAACCACCGCATTGCTACCAAAGTTCAATTTGCTCGAATTTCCCGATTCGGACGAGAAAGGGACTAAACAGTATGAGAATTTCCCATCAATTGAAGAACCCAATTGAGTGATTAGCGACATGGAACCAGCTCCTAGGCCGATTATTCCTGAACCCTGTTCTCTAAAAGTTCCATCATTGTTATGACCACAACCAAACACAGTTTTAGGCAAAGAAACAGGACGGCTATCTGTAGACCCTAATGTGATAGTATCAAAAGCAAGATTACCATTGGTGAAAGATCGATCACCGTAGGAGTATGAGTACTCGCAGAGATTCTTCGAAGAACACGAGGCTCGTTCGCTCAATTCCTGACATTGATTAATACTGCAGGAAATGTCTCTGTAAGTTGAGGAAGATTTGGGATCAAATAACGGATCCTCCTGCTTGTAACATCCTGAACAAGGCTTGCATTGAGTCCAGATGAGATTGCTGCCCGTGTCCGCGATTGCAAGTATCTTGAATGGGGGCGTTCCGACGGATAGACTCATCAGGTATTCACCTTGGTCAGAAATGAGTTCAGATTGAGCTGCTTGTGGATTCAGAGCAGAGGAAGCAGGGCTGAACCGATTGACGCGAGCGACGGATCGTTTGAAAGCATTGTTTAGACGGTGGATGTGAGTTTCTTGGGAGTTGAAGAAGGGGGATTTAGGTGAATCCCTGTGGATCAGGTCTACACTAAAGCCAGCCTTGTGAGCACAAGCGAGACCGACGCACAGCGATACAACTAATGCTAAAAGCAAAACGGACCGACAAGCCATGACTATTAGGTTGAGAGATGAAAGGTATGGAATTGATTAAAGAGATGATAGATAAAAAAGAGTTAAGATTGGCTCTGTTAAATATATGTAAAAACGAATGGCAATGAGAAATCTGGTTCAAGGAATGTGATCAAGAAGATCGTGATTTGGCAATCTGTATTTTCCATTAATGGATGGATTGTTAACGTTCATGGAATTTCACTAAATCTTGCCTTTTAGTATACCTTTGTTCTTTATAATCATAGTTAATACCTTGATTAATATGTATCTGGATTTTGATTGTCATCAATAATTGGGACGCCAATGTGTGATAAAAATCTTAATTCTTCCATTCTTATAAATGTTTCGTCGCATAAATTTGAAAATCTTGGACAAAATTGACAAATTCAGTGGACATTGTCATTAATTACGGATTCTATGGGAAATTATTTATATCGTGCATTATATTGCACAGTTAGGGGAAATGGATCGTTATATTTATCTTTTGATAGTCACCGATATTTACTTTCTTGAGATTTCCAAGTTATTATAGTCGGTAAATTTCAATACAAGGCGAGAAGTAATTTACAGTACACTTAATATATCATATCACTTTCTTTATTCACTTACATTAATCATATTAGTCAATAACAAAGCTACCCGATATGGTTAGTGGTTATAAATTAAACAGTTTTAAAATTTTAAAATTTTAAAATATTATAAATTTAAATAATTGTGGGATAAATGCCAATTTATTGGTTTAGATGCACACTTCAAATAATTCTTAGATTGGAATCTCCTCTTGATTCGCTGCAATTACTGTTGGGCTTTATTCAGTTGTAAGAGTTATTCAGCCTGGCCCATTTGAGCTTTTATAGTTCACTAGAACTCTTCAAATATTAATAGAGAATAGGATAGGAGAAACTTGTACGTTTTTTCTTCTTCTTTTCCACGTGAAATTATAGCACAGTTGGTGCTTAGGGCATGTCCTATGAAATAGATCATGAGCTCCATTCATACGGGAGTTTTTTTTAATAGGAAAAAATTAATAAGACTAATTTAAAAAGAAAATTTAAGTTTTTTTTTCAATGAACCAGTAAAATTTAAGATTTAGATTCGAGCTTCGTATCTGTTTATAAAAAAAAATAATTATTATATCGCCAATTAACTTGTAGTAGAATTAAGTAGTACTTCCTATAAGATGCTAAAACGAGGATGGTTACGGAACTATAATTTGTTTTGGTATGGAAGTGGCTTTCTTACGGACAATAAGTCATGTTAGATCACCTATAGTCATCAGTTTCTATGAACATGGCAACGTTGAGTGGAAAATAGATACGAAGAAGGTGAGCTAACAAGACCGGAAAATAAGAGAGAGGAGATTTTAACACCTTATATAAACTCAACATCATACCTTGTTTTCCTCATTCAAAACAACAATTAATCATCTCCTCCGATCAAATTAAGAGTTGATTATATATATAAAATCTAATCATGGCTTCTTCTAATTTCAAGTGCTTCATCTTTACTTTCTTCATTGCTCTAGCACTCTCAAGCATTGATCTTGGCTTAGCAGGGCGCAATCTTCTTCAAATGCCACAAATTCCAAATCTGCCAAATTTGCCACAACCCACATTGCCAAATTTACCAAATTTGCCAAATATGCCAACTCTGCCCATTAACCCTACAGCACTTCCTCCAATGCCTAGCTTGCCCACCATGCCTACCCTCCCAAAGGTCACTTTGCCACCACTTCCAAGCATGCCAACAATCCCTAACTTCCCCACCACCACAATCCCTTCCCTTCCATTCCTCACCCCACCACCTGCTGGAAACTAGACTTCTAGTTTTCAATTCGTCAATTAGTTTGTACTATTTTTCTTACCGATGTCCACATGTGTTCTTTCTTTCTAATATTTTCGTTTGAGTACTATAAAACTACATCAGTGTATAATTATGTATTCACATTGGAGGCTCGTGTGCCGCAGGTTTTATGCACATTCTCTAGCTTGGAGACAAGCATCAAGTTGTGTGTGACACACCGCGCGCACAAAAATGTCCTTTGTTTACTAGTTTAATTAATTAGCTTTCTATTTGAGCATTGTTTGTTCCTATTTTTCTTGTATTTTGTTTGTCATTGTATAATGTTCCCAGTACTTTCAGTTTGCAATATACACGGATGGTTTTATTTTACTATGGTTATCAATTTTTTTAGTTTACAAGAATTTTAACCCCTAAAATCTTACGAAATTTTCTAATCCTCGTCAGTCAGAACTGATCCAAATCCAACCTTAGTAGTCTAAGAGATCCCCTAATTTAATGAACTGTAAAATGTGTTCAGCCTAAACATGCTAGGAAGTTTAAATTGTAAGTTTTTTGGGGAAGATCAATGGCTGCACTGCATGCTTTTCAACATAGTATGTTTTTAGCATAACGTATCTAAAAATTATTATTAATTTACTATCAAGATTGTTCATCGATCTGTTTAATCCGTCCAATCTAATCTTACCCGTTAAAAATAAACCTTCTATTTGTTTAAAATGGGATGAATTGGGCATTTATAAAGTCGAGATATTTTATATTCAAATAAAAACAACCTACTCGCATTTATTCTAAGTTCCTAAGAGAGTCCAATCGATTCATTGATAATCTTCCAAAGTTCCTAATAAAGATTATAATGCTTAATAAGAAAGAAATGAAATGAGTTTTTTTTTTTTATAAATTTCGCTTGTATGTGAAAGAAAATAAAAATGAAAATGAAGAGAATGGAATGGAAAGATGGGAAAAATAATTATTTTTTTTCCTTCGTAATATGAAGTATTTGTTTATCTTCCTCTATTCCACTATTTTCAACCTAAAATAATTCGAAAAGAATATTATATATATATATATATATATATATATATATATATATATTAATAATAAATATACATATATGTCAGTATTTATATAGTATTATTTTAATTAAAAGTAATTACTTAAGCGATTTATATTTTGTTTTGGGAGTCACAACAAATCCATGATTCACTAAAATGGAACTAAGTGTTAAGTAAAAGGCCAGTTCCAGCAGCCAACCTTTGGATTTGCGAAACAAGCTAGCACACAACAATTGGATTTCCGCCGTCAGTGAACTGCCAAGCAACCAGTCACCACCTAGGGTCACGGATTAGCTTCATCGATCTTCCAAGTTTCTCTTCCCATCAATCGGTTTTTACAGGTCGTATGATACATTTTTTGAGAGGGTCAAACACTCTTATCCATACCCGTTTTAAATGGGTCGATTCAACGAGTAAAACTGTAAAACTCATATTACCACCCCTAGATACGACTAGTGTCATGCAAATACAATTGGAAGTTGGAAGTTCCAAATGGATGGGATATATCTAAACGCAGATGAATTATTGTAATGGGCAAGAAGTGATGATGTTAGATAACCTATAATCATCGGTAGAGAGGAAGAATAATAATAATTAAAAATCCCCCTTTTGTCTATTAAACATGTTAGCTTCAATATCCAACCAAAACCATATAGGACAAAATTGAGTGGAAAACGGATACGAAGAAGGTGAGCAAACAAGACCCAAAAAAAGAAAAAAAGGAGAGATTTTAACACCTTATATAAACCCAACATTATACCATAATAATTTCCACATTCAAAACAACAATTAATCATCTCCTTAATTAATTTCTATCAAATTAAAAGTTGATTATATAATATCTAATCATGGTTTCTTCTAATTTCAAGTGCTTCATCTTCACTTTCTTCATTGCTCTAGCACTTTCAAGCATTGATCTCGGCTTAGCAGGGCGCAATCTTCTTCAAATGCCACAAATTCCAAATCTGCCAAATCTGCCACAGCCCACATTGCCAAATCTGCCAAATCTGCCAACTCTGCCCATTAACCCTACAGCCCTTCCTCCAATGCCTAGCTTGCCCTCCATGCCTACCCTCCCAAAGGTCACCTTGCCTCCGCTTCCAAGCATGCCCACAATCCCTAACTTCCCTACCACAATCCCCTCCATCCCATTCCTCTCCCCACCACCTGCTGGAAACTAGAGTTTTAGTTCTCAATTGCTCTTTTTCTGACAAGAGATTGTTTTTGTTCGAGTATTGTCAAACTACATTAGTGTAGTATGTATAAGCCATAGGTTTTATGCATCTTCTCTAGCTTGGAGACTGGAGTTGTGAGCGCGCGTGCTAGAATGTCCAATGTTGGTTTTACTACTTTAGCTTTTCTACTTGAGCATTGTAACCTTGGTTTTTTTTTATTCGTCGCTAGTATGTAATGTTCGCACAGTATTCCCAGTTTGCAAATAAATCTATTTGGAAGGTTGTATTTTTTCTATGCTTAGAACCTTATTTTTTAGAAAGTTTCTTTTATAACCCGTCAATAATCACGGGGACCGAATAATTCTCTAATCTATAGTGACGATCCCAATTGCCATTTCCACCATTTAAATAGCACCATAAAAAGTAAAACAACATTGAATACTATTGCACGAATTTGAATTTGAATTAATTTTAAATAAACTAATAAATTAGATAATTTTTTATATGCGATTACATAATTTACTTAAGAACCAAATGAAGCTATAACACAACTCTCGTTAATCCATCCTCTTTCCATAAAATAGTCAGGTAAATTATTAGTTCAATCCTTAATACTATAATAATAATTAATAATATAAATAAATTATTTTTAAGCTCAAACTAGCCTGTTAGATTTTCCATTCATTGATCGAGTCTAGGTCGGACTGTAATTAATGAAATTAGCCTCAATAGAGAAACACCCGAAAGAAAAAAAATATTTATTTTGTGCTTTAAAACTAACAATACGCGTCAAATAATTGAATAATTAATTATCCATGTATGTTTCGGTTTATAATATTGGTATCGATTCAATGAATAAATTGTCTAATTCGAAATGTATCGCTACCAAATTTATTATAAATTTCCTCTAATTTTGTTGACTTTTTCACTCACTTAAAAAATGTCAAATTAGTAATCTATACGAAACTATAATATTTTTATTGTAAATTTTAAAACTATTGGAATTAAAATGGAAGTTTTTTGCAAACTTCTAGTAATTTTTTTATAGTTTACCCAAAAAGAATAATAATAAAAAAAGAATTTAGTAGGACGCCGCGTACTTAGATAATTGAGCTAGTCTTTTTAAAACAGACTTGAAAAGGACGAGTCTCTCTGATTGTGCTAGAAAAGTTTTTCCGCTTCTGAGTTTTTTGATTTTCTGGCAGTAAACTAAAATTTTCCAGGCTTCTTCTCATGAAAAAAGGCAATTGGTTTCCTATTCGTTCTTCACTCTCAAAAGCTTTGTTTTCTGCATCAAACCGCAGACAACTCCACAGAATCCACTCCCGCTTAATTACATTAGGCCTTCATAGATCTGTCTTCTTCTCTGGCAAGCTCATCTCTAAATATGCTCAATTTAAAGACCCCATTTCTTCTCTCTCACTTTTTCACCAAATTCCACTCACAGCCAACGTTTACCTATGGAATTCGATCGTTCGAGCACTTACCCATAATGGGTTCTTCTCAAAAGCCTTGGAAATGTACTCCCAAATGCAAGAAATGGACGTCAAGCCTGATGCCCGCACCTTCCCTTCAGTCATTAATGCGTGTGCTGCGTTATTGGATTCCAATATGGGTAATGTTGTTCATGATCGTGTTGTGGAGATGGGTTTTGGGTGTGACTTGTATATTTGCAATGCGTTGGTGGATATGTATGCACGGTTTGGTGATTTGGTCAAAGCGCATAAAGTGTTTGATGAAACGCCACAGGGGGATGTTGTTACGTGGAATAGCTTAATTTCTGCTTATAGTGCTAATGGTTACGGGGAGGAGGGATTGGAGGTGTATTATCTGTCAAGATTGGCAGGGATCAAGTCTGATTCTTTTACTATTTCTAGTGTTTTGCGCGCTTGTGGAGACTTGCTTGCTGTGAAAGAGGGAATGATGATTCATGGATTAGGGGAAAAGATTGGGGTCAATGCTGATGTTATAGTGAGTAATGGACTTATTTGTACGTACTGTAAGTTTGGTAGATTAGTGGATGCTCAAAGAATCTTTGACAACATGGTTATGAGGGACAGCGTGAGTTGGAACACTTTGATCTGGGGGTATTCTCAGATGGAGATGCTTGCAGAGTCCATGAAGTTGTTTATGGAGATGGTGAGCAAGGTTACGCCAGATTTGTTGACTGTTACGACTATTCTTCGTGCTTGTGGTAAACTGCGTGATTTGGCATTCGGAAAGTTCGTTCACGATTACATGATGAGAAATGGTTTTGAATGTGATGTCACAGCAAGCAATATTCTAATTGATACATATGCAAGATGTGGTGATTTATTAGGTTCTCGGAAAGTATTTGACACAATGCAATGTAAGGATGTGGTATCTTGGAACTCGTTGATTAACGGATACATTCAAAATGGTTACTTTGATGAAGCAGTGAAGCTCTTTAAAATGATGCAATTGGAACTGAAACCTGATCCTATCACTTATGTAACACTCCTCTCTGTGTCTACTAAGTTAGCTGACCTAGGTCTGGGAAAAGAAATCCAGTGTAACATAACTAAACTAGGGCTGGATTCAGATTTGGTTATAGGAAATGCTTTAGTTGGTGTGTTTGCTAACTGTGGGAAAGTGGATGAGTCACTAAAAGTCTTTGAGAACATGGAAGTTTATGACTTAGTTACATGGAATACCATCATTTCAGCGTGTGTTCATGCTGAAGACTGTAGTGTAGGATTTAGATTGATTAACCAAATGAGGGTTGCGGGGTTGATTCCAGATAAGGCTACCATGTTAGGTATCTTACCCATCTGTTCCTCACTAGCTGCCAAACGCCAAGGCAAAGAAACCCATGCTTGCATTTTCAGGTCGGGGCATGAATCAGATGTCCCAATTGGGAATGCGTTGATTGAAATGTACTCCAAATGTGGTGCGTTAACGAACTCTGTTATGGTTTTTGAGAATATGAAAAGCAAGGATGTGGTGACATGGACTACTTTAATCTCTGCATATGGGATGTATGGTGAAGGAAAGAAAGCTTTGAGGACATTTGACGAGATGGAAGCAGCTGGTACTATTCCAGATCACGTGGCCTTTGTTGCTATAATCTTTGCCTGTAGCCATTCAGGTTTGGTTGAAGAGGGTCTGGCCTGCTTTGATCGGATGAAGAAGGTTTATAGCATTGAGCCGAGGATTGAACATTATGCTTGTTTAGTTGATCTTCTGTCGCGGTCTGGGCAACTAAATAGAGCAGAAAAGGTTATCAATTCGATGCCATTGAGGCCAGATGCAAGCATATGGGGAACTTTTCTTAGTGCCTGCCGAGCAAGTGGAGACATAAAACTTGTAGAACGTGTCTCACAGCAAATCATTCAATTGAATCCTGATGATCCTGGATATTATGTTTTGGTCTCAAATGTTTATGCTGCCTTAGGCAAGTGGGATCAAGTCAGAACGATACGGAAACTCATAAAAGCTAGAGGCCTTAAGAAATGTCCTGGATGCAGTTGGTTAGAGATTAAAAAGAAGGTGTATACTTTTGGGACAGGAGAAAAGTTCTTTGACCAGTATCAAGAGGTTTATAGGTTATTAAGGGCTTTGTCTGGCTTGATGACTAAGCAAGGTTATGTTGCTGATTTGCAATATTCATTTCATGATGTTGAGGAGTATGAGAAGATAGAATTGCTTGGCGGGCATAGTGAAAGGCTTGCTATAGCATTTGGGTTGCTATATACAGAAGCAGGAACCTCCTTGCAAGTAATGAAAAACCTTCGCGTTTGTGGCGATTGTCACACGTGGACCAAGTATACTTCAAAAATTGTGCACAGAGAGATATTAGTTCGAGATGCCAACCGATTTCATCTTTTCAGAGATGGAACTTGTAGTTGTGGAGACTTTTGGTAATGAATTTCTTAGCAAAATCATGCTATTGATGGTTGGAGATCTCCAACGGTGAACTTTTGGAGCGTCTTATTCTATTCATTTCTTTGAAATCTTTAGCATGGCTTGAAAAATAGTTTAGCTCTGAAGTGAAAAAGGTGGAGCCATCTCCAACAAGTTCAGTTTAAGCTGCATATACGTCATTTGTGATTTGTGTTCCCTGGTAAAAGAAAATTCTTGTTAGCTTTCATACTGTTCTTGGCACGCTGTCTATAATCTATACAGCTTAACGTGTTCTTTCTTTGCAGGACACTCAGAAGAATATTAAAATTCCGGCAAGGTACAAGATGTAGACTTCCGTTTGGCCGGGCCCGGTGAAGATATAAACCGACCATATACTACATATTCAAGCACATGAGCTTATCATCAGAATTCATCTCATAAAGATTAATCTGCTACTCAAAAGGCTACTAATTAAGTACTTGCACTATCGCGAATGGCGATCCATTTGGCGATTAGCTTGTCATGAGGAGGAAATGTTTGCGCGATTTCAGGGACCTTTTTAAACTCTTGCATCCACGTAAATAGAGATGGAAATCGTTCCTCATCGATGAGTTTTGATTCGAGTATCTCCTCAATTACAGGGACCAAGAATGTAAGCCAACCTAATGCAATGTCTACAAATCCAATCAACTCACCACCAAAGAATTTCTTTCCTTTCAACTCTTCCTCTAAAAACTTCAGGTTCTCAATAGCTGGAATCAAAGCTTCTTCCTTCCCCTTTCCACCTTTAAGAAATGCAATATACACCGATGGAATAACCTGAAATTAATATTCAATGCAAGAGTGTAACTCTTTTTCTTCCCCATTATAATTACATTATTAGCTACCATAGTTAGTATCAAAGTGTTAGTATCTCAACGGTACATAATTGTTGTTTCAGTTACGTACCTGTTCGTCGTTAAATTTTGCCCAGAAGCAAGCTCTACTTTTCTCCAGAGGATCTTTTGGTAATAATGGATGTTGTAATTTCCATGATTCATCAATGTATTCAACAATGATGAGAGATTCCAAGATGGGTTTTCCGTTGTGGACAAGGATTGGGATCTTTTTTAGGAGTGGATTGTACTGGAGAAGTGAAGGGCTTTTGTTGGCTAGGTCTTCATCTACTGAGTCATACTGGATGCCCTTCGGGTTCAATGCCCATACAACCCTTAAACCAAAAAGACTTGACCATGTCTTGAATAACTTCAACATATTTGGATAGATAGAGCAAATACTAATTTGTAGCTAACATATAAATAATTAAAACCATAGGCCTGCTGTATGCTGCACGTGAAGTTCTAGTTAGTGTATGTCTAATTAGTGTATGTCATTTTTAAAACGTAAGGTTATGAGTTTGATTCCTAATAAAATTAATAATATAATTAATTTTTTAAACAAAAAAAACTATAGGACTGCTAATTAATGTCCTAATAATTACTAAGATATTGCTTAAAGCATTGTAAACATCACCATGTTTGGTTATGGACGGCCATTAATGTAAACATGTATATAAATTCTCTTATAAGCGGATAAGATTCGAACCTGAATTCGCAAAATCTTTACTGGTATTCTTAATACTAACAAAATAACCAATAACTTAAATAAATTATAATTATAATACACTAAAAAAGTCTTAGTGGTCCAATTGTATTACAGTTATTTTATATTCTTGACTTTAAAATTGGCCCAATCGATGATGATCATTGGTAATGGTAGGAGAGATGGCTTACAGTACTGTCTCTTCTGTTCTAAGGAAAGTGGTCCTTGCTTGCTTTGGATTGAAGGAAAGTGAGTATCGTTGCAAATTGCCCCAAAAAGGGCACAAAAAAAGAAAATTCATTTCCTGCTATTTGTAGTTGCAGAGAAGATAAATGAGAAAAGAACGGTCTGTCTGTCCATCAGTATCTCCCCATATTTATTGGTGTTATATATATATATATATATATATATATATATATATATATATATATAAATTCTCTATAATTTTCTAAAAGTTGCAATTTCAATTTTTATTATAGTTAAAAATTATAAAAAAATAGCAAAAAAATTAGAGAAAATATGAAAAATTGAGGAAAAATGTAACAAATATGAGAGTCTACTCTACTAAAAAAAAATTAAAAAAAAATGAGAAATATTTTTAAAAAATTAAAAAGGAACAAATTTTAAAAAATTGCAAATAAATCTTAAAATATTTGTTTTCATTGTTTTAGTTCTTATTAAATTTTTGACTAAATTTCATAAGTTTTACTATTTTATTTGATTTTTTAAAACTATTGTTAATGTTAAAATTGCAATTTTTAAAAATTATAGTGTAAAATTGTAAATTTTTAAACTGTAGAGAGTTAAGTGAAATATTTTATAAATTATAGGCTTATTTTGTACTTATTTTATCCTCTAAAAAATGACTCTCGGATTACTGTTTTTGTCCTTAAATAATTGTCATTTTCATCATTTTTATTAGTTATATTTACTAAAATTATTGAAAATAATTGACTAAACATCTCATCCATCCTCTTATAGGTGTACTCAGCGATGTGGCCTGGGTCAAAGTTGATTTGTCCATAGTAATCTATAAATCCGACATTCATGGCTCGTATAGTTCTTTTTCGCCACCAGTCGACCTTGCGAGGAACTTTGGCTAGTTCCTCGTCCTTAGCAGAAATTTCCTCTTGGAGTAAGGAAACTTTCTTCTTCTCCGCTATCAACTCCGCTTCCAGGGCTTCAATTTTGGCCCTGCTCCGTTTCTCTTCTTTTGAAAAGATGGCTCGACAGTTGTCCAACTCCTTTTGGGTACGGTCATGGAGTTGTACTACCTTCCGGGTCCTAGCCTTGCCTCGAGGAAGCTATATTTTTTGGCTATTGACGGTGTTGGTCAAGCCTTGTACTTTAGCTTTGTTTGCCTCCATAGCATAATGCAACTTGGGAGAAACAAATAGAAGGTCATTCTGGATTTGGAGGTAGTGAGCCTCAGAAGTTAATCTGCGAAATTCTTCTTGGGGAAGGATTAGCATACGACTTATCAAGGAAGCTGCACTTCCGTTTCAGTTGATGATTCCGGAACCCCTTAGGGAGTACCTTGGGGGCCTGTGGAAGAAAGATTGGTGGTAGAATGGGGAGGCAGATGCTAGGCAGAGCCTGGCTGAGTAAGTGACTGTGTAGAGACTGGAGTAGAAAAGAGTGGTATAAGATTGAAAGTTGATGGTACAGAAGATCCTGTGATAATATTAGCGGAGGTACCTGTAGCTGAAATCAAGGAAGTAGTTGGTGTAGCTGGAATCAATGACGTAGTTGTTGAAGCCGGAATTGAGGAAGTAAACAGTAAAGGCATGGCAGGAACCTCTTCCGGAATTGAAGCATCTTCTGGAGCTGGATTTGTCACTGGTCGAGAATCAAGTACCTCGACCAGAATCCTTTCTGAACCATCAAACAAGTTGGACAAGTTAGGGAAATCACACCCCTCATGGGAGCCGGGGGAGGACAAATCTTACATCCTACTACCAAAGCTTCTCGTTCTTCTCTTATCTTTTGCCTCTGAGCTTTGGTGGCTTGAAGGAAACATTCTTCTTTGTCCATGTCGTTAGAAAACTAAAATATGGACGATGTGGAGGAGGAAGGCAGAAATAGAGGAATGTTTCCGGGCACAACCTTTACTTCAACAGTTGGGAAAGATGTTTCCTTGACGGGTTGAGAGCTAGTTCCTTGTTGGCGAATGGGTAGCCAATTGTGGACAAAACTTGGTGTCCTTCCAGAAGTTCTGCCGGATCTTCTTTTCTTCACAGGAAGAACGGTCCTCAAGGCCACGAGGGCCGGGTCGGAAGCACTTGTAACTCGGGAGGTCCCTGGGTAAAGGATGATGTGCCTACGTCGTCTTGTTGTTGTTCTTTCGCAATTTCTGTAAAAAAGCAAAAAATTTACAAGTTAAACAATAGAAAGGATGGAAGAGGAAGAGAAATGTGGAAACTTACCCACATCGCATTCATTTAAAGGCATGTACTTAGCAAAGTTAAGGGTATGGAAGGGCATTTGTACACCCCGTAACGTATTGGCATCAACTTTGTCTCTCAAACCTAGCCCGGTAGGTCTCTTCCAGTGTTTACCAACAATCTTATGGTTAAAACCGGAACGCCATTGGGGTGTGGGCAGTTCAACAATAAAGAACCTATCTTTCCACTCATCTACCATTGCTACTATTGTGTCAAATTCTTGGAAATTTACCAAAAGTGGTTGAGCAAATGGATCTCCAAAACGAGGAATGATATCAACTAATCCGTTATTGCTATCTAACTGGAAGAATCTACAAAGCAAAGGGACAGAAGGGAAAAGAATACCCTTCATTTTACAAACTCGAATGAAAGCATAAATTCCGGACCAGGAGTGAGGAATTATTTGTGCAGGATTAAGTTCAAAGTGGTTTAGCATATTGGAAATAAAAGTATGAAAAGGAAGGCGGAAACCATACAAAAACATTTTAGTAAACAAAATCCTACGATTGCCTCTTAGGAGACTATACAGTCGGTGGGTTTTATTAGGTACCTGAAGGGTGTAATTGTTTGGGAAGGAGGCGTCATATCTTGTTAGTTCATTTCGTAAGTAGTAGTATCATCAATGATTGCACTAGAATTTCTTTCTATTTCCGGATCCATGGGACCTTGTAGATTCAGAGAAGATCTGATTTGGAGCATAGTGGTGGATCTTGAAGGAAAGGAAGAGAATAAAAACAAGGAAGAAACGGAATACCTCAAGGAGTAAAGGGTGATCGGAAGAAATCGTCTAATCGGAATCGCAACAGTGAAATCCTTGCAAAGTGAAACGACAAAAGAGATTGGGAAATGTGAGGATGTTGAGAGCAGTTGATGAAGGAAAGAGAGAAGAGAGAAATCTCTTTATAAGCCTTAATGTTAAATGTAAAGGATTTTTGGCACGTGTGATAAGCGTGGAGTAAGAATTAAATGACGTGACTCTTCAGCGTGAAAGGTTGGATTTTTAAAATTCAAATAAAGGCTTATCGGTTAAACGTCTTCAGAGAAAGAAAAGTGAGGAAAGCAAGAGAAACACGAAACATAAGATTTATAGAACAGAGAAACAGGGAAACATATTACTGGAAACCTACGGAAATATAGTAAGTAGCATAACCCTAAGTTTAATCCTCATCTACTAAGGAAGATGGGATGTGAGGTTCTCCTTCTGATGAAGGCAGGATTTCATTCCACAAGCTGTAAGGCACGCCAGATTCTCCCTCCGTGGAAGGTGAGTCCATTCGGCCTTTTTTCTTCAAGTCGCTCCTTCCCTCAGGTTCCTGATTCCCTCTCTCATTTCTTCGCTTTAGAGCGGACGTGGGAGTTTTTACATTATCTTTCAGTGGCGGAATTTAAGGACCATCCTCACGATCAGGAGTCCAAATATGATGGAAGAGTGGGTCGTACCCCTATGTTGCAATAGGGAGATTTGAAGGAACTGAGTCGAGAGGAGTGTCAAACGTTTCAAAGAACAACTCTTCAAATTTCTTGGCCGTTTTAAGCTTCAAAGAATTGCTCTTTTTCGATTGACGTTTAAGCATTCTCCTTTTATGGATAGTTTTCTTTGTTTGGAATTTGAAACAACCTCATTATGTGATGGGGTTATGAGAAAGAGGGGCAAAAGAGTGTTAAGGGAATTTTTGTTAAGAAGAGAAAAGACTTGAGAATTTTGCTCAATGAAAGAATGGATATTTATAGGCCTCAATTTGCAGTTATAGGCAGGCAGTGTTTTAGTAGCTAAAAGTTGCTAATTGGTGGTGGATTCGGTTCTTCTCAGACCTGATAACTTATCTTGGAAATCGAGAGTCATGATTGATATTCTGCGAAAATAAGGCGTCTCAACCATTATGACCTATAGCCGACATTTATTAGGGGAAACCACCTAATCCTTGGCTTCATTTAAACCGAAGAATGTGGGAAAGGAGAAGAGGATGGAAATTTTTCAGAACTTTTACAGTTTCCTGCAATTTAGGAATATGAAATTCACTCAGCTACCGGGAATTGATAATAATTGTGTTCCGGCCTGAGCAAGCAGTATCTTTACATGCAACTTGACAAGCGTAAGATTGATAATCATACGGAATTCTTTTAAGTTACACTTTATATTATTGCAAGTCGCACGACATCTACAGGAAAAGAGACAAAAGGAAAATATAGAAAGCACTGTTTAAGAGGAGGGGAAATCATCATCATCATCATCATCCTTATCCTCATTGTAATGAGATGAGTAGGGAATTTCCTTTAAAACATCAGCGATAGAGGTCATCTCAAGAGAAGAAGCCTTTACCCCTTTTAGGCAGCACTCCAACAAAGCTCTCTTGCTCTTCAACATGTTAATGGGAACACAAACATGGGAAATGGTAGTGGCGGTCTTAGAAACTACTTCCAAGGCATCATCGTCCTCTTCGCATGTCATATCACGCTTGGCCACCAATGGATTGAGCATACTCTCCAGTTTGCAAATGTCTACATCTGTGTTGACCATCATACGCTCTAGGAAAGAAACGTCTGTTGTAGCACTACGCTCTACAAATGAAGCGGTAGAAAAAAGATAATTAATGATCAGAGCATCCATGATATGAGAGGAAATAGATGAATACAAGAAAAAATTAAAAAAGAATGCATGCCAGTGGGGAAAATCGAAGAAGAAGGAAAGGTTAATTTATAATCACACAGACTCATTGCCTCGAAAAAGTGTTTTTAACACTTCGAAGCAACAATTAAAGCCCCACAAACCATTTCAAATCCATCCATTGATATGTCAAGCGAGTAGAGACGGAGGAATGAAAAATTAAGTACATACGAGAATCAAGCCAAGGAGCCCTCAATAAATCAAGCCCAGTGATATGATCCTTGGTTGCCCGAGGTTCATAACACGTGATTCCCGATCTAGTTCAAGCCTGGATTTGCAACGATGCGGAGAATAACTCTCTTGAGCGTTTGACCCTACTAATAACCTGTACTAGCCAACCCAAATCAAGCAAGAAAGGATCTTGATTCGAAACCCTAACCCTGTATTCAACCTGTGAATACCAACCTAGGCGAAGAGACTCAATGAAGTGGACTTTCGGTTTTACTTGTTGATCTATCCGAGAGTCCGATCTCAAATAGGAACAAGGTTCAAGACTGAACAATTGAGAGAAATTTCTCTGATTTTTAATTATCAAAATTCGTGACCTGATAATGAAGAAGGTGACTCCTTTAAATAGCAGAAACCCTAAAATCCTTACAAAAGGAATCCTTTCCTTAATAGACTTCTATAATTAATTAAGATAACTAACTTAATTAAATAAAATCCAAACTAATTTAATTAAGTCATAAAATAGCTAATTAAAATAGAAAATTCGGAGTTTCCATCTTGGAAACAAAGCTGTCGACTTCTAGTAGATCGGCGCTGGCGGTATGCAGCCTGAGGGCTAGCGGAATACCTCAAGTCTCGGCAAAAACCACATCCTCCGCTACGATCCTGGCGACATGCCGCTAGCTTCGGCAGGCACTGTATAAAATTCTAAATTTTGGACCGAAATGAGCGAAACGAGTCGCGTCTCTTTCTCCCGTAGCACAGCTTCTTCGATGAGTGTCTCACACTGTAATTCCTTGTAGATAAGCTGTGATAACTTCGCTTGCAAATCCTTGCTCCTCGAACGAGTCATAGGTCCGCTGGGCGGTAATGGTATATTGGGGATTGTATCATTCCCTCCCCCTTTGAAAGAATTCGCCTTCGAATTCGCTCCAACTAGCTTGATGGGTGCCGAGACCGTCAAAATATATTAAAGTACAATTTACCATGCAAGTATATAATTGAATTGCAGCAAGTGGTAAAAGGATCGTTCCTCAGAGATTCGGTGGATTAAAAGCAATTCTTTGTATTAAATTAAAGGGGTGGTAAATACTAATATGGGTTGTTGGTTGGTTGCATATAAATTAGATTAACAGAAATAAACAAAACAGGATACGCAGTGGGTGATGTTAACCAGTTGATAATGGCTTCCCAGTAAGGATTTCTTGTAGCTCATGATTCGATTAAGTTGATCATAGATGCAAAAGTGGTAAACACTAGACTTATAGGAAGGCTATAGAGACCAGGTATTGGTCACCTAGATCTCCTACTTTCCTCCTACACAAGACTTCCAAAGAGACACTCTATTGGAAGTCCCTAATCATCCTAACAATCCTAAGAGACACTCTATAGGATTTAATTAGGGCAATTGATAGACGCAGGGAAAGACCTAATCCCCGGCCTGGGATAGAGAATCGTGTCTATCCTATAAACCAGATCTGATTCTTCTTCTAGCTGTCACCAGCTAGTTGCCTTCGTATTTCTCTTGGCAATGTAGACTCCAAAGCCGCTAGAAAAGACTGTAATCATCCAAACCTTATGTGAAGCTGATCAGACTTTACTAAGAACAGGGACAAACTGTCATGCAAACAAGAAGAACAAGAATACAAGTATAGTGTGTGTGAAGTGCTATTTGATCTCACAACCTAGGAATCATGGCGTCGAATCCTTACTAAGAAGAAGGCGTTTAGCCTATAATAGACATAACAATAATAATAATAATGAAACAATCATAAACTGAATCCGAATTATATTAAAGATGGGAGAATAAAATTAAGTTGTAACAATGGTAGACAAATTCGAGAGAGAAGAGATGAACCTCTTCTCCTCAGCAGCAGCTTTAAATACCGAAAACCTATCTCTGGTTTGAGATTCAAAAGACGAAGAGAAGATAGAAATCTAAATATGCGGGATTGTTTGTTTAAATACAAAAAGAGGGGATCGATTAGTTCTAATCGATCAAGGAGTTCTATTCACAGTTGAACTTCTTTTCTTCCTGAAGACTCCAGCTGGAATACTTCAATTCCTCTCACGGCCCATGGATAAATCTCGCGGCCCAGCTAGCTTTTTAAGTCAGTTGACTCTGGTCAACGCTTCTAGTTTCTTTCCTTATCCCAGGTCTGGGATAGAATAGCTCTGCGACCATCAAAACAGCTCTGATAAAGGCTCTTCTGACTCCTTTTGAATAATTCTGCTTCTCAGCAGCATATCTGTGGAAAAGGAGAGAAAAGCCAGCATTTAGCAGTATCATCATCCCAAAATAGAAGTGAAAAGATGATTAAAAGATGACATTTAAGCGCTTTATCAAATCCCCCATACTATCTTATGCTTGCCCCCAAGCATTTCTAACCTAACACAAGACTCAACAAAACAAAACACATATAAACAAAGATCAATCAGTATCGACTTCAGAGCACCCAGTTCATCACATAAGATCCACAGATACTTAAGCTCAAAGCTCCATCCAATATTACCAAGGCTTGACCAAGACCCGAAACTCACCTGATCTGATATAGTCCCATAATCGAGTGCTTAGCGATCAAATTTTACAATTAAAAACACATAGAACAATTCCCAATTCCTTCTACCACCCCCTTCACATTGAATGGATAGATTTTCAGCCTACCCCCTAGGCATTTCCTAATTTCTTTTCTTAATTTATATCAGCTGAAGTTTCTTGATTACCCTAGCTTAAATTAGGCCTGGGTACCAAGACATGCAAATTTTCCTTTTTTAGAGCTGAGTTTAGTTCCTTGGATATTCTTGCTTAAATTTGGCATGAATACCAAAGCAGCAACATCATATTTTTATTCATAAATTTTTTTCATAGCTGCTAAACTTCTAAAAATGATTTCAGGGGTAGGCCTATAGAGATAGTCAATGTGTTGAAGGCAGCAGGGTAAAGAATGATAGTTCTACATGATTTCTCTCGCAAAATTCAATCATCAAGCCCAAGTATCATGACCCTATGTAGATTAAGTGAGTTTCACAAGTATTGGAAAAATTATACCTTGGTAATAAAACATGGACTTATGAACTCAAGCATCTTTTGTTTCCTATGTGATGCAATACATACTCTGAATTTGATTATCAAGATCTTTGTTCGGACTCACAAAATGTATCTAAAAACATGCATAAAAATCAAAATAAAACGTGCTCAAGACAGACAGACACGACACTAAAGTAATAATTGAAAACAGACGCTATATACTGACTCTAACAAACAATCAGAACAGATCATCAACACAAAAAGTCTCCCCCACACTAGATGACACTTTGTCCTCGAAGTGTGAGAAAGGAAAAGACTCAACATTTAACTAAAATAAAATAAATAACAAGGAAAAGAAGTACCCGGGGCAATCATGGGTTGGGTGGGAAGGTGCTTTGCATGAATTTCTCCAGGAGCTGCTGTTGAATAGCAGTTGAATGCTTTTGGTCCTCAATCAGCTTCTGGACCTGGGATCCTAGCTAATCAACAGTCTTCTGCAAAAGCTCCTGGCGGGCCATCATTGTGGTCATCATGGTCATCATGGTTGCCATGTTTTGTGGCTCTCCCCTAGACCTGGGAATCTGGTTTTGTGGTGGCTGCGATCCGTGGTCTGATGTAGAGGTCAGTTTCTGTGCTGGAATTGTTTTTCCTGCCACAAAGTCTTTTTCAAAAATGAAGATCCCTTGGTTCTTCTTTGAATAGATGTGGTCTTCAATGGGAGTGAAACCTGTGTTACTGCGCAGCACACGATTCTCATCCAGGTGAAAGTATCCCATGGCATCTAAAGCTCTCAAATCTAAAATGCGCAAGTCAGATGATTTATATAAATCACAAGTAGACACATCAAGACCTCTATGATTGACAGCGAAGGCAGTGATCAAGGATGCTAATGGCATTTTGTTCTTAACAGATTTAAATTGCTTGCATAGCCAAAATCCTAAGTTCACTTTATGCTCATTCACCATACACCAAAGAAAGAACAATTCTTGCTTAGAGATCACACCAGTAATACCAGATTTTCCAGAAAAATTAATTGCTAAAAATCTATGAATGATCCTAAGAGATAAATCTGGAATGACATGTGCCTTGGCATGGCTATCATCAAAACGTGCAGTAGGATCCTTAGTGATTTGTTTCCATGCCTCTTGCTTATCAAACACAGGGAATTCAGGATAGTCAGTCAAGCAATTAACATACCAGTCAGCAGTCAATTCTTCCTTAGACACAAAACCAATAAACTCATTAAATTCATCCGTGGTATAGTGGGCATATTTGTTCATTAATCTGAAGTTTACCTCTTTAACACCTACTTTCTTCTTAGTGTTCATCCAGAAGGATGAATAAAATTCTAGTGTGAGTTCTAAGAAAGCAGGATGCTCAAGGAAATACAAGGGTTCCCAACCTATATTTTGGATATATTTAGTGAGAGGATCAATAAGCTCAAGGTCATCAAGCAGTTGAAAGAATTCGCCTTCGAATTCGCTCCAACTAGCTCCTCATCATGATCACCTACATCAAACAAATTCAAGTCAGTAACGTTAAACGTAGCACTAACTGAACCATACTCATTGGGGAGATCAAGTTTCTAGGCGTTGTTGTTGATCTTCTCGATGATCTGAAATGGTCCATCGCCTCTGTCTGATAGCTTGCCTCGATGTTGGGCTGGAAACCGCTCGCAGCGTAAGTGTAGCCAAACCCAATCGCCCACGTTGAAGGAAGTTGTCGTCCTTCCTTGATTGCACTTTCACGCTACCCGTTCATTCGCCTTCTCAATGTTGCGTTTAGCTTGCTCATGGATTTTCTTCACCATCTCTGCCTTCTTAGCTCCATTTAAACTTGACACATCACTTAAAGGTAAAGGAGTCAAATCTAATGGAGTCAAGGGATTAAAACCATAAACAATCTCAAATGGTGAATAATGAGTGCTCGAATGAACAGAACGATTATAAGCAAATTCAATAAAAGATATATGATCAGTCCATGTAGAATTATGCTTAGAAACCAAAGTGCGCAATAAAGACCGTAAAGTCCCATTAACTACTTCAGTTTGCCCATCGGTTTGTGGATGACATGACGTAGAATAAAGCAACTTAGTCCCTAGTTTCTTCCACAAAACCTGCTAAAAATGGCTCAGAAACTTACTATCTCAATCGCTAACAATACTAGTAGGGACTCCATGCAAACAGACTACTTCTTTAAAGAACAAGTTAGCGATGTAGGTCGCATCATTAGTACTAGCACAAGGAATGAAATGTGCCATCTTTGAGAACCAATCGACCACTACAAAAATACTATCCGTGCCTCCCCTAGATTTAGGCAATCCTACAACAAAATCCATGGACAGATCGGTCCAAGGATGAGAGGGTACGGGTAAGGACATCTACTCCCCATGGTTGGTCACTCTTGACTTGGCCCTACGACACACTAAACATCTAGCAACTGCGCGTACCACATCATGCTTCATCTTAGGCCAATAAAAGTGATCCTTAAGTACCTCTAATGTTTTAGTCACACCAAAGTGACCCATCAATCCACCACAATGTGCTTCTAGTACAAGTAAATCTCTTAAGGAACAATGAGGTACACATAGACGTTTACGCTGAAACAAATATCCATCTTGTCTAAAAAATTGAGACTCGGCAGCATGTATACAAGAATTATAAAGTTCGCCGAAATCTACATCATTGGGATATAGTTCTATAATATGTGAAAATCCTAACAACTTAGCACTCATAGAAGAGATAAGCGCGTACCTTCGCGATAGTGCATCAGTCACTATGTTCTCTTTACCTTCTTTGTAGCGAATATGATAGGGGAATGATTCGATGAACTCCAGCCAAGTTGCATGGCGCTTGTTCAACTTACTCTACCCCTTGAGATACTTTAGACTGAGGTGATCCGTGTGTACCACAACTCGCGCGACATTAAGTAGTGATGCCACACTTCCAATGCGCGTACAAGTGCGTACAACCCCTTGTCATAGGTTGGATACCTCAACTGTGCATATTTAAGCTTCTCGCTAAAGTAAGCTATGGGTCGCTTCTCTTGCATAAGGACTGCATTGATCCCAAGTCCACTAGCATCACACTCTACCTCGAACGCCTTGTCAAAGTCCGGAAGAGCCAACACAGGCGTTGAACACAAACGTTCCTTAAGTGTTTGGAACGCTTCTTCTTGCTGCTGTCCCCACTTAAACTCCACGTTATTCTTGGTCAGATCATTTAATGGTACCGCAATGGTGCTAAAGTCCTTGACAAAACGCCTATAAAAGCTCACTAAGCCATGGAATGATCGCACATCACTTGCGTTCTTAGGAGTAGGCCACTCCTTGACTGCTTTGATCTTTTCTTCATCAACTTTCACACCCTGCACACTAACAATAAAACCAAGGAAACAAACTTGCTCTAACCCCAAGGAGAACTTCTTTAGTTTAGCATAAAGTTGTTGTTCTCGCAAGGTTATAAAAACTTCTTGCAGGTACGAAACATGATCATCAACAAATTTTCTATAAATTAGTATATCGTCAAAATAAACTACCACAAATCTACTAATGAAATGCCTAAGGACATGATTCATAAGTCTCATAAAAGTACTAGGCACATTATTCAAACCAAACGACATTACCATCCATTCATATTATCCATATTTTGTTTTAAATGTCATTTTCCATTCATTACCCTTTTTCATGCGAATTTGGTGATAATCACTCATCAAATCTATTTTAGAAAATATCTGACTACCACTTAATTCATCTAACATGTCATCTAAGCGAGGGATAGGATGTCGATACTTTACCGTGATTTTATTTACTACTCGATAATCGACGCACATGCGCCAAGTTCCATCCTTCTTCGGAACCAAGATCACTGGTACGACGCAAGGTAAGAGGCTCTCTCGTACATATCCACGGCTAAGTAATTCATCCACTTGTCGCTGTAACTCCTTGGTCTCCTCGGGTTGCTTCTATAGGCCGACCGATTAGGTATTGTCGATCCGGGTACGAAATCAATTTGATGTTCGATCCCTCTAATTGGTGGCAGACTTGGCGGTATATCTTCGGGAAAGAAATCTTTAAATTCATGCAAAAGAGAGGAAATACCAACATGCACAGAAGATGAATCATTAGTGTTAGAAGCGTTTAGGCAAAGAGGCCTAAAACGAAGAAGAATCAGAGGGAGATTTTTGTCAATATTTCTCTTTTGCGCCACAAGCGCTTGCCTCAATTCTTTCCCTCTAGCATAAAGATTCACTCTTTTTTTATCACTCTTAGCATGCTCACTTTTTTTCATGCGTGTGTTTTCCTCTCGCATGCTCACTCTTTTCATGCGTGCTGTTTTTCTCACTCTCTCATTTCTTTTGCTCACTTTGAATTTCTCTCATTGACCCATGTTTTTTTCTTCATGGGGGCTATTTTCAAGTTCTCTTTCTTTCTTTTCCCATGGTCTAGAGAGCTCAAACTCGGCAAAGGATTTCTCAAGCCAAAGCTGATCCTCTAGTACTTGAACCGGTCTCAAGGGTGCTAGTGTGTACTTCACCCCTTCCTTCTCCAGCTTATACCGATTCGTCTTTCCCTCGTGATTAGCATTCCTATCAAACTGCCACGGTCGTCCAAGTAAGACATGGCTGGAATGCATGGGAACAACATCACAAAGGATCTCGTCCTTGTACTTTTCGATAGAGAACGCGACTAATACTTGCCTTGTCACTTTCAAACCGCTGCCATCGTTCAACCACTGTAGAGAATAGGGCTTCAGGTGCTTAGTGGTCGACAAACCCAGCTTGTGCACCAATAAAGTACTTGCACAATTCGTGCAACTACCGTTATCTATAATCATCGAACACCTCTTCTCGATTATGCACCGAGTGTGAAACAGATTTTCATGTTGCTCCTCTACACTCCCTTCGGTCTTGGCCTGAGCACTAAGATTCCTCCTAATAACAAGATTCAAACCGTACTCACCTTCATCTTCTTCATCCGAACTAGTCTGTTCTTTCCCTTCTTCAAACCCTTTGATTTTTTCCATCTCACACTCATCCTCCGACTCCATATCACCATTCTCTCGAATTATGAGGGTTCTTTTATTCGGACACTCAGATTGCTTGTGACCTCTCCCGGAGCACTTGAAACAAACAATGTCCTTTGTGGGGATTCGATTGCCCGAATTATTGGAGGAACCACTGTTGTTAAAAGTCTTCGACGATGCTTGGGTACCCGTCATACCCTTATTCCCATAATTTTGCGGTGAGACCCTAGGTGATTCCTTCATACCTTTACCATCCTTCACCCACGGCGTCTTCTTTCAAGGTGCAGCCTTTGTGCTGGCCGTGCTCGACAAGGTGTAGGAAGACCTCGCCTTGCGTTGCCTCTCTATCTTAATCGCCATGTGTAGCATCTCTTGGAGAGTGGTGTAATGCGTCAGCTCTAGTGCATTAGCTATCTCTCGGTGGTGCCCGTTAATAAACCGTGCCATAGTGGCTTCCTTCTCCTCAACCACTTGCGCTCTAGCCAGCGCTATCTCCAAGTCATTGAAGTACTCACTCACGCTCCTACTACCTTGAGTCATGGTCTGCAGCCGTTGGTGTAGGTCACGCTGAAAATAAGTAGGCACAAATCGTTGCCTCATTAAACTTGTCATTTGCTCCCAACTCTCAACAGGTTCGGCTTGCACTCTTGCCCTTGTCTTGTTTATGTTATCCCACCAATGTAGTGCATAACCAGTAAACTCAACCGAGGCTAACTTAACCTTCTTTTCCTCCGAGTAATTATGGCAAAGAAAGATCAGCTCCATCTTCCTCTCCCATATCAAGTAGGCATACGGATCATCCTTGCCATCAAAGGGAGGAATCTTCATCTTAATGCTCCCCAAATTGGAGTCAACCTTCTCCTCACGCCTAGGTTGCCGCTCATAAGCTCGGTCACGCCCATCGTGGTCAAACTCCTCAAACTCATGATCCTCGAATCTTTGCGCGAAAGGCGCTCGATGTTGCGGTCTGCGTGGTTGATTAGTTTCGGTCCTTATGGGTCCAGTAGTAAATCACAAACCATCATCTTCTCCTCCACCAACAAATCCTCCTACGGATTCCCCATTCATGCAATCCCCATATACATGTCCAGCATTACCGGGATTAATGACTTGGGAGAAATGCGGGATATTTGTAGTAACTGATGGAGTAGGATTCTTCTTCTTTACTGAGGACTGTTTATCAACCTCCAATTCATCCAACCGCTTAAGAATTTATCGAAGCATCTCTTCCATGCCTGGAGTCTTAGGCTCTTCTGTGCTCTTCTCTGAATGGTTCGACATTCCTGAAATCACCAAAAGTAACAATACAAGTGTAAAATTATCCTAGGAGAAATTTTCTAACGCTCCCTCACGTGTTTACTCTCGTGTTTATCTCTCTATTAATCTCACCAAAATTCTCACAAAAAATTTCTTCAATTTTTCAGTCGCTAAAAGACTCAAGAATTCCAAGGAAAAACTTCCAATAAGACTCTCAAAGACAACTAGCTCCAAAACAATTTAGATGTAAAGTAATTGAGTAATTGCAAGGACAATCAATTAGACAAATACTCTACTGGAATAGAAATCAGCGTATAGGAATCAAGGAAAGCTCCAGTTACATGAAAGGACTCAAATAATTCACAAGATCGTGAATGAAGGTGCAATGCGATTCGGGGGTTTAATCTTGTTTCTTCAATAACTTTAAATTGTCACCACCAAATTGAGTAATTCCTTTTACAGTAACTTTGTAATATCTCGTAGTATTTTGTATTTTATTCTGTTTTTGATTTTGATTTTTTTTGAATGAATCGAGATAAATAATAAATTAGCTACGACTCTTTTTTGGGTTTTTGTGACTCTTTTTGACAGAAAATTAATCTAGATTAATGACACAACAAATCGCACACAAAGATGCTACTTGATCTAGAACCCTAGATCGACTCAACGAACAAAGTAACTAACACAAGCACACAAGAGATTGGTTTTAGAATGGGAAGAAGAAGAACCAATCTTACAAAGAAAACAGAAAATGTAAAAGGATAGTTACCAAACTTGAACGCCTTTGCTCCGCTACCAACTGATACGATCCTTGGTTACTCGAGGTTCGTAACACGTGATTCCCGATCTAGTTCAAGCCTGGATTTGCAACGATGCGGAAGAATAACTCTCTTGAGCATTTGACCCTGCTAATAACTTGTACTAGCCAACCCAAATCAAGCAAGAAAGGATCTTGATTCGAAACCTAACCCTGTATTCAACCTGTGAATACCAACCTAAGCGAAGCGACTCAATGAAGTGGACTTTCAGTTTTACTTGCTAATCTATCCGAGAGTCCAATCTCAAATAGGAACAAGGTTAAGGACTGAACAATTGAGAGAAAATTCTCTGATTTTTAATTATCAAAATTCGTGACCTGATAATGAAGAAGGTGACTCCTTTAAATAGTAGAAACCCTAAAATCCTTACAAAAGGAATCCTTTCCTTAATAGACTTCTATAATTAATTAAGATAACTAACTTAATTAAATAAAATCCAAACTAATTTAATTAAGTCATAAAATAACTAATTAAAATAGAAAATTCTGAGTTTCCATCTTGGAAACAAAGCTGTCGACTTCTAGCAGATCGACGCTGGCGGTATGCCGCCTGAGGGCTAGTGGCATACCGCTAGTCTCGGAAAAAACTACATCCTCCGCTACGATCCTGGCGGCATGTCACTAGCTTCGGCAGGCACTATCCAAAATTCCGAATTTTGGACCGAAATGAGCAAAACGTGTCGCGTCTCTTTCTCCCGTAGCACGGCTTCTTCAATGAGTGTCTCACACTGTAATTCCTTGTAGATAAGCTGTGATAACTTCGCTTGCAACTCCTTGCTCCTCGAACGAGTCATAGGTCCGTTGGGCGGTAATGGTATATTGGGGATCGTATCACCCAGAAAGAGTAGCGGAAGCCCTTGGTAAACACTCGGGCTCATTTTCGGTTGGGCTTGTGATAATCCAAAACATACCCCCCTGGGCATTTTAGTCTTTACACGGGTTCCGGAACTAGTAACCTAGAATCTTTGGCCCATAATCTACAATCCTAGTCATACTTGATACGATCCTAGCCCCGAGGTTAGCCCCAACGCACTCACAACACACACACTCCTTGCAGCTAAGGCCAATCTAAGCCAAGGACGTTGCAAAACATCCAGTGAGGTTAATAAATTGAACGCAAGGTATGGCAAAGCTTATGATGCATGTTCTAGTTCTAGTTCTAGTGAAAGTCAAATTTGTAAGTTGTGTAGAACTTGTACTTTGCGCTTATATATAGGGCAACATTATTCATTAATAAATCAGACCTAATTTTGATAATTAAAACCAGAGAGTTTTCTCTTAACTTGTTCTTGTGAAGAACCTTGTCTTTAATTGAGTTAGAACATTTGATTAAATCGCAAGTAAAGCTTGAAAGTTCAAACCCATTGATCGTTCACCCTAGTTTGCTAATCACAGGTTGATTAGAGGGTTAGGGATTCGACTCAAGAACCTCACTTGAAATTGATTAGGTTGGTTGACACAGGTTGTCTTCAGGCTTAAGTTCGCACTCGTTGAGTTATTTTCCGCATTGAAATCCAAGCTTCAAAGTAGATCATCAGAAATCACATCCTAGCCACCTAGGATCATATCAGTCGGTAGCGGAGCAAAGGTGTTCAAAGTTTGGTAACTATCCTATATATCCTTACTATTTTTAATTAGTTTTCAATTGTTGCAAGCCTTGACTTAAGGAAATAAGAGCATTGAAGAGTACTTTAATGAGTTAGAGATCGCTTTGGAAAGAGCACAAGTCGAGGAGGTTGAAGAGGAGATGATGGTGAGATTCCTGCGTGGCCTCAACCGAGAGATAGCCAACCAATTGAAGTGCATTGATTGCTACTCCTTAGAGGATATGTTACATAAGGCTCTCAACATAGAGAGGCAAAGGAAGACGAGTTCTTCTTACCATAGTGTTGTGCCAAGAAAGCGACTTGGGCGAAGGAGGAAAATAATGTGAGAGGGATTCCACTAGTGCTTTCTTATGATTATGGAATTACGCATGTAATTTCAAGTGTACCTAAAAGGAGTTCAGGAAGTGGTAAGCCTTCTACACCTTCTAATGGGTCAATGAGAGGAATTTTTTGTCCCAAATGTGACGACCAAGGTCACATAGCTTCGGCATGCCCCAACAAATAAGTCCTTATCATCAAGGAGTATGGCGAGATGGACAGTGGTGAGTCTAAAGCGCCTAAGTGTGAGAAGATTAAGAGTGAAAAGGAAATAAAAGAAAAGGCCTTAAAAGAATTGGAAGCCTTAAAGGAAAAAGAGCAAAACATCTCCAATGAAAAGAGAGAGCATGGGAAGTAAGATAAAAAGAAAAACAACCCCCATGTAAAGAGCGAGCATAAGATAAGAGATGAGAGTCAAAACAGACCGCATGAAAATAGAGAGCATGCGCTAGATGGCATGAATACAAAAGGAGAGAATAAATATGTCATAGGGAGAGAAGTGAGCAAAAACTGTTTTGGCGCAAGCCACCAAAAGCTAAATTCTTGGCCATTGCGCCTTAATCTTTCTAACCCTAATCCATTTGCTTTAGTTGCTTATTCTCATGAGCAGAACAAGAGAAGGTTGTTGGAAGAGGAGAAGCCTCTTACCTTACCACCAAGAAGAGGGAAAGAGTCTTGTGCATCCGTGGTGCCTATTTCGGCAAACCCTAACCAAAAGGGTATGGTATGGTTCTCTTCCCTTAGGTTTGATTTGTGTGAGTATATAAACATCATTAATTTTTATGCTTCTTGATAACTATCGATACCACAGAAGCGGCATCTCAACTACCCCGACGGGTGACCCGGACAGCCTACTGTACCTGTCGCGGGAGATGAGACCCTGTTCTTGCCGCCCCTAGCCTGACGGCCAACCCTGGGATGGTCGACATCAGCGAGGGGGGCTCTCATGCGACATCCGCACGGCGGCATCCCATCCCAGGTCATCCCTGATGTCACTCCGCATGACGTCATCCCGCGTGACGTCACTCTATGGCACTCCAGTGACACATATCACTCCAACGACATCTACCAGGGACTATTCCTACCCCTGTCGGTACACTCTTCCCTTTGTCTATAAATACCCTCACATTTTCAGACAAGAGGGTAAGCTTAAGATAGCGTACTGAACCCCTGCCACTTTTACTACTCACACTGACTTTGGCAACGGAGTGTTAACGCCGGAGACCCCCTCCGGCGCATTGCAGGTGACGAAGGCCCCCAGTACAGTGTTCCCGACCACCCCAGATCAAGCCAATCCTGCTCAGTATCCCTCGGACTCTTATCAAATGGTGCTTTCATTGAGAGCTTTGGTTGATTAAGTGAGTTTTCCTTAGTAACCAAGCTCCATTTTTTCTTTCTGAGAGTCGAAGGATCATGGCTTCGGATTCAGAATCCACGCCCCCTCATACTCGTGGCGGTCACGCGCGTAGGACACTTTTTTCCACGTCTTCGTCCAGTACGTATGTCACATCACTTGAAACCTCCTCTGCGCAGACAGACTTTCTTTTTGGACTGACAGCTGGCACATCGTTTTCTCAACCGGGTACCCCATTTTCCCAAACGAGTACTCCATTTTTGCAAATGGGTTCCCTTGCTTCCTCAATGAGCGCCCCATTTTCTTACGTGGGCGGATCCAGTCACTCCGTCCCTCCACTTGTAAGTTCTGGGAGGGATAACCTCGCTACCCCCTCGGTAAGCTCGATGTTAGCTCTTCGTGCCCACTTGGATTATTTGATCGGGATGGCCGTAGGCCCCACTTCTAGTACCGCGGCATCAGGTGTGCCTCCTCGAGTTATTTTTACTCCATCTATCGTCGTTGATCGACCAGTCTCGCCTCGACGCCAGATGAGTGTCCCTCTGACCTCACCTGTGATAAGTACGCCATTCGGCTTCGCGCAACTGGCAGGCGGACAGGAGGAGCACTACATACCGCGGATACTGCGGATTCCTGTCTCTCAAGTAGAGCGGTCGCTAGATGAATACGGAGAGCGTTGGGACGGTAGAAGAGAGGGAGTCGGTAGAGAGGTATCTATGGAGCGGAGTGAGAGATCAGGCAGTAGGAGGCGTCGATCCCCTTCGCCCAGGAGTCGCAGCCGGTCTCTTCGGCAGCATCGCACCCCGGAGCCTCGAGGGCACAGGCGACACCTGGACGCGTCTCCTCCTCGTCATGATCGTGAGATCTTGGATGACACCGCTGGTCATCCTTTCACCCACCGTATAAGGCACCACAGGGTCGCCCGACGTGTCAAGCTCCCCACGGAGTCGTACGACGGCACCAGAGACCCATTTCACATCTCAACAAGGTGAAGGACTTCGTTCAGTTTCAGACACACAGCGACGCGGCGTTGTGTCAGATATTCGTCATGACATTGTCAGGAGTGGCTCGCCTCTGGTTTGAAGGGTTTCCCGCTCGATCAATTGACAATTTCCAGTAACTAGAGGCCAAGTTTAAGAGCCACTTCAGCACAACTATCCCTATTCGGAAATCCGCGGCAGCCTTATTTGATATATGTAGAAAGCCAGAAGAGTCTTTGAATAGTTATCTGGGTCACTTTGATACGGAAATGTCGTTGACCCCCGGTATCACTATTGATTTTGCTATAGAAGCTTTGAAGCGGAATTGTGGATATGGGAAGCTGAGAGATACGTTAATGGTGGACCCCCCAACGACCTTAGATGCGTTAAGGTTGAAGGCCCACAATTATGCGAGAATGGAAGAGGAGGAGTATAGAAGCAGAATGCGGGATACGCCCAGAGCGCCCCTCCTGCTCCTGCGGCTCAAGCCAGTATGGCTGACCACGCGTCGAACACGTCAAATATATTAGTGAAATAGTTATGGAATTGGGGGTAGAAATACAACTTATCACTGTCTACAATAGCTTGTAGATGATGGTAAGAGGATCGTCCACAGAGATCTCTAGGACATGTAATTCTTGAGTCGACTTCCTCGTCACTGAGTTTTGGTTGGTTGTTATCTGAAACTAAAGACAAAACAAAAAGTAATGAAAACAGTTCAAATTATTAAATAGTATTGGCCGAAGTCTAGGTCAAGACTGGGGTCTAGATTGGGAATAAGTCTAGTAATACGGAATTTCAGGTAAGGGCGATGGGTGAGCTTGCGTTCTTATGCATCGATCATTGACCGAAGTATGTTCATCTCTTCTTCATAGTACTGCTATAGAGTGGAGGAACTCCTTTTCACTCCTGTCTTCCCTCCTCTTTAAACTACCTGGCGGGTACTCCCTCTCCTGATAATCCTAGCCAAGGGACACCTTGCTGGTTAAAGGGTTTATCCGGTTGGCTGCTGTCTTGAATGGTTGCTCACCGCTTCAATGGCGCAGGGGAAGACAGTACCTAGGTCAAGGTCCTAGGTTGTCAATCTGGTCTCGACCTATTTTACCTATCCTTTTAGTCTGGCTCGAGACTAGTCACCTACTTCGTCTAGCCGGCGGGTACTCCCTCTCCTTCTAGACTGGTTACAACTCTTCTCTCCTAGAGAACAAAGATGATCAAGCCTTGGCTCTAGTGAGTAAGCGATAGATTAAGTTCAAGAATAAATAAATACAAAGAAAGAGATTGTGAAGAACGGTTGATGTCTCACGATTGCACTAAGAACTTCAGCTCATCAACCCTTACCAAGAATGGGTTTTTAGTTACTCATACTCATGGATAAAAGATAAAGAAATTAACTTGCATAAATAATATATATCCGAAGTAAAAATTCGGAGCAAAGTATTTGACAATGGCGAACTAAGAAAGAAGAATTGCGTAGCTAGCTGGTTGAGATTGGATGCGGACAGAGGTGAATAATGTTCAGCTAAAATAGCCATAAGAACCTTTGTCCCAATCCAACTCAAACTCCTAAAAATATCCTAAAAGATTATTACAATTTAATTGTTCATAAATGGAAACTAAATCGCAATTAATAAAAGAGGGAGATCCCATTCGGGATTCTACATAAGATTGTCTTCAGATCCCTCTAAAATAGCGGAACAGCTGCTACGTGCCAGCTGTGAGAGTTCAACTCTGAAAGTACTTCAATCGCTCCAAGCTGCAGTCTGATCGCAAAGGAGTCTTGGCCGAAGTCTAGGCCAAGACGATTCTGGTAAGCGCACTGCGTCAGATACGAACCTGTCTAGGCCAAGATCCAGGCCTAGACTCGAGTAGTCAGCTCCAGCTCTCTTTTTCACGAATTCCTCTTGTACTGCCTCCAAACCAGACCTGATCAAATGTGGGAAATTAAAGGGAACATCAATGGATTTACTTTCCAAAATAACTAGAAAATGGACAATAAAACATGATGAAATGCAATGCAATCAAACTCCCCATACTTAAACAATGCTTGCCCCCAAGCATACAGACTCAAAGACTCGGAAAAAAAACACATCAAAGCAAAACAGACATCCTGAACCCCCCGGACTTTCTCAATTTCAGATTGCTTACCCTTCCACTGGATCTGCCAAGATACTTCAATAAGATATCCAATTCTAGACTAACAAGGAATGATCAATACCCCAAACACACACCTTCCACATGGTATCAGGACACCCTACTAGCAAAGATCGATAAGGGAAAAGGAAAACAGAGTTAACCAAAGATTTGAGCCCCACCGAGTGTCGTCTATCCATAAGTGCCTAAAGACTTGGTGCCATTTAAATCACTTTGACAGATTTATTTTCTTTTTCTTTTCTTATTTTCTTTTATGTCCTTAAAAAAATTTCTTTTTCTTTTGACAAGTCAAGTGTCCTTTGTATGTTTACAGACACAGCACATAGACAGAGCTTGTCCTTTTCACCGGGGACTTTCACCTTTGCTATGTCTGTCCTATGACATTCCAACACCTTATTTGCCTCACACTATAAGTAGATAGAACGACACACTCAAATCGGCTAACCCCATCATCCTAAGAGGAGTTAAGGTACTAGCTAAGTGTCCCTACGACCATGTGGATGATAAATGTTTGGGAAACATCAGATAACATGCCCCTTGGGCATTGATCATTTACGCTCATTTACTTCCCTGTTACTAAAGCATTGTATCCCCTAGAGAAGTGTCTAGATGCAGTCTCACCAAAAGACTAGACAATCTAAGCAAGAAAACAGGGATTCGGATGTCACAACAAAACAGACTCAAAACATGCATAAAAATACAAATAAAAATCATGCAATGACTGACTCTATACTGGACATATTGAAATAAAATTTAAAAATTAAAACACACTGATTTGACTCACAAAAACAGACACAAAACACACAAACAAACATTCAATATTCAAAAACACAAGACATATTTAACACCCTCCCCACACTTTAAAGACACAATGTCCTCATTGTGTGGAGAGACAAAAAGAAAAACAAAACAGAAAAGTAAGAGAAAGGAAAAGTACGACCTGGGGGCAGAAGCAACTCAAGTTGCTGGGGTCTGGGGATCTTGGCCAGAGGCTTGGCCTAGATCAGGGGCAGGAGAGGATATTGGTTTGGGCTCTTTTGGTGGAGGAGGAGGCATTGACTGGCGGGATGCGCTTGCCGGCTGGGCCGATGGCTGGGGTTCATCCTCCTCATCAGAGGATTCTGAGTCACTCTCTGAGCTCAGATTGTCATGGAGATCCTTGAGGAGTTTGAAATGGGCTTCGAGGTGCTAGTAAACATGGAGGACGTTTTTCCTTGTGAGCTTCATCTGCTCAAGGAGGACGTCCTGCCTGTCATTAAGGCATTGGGCCCACTGAGGCACCACATTTCTGACGGTTGCTTGATTCTGGTCTTGGCCCTTGTCTTGGCCTAGATCCTGGGCAAGACCGCCCTCTGCTTCTTCTCCTGGGATGTGGGAAGGCGAAGGACAGCTGGGTGCAGTCATGGGTGCGAAAGGGAAAAAAGATTTGAAAGGATTTTGGGTTCTTGGAGTTTAGTTTGTGCAGGGGTCACTGTGCGATTTTGGGGAAGAAGAAGGAGAAAGGTCTGCTGCTTTTAGCTCAGGTGAGAGGTTAGATTTTGTTGGACGTGGGGAGATCGTGTCAGAGTGGGAGAAGGAATATGCAGAGGTGGTAGATTAATTTCCCACGCTGCCAATTAATTCCTTTTAATTGGCTTTTTGAAATTGTCCGTTTCAAAAGCAAATAAAGGCTTTTATTTGGCGGCGATGACACGTGTCCCACTATCTCACAAAAGGCTCTTCACTTGCGAGGTAGTCTAGCTCTACGTCTTGGCCAAGATCTTGGCCAAGACTACTTCAATTTCCCCACACTTATTTTCCTGCACAAAAATGAAAATAACCCAGAAATTAAATGTGATTAAAATAAATATTTACTTCCTAAAATTTAAATACACAAGGGTTGCCTCCCTTGAAGCGCCCTTATTTTAAGTCTTAGGCTTGACTTTAAATTTTTCTTCAGTTGTTTTGAGGTGGCTCGTCCACCTTTTCTGAAACTTTATCTTCCTGAAAATTCTCAAAGAACGACTTCAATCTCTGCCCGTTCACTTTGAGCTCGGCACCTGTTTTCTCATTCCTAATATCTACTGCACCATGTGGGTAAATGTTAGTAATAACAAAAGGGCCCTCCCAACGGGTTTGTAATTTTCCAGGAAATAATTTAAAACGGGAATTATAAAGAAGAACTTTCTCCCCTGTGTGGAGAGGTTTTCCAATAATTCTCTTGTCGTGGTAAGCTTTCATTCTGACCTTGACAATCAACTGATTGTCATAGGCTTGGTCTCTCAACTCCTCTAGCTCATGGAGTTGTAACTTCCTTTCTTAGCCAGCCTCATCATAACTTAGGTTGCACTTTCGTATAGCCCAATACGCTTTATGTTGCAACCCTACTGGCAAGTGGCATGTCTTCCCATAGACAAGCTTGTATGGTGTCATCCCGATTGGCCCTTTGTAAGCCGTTCTACAGGCCCACAATGCGTCATCTAACTGTTGGCTCCAATCGCGTCTGTCTAGGCCTACTGTCTTGGCCAAGACTGACTTCACCTCTCTATTTGACACTTCGGCTTGGCCGTTTGTTTGAGGGTGGTAGGCTGTGGATATCCTATGAGTGATGCCATATTTCCTGAAAAGAGAAGATAAAATCTTGTTGCAGAAGTGAGTTCCTCGATCACTAATGATCCCTCGAGGAATCCCAAATCTGTTTAAGATATTAGATTTAATAAAGGAAATAACAGTCCTAGCATCATCATTTTTAGTGGCTTTCGCCTCTATCCATTTTGATACATAATCCACAGCTAAGAGAATATATCTGTTGCCAAAAGAAGTAGGAAAAGGTCCCATAAAATCTATGCCCCACATGTCGAATATTTCACAAGAAAGAATAAAATTCATAGGTATTTCATTTCGGGAACTAATATTTCCCACTTTTTGACATGCCGAACAAGTTTTACAAAATAGAAAACTATCCTGAAAAATTGTCGGCCAATAAAAACCAGCCTCTAAGATTTTTAGGGCTGTTCTTCTCGCTCCAAAGTGGCCTCCACATGCTTGGGAATGACAGAATTCAAGTATGGATTTTGTTTCACTTTGAGGTACACACCTCCTTAGCAATTGATCGGATCCTATCTTCCATAAATATGGATCATCCCAAACATAATACTTACTGTCATGCTTGACCTTTACCTTCTCATAGGTAGTCATGTCACCATAGTGTTTACCTGTTGCTAGGTAATTCGTTATTTCAGCGTACCATGGTCGCGGGTTTGGCTGGAGTCTAGGCCTAGACTCCTGGCTAGACAGTGCGATAGAAAACAGCTTCTCATCTGGAAATTCTGCTTTGATCTCATTCGTGTCCCCCTTTGCTAGGCAACGGCTCAGGTGATCTGCCACGAGATTTTCCCTTCCACTCTTGTCCTTTATTTCCAGATTGTGCTCCTGCATAAGAAGAATCCAACGGATTAATCTTGGTTTAGCATCATGCTTAACCAAAAGATATTTCAATGCAGAATGATCTGAAAATACAATAATTTTTGTGCCCAATAAATATGATCTAAATTTTTCCAAGGCAAAAACTATGGCAAAGAGTTCTTTTTCAGTTGTGGTATAATTCTGTTGGGCATCATCTAGCATCTTTGATGCATAGTAGATGACGTGAGGGTCTTTCCCTTTCTTTTGGCCAAGAACCGCGCCAACAGCAGCATCACTTGCGTCGCACATTAGCTCGAACGGCAAGCTCCAATCTGGTGGTTGGATGATCGGTGTTGTGGTCAGTCGCTCCTTCAATTCTTCGAACGACTTCTTGCACGCTTCATTGAAGTCGAACTCCACCTCCTTCTGTAGCAACTTGCACATAGGTTCAGCCACCTTTGAGAAGTCTTTAATGAACCTACGGTAGAAACCTGCATGTCCAAGAAAGCTACGAACCTCACGCAAGCATGAGGGGTAAGGCAAGTTCTTGATAGTGTCAATTTTGGCTTGATCTACCTCAATGCCTTTCTTAGAGACTACATGTCCAAGGACAATCCCTTGGTCTACCATAAAATGGCATTTTTCAAAGTTCAAGACTAAACATGTATCTACACACCTCTTTAAAATATTTTCCAAGTTATGTAAACATTGATCGAAATAATCACCATACACGGTAAAATCGTCCATAAACACTTCGATACTCTTCTCTACATACTCAGAAAATATGCTTACCATGCACCTTTGAAAGGTGGCTGGTGCATTACACAGCCCAAATGGCATGCGTCTATAGGCAAACGTTCCAAATGGACATGTGAACGTTGTCTTTTGCTGATCTTCGGGGGCAACGGGGATTTGATGAAACCCCGAGTATCCATCTAGGAAACAGTAGTGAGACTTTCCAGTAAGTCTCTCTACCATTTGATCGATGAAAGGCAGCGGGAAATGGTCCTTCCGAGTGACTTGATTCAGCCTTCGGTAGTCAATACATACCCTCCATCCGTTCTGAATTCTTGCTGTTCTTTGAGCTCCATCTTCTCCTTTGATTACTGTTGTTCCAGTCTTCTTAGGGACTACCTGCACAGGAGATACCCAATTACTATCTGAAATAGGATAAATAACACCTGAATCTAATAACTTAATTATTTCTTTCTTGACAACTTCCATCATAGGAGGGTTTAATCTCCTCTGGGGTTGCCGAATGGGTTTCTTATCCTCTTCCACATGTATTTTGTGGGTACAGATGTTGGATGATATCCCCTTGATGTCTGCCATAGTCCAGCCAATCGCTTCCTTGTATTTTTTCAAGATAGCTACCAATTTATCTTCTTCCTCTCTTGATAGCTTGGCTGAAATTATGACGGGTAGGGTGTCATCTAGGCCTAGATAGGCGTACTTCAAGTGATCTGGTAGGGACCTCAATTCTAACTGTGGTGCCTGCACAACAGAAGGTAGAAATTTAGAAATCGTCGATTTCACATATTGACAACTAACTACTTTTCTTCTTTTGTTGGCAGTCTTGGCCGGCGTCTTGGCCAAGATCGAGGCCAAGACTAAGTCTTCATCTTCTTGCTCGGCCAAACTGTCCACAATTTCTTGGAGTTCCTCCTGATCTCTAGTACGGTCTTCTAGCTCTGGTAGTGTTTGAGTGGAAATTCCCCTGGTCAAAACATACTCAAGGGGATCCTTATGATAAATGTCAGCAATTTCTTCCGTAATTGGATCCAAAATATCCAAAAAACTAACACAATGTAAATCGCTTGGATGTTTTAGGGCATCTGAAATGCTGAACTTAATTGTTCTTCCACAAAATTCTAGAATTATGCTTCCTTCGAAGCAATCTATCTTTGCTTTTGAGGTCCTTGAGAAAGGTATTCCTAATAAAATATCAGTGGTACAAGATGGCAATTGAACATTCATCTCAACTATATAAAAATCAACTGGATAGATAAAATCATTTACCATAACCAGGACATCAGTCACTACACCTTTAGGTCGGATGATTGTTCGATCAGCTAGCTGTATCACCAAGTCAGTCTCCTTCATGGTTCCAATCTTCAAGGTCTCGAATTCACTTAGAGACATTACATTGATACCAGCCCCTAAATCACAAAGGGCTTTCTCAATGATTTTGTTCCCTATTTGGCATGGAATCGTGAAGGTTCCTTGATCCTTGCACTTCTCTGGAAGTTGTTGTACTGCAGAGACATTGTTAGATAAATTTACCCTCTCTATACCTGCAATTTTCTTTTTATTAGTACAAAGTTCTTTAAGGAATTTAGCATAAGAGGGGACTTTTGCAATTAAATCCAACATCAGAATATTCACGGCTATTTTTCCAAAAACAGCCATGAAATCTCTCGCTTCATCTTGTCTCTTTTCTTTGGAAGATCTGGGTGGGAATGGTGGAGGAATTTCTATAATTTCTTCTTTCTGTTCTGGCTTGATCTTTGGCTTGGCCGAAACAGTCTCTTCTTTTTCTGGTTCTGCGATAACGGTAGTCTTGGCCGGGGTCTTGGTCAAGACTACTTCCGCTTCTGCTTGTTCTTCCTCATCCTCTTCCACATCATCCGAAATGATTTTCTTCACCTCCTCATCTGTTTTTGCTCCCTTCCTTTCTGGCAACACCATTCCACTCCTCAAACTTATAGCACTTACATTATGCGCTGGATTATTTACCGTGGTTGGAGGTAATTTTCCTTGATTTGCTATTTGAGTTATTTGCTTTTGCAGCTCCGCTAAGCTGGTCTGTGTTGACTGCATGTGATTTTTCTGCAGCTCCATCAGTTGCTTGAGCGTGTCCTCTACTGAAGGGCCGGTAAGCTGCAAAGGTCTAGGGGCAGGTGGTAGTTGAGGTAAAGGAGGTTGACCTGGCGCTTGGCCTGGATTCGGGCCAAGATTCTGATTCTGAGGTCGTGGAACGAAATGCTGGAAGTTGATAGGAGGTTGTTGTTGCTGCTGGGGTACACCTTGATTCTGATTCTGATTCTGATTTGGAGGGACTGGATCTCTCCATCTGAAGTTTGGGTGTGATCTCCATGCATATTGGTTGCTTCCTTGAGGATAGTTTTGCATGCTACCTTGGTTCTGTGGATATGCGGCGTTGACCTGAATTATCTCTTCTGGGTGCTGGACCATATAACAGTTGTTGGTCTGATGGTCTTGTTGCTGGCATATCCCACATACCGTGGCTATTTGCTCTTGATTTCCCGAAGTCATTGAACCTGAAATATTAACAGAAATGGTTTTAATCATATCGGTTAAATCATTTAATTTTTGTTCAACATTAAGTGAATTTAGAGAAGAAGGAGAAGCATTTCTATCCGAAATGGTATTATTTTGGCAGTTATCTGCCAATGTTTGGAGCAACATCTTTGCTCTTGTGACTGTTAAATCTTGCAATGCTCCACTTGCGGCTGAATCCACTTTTTCCTTGCAACTTGGGAGCATCCCATCATAGAAATATTGTATCATAGTGTTGTCTGCTACGCCATGAGTGGGGCAGACTTCTTGCAAATCTCTGAACCTTTGATGATACTCAGAGAAGCTTTCTCCGCTTCTTTGTTGTATAGCGGCCATATCTTTCCTAGCTATGCCAGCCTTCGTGGCATTCCAGTACTTGTTGAGGAACATGGTGGACATCTCCGCCCATGTGTTGATGGTATTATGAGGCAGACTGTAAAACCAGTTCTAAGCTCCCCCTTCTAGAGAGCTTGGAAAGGCCTTCAGCTTCGCCCTCTCCATGGTTACCGTAGTGGGTTTCATGATGTCGCACTGAACATGTAAGTTTCTTAAGTGCTTGAATGGATTTTCGTTGGAATGGCCGTAAAACTTGGGGAGGTTGGCCACCATGTTGGTCTTTATGGACCAATCATTGGCCACTGGAGGGAGATTGATGCAGGAAAAGGTCTCCTGCTCAGCTGTTTTATTCAGCTCCCTCATTGTCGGTTCTGGTTGCTGGTCAGCCATGTCTTGGTCTGAATCTAGGCCAAGACCGTGGTCTAGACTATATTCTGATTTGGGGTTAGAACCTTCCGATCCGCTTTCTTCTTGGGCTGCCCTTAGTCGAGCTTGCCTCCTTAGCTGTGCTTCGGTCCTAGTGAGATTGGGATTGATGGGTAACAAATCTTGTTCTTTACTTGAGGACCTGGTCATCAACTGTCATAAAATAAAGCAAAATAAAACAAAAACTACAAATACCGTTAGAGATCCCCGGCAACGGCGCCAAAATTTGACCGCGCGTCGAACACGTCAAATATAGTAGTGAAATAGTTATGGAATTGGGGGTAGAAATACAACTTATCACTGTCTACAATAGCTTGTAGATGATGGTAAGAGGATCGTCCACAGAGATCTCTAGGACATGTAATTCTTAAGTCGACTTCCTCGTCACTGAGTTTTGGTTGGTTGTTATCTGAAACTAAAGACAAAACAAAAAGTAATGAAAACAGTTCAAAATATTAAATAGTATTGGCCGAAGTCTAGGTCAAGACTGGGGTCTAGATTGGGAATAAGTCTAGTAATAAGGAATTCCAGGTAAGGGCGATGGGTGAGCTTGCGTTCTTATGCATCGATCATTGACCGAAGTATGTTCATCTCTTCTTCATAGTACTGCTATAGAGTGGAGGAACTCCTTTTCACTCCTGTCTTCCCTCCTCTTTAAACTACCTGGCGGGTACTCTCTCTCCTGATAATCCTAGCCAAGGGACACCTTGCTGGTTAAAGGGTTTATCCGGTTGGCTGCTGTCTTGAATGGTTGCTCACCGCTTCAATGGCGCAGGGGAAGACAGTACCTAGGTCAAGGTCCTAGGTTGTCAATCTGGTCTCGACCTATTTTACCTATCCTTCTAGTCTGGCTCGAGACTAGTCACCTACTTCGTCTAGCCGGCGGGTACTCCCTCTCCTTCTAGACTGGTTACAACTCTTCTCTCCTAGAGAACAAGGATGATCAAGCCTTGGCTCTAGTGAGTAAGCGATAGATTAAGTTCAAGAATAAATAAATACAAAGAAAGAGATTGTGAAGAACAGTTGATGTCTCACGATTGCACTTAGAACTTCAGCTCATCAACCCTTACCAAGAATGGGTTTTTAGTTACTCATACTCATGGATAAAAGATAAAGAAATTAGCTTGCATAAATAATATATATCCGAAGTAAAAATTCGGAGCAAAGTATTTGACAATGGCGAACTAAGAAAGAAGAATTGCGTAGCTAGCTGGTTGAGATTGGATGCGGACAGAGGTGAATAATGTTCAGCTAAAATAGCCATAAGAACCTTTGTCCCAATCCAACTCAAACTCCTAAAAATATCCTAAAAGATTATTACAATTTAATTGTTCATAAATGGAAACTAAATCGCAATTAATAAAAGAGGGAGATCCCATTCGGGATTCTACATAAGATTGTCTTCAGATCCCTCTAAAATAGCGGAACGGCTGCAACGTGCCAGCTGTGAGAGTTCAACTCTGAAAGTACTTCAATCGCTCCAAGCTGCAGTCTGATCGCAAAGGAGTCTTGCCCGAAGTCTAGGCCAAGACGATTCTGGTAAGCGCACTGCGTCAGATACGAACCTGTCTAGGCCAAGATCCAGGCCTAGACTCGAGTAGTCAGCTCCAACTCTCTTTTTCACGAATTCCTCTTGTACTGCCTCCAAACCAGACCTGATCAAATGTGGGAAATTAAAGGGAACATCAGTGGATTTACTGTCCAAAATAACTAGAAAATGGACAATAAAACATGATGAAATGCAATGCAATCAATGGCCCACGATAATCGTCCAGGTGATGAGTACACCCAGCGGAAAGATTACATTCCCAAGGCGTCGAGCCGCCAGAAGGCTAACTTCTCTAGAGGAAGAGGCGGCGGTCTTAATGTTCAGCGACAGGCGGATCCCCCTAAGGGTCGAACATACGACCCCGACCTTCCTCCTCTTACACTCCCACGAGCGGAAATCTTAGCCATCATTCAGCAGCGGAACCTGCCGATTCGCTATCCCGCCCCTGTGAAGCCAGGGGTGGTCATGGGAGGAAGGGAAAATGCTTTTTGTAAATTCCATAAGGTTAAGGGGCATTCTATAGAGGCATGCAGGGAGTTAAAGTTGGCAATAAAGCGACTGTTGGAAGAAGGGTACCTTGGAGAGTTTGCCACTCGAATGAGAGAAGAAACCAGGAGCGACCCCCCGCGCGGAGCACTAGGCGACCGTCAATTGCCTCCTCCCCCTGGGAGCGGCGGAACTTCTGACTGAAGGGGGAAAGAGTTGCTGATGATGCATGATGAGGATATTACCATCATCAACATTATTGCTGGTGGCGCGTCGTTCCTGGACGAGATTACCCCAACAACGCTCCTGATAGGAGAGAAGCGAAAATGGGAAGGCCAACAGACAAAAAAGGGAGCGATTGACGCGCTGGACAGGATGGTAATATCTTTTTCGGAAGAGGATGAGAAGGGCGTCGTCTTCCCTCATAATGATGCGTTAGTAGTCACACCGGTTATTGGGAGCCATGGGGTGCGAAGGACCCTCATTGATAACGGTAGTGCGGTAAATCTATTCTCGTTGGAAGCATATAATCTCATGAAACGCCCTGCCAACGAACTGGCGCCCTGCAAGAAACCAATTATTGGAGTGGACAGCATCCCTATACCTGTAATTGGAATCACAGCGCTGCCTGTGTATTTCAGAGAAGACGCGTCGAAACGATCAGAAGAATTGATGTTCTTGGTCGTAGATCTCATCCTACCGTATAATGCCATTCTAGGACGGCCATTCCTCAATGGCTTTGGGGCCTTGGTATCTCAGAAACATCTCAGGATGAAATACCCCTCGTGGGAAGGGGTAGTATCGATCAAGGGCGACCAAAAGCTAATCGTCGAGTGTTACTCGCTCATGATTCAGAAAAGCTATGATCAATATGTGTGTGTGGCAGCGGACCCCTACGAGCAAAGGGATGAAAGGCGAACCCAGCCAGTAGATGCGATGGTACCCATCCCTGTCTAAGGCAATGATAAGGCGAGCTTCCAGGCTAGCGACAAGCTGACCCTTGAGGAGAGAGCACAATTGGCTCAGCTGTTGAACAAGTGTAAAGGAGAGTTCGCGTGGAAACCATCGGACATGCTTGGCGTGTCCAGGGAAGTGGCTGAGCATCGACTCAATGTCGACCCACACGCCACGCCAGTTCAACAGAAACGGCGAGCATTCTCCGCGGAAAAGGCGGTGATGATTGATAAGGAGATAGCAAAATTGTCAGATGCGGGATTCATTCGAGAAGTTCAATATCCCACTTGGCTGGCCAACCCCGTCTTAGTCCGCAAGCCCAACGGAGACTGGCGCATGTGCATTGATTTCACCAACTTGAACGATGCTTGCCCTAAGGACTGCTATCCGCTCCCTCGGATTGATCAGTTGGTCGATCAAGCGGCAAGGTACGCGTATTTGAGTTCCCTGGACGCCAATTCTGGATACCATAAAATTCCTATAGCCAAGAAGGATGAGGAAAAGACGGCATTTATAACCTCGAAGGCCACTTATTGCTACACGGCAATGCCGTTCGGTTTAAAGAACGCAGGAGCGACCTTCCAGCGTATGGCCAACAAAGTGTTTGAAAAGCAAATCGGGAGAAATGTAGAAGCATACGTAGACGATGTACTGGTCAAGAGCAGAAGTTTCAGTGACCATCTGACCGATTTGTAGGAAGTGTTTGATACGTTAAGGAAGTACCAGATAAAGTTGAACCCCCGCAAGTGCGCATTCGCATTTCAGACGGGAAAATTCCTCGGGTATGTGGTAAGCCAAAAGGGCATCCAACCGAACCCGTCAAAGATTAAGGCTATCCATGATATGGTATCGCCGCGAACCCTTCAGGAGGTACAGAGATTGACAGGACGCGTCATTGCTCTAGGACGGTTCATCTCTAAGCAGGGCGAGAAATGCCTGTCGTTCTTCAAAGTTATACGCAAGAAAGCTCCTTTTGGGTGGACACAAGAATGCGAGGAGGCGTTCATGAGTTTGAAAGCTTACTTGTCGTCCAACTTGGTACTAACACGACCAGAGCCGGGTGACACTTTATTTTTGTACCTTGGCGTCGCGGACGAAGTGGTCAGTCCTGTTCTGGTTCGGGAGGATAATTACGCCCACCGACCCGTCTTCTTCGTCAGTCATGTGTTAAAAGATGCCGAGGTGCGGTACACCCACCTTGAGAAGGTGGCGTTCGCCCTGATACAGTCCACACGAAAGATGGACAAATATTTTCAGACCCATCCGGTCATCGTGCTCACGGACCAGCCTTTGAGAAGGATTTTCAGGAAACCAGAATCCTCGGGGAGGATGTTGATTTGGTCAATTGAGCTAGAGCAATATGGATTACAGTACAAAGCTCGGCCATCCATAAAAGCTCAGGTTTTGGCGGATTTCATAGTCGAGTGCACATTTACTGGGGACAAGGTGGCAGAGCCGCTAGAGAAGAAAGAAAGTGATGCAAATGTCCCACTCTCAGAGGTCCCAGCGGACATATGGGTCATCTATATAGATGGCGCCAAAAATCAGGAGCTGGCAGGAGCTGGAATATACATGGTCGGGCCACACGATGTGCAGGTGCGGCACGCCATTAGAATCCTACAACCACTGTCCAACAACGCAGCAGAGTATGAAGCGTTACTGGCGGGGCTTAGAGTAGGAAGGAATCTCTTCGCCAAAACTGAGAACGACCGGGTAGCTGAAGCCCCACGGTTGATAATGCGAGGGGACTCCAAGTTGATAATTGATCAAGTCTTGGGACATTCCCAAGCTAGAGAACCGATCATGGCGCAATACCTCTCGAAAGTGAAAAGGGAGTTGGCAGAAATGGAACAAAGCGGTGTGTGTGTCACTTTCGAACACATCCCGCGGGAGGATAATACCGAGGCGGATAGTCTCGCCAAGACGGCAGCCAATCAGGAGGCCGCTATTCCAGAGGACGTGTACTATGAAGAAAGGTCATTGCCTTCCTTCATGGAGGAACAGCTGTCGCTATCTGTAGAGGAGATCGAAAAGGATTGGAGGATCCCTGTGATAAAAAATTTAAAGCATGACGAGCTCCCAAGCGACAGTGTAGAAAAGAAAAAAGTATTGAAGCAAGCGGCGAGGTGCACTTATTATGATGGGGCGCTAATTCGGAGATGCTTCTCGCACCCGGCCGCAAAATGCATAACCGAACAAGAAGGCCTTCATACCCTGCGTGAGATCCATGAGGGCATCTGCGGCATGCATGTGTCGGGTGGTACCATGGCCGCGCAGGTGTTTCGGTCAGGATTCTATTGGCCCACTATTCGCAGGGATTGTAACAACTTTGTGCAGTCGTGCCATAGATGTCAAGAATTTGCCAAAATCCCTCGACGACCTGCCACTGAAATATCTCAGATCGTGGCACCTTGTCCTTTTGCTAAGTGGGGAATCGATATTTTAGGCTCTTTTCCTAAGGCAAGGTCCCAACTGAAATTTGTAATTGTGGCAGTGGATTATTTTACTAAATGGGCAGAAGCAGAAGCGGTAGCCACTATTACGACGGAAAAGGTATGGCACTTCTTTAAGCACCAAGTGATCATGCGCTTCGGGGTGCCCCGCGTGCTAGTTAGTGACAACGGGGCGCAATTCACCAGCCGCTTCTTCAAGGAGCAATGCGAAGAATTTCAGATTGAATAGAGGTTCTCCTCTGTGGCGCATCCCCAGACTAATGGCCAGGCGGAGGTGACCAACCGAAGTATCCTGAGCGGCATCAAGAAAAATCTGGAGGGGTCGAAAAAGAAGTGGCCAGATGAGTTACCCTATGTAATGTGGGCTTACCGCATGACCGTCAAAACAAGTACGGGTGAGACGCCCTTTGCGATGGCTTTTGGTACCGAAGTGGTAACGCCTGTCGAAATTGGCACCCTAAGCTTGAGGGTGGAATATTTCAAGGAGGAATTAAATGAGGAGAGGTTACGAGCTAACCTTGACATGTTCCCTAAGGCGCGCGAGGAAGCTCTCTTGAAAATAATGCACTACAAAAGAAGAATGACGCAGTATCACAACAGACATGTTAAGGAGCGGTTGCTCAAAGCGGGAGACCTCGTGCTCAGGGATAAACGGGCGGCGGGCCAACGAATGTGGAAGCTCAACTCAAACTAGGAAGGCCCATACCGCGTCACTCGTGTTATCGGAAAGGGGGTGTATCACCTCGAAACGGTTGACGGTACTCCCTTACCTAACTCTTGGAATATTGCTAGATTAAAATTGTATCATGTTAGAATTTGACATGCCGTTGGGCATGATTTTGAAATTTGTGAAATTTGACATGCCGTTAAGCATGGTTTTAAAATTCGTGAAATTTGACATGCCGTTGAGCATGGTTTTAAAATTCGTGAAATATGACATGCCGTTGGGCATGATTTTGAAATTTGTGAAATTTGACATGCCGTGGGCATGGTCTTTGAAATTTGTGAAATATGACATGCCGTTGAGCATGATTTTAAAATTTGTGAAATTTGACATGCCGTTGAGCATGGTTTTAAAATTCGTGAAATTTGACGTGCCATTGAGCATGGTTTTAAAATTCGTGAAATATGACATGCCGTTGGGCATGATTTTGAAATTTGTGAAATTTGACATGCCGTGGGCATGGTCTTTGAAATTTGTGAAATATGACATGCCGTTGAGCATGATTTTAAAATTTGTGAAATTTGACATGTCGTGGGCATGGTCTTTGAAATTGAAATTTTGACATGCCGTGGGCATGGTCTTTGAAATTGAAATATCGACATGTCGTGGGCATGGTCTTTGAAATTGAAATTTTGACATGTCGTGGGCATGGTCTTTGAAATTGAAATTTTGACATGCCGTGGTCATGGTCTTTGAAATTGAAATATCGACATGCCGTGGGCATGGTCTTTGAAATTGAAATTTTGACATGCCGTGGGCATGGTCTTTGAAATTGAAATTTTGACATGTCGTGGGCATGGTCTTTGAAATTGAAATATCGACATGCCGTGGGCATGGTCTTTGAAATTGAAATTTTGACATGCCACGGGCATGGTCTTTGAAATTGAAATACCGACATGCCGTGGGCATGGTCTAACAATTGTTGTGGAAATATTTCTTGTTCCTTGTTGGTTGTCTGTGTAATGTGCAGATAACAAGGAAAGGAGGATGTCGGGGGTGAAAAGTCCTAGCCTTGGGAGCGGAATGAGCTAATGCGGACGGATCGGCAAGATGAGGCACGCCCCGGCGATCCTAATATATGGTGCTGGAAGTGAAAAATTCTGGCCTTGGGAGGCCGGCCCTGATCAGGGGGCTCGCCAAGAGGAGACACTTTCCAGCACTGTGGGGAGTGAAAAATCCTATCCTGGGGAAACCCAGAGAGGGCACGCCCCGACTCCCCTGGGGGTGTAAGGTCCTATCCTTGTGACAACCCGTGCTCATATAGGCGGATGATCATTAAGTGAGGCACGACCCTAGTGAAGATAAAAACTCCACCTCGCAAGTGAAAATTCTATCCTTACGATGGTAGCGCTAACATAGGCACCTCGTTAAGCGAGGGCACGTTCCGAGGTGTGAGGGCAACACTGAGGAAGTGAAAAGTCCTATCCTCGTGATGGCCGGCCTTGATCAGGCGGCGCACTGAGAGAGGGCACTTCCCGGCCGATTGAAGAAATAAGAAAAGTCACCGTACCACAGCTAGTAGCCGGAAGGGACAAACCCGGTGAAGTTTGGCTGGAAGAGTACGGGACAGGAGCGACATCGGGGGAGCACGCGCGGCAATGCCCCAAGGTAATTAAGATTTTTTGATAATATGTCGCTATTAACAAGTGATAAGTGAAAAGGTGTAGAAAATTCGGCACAAGCGACATCTTTGGGGGATCGTGCTAAGTAAGAAAGGAGATCGCGCGGCAATGCCCTAAGGTAATTAAGATTTTTTGATAATATATCGCTATTAACAAATGATAAGTGAAAAGGTGTAGAAAATTCGGCACAAACGACATCTTTGGGGGATCGTGCTAAGTAAGAAAGGAGATCGCGCGGCAATGCCCCAAGGTAATTAAGATTTTTCGATGATATGTCGCTACTAACAAAGTGATAAGTAAAAATGTGCAGAAAATTGTGCGAACTGTTTACACACGAAGGGATGCTTGCTCAAACAAAAGGCCCTAAAAAACACAAAAAAAGGGCAAAGAAGTCAGAGCACCCGATGGACAAAAGAGAAGTGACATTCACGGCCCGGGCACGCTGTTGTTCCCCTCGTCAGGCCGTGGCCTTTTCGCCTGGTGGTAGCCCTCTTCTGTGAGGAACCCGGACTTTTGCTTGAAGAGGCGGATGATGGCGTCAGCATCAAAGAAATGACGGCCGTGATGCTCAATGAAGCAATCGGCCATGAGGCCTGCCGCTTGTTCCTAAAACCACTTGCACCTGTCCGCCATTTCCTCCTTAAGCGCGGCATTCTTGCTCCGCTCCACTTGAAGGGCAGCATCTCCTGCGGCCCGGAGTCCTTTGGCCTCTTCCAACTCTTTCCTCGCGACTCCCAAACTGTTTTCCACACATTGTCGCTCCTCAACACTCTTCCGCAGCTCCTCTTGAGCTTCATGAAGTTCCCTTTGGTACTTGCTAATTTCTTCCGAGAGCTGGTGGTTAGTGTTATGCCATTCCTGGGAGGAAGATTGGAGAGAACTCATTCGTCTCATCATATTTGTAGACCAGTAATGGAAACCTTGAAAGCTAGAGAACAGATGAGTCCTTATCTGCTGCAATTGTTCACCCTCGGCAACGGAGAGGAAGCCTCGCTCTTCCTCCTCAACTGACAGCAGATGTCCTGCCAGTAAGGCGAATGTCGCTAGGGAGCTGTCGCCTCCTAACGCTAGGAACCCGCGCTGGCGAATGTTGCTTAAATCAACTTGATGGGTGGCGGCTCCGCTAGAGAGTATAGTACTTAACTGAGCCACCATGCGCGGGGTTTCTATTGGGGGAAGAGAGGGAAAGATTGTCTGAGCAGCAGTGGGGATGAAGAAGACATCCGGAGGGGACGGAGGGGAACGATTGGACGGCCCAACGTCAATATTGAAGCCGCTGGTCGTTAAGTTTGGAAAGTGCTCCTCTGCAAGAACCTCCAGAAAGTCCAAGGGATTGCCTGGAGGAGGAGATGATGCGACAAAAGAGTAATGAAGCGGCGCAGAGGTAGCCCCGCTCCCTGCCGGGCCAGAGCCTTGGTCGTCTGCCAAGGGATTGGTATTGGCAATGCCATCCTGCCTACCCTGACCAGCGACAGAGTTGTCCGCTGAAGGAACGTCTTCATTAAGACGGGGATGCTTGGGGTCAAGAACGCTCGACAAATCCATACCGTCGCGCGAAGGAGTAGCGGAAGAGGCAACAGCAGCGGTATCCTACGCGCAAAAGACAAAGGGGAATTAAGAAACAAATAAAAATACATGGACAAGGAAAAAATTTATAAAAACCACCTGAGCAGGAGGACGTGTAGGAGCGATAACGCGAAGGCGGAGAGTCCTTTTCCTTTTTCTAGCAAGAGGAGGATGAGAAGGCGACGCTTGTGTAGGAGCAACGCGGGGGGAAGAAATTGGAACAGTGGTCGATGTGGCAGTAGCCTCCGCTTGGGGAAGAGAGGAAGACTCAGGCGCAGAAGTGGACGCGCGCGTGGTATCAGTAGCGGCGCCGGCCGAGGTGGCAGAAAGAGCCCTTTTTTTCTCTCTTCTGTTGAGCCCTCTTCTCTCTTTTCTTGATACAATCAGGCTTCCACCCGGCGGGAGGATCTGTCGAAATAAGAAAAGAATGTTAGAGTTAGTATTGACGTGGAACAGCGATCAGAGGTGTGAAGCTCACTTTGAATGCAATCCTGGATGTTGCCTCCGCACGCGAGTTCGCGAGTGCGAACACCAGGGATCTCAGGCAGATTGAGTAGTTTGTTCAGCCAGTCTTAGTCAGCTGGCCCTAACTCCGGCCTGCCACCCCAGGCAGCATCTCTGATGGTAAGATTAAAACCGGTCCGCCACAAAGGCTGGGGCAGATTGATGATGAAGAATCCCTTTTTCCAAGCATCAATGGAAGATTCAAGGAATAACAGCTTCCAGGTAAAAAGGTTTAAAGCTTCAACATCATAGCGGGGCGATATCGCTATGATGCCGTTATTATGATGGTACAATTGAAAGAGGGAGCGGAGCAACAACAAGGAAGGAGATTCATTCCCTATATGTCTACAGAGGGCTATAAAAGCATAAATGCCACAGTAGGCGTTGGGACTCAGTTGGGCAGCATTTAAATCAAATTCAGAGAGTAATTCAGCAATCAAAGGATCCAGAGGTAGCTGAAAACCATAATGGAATATCTTGGCATAAAGAACCCTACTGTTGCCGGGTAATTCGCTATTAAGACGAAGAGATTTTGGGGCAACTTCAGTAGAGTACCCCTCCAACTGGTCCACGGTGGCATTATAGCTCCGCAGGCGCCGTCGAAGGACGGCGGTGGAAGTAATGGTGGAAACAGTGGTATTAGCATCCCCCTCCCCAGCGGGGTGGGAATAACGGTGATTAGGAGCCATGAGCAAGGTTAAGAAAAGAATAGAAAGGAAGGTATCTGTGGTGAGAAGAAGATTGAAGCACCCAGGCGGCGACGGATTGTAGGAGGAAGAAGAGGAATTTTTTTCCTTCTTTTTCGTTTCTTTAACAGAGAAAGGTAATAAAAGATAAGAAGAAAGCACGTGGGGTTTTTATATATAAACCCTAGGAACTAAAGGGGACGACGGGTTAAGCGATCGTGGCGTATGACGTGTCAAGGGCAGTGAAGCGCGGGAAGCGGGTACAACTCCTGAGGAGCGAAAAGACATGTTCAGTCCGCTAGTCCCATTAGCGCTCCCCTTTGATGACACGTGGGCTCAGAGCATCATGACTGTCTTCTCCGTATCAAACAAAGAGAGTCAGAGCATTAAATGCTCTGAAAAGGGCGCAGTCAAACCCGGCGGAAAGGAGTGGCAAGCCGTAATGGCATGGCATGCAAAAGGCAAAAATGCGAGAAAAAGTTGTGAAGCGGCATGTGATAAAGAGCGACATAGTCCAAAAGCACACATTATTTGGTCAAGATTGTAAGGTTTGGTAATTATTACAAGCAAAGAAGCGACGACAAAGTCCAAATGGAAAAATAATACAACAAAGGCGTAAGTAGAGAAGCGATGCCTCCAATCAAGCGGCATCAAATAAGCTCCCCCCATGCGCGGACTTGTCACTCCTCTTCGGAGGAAAGGAAACCCTCTTGGTTCTCATCAATCTCTTTCATCCTCGCGGAGGCATACCTGGCGACCTCAGCTGGATCTGCAGCCTTACTGCGGTGCTGATCTGTCACCCCGGCGACAAAGGCCTGTTCAGTGTTCTTCTTCCACCATGCCACTTTCTTGAAAGCTTTCGACAGGTCGGCATCGCGGGATGATACCTCCTCAAGAAGGAATGAGTTCTTCTTTCTCTCAGCCACCAGCTCAGCCTCCAAAGCTTCGACCTGGGCTTTTCCTTTAGATCTTTCTCGAGAAAGGTCAGCGCGGCACTCACGCAGTTCGGCCTGAGCGCGCTTGTGGAGTCGCGACAGCTCCTCTACCTTTACTAGCGCACCGGAGTTTTGAGATTGTGTACCACGGGCCTTGATGAAGTAATGAAGTTGTCGAAAGGCAGCAAGGCAGTTGTTCATGACGCGCATGTATTGAACCTCGGGAGGAAGTTGCAGCAGCCTATTTTCCTCCTCGGAGGCGCGAAACATTTCACAGGCCAAGATAGCCGTGGGCTGATCTTGCGATAAGGGTCTGATATACCCAGGGCACGGAACCCATCAGTCCCAAACTTTGACAGATTTAGTCGGTGAGAAGGGGCCCCCTGAGGCCCGTCACGGGAAAGATCAGCAACCAAGCAAGGGGTGGAGATACCGCCCGAACCCCCAATGTCTCGAATTGAAGTAAGGAACAACGGACAAGGGGACTTGGGAGGAGAGTGAGAAGAGCCAGGTCCACTGGGGACGGAGGAAGGCACATCAGGAATACAGCGGCCAATGGGCGAGTGTGGAGGCTCCATGACAGGAGTGGAGTCTGCAGCGGACGATGGCATTGTCGCGGCGGTAGAGGTTTTATCGGGAGCGACCAATCCCAGAGGCGAGGAAGCGCCACCCAGAGAAGTTGCGCTCTCCTTTGTCGCGCCAGGAGAAATGGTAGTCTCAGAAGCGACGGTATTTGCGGTATTGGCAGGGGGAGATTGAGTCGCCACCCTTGTCACCTGAGCTTCGCTTGCTTCCCTTAGCTTCTTCTGTTGAGTTGATGAAGCCGGGCGGAGGCTCAACTCTGTGTCCATGTCCTCCATGTCCTCAACTCCGTAGGAGAAAATCTTTGTCTCAGTCACTGGCAAACCAGACCCGGACCTCTTCTTTCGACTGGGTAACCAGTTCTCCACGAAGTGGGAAGAGCGGAGAGAGGAATCGCTTTCCCTGGAAAGAATTTTGTCTAAATCTCTTTTCTTTATGGGCATGCGGTGATCAGTTCGAGCCCCAGCGGAAGTAGAGGGAGCAGTTGTTGAAGGGGCGACAACCTTGTGAGGAGCGTCACCCTCAGAGAGCGGACGAGCGATAGTTTCCCCTGCGAAAAAGTAATGTGAGTAAGCAAGGGGGAAGCAAGGCAGCGGCGAAGCTCAAAAGCTCACCTATGGCACACTCAGTTAAAGGCCTGTACAAGGCAAAGTTTCGGATCTGGAAAGAGGACTCCATCTCCAGCAAGGTGTTGGCCTGATCTAACTCTTCCTTAGACAGAGGCGCTGGCCTCGCCCAATCAACCACCTCCAGGTTGAAATCAGGACGCCACAGGCGAGAGGGTAATTCGACGACGAAGAAACTGCTCTTCCAGTTATCGACGCTCCCCTCAAATCCTTGAAATTTCTGCCAAAAAGGCCTCACTAGAGCGTCATCCCATCTTGGAATAATATTAATGAAGTCGTCGCGAAAAACCAGAGTCAAGAACTTGCGGAATAAAGAGACAGAGGGAGCAAGAATATCTTTTAATTCGCAGGCACGAAGGAAGGCGTAGATGCAGCTCCATGAGGGAGGGGTAATCTACGCAGGGTTAAGCCCGTGCTCGCGCAGCACACGCTCTAGCGTGTCATGAACTGGGAGGCGGAACCCGTATTGAAACATCTTAAAATAAAGAATCCTATGAGTTTTCCAGAGCCGGTTATGAAGCCTCATGGTGTCAGAAGGAATAGTGGGGCGATAGCCGCAGGGGAAGGTAATATTATTGCTTTCCAGTTCAAGACGTAAGACAGTAGGGCAAGTAAAGATGCTAGGAGTATTTTCAAGCTCGGGATATCGAGAAATTGGCCTAGGGGTAGTTAAAGAACTAGATTGAGATCTCGTGCGAGGCATGATAGATAAAGCAACAAAGGAAAATCAAAAGCAAGATCGAGCAGAATACTTTGAGAGAGAGAAGGCTGAAATTGATAAGTGAATCGCCTGGATGCGAACGAGTGAATTTCCTCGGAGCGAGTGAAAAACGAAGAGCGTTCTGAAGTATAAAAAGGAGCAAAAAGGTACAAGGAAGAAACGTGTTTCCTTTTAAAAGAGACGGTGGAAGAGTCAGATAGAAGGGCAACCTATTACAGCAAGACACGTATGAGGCAAACAGGGCACGTGGGAAGACCCTGACAGAGACTTAAAGTCAAGCGCTCGCCTCGAATTTCGCAAAAGAAAGGCCCTCTAATTACAAGAAACCCCAGAAAAGGATCCTATGAAGCGGTAATCGGCTTGTCCAGCGACGATTAACCCATAAGAGCGACGATATACTAAAAGCAAAAAAGAAAAAGGCAAGCGGCATTTTGCTTCACAACATTTTTATTTATTAAAAGAAAGCCAGCGGCATCTACAACAAGTGCGGCGTTGTCAATCTTCGTCCATCCAGTCAACCTCAAAGACATAATCATAGTCCTCCGGAGGCGATGGCGACTCGTTATTATAGAAAGGGAAGGGCTCGTCCATCCTGAAAGGCCTTTTGCCAAGCCTAGTTACAGGACATGTCGTGGGGGCAGTGTCCTCCTTCGAAGCGGCATGGAAGCCTTCTTCCGGGGTCGGGGCAACCAGTTCCGGAGCGGCATCTGGCACAGAAATTTTATCCTTGGGAAAAGGACAAGGAGCGGACGGAGACGCTTTATCTTTTTGCTGCAGTTAGAGATAGTGAGGCTCGAAGTCGGTAAAGAAGGATTCGAAAGATTGTTTCTTTGTTTTCTTCAATCTCTTGCGACCCCGGCGTTTCACGGAACGTCTGGCAGGCCTCCAAGGAGGCGTTGGAGGAGGATTGTCGGAATCGGGAGAAGTCGGAGGGGTCGGAGGAGAATCGCGGGCGGCAACATACAAAAAACGGGAGTCAGCCATGGAAATGTCAGTAAGAGTGAGAAGCAAGAAGGAAAAAGATGAACGAAAAGGAAAGAAAGAACCCCCTTATATAGCCAAGAGGAGGAAGCGTGCCTGCCTCTCCGCATATTATCGAGGACATTTAATGCTATCAAGGGTAGCGTCTATTGGGGGGAAAGATCTGACTCCGCAACTGTTAAAAATTTACACTAACCAGGAAGCACCGAAATCGTCGTCCAATCCGTTGGCTCTAAAAAAGCGGCGCGAAATATATTTTGAACGGACGTGGCGTGAAAGAATTATCATTATGAGCCAGATAGGCAAATAAAGTTAGGGGATCCCAGGGGACACCAAGCCCGCAGTTAATAAGAATAGAGGCTGTTTTCTAAGAAAGACGAAATGAGAAAAAAGAAAAACATTGATAGCGCGGCAAGCGAATAAGGAAAGGCATATTTACTTGAAGGGCCTAACAGCCCGAGATTACAAAAAGGCCTAATGGCCCGAGTTACAAAAGGTGGCCCCAGAGGAGCACAGAAAGACACACTGAAGGGATCCCCGTCGCAGGTCAAGCATTCGACCCAGCGTCATCATCGTCACATTCCAGGAAAGGAATTTCCCTAAGGGCATCCGCCAGGGTCGTCAGTTCAGAAGAGTAGGCCCTCATGCTCTTCAGGCAGCATCCCAGTAAGTCCTTCCTGTGCTGCAGCATTGACATCAGTAGCTGGATTTGAGAAACAGCCACCGACAGCTTCACCGCTTTCTCCACGGGACTGAAATCCTCCATGGTGACAGCAGCATGTCTAGCTTACAGGGGAGTTAGCATCCCCTGGAGCTCCAGCATATCCTCCGAGGTCTTGATGCTCAGCGAACCCAGGAAATCAGTATCGGCCTGAGTTAAGTTCCTCAGGGCATGGGTTTTGGAGAGCAGGAAGTTTTTGGTGACTTCATCCATAAGGAAAAGAGAGATGAGGAAATTCGAAGAGAGAGGTGAAAAAGTTGTGAGAGTTATGAAGCAAGTGCAAAATGAAAGGCCTATTTATAGACTTCAGAAGAAGGCATTTCGAAGATATACCTTTATCGATCGTCGAGCCCACATTGGGGAAGAAACCTCTGAAGGGGTAAGACCGGAGACGCTGTGATAGCCCTTGGTAAACACTCCGGCTAGTTTTTGTTTGGGCATATGATAACTATCGATACCACAGAAGCGGCATCTCGACTACCCCGACGGGTGACCCGGACAACCTACTATACCTGTCGCGGGAGACGAGACCCTGTTCTTGGCGCCCCTAACCTGGCGGCCAACCCTGGGATGGTCGACATCAGCGGGGGGGCTCTCATGCGACATCCGCACGGCGGAATCCCATCCCAGGTCATCCCTGATGTCACTCAGCATGACGTCATCCCGCGTGACGTCACTCTATGGCACTCCAGCGACACATATCACTCCAACGACATCTACCAGGGACTATTCCTACCCCTGTCGGTACACTCTTCCCTTTGTCTATAAATACCCTCACCTTTTCAGACAAGAGGGTAAGCTTAAGATAGCGTACTGAACCCCTGCCACTTTTACTACTCACACTGACTTTGGCATCGGAGTGTTAACGCCGGAGACCCCCTCCGGCGCATTGCAGGTGATGAAGGCCCCAGTACAGTGTTCCCGACCGCCCCAGATCAAGCCAATCCTGCTCAGTATCCCTCGGACTCTTATCACTTCTGGTTATAAATTTAATTTAATTGATGATGATTATATGCAAGAACCGAAGGTCAAGTCATATGCCTTTGAAAATTACTCGCGAAAGCGCAAACAGTTTGGTATGTTGACTAGGCCGAGAGACATGAATTGTGTTGTCTCTAACACAAGGTTGTTTGAATCTTCACATGTATTGACATTATATAATTATTCTTCTATGTGTGAATTTCATGTTAAATTTATGGGTAAGTCGACTGGACTTGAGGGAACTTTATTCAAGCGTGATCGCTTATATAGGTCGTATAACCTTTTGTGAAATTTTGATAAGCTTGATGTGTTTAATGGTTTGATACATCATTGGGGTACATCTATTACTAATATATTCTTTAAGGATGTTATACTTTCACATGTTGTTCCTTGGAGTATTGTTAGTAATCATAGGAAGGAGTCACTTAGCGACTCATTGGAAGAATTATGGAGGAGGCCGAGCACAAAGATGCTAATTGGAACACCTTGTCAACCACAATTCGGAGTTTCAACCAAAGAGAGTCAATGGATGTTTGGGTCCTTGAAGCATGTGTTGGTTTGTAAGTATGAGTCTACGTGGAAGGAATATTTTCCGTTTCTTTTATATACTTACTACCTTTTCATACATGCTATTATTTTTGGTGTGTTATTAAAACACATGTGTGATTTTATTCTTATGGCATTATTTAGTTTAATATTGCTGCCTTTGAGTGTATTGTTTAGTATAAGTGGTAGAAAAGGGATCGAAGTAGTGTGGATGGCTCATGGACAAGCCAAGCGTTATGGTGCGCGCTTGAGTATCAAGATGGCAACTTTGAGAACCCATGGAAGGATGAGTGGATCCTTCAAGATAGGAGCTTGGGTTTGGCAGTGCTTACGCCGGAGACGGTTCCCAAACAAAGTTCGAGCAAGAGTATCAGCTTGGGGCGATGGTCTTATTCAACGCATTGATATGTTCAAAGATGTTGACGCCAAGTTGAATTTACGAGGTTGGTATGGTTCGCTTTGTGCTTACTTTGATATTACTAACTTAAGGTATTGTGTTGTAGGCTTAGGTATGGATTCGATGACGAATCCTTTCGAAGGGGAAGGGAATGATACGATCCTAGCCCCGAGGCTAGCCCCAACGCACTCACAATGGGCACACGCCTTGCGGCCAAGGCCAATCTAAGCTAAGGACGTTGCAAAGCATCCAGTGAGGTTAATAAATCGAACGCAAGGTATGGCAAAGCTTGTGATGCATGTTCTAGTTCTAGTTCTAGTGAAAGTCAAATTTGTAAGTTGTGTAGAACTTGTACTTTGCGCCTATATATAGGGTAGCGCTATTCATTAATAAACCAGACCTGATTTTGATAATTAAAACCAGAGAGTTTTCTCTTAACTTGTTCTTGTGAAGAACCTTGCCTTTAATTGAGTTAGAACATTCGATTAAATCGCAAGTAAAGCTTGAAAGTTCAAACCCATTGATCGTTCACCCTATTTTGCTAATCACAGGTTGATTAGAGGGTTAGGGATTCGACTCAAGAACCTCACTTGAAATCGATTAGGTTGGTTGACACAGGTTGTCTTCAGGCTTAAGTTCACACTCGTTGAGTTATTTTCCGCATTGAAATCCAAACTTTGAACTAGATCATCAGTGAGCGCATCCTAGCCACCTAGGATCGTATCAATACCTACCCGGCATCCCACTTTCATTGCTACCGGTGTGATCGACGTCAGCGAGGGGGTCACATCCGGCATGACGTGGCACACATTCCCACACCCGGTATCTCAGCTTCCCCGGCATCAATCTCTCTTGGCTATCGGGATACATTGGCCTATAAATACCCCTAGAGGGGGGACTAACAGGTAAGCCTAAACACACAAAAAAGCTAGCCCAAACTCTGCCAAAATCTACTCTCACCTTTACTACCCTTTGCTTACCCCACTTATCGCTATGAATACTAACTTGATCGTCGGAGTATCTACGCCGGGAACCCTCTCCAGCACCTTGCAAGTATAGCTGCGATGTGAACGACCACCTTATCAGTGGAGCATATTCCCTGATTATCCTTACCCCCAGATTCAAGGATTATCAGTCAACGTGTGTGTATTTTGCTCCAAAAATGTAACTTGTCCATCTCTTTCTTCTTCCTTTTTCTTCATTTCAATTTTCAAAGAACCTCAACCAGAAAAAAAAATTCTATACATTCCATCTATTATCTACATATAGAACGTACCAGATAATTCATGACTACACCATGATGATATAAGTAATGAGTGGCATTGCCAAAACTAGCTTGATATACTTTCTAATTGTCGAAAACACCCTTAAAGCAAAATGTATGTACTCTCTCATTCAATTTTCTTTGGATCCCATTGTTATGTGAAGCTAACCAAACATCAAACATGTGTTGTCATTTTTGTTAATTAATTAAAAAATAAAGTGATCTCACATATTTAATTCATACATAAAAATGGAACAACCAAGATATGTGTATGTTAAAAAGGAGAATATTACTCCCAAATACCTAGCTACTTCCATCGTAATTACCTATAAATAAGTCTTTCTCCTAATAATATTAATTCCTCTACAACTCAATATTTCTTCTTTCTTAATTTCTTTGAAATTTATAGAAAAGCTTTTTATAGCTAGCAATGTCACCAGTACTGGCTTTGGCATCACAAGTTGCTTGTTACAAGAAATATGAGGGAGAGGGAAAATTAGTACAAGAAAGCGAGTACCATAAAGGAGTGAGGTATCTATGCGAGAAAGGGGTAACCAAAGTCCCCCCAAAATACATATTGCCCGTTTTGGACCGACCTAATCATAATCATACCGAAAAAGATCAAGATGGTAATAATAACGTCAAATTACCAGTAATTGATTTGGCTCGGTTGCTGTCCTCAACTTCTAGGAGTCATGCTCTTGAATCCTTGTCCAAAGCTTGCCAAGAATATGGTTTTTTTCAGGTACTCACATGTTTTTAATTCTTTTCTTTTTTCTTCCTTATTTAGGGTTGTTTTTGCTTAACTAGAGGTTTTTGTTTCGAGCTATAAATGTGCAACTGTTTTAAAACTTGTAAATGATCCCTTCAAAATATTGCCCGGTTCGAGTTCAAAATATGCGACATCTAACATTAATTTGATTATTAATTATTCAGTTGATAAACCATGGTATTGGAGAAGAAGTTATAGAGAACATGATTGAAGTTGGAAGGGATTTTTTCAGCTTCCTTTTGAGGAGAGATCCAAGTACATGCCCAAAGACATAAGGTCTCCAGTTAGATATGGGACAAGCTATAACCAGAAAAAATGATGGAGTTTTCTGCTGGAGAGATTTCTTGAAGCTCTTTTGCCATCCCCTCCAAGATGTTCTTCCCCATTGGCCCTCCTCTCCTTCAAACCTAAGGTATATATATACTACTAAAATGTCTAAGATTCGAACTCAAAACTCAACCTTCCTTACTTACTGTAAAGAAGTATATTTGATCTACAAATTTCTTTTTCTATCGTCATATATTTAAATTCGAGATTTACTGGTACTTTACCGTCAACAAACTATTATTGGACTGACTTTTCGGTTTTCTTTTATTATAAGTTTTTAGCAACTTGCTTATGTTTTAAGGTTTGAATTAATTGACAGGCAGGCGACGGTTAGGTACTCGGAAGAAACAAAAAGCTTGTACGTAATGCTTGTGGAGGCAATTTTGGAGAGCCTAGGATTAGTGGAAAATAAGGTAGCAAGAAGAATTGCAAAGAATATTTGGAAGAATTTGAAGATGGAAGTGATACGATCCTAGTTGCGTAGGATGCGTAACGAGTACTTTCTGATCTAGTTCGAAGGATTGGATTTTTGAATGAGGAATAAAATAACTCTCTTGAGTGCTTAACCCTCCTAGCAACCTGTGCTAAGCAACCTAAGCTAAACAATTGAGGTTTTTGACTCGGATCTCTAACTCTGTATTCAACTTGTGAATACCAACCTAGGATGAAACGAAACAATAGGGGTTTGAACTCTCGGTCTTTTACTTGCAAATCGACTTAAGCGTTTGGACTTAACAAGCAACAAGGTTCACACGTGAACAATTGAGAAAATCCTCTCTGTTTTAATTGATTGAAAATAACGTTACTGATAATGAAAAAGGTGGCTCCTTTAAATAGGAGAAACCCTAAATCCTTACAATAGGAAACCTTCTCCTAATAGAACTTCTAATTAATTAATTAAAATAAATCCAAACTAATTTACTTAATTAATAAAATAGCTAATTAAAATAGAAATCTGAAAGTTTCCATCTTTGACGCAAAAACTAGCAGTCTCGGACGTCATTACTTCGTGATAGGGCGTCATTACTCCGAAAACAGATGACAACCTTCTGTTTTCGGCGTCATCATGCCGAGAATGGGCGTCATCACGCCGAGACCCATCTGTCAAGTTGTGGCTGCTTCTGTTTTGGGTGTCATCACGCCGAGGGACGGCGTGATCACGTCCATTCTACGCAAGAAAATGTCGACTGGTATAACTTTCAATCCGCTCGTCCAAATGGGCCGAAACTTATTACAATCGAAAGATAACATCTTCAAGTTTCATAAGAAAGGTCGATCGCACGATTCTGATATTTGTAGGTCCGACTGGGTTCGTATCATCTTGGATCGTATCAGGAAGCCAAGTGATTGTGATGAATTGCTACCCTAAATGCCCAGAACCTGACCTAACCCTTGGCATGCTTCCCCATTCTGACTATGGATTCCTGACATTGCTTCTTCAAGATGATGTCAAGAGTCTTTAAATTCAGCACCAAGGGAGATGGTTGTATGTGGAACCGATCCCTAACTCTTTTGTTGTCAACGTTGGAGATCATCTTGAGGTTTGCTCATTTAACTAATTAATAATTAATATGCTTAATTAGATAACTAATTGCACACGAATTAAATTGTAGCATACAGTCAATTAGTGTATGTGTTATGTGTTCAAACAAAAAGTTAAATAAATATGCTGTCTACATATAGGTTAATTATTACATTTAAACTCTTGTACTCAAATTATAATATTAGGACTTTATACTCGCAGAAAGCTGATTCCCTATTATTTTCACGTAGAACGACGGTGCCATTTAAAAAAAAAAACTTTTTTTTCTTTCTCCTCATGACTTTGATGTTCTTTTAATTAATTTGATTAATGGAAATCATTTTTGACAGATATTTAGGAACGGGAGATACAAAAGTGCGGTGCATAGGGTTCTTGCCAATCCGACAAAGTCTCGGATTTCAATTGCTTCACTCCATAGTTTGCCTCTCGAAGAGTAATGCGACCAGCACCAGAATTAGTCAATGAAGCCAATCCAAAGAGTTACAAGGATACTGATTTTGCAACGTTCCTCGATTACTTGGCATCCTCCGCTTATAGCCCTAACAAATCTTTCCTCGATTCTAGGAGATTGAATTGAGTCCGCGAAGAGAATGGTTGAACGAAACCAATCTTCTCCGCAAAAAATATTGAAATACTTGAAAGATAATTTTTTTTATATATAGAATCAAATAATTTACCACCACTTCAACTAAAAGGGAACAAATACAAGTTTTGACCATTGTTGAAAAAAAAAAATGTTATACCTCTTAGACTTTGAGAATAAATTGTTTATAATATACATAGTAATTAACATGCTTATTGCGGAAATTCGCTAAGTCAACGTCATTAACGACAATATATAACGAGGAGTGCTAGCAACCATCATTTTCACAGTTGCTGATTTAACATTCTCCATCTAACTATCCTCCCAAGTGGGTGTTTGGCATTCTGGTTTGGTACCAGGAAGTTGGTTTACCAAACCAGAAAGCCAAAATAGGTGTTTGGTAACACCTATTTTAAACCAACTTCCGAAGAAATTGGTTCAAAAAACCAAAGAAAAGGCCGGTTTTGAGCCTGCTATTTCAACCTCCAGTGATTTCAGCCAAAACACGCGAAGGAGTTTCATTTTAAATGAAACTTTCATCACCCAAAAATACCCCTAGGTATATATATGAAGGCACGCGTATTTTGTTCTTCCTTCTCCAATTTGTTGCAAGCCTTCCCTTTCAAAGCAGACCGGAGCTCCTCAGCCATTCCTAATTTCCTCAAATTAAATCAATGAAATCTTCTCCAAATCCTCTAAAAATTTGACCAAACATTACCTACATCCATTCAAACAAAACCCAACAATTAATTTTGAAATCCATCCGTAAAATCAGTCTGAAATAAAAAAACCCCCAATTTCGAAACCCTAACCCCCAAATTCGATTTTTTACCCTATAATCCTTCTTCTTCCAGCCTCACGGCGGCGCCGGCCCTCAATCTCACGGTCTCTCTCCCAGCACTCAACAAGGTCAATTTCATTGTTTTATTTTCAATTAATTCATTTCCCTGTTTCAATTTAAATAATTGTTGTTTCAATTCAATTAATTGCTTGCTTTTGATTTAATTGATTTGCTTAATTTTGATTTAATTGGTATTTTTTGGCTGGATTTAATTGATGTTTGCTGGTTGGTTTAATTTAATTTTTATGGTTTTTTTATGGGTTTGTTTTTTGGGTCTGTTCTTGGCTGCGTTTTGGTCGATTTGTTGGCTGATGTGGAAAGGAAAATTCATTTCTCTGTTTCAATTTAATTAATTGCTGTTTCAATTCAATTAATTGTTTGGTTTTGATTTAATTGATTTGCTTAATTTTGATTTAATTGGTATTTTTTGGCTGGATTTAATTGATGTTTGCTGGTTGGTTTAATTTAATTTTTATGGCTTTTTTATGGGTCTGTTTTTGGGTCTGTTCTTGGCTGCGTTTTGGTCGATTTGTTGGCCGATTTGGGTAAAACTCTGCTGCTTCCGTGATTAAATGCACATGTGCTCTTTCAGAGATGCCAGCACGGTTGCTGGTTTCGGATTACTCAAATGTTTACGGAAAAGGGTTTAAGTATCTATGTTCTTTTGATTATTGCGTATTAGGTGTGGAGTGTACATGTGCGTCTCTGCTTTGCTTGTACAGCTGTTTGATTGTTTTTGTTTTTTGGGGGTTTTCCTGCTCATGTGCGCACCGGCCCTTTAAAGACTGTTTTTGTTTTTTGGGGGTTTTCCTGCTTATTGGTTCATATAGTCACCATCCTTGTTGATATTTATTGTTTTCTTATCTTTATTGATGCATAGAAGGATACAGTACTTATTGTTCCTGAAGAACTAGAGCAGAAGCCATATGTTGCTATAATCAAGGTAATTGCTTTGAATTGTTTCCTTATTTGTTCAGTTGTTGTATTGGATGCTTAGAATTGTGCTTCTAATCTTCTGTTTTGGATCGCATCTTGTGCATACTCATCTGTAAGAAAGTTACTTGGCATTGATATTTGCATGATATTTGGTATAGAAAAAATGTTGATGTGCTAATGATATGGACTTAAGAGCTTCTGATGCTGTGAATAATGATCTGGTTTGTGTCTTGATAACATGCTTATTTGAAGAACAATTACATATTGTCATGTCTTTTTTCAAATGCCAAGCAATTTCCAGTAGGTATTGCTTTCAGTAGGCAGTTTCACTTTCCTGGGTACATGATGGCTACCATGTTTAAGAAATTATCATATACATAAACAATAATAGTTGGTAACATTGACCTGCTTCTCTTTTTGCCTGCCTTGGATAGTGATCTCATCTTTTTTTCCGTTCTCATTAATAAATTGCTATTCTTGGTAGGACATTACTCAATCCAAAGAAGGCATGATGGTCACAGGACACTAGTTTTATCAACCAGAAGAGGCAGAGAGGTGAGGTGGTGGACGCTGGCCAAAACCAAGGCTAAGGAAAGGGTTCTTGCAATTAATGTTTATCCTTTTCATGCATTTTAGATCATGTTTCCTTCTTGCTTCTTGCTTCTTGCTTCATGCTTCATGGTTCATTCGTCTTTTCAATTCCTTTTTTCCAGGTATTGAACCTTGAGAACATGGATAAAACACGACACTGGAAAATTGTTGGATGTAGTGCCTACACAGGCGAGGGCCTGCTTGAGGGATTTGATGGGTTGGTTGAGGACATAGCATCCCGGATCTATGTGCTTGATTGATACCTCTATGATTCAGTTTTTTCGTTGTTGTAAAAGACAGTATTGAAATGTATTTATTACTGTTACATGGAAGTTATAAATGCATTGTTTCTGCGTTCAGCAGATGTTTTTTCTTTTTTCATATTCCTGGTTATGATCGACCCAAAATCTTCATTCATTCATCATTTTGCACAACAATGTCTTTAAAGGGCCGGTGCCAAAAAAATTAGTGCTGTGATAAAAATGACATCTTACAATATTACTTTCATTATATAAATAAATGGATAAATTAAATTAACCTATATACTTGCTTAAAAAATAAATAAATATTTATGGTATTAATAACTTAAATTTTTTATGGGATTAATAAGTTTAATTTATTTATAATATTAGATAAATATTAGGTGGTAGATGTTAGATTATAAATAAATTGATTAAAAACATATATAAAGATACATGTCTTATATTATGACACGAAAACTTATATTATGTCTTGGTTTTAAATATTACTTCAAAAATATTAGAATACATCAATAAAATGATACATGTTTTCAATATTACTTCAAAAATATTAGAATACATCAATAAAATTTAAAGAAAATATTAGAATACATCAATAAAATTTAAAGAAAACATTGAGCAATGATAAAAATGTTCAAATAAGTAGAATAAATATTGATCAATGATAAAAATGACATCTTAGAATATTACTTTCATTATATAAATAAATGGATAAATTAAATTAACCTATATACTTGCTTAAAAAATAAATAAATATTTATGGTATTAATAAGTTTAATTTATTTATAATATTAGATAAATATTAGGTGGTAGATGTTAGATTATAAATAAATTGATTAAAAAAATATATAAAGATACTAAAAAAATTAATTCTAACACTTGAAATGAATTTATGCCCTTTATGGTCATTTTACATTTCAACCATAGTTTTAAAACAGTTTTTATCAAACACCAAAAACAATTTCTGGTTTCCCCACAGAACTTTTAACAAACATTTACCAAACAGCATACTCCGTTCTACAAAAGTCTCAAACTGACTTTTACAGACTGAACTTTTTTCTACTGAACTTTTCCAGCTACAACCGGAACGCCAAACAGGCCCCAAATCATCCACCCAAATTTTTTCACTCTTAATTAAATTACTCGCGAGTCCATCAACAACAAAAAAATTGTTGAATTTTAATCATTGTGTATGAAGTAATTATTTGTTAATAGATTGAACCGGTGTGGATATGATTAATAGTATTAGGTAAAAGATAACTCTAAGTTTTAGGCACCAACAAAACGAGACTGATCCATATGAAATGCGAAAAATAGGTTGTGGACTCAAGTTACATAGAGTAATTTCCAACAAAAAAAACCGTCCTATGATTTTTGGGCTTCAAGCTGCAAAGCTCCGACTCGGTAGATTGAGGTGATGCATGAACGTTTTGGGCTTGTCTCCATTGGGCTCTGTCAAGCCTTAAGCTAAACGATGTCGTATCAAACATTTTTAATGAAGAACTGATCGTGTATTACATAATGACCTTTAGAGCATTAATATTTCTTTACCGATTTTCCATATTTTGCCTAAAAAATAAAAATATTTTTTTTATAGGGATATATTATATGTCGAGAAAATTCCTTAACTTTTTGGATTATTATAGAACGAATCTCATTTTTACCACTAAATTATACCTGCTATGCGATTATTGTATAGAAATGAATCTTTTATCGAGTAAAATGACGCACTATCTCATTGAAAGGTTCTCTACATTCGTTTTTTTTAACACATTTCTTTATACAAAAACTCTATTTTGTTCATTTTTTTAGATGATAAATATTTTTGAAAATGAATTAAATCCACATTTGAATTAGAATAGAGAAAATCTAATATTTTATTTGCCCCAAAAAAATATCCTAGATTCTTCACTAATTAAATTATAATTATATTTTTTAAAAACCAAGTGGACTACCTATAACTTATCTTTAACAAACGATGACGAAACAATGGTTGGTCGGTCACATTATGTTGACCTTGTTCCTTCCTGATGCTCCAACTTCAATTTGGTATGGCTAGTCGGTGGCCACATCCACTTGTCTTTGAGACTGAGACAATAAAACCATATAGATAGAGTAGTTTCTCCTATTTTATTTTGGCGCCCTTTTGTTTCTTATACTTTTCTTCCACAATTTAAATGATTTCTTATTTTGCATTTTAAAAAATAATATCTTATTTCTTCTCTCTAGAAGAAAAAAATAAATTAATTAGATGTCTCTCAAATATAATGGCTCTATTTGAGATAACTTCTTAGCATATTTTATATTTTCAAAAATCTAATTTAATGGTTAAAATAGTTTATGACAGAAGCATCAAATTTAAAATTTTTACTAGAAACAGTTTTAATTATTAGGTCAGCTGTGACAGAAAATGAAATCTGTTTGAAAAGTAATCCTAAACAGACCCAATGTTATTTATAAGTCCCAATAATACTCAAATGATATCAGTTTTATAGTCGAAAAGGATAGGTAACCGAAAAGATAAAAAAACAAAATATCTATAAAATAGAGAGAGTTCCATGTTGAGTTTGAGTCATTACGTGCATGTCATAAAAATAAAAATAATATGAAACAAGGAAAAGAAAACGAAAATAGAGAAATTGAGGGACGAAAATGCAAAAAACAGAACAGTTACACAGCCCACACAGTGATAACAGAAGTTGTAACAATACACATTTAATTTAATATTTTCATTACTCAACAAAACCAAAGAATCGGTTTTGTCGCATTAAAAAACAATCCTCACCGGTCACCATCCAGCTAACGCCACCTCGCTTCCACTCACCCCCACTCACGCAATATCATACTCGCTCCATTTCTTTATCATTTCCTCAGTTATTTCTTTGACTTCATAATGACACAAAAATGGAGCTGAAAAATTGAATTGAATTAGCCACTCAAGACGAAGAAGAAGAAGAAGGAGAAGAAATGTTCAGGCTGCAGAAGCACAAGTCGCAGAAATCCGGTGACAAATTGGAGTTCAGATTCTCTAGCTTCCAAGCTCTTCAGGTGCAGCACTCTACCTTCCTTTCCGTTTTCATTGATGGAAATTTCTTCCACTCACTTGCAATGTCGTTTTCTACAGCTTCATGTCGTTTTTGTTTCGAATTTGCAGGTTCCGAAAGGATGGGAGAAGGTGTATGTGTACGCAGTCTGTGCGGAGACTGGGAAAACGCTTTCCAAGTCGGGGAAAGCATTAGTGAAGAACGGGAGTTGTAGATGGAAGGAAGCATTCTTGGAGTCTGTTTGGCTCCCGCAATGTGATACTTCGAAAGACGCAAAAGATGGGTATCTTTTGAAGTTTGTTGTTGCTATGGTATGGTTTTGTGATTGTGATGTGTGTAGTGTAGTTGTGGAATTTAAGTTTGTTTTAGTGATTTTGGAGTATGTTGCCTGTTCAGGGTTCCGGGCGATCTGGTGTTCTTGGTGAGGCGACGGTTAATTTGGAAAATTATCCGAGTTCAGAAAATGCTGTTCCTGTTTCATTGCCATTGAAAAAGTGTAACCACGGGACAATCTTACTAGTGAGTTTACAAGTTGGTTTTTCCTTTGGGTAATTTCTTTATTGATTGAGCATGACGAATTTGAATCCGTATCAGAAGCGTTGTTTCTGGGTCATATGTGTGATTGCGTTTCTTCTGTCTATTTGGTTCAGCCAGCTTACTATATGAAAGGAGGAATTTATATTTTGCGCTTGTTTTACATAGGTAACAGAAAGAATTGTGCTCACCATTTTGTTGTTGCCAACCCTTTTGTGCTCTGTGATTCTACTTAAAGAACATGGAGAACTGAACAATGTTTTGTCCACTTCAACATTTTGGCAATTTCTGTTTTGTCAATGAAATAAGGATGCGCTGGGACTCTTTGTTATTCTCGATCACAAAAGACTTAAAGATTAGACATCTGATCGTATACACTTTTAGCCAATAATATGATTCTTATGAGTTTGCCGTCCATTTGTTTGGTCTGTCATATGTGAAATGTGTGACTATTATGCGTCTGCAGAGTGCACAATTTTTTTTGCAGACATGAAATTTCTGACTGTTAACCTAATTGGAGTTAGACATCTCACTTTGTCTTCTGTTTTGCAGGTTAAAATCCACTGCCTGACACCAACAGAAAAACTCAGGTCTGCAATTCCATACAAAGCTTTATAGTGTCATAGCATTGGGCTAGTTGTTTGTTTTGAATGAGTTTATCCCAATTTTGAAGGGAGGACAATTGGCAAGATGCACATGTGGAGGATGTGGCTCTTGACTACAATGACATGGAAAACAAGTCAGATGTTTCTGATGGTTCATTCACCAGAAGTGTTGGATCCTCTTCACACACGGGAGAACTTCATAGTAGGGTATGCTCACATCATATCAGGCTGTTTTATTTGATGTTTATACTTTAAACTATAAGGCTTCTAATCCACAGCATGACCTGTGCACGGTATACCCCATGTTTTGAAGTTAAGTCTTTGCTTGCTGTGTGATTTATGTGTTTTTGTTTTCATATCCTTTTGCACTTCACTTGCAAAACTTAGCATAGATAATAACTTTCTGAAAATAAGTATGTATTAATGATTGAATAGACTGCACCATTTCTTTCAACCATATGGTGACTAGCATAAAAATTATGTTGGAAGCCCTCTCTGTATGCATATGTTTGCCTTCATCTATTAACTTTTGTAAATTCCGTAGAATCAAACCAATGGCCTCCTAGTCACCATATATGTAGTGGACAACGAGTTCCTGAGCCCTACGAGGCTGTGAAAGAATTCTTTAGGTTGCATAGGGGTTGTGAAACATCATAGATTTGCGGTATGAAGTGGAAGTTCTTTTATGTCTTGTGCCTATTTGCTGCTAAAGGAAAAGAATAGGTAACACATATTAGATGGGTTGTATTTTGTGGTCAATTTTGTTCTTGCAACTCCTGGTAATCTAGTCAAGCACTTTTTGTTATCAGCACTTCAATCATGGCATTGTTTTTCTCTGACAGGATTTGAGTTTCTCAGCTTCTGGTTCACATTATAGTCTGGATTCAAAGGAGAACTTCCTAGGCGGAGACACTTATTCCCCACATTATAGTCTCAGCTTCTGGTTCACATTATAGTCTGAATCTGAATAGGTTGAGTTTGGTAACTGGGATATGATTAATGGCAGTCATGTTCTTGCAAACAATGCAGAATCTGATGAAGCAAATATCGGAGAGCTTCATGGGAGTGTTGAAGGTGCAGCATCTAGTAAATTGAAAACTGTGGATGTTCAAGCAAATGAGGTACTTGAAACTGAGAAAAGTGTTGAAGAAGTGGCAACATCTGAAAGACCAACTATTGTGGAGGTTCAAGTAAGTGCGTCACAAGAAACAGAGAATAATGTGGCAGCATCTGCTGGTAAAACTTTAGAGGTTCAAGCAAGCAAGCCACTGGAAACAGAGAAAAGTGTTAACAAAGTGGCAACATCTCAAGTTAGAGTATCCCAAATTGCAGATGTTGTCGTAGAGACTTTTCCATTACCGCCTGTTACCCAGACAACTGATTTCTGTGATGGAAAGCCTGGGGAAGCAAGGTATTTAAATGGTAACTCAGCTGAAAAAGATGTTGAAAAGGTGCATTCTGGAGCAGGAAATGGTAGTTCTTTGCCAGATGGAGTAGTGATATCAGAAACTTCTAGTCTGGTGGATGAAAAAGAAGCGGAAAAGCCACTTTCACCACTTCCAATGTCAAGTTCAATCATCACCAACGGTGGCATTATGCGAGATGTTGACATGAAGCAAATCTTAGAAACGAAGGTAAGTTTTCTTAATTGCTTTGCAACTTTCATGGATTTCTAGTTTCTATGGAGATGTTCCTGCAAAACATGGATATTTTAGGTTCACTTCGGTCAATTTAAAAGGCTACTACTTGGGATATCATTCATGTATAGCTTAGATCTATTTATTTTTTTCTCTCTTATATCCCAGATAATAGGAAATATGATATGAAGTGGTTTTTGTTCAAAGGATGAAGTGATCAAAGAGTATGTTCTAATTTTAATATTTCAAGTGGAAAAGATGAAGCACTTCTTCATGTCCTTTTGTGTTTCCCTCGTATCATTTTATTATATTGCAAGGAACAGAAATAGTGTTCTTAAATATGCTCCTTTCCTTTTACCCATCTCTAGCCAATACTCTTAATTTGTTATTATTACTGCTATGGTTTATAGCAATTTTCTTCTCTGGATTGTTACTGGTAAAACCATGTAATAGTTTCCTCCGAACTACTTGTTTACATCTTGATGGATGTTGATCGTATTTTGTGCACACACTGGTTGAGACTTAAATACCATCATGTCATGTACATTATAGTTTCATATCCAACCATTTTTGCTCCGGCTTTTATGTTTCTACTGTGCTTCACACCTAAGGGCTTTTATTCCACAGCAACTTGGAACTGCTCTCACAATGTTTCCTCTAGCGTGCTGCTTAAGCTTTATTTAAGCCGTTGTCTTGATTCAAAAAGCCATCATTGGTTTGTTTTGTTGAAGTCTCTCTTTTTTATATCTTAGTTGGTGTTTGTTGCTGAAGTGTGGAACGCCTTGGAACCTAGACAAGTGTAGTAGTAGCAGAACAAATTAGAAAGGAATGATAAAAAGGAAAAATAAAAAAGTCAATACATGTTTTTATTGGAAATATGCAAGAGTTTGGGCTTGAAAGTATTGTTGCCATACTTTGCAGGTTGTAAATGCTCCAAATGGCAGTATTGGCAGCGCTAAATCAACAATTCAAGTAGATGGGGTTGGAAAGAAAACCGAAGTCCAAAATAGTCGTGACCCACAGAAAGCGGGGAATCCAACGTTGAATAGAATCAATCTGTAAGTTACATATTTTAACTCCACCATCAAGTCAGGCTGCTTCGATTTACGATTCCTCTAATTTATGGTGGAGGCTGTTCCTAGACGTTGATACATGTGGACTAAATAGTCTGTTTCTTGTTTCTGTTGGCAGTCAATCATGGAAAGGGGCTCGTAGACGTCCTTCCAAGGTGGAAACTAACCCTCTCCTGGTTTTTTTCAAGTCTTTCGTATCTGCCTTTATGAAGTTTTGGTCTGAGTGACATCTTTCTTCTACGGTGCATCTATCTCGTCCAACAGTTTCTAGCTCTAGCGTAGGGAATGAATGGTAATGGTGGTCCTGGTGCAATAGTATTGAATAGTTTTTTGGAGCTGGTAATATTAAAGATTATGGTTGTGTTTCATTACAGTCTAGTATTATCTTCACCTTCACCCACTTTACCAAAACCGTAATGACAATTAAAGTCTGTTGCAATGATCCCCGGTTCGGTGCGAAATGTATTTGTGGTGTTAGGCAGTAATTAGAGGGCGGTGGTGGTGAAGTTTCTCATGAATATGCATGCAAAAACTGGTGGATGGATTTTATGAAAAAACTGGTGTTTTGAATTTGAAGTCTAATCAAGGACCAAGCTATCCCGGATCGGGGGGGACCGACATAGAAAGAATACAGACACAATTCAAAAAATGCAATTTATTCAATAAAGTTTGGAAACTTTTATTGCCAATTGCCAATTGCCAAATTGAGGGTAAAAGAAATAAAGAATCTTTAATGTTATTGTTGGCTTTGATTAAGTAGTAATGAATATAGTTCTCTCTTTACTTGGATTTTGCCATCGAATCTATCTAGTTTAAATGGAAGAGGTTAAATCGTTTTAATCCAAAAGTGAAAAGGGTGGAGCCGCGACATGGTGGCAAAAAAGCAGTGTCTATAGTATAATTCACAAAATTAAGATTCTAGCTTATGCATATGGCACATACCATCTTCAACAAGACAATTAACTAAATCCACACATCGTCTCAAAATGTTTTGTACCATATATGCAACTTGGAACATGCTATGGCACATTATAACTAAGCATCAATATGAAACATCGATAGATTACATGAAAAAAAAAAGACTAGCAAAATAAGAAAGTCATTCGATGAGATTAATCTCCTACTCGAAAAGCAAAAAGGATATTATAAAGATGAAATATCGATCATTTGACAGTACTTATTTTTGTAGATAGTCGAAAGAGCATCTCAACCTCCTTAGTACCATTTCATTCATCATCTCAAAAGAATTCTAGAGTTGAGAATCTCCTGTTGCGAGCTGATGAAGTGTACTTGTTTCTCCATGTTATAATTGGTTTCTTTGGTGGTGGAGGGCAGCTTAACAAGGTAGGAATCTTGTGTTGAGGCGATGTAGGCGTATGACATTCAACCGATCCAAATCCTCCATCTTCATGATCATGATCATGATCATCGCCTGATGATCCTCTCTCATCAACAATCTTGATCTTTTTCAATCCTACTTTTCCCATTTCTACAAGGAAGTGATCTTCATCTTCATTTGTAGCCATATATGCACTAGCTATATCCCCAACGACCTCTTAACAGATGCAAGATAATAAAAGGAGGAGATGGAAGGAAGAAGAATGTATGTGAAAGTGAAAGGAGTAGAGCGGGAGAACGCGAGCATTTAAACAAGGGAAAATTATTACAGGCAGCAAGTATGGTTGGTGGAATGGCGGATCCTGCCCTCGATGTTTGAGGGGGCGAGATAAGAGATGGATGTAGGATTTGTATTTAAGTAAGTAAGTTGAATGAAAAATTGAAAAAATGTTTAAGAGTATTTGTATCCGTCACTAAATAACAAATATTTAGATAAACTTAACAGAAAGATAAATAAAAAGACAATATAGAAAAAAATTAATTATACATTAGAATTCATACAATATACGTACTTTTTAAAATTGTTCTCTACTTTAGGATTGGAATTGAATGAGAGATTGAGAGGGTGATCGATATGTGATGATTTGGTGTAGAAATTGAATTAAATGGAGGGATTGAATTTCGGCAGAAATTGAATTAATTTTGGCACGGGTTTATTGGTAGTGATGATTTGGGAAATGAGGATTTGGGATTTAATTGAAAGGATTTAGGTGTGGGTTGGGTTTAATTTTTTTTAAACTTTTATCTCTTACGTTCGAACTTTTATCGTTTACGAGCGAATTTTTATCGAACTATAGAGCGGACTTTTCGTCGCTTACTGTGTACTGATTATTTTGCTTTATTTTATTTCACACTTTAACAATTTTGGTTCGAATTTTTATTTATTTTTAGGTGAAATTGCTCGTATCATCGGCTCGAACCGAACCAGCAATGTATATATTAATTTTTTTTTTTAAAGTTTGGGGGGCAGCCCCGCCGGCCCAATATGAGGCTCCGCCTCTGGGTTGGTGGAATGTGGTGGTGCTATACTTAGTTACTTACCTAGCTACTCGTACTAGCTTTAGATTGTATGTGTTGTTTTTATTTTTTTGGAATATTAAAAAAAGAGGACTTAATAGGAATATTAGTTAATGAGGTTATTAATGGATTTTGTTTCAAAATATTCCATTTCACCTCTAATTCACCATCATAAATGTATTGGGAGCTATACATAGATAATGAGTTATTGTAGCTAAACTATAGTAATTGCGAGAGCTAATATGGGTAACATCAGGTGTATATATAATTTCAAGAATCAAATTCATGACTCCTTTTTTTTTTTTAAAACTAATATTTTTTAAGTGTTAATAACAAATCTCTTTAAAAAAAAGAGTTAATAACAAATAATATACCTCTCGGCACTAATAAAATGATTTCCTAGTAAAAAAATATTGTCACTATTAATTTTTATTTATTTACATTCAATGTAGTTAGCGTTGGCTTATTAGGAAGCTATTATAGTTGAATTGATAGAATAAAAATATAATAATAATCAATTGCTAAATTACTCTAAAAAAATAGCAAATAATTATTACTTTGGTCTTTATAATTTTTACAAGGAAGTCATTTTATTAGTAGCAGGAGAGAGGGAGTATAAAACATGCTCAATTGTCAAAAACATTATAAAATGCTAATGGTATTCATATAACTGAATTGTTGTTTGTTTATTTCAGCAATTCCTCTGTTCCCGAAAGGAGCTGGGCTGCAGCTGCACCAGATTACTTACGTATGAAATTACTGGTGTTTATTCAATTCAAGACCTTCACTTCTTGCCCCTCCCTTCGCGTCGCAGTTGTTACTGATCTTTGCGTCGCACGAGAGCGTGACCCTGCTTGCATGTCGTTCTCTCACTGCTTACTCAATTACAAAGGATTCTTAGGTTGCCAGGTATTTATGGCAATTTACTTAGATAATCAACTGAGATTGATAATATTCTGCGTTATTTGTGAATTTTTGCTCGAAGTATTTGTATAATCTCTTATTAAATAATATGTGCTTGATTCATTTGTTGTTTTACTATAACGTTTTGATGAATTAGGCTCTTCTTCAACCATCCTGTGGGAATTCCTCATCTAAGCCATTGTCCTGGAATGTACCCAGCGTTTTCCTCATAATGGAGAAAGTCTTGTCATCCTACATTTTCCAAAACAAATAGTGCAAGATCACAATGGAAGTAGCTATAACTACTGCAATATCATTAACACAACTCATCACATTATAATATAGTACTGACCTGGTAACTCCTCCTGGACTTAGCATTCAATATATTGAAGATAAAAGACCTTCACACGTGTTCATTTTCAAGGAAACTCACATCCCCTCAGAAGTATACTTTTCCTTTTTCATTAAACAGAAGAATAAAAGAAATCTACTTTTGTTCATACATTTTGAGGAGCAAGACCAAACTAACACTGCCAAAAGATTATGGGATAGCAGTCTTCAGTAAGATTTTCCTCGTGTAAACTTTCAAGGTTAATGGTCTCATACATAAATGGTATCTTACAATCTTCCTACCCAGGAGTAGACAGAACGGCCACTACTGTCAGCAGCTTTAAGGGGTAATAAGCTCCTCTAGTGCATTTCTTAGAATCCATGCAAGTTTGATAGCTGAGCTATGACTAGATTTAATGCAGACCAAGAGCGATTTTCACACTACACACATCCAACACATAAATCTTCACTAAATACAACAACCTTTTAAGATTCAAAATCAAATCACAGAACTTAATTGCTATCAACCAACCTCCTTCGAGCTTTTTGACAGTGCCTTGGCAAAACCTTGCCTGGTACAAACAAACAAATACAAGAACCAAATAAGATATTTGTTGTAACCCGATTTTTTCTACGCATTTTAGCATTTTTATCGTTTATCGCACTATCAGCCGAAAAGGGGGTGGACAATATTATATAAGATAACACTAATTCTAGCTTTAAAATTTAGATCTACAGAATTGTAATTCTAGCTTTAAAACACTAATTGAAGGGTTTAAATTTGGATTTCTGGAAACAAAAAGATGGGTTCCGATAAAACTTGAATCTTTTCAATACAAATTTTAGGTTTTCAGGGGAAAACAAGATATCGTGGGTTGAAGTTAGGATTTGAGAGAAAATGGAGAAATGGGTACGTTGAGATCTTGTGGATTGTCTCTAAAACACTGCTGGAACTAAGTATTACAAAAAATGGTACAGAGGCAAAACAATTAGATGAGTAAAGTTGTGATTTTTTACCTCTCATACCAATTTACTCCCGTGTATCAGTATGCAATACCATTTCCTGCGTCTGAGGAGCAAGGGTTAAGGTTTCTTTCACAGTTAAAAATGCTGCTTTCTGCGAGAGGAAGAAACAAGGAAAAATTGAATCTCTCTTGCTTGCGAATGATGATTTTGATTTTCTGATCAAAAGGACGTAGAGAGGAGGAGGAGATGAAGACTGAGGAAGACGAAGAGGGAGGGCCAATAATTATAAAAAAAAATTTAACAGAAATAAGTTAACGATGATTTTAATGAAATTCGTTAGCCATGTCATCTAATTAATCGGACTTTTAATCTGAACTATCCAATTTTATTGAATGGCTGAGATCCCTGTAACATGACTGATCATGTTACAGGGAACATTAGAGGAGCCAAATCCCTCTAAATCCTAACTTGTGTTTAGATGGTATTCATATAAATGTTAAATTGCATCATTGCTCCCTCTATTTTACTCATTTAAATATATTTTATTATTTATTTATGTTTTTAAGACATTGACATCTTGATTACTACCTATTCAATCCATCAAATTAAATCGCAAAACATAATAACACCAAAACTTAATTAATTCCTGGGGAAGTCAGAAAATTAATCAAAGAAAGATTACTCTAAATCCTAACTAATAATTAGTATTTATATCGATCATATATTCTAAATATTTTATTTAAAAATATACGTGAAAATGTGTCACGTCAACACAATATGTCATATCGTATAAAATTAACTGACATGATATTTTACTACATAACATTTATGGATCATGTCACTTTCCAACGCATATTTTACTACATAACCGCGCATCCCACTTACCTTTGTGTTTCCGTTGGTTCGGATCCCTTTTTCTTCTTGCTTTAGATCTGGAGCTTCTGCTTGTTCCTGGTCGATTGGTCTCTATTGAAGGTTTGTAGTTTTAGGCATTTCAGTTCCGGCTTCCTTGTGTTCTGTTTGCTTGCCTAGGGTTTTATTTTGGGTGGGGTAGGTCTATTTGGGTTTGTGGTTTTGGGTTTGTCTGTTAGACTTTTGGTTGATTCAGGCTAGGTCGGCCCAGGGAACTTTTGTTCTATTGGAAGTTCTAGGTCAGTCCAGTGGTCTCCTGTTATGTTTGTTTCTTTTTCCTTTAGTGTACCTTTTGTTTGTAACCTATTATAGTTTAATAAAACTAATTGATTTGAAAAAATATATATATGTCACTTTCTAACAAAATGTAACTATTAACAAGTATCAAAATTGAATAAAGATGAGAAAATATTATTGTATTGCGGATAGAAATTCCAAATGTGTTCTACATAATAACATGATTCACTATTTATATAAAAAGAAAAAAATTACTAAATACTTAATTTTTTCCCCTTTCTTTCAACTTAAATACAAATCTCAGGTGATCTAAGTTGATAATTTTGATCGAAGATAGACGCATATCAGTCGACTTAGATTGATTTAATTTTGAAGCTCAACTCATTTTAATTATTATTTTATACTAATATTGGTACAAGCATTTAATGATGAATCCAGTTATAAGTAAGGTAACCCATGATGAAGTTCAATAACGAAAATAACAAAACCAATGATAAGAATTAAACATAATTTATTTTTTATTTTTTATTTTCTCATTGAAAATAAGGTCTCATTATGATAAGAAAATAAAAAGACAAGCAAACATAATTAATAATGAAAATAATAAAAAAAAGTTAGAATCTAGGCGCTCCCTTCTCCTGCTTCTTCCTCCAAGCGGGCAATCGCTCCCTCCATCTTTATAGTAACGATGAAGATGTAAATCAAGTAAATCAAGGTAATCAGCAGAGCCGGGCATCCTAGCAAGGCTATGATTATAGTTTGGGACTTTGGGTTGACATCTGGATGTTCAATCTATGAAATAAAATAAAAAATTACGACTGTGTATATAATCGTACAATTTTATATTCCTTCCGGTTTCAAACAAACGTCGTTTTAGGATTTGCTTTTACTGTATAGTGTTAAACCTACTAAATATTGGGATGAGAAGAAGTCATTTGTTTAGAACCAGAGGGAGTAACCATTAAGAAAATTTTATACCTTGAGAGTTGTCGCTGCAAGTCTTCTCTACTCCACAACTTTTAACTAGGTTATGTATACGTATATTATATATCGATATCTTTCTCTCAATAAATACAAGAAAGGAAATTCATAAAACCCTAATTAAATATGTTTCCTATATAGTAAAAATCACAAATTTCCTGTTCCATAACTTTTAATTAGTTTATGTATACATTTACTGTATTTGTACATATATATAGAGCGAGATGTTTTTTAATTAAACTTCTTTCCTATATTGTTAAAATCTCAAATTTCTTGTTTAATAATACAATATAAAATTTCATTTTAAAAACAATTTCTATGTACTAGCGGGATGAAAATTTGTTCCCCAAGTCAATAGCCCAACAATTATAATGGCCCAGCCCATTAGAGGAAACCAACAAACTGGGCCGAATTTCACCTATTTAAACTGCATTTCAAATGATTTTTTATTTATTTTGAAAAAAGAATGAATGTATATTTTTCCGTAAATATCTTATAAACATATATTGTTTTTTTAAAGAAATCCTTCACAAGAATTAATCTAACAAATTACAATGTATTTAATTACTTGTTTATGGCAGAATTTAACCTCAATAATTAACCATATTAAGAAGAGAAATGAATTATACATATACATCTTTCTTTTACAATGAATTAAAAACTTGATTTACATACATATATCTAATTAATGAGATGTTTTTTTCAATGGTAAATGTACAACAAATGGAAGAGAGGTATACCTTAGAATAAAAGGCAAAATGTCTTCTTGTTTTCCAGATATCTTCTATAATGCAATTTGAAGGAGACTTGGTTTGATTAGTAGAAAAAAGACACTATGTATAATGGATAGGAAGGCATATTAGGCATTAATTCTTTCAAATAAAGAAGGAAAAATGGCCAAAGCATGCATGCAAATCCATTAGTCCTTAATTATAATTAATCAATTAACATTCCGTCAGATTATATATTATATGAAAATAAATTCTACGTATTTATATGTCGTGTTAGGATCTTATAATTTTTACGGCATGTTTGCTTACTCGTAATGAAGCATAAGAAATGAAAATTTAACATTCTAAAAAATCATCCTAGCTTTACCATCATTAACTTTAAGTGAAAAACATGCATTTTCAAAGCCATTATTTAAATGCGATTTGTTCCTGCATTTTCCTATAAAATAAAAGTGGTTAAATATTTATTTTAGTCTCTATGTTAAATTTTGCTACGAGTCTCTCTTGACTTTAATATATTTTATTCTCTATTTATATTTTCGACACATTAATTATTGATGTGACATTATCTAATTGGTAATATTTTAAGATGTCATGTCAACATAACATATAGAATTATTTGGCATGACATCCTCCACGTGGTATATATATAGATATCTTTCTCTCAATAAATACAAGAAAGGAAATTCATAAAACTCTAATTAAATCTCTTTCATATATAGTAAATATCACAAATTTCATGTTCCATAACTTTTAATTAGTTTATGTGTGGGTAAAAATTATAAATCAACCCTAAACTTTAAAGTTTTATTTTTTCAGTTATCTTCTATAATACAGTTTGAAGGTTTTTGTTTTCGGGAAAACTCTTACTGAAAACACTTGACAATTTAATTAAGATTGATCTAATTTAATTAAGATTATTTCGTGTTTGTTAAACTATTTGACAATTTTGAAGCTCAACTCATTTTAATTATTATGTTATACTAACATTGGTACAAGTATATAATGATGAATCCAGTTATAATTAAGGTAACCCATGATGAAGTTCAATAACGAAAATAACAAAACCAATGATAAGAATTAAACATAATTTTTTTTATTTTTTATTTTTTATTTTCTCAATGAAAATAAAAAGACAAGTAAAATATAATAATAATAATAAAAAAAAAAGTTAGAATGCAGCAGGTGTCCCCTCCTGTTGCTTCTTTGTTCCTGCAGGCAGCTAGTAAAAAGACGAAGCAGCAAATGAAGAAAACCGCGAATCCTACCGAGCCCATGATTATAACTGCGGTTGACATCATGATTAATTATTTATCACTACCTGTTCAATGTTCATGGAAGGCAAAAATTAATAACTCACAAAATTATTAAGAAAATTAAACTATGTATCAATTAATCACTCAAAACAATACATAAAATTTTATACCTTGAGAGTTGTCGTTGCAAGTCTTCTCTACTCCACAACTTTTAACTAGGTTATGTATACGTTTTTATATAGAGAGATCTTTCTCTCAATAAAGACAAGAAAGGAAATTCATAAAACCCTAATTAAAATCTCTTTTAGTAAAAGTCACAAATTTTTAAATTTTTTTATAGAAAAATCACAAATTTACTCTGTATATATAGAGCGAGAGATCTCAATAAAGGAAATAAAAGAAATTCACCAAACCATAATTAACTTCTTTCCTATATAGTTTTCTGTTTAATAATTTTATTTTAAAACAATAATTTTATTTTAATTTATAATTAATTCGATTAATATGTTTAGCTAGGGGTGTAACCGGTCCGATTCGATTCAGTTTTGGGGTTAGAACCGGACTAAACCGGAAACTTCCGGATCTGATGGGCTTAGAACCGGACAGAACCGGAAATTTCCGGATCTTAATGTGTTTAGTATCCTACCACTAGAAATGAGAATAAAAAAATTTGAATGACTAATTATTTTTATTTGGTATGAATGGTAAAGATTGAGAAAACGAAAGTAAATTTCTATTTTATTTTTTATTTTCATGGAGTCATTATTACATATATTTAATAATAAAATTTATTGATTATATTATATAATAATTTATATATAAATATTAAATTTCACATGAAATGTCAATAAAATATTATTTAAAAAGTCACTAAATTAATTATAAATTAAAAATATATTAGCTAGCTATTACAAATAATTAAATAAATTATTAGCTAACTATTACAATTTACAAACAATTAAAAAATAAAACAAAGGAAGAAAGAAGGAAAAGATGGCCCGGCCAAGCGGCCCAAGCCCAGTTAGAAGGAAAAGATGGAAAAAGGAATTTTGATGAAAGGGAGGTTCGAACCCCTTCCCCTTGAAAAGGAAGCGAACGTCTTGCCACTGAAGCAAAGCATCACTTATGCTATACATATATATATATATAGATATACATTTATTTATTTTCCAGTTTGGTACGGTTCGGTTTACGAATTTTGGTAGGAGTAGAACCGGACAGAATGTAGAAGAACCGGACTGAACTGAAACTTTTCAGTTCGATCCGGTTCGGTGCAAAATGCTCCGGTTCAGGTTCGGTTTCCAGTTCAATCCGGTTTTCTTACACCCCTATGTTTAGCTACAAAACATATTTAAGTTTTTTCAATGGTAAATGTACAACAAATGGAAGAGAGGTATACCTTTGTTATTAATTCCATGTAGAATAACATTTTAATTGATTTAATTTAACATTTTTTCAGTCTAATTGATTTAATTTAATTATTTAAAAAAAATCCAAAAAAATATATTCTTAACTAATACTCTACGTGACATAATAATATGGTAAAAATAATAAAAAAATATTTTTTCTGTTATTAATTCCATGTAGAATAACATTGTTTCAGATTTTAATTAATTAAATTAAATCCTCATTTCAGTCAATTATATAAATTAATTTCAATCAACGAAAAACTCAATAGAACGAGTGTATTTAATTTTCCTAGGACCTTGTACACAGGAAAAAAGCTCCTTTCCCTTTCAATTCGTCGTCTCTCACGTTGCTTACTCGCTCGTGACTTTTGCGTTATTCACACACAACACTAACAAACCAGAAGATCCCATCTACAATACATTGATTACTGCTCTAAATTCTAATCTTATCCGCTCCTAATCTCAGATTTTTAAATTCAGTTCTATAGTATCCACAATTTATACAATAGTTGAATTAAAAGTTAGAAAAAAATAAACAAACACCCACTTTCTATTTCTCTCATCGAATCAAGCAGTCTTTCAGCTCAGAGGCTCAATCGGTGAACGGCGGCGCTTCATTTGGTAGTCATGGTCAGTAACTTAATTAGAATAGATATTGATAGAAACAGTAGCATTTTAATTGATCATCATTTCAAAACTAAGTTTTGCACACATGAGTTGAAAATTTGTCCCGCTAGACAGCAACATCAATCATTTTGCACACGAGTTTGCCTTCCTAGCTAGCTAACTTTCAATTTAAGTGATCATCAAAGCACGTCATGAGAGCCATTTTCCTTCCATGAATCAATGATGCATGCTGAAGCCATACTGTTTTCACTTTTCATTTTCAGAGAAATGAAGCGCAACGAGCACTTGATCAATGGACCAATCTAAACATATACTAAGAATATGAATTGGGTAAATATTAGATTCCCAACGACTTGTCTTGTTAATTAGTTAAAAAGGAAATTAGGGTGGCATTTAAGAGAAAGGAGCAAGGGCATATCTGGGCATGAGCTTTTATCAGCTTGATAAAAATTCTGGGCATATCTGGGCATTTAAGAGAAAGGAGCAAGGGCAGGAGCAAGATTGATAAAAATTCTGGGCCACAACCACACCCACACCCATTAGTATTCCAATTTCCATCTATTAATTTATTTAAACTATAAACTAACAGTACTCCCAATTGTGAAAACCAACCATTCATATCTCTTATTAGAATCGTACATTAAAAATGAAGAAAAAAGAGATTTTTTTGGAAAAGAAAAAAACAGATATGGGCATGAATGATAAATAAGGATGGAGAAAGAAGCTTACAAGGGAAGTAGAGCTTGTTAGAAGGATCAAGCCTGAGTCTTCTTCGGATGGGAACTAAACAGCAATCTCAATTCTGTAATTAGGTTGGAATTGATTAGGAACTCACAACACACTTGAAATTCAACAGTGGGTCTTCCGGATCCAGCCATGAAACAACACCTACGATGATGAAATAATGACAGTAGAAATTGAACTTACGGGTGTATAAGAACAAGATGCGAAGACCTGGGACGACGGGCCTCGCAAGTCGCAGCCTCCTCCTACTGGGAATGTAGCAAGAATGTGCAAGAGAAAATGGTGGTGACGATGGGGTGGGTTGGCGTTGACAGAGGAGAAATCGGGAGTGTATTCCTTTTTGCTGGGAGGAGAGGAAGCGAGGAGAGAATACGAAAAATAGGTTATTTCTCTTCTAAATTAAGACGGGTCAGATGGGTCGACCCGTTTCTGACCCGTTATTTTGCGGGTCGAAAAAAATGACCCGACGGGTCGAATTGCGGGTCGGGTACGGGTCGACCCGTCGGGTCAGACCCATTTTGACAGGCCTAGTCATGGGTCAGCTACTCGACAAATTTCAAGGTTAACTTCAATACCCATATGTTGAATTGTCTCGTATGAGGAAGTACGAATTTGTTTTAAGAGTGTTGTTTGAGTGTGCTACCTAGCATTACTCTAATTAGTATTCATATCGATTACGTACCCTAAATATTTTATTTAAAAATATGCGTGGTAATGTGTCACATCAATGCAACATGTCATATCATATAAGATTAGCTGACATGATATTTTACTACATAACATTTATGGATCATATGTCATTTTCCAACGCATATTTTACTACGTAACCGCGCATCCCACTTACCTTTGTGTTTCCGTTGGTTCGGATGCCTTTTTCTCACTGTTATCAGAACCGGACCGGACCGGCCGGTCCGGCCGGTTCAACCGGACTTTTTCGCATTTCCGGTCCGATTCAGCTTTCGGACCGGATTGACCTCTGACCCGGGTTGGACCGGACGAACCGGCCGGTTTTTTGCCAACCGGCGAACCGGCCGGTTTTCACCCAATCTGTCCGGTTTGCTGACATGTCAAAACGGCGTCGTTTTGACACGGCCCATGGGCCCAAACGACGCCGTTTTGACAACGGGCCTGAGCCCATCTGAGGCAAGAAAACGCCTCTCTCTTTCGCGCATACTTTCTTCTTTCTTTTCCCTGTCTATTTTTTTCTTTCTTTCACAGCAGCAAACCACAACCAAAAACTTCCTTCTTTTCCCAAACCCTAGAGCGGCGAGCGGCACTGACCGGAGAGCGGCGGCGAGCTGCTGTAGGTGACGACGATAGGCGACGGCGACGGCGACGGCGACGGCGACGGCCACAGGTTCTCTTTCGCTGCAACTTTCTTTCTTTTTCCTTGTTTTTAATTTTTCAATTAGAAAATAATTTTTCTTGTAATTCCCAGAACAGAAGAACACAAATGACATGATTGGTCATGTGATTTTCTTGTAATTCTTCATCCATTACGGAGAGCTAGGTTATGTGGAATTATAATGGATTGAAATGCAATTTTTTTGATTTTTTGTCATTACTGGAATTTTCTTATAATGGATTGAAATGTCAGATTGTCCAATTAAATGCAATGCAAAAATGTCACACATCAATCCGTATAGCTCGACGAATTAAAACATGAAAGGTACTTGGAATGGAAAAGTCCAGTTTAATTACTGATGATCTTGGCTGCTGGTTTTCTGGGCACCAACTACTCAATTTAATAAACTCAGTCTTTTCTAGCTTCACCATATTTTAGTTAGGATATTCCATTTAAGCTAATAAAATTTAAGCAGAAATTACATTTAGCAATCTCTTTTAGCATTTAGAAAGATGACACGTTGAGATCAAGAACAATACATGGGTAGTGACTGGAATAGGATTTAAGGTCATTATCATATGGGTGTGACCTAATTTACTAATCGAAGTATGCCATATATACCAACAAACTTGCATATACTATTAATTGATAAAGTTGGCAGACAGATAATTACCTCTTAAACAATCTCCACCGCTAATGGATGAATTATAATGGAATTACATGTTTCCTTTTTCTGAAATTTCATGGAATTGATAATTAAGTAAATGTTTGTTTTTTTGGTTGTCATGGTTGTGATTTATAATTAATTAAATGTTGTTGGTGTCAAATTGCATACATTGATTTTTCAGGTTTCATTTTATATGGCTACAATGCAATCATCCGGGACCGGGTCTAATTCTGATTCAACATCTACTCCTTCAAGTGCCTCTGTACCTGTAAGAGGAAAAACAGACATTGCATGGAATTTCTGTGTAGAAGTTGCTGATTTTGTGGGAAGTAAGAGGAAAAAACTTATTTGCAACTTTTGCAATAAGGTGTTTAGTGGTGGGGGTATCTTTCGATTCAAACAACATTTAGCCGGTATTAGAGGTGATGCGGTGTCTTGTAAGGAAGCTCCTGAAGAAGTTAGAGTACAAATAAGGACAAATTTAGATGATTTTGCTTCAAAGAAAATGAGAGAACAAGAATTACTTGCAGAACGAAATCCCTTTCTTACTCAACAAACAAATGTTCAAGTTCCTCCTATACCATTGGGTAGTAGTGGTGGTGTACATGTACCTACTAGAGCATCGGGTAGTGGTGATAGTGGTAGTGGTGTACAAGTGCCTACTAGACCATTGGGTAGTGGTAGTGGTGTACAAGTTCGGAGAGGAAAAAAACGTAATAGAACAATCGGAACTTATTTTGTCTCAAGAACAGAACCTGGAGATCAACCGACAATCATAAGTGCGATGCAAAGTCAGGAGACTAAAGATGAGTGTGATTTAGCAGTTTCAAAATGGATGATTGATGCATCCATTCCTTTCAATGCCGTCAATTCCATCTATTTTCAGCACATGGTTGATGCAATTACTGGGTATGGTCCTGGGTATAAAGCTCCACAGTTTCATAGCCTCCGCGGTTTCTTATTGAAGAGAAATGTTGAGGAGGTGCGAAATTATGTTGAGGGATTTCGCCCTTCATGGAGAGAAACTGGATGCACCATAATGGCTGATGGGTGGACAGATCAATCTAGAAGGACTCTCATCAACTTCCTGGTTTATTCTCCCAAAGGTACCGTTTTTCTAAAATCTGTAGATGCCTCTGATGCTTCCAAAACTGCTGATATGTTGTACAATTTGTTTAGAGAAATTGTGCTATTTGTTGGGGCTGAAAATGTTGTGCACTTTGTCACGGACAATGCTGCAAATTATGTCGCAGCGGGAAGGAAATTAGAAGATGAATTTAGGACATTGTTTTGGTCTCCATGTGCTGCTCATTGCATTAATTTAATGCTGCATGATATTGGAAAGTTAGATGAAGTTTGTGATATTGTAGCTCATGCTTCTAGGATAACTAAGTATGTCTACAATCATTGTTTTCCCTTGTATTTGATGCGACAATTTACTGGAGGAAGGGAGATATTGCGTCCTGCACCTACTCGATTTGCTACTAATTTTATTGCTTTGTAAAGTATATTAAGTCAAAAGGATGCTTTGAGAGCCATGGCTACATCTAGAGAGTGGGTTACTTCCTCTTATGCTAAGGAAATCAAGGGGAAAAAGTTTGAGAATGATGTCTTGGATCCTTGTTTTTGGAAAGAATGTGCTGTCATTGTTAAACTCACTGAACCTCTAGTTCGTGTTTTGCGTCTTGTTGATGGTGATGATCGACCAGCAATGCCATACATATATGAGGCTATTCACACGGCTCGAGATGAGATGTTGAGAAGATTTCAGAAAAGAAAAAAGAGGGTTGATTCTTATATTAAGATTGTTGATGATCGATGGGACCGACAATTGCATAAAAACCTTCATGCTGCTGGGTTTTGGCTGAATCCTCAAATCCAGTACAAACCTAGTGAGACAGACAAGCTTAGACGCACTACTTCTGGGTTGTTTGACGTCATAGAGAGGTATGCTTATGGAAACAACACTCTGAGAAGTAAGTTAACAAGTGAGGTGAAGTTATTCCGAGGTGCAGAGAGGAACTTTGGTCGTCCTAGTGCAGTAGATGATCGTTTTGTGATGCCTCCAGGTATTTCTTTTAAATGTATTTATATATATTTTTCATTAATGTTTTTTGGTTTACTAAAAATATAGAAAACTAATATTTTTAATTTAACCGTGTAGATGAATGGTGGATGAACTATGGGAGTGATGCACCAGAGTTGCAAAAGCTAGCTATCCGAGTTTTAAGCCAAACATGTAGTGCTTCTGGTTGCGAGCGAAATTGGAGCATATTTGAGCATGTTCATTCAAAGAAAAGAAATAGATTGGAGCATCAAAGACTTAATGATTTGGTGTATGTTCATTACAATTTAAGGCTACAACAAAAGTAAGTTGCTATACTTTTTACTTTTTATTTATTAACAAACAATCTATAATTTTGAATTTTGATTGTAGTTGCATTGGATTAAATTGTTTGGCTAACATTTTGGTTAATTAATGTAGGAATTTAAAGGGTAGGAATTATGACCCTATAAATTTTGAGCACTTTCGAGATAATGATAGTTGGATATTAGAGGATGAACCGTCAAATCTAACAAGTGTTGAATTAGAGACTTTTCGAAATGAGATGGAAGCATGCAATATTCAAGAAGATGTCCCTGATGATGGTGAGTTGGTAACTACCTATTTATTTTAAAAGTTGTTGATATGAAACTATTGTTGTTAATTTATTGATTTTTTGTTTTTATGTTTTATTTGATAATACTAGAGTTGAACCTTGAAAATGTGCTTGATGATGACAATGATGAAGATGAAGGAAATGAAAGCGGATTTTTTGTTCAAGACATTTTCGAAAATACTAGTGGCTCGACCTCTCAACCTGTTACCAATCCATGGAATTAATAATGTTGTAATTTGAATATTTAGGTGTTTGAACTTTGAGAATGATTTCATTTGAATGTTGGATTGTTTCTTTATTTTGTAATTTGGATAATTAAGTGTGTATGAATATTTAAGTGTGTTTGAACTTTGAATGTTGGATTGTTTCTTTATTTTGTAATTGGAATATTTAAGTGTCATTTGAATGTTAGATACTTTCTTTATTTTCAACTTTTGATCTATTTGATATATTTTATTTTGATATATTATAACTTTATTTTTATATATTATAAAATGCTACAGTAAAAAACCAGCCGGTTCAATCCGGTTTAATCCGGTTTAATAGTCTAAGATTTACCGGTTTAATGTGTGAACGGTTCCGGACGGACCAGCAACTACAATCCGGTCGAACCCGGTTCAACCCGGTTGAACCACCAAATTTTCATTTCCGGTTCGTTGTCTGGTCCGGTTCTGATAACTATGCTTTTTCTCCTTGCTTTAGATCTGGAGCTTCTGCTTGTTCCTTGTCGATTGGTCTCTATTGAAGGTTTGCACTTTTAGGCATTTCACTTCCGGCTTCCTTGTGTTCTGTTTGCTTGCCAAGGGTTTTATTTTGGGTGGGCTAGGTCTATTTGGGTTTGTGGTTGGTTCGAGCTTCTTTTTACTGGCTCTGTGGTTTTGGGTTTGTCTGTTAGACTTTTGGTTGATTCAGGCATCTTATAAAACAAAAAATAAAATAAACCAACTCTCCTCCTGTAGTCGTATGATTCGTATCCATGGTTTGACTTGTTCATGTGCAAAGCAAGAGGTGGGGGGTTGGTTTAGCTATTCTTCACCCGCAAAAACAACTACAAAAGAAGAATTCTTAGTTCCGGAAAAAATTACTAAATACTTGATTTTTCCCCCTTTCTTTCAACTTAAATACAAATCTTAGGTGATCTAACTTGATAATTTTGATCGAAGATAAACGCATATCAGTCGACTTAAATTGATTTAATTTTACTAAGATTATTTCGTGTTTGTTGAATTGCTTCATAATTTTGAAGCTCAAGTCATTTTAATTATTATTTTAAAATTATATTGGTACAAGCATTTAATGATGAATCCAGTTATAACTAAGGTAACCCATGATGAAGTCCAATAACGAAAATAACAAAACCAATGATAAGAATTAAACATAATTTATTTTTTATTTTTATTTTTATTTTTATTTTCTCAATGAAAATAAAAGAAAATAAAAAGACAATTTCTTGTTTAATAACTTCTTTCCTATTGTTAAAATCTCAAATTTCTTGTTTAATAATACAATATAAAATTTCATTTTAAAAACAATTTCTATGTACGCGAGGGATGAAAATTTGTTCCCCAAGTCAATAGCCCAACAATTATAATGGCCCAGCCCATTAGAGGAAACCAACAAACTGGGCCGAATTTCACCTATTTAAACTGCATTTCAAATGATTTTTTTTATTTATAATTAAGTCGATTAATATGTTTAGCTACAAAACATTTCAAACGATTTTTTATTTATTTTGAAAAAAAAATGAATGTATATTTTTCCGTAAATATCTTGTAAACATATATTGCTTTTTTAAAGAAATTCTTCACAAGAATTAATCCAACAAATTACAATGTATGTAATTACTTGTTTATGGCCGAATTTAACCTCAATAATTAACCATATTAAGAAGAGAAATGAATTATACATATACATCTTTCTTTTACAATGAATTAAAAATTTTATTTACATACATATATCTAATTAATGAGATGTTTTTTTTCCAATGGTAAATGTACAACAAATGGAAGAGAGGTATACCTTAGAATAGAAGGCAAAATGTCTTCTTGTTTTCCAGATATCTTCTATAATGCAATTTGAAGGAGACTTGGTTTGATTAGTAGAAAAAAGACACACTATGTATAATGGATAGGAAGGCATATTAGGCATTAATTCTTTCATATAAAGAAGGAAAAATGGCCAAAGCATGCATGCAAATCCATTAGTCCTTAATTATAATTAATCAATTAAAATTCCGTCAGATTATATATTATATGAAAATAAATTCGGTAAAAAGACATTTGGGACCCCTAGATTCTGGCGTTTTATTTAATGGGAACCTTCAACTATTTTTTTTATTTAATCACCCCCCGACTTCTTTATATTTTTTTTAATCACAACCCTACCGTCACGTTTTACTGATGTGTCACCGTTATGTGCTTCGTCATGTGCTTACTGGATGCCACGTCATCAAGACACGTCAGCAACTTGCCACGTCAACAAGACACGTCGGAAGTGTGCCAGGGGGGTAATTAAATAAAAAAAGGGTTGCGATTAATCAAAACATTAAAGTTCAAGGTTGTTTTATGTCATTTTCCCTAATTTCATTCAATAACCCAAATTCCTCTTTTCCTTTCTTTTTATATACAACAGTATAATGATAATAATAATAATAATTAAAATAAAATTAAAATTAATGCTTCATTGATAGAATTAGAGGTAATTATGATTAATATAAAATAAAGTTGCCTACAAAATAACATAACAATTAGAGGTAATTATAATTAATCTGATTAATTATGATTATTAATGGATTTTTTGCATGAAGTCCCCCTGTACTATAAAAAAAACAGACTCCTTCCTGAACTATTGGTCAATTGCAAATGCACGTCCTTCTATTAGTCAAACTAACAGACTGTTAGTTTTGACCATGAATAGTAGGTTACCCAAAAAAAACCTGTTTTTCTTTTATTTTCTTTTCTTTAAAAATTCAGAAAAATAATGTAATTAATTTTAAAAATTCAGAAATATAATGTAATTAATTTAAAAAATCCAAAAAAATACTGTAATTGATTTTAAAAATTCAGAAAAATAATTATTACCCTTTAATTGTATTTATTTTTCGTAACCTTATAACTTCTGTCTTCTTCCTCCATTTCCATGCGCCGTCGCCCACTCTTCTTCTTTCTATTACATAGTTATAACCTTATAACCTTATAACTTCTGTCTTCTTCCTCCATTTCTATCCAAAGAAAAAATAAAAAAGAAACAAAAACATAAAGTATAATAAAATAAATATGACAAAAAGACATAAAACAACCCTGAATTTTAATATTTTTATTTAATTACCCCCCTAGTTTGATGACGTGGCTTGCTTCTTGATGTGGCTGGGATGATGTGGTAAGTTGATGACGTGTCTTGCTAACGTGGCATCGAGAAAGTGTATGACGAGACACATAACGGTGCCACATCAACAAAACGTAACGGTAGGGTTGTGATTAAACAAAATGTAAAAAAGTCAGGGGGTGATTAAATAAAATAATAGTTGAGGGTTCCCATTAAATAAAACGCCAAAATCCAGAGGTCCCAAATGCCTTTTTGCCAAATAAATTCTAATATATATATACGTATTTATATGTCGTGTTAGGATCTTATAATTTTTACGGCATATTTGGTTACTCGTAATGAAGCATAAGAAATGAAAATTTAACATTCTAAAAAATCATCCTAGCTTTACCATCATTAACTTTAAGTGAAAAACATGCATTTTCAAAGCCATTATTTAAATGCGATTTGTTTCTGCATTTTCCTATAAAATAAAAGTGGTTAAATATTTATTTTAGTCTCTATGTTTGTCTAAAAGTTTAGAATTAATCTTGATTATATAATTAATTGAAATCAGTCTCATACTCTACGTGACATAATAACATGGTAAAAATAATAATAAAATATTTTTCCTTTTATCTTTGTTATTAATTCCATGTAGAATATTTGTCTTCTCTACTCCACAACTTTTAACTAGGTTATATATATATATATATATATCTTTCTCTCAATAAATACAAAAAAGGAAATTCATAAAACCCTAATTAAATCTCTTTCCTAGTAAAAATCACAAATTTCTTATATTGTTAAAATCTCAAATTTTTTATTTAATAAAATTTTATTTTAAAAATAATTTCTATGTACACGAGCGCCGCGCGGGATGAAAATTTGTTCCCCAAGTCAATAGCCCAACAATTATAATGGCTCAGCCCATTAGAGGAAACCAACAAACAGGGCCGAATTTCAGTAACTTTTTTTTTAAGGATGGTTATCGTGTAGATGTTAAATTTTACTATGAGTCTCTCTTGACTTTAATATATTTTATCCTCTATTTATATTTTCCATATATTAATTATTGATGTGATATTATCTAATTGGTAATATTTTAAAATGTTATGTCAACATAACATGTAGAATTATTTGACTATCACATCCTCCACGTGGTAAAATAGGAATGGTAAGAGCAAATACTGTATTAAAATATAAGTTGATTCCACAATTTTAATTTAATTTAATTTAATTTAATTTATATTATATTATACATGAGTTAAGAGTCAATTAAATTCTAAAGTAGCCCAAAACTCATTATAAGAATTAACCAGAATTTATTTTTCACTAAACAACATTAATTATAACCAAATGACTTCGTTCATTTTATGATTTTTTATTCTTATTTTCTCATAAAAAATATGGGTCTCATGAGAAAATAAATTAACAACTATTACATTCTAAACATAAATTAATAATTAGTAATGAAAATAATAAAAAGTTTAATCTAGGCGCTTCCTCCTCCCGCTGCATTCTTCCTGCAGCCAGCTACTATAGAATAGACCAAGAAAACCAGCAAGAAAGCCACGATTACGACCGAGATGAGGATTATTGAAATTTCACTTGACATCCTGATTACTACCTGTTCAATCCATGCATCAAATTAACACCAAAACTTAATTAATTAAATGCACTATTATTATCGGATCAGTTCGTGCGAGGTGTACATCATTTGACCAATCCGCCCGAAGGTTTGACATAACTTTGTGCTACAAGTTAAATATATAATCATACAATTATATATACACAATTAACCTATATATGAACTATTAATCACTCAAAACAACAAATAAAATCCTATACCTATAGAGTTGCCGCTACAAGTCTTCACTTAAAATGGTCAACACCGATCAAAGAAAAGAGGCACGGCCGGTGCCGACCAAACAAATGGAAAATAAATAAAAGAAAGTCGGTGGAAAATTTTATATCTTGAGCTGCAAGTCTTCTCTAGTTGTGCTCCACAACTTTTAACTCAATAAATACAAGAAAGGAAATTCATAAAACCCTAATTAAATCTCTTTCCTATATAGTAAAAGTCACAAATTTCCTATTCCATAACTTTTAATTAGGTTATGTATGGATAAAAGCTATAAATCAACCCTGAATTTTAAAGTTTTAATTAATCGCAACCCTTAGTTTTTTTTTTTTTCCAATTACAACCTGTCTTTTGTTTCTTGCTCTTAGCAAAGTGTTTTATTTTTCCAGTTATCTTCTATAATACAGTTTGAAGGTTTTTGTTTTTGGGAAAACTCTTACTGAAAACACGCCCCGAATGACCTGCCTTTGCTATGTCACCAAACCTCTTAAAAATGAAAATATTAAAAAAGAAGGAAAAAACAAAAAAAAATCGACAAAGGCCAAAGGGTTTCACAAGGTTTACAAATAAAATAAAATCGTATCCATGATTTTTTCCTTCTTTCGCAAATTAGTCGGCTTGGATTGATCTAATTTAATTAAGATTATTTCGTGTTTGTTAAACTAAGCTCAATTCATTTTAATTATTAGTATGTTATACTAACATTGGTTGGTACAAGCATATAATGATGAATCCAGTTATAACTAAGGTAACCCATAATGAAGTCCAATAATGAAAATAACAAAACCAATGGTAAGAATTAAACATAATTTATTTTTTATTTTTATTTTTATTTTTATTTTCTCAATGAAAATAAAAGAAAATAAAAAGACAAGCAACCATCGTTAATAATAAAAAAATTAAAAAAGTTAGAATGCAGGTGTTCCCTCCTCCTGCTTCTTTGTTCCTGCGGGCAGTTAGTATAAAGAAGAAGCAGCAAATGAAGAAAACCGCGCATCCTACCGAGCCCATGATTATAACTGCGGTTGACATCATGATTAATTATTTATCACTACCTGTTCAATGTTCATGGAAGGCAAAAATTAATAACTCAAAAAATTGTTAAGAAAATTAAACTATGTATCAATTAATCACTCAAGAGTCAAAACAATACATAAAATTTTATACCTTGAGAGTTGTCGTTGCAAGTCTTCTCTACTCCACAACTTTTAACTAGGTTATGTATACGTTTTTATATATAGAGAGATTTTTCTCTTAATAAAGACAAGAAAGGAAATTCATAAAACCCTAATTAAAATCTCTTTCCTATATAGTAAAAGGCACAATTTTTTAATTTTTTTTATAGAAAAATCACAAATTTACTCTGTATATATAGAGCGAGATCTCTCAATAAAGGAAATAAAAGAAATTCACCAAACCATAATTAACTTCTTTCCTATATAGTTTTCTGTTTAATAATTTTATTTTAATTTATAATTAAGTCGATTAATATGTTTAGCTACAAAACATATTTAAGTTTTTTCAATGGTAAATTACTAAATGTACAACAAATGGAAGAGAGGTATACCTTTGTTATTAATTCCATGTAGAATAACATTGTTTCAGATTTTAATTAATTAAATTAAATCCTCATTTCAGTCAATTATATAAATTAATTTCAATCAACGAAAAACTCAAGGACTAATTCTAGAACGAGTGTATTTAATTTTCCTAGAACCTTGTACACAGGAAAAAAGCTCCTTTCCCTTTCAATTCGTCGTCTCTCACGTTGCTTACTCGCTCGTGACTTTTGCGTTATTCACACACAACACTAACAAACCAGAAGATCCCATCTACAATACATTGATTACTGCTCTAAATTCTAATCTTATCCACTCCTAATCTCAGATTTTTAAATTCAGTTCTATAGTATCCACAATTTATACAATAGTTGAATTAAAAGTTAGAAAAAAATAAACAAACACCCACTTTCTATTTCTCTCATCGAATCAAGCAGTCTTTCAGCTCAGAGGCTCAATCGGTGAACGGCGGCGCTTCATTTGGTAGTCATGGGCCAGCTACTCGACAAATTTCAAGGTTAACTTCAATACCCATATGTTGAATTGTCTCGTATGAGGAAGTACGAATTTGTTTTGATGGGTTTTTTTTTTTTGTTTTTCCTTTTTCGGGATGGTCGTGCAGGTAATCAGTGGAGGAAGAAGCAAATAAGAGCGATTACGGATAAGGTGTATCTTCGAGTCAAGGATCAATCAGGAAGCAGTAATCTCTCTTTTGAAGAGTTATACATAGCGGTCTTGCTTGTGTACAAGTAAGGGTTTTTTCGTTTTTGTAGTCTATTTGATTACATGGGTTTTGATGAAATCAATTTGTTTGATGGAATTGGGTGTTTCTGCTTTGTTGCTGTTTTGTGTGTGTGTGGTGTAGTGAGATAAATAAACGCTTGCCTGGTCCGCATTTCGACCCACCTCCCAAGCAGCGAGTTAGAGCCATGATGCAGGTAACTACTGTAGTTTTATTAAGTGAAAGCATGGAATTTTGAAGGCATGCATCTTAGTTTTGGGCTGTGTAGTGAACTGAAGGAGCATTGTCTAGATGGCTTATGTTTTAGTCTAGTAGCTTTTGGAAGTATGAGAAACAATTGGTGGTGAAAGTTAGATTTTGGAATTTTGTTCAACTGCTACTACATAGTGGAGTAATTCAATTCAACGTCCTGTTCGAGAGTTTTTACTTGTTTTTGGACGACCTGTTTTAAACTCGAATCATGTGATGGTGTATGAGAAAATTTCCCATTTTTGTAGCCTTCCCTTTTGAAGTTTACATAGTAACTTTATTTCCCATTACAGGTTTGGGAGCTAAGATGTGAGAGTGTCAAGTTTTAAGAATTTAAGATGTTGGAATGCAATACTTTAGCTTAATGGATTTAGGGTGCTAATAACAAACTGGTGAAACGTTTGGTTTTTGAAGTTTTCTTCAAATCATGACCAATCAGTAGTGTAATTCAGTCCTGTTTGAAGTTGGAACTTGTGGGAGAATGCTGGGGGAAAATCACTGGTTTTTGTAGCTCGTTTGTTTTAATGGTTTGCATGTCATGTCAAGCAGTCCGTATAAATTTCCTGTTACAGACTGGAGAGCTGAGGTTTGAGAACACACCTAGAATTTCAGTAGTTGGGATACTTGAACTCATTGACCTGCCATTAGTAGGAAACATATCGAATGTTGGGTTCTTCAAGACATGAATGGATTGAGTATTCCATTAAAGTCTTGTTTGAAATTTGACTTGCATAAGGATGCATGGGAAAATATCATTATGTAGGTTTTATGTTTTAACAGTTCATAAAACATGGGAAGCATCCCCTCCAACTTGTTTTTTTCCATTACAAGCAATCTATAAAGATGAAATCTGGGAAAATGCTTTTGTACGGATGCTAAAGGTATTGCGTGTATTCAGAACATAATCATGTTCGTTAACCAATGTGCAGGACTGTGACATGGACCTTGACGGGGAGCTTAACCATGAGGAATTTGTAAGGTTTATCGAGCAGTTAACAGCAGATACCTTCATTGTTGTTAGTCAAGGGTTGATTGTGACTTTGGTTGTGGCACCTACGGTTGCAGTTGCGACAAAGAAAGCTACTGAGGGTGTGCCGGGTGTTGGCAAGGTTGTGAAGAAATTACCCACCTCGATTTACGCTTCCTTAATAACTCTCGCAATCGTGTGGTTCCAAACTTCATGTCAGGAGGTTGACTAGAGGCTTCTTCACTCCTATGACATTGGAGATGTTCATCGCTATGTCTATGCGCTCGTAAGCACAGGTCAGCTAGTAAGTTGTTTGTTTCCCCTCTTGTGTATCAAATCTATTGCAATAATGAGGAGGATAGCATTATTACCACATGGTAGGGTATAATTAGCTTTGCTTTCTGATACATGGCATTCTCGACACGGTTTACAATGTACTAAGTACATCGGATTGTTATGTTTACTCGATCTTCTCCATTTTCTGTTTTTATAAGCTTTACGAAATAGATATAAACCAGAAAGAAAAGATTTTTATTGCGATGAATATGAAGATATAAATGAAAAAAGAGAGAGAACTAATTCTAATTAAGGAGCATTTTGTAGCTGGGCGAGTTTCAGTTCTAACTTTTCCTGTATCTTATCTTTCCTCTCTTCTTTGAGGCACCAGCGGAAAAATATAGCTGAAATAATCAAAACAAGAAGAATTGCTGCTCCGATACCGACGGCAAAGGGCGAGGTGCTAGGGGCTGCCATTGTTGTTGCACCCGAATTCTGTAAAGAACACGCGTACACACACACACCAATAATTAGAACAAATAATTAGAACAATAAGGTAAAAGAGTGTGTATAATGACAAATAATCAGTGCTTACAAACCAATAATTGGGCTTAAAATTCAATCAATAAGCAGAGAGACTCTGAAGCGTACGTGAAAACGTAGAAGCAAATGCTTATGTATTTATAGTTTTGACATGGTATAAAATATAGGAAATTTTGTGACCTTTTTTATTTTATTTGAACCGTAATTATAGGAAATTTATATGTTTACTTTGGAGAACTATTTAGTAAAAATTCGGCAAAAAGACATTAGGGGTCCCTGAACTCTGGAGTTTTATTTAATGGGAACCCTCAACTATTTTTTTATTTAATCACCCCCCGACTTCTTTACATTTTGTTTAATCACAACCCTACCGTCACGTTTTGCTGATGTGGCACCGTTATGTGCCACATCATACACTTTCTCGATGCCACGTCAGCAACTTGCCACATCATCGCAGCCACATCAAGAAACAAGCCACGCCATCAAACCAGGGGGTAATTAAATAAAAATATAAAGTTCAGGGTTGTTTTATGTCTTTTTGTCATATTTATTTTATTATACTTTCTGTTTTTGTTTCTTTTTTATTTTTTCTTTGGATGGAAATGGAGGAAGAAGACAGAAGTTATAAGGTTATAAGGTTATAACTATGTAATAGAAAGAAGAAGAGTGGGCGGCGGCGCATGGAAATGGAGGAAGAAGACAGAAGTTATAAGGTTACGAAAAATAAATACAATTAAGGGGTAATAATTATTTTTTCTGAATTTTAAAATCAAATACAGTATTTTTTTGAATTTTTAAAATTAATTACATTATATTTCTGAATTTTTAAAATTAATTACATTATTTTTTTGAATTTTTAAAGGAAAAAAAAGAAAAAAAAAGAAAAGAAAAGGAAAAAAAAAGGGAACAACAGATTTTTTTTTGGGTAACCTGCTATTCAAGGTCAAAACTAACAGTCTGTTAGTTTGATTAACAGAGGGACGTGCGTTTGCAATTGACCAATAGTTCAGGAAGGAGTCTGTTTTTTTTTTAGTACGGGGAGCTTCATGCAAAAAATCCATTAATAATCATAATTAATCAGATTAATAATAATTACCTCTAATTGTTAAGTTATTTTGTAGGCAACCTTATTTTAGATTAATCATAATTACCTCTAATTCTAGCAATGAAGCATTAATTTCAATTTTATTTTTATTATTATTATTATTATTATCATTATACTGTTGTATATAAAAAGAAAGGAAAAGAGGAATTTGGGTTATTGAATGAAATTAGGGAAAATGACATAAAACAACCTTAAACTTTAATGTTTTGATTAATTGCAACCCTTAACTTTTTTTTATTTAATTACCCCCTGGTACACTTCCGACATATCTTGCTGACGTGGCATCCAGTAAGCACATGACGAGGCACATAACGGTGACACATCAGCAAAACGTGACGGTAGGGTTGTGATTAAACAAAATGTAAAGAAGTCAGGGGTGATTAAATAAAAAAATAATTGGGGGTTCTCATTAAATAAAACTCCAGAGTCCAGGGACCCCTAATGTCTTTTTGCCGTAAAAATTCTGAGAAGGTACTTTCTTTCCTCTTTGATCATCAATACAGCAACTTTGCAATAATAGCAATACACCACAAGCTAAGAAATTGTGATGAGATTAGTCTCTTTTGAGAGAAAACCCTGAGGAATCAACAAAAAGAAAGGAAAAAAATATTAATATATAAAAAACGAAATTATTCATAATTTAGTGAAAATAAGTAATAATAAATTAGGATACCTCTTAAGCTACGCTCTGAAATAGTTCTTGGACAGTTTTTTTCAAGCTATTAGGAAAAAAAATCTTATTTTTTAAATTTATAGAAAGGTACTCAAATGAGCTAGTAAATGATGAAATCAAAAAGACGAGAGGCATGGTTACGAACGTGGATTTCTTGGACATGCATGAGAGATTGCTCTTTTATTTAGCATTAAAAGCAAGAATTTTTCAATTATTACTTAACAAATAGTAGAATTTATAATTAGAGGTGATACTTGGTTAGGATACTTGAGAATATTTCAATGAGATTAATCTTTAGTTTGGAAGGAAATTATTTTGCTCCAGTGCAATTTATATAAATAGTAGAATCTATAAATGTATAAGGTGTATGTGAGGTTTTAGTATTTTATGGGAGGGTGTGAAGTATGTATAAATATATACTTCGGAAAACTATTTAGTTTAAAAAAAAACTATTCCCTACCAGTTTTATTAATTGTCATTTTTTTGTGTTTTTTTATGAATTTTTTGGTCCATTTTCTCGTCATTTTATTTTTTTCGAAGTATATATTTTATTGAAATGACAAATTAACTCTTCTGCGTCAAGCCAATTTGATGATGGTGTGACAATTTGAGTAGAAATTAGGATGAAAATGAAATAATGTAGAATAAAATAAGATAAATCATCATTATTTTAAATTTTACTACTATGCTGATTGTAATAATTAATAAAACTGGGAGGGTTTAGTAAAAATACTGGAAAAGAGTTATTTTTTCCTTTTCTGTATTATATTAAATAAATAAATATAAAGGAAAATCACAGTGCAGAGAAAACATAAATGACAGACCAGACCGGGCCCAATCCTAAAACTATGCAAGGCACGTGCTTTTGGGCCAGCGTTTATTTTCTTTCTTATTTATTTATTTATTTTTATTTTGCTATAAAGGAGGCCAAAGCCCAAAGAAGTTTTAATGCTTGTAAATTTATTAAAAAAAAGAAAAAAATTCACTTTTGTTGTTGTTGTTGAG